>CM064066.1:34868019-36145019 GCA_032594955.1 Panicum miliaceum
GACTCAACAATGGTGGGCGGTACGAGGAAGATTGCAGCGCTTTACGAAAAATTAAAAGCTGCAGCTTCAGGGTCAAGTACAAGGTCAGACGCATCGAGAGGTCGAGGGAGGCGTCGAGGGAGGGGTGGAGGCAGGGGTGATGCACAGGTCGAGGAAACGGAGGGGGCACAGGTCCTTGCTAGAGGCAGGGGTCGGGGCAGGGGTCGAGGAAAGGGTAAAGGGGTGAGGCCCCCCTCGCCTGCGCCTTCATCATCGTCGGAGGAGGAGCTACCTTCCGCGCACGCCTCTAGTGACGAGGCGGAGGTACAGCAGGAGCAGGAGCAGGAGCAGGAGCAGGAGCAGGAGAGGGAGGAAGGGGAGGAGGCAGGGGATTCGCAGTCCAAGATCTGGTTGCGAGGTCCCTCGTCCCTCCCGAGGCGACCGATCCCTCTTCATTTACGCCCACTGATTCAACCTACTGGGGCAAAGTAAGTTCCTTTACATATTCTCAGTACTTTTGATATGTTGAAATTTACAATAGAAACTAATAATCTATATTAATCACTTGTGCAGGAGTTGGACTAAGCTCAGTGGGGGTGCCCACAACCGCAAGGTCAACGGCATCATTGGTCTTTTGTGTAGGCTACACTTCCCCGGTCTAGTGGTCTTCGCCGGACAGGAGGAGCCGGCCTACACGTGGGACCACTACGTCGCCGCCGCCGACGTCGGTGATCGTGACCATAGGCAATTTGCGAACAAGGCGGAGCGGGTGAAGGCCGAGCTGTGGGTAAGTATTCGAAGCACTAGATTGCTTAATACACCAGCTTCGCTAGACATTCTTGGAAAAATACTTGTTTGCAATGTGTCTATACGCAGGACTTTTATAGATGCCAGGAGGGATTCGAGGCTAGGGCGGCCTCCGTCATTGAACAAGCCGCCAAGAAGCTCGTTAAGGACATGCACTACGAGGCGCGGGTTCAGGCCATCATCGACTTCTATGCTGAATACAGAAGGATGAGGGTCAATAAAGAAGAGGCCAGGACAATGAACCTGACCAAGGAAGAATTCATGATGGTACGTACGGAAAGTTAATATTTACTATTTCTGAGATTAATTACGCTTCACTTCTTTTGTTATATGTCACACACTTGATGATGTAGGTGCCTCCGTGGTGGTGCCGATCCTTTACCCGGTGCTGGGAACAAATGGTGGACGTGTGGTTGCAGCCCGGGTGGTTGGAGAACCACGTTGCTTGCCGGGAGCGGCGTCTGCAGATGCCATATGCACCACACCATCAAGGCAGCCTGAGCCTTGATGAATACAAGGAAAAATGGGTACGTGAATTCATTTCTTTATTCTCACACATAATACACATAATAATGCATATTTTGTAATCCGTTTGTATTTTTGCCGCAGACGTCATCACATGAAGGTCAGGAGTGCTCCCGGTTCAAGGCATGGGTTATGTCAAAAAAGGGCAAGGCCACGGCAGACATCGACTTCAACCCGGAGGACCCGCCCGAGGCATACAGCCATCCCAGCATCCACAGCCGCGTCACCGAGTACACAGCAATGGCGAGGGAGGTTCATGGGCCGGAGTTCGATCCGAGCTCTCAGGATATTGATCCTGAAATTGTGATGAGGGTGGGAGGAGGGAAGAAGCATGGCAGGTATTGGATTGGAGATAGCGTGATCGACACTGCCACTACTCCCACCCTCTCCCAGATCCGAGCAAGGAGCACGGACTCGAGCCCCGCGATACGGGCACGGCCTACCGCTGCACAGTTACAGATGCAGGCTCTGCAGGTTATTCCTGTTTCTTTAATTTTTCATTCATTTTGTACATATCTTTTGCTTAGCAATAAGACATTGGGATGAAATATTGTAGGCCCAGGTGGAGGTAGAACGGAAGCGCCGGGAGGAACTAGAGGCGAGGATCGAGGCGGATCGGTAGCTAGAAAGGCAAAGGACGGAGCAGATGTTCCAATACATGCAGAGTGTCTTTCACAGTTTAGGTCAGACTCCACCACCTATGCCACCGAACCTATTCCCGTCACCTCGACCACCTCCTGCAGCTACTCATGTGAGTCACTCTCAACCTTACAATCAATCTAGAGTTAAACTAGAAACTACAGGCACTACAGACTTACACTAGAAAAGTGACTAATGCAATCTCTATAACTTTGTGCAGAATCAATCGGCGGCGTCCAATGCAGAATCTTCTTGGGGCAGTGGCCACCTGCACATCCTCCTCAGCCTCCTCATCCTCCTCAGTGACTTGTGAACTAGAGGTGTTTGTGATGCAAAACTTGTGAATTACTTATTTCGACGAGAACTTGTGAATGTTATTTGTGTGCTTGTGGTGCAATTTATATGCCTGTGGTGTAATTTATATGCCTGTGCTTCTGTGGTTGTTTTTTGAGAGGGGTCCTTTATATGTAAAATTTCTGTTTTGTCAGTAGGGGGAAAGATAACACTCGGCAAAGAGGTCATTTTCTGTTAGTTCGACGTCTTTTCCGAGTGCATTACCAAAACACTCGGCAAAGGCGTCATAAAATTTTTACGGGATTGTCCTCTTTGCCGAGTGCCAAGGGGCAGGCACTCGGCAAACTATGCATGTTCGCCGAGTGCCATATATAAATACACTCGGCAAAGATTTTCTTTTTGCCGAGTGTCATTTAACATACACTCGGCAAAACTTAAGTATTCGCCGAGTGTCGGCCGTCTGACACTCGGCAAAGGAGCCGTTACCGTCACAGACCGTTATCGCCTTTGTGTCGAGTGTTATATTTTGCCGAGTGTTTTCTGGCACTCGGCAAAGGATTTGCCGAGTGCCCGACGATCGACACTCGGCAAACCCACTGTTTGCCGAGGGAAAGTTTGCCGAGTAGGGTTCGCCGAGTGTTACACTCGGCAAACCCTTTGCCGAGTGTATTTGGACCTTCGCCGAGTGCCTGGGGCACTCGGCAAAGTTACTGTTTCCGGTAGTGAACTGCTATCGTGAGCGAGAAGCCTGACGAGATCCTTGAGCACCACTTCAAATGAGTGAGCTTAAACTGAATCAGCTTGACGTGGCAGCTTGGGATGACTGCCAGAGCACGCCACAATGGTGGGAGTCGGCTAGTGTCTCAAGCAAACGTGCCGATGGAGGTGATCCTTTCGATTCTGATTCCCATCTCTTGGGAACTTTGGAAGGAGAAACATAAGAATTTTTCAGCGAAAGGAGCCATCTGTGCATACTTTTTACTTGCAAAAATCAAGGAGGCAGACCGGGCAACCAGGTTTGGCGCTTGGCGGGCACTAGATGTTTGAAGCACTTTTGCCAGGAGCTTAGTGCCGTTCCTGCCTGGCCAAGCCACCATTCACCCCCTCTAGCTCCATGGCCATGCATGTCGTGGGGTGGCGGTGCTCGTGGAGACCGGTGGGGCAAGTCGTGGAGGACCGCGATTGCAAACGCACAAACGCATGCTTCGTGTCGAGGAGGTGATCCACCACAGAGAGAGCGGGGGGGGGGGGGGGGGGGGGGGGGGGTAGCAAAGGGGGCGCGGTGGAGCCAATTGAGTGACAGCGTTGGGGCGGCCAAGAGATGCATGAAAGAAATTAGAGGGATTTCTTGTATATCTTCACTAGAGTGACACCACATGGCATGCCACGTCGGCGTCGGAAGCTTGCGCGTGTTTGGGGATCTAATGTGTATTTTGAGAGTTTCGGAACCTAACTGATAGAGCGGAGCAGGACAAGTTTAGAGATCTATGGTGCATTTTACTTTTCCAATTTTTATCAAGTTTAGAGTAAATTCCAAGCCCCGAACATAGAACGTGTTTCACTACAAAATTTTCTTTCATTCCTGTTAAATTTAAAATTGTTGCCATTTTAATTTATAGCATGTGTCCGACTTGTTTCACCTTTTCCTCTAAAGAAAACCTTCTTTTTTTTCTGAATTTTATCTTGGCCAACAAAAAGTTAATATCAGGGTCTGGCAAAAGAAAGTAGCTACGTCGTGCCAACTTCTATTGGCTTATTAACAGATATCTCGTTCTTGTTTGTATGTTGTGCCGCAATACAAATGACTCCAGCTAAGCTCAGAAATTCTTCTCATGTTAAGTTGCACATTTGCGCCTAGCTGTTTCTCACAGCTAGGAATCCCTTGTCGTTGGTGACTTTTGGAGTTACACAAGGAACCAGCTAGGGATCAGAGTGCACATGTATCACTAGTGCTCGCGAGCCAAACTGAGTCAGCGCAAGCAGCAGGCTGACAGTAGCCGAGTACGTAGCGTTACGACGGCCCATTACATTCACACAAGGCAACAAGCTTACAAGCCCAACTAAACATACATGACCCACACGCTCCAGCCCACACGCACAGCACACATCCTCTCGTCTCGTCTCATCATACATCGGCAGCTCGGGGATTTGGCTCGCGCTGCCGCCCCAAAGCTCCACTCTCATCCCCCTTCCTCCCCTGCTAGCCCCCACCCTCTCGTGAAGGCGCACCACCTGCGCTCTCACGCAGGATGCACAGGCGATACACGTTGGCAAAACCTTTCTCGCCATGGCGATCGTCTTGCTTCATGCGGGCTTCATACGTGGGTTGATTGCTTCCCTCTGCTGCTCATTCCTAGCAAGCACGTTTGCCTTGGGGCGGACATGTATGTAGCTATGTGTTCAATTGCACCGGACAGAAATCTAAAGAAGCGATGGAGCCAAAAGAAGCAGGGGCACCAATTGGTTATATATATATATATACACCCTTTTAAGTACAATTAATGACTACCATCCCATGGGATAAGAGGTGGAGCCATGATAGAAAATACAAGGTTTTAGTAAGTGCGCCTCAATTAATTTCTAGTACCATAGGTAATAAGTACATGCATTTACACCCCCATTCTTTTGTGAATAAAGGGTAACCAAATGCTATTTCGACTGAGCATGTCAAATTAAGTGTATATACATACAAGAGAATCTATCCATCTATCCAAATTCCACTTTCCTATACTTCATTAATGAGGAATACCAATGAACTGTGAATTATGTAGGTGATTTTTTTTACGATTACACAATACAACTCAGACACTCACGATACACGCACACTCACCCCTATAAACGCACGTACACAAACTTTACCCCTATGTGCATCTTCAAAGACTAAGCCGGCAAATTCTCAAAACTGACGAAGTCACCACAGGCGCCTCGCTGTCGACGGGAACGTCACATACCACTGAAAGCACAGTACCGTAGGTGATTAAGATGAGGACATCAATGCTCACTAGTTTTACCGAATCATCGTGAAAATGTCATGTTTGGCAAAATCTGAAATCCACTGGACCTCTCGAACGGTTGAAGTAAAAAAAAATGCATGGTGATGGATGATCCAAATCTAGCTTAGAACTTAATAATTAACCAACATGATTGGTCCAAGGAACAAAGCACCTTGGAAGTAAAAATAACAGAAATCAGTCCTTCGTTCCATCCACCGTGGCAGATCATGCAAATATACAGTCACAATTATATTAACCCTTGAAACTGAGTTTTACTTTGTACAGGACACTTCACGTTGCTGGCCATCGATTCAATCTAGAAGTTTCAGGGGAGGGGGGCTAAGAGTAAGGATGAAAACGGATGAAAAAAATCCCATTTCCGTCTGTCCATTTTTCTATATTTATCCCTTTATTATTAACTATATGGAAAAGGGACGGAAAGATACGGAAATAGGAGGAAAAATGAGACGAGGGTAGCCGGGAGCGGGCAGGTAACAGATGAGGGTGTATCCAGTGGCGGGCCCAAAGGGTAGTTCAGGTAGACCTAAGACTACCCTAAAATTTAGCCAAATTTTTTTTAATACTTAGTATTTGTAGCCCAAACCTAAGAAAGGGCCCATGAAGCGAACACTGAGCCCAGTTCCAGCTCCTCTGCAGTCACGATCGACGCCCGTCGTCCCCGTTCCGCGACTGACCCTAACGCCCGACGGACGCACCTACCCGCCTCCCCCAGACAGCGGACGGCCGCACTGCTCCGCCTCCGCTCGTCAGCCGTCGCCTCACCCGACCCCGACCCCAACCCACGTCCAATCGACCGGCCGGCGGCATCCACCCGTCGCCATACCGTGACAGCCGACGCCCGCACCGTGGGGCCGTGGGGCTGCGCCGCCCTGCTGCCCCATTCGCGTAGCGCGGCTGTGCCTTGCACGGCCGGCGAATCCACCCTCCGCCCGGCGCGCCGCGCACCTGCAGCCTGCGGGGCCAGGCTGCCACGTGCCACCGGCCCATCACGACGCCGCCCATCGCCACTGGTTCGTACTGCGACTCCTTCTCTCTACTCCATACTAGTAAAGTGATTAATTGGCCAATTCTGATTCCAGTCATAGATGAAGGCAGTTGTTCAGGTTCAACTCCAAGACCAATTCAGGTTCAATTTCATTTGTGGATGATGGCAGTGGTACATGTTCAACTCAAACTCCAATTTATGTAAGATCTTATTGATATTGCAACTCTTTATATTGTATTTATTTGTGTTCCAAACTAATATGTTGAATTGAATGTATTATGAGACCTTTTCAATTGTTTTAATATAAATTTGGTTATTATGTACTGGATTGTGCTTTGAAACTTTTGGCTAGGACTACCCTAATTTCAATTCTTGGGTCTGCCACTGGGTGTATCCCACCCGTATTTGCGGGATTCCATTTTCCATCCGGGATACACCCGTATTCATCCCGTTTTCGGTTAGTAGGGGATGGTCCTAATACCACCAACCCTTCAGGTCTCTCAGCCCAACAGGCCCAAGACTCCCTAATCTCCTTCATCCCCACCTCCAATTTACTACTACCACCCCAGCCCGGTGCCCGCAAATCGTCGCGCCGTCGGCCCGTCACCCTCTCTGAGCAGGAGGCTCACTGCCCTGACGCAGCACGGGTCTGCAGTGTTTTCTTTTTGAGAAGGCTGCAGTGTTTGTGGACCTGTGTTTCTGGCTTTCGGATTAGTGGCTGTCAACTGCTCTCGTGATAATTTTTGATACTGCTGTAGCATACTATTCGCTTGCTTGTTTGCAATTGGTTACAATGCCCTGTGGGTAATGAAGGTGCGCTGCTTTGCGTGCACTTTTTTTAGTGCCTCTCAAATGGGTATAACTGTAGCATCTTTTCATGTACGCGCACACACCAACCCCACCACAGACGCATACCACACTCACACCCCACACTCACAACAAGACCTACAACTCTACACAGAAACTAAGACCGCGTCCTTCTTGAGATCACCGGAAATTCCGTAGACGACAGGTACGTCGTACTCCCCTTGTGGCTCCACGCGTGAGAGGCTGCAGACTTAATAAATGGGACGCAGTCCCGGTGCGAAAACCCGGGATGAGCAGGGCTCGAACCCGAGCTGTAACACCAAAGAAAAAAAAAGAAAAGAGGCTTGTTAGGTCTGACAGGGCAAGCCCAAGCCCACATCTCTCCCTAAGGCTTCAAGCAAAACCCTACCTCCATGCTTCTACTCTCCAGACCAACGCCCCCATCTCCATCTTGTTCTCTTCCTCCCTCCCTACTTGCTCCCATGGCTTTCCTGTTCTTATCCCAATCTGTTGGCGGCAAATCTATGGGAGAAACCAGCAAAATGGAACAAGGATGACAAGAGGAGCAAGAAGAGGGGCATCTTCGAGGTGGATTGGTCCTTCCGCCTCTCTTCCCGCTGCCCTAGAGTTTGGGGAAGACCAAGGTGAGTTGGATTCGCACCTTCCCTGCACTAATTAGGAGCTCATCATGATGCCTCGGCCTCAGCGCGCCCGAGTGCCTCCCGCACCGCCGCGAGGCGGGCTCCCAGCGCCGCACATTCCTCCTCTGCGTCCTGGAGCGGCGCCGCGAGCAGCCCCCCGCACTCCCCGACGGTGAGCGCGGCGGCGTCAGCCTCAAGCTCGCTGAGCCGCATCGCCTGCCGTCGCCCCCGCCCCCTTCCCATTGGGTGCGGCCGGAGCTGGAGCCTCTTCTCCGTTGGCCGCGGGCTCCGTGGGTTCTGGCGGCGGAGCATGCTCCGGTGCACAGACCCCACTGCCGCCACATCGACCTTCACGACGAGCTCGAGATTCCACTTTGCCGTCGCACTCGCCGTCCCAAAGACAGGGGGCGGCGCCTCCCATGCAACGGCGGGTGGGGCGCATTCCGCTACTACGTCGGCGCCTCCCCTTCCACGGCGGGAGGGGCGCGTTTCGCAGCTACGGCGGCGCACCTACGCCGCGTCCTCGTCATCCTCATCACCGTCGGCCTACATGGACTTGACGCAGGGGATAAAGGAGAGTGGAAGAGGAGGAGGAGGAGGAAGAGGTGGAGGAGGAGGAGGAGGACGATGACGACGAAGAAGAAATATCCGCTTACAAGCGGGCTCCATATGCCAGTCGGTCCAACTCAGCATTTCATCCAGCTTAGCATGCCACGTATGCAAAACCGCTATGCAAAACCAGCTGAGGGGGTTAAGTGAATGGTTTCGCAAAGCTGGAGGTATTATATGTCCGGTTTTTTAGTTTGGGGGGTTAAGTGAATGATTTCACAAAGATGAAGAAGTGTGCCTTTTGGCTCTTTGAAGTAGCACTAAATTTGGGGTCATGTAATTAATGAATATGGTATTGTGGTGGGATATTTCCTTTTGTGATGGAATGGTCAAGGTCCACCAATGTGATAGAGGTTCAAAATTATCTTGGGCTTGCGGGTTATTATAGGTGGTTGGTGAAGGATTCCTTAATCTTTTCAAAACCTATGATTTGGCTTACTGAGAAGGGTGCTCCATTATGGACTAGTGAAAGTGGGGGAAATTTTCAAACTTGAAAGGGTAAATTGGTGAATTGTTCTATATTGAATTTACCTGATAGTAGCAAGGGATTTAATTTGTAGACGGATGCATCACGTACAAGCTTGGTTGTGTGCTTATGCAAGAAGGCATGGTGCTTATGCTTCACTTTAGTTGAAGAATCCTAAGCAGATAATTCTACGCATGATTTAGCGCTAGCTGTAGTGGTTTTGCTTTAAAATCTGGTGGTGCCGTATTTATGGTGAGTCATATGATATCTCTACTTGTCATCAAAGTCTCAGGTATATATTCACCAAGAAGGAGTTGAATTTGAGGCAATGAGATATCTTGAGTCGATAGTGGATTAAGATTTGACTATCCAACATCATCCAGGAAAGCGAATGTGGTCGTTCATTCACTTAGTAGGACAGAGGTGCTAAAACAGCGATGCCCTTGATTTCATATATGGATGGTATGGGTATTTCTCTTTATTCTGTTGGTGTTGCACATCAAGAGACTAAAATGAGCAGTTAGTCTTCCCTATTTGATCATGCATGTGAGGCTCAAAAGCAAGATCGCTTACTTCAGGAGGTTTGGAAGATGATTTTTAAGGGTAAACACTGAGAGTTCAGCATTGATGATCATGGGATCATACGTTTCTAAGGACATCTTTGTGTGTCATAGAAATCAATGGTGAAGATGGATGTTTTCAAAGGAGGCATATCAGACACCTTATACAGTTCGTCGTGGTGAGACTAAGATGTACTGAGATTTGAAGCAAAACTTCTGGTGAAAAGGGATGAAGGTTGATAGTGCCAATTGTGTGGTGGCTTATGGAGTTTGCCAATAGGTGAGTATAGAGCACAAAAGTCTGCGAGTTTGTTAAACCCTTTGGAGAACATAGAGTGGAAATGAGAGCATATTACTGTGGACTTTGTGGTTGTTTTACCTCGGTCGCTTCAAGGTAGATATGCTGTATAGGTTGTTATGGATAGACTCACGAAATTTTCCCATTTCAATCTAATGATAAAAACTAGTTCTCCACCGGATTTGGTTTCTTACATACTAAGGAAGTGGTGAGGCTGCATGGTGTGCCAAAGTCAAGTGTCTGCGATCATAACCCAAATTCTGTGTCTATTTTTTAGTAGAGTCTGCAAAATGCTTTGAGCACTAATCACACACTCAATATTGTTTTTACCCTTATACGGATGGCCAATCATATTGAACCATTCACACCTTAGAGGACATTCTTCGTGCTTGTTTATTTCATGGAAAGTTTGTTGGGAGGATCAATTAGCGTTAATAGAGTTTTTCATAAAATAAGTTACCAAGATAGTATCATGTTGACTCCACATGAGGCTTTGTATGGTGGAAGATGAATTTTGACACTATGCGGGGGAGCTTTTGGTTTGGGGTATTTGGTTGGTCCAGATTGGGTTCGGGAAACATCTAGGAAAGTGAAAGCAATATGACTTTGGTGAAATATTCAACACCTTACTCAAATAATGATCGTGGTATGGTTGAATTCAAGGACAAATTCCTTAAAGGAGGGGAGAATGTAACAAAAGGGCGTACCCAGTGCAGAGAGTTCCCGCTCTGTGCGGGGTCTGGGGAAGGGGTGTCAGTGGCAAGCCTTACCCTCGCCTGTGCAATGCGAGAAGACTGCGACTCGAACCAGGGACCTTCATGTCACAGGCGGTAAGACTCTACCGCTTGCACCAGGCCCGCCCTTCGAGGGGAGAATGTAACACGAAGGAAAAAAAGAGAGAAGAGGCTTGTTGGGCTGGACAGGGCAGGCCCAAGCCCATATCTCTCTCTAAACTTTCAGGCAAAATCCTACCTCCACGCTTCTACTCTCCAGACCCACGCCCCCATCTCCATCTGGTTCCCTTCCTCCCTCCCTACTTGCTCCCATGGCTTCCCTGCTCTAATCCCCCTCTGTTGGTGGCAAATCCATGGGAGAAACAGCAAAATGGAACGAGGACGACAAGAGGAGCAAGAAGAGGGGCATCTTCGAGGTGGATTGGTCCTTCCCCCTCTCTTCCCGCTGCCCTAGGGTTTGGGGAAGACCAAGGTGAGTTGTATTTGCACCTTCCCTGCACTAATTAGGAGCTCATGATGATGTTTGGCTGTCAGATTAAGTGGATTAATGGGAAGGGAAATCGTTCGCTTGTTTGCCTTCGAGTTTCAGAACTTCAATTTCTACAGATTTCCTTCGGGCGTGATTTGGTTAACCTAGGGGACGAATCAAAACTTTTGGTGAACTACCAAGTTGTAGAGGACTCCATTACCTAGTAGCTGGTCAAATTTCTTGATTTTAGACCTGGTGGTTGGAGAGATATGATTTTTTGAAGTGAGCTGTCAAGTTCTGATGAGGTTCTGGATAGAACTGGATCTATAAGGATTTCGGAAACCTCAAGGTCAGAATGGAACTCTCAAACTTTGAGTATCTTGTAGAGATTTTCATAATGTTTTCATATTGGTAAATTCTATATTTTGTGGATAAGTGAAACTCCAGATATAGATTTTTTCAGGTGTCCTGTTTCGTCAGTAAAGGTTTTAGTTAAGGTTTCGTCATGATTTTAGGCATCCTGATGACCTCAACTTGGAATAATATCAAAGTTGTAGATAATGGATTGATCTATAATCTGGTGAAGAGTCAGGATTTTTGGACATAATTTTTTGGAGATATAAAAATGTTAAGCTTGGTGTCCTGATTTTCGGGTAGATTCTAAAGTCTGCTTTCACTTGCAGTTTATGCCTTCTTAAAGGCATGATAAAAATAAAGTTTCTCTGCAAAATCTATAGGGGCTGCTCTGTTGATTCCATAAATGTATTTCTTTTCTACTATAGCATTTGTGGACTAAAAGATACAAAAAGTTGAAGCAACACTGCTGCAGTTGGCTGGGTGTTTTGTTTGCGGTTGTTGCTCGGATGTCAGGACGGGAGTAGGAGCACTTTTACCTATAGTACATATCTGTTAGAAATAGATTGTTATTCTGATCTTGTGATGCCAAAGCAGGTGGTAATGATTCGTATGGCGCCTAAAGCGGTCATCCTTTCATTGGAGGCAAGTAAACGTAGCGGTTGTTTGCTACGAGCTTTAACTTATTATTCATACTACCTTCACCTTAAAAATTCAGAACTACAACTAATACTATGTGAGCTATTTAATCATGCTTTAATCAATTTGATATATGTTCTATGGTTACTAGTTGTTCTATATGCACACACACACACAACCCCCTTAACTTCCTTTATCTGACTAGTCACACCTAGTCTATCTTAGCAAGGGAACTTTCTCCTTCCCTCGTTTTAGGTTGATCTCTCGTTTTGGTCATCGTACTACAAATAGTGCCAGTTAAGTTTAGCTTGTTATTAGGTTTTGACAAGTGTTTGTTTTGACAAATATATGTTAATCTACTTATGGCTTGGAGATGTTCACGATGGCTTAATGGAATGAGGCTTATTGTTCATATGCAAAAACTATGATGGTGTATATGGTTTATCATAATCTATAGCATTTGCGCTGCATCTCATTCATTGCATTGCCATATGGAGTTATGTCGCCGCTTCTAGCCGCGACCACCGGTACAACATCGTTTATCGATGCGGCTTCATACCTTGTTGGGTACGAAGGCAGGAGACATGGTATTTGCAGTATATCATTACTTTCTATGGTATTTGCATTGCATTCAATGGCATGTAGAGTTATGTCGCCGCTTCTAGCCGCGACCGTACCAGTACAACATCGTTTATCGATGTGGCTTCATACCTTGTTGGGTATGAAGGCAGGAGACATGGCATTTGCATTTCATATGCAATAAGATTTTGGATTATGGCATATTTGTCTTGGATTCAGGCTTTGGGAGAAACATTGAAAAGCGATTCTCCAAGGCTTGGTGGTGATCGGTATTTATCTTGCATATGAAGTATTTATTTGGTTTGTTATAGCTCATGGATTATCATTGGTTTACCTTTAATTGGGAGATTAAATTGATGCTTAATTGAACTGGTAGTTTAAATGGCTTGTTAAAGCAGTTTACTTGCTGAGATGTCACATCTCACACCCGCTTTTATCTTTCCAGGTACTTTAGTGGCTTTGCTTGAAGGGTGAGAAAGTAGCGGCACACGTCACACTTCTATGTCATTATCAATATTAAAATTTATATTGCAATCATAATCTTAATAGAAGTTGGTGATTCTCCTTGTTGTTTTCCTTAAATTTGCAATGTAGTTCATGTTGACTAGTTTAGATTTTTTTTTGGTGGTTTCATCTATTGCTTAAGGTGTTATATCATGCTAGTGTGCTTATATTTATCTCTATATGTTGTTACTTCCGCGATGCACCTTTTTTCAGGAGAGATGCTGCCAAAATTTCTATTAGTTATATACGTTTTTTTTCGTTGGGTGGCATCTTGGTAATATTTGGTTTTGGGGCGTTACGCGAGCGGTGAGCGCTCCATGGAGGGATCCCACCACCGAGCTACGCGCTCATTAGCTGCTTTGCGTGCACTTGTGCTTGAGGCATTGCACGGGACTAGCTGTGCAGGAAAATATGTAACATGCAGTTGTGTGTGTCTAGGTGCAATATGTATGTCACGTGTTATAATCATGAAATGAAACGTGTCATCCCCGTGTAAATTTCTGGTTCCCACCCGTTTCCGTCATATTTCCGCCCAATCTTTTTTCGGATATCCGTGTATCCCGATTCCCATGCCCGGCTATCCCGTTTCCACCCTCGTTCCCGGTAAAAAAATATGGCAACGATAATGGGTAAAAGGTTTTCCCACTCGTTTCCGTCCATTTTTATCACTAGGTAAGACTGTGTACTGTGAATGTGAAGTACTCGATCGGAAAGGACTATAATTATTTGACCAATAGCGCCACACATAATCCCTCTTCGTCATCTATAATTGCTTTTTGCATGGACAGGTGCAGATCACAGATCACAGATTGGCGTACTCACTGCGCGGCCGTGTTTGAATTTTTAAATTGGTCTTATCTATACGTCTTATCCCGTTAGCGCTTGTCGCTGGTTGTGTGAGGTTACATCGCAAATTGGATTAGAAACATACCTAGCAGCTGATTGAATGGTGGGCTCATCTTAGAGATGAACACGCGCTACGAGTCGCAGCCGCCAAGGGTTGATCGAGGTGTCAGCATGGCTCTACTACTAGGAACCTTCTAGAACACGTACAAGTCTTGCAGTACTGTCATACCAGGAACCTTCTAGAACATGTACAAGTCTTGCAGCACTGTCATACTAGGAACCTTCTAGAACACGTACAAGTCTTGCAGTATTGTCATATCCGAAAGCATGACACATTCTCAGACGTCATATTGTACGTGTACTCATACAAGGGGTCCGATACTTGGTGTACTCTTGAAAGCTAACTAGTTCATATGCAAGTATATGCAGCAGTTTGTATGGACCATGCACACATATTAATGCGAGCCCATATTTACATGGATGGTTTGTGCTAATTAATCACTAATCAGCTCAAAAAGCTTAGTTTAAACCATCAGTGGGGTTGGGTTGACTTGACTTCCTCGTCATGGGCCACGAGCACCTCTCTACTGGCCGGATCGGAGGACGACGACCCTCTTGGCAATCTGATCAGCGGAATATGTATACATGTACGTACATCTTGGGCGCATGCATGCATACACTCTAACTAAAGGAATTTTCCTGTACGATGAAACTCCTTTACTCCTTTAACGGTGCCCCATGAGTTCATCTTACTATTGCTCAGAGATGTGCATTACAAAATATCGTCAAACAGAAGATGCAAGAAGGAACTAATGATAGGCTGTTTCTGGCTGCGTCTTGCCTTGTAAATACTGATAACCTTGCTCCTGAATTTTGACAGCATGAAGATTAGGATCCTATCCAAAATGGAGGAGCCGGTCAGGCTGCAGAACATGAATTCCTTATGCTACTCATTCCTGAGGACACTCTTTTGAGTCTCCACGGCTCCAATCCTTGACAAGTCGATCATCTAAGGTCTAGCTTAGTGTGTTGGACTGTATGAATACTGGACTGTATCCTTATAGCAATGACTACTAAAGGAGATGACCGGACGGCCTTGAAGAGGTATTATTAGTTGCTGGTGGTGGCAAGCATGTCCATGTGGTACATTTGCAATTGTTTGCGCCGTCTATCGACATGGGTCGGTGGTTGCATTCAGTCTACCAGGTGTCGGCCCCGCTCACAATGGAGTTAAACTGTGTATTTAGTACATTATATTGCAGAGCTCTCCGTGAAAACCATGACATAATCACACGGATTTAGCTTACTCCAATTGTATCAATGCGTCGCTCGATCGCAGTGGAGTTAAACTAGTGGTTGCAAAAATGGCAGCTCGAACGCCAACTATATCCTATATATATTAAATTATTAGAAAAAGGAAAAAATTCATTTTACTCTCCTCAACAATTTACTTTGTCCACTTAACCCTCTAAACAAAATTTAGGCTCAAACTACTACCCAAAACTATTTCAATTGGTCCAATCTACCCCCTAATGAGATTTCTCTTTTTTATTTCTCCACTTATAAGTGAATTTAAACTTTAAATTTTGCAATGTAATTTATAATATGATGTCCTATGCTAGAAAAATACATTATGATTTTTTTATGAATACAATGTAAAGAACTCACAATGTTGACACAGCATCCAATGTAAAGAACTCACAAAAACACCAAATGAGACTAAAATTCAAATTCCTTCAATCAGTTGACAGTTGACACAGCATGTTCAACATCCTTGGCAGTTCAAACACATCAAATATAACTTATTTTCATCTACTTGCGGCAGTTGGCACAACATGTTCCTTCAAAGACGATACATCAAGATATCCTTCTCACTGCTAGAAAACTTAGCATTAGTACCCGGTACCAAAATGGTTTCAGGGGCTTTTAAATTTGAATCCGGTACTAAAATGGCTCCGTAGCAATTTTAGTACTGGACTAAAAGTTAACCGGGCGCGATCAAAGTTCATTTTGAGATGCCTACTAATCAATTTCTTTTGAGATGCCTTGACAGAAAACAATTTTAAAACAGGATAAAGCTTTCTCACACAACATATGTGGCTCCCCATTCAATGTTTAGGGTAAGATGTACAATGTGAAATTGGTGCCATTCCATTTTCAGTAGGTGTAGAAGTACATTCGAACCCCCCAGCTCTGAACAAATTTCTTACCCACGATTTTTTTTGGTCATGCAACAATTAAAGTATTTAGCACCTGAAACTTGTTTCACCTTTTTCTCTAAAGAAAAAAATGTTTCACCTTGAATTTCTCTGCGACAGCAAAAAAGTTAATGCCTGGGGACGTTTGCCAAATTGCAGTTGATCATGTTAACTTCTATTTGCTAAATGGCTATCTCATCTTCATTCTGATGTGATCAAGTAATAGTTGATGCCGATTCTCTGTCTGTTGGGGATCTTCTGCTGCCCCCTACAGCGAGGTAACACGAATCACTCAAGTTCAATTGAGACACCCTTCTCTGATGCTTCTCATTCTCGACTGTTGTCGAGCAAATGAACCACTTTTCAATCTCTTTAGACTTTCAGAGGTACATAAGGAACAAGTTGGGCCGGATCAGAGTGCTCTGCTCACATGAGTCGGAGGCTCGGAAGCTGTGGATACTTGTAAGCGTGGGCGTGAGACTGGGACAGTAGCTGCTCCCGTATGCATGTAAGCTGGGCTATATAAGCCGTGTACTTGGCATGTGTTGTTTTGAGTTGATAAAGAGAAAAAGGGCGTACGTCTCCTGAAAATCTTCTGGGGTGTATCCATTCCAAAGCGCTCTCAACTGTGTGTGTGTGTGTGTGTGTGTTTGCGCAAGTTAGTTGCCGCGCAAGCTGATTCCTCGGCAATTCCATCAGGAGAAGACGCAGCTGCCTGATTTGGACGAGATGGAAGGCGAGTCACCCACTCGATTGACCACTCTGTTTTTTCAGGCACTAACCCTCGACAGCTATCCATGTGCCCAGTTCAAAGATCTGGCTCAAGGAACCATCCTGGATGCAGAACACGATCGATTTCCCTGTGCTACTCATTCGCAAAGCTCCCTTGATCTAGTCTCTCTCTCACGGCTCCATGCCTTATTATCAAAGGTATAGCTTGGCCTGCTGTGCATTGGATCGCAAGAAAGGATATCACAAGTTAAAAACGCCTTTTAAGATGGTAGTTGACATAGCATGTCCATGGAAGTTCAAAAATGCCAAATAACTTCTCATCTACTTGGCAGTTGGCACACCAAGCTCTGTAAAAAAGTCAGAATACTTCTACAACCTAAAATACGATTATTTTCTTCTAAAATGCTTTGCAAACAACACTTTTGTTGGCGCTAAAAATCGGCCAGGAATCGGCCGATGACCTTCAGTGTCGGACACACGACCCGGGAGAATCTGCTTAGCTCCTGTTTGGGTTATTGCCCTGATGCGGTTCACGCGGCGTGCCAGTCAATCTGACCTGTTGATTGACAAGGAAACAAAAGTATTAAATTCCGGGCGTTCCGATCGGCTGGGGTTCCGATCTGTCCTGAAGAGCGCGTCGGCGAATCAGCCAATTTGCTATGAAGATGACCGGCTATGGATCAACCGATAATCACGTAATAATTGTAAAAGAACCGCTGGAGCAACTTAAACAATTATTACGGATGCAACACTTGAAAATAGATCTAATCGGCTATATGACGATGAACGAGGAAGAGCGATGATAAAGCCGATAGTTCCAATCTCAAGCTGGATAACTGGTGATAATACTAGAACAACAGGTAAAATCTATGATTCTAGTAAATATCGATAACTGGTGAATAAATCCGAACGAAACCACAGCGATGCGCCCGAGGTTAAAGCTCAGATGTTATTCGATAATCGGAACCTACCAATTGGCCGGAGATCGAGTCGATGCAGCCCTGCCAATCCGTACGAACTCGTGAAAGAAGAAAAAGTATTGGCGAAGTCGCCGACTTGAAAGTAAAGTGCTATGAAAAAGTAGATTGTATTGTTGATTGATTGGTTCCCTCTACAAAGCCCTGAGAACTCCTATTTATACCCTAGAACCAGGACTCCTAATCGATTATGACTTGTACAATCTTATTTTAAACAGAAAAACTACTACATCTATAATATTTTTATAAAGGAAACGGACTCCCGCAGAATCTTCCGCCGCCGTCTCCTAATCCAATTAGGACTTTTTCCATTGCTTCTCGACCGAATCAGCATCGCTTCATTGACCAACATTAGGCCACTTTTGACCGGGATCCTCTGTTGTGGTTCCAATAGTTTCACTCCCCCTATCTCTTGGCGCAAGTTGTGTCGCCAATCGGCCGATTCCCAACTGTAACCTCAATCGGCCGATTCTTTACTGTAGCCTTTAGATCTGCTGCATCGGCCAATCTCTTCTCCTGACGCCGATTCAACACGTGTCAAAATCTGGCGTCAACACATGCCCCCCAGTTTCGGAGTAAAACATAATTTTTACTTCGAAACTCTTTTCTTTAATCTTTTTCTCCGAAACGGGCGCAGTAAAAATCTCCTTCCGTTTCGCGGTCTTCTACATAATGATTGCAATTTTCTCGGACCGGGCGCTCGAGACAACTGTTCCCCTGGAATTCGTGTAGTCGGCGCGGCAAAAATCCCGCCTTTGCCCTTTCTCTTTCGGATTGTCCTTAAGTACCCCGGCATTCTCCGCCTTCCTTTCTCCACGAGCTTGGTAATCTCCTCCAGCGAACCACTGTTCATCTTCTTCCTGTGCCCTCTCGATCTCTAACCGCTCCCCCCAGCAATCTTGCCTGCGACCTGCTCCACCCTTCCAATGGCGGCGCCATCAGCAACTTCTCCAACCACGGAGGTTCCATCGGCAACCCCCTCAGCGACGGCGGCCCCATCGGCGGCACCACTGGCGGCTCCATCGGCGACGATGAGCTTCATCCCGGAGGTAATCATCCGAAACTTTCCTCTTTTATTCTTTTACGGCTCAAGTATTTTCTAGACCCATTCTCAGTTTTTTTCCTTTTCCCCCCTCTTTTTTAGGCATTAAGGCACCAGATTACTATTCCCCTTTCCGAATCCTCTGAACTCATCTACTTAGGTCCTATGGGGAATCCAGATCCAACCGATTTGATCAACCTAGAGACCCACAGAATTCCGTTCAAGCAATCGCCCATGGATTTAGGTTAGTGGGCAGGTGCCTTTAGGTCTTGGCCGAATGAGACCCCTTGCTGGAAAGAATGGTACCATAGTTAGCCAAGTCTAAGAGAGTTCAGTGGGATGAACTGAAAATTGGCCATTGCATTGATCTCTCTCTGTCCCAAATGGAGAAAAACGAGCCCTTAGTAATAGCGGCCTCTTACTTCTGGTCCGACGCGCTCAACGCGTTCCTTTTTGGGCATGGACCCATGACCCCAACCTTGGCCGATGTTCTAATGTTGACCGGCCTTGATATCTCCTCTCATGACACCCCCTTTGATTATGTGATTAAACCATCTCATCGGCTAGAAACCAAAGGAATCGGCGGATGGAAGGGGTATATCACCAAGAACATGAGGACTGGGACGATTTCAGAGAGAGAACATACGGCGTTTCTGATGATGTGGCTAGAGAAACATTTTTTTTCTGTGGCAGAGCAGTTGGTCCTTCATCTAAGACCCAAGCCCTGGCAGAAGCTCTGTCACTAGGATCGGCCGTCCCCCTTGGGAAGCATCTGTTAGGATCGGCCTATCATATGATGCATCAAATCGGTGTCAGACTGTCAAAAGGGAAGCCGATTGGCAATCCTGGTGGTCCCTGGTGGTTTATCACCCTCTGGCTCAACTTATATATGAGCAAGGTCTCCCAGCAACAAATAGAGACCAAGACTTTTCCCAATATTGAGTCAGAAGAAAACCCCACCATTCGACGACGCTGTACATCTTTTGGAGAAGCGGCATCGGCCTTCCCTGGCTGTCAATTCACTGCCACCCGAACGGTTGAATACTTCAAATGTTTCTACAACGGCTTCAGTGAAGAGACTATCAGTTGGTGTCCATATCAGACAGTAGGGCTGATTTTCGAGCTTCCCGTCTGCTACGATTCATCCTCCCATACTTTTGATAGTGATCTTGTGGATATCCTGATCAAGCCAGGGATTTTACCGGCCAATTTCTTTTATGGAAAGGATTCCCCCACCTATGAGTTTTATAATCCATCAGCCGCAGCAAGGCAATTGGGCTTTGGTCAACTGCCGATTCAGGTTTACTTTGCCGGCCAAGCAAAATTTCGAGATGAACTGACCAAGAGCCTCGACTACAATTGGCTGTGCAACTTGGTGCCAGATTCCAGTACCATCGACCTGAACAACTGGACGGTGGCTCCTTTTGCCGTCCAACAATTCAAACTGTGGTGGGCAGAATGGAAGCAATACCTCTTCTGTCTATCTCCATCAACATATTGCAACTGTTTGGACCCAGAAAACATCGATTCAAGTGCAGCGGTATGACCTTTCTCTCAGCCGATTTCAATATTGTCTCTTTTCATGCCACAATCTTACCGTTAACTTGTGTTTATTTTTTTTCAGTCTGAAAGCCAAGTTCCTCCGATGCGGAGCCGAAGTGGTAGGCCGATAGAGAGCGATCGTCCATATACATCATTTCCACTTATCGGCTATCACGCTCCGACCATCAAGGACATCACTAGCGGCCGATGGAAACAAACGCCGAAAAAGCCAACCTTGAAGAAGACAAGCCGTCGAGTGCGTGCCCGCATAGGACCGACTGACCGATCGGCGGTAGTATCGGCCGAAACCCCAACTCCTCCAGCCTTGCCGACTACCGAGATGATCGATCCCCAAACTGCCGCAGAAGTCGGAGGGGCCGCTGCATCGCTGCTGGTGGAAGCTGTTCAGGTAACCTCGCACACTTCACATATCTTTAAGTACTCTATCAATATTAACTTCTCTCTTCTGCCAGGCTGCACAGACCGCCCCAGCGCAATCCCCACAGCAATCGGCCACATCTCGAGCGGAAGCCGAAACACCAGCGACCCTCCTCATCGAGGTAGATAATTTCTTAACTCAATTTCTCGATATTCAGAAAACTAACCGATTCTGATGCAGACCGATCTGGGCGCGTCGACTGTACCCTCTCAACAAACATCGGCCGGAAGACTCACAGAGGTATGGCAAGTATTTCATATCATCATATTCAATTATCCGCAGTATACTCATAGAATCTATTTCCCATACCTTTTTAGGAAGCTGGCCCAAGCAGAGCATTGATAGTGGTTGAGTCCTCTTCTTCTGATGAGCCAATTGCACCGGTTCCTGAGATGAGGGAGGCACTCCCATCGGCGCAAGCAAGAGAGATCCGCTTCAAGGAGGTAATAAACTTATCACCGGAATTGGCCGATCCCCCTTTACTGCTTGCTAATCCTTGTCTTTATTCTTCCGCAGGAACAAGACACTCCCAATAACAACCTTTTCTCCTTCGTGGTTTCCTTGCCTGATGATGAAGAAGTCGCTTCACGCCAAGTTCCGTCGAGCTCAATTTCTGATGATGTCCGCGCCAAGCTCGAGAGCATGCGGATCCTCCTCCAAGATGATATCGGCCGATTAGTGGGAGATGCTTCACCAATTCGGCGGCTTCTCAATGACATCAGAGGCCGAATTCCAGAGGAAGCGACAGAGACTCTACACCCTGCTGCATTCATAGAGTGGATGCAGATTCCGGTGTTTAGGGCCCTGCATCATGTGGCCGATCGTGCCCAGCTAGCAAAGACCCGGGAGGAAGCCGATTCCTACAAACACCGAGCCCAAGAAGTACACCAACGGATCAACTTCCTCGAGAGCTCCCGCCCGGATATCGTCGGCACAATAGATCGCCTCAAACGGAGGAGAGCAGAGCTAGCCAAAGAGATGGAGCAGGTAACCAAAGACATAGCTGCTGAAGAAAAGAAACTTCAAGAGCTTCCAACCGTCATCGCCGGGCTGAAACAAGAAAGACAGAACCTGGCTTGTGAAGCGATAAGACTTCATCGCCGTATGCCAGAAATTCCCGGATCGGCCGACGACGATCAAAGAGTATTAGACTCGGCCGATCAGATTAGGCAACGAGCTATTGCGACTATAGATGCCCTCCTTGGGTTGTAAAGAATCTTGTAAACATTTAATGCTCCCTTAATGTTGATGCGCCGATTCGATCTTGGACCGCTTCCTTTGGCAGCTTTGCATTTATGAACGCTTTTACTCCGATAGGACATGTCCCACTATCTCTTTACCTCCTTCTCTCTATAAGTACGAGATGCCACACCGTCTCCAGAGGCATATGCATTACCAATCTTCTCCCCCTCTAATAACTGGATCTTTATCCTCCCAAGCTGGACATCAAGATGTCTTCTTCATCTTCCTCCTCCTCTGTCAGCCAGGTACGAACCCTCCTCTATTTCTCCCCTTGACATCTCAATCGCTCTGATCCTGGGTAGCTTTTTATCTCTCTTTAGCCAAAACGTCTCAGTCCCAGTCTGGAACGAGCGATCGAAGTTATGCATTCAGATGAACCACTGTCGCAGCCAGACATAGATCTGATAATTGCTCACTCTGAAGAACTTAAAGGTCATGTTCCTGCTGATGTCCAGAAGTATTGGGACCGTATAAACGCTCACTGCCCCAAGCGACTGCCAACTGAAAAGAGTCCTCCACTCCCTCATCAAGTTGAGACTGAAGCTACCATGGAGAATTTGAAGGAGAAGACCACCCGCCTTCTGATAAAACTGGGCCGGATCGAGAGAGAAATCAAGAGAAAGCGTAATCAATAGATATATTGGTACTTTTTATTCTAAGGGCGACTTGTACCATGTCGGCCATGTACTCTGTTATTTTCATCGAATAATGAATTGGTCAGACCAAACCAAAAATGTTTCCTCCTTAAGGCGATGTCATTTTTACATCGGCTATGTAGACAAAAGCCGATAGGAGTCGGCCATGTTGTCTTGATGTATCTTATTGCAAGTTATGCATCTACCCAAATACTTGGATAGTACCTCTTCAGATATCTTCCATTTAAAGCTCTTGGAAATTCTTCCCCTTCAATAGTTTCTAGAATATATGCATTTCCCGGAGCACACCGGCCGATTCTATACGGCCCTTCCCAAGTGAGCGACCATTTACCGAATTTGGGATCCTTAGACCCTATCGGCAGCACCAACTTCCATACCAAATCTCCTTGGGAGAATTGTTTAACTTTGACCTTTTTGTCATACCATCTAGCCACCCTTTTCTTGTTTTCTTCGATGCTAATCAGGGCCCTCAACCGCTGACCCGCCGAGTCATGAGGAAGGAATAGTCATCGGCCGTCAACTGATCTTGAAGCGATATACGCCTTGACCCCGTCCTTAATTCCCAAGGCAAGACTGCCTCGTGACCATATACCAGCTGATAAGGAGATATCTTAGTGGCTCCATGGCAAGCCATCCTATAAGCCCAAAGAGATTCAGCCAAAGACATGTGCCACTTTTTGTGTTGTTGCTCTATCTTCCTCTTGATCAACTTGATTATCCCCTTATTACATTATTCGGCCTGGCCATTGGCTTGAGCATAGTACGGGGAAGAGTTCAATAATTTAATCCCCATATCGGCAGTGAATTCTCCAAATTCTCCAGAGGTGAACATTGTTCCTTGATCAGTTGTGATAGTCTGAGGAATACCGAATCGATAAACAATGTGTTTCTTGACGAACTCGATCATATCGGCTGATGTCACGGTCCTTAATGGAACTGCTTCCACCCATTTAGTGAAATAATCAGTGGCTACCAATATAAACTTATGCCCTTTGCTCGATGGAGGGTGAATCTGTCCGATGAGATCTATTCCCCAACCTCTGAACGGCTACGGCTTGATTACTGGATTCATAGCCGAAGCTGGCGTGCGCTGCACATTGCCAAACTTCTGACAGTCTTGGCAACCTTATAATATTTGAAACAATCCTCAAGAATCGTTGGCCAGTAATACCCATTGTTTCTGATCATCCATTTCATCTTGTGAGCCGATTGATGGGCTCCACATACGCCTTCATGGATTTCCCCCATCAGGACCATGGCTTCTTCTATTCCCAGGCATTTGAGAAGAACCCCATCATTCGTCCGGTAAAATAAATCATCTTCAAGTAACACATATTTTGTGGCCTGAAAACGCACTCGCCGATCCACCTTCTGGGATGGATCCTCCAAGTAATCGGCAATCTCCTTTCGCCAATAGTCGGCCGCGAGCTCCAAAATCATAGCTCCTTGAATCGGCCGATATCCGGACGCATGTTGGGCCAGCCTATTGGCCTCTTCATTATAATTTCTAGGGATATGCTCAATTATTGCAGACTTGAATTCCTTTAACAGCTGGAGGCAATCTTCATAGTAAATCCTTAAAATATCATCTTTGCATTCAGGTTTCCCCGTTAACTTATCTACGATGAGCATGGAATCCCCAAAAATTTTGACCGCATCAGCCTTGACTTCCCTTAATAATTGGATACCCTTTAGGACAGCTCGGTATTCCGCCTGGTTATTGGTTGCGGACGCTTCTATCGGTAGAGAGAAATCATAACTTGCCCCCCGAGGCGATACAAGAATGATGCCGATTCCCGATCCGGCCCCACACGAAGAACCATCGAAATACAGAGTCCATGGAACCGGTTCAACGATAGCAATTTCCGGTCCACAATGTTGGTTTACGAAATCAGCCATGACTTGACCTTTGACAGCTTTGGCCGATTCGTACCTTAAGTCAAACTCTGACAGAGCCAGGATCCATTTTCCAATCCGTCCTTTCAAAATCGGTAGTGATAGCATATACTTCACCACATCATCTTTTTATACTACTACGCATTCTGCCGACAACAAATAGTGCCTGAGCTTGGTACACGAGAAGTATAAACACAGGCACAGCCGTTCCACCGGGGAATATCTTGTCTCGGCGTCCAGGAGTCTTCTGCTGACATAATACACCACTCATTCTTTCCCCTCGAACTCCTGTACCAACGCCGATCCAATGGCTTGTTCATCAGCCGATAAGTATAATTTGAACGGCTTACCGGGCTGTGGTGGGACTAAAACCGGAGGTGAAACCAAATATTGCTTGATATCTTCTAACACTGCGTTGTTCTTCTCCCCATACGAATTCCTGATCGGGCTTCAATTTCAACAAAGGAGTGAAAGCTCGAATACGTCCGGACAGGTTGGATATGAATCTTCTGATAAAATTGACCTTGCCGATGAGGGATTGCAGCTCAGTTTTATTCTGTGGGGCTACAACTTTGTTGATGGCATCTATGGTCTTCCGGTTAACCTCTATCCCGCGCTCATGGACCATAAATCCTAAGAATTGGCCGGCCGATACACCGAATGCACACTTGTTCGGGTTCATTTTCAACCCATGCTTCCTTGTGCACTCCAGTACTTCTTGTAAATCGACCAGATGTTCCTGATGACCTTTTGACTTGACCACAACATCGTCGATGTAAATTTCCACCGATGTACCAATGAGCTTGTGAAAGATATAGTTCATGGCCCGTTGATATGTAGGACTGGCGTTGTTTAACCCAAAGGTCATTACAACCCACTCGAACAGACCAAGGTGACCCAGACACCTGAAAGCCGTTTTCGAGATATCTTCTTCAGCCATTAATATTTGATTGTACCCCGCATTACCATCAATGAAACTGATGACTTTGTGTCCTGCGGCAGCATCTATCAAGACATCGGCCGTCGACATTGGATATCCGTCCATTGGTGTATCCTGATTTAGGTTCCTGAAGTCGATGCATACGCGCAATTTTCCGTTCTTCTTATATACGGGCACAATATTAGAAATCCATTCGGCGTAACAGCACTGCCGAATAAATCCTGCTTTAATCAACCTTGTGATCTCGGCCTTTATATCAGGTAGAATTTTTGGGTTGCACCGTCGTGCAGGCTGCTGATATGGCCGATATCCTGATTTTATAGATAACCGGTGTTCAACAATGTACCGGTCTAGACCAGGCATCTCATGGTATTCCCAAGCAAAGCAATCCTTGAATTCTTTTAATAAACTTGTCAATTTACACTTATATCCAGGATCCAAGCTAGCACTAATATACGTTGGCCTTGGTTTGCTACCATCTCCCAAATCCACCATCTCTAATGAATCAGCCGACGTAAACCCATGCCCAAGCTTTCCGTCTTCTCAGACGAACTGATCCATCTATTCTAAATCTCCAGAGCCGACTGCTTGGATCGGCTGTAGACCAAAATCAGACACTTTCAGGAAATCAGTGTCCCAAGTCCTGCCGGATATACACCTGATGTGTTCACAGCTCCATTGTTGCGTGTCAGCTGCTGCGACGCTGTAGGCGGAATCGGCGGTGACTATCTCTGTATTGTCGCCGACCCATTGCACGAGGCATTGGTGCATTGTAGATGGGACACAACAATTCGCATGTATGCAGTCGCAACCGAGCAACATGTTGTAGGACCCCTTACCATTAATAATAAAAAAGGTAGTAGGAAGGGTCTTACTGCCGATGGTGAGGTCGACGCAGAGCGCTCCACGGGCGGGAGACACGTTGCCTTTGAAGTCCTTGAGCATCATGTCCGTCTTGGTCAGGTCTTCATCTCTTTTGCCTAATTTCCGGAACATGGCATATGGCATGATGTTGACTGCGGCGCCTCCATCCACTAGTAACCTGGTAACGGGTCGTCCGTTAACGTGCCCTTTGAGAAATAATGCCTTGAGATGTTGCCGTTTTTCGTCATCTGGTTTCTCGAAGGTGGCTGTCATCGGCTCTAATACCAACTGCGCCATCTGCTCTTCCATCGTTGTTGCCTTGTCTCGATCCGCAGGGGCCATGAACTCCATCGGCAATATGAACACCATATTGACATCATCTGCCGATTCTTGATTCTCAACCTCTTTGCTGTTGTTTTTCTTGGGGCGCCAGACCCGAGACTTGACGTTTCTCTTGTCTAACGCCTGCCTCTGCTCTTCTTCTTGTTGCTCCCTGTTGGCGCTAAAATCGGCCAGACAGGAATCGGCCGATGGTCTTCAGCGTCGGACACACAACCCGGGAGAATCTGCTTAGCTCCTGTTCGGGTTATCGCCCTGGTGCGGTTCGCGCGGCGTGCCAGTCAATCTGACCTGTTGATTGAAAAGGAAATAAGAGTATTAAATTCCAGGCGCTCTGATCGGCTGGAGTTCCGATCTGTCCTGAGGAGCGCGTCGGCGAATCGGCCGATTTCCTGTGAAGATGATCGGCTATGGATCAGCCGATAATCGTGTAGTAGTTGTAAAGAAAACTTCTGGAGCGATCTAAACAATTACTACAGAGGCAACACCTGAAACAGATCTAATCGGCTGTAAGACGATAAATCAAAGAAGAACGATGACGAAGCCGATTACTCTGATCTCAAGCTGGATAACTGGTGATAATACTAGAAAAACAGGTAAAACTTGCAATTCTAGTAAATATTGATAACTGGTGAATAAATCCAATCGAAACCACAGCGATGCGCCCGTAGTTAATGCTCGGATATTACTCGATAAGCGGAACCTACCAATTGGCAGGAGATCAAGTTGATGCAGCCCTGCCAATCCGTACGAACTCGTGAATGAAGAAAAGTATTGGCGAAGTCACCGACTTGAAAGTAAATTGCTGGAAAAGTAGAAGTATTGGTATTGATTGATGTCTTCATCTGTTGCAAGACCCTGACGACTCCTATTTATACCCTAAGACTAGGACTCCTGGTCGATCACGACTTGTTACAACCTTATTTAAAAAATGGGAAAACTACTATATCTATAATAACTTTTAAAGGAAACGGACTCCCGCAGAATCTTCCGCCGCCGTCCCCTAATCCAATCAGGACTCTTTTCAACTGCTCCTTGACCGACTTCGTGTTGCCCTGTTGACCAACTTTTGACCAGGACCCTCCGAAATAGTCCCATCCTGTTGGCGCAAGCTGTATCACCAATCGGTCGATTTCCAACTGTTACCTCAATCGTTCGATTCCTTACTGTAGCCTTTAGATCTGCCGCATCGGCCAACCTTCTTTTCCCGATGCCGATTTAACACGTGTCAAAATCTGGCGTCAACACATGCCCTCCAGTTTCGGAGTAAAACATAACTTTTTCTTCGAAACTCTTTCTTTAATCCTTTCCTCCGAAACGGGCGCAGTAAAAATCTTCTTCCGTTCCGCGGCACAATAATTGCAATTTCCTCGGACCGAGCGCGCGAAACGACCGCTCCCCTGGAATTCGTGTAGACGGCGCGGCAAGAATACCGTCTTTGCCCTTGCTCTCCCGGTTTTCCTTGAGTACTGGCCTTCTCCGCCTACTCTTCCCCACAAATCTAGCATTCTCTTCCAGCGAACCACTGTTCGTCTTCCTCCAAGCTCTCTCGATCTCCAAACGCTTCCCCCCTTCCGACGATCTCATCCGCGACCTGCTCCAACCCTCCAATGGCGTCACCATCGGCGACCGCTCCATCCACGGATGCTCCATCGGCGATCCCTTCAGCGGCGGCGGCCCAATCGGCGGCTCCTCTGGCAACCCCATCGGCGACGATGGTCTCCATCCCAGAGGTAAATGTTTGAAAATTTTCCCCTTTCGTTTCTCTATTGCTTCGGATCTTTTCTCAGTTTCTTTCCCTTTTCTCCCTTTTTAGGCACTTAGGCACCGAATCACCATCCCCCTCTCAGAATCCCCTGACCTTATCTGCTTAGGCCCTATGGGGAACCCCGATCCAACTGACCTGATCAGTCTAGAGACTCACAGAGTCCCTTTCAAGCAATCGCCCATGAACCTAGATCAGTGGGTAGGTACCTTTAGATCCTGGCCAAATGAAACCCCCGGCTAGAGAGAATGGTACCAGAGAATAGCCAGATCTAGGAAGGTTCAGTGGGAGGAACAAAAAATCGGCCAGTGCATAGACCTATCTCTGTCTCAGATGGAAAGAAATGAACCTCTGGTCATGGCAGCTTCTTATTTTTGGTCCGATGCACTCAATGCGTTCCTTTTTCGACATGGACCCATGACCCCGACTTTGGCCGATGTTCTGTTGTTGACCGGCCTCGATGTCTCCTCCGCCGATATCCCTTTTAACTATCTGTTTAAGCCATCACATCGGCTAGAGACCAAAGGAATCGGCGGGTGGAAGGGGTATATTAGCAAAAATATGAAGACCGGGACAGTTTCAGAGAGGGAGCATACTGCTTTTCTGATGATGTGGCTAGAAAAGCACTTTTTCTGTGGCAGAGCAGTTGGATCCTCTTCAAACACCCAAGCTTTAGCGGAGGCTTTGTCACAAGGATCGGCCATCCCCCTTGGAAAACATTTGCTGGGATCGGCCTATCACCTGATGCACCAAATCGGCACCAAGCTGTCGAAGGGGGAGCCGATTGGGAACCCTAGCGGTCCCTGGTGGTTCATCACCCTCTGGCTCAATTTATACATGAGCAAGGTCTCTCAGCAATGGATAGAGACCAAAATTTTCCCTAACATTGAGTCAGAGGAGAATCCATCCGTCCGACGACGCGGCAGATCCTTTGGAGAAGCGGCATCGGCCTTCCCCGGCTGCCAGTTTACTGCTACCCGCACAGCTGAGTACTTCAGATGCCTTTACAATGGCCTTAGTGAAGAGACCGTCAGCTGGCATCCGTATCAAGCAGTGGAGCCGATTTTTGAATTACCCATAAGCTACGACTTCTCCACCCATACTTTTGACAGGGAGCTTATGGATGTCTTGATCAAGCCAGGGATTCTGCCAGCCAATTTCTTCTCAGGAAAGGACTCTCCCACCTATGAGTTCTACACTCCATCGGCCGCAGCAAGGCAACTGGGTTTTGGCCAACTACCGATTCGGGTCTACTTCGCTGGTCAAGCGAAATTCAGAGATGGGCTGACCTCAAATCTTGACTACAATCGGCTGTGCGATCTAGTGCCAGATTCTAGCACTATTGACCTGAATAATTGGTCAGTTGCCTCTTTTGCCACCCAGCAATTTAAATTATGGTGGGCAGAATGGAAGCAATACCTTTTCTGTAAGTCTCCATCAACTTATTGCAACATTCTGGATCCAGAAAATATCGATCCAAACGCAGCGGTATGTCCTTTCTCCCAGCCGATTCCAATGCTATTTCTTTCCATACTTTCATCTTGTTATTAACCCACATTCATCTTCTCAGTTTGAAAGCCAGGTCCCTCCGATGCGGAGCCGAAGCGGCAGGCCGATAGATAGTCACCATCCATATACGCCATATCCACTTATCGGTTTCCATGCTCCAACTATCAAGGATATCTCTACTGGCCGATCGAAACGAGCACCGAAAAGGCCAACCTCGAAGATAACCAGCCGTCAAGTGCGAGCCCGCATCGGATCGGCCAATCAGACGGCGATAGCATCGGCTGAGACTCCCCGTATCGGATCGGCTGACCAGACGGCGGTGGCATCGGCCGAGACTCCAATTCCTTTACCCTTGCCGGTTGCCGAGATAGCCGATCCTCAAGTCACCGCCGAAGTCGGGGCAGCTGCGGCATCACTACTAGTAGAAGCTGTTCAGGTAATCTTACTTATCTCATATATTCTTCAAATCTTCCACTGACATTAACTCTCTTCCTCTGCCAGGCTGCACAATCTATTCCATCGCAGTCTCCGCAGCAATCGGCTACATCCCAAGTGGAAGCCGAAACTCCAGCAGCTCCTCCCGTCGAGGTAAATGATCTCTTACCTTGATCTCTTAATTTTCAGAGAACTTAACCGATCCTAATGCAGGCCGATTTGGGTATGCTGGCTATAACCCCACAACAAACATCGGCCGGAAGATCAACAGAGGCATGGCAAATTTCTCACACCATTTTATTTCAATTTCCCATAGCATACTTACAGGATCTGTTTTCCATGTCTTTTCAGGAAGCTGGTCCAAGTGGAGCACTGATAATCGTTGAATCTTCTTCTTCCGACAAGCCAACTGCACCAGCCCCTGAGACAAGGGAGACACTTCCACCGGCGCAGGCAAGAGAAATTCGTTTTAAGGAGGTAACAAACTTACCATTGAAATTGGCTGATTCCCCTTTACTGCTTGCCAACCCTTCTCTTTATTTCCTCACAGGAGCAAGACACCCCTAACAACAGCATCTTCTCCTTTGCCGTCTCCTTGCCTGATGACGAGGAAATTGCTTCACACCCAATTTCGTCGAGCTCTGCCTCCGATGATGTCCGCGCCAAGCTCGAAAACATGCGTATTCTCCTTCAAGACGACATCGGCCGATTGGTAGAAGACGTTTCGCCGATTCGACGACTTTTCAACGATATCAAGGGTCGAATCCCGGAAGAAACATTAGAAAACTTAGCGCATGCTGCTTATATAGAGCATATGCATATTCCGGTTTCCAGGGCGCTGTGCCACATGGCCGATCGTGCCCTGATGGCAAAAACCCGGGAAGAGGCCGACTCATACAAGCACCGGACTCAAGAGGTACACTAAAAGATCAACTTCCTCGAAAGCTGCCGTCCGGACATCGTCGGCACGATAGATCGGCTCAAACGGAGAAGAGCAGAGCTGGCCAAGGAGATGGAGCAGATAACCAAAGAGATAGCCGCTGAAGAAAAGAAACTTCAAGAACTCCCATCCATCATCAGTGAGCTGAAGCAAGAGAGGCAGCACTTGGCCCGTGAAACGATAAGGCTTCATCGCCGTGTGTCAGAAGTCCCAGGATCGGCCGATGATGACCAGAGAGTACTAGACTCGGCCGATCAAATTAGGCGACAAGCTATTGCAGCCATAGATGCTTTCCTTAGGCTGTAAAGAATACTGTAAACATTTATTGCTCCTTCAATGCTACAGCGCCGATTTGATCCTGAACTGTTTCTTTAGTCAGCTTTGCATTTATGTACGCTTTTACTCCGATAGGACGTGTCTCACCATCCATCTACCTCTCTTTCCTTTATAAGTAGACCCTTCACCGTCTCCAGAGGCATACGCATTACTTATCTTCTCTTTCTCTCTTTACTGTCCCAAACTGAATGGCAAGATGTCTTCTTCGTCCTCTTCATTTTCTTCCTCTGTCAACCAGGTATGAACTCTCCTCTGCCTTTCCCCTAAGCATCTCAATCGCTCTGATGTTGGGTAATCCCTTTTATCTCTATTTAGCCAAAACGTCTCAGCCCTGGTCTAGAACGAGCGATTGAAATCATGCATTCAGACAAACCACTGTCACAGGCAGACAAAGATCTGATAAGAGCTCATGCTGAGGAACTCAGAGTTCATGTCCCCGCTGTTGTCCAAGAATGCTGGGACCTTATAGATGCTCACTATTTGGTCCGTAAGCGGCCATCTTCTGAAAAAAATCCTCCACTTCCTTGTAAAGTTAAGACCGAAGTTGCCATGGAGGATTTGGAGGAGAAGAAGACCCGCCTCCTGATAGAACTTTGCAACCAAGCTGAGATTGGAGCCACTGCAGAGGACCCGAAGGAGAAAAGGCTCCGCCTTATGATAGAGCTGGGTCGCGTTGAGAGAGAAATCCAGCATAGGCGTAATCAATAGACGTATCGGTATTTTTATTCTAAGGGCGACTTGTACCATGTCGGCCATGTACTCTGTCATTTTCATCCAATAATGAACCAGTCAAAATGAATCCCAATGTTTTTTCTTTAGGCGACGTCATCTCTGCATCAGATATGTAGACGAAAACCGATGAAAAATCGGCCATATTGTCTTGATATATTTTACTGCAAGTTATGCATCTACCCAAATGCTTGGATAGTACCTCTTCAGATATCGTCCGTTTAAAGCTCTTGGGAATTCCTCCCCTTCAATTGTTTCCAGAATATATGCATTTCCAGGGGCACATCGGCCGATTCTGTACGGCCCTTCCCAAGTGGGTGACCATTTACCGAATTTGGGATCTTTGGATCCTATCGGCAGCACCAACTTCCACACCAAATCTCCCTGAGAGAATTGTTTAACTTTGACCTTTTTGTCATACCATCTAGCCACCCTTTTCTTGTTTTCTTCTATACTAATCAGGGCTCTCAACCGTAAACCTGCCGAATCATCAAGTTTGTCCTTCATGAGGAAGGAATAGTCATCGGCCGTCAACTGATCTTGAAACGATATACATCTTGACCCCGTCCTTATCTCCCAAGGCAAGACTGCCTCATGACCATAAACCAACTGATAAGGGGATATCTTAGTGGTTCCATGACAAGCCATCCTATAAGCCCATAAAGATTCAGTCAAAGACATATGCCACTTTTTGGGTTGCTCTTCTATCTTCCTCATGATTAGTTTGATTATCCCTTTATTGGATGATTTTGCTTGGCCATTGGCTTGAGCATAGTATGGAGAAGAATTTAATAATCTAATCCCCATATCGGCGGCAAACTCTCCGAATTCTCCAGAAGTAAACATTGTTCCTTGGTCAGTTGTGATGGTTTGAGAAATACCAAATCGATAGATAATATGGCTTTTAACAAATTCAATCATATCGGCCGATGTCACGTTCCTTAAAGGAACTGCTTCCACCCACTTAGTAAAATAATCTGTGGCTACCAATATGAACTTATGCCCTTTGCTTGATGGAGGATGAATCTGTCCGATGAGATCTATTCCCCAACATCTGAACGGCCACGGCTTAATTATTGGATTCATAGCCGATGCTGGCGCGCGCTGTACATTACCAAACTTCTGACAGTCTTGGCATCCTTTGTAATACTTGAAACAATCTTCAAGAATAGTTGGCCAATAATACCCATTGTTCCGGATCATCCATTTCATTTTGTGAGCCGATTGATGAGCTCCACACACGCCCTCATGGATTTCTCCCATCAGAACCTTTGCGTCTTCTATTGCCAGACACTTGAGAAGAACTCCATCAATTGTCTGATAAAATAAATCATCCTCAAGCAACACATATTTTGTAGCTTGAAAACGTATTCGCCGATCCACTTTTTGGGATGGATCTTTCAAGTAATCGACGATTTCCCTTCGCCAGTCATCGGCCGCGAGCTCTAGCATCATCGCTCCCTGAATCGGCCGATACCCGGAGGCATGTTGGGCCAGCTTGTTGGCCTCTTCATTATAATTTCTGGGGATATGCTCAATTATTGCAGACTTGAACTCTTTTAAAAGCTGAAGGCAATCTTCATAATAAATCCTCAAGATATCATCCTTGCACTCAGATCGCCCCGTTAATTGATCCACAATGAGCATGGAATCTCTAAAAATTTCGACTGCATCAGCTTTGACTTCCCTTAATAATTGGATGCCCTTCAGAATGGCTCGATATTCCGCCTTATTATTAGTTGCGGAAGCTTCTATCGGCAGAGAGAAATTAAAACTTGCCCCCCGAGGCGACACAAGAACAATCCTGATTCCTGATCCGACCCCACACGAAGAACCATCAAAATATAGAGCCCATAGAACCGGTTCAACGATGGCAATTTCTGGTCCACAATGCTGAGCTACGAAATCGGCCATTACTTGACCTTTGATAGCTTTGGCCGATTCGTACCTTAAGTCGAATTCTGACAGAGCTAGGATCCATTTTCCAATCCGCCCTTTCAAAATCGGAAATGATAGCATATACTTCACCACATCATCCTTGCATACAACTATGCATTCTGCCGATAGCAAATAGTGCCTGAGCTTGGTACACGAGAAGTATAAACACAAGCACAGCCGCTCCACCGGGGAATATCTTGTTTCAACGTCTAAGAGTCTTCTGCTGACGTAATATACCACTCGTTCTTTCCCTTCAAACTCCTGTACCAATGCCAATCCAATAGCCTATTCATCAGCCGATAAATATAATTTGAACGGCTTACCAGGCTGTGGTGGGACCAACACCGGAGGTGAAACTAGATATTGCTTGATATCTTCCAATGCTTTGCGTTGTTCTTCTCCCCATATGAATTCCTGGTCGGGCTTTAATTTCAACAGAGGAGTAAAAGCCTGAATATGTCCTGACAGGTTGAATATGAATCTTCTGATAAAATTGACCTTGCCGATGAGGGACTGTAGCTCAGTTTTATTTTGTGGGGACACAACTTTGTTGATGGCGTCTATAGTCTTGCGGTTGACTTCTATCCCGCGCTCATGAACCATGAATCCTAAGAATTGCCCAGCCGATACACCAAATGCACACTTGTTTGGGTTAATCTTCAACCCATGCTTCCTTGTGCACTCCAGTACTTCTTGTAAATCGGCCAGATGTTCTTGGTGACCTTTTGACTTGACCACAACGTCATCTATATAAATTTCCACCAATGTACCAATGTGTTGACGCCAAATTTTGACACGTATTGAATCGGCGTCAGGAGGAGAAGATTGGCCAATGTAGCAGATCTGAAAGCTACAGTAAGGAATCGGCCGATTGAGGTAATAGTTGAAAATCGGCCGATTGGTGGCGCAGCCTATGCCAACAGGATGGGATTATTCCAGAAGATCCTGGTCAAAAGCTCGTCAACAGGGCATGCTAAGTTGGTCGGGAAGCAATTGAATTAGGAAACGGCAGCGGAAGATTCTGCGGGAGTCCGTTTCCTTTTTAAAAGATATTATAGATATAGTAATTTAAATAAGGTTGTAACAAGTCGTGATCGACCAGGAGTCCTAGTTTTAGGGTATAAATAGGAGTCGTTAGGGTCTTGAAAAATATCAACACATCAATCAACAAAACACTTCTACTTTTTACTAGTACTTTACTTTCAAGTCGGCGACTTCGCCAATATTTTCTTCTTCCACGAGTTCGTACGGATTGGCAGGGCTGCATCAACTTGATCTCCGGCCAATTGGTAGGTTCCGCTTACCGAGTAATATCCAAGCTTTAACTACGGGCGCATCGTTGTGGTTTCGTTTGGATTTATTCACCAGTTATCGATATTTACTAGAATTGCAAGTTTTACCTGTTATTCTAGTATTATCACCAGTTATCCAGCTTGAGATCAGAGTAATCGGCTTCATCATTGTTCTCCTTCGATTTATCATCATACAGCCGATTAGATCTATTTCAAGTGTTGCTTCTATAGTAATTGTTTAAGATTGCTCTAGCAGTTTTCTTTACAATTACTATACGATCATCGGCTGACCCATAGCCGATCATCTCTACAGCAAATCGGCCGATTTGCCGCCGACGCGCTCCTCAGGACAGATCGGAACTCCAGCCGATCGACGCGCCTGGAATTTAATACTCTATTTCCTTGTCAATCAACAGGTCAGATTGACTGGCACGCCGCGTGAACCGCACCAGGGCGATAACCTGAACAGGAGCTAAGCAGATTCTCCCGGGTCGTGTGTCCGACACTGAAGACCCATCGGCCGATTCCTATCCGGCCGATTTTAGCGCCAACACACTTTTGGCACGCCCAGTGGGACTATCCAAGATCTGATATGTCGAACAACGCAGAAATCTCTGACAGCAACATCATCGAGGTCACAGAAGCTGATCTCAAGGACGACGAGAGGGAAGAATTGGCCAAACATCTGGAAGATTACAAGAAGATGTACCTCCAGTCGTTCAGTTGTACCAGAAGCGGGGAAGCAGTCAAGAAGGCTCCTATCCCAGTGCCTCGCCACATTACCATTGCTGAAGACTCGGGCAAGATGTCAGAGATGATTCAACAATCCGTGTATCAAGCATTCATCGACCAATCCTCGGTGATGAGCAACACGGTGTATAACGCCGTCGTCAACTCTCTGGCCAGCGGAGCCGTGCAAGGCTATCAGGGACCGGCATATGCCCCTCCAAGTACTCTGCCAGCCAGAAGCCTACCATACACATATTGACGCAGCGCGAAGGATACAGCTCTCCACCACCTCCGGCGTCTCTAAGATACAGCGGTGCACCATGTCTCCCATCGCGAGCGCCGCTTCAACCCGTTCAGATGGCTTCTGTGCAAACACTACCTACAAGCTCAGCGCCTTGGGGGATGTCGACCACATCGTATTTTCCCGGGCCAGCAAACGGGCATGGCAGTTATTCGATTCAGGTACCATACCAATCGGCCGCCCGGCCGACGGTCTCCCAGTACCAGCCGATTTTACCAGAAATCGGCAGGGGGCAAGCACTGTGGAAGTACTCAGCGGCACGGCGCCAGCAGTGACGTACGAAGGGGGTGCGGACTCGTTTCACCATATACCATCGGCCGCTCAGCAAAATTCGCCGATTCATCACCCGGCCATACCAGCCCTTCTGCATATGCCCGCGCCGCGAACAACTTATCATCAGCAGCAGGTGGACTGGATGGCAAGAATAGCAGAAGTAATCCAGGATCAGTTTGGACTGAAGCCGAAAGTTCAAACTTATACTTACAAGACGCCGTATCCACCGGCCTATGACTCGCTGCCGTTCCCACACCGCTACAAAGTTCCTGATTTCACCAAGTTCTCAGGGACGGACGACACATCCACGGTGGAGCACATTAATAGATTCATCATCCAGTGCGGAGAAGCTGCCACGCAAGATGCTCTGAGGGTGCGTCTATTTTCATCATCTCTGTACGGATCGGCCTTCCAGTGGTTCACCACTTTACCACCAAATTCTATCGTCACTTGGGCCGATCTGGAGAAACGATTCCACAAGTACTTCTATGCAGGAGTACACGAGATGAAGATTTCGGATTTAACCAGCCTCAGACAGAGGAGCGATGAACCAGTGACAGGGTACATACAGAGGTTCAGAGAAATCAGGAACAAGTGCTACAGTCTGGCTCTGACCGATGCGCAGTTGGCCGATATCGCTTTCCAAGGCCTCTTGCCACAAATCAAAGAGAGATATGCTGCCCAAGAATTTGAAAGCCTGAGTTAAATCGTCCACCGATTATCAGGGCAGGAGGTCCGACCGTTTGAACAACGGAGGAGCTTCCAGAAGAAGGTGGCATACTTGGAGGGATCTAAATCCGATGCGGAGGAAGAAATCGGCCTGGCGGAATGGGTAAAAGGGAAAAAACCGATATCCTGCCCCTTTGGCAAGAAGGAGCCAGAGACATTCGGCTTTGACACGTCAAAGGCCGATAAAATTTTTGATCTACTGCTTCAGGAGGGGCAGACTAAGCTGTCTCAACATCACACCATCCCTACAGCCGATCAACTTAAGAAGATGAAATACTGCAAGTGGCACAACGCTACTTCTCATGACACAAATGAGTGTAAAGTCTTCCGCCAGCAGATACAATCGGCCATCGAGCAGGGGTGGCTTAAGTTCGAAACTCCAAACAAATCGGCACTGCCGATGAAGATAGATCAGCATCCCTTCCCGGCCAACACGGTCAACGCTGAAGGAACCTCAAGTCAAACCAAGGTGCTGGCGTCAGAATCGGCGAGAAGAGGCGGCACTGTCGACCCCAGGAGGCAGATCACGACGGAAGAGATCAGAAGGAACAAGCGAGGGCCAGAACGACCACGCTGGCCTGTCACCTCCCGATTCTTACTAAGTAAATATCGGCAGCAGCAAGAACATGCAAGATACCAGGAAAAGATGATACGCCGGCATGAAGATCACTGGCAGTGTCCGTTCTTCATCCATTGCTGGGAGAACGATATCAGGTTGCCATCTGCCGATAACTGTCCGGAGTGTAACGGATCAAACCGCAACGATCGCCCGTGGCCACACTCTAGGGACAGAGGATCAGAGCCGATCAACAGAAATCGGCGCGAAGAACGGCGCGTTTCGGTGCATGATCGGCTGGGGGGCAGAGTTGACCAATGCAACAGGTCAAAAAGCAAGATCGGCCAGCAAGATGGACTGGGGGGCAGGATCAGCGCGCACGATCGGCTGGGAGAGATGGCCGATGACAGGGTATCAGACGAAGATCCCCTAGGAAGGGAACCAGATTGGGAACACGCCAGATCATCGGCCAAACCAGTGAATCCCAGGTGGTGTCCCGATGGCCTATCCAAATCCCAAAAGCGAAGGATCCAACGCCTACGCCAGTGGGAGCATCAAGAAGAAGAACGAAGACATGTGCCAGAGAAAAGGAATGTTAAATCTCGAGTTTGGCGCCCAAAGAAAAGCGATCAAGAAACAGACAACCAAGAATCGGCAGCCGAAATTGATATGGTTTTCATACTGCCGATGGAGTTCATGGCGCCCAACGATCGAGATAAAGCAACAAGAACAGAAGAAGAGCAAATGGCACAACTGGTGTTAGAGCCGATGACGGCTACGTTTGAGAAACCGGAAGAAGAAAAACGGCAGCATCTCAAAGCGCTGTTTCTCAAGGGTTATGTCAACGGAAGACCCGTCATCAGATTACTGGTAGATGGAGGCGCAGCAGTCAACATCATGCCGTATGCCATGTTCCGCAAGCTGGGCAAGGGCGACGACGACCTCACCAAGACGGACATGATGCTGAAGGATTTCGAAGGCAACGTGTCACCCGCTCGCGGAGCATTCTGCGTCGACCTCACCATCGGCAGAAAGACCCTCCCTACTACTTTCTTCGTCATTAATGGCAAGGGGTCCTATAATATGCTACTTGGTCGCGACTGGATACACGCAAATTGCTGTGTCCCATCTACTATGCATCAATGCCTTGTGCAATGGGTCGGCGACAGTACAGAGATAGTCGCTGCCGATTCCGTCTACAACGTTGCAGCGGCCGACACACAACAGTGGAGCTGCGAGCACGTCAAGTGTATATCTGGCAGGACTTGGGACACTGACTTCCTGAAAGTGTCCGATTTCGGTCTACAGCCGATCCAAGCAGTCGGCTCTGAAGATTCAAAATAAATGGATCAGCTCGTTCAAGAAGATGAGAAGCTGGGGCATGGGTTCACGTCGGCCGATTTATTAGAGATGGTAGATTTGGGAGATAGCAGCAAATCAAGGCCGACGTGCATTAGTACCAATTTGGATTCTGAGTACAGATGCAAAATATGTCAAGTTAACATGGCCGATTTCTCGTCGGTTTTCTGGCTACACATCTGGTGAAAGAAATATTGGAATTCATTATTGAGTGGAAATTACGGATTACATGGCCGACATGGTATAAGTCGCCGTTCAGTTGGGACAATAAAAGAAGAAGAAGAGATAAGTGATGCGTGTGTCTCTAGAGATAAGTGATGCGTACGTAAATGCGAGGCAGACCGAGAAAGCAGTTCAAAACCAAATCGGCGCAGTGGCATTAAAGGAGCAATAATGTTTAACATATTTTTTACAGCCCAAGGAAAGCATCTATGGCTACAATCGCTCGTCGTCTAATTTGATCGGCCGATTCTACTATTCTCTGATCATTTTCGGCCGATCCTGGTACTTCTGACACGCGGCGACGGAGCCTTATTGTTTCACGGGCCAGACGTTGTCTTTCCTGCTTCAGCTCCGCTAATCATGGTTGGGAGTTCTTGGAGCTTTTTCTCTTCAGCGGCTATCTCTTTGGTTATCTGTTCCATCTCCTTGGCTTGTTCTGCTCTCCTCCGTTTCAGCCGATCTATTGCGCCGACGATGTCCGGACGGCAGTTCTCGAGGAAGTTGATTCTGTGATGTACTTCCTGAGTCTGATGCTTGTGCAAGTCAACCTCCTCCTGAGTTTTGGCCATCTGAGCACGATCGGCCATACGTTGCAGCGCCCTGGAAACCGGAATCTGCATACCCTCTATGTAGGCAGCATACCCCAAGTCTTCCGACACTTCATCCGGGATGTGATCTTTGACCTCATTGAAAAGTCGTCGGATCGGCGATGCATCTTCCACCAATCGGCCGATGTCACCTTGGAGGAGAGTACGAATGCTTTCGAGCTTAGAGCGGACATTGTCGGAAGTAGAACTCGATGGAACTGCATGTGAAGCGATTTCTTCTTCATCGGCCAAGGAGACAGCAAAGGAAAAAATGCTATTGTTGGGGGTATCTTGCTCCTGTAAGGGAACAAAGCAAAGGGTAAGCAAGCGGTGAAAGGAAATCGGCCGATTCTGATGGTAAGATTGTTACCTCTTTGAAACGAATCTCTCTTGCCTGCGCCGGTGGAAGTATTTCCCTTGTTTCAGGGACTGGTGCACTGGGTTCGCCAGAAGAAGAAGATTCGATCATTATCGGTGCTCCGCTTGGGCCAGCTTCCTGAGAAAGACATAAATTCCCGTGAAAATACTATGGGAAAATGAAATGAGATGGTAATGGAAATTTGCCATGCCTCCGTGGGTCTCCCGGCCGATTCCTGCTGTGGAGTTACAATCGGCGTACCCAAGTCGACCTGCATCAAAATTGGTTAAGTTTCCTGAATATTAAGGATGCAGGGTAAGAGATCATGTACCTCGGCAACAGGAGCTGCTGTAATCTCAGTCCCTACTTGAGACGTGGCCGATAGTTGCGGGGACTGTGGTGGGACAACTTGTGCAGCCTGGCAAAGGGATGGAATTGATGTCAGTAGAAGATTTGGGGAATATATGAGATAAATAAAGTTACCTGGACAGCTTCTACTAAGAGCGATGCTGCAGCAGCCCCGGCTTCGGCGGTGACTTGGGGATCGGCCATCTTGACAACTGGTAGGGGTGAAGGACCTGAGGTCTCGGCGAGTATCACTTCCACCTGATCGGCCGATCCAACACGGGGAGTCTCGGCCGATACTGCTGCCATCTGGCTAGCCGATCCGATACGGGAGAGTTCAGCCGATGCTATTGTCGCCTGATCGGCCGATCCAATGCGAGCTCGCATCCGACGGCTGGATATCTTTGGTGTTGGTCTTTTGGGCGCTCGTCTTGATCGGCCGGTGGAGATATCTCTGATAGATGGAGCATGGAAGCCGATGAGTGGGTACGCTGTGTATTGGTGATGGCTATCGATCGGCCGGCCGCTTCGGCTCCGCATCGGGGGAACATGGCTTTCAGACTGAAGGGGTAAACATAAGTTAACAGCGAGATGATAATGCAACATTGAAATCGGCTAAGGAGAAAAGGACATACCGCAGCATTTGGGTCGATGTTCTCTGGGTCCAGAATGTTGCAGTAAGTTGATGGGGATTTACAGAAAAGATGTTGCTTCCATTCTGCCCACCATAATTTATACTATTGGGTGGCAAAAGAGGCAACTGACCAGCCGTTCAAGTCAATGGTGCTGGAGTCGGGTACTAAATCGCACAATCGGCTGTAGTCAAGACTTGAAGTTAATCCGTCTCTGAATTTTGCTTGGCCGGCGAAATAGACTCGAATCGGCAATTGGCCAAAACCTAGTTGCCTTGCTGCAGCCGACGGGCAGTAGAACTCATAAGTGGGTGAGTCCTTTCCTGAGAAGAAGTTAGCCGGCAGAATTCCCGGCTTAATCAAGACGTCCATTAATTCTCTGTCAGATGTATGGGTGGAGAAGTCGAAGCATACAGGCAATTCGAAAATCGGCTCTGCGGTCTGATATGGATACCAGATGATCATCTCCTCACTAAGTCCATTATAGAAACATCTGAAATATTCGGCTACGCGGGTAGCGGTGAACTGGCAGCCAGGAAAGGCCGATACCGCTTCTCCAACAGATCTGCAGCGGCGACGGACCGATGGATTCTCCTCTGACTCGATGTTGGGAAAGGTCTTTGTCTCTATCCTCTGCTAAGAGACCTTGCTCATGTGTAGATTGAGCCAGAGGGTGATGAACCACCAAGGACCGCCTGGATTTCCTATCGGCTCTCCTTTCGACAGCTTGACGCCGATTTGATGCATCAGATGGTATGCCGATCCCAGCAAATGTTTACCGAGGGGGATGGCCGATCCTTGTGCAAGAGACTCTGCCAAAGCTTGAGTGTTGGAAGAGGGGCCGACTACTCTGCCACAGAAGAAGTGTTTCTCCAGCCACATCATCAAGAAGGCGGTGTGCTCCCTCTGTGAGACTGTCCCTGTATTCATGTTTTTACTGATGAATCCTTTCCACCCGCCGATTCCTTTGGTCTCCAGCCGATGAGATGGCTTGAACAGATAATTGAAGGGGGTATTGGCGGAAGAAACATCTAGGCCGGTCAGCAGAAGGACATCGGCCAAGGTCGGGGTCATGGGTCCGTGTCCAAAAAGGAATGCGTTAAGTGCATCGGACCAGAAGTAAGAGGCTGCCATAACCAAAGGTTCGTTCTTTTCCATCTGAGACAGGGATAAGTCTATGCAGTGGCCGATTTTAAGTTCTTCCCATTGGACTTTCCAAGACCCGGCTACCCTCTGGTACCATTCTCTCCACCCGGGTGTTTCATTCGGCCAGGATCTGAATGCGCCTACCCAGTGATCTAAATCCATGGGTGACTGCTTAAAGGGGATCCTATGAGTTTCTAAACTGATTAGATCCGTTGGATCAGGGCTCCCCATAGGGCCTAGACAGATGAGGTCAGGAGACTCTAAGAGAGGAATGGTGATTCTGTGCCTAAGGGCCTAAAAAGAAAGGGGAAAAAGGGAAGAAACTAAGAAAGGGACCGGAAAATACTGAAGCAGTAGAAAGGCGAAAAGGGAAAAAATTTCGGGCATTTACCTCTGGGATGGAAGCCATCGTCGCCAATGACGCCGCTGGGGAAGCCGCCGATTGGGCCGCCGCCACCAAAGGAGCAGCCGATGGAGCCTCTGTAGATGGGGTGGTCGCCGATGGAGACGCCATTGGGGGTCGGAGCAGGCCGCGGATGAGATCGCCGGAGAAGGGGGAGCGTTTGGAAATCGAAGGAACTTGGAGGAAGACGAACAGTGATGCGACAGAGAGAATGCTAGATTCGTGGAGGAGGAGAGGCGGAGAAAACCAGTACTTAAGAGAGATCAGGGGGGCAAGGGCAAAGATGGTATTTCTACCGCGCCATCTACACGAGTTCCAGGGGAGCGGTCGTTTCGCGCGCTCGGTTCGAGGAAATTGCAATCATTGTGCCGCGGAACGGAAGGAGATTTTTACTGCGCCCGTTTCGGAGGAGAGGATTAAAGAAAAGAGTTTCGAATGAAAAGTTATATTTTACTCCGAAACTGGGGGGCATGTGTTGACGCCAGATTTTGACACGTATTGAATCAGCGTCAGGAGGAGAAGATTGGCCGATGCAGCAGATCTGAAAGCTACAGTAAGGAATCAGCCGATTGAGGTAACAGTTGAAAATCGGCCGATTGGTGGCGCAGCCTATGCCAACAGGATGGGATTATTCCAGAAGATCTTGGTCAAAAGCTGGTCAACAGGGCATGCTAAGTCGGTCGGGAAGCAATTGAAGAGGTCCTGATTGGATTAGGAAACGGCGGCGGAAGATTCTGCGGGAGTCCGTTTCCTTTTTAAAAGATATTATATATATAGTAATTTAAATAAGGTTGTAACAAGTCGTGATCGACCAGGAGTCCTAGTTTTAGGGTATAAATAGGAGTCGTCAGGGTCTTGAAAAATATCAACACATCAATCAACAAAACACTTCTACTTTTTACTAGTACTTTACTTTCAAGTCGGCGACTTCGCCAATATTTTCTTCTTCCACGAGTTCGTATGGATTGGCAGGGCTGCATCAACTTGATCTCTGGCCAATTGGTAGGTTCCGCTTACCGAGTAATATCCGAGCTTTAACTACGGGCGCATCGCTGTGGTTTCGTTTGGATTTATTCACCAGTTATCGATATTTACTAGAATTGCAAGTTTTACCTGTTATTCTAGTATTATCACCAGTTATCCAGCTTGAGATCAGAGTAATCGGCTTCGACATTGTTCTCCTTCGATTTATCATCATACAGCCGATTAGATCTATTTCAAGTGTTGCTTCTATAGTAATTATTTAAGATTGCTCTAGCAGTTTTCTTTACAATTACTATACGATCATCGGCTGACCCATAGCCGATCATCTCTACAGCAAATCGGCCGATTTGCCGCCGACGCGCTCCTCAGGACAGATCGGAACTCCAGCTGATCGACGCGCCTGGAATTTAATACTCTATTTCCTTGTCAATACACAGGTCAGATTGACTGGCACGCCGCGAACCGCACCAGGGCGATAACCCGAACGGGAGCTAAGCAGATTCTCCCGGGTCGTGTGTCCGACGCTGAAGACCCATCGGCCGATTCCTATCCGGCCGATTTTAGCGCCAACACAATGAGCTTGTGGAAGATGTAATTCATGGCCCGCTGATACGTAGCACCGGCGTTCTTCAACCCAAAAGTCATCACAACCCATTCGAATAAACCAAGATGACCTGGACACCTGAAAGCCGTTTTCGAGATATCTTCTTCGGCCATTAATAACTGATTGTACCCTGCATTCCCATCCATGAAACTTATGACTTTGTGTCCTGCGGCAGCATCTATCAAGATATCGGCCGTTGGCATCGGATATCCATCCATTGGCGTAGCCTGATTTAAGTTCCTGAAATCGATGCACACGCGCAACTTTCCATTCTTTTTGTATACGAGCACAATATTAGAAATCCATTCGGTGTAGCGGCACTGCCGAATAAATCCTGCTTCAATTAACTTTGTAATTTTGGCCTTTATATCAGGTAGAATCTTGGGGTTACACCGTCGTGCAGGTTCCTGATATGGCCGATATCCTGATTTTATAGGTAACCGGTGTTCAACAATGGACCGGTCTAGACCTGGCATCTCATGGTATTCCCAAGCAAAGCAATCCTTGAATTCTTTTAATAAACTTGTCAATTTACACTTATATCCAGGATCCAAGCTAGCACTAATATACGTTGGCCTTGGTTTGCTACCATCTCCCAAATCCACCATCTCTAATGAATCGGCCGACGTAAACCCATGCCCAAGCTTTCCGTCTTCTCGGACGAACTGATCCATCCATTCTAAATCTCCAGAGCCGACTGCTTGGATCGGCTGTAGACCAAAATCGGACACTTTCAGGAAATCAGTGTCCCAAGTCCTGCCGGATATACACCAGACATGCTCGCAGCTCCACTGTTGCGTGTCGGCCGCTGCAACGCTGTAGGCGGAATCGGCAGTGACTATCTCTGTGCTGTCGCCGACCCATTGCACGAGGCATTGATGCATTGTAGATGGGACACAACAGTTTGCATGTATCCAGTCGCGACCAAGCAACATGTTGTAGGATCCCTTTCCATTAATAACGAAAAATGTGGTAGGAAGGGTCTTACTGCCGATGGTGAGGTCGACGCAGAGCGCTCCACGGGCGGGAGACACGTTGCCTTCGAAATCCTTCAGCATCATGTCCGTCTTGGTGAGATCTTCATCGCCCTTGCCTAGCTTGCGGAACATGGCATACGGCATGATGTTAACCGCGGCACCTCCATCTACTAGTAATCTGGTGATGGGTCGTCCGTTAACATAGCCTTTAAGAAATAGCGCTTTAAGATGTTGCCGTTTTTCTTCTTCTGGTTTCTCAAAAGTAGCCGTCATCGGCTCTAACACAAGTTGTGCCATTTGTTCTTCCATTCTTGTTGTTTTGTCTTGATCGTCAGGCGCCATGAATTCCATCGGCAATATGAACACCATGTTGATTTCGGCTGCCGATTCTTGGTTGTCCGCCTCCTGATCGTTTTTCTTTGGGCGCCACACCCGAGACTTAACATTTCTTTTCTCTGGCACCTGCCTCTGTTCTTCCTCTTGATGCTCCCACTGGCGCAGGCGTTGGATCCTCCATTTCTGGGATCTGGATAGGCCATCGGGACACCACCTGGGATTTACTGGTTTGGCCGATGATCTGGCGTGTTCCCAATCTGGTTTTCTTCCTAGGGGATTTTCGTCTGACACCCTATCATCAGCCATCTCTTCTAGCCGATCGTGCACGCTGATTCTGCCCCCCAACCCATCCTGTTGGTTGATCCTGCCTTTTGACCGGTGGTACTGGTCAACTCTGCCCCCCAGCCGATCATGCACCGAAATGCGCTGTTCCTCTCGTCCGCGCCTATTTCTGCTGATCGGCTATGATCTTCCAGCCCTAGAGTGTGACCTCGGGCGATCGTTGCAGCTTAATCCGTTACACTCCGGGCAGTTATCGGCAGACGGCAATTTGATGTCGTTCTCCCAACAATGGATCAAGAACGGACATTGCCAGTGATCTTCATCTCGTCGCGGTATCTTGATTGTTTTTGCTGCTGCTGATATTGGCTGAGCAAGAACTGGGAGGCGACGGATTTCCGTGGTCGTTCTGCCCCCCGCCCGTTCCTTTTGATCTCTTCCGCCGTAATCTGCTTCCTGGGATCGACGGCGCCGCCCCTTCTTGCCGATTCTGACGTCAGCACCTTGGTTTGGCGTGAATTTCCTCCGGTGTCAACCATGTTGGCCGGGAAGGGATGCTGATCTATCTTCATCGGTTTTGCCGATTTAGCCGGGATTTCAAATTTGAGCCTCCCCTGTTCGATGGCCGATTGTATCTGTTGACGGAAGGCTTTGCATTCATTCGTATCGTGAGATGTGGCATTGTGCCACTTGCAGCACTTCATCTTTTTGAGCTGATCGGCCGTAGGGATGGTATGATACTGACAAAGTTTTATCTGCCCTTCCTAGAGTAATAAGTCGAAAATTTTATCGACTTTTGATATATCAAAGCCGAATGTCTCTGGTTCTTTCTTTCCGAAAGGGCATGATATTGTTTTTTGCCTTTCACCCACTCTGCCAGGCCGATTTCCTCCTCCGCATCAGATTCAGATCCTTCTAGGTACGCCACCTTCTTCTGTAAATTCCTCCGCTGCTCAAACGGACGGAGTTCCTGTCCTGCCAATCGGTGAACGATCTGACCTAGGCTTTCGAAGTCTTGCGAAGCATACCTTTCCTTGATTTGTGGCAGGAGGCCTTGGAAAGCGATATCGGCCAGCTGTGCATCGGTCAAAGCCAGACTGTAGCATTTGTTCCTGATTTCTCTGAACCTCTGTATATATCCAATTACTGGTTCATCGCTCCTTTGCCTGAGGCTGGTCAAATCTGAGAGCTTCATCTCATGTACTCCTGCGTAGAAGTACTTGTGGAACTGCTTTTCCAGATCGGCCCACGTAACAATAGAATTTGGTGGCAAAGTGGTGAACGATTGGAAGGCCGATCCGGACAGAGATGATAAAAATAGACGCACCCTCAGAGCATCTTGCGTGGCAGCCTCCCCGCATTGGATGATGAATCTATTGATGTGCTCTACGGTGGATGTGTCATCCGTCCCTGAAAATTTGGTGAAATCGGGAACTTTGTAGCGGTGTGGGAACGGCAGCAAGTCATAGGCCGATGGGTATGGCGTCTTGTAGGTATAAGTCTGTACTTTTGGCTTCAATCCAAACTGGTCCTGGATCACTTCTGCTATTCTTGCCGTCCAGTCCACCTGGTGCTGATGAACGAATGTTCGCGGCGCGGGCATGTGTTGAAGAGCTGGCACGGCTGGGTGATGAATTGAAGCATGCGGCGAATTTTGCTGAGCAGCTGTTAGTTGATGGCGAAGTGAATCCGCCGCTCCATCGTATGTCATCATTGGCGCCGTCGATCTGAATGCTTCTACAGCGCTTGCCTCCCTGCCGATTTCTGATGAGATTGGCTGATACTGAGGGACCGTCGGCCGGACGGCCGATTGGTGTGGTACCTGGATTGGACAGCTCCCGTATCCGGTTGTTGGCTCGGGAAAAACCATTGTCGCTGATGTCCCCCAGGGCACTGAACTTGTGGGTAGCGATTGCACAGAAGCAATCTGGACGGGTTGAAGCAGTGCCTGTGATGGGAAACATGGTGCGCCGCTGTATCTTGGAGACGCTGGAGGCAGCGGAGTGTCGTGCCCCTCGCATTGCGTCAATATCGGCTGAGGAGCCGATTGGGATGTGCATGGTAAGCTTCTAGCTGGCAGCGTGATTGGCGGGGCATACGCTGGTCCTTGATAGCCTTGGACTGCTCTGCTAGCCAGAGAGCTGATGACGGCGTTATACACCGTGTTGGTCATCACTGAGGATTAGTCAATGAATGCCTGGTAGACGGACTGTTGGATCATATCGGACATCTTGTCCGAGTCCTCAGCAATGGTGATGTGGCGGGGAACTGGAATAGGAGCCTTCTTGACAGCCTCCCCGCTTCTGGTACGACTGAACGACTGAAGGTACATCTTCTTGTAATCTTCTAGATGTTTAGCTAATTCTTCCCTCTGGTCGTCCTTGAGATCCGCTTCTGTGACCTCAATGATGTTGCTATCGGAGATTTCTGCGTTCTTCGACATATCAGATCTTGAATTTGTCCCACCGGGCGTGCCAAAAGTGTGTTGGCACTAAAATCGGCCAGACAGGAATCAGCCGATGGTCTTCAGCGTCGGACACACGACCCGGGAGAATCTGCTTAGCTCCTGTTCGGGTTATCGCCCTGGTGCGGTTCGCGCGGCGTGCCAGTCAATCTGACCTGTTGATTGACAAGGAAATAAGAGTATTAAATTCCAGGCGCTCCGATCGGCTGGAGTTCCGATCTGTCCTGAGGAGCGCGTCGGCGAATCGGCCGATTTGCTGTGAAGATGATCGGCTATGGATCAGCCGATAATCGTGTAGTAGTTGTAAAGAAAACTGCTGGAGCGATCTAAACAATTACTACAGAGGCAACACCTGGAACAGATCTAATCGGCTGTAAGATGATAAATCAAAGAAGAACGATGACGAAGCCGATTACTCTGATCTCAAGCTGGATAACTGGTGATAATACTAGAAAAATAGGTAAAACTTGCAATTCTAGTAAATATCGATAACTGGTGAATAAATCCAATCGAAACCACAGCGATGCGCCTGTAGTTAATGCTCGGATATTACTCGATAAGCGGAACCTACCAATTGGCCGGAGATCAAGTTGATGCAGCCCTGCCAATCCGTACGAACTCGTGAAAGAAGAAAAGTATTGGCGAAGTCACCGACTTGAAAATAAATTGCTGGAAAAGTAGAAGTATTGTTGTTGATTGATGTCTTCATCTGTTGCAAGACCCTGACGACTCCTATTTATACCCTAAGACTAGGACTCCTGGTCGATCACGACTTGTTACAACCTTATTTAAAAAACAGGAAAACTACTATATCTATAATAACTTTTAAAGGAAACGGACTCCCGCAGAATCTTCCGCCGCCGTCCCCTAATCCAATCAGGACTCTTTTCAACTGCTCCTTGACCGACTTAGCGTTGCCCTGTTGACCAACTTTTGACCAGGACCCTCCGAAATAGTTCCATCCTGTTGGCGCAAGCTGTATCACCAATCGGCCGATTTCCAACTGTTACCTCAATCGGCCGATTCCTTACTGTAGCCTTTAGATCTGCCGCATCGGCCAACCTTCTTTTTCCGACGCCGATTTAACACATGTCAAAATCTGGTGTCAACACTCCCATTGGCGCAGGCGTTGGATCCTCCGTTTCTGGGATTTGGATAGTCCATCAGGGCACCACCTGGGGTTTACTGGTTTGGCCGACGATTTGGCATGCTCCCAATCTGGTTCCCTTCCTAGGGTGTTTTCGTCCGACACCCTGTCATCAGCCATCTCTTCCAGCCGATCGTGTACGCTGGTTCTGCCCCCCAGTCGCTCATGCTGGTTGATCCTGCCTTTCGACCGGTGATATCGGTCAACTCTGCCCCCCAGCCGATCATGCACTGAAAGGCGCCATCCTTCTTGTTCGCGCCAATTTCTACTGATCGGCTCTGATTCTTTGTCTCTGGAGCGTGATCTTTGGAATGGGCGATCATTGCGGCTTGACCCGTTGCACTCAGCACAGTTATCGACTGATGGCAATCGGAGGTTGTTTTCCCAGCAATGGATGAAGAACAGACATTGCCAGTGATCCTCGTGTCGGCGTATCATCTCATTGCGGTATCTTGATCGTTCCTGCTACCGCCGATATTTGCTGAGAAAGAATTTGGATGTGACGGGTCTGCGCGATCGTTCTGACCCTTCGCCCTTATCTTCAGCCTGCCTTTTCCCTTTGACCTCATCCGCCGTGACTTGCCTCCTGGGATCTACGGCGCCACTTCTTCTTGCCGATTCCGACGTCAGCACCTTGGTTTGAAGTGAGTTTCTTCCCGTGTCAACCATGTTGGCCGGGAAAGGATGTTGGTCTATCTTCATCGGCTTTGCCGGTTTGGCCGGGGTTTCAAACATGAGCCTTCCCTGCTCGATGGCCGACTGTATCTGCTGTCGGAAGATCTTGCATTCATTCGTGTCCTGAGATGTAGCATTGTGCTATTTGCAGTACTTCATCTTTTTGAGCTGATCGGCCGAAGGAATGGTATGGTATGGTGATAGCTTGATTTGCCCTTCCTGGAGTAGTAAGTCGAAAATCTTATCGGCCTTTGATGTGTCAAAGCCGAATGCCTCTGGTTCTTTCTTTCCAAAAGGGCACGATATTGGCTTCTTGCCTTTCACCCACTCTGCTAGACCGATTTCTTCCTCCCCCTTAGATTCAGATCCTTCCAGATATGCCACCTTTTTCTGGAAATTCCTCCGCTGCTCAAATGGATAGACTTCCTGACCTGCCAATCGGTGAACGATCTGGCTTAAGCTTTCGAATTCTTGTGAGGCATACCTTTCCTTGATATGTGGTAAGAGGCCTTGGAAAGCGATATCGGCCAACTGGGCATCGGTCAGAGCCAGACTATAGCATTTGTTCCTGATTTCTCTGAACCTTTTTATGTATCCAGTTACTGGTTCGTCGCTTCTCTGCCTGAGGCTGGTCAAATCTGAGAGCTTCATCTCATGTACTCCTGCGTAGAAGTACTTATGGAATTGCTTTTTCAGATCGGCCCAAGTAATAATTGAATTGGGAGGTAAAGTGGTGAACCACTGAAAGGCCGATTCAGACAGAGACGACGAGAACAGACGCACCCTCAGAGCATCTTGCGTGGCGGCTTCCCCACACTGGATGATGAATCTGTTAATGTGCTCCACGGTAGATGTTTCGTCCAGGTGGGGAAACGGCAGTAGGTCGTAGGCCAATGGGTATGGCGTCTTGTATGTATAAGTCTGCACTTTCGGCTTCAACCCGAATTGGTCCTGAATTACATCCGCTATTCTTGCCGTCCAATCCACTTGCTGCTGATGAACAGCTGTTCGAGGTGCCGGCATATGTTGGAGGATTGACGGTGGTACGGCCGGGTGATGGATCGAAGCATGCGGCGAATTCTGTTGCGTCATGGCCATCTGAGAAGTTGACAGTTGATGGCGAAGCGAATCCGCCGCCCCGTCGTACATCGTCATCGGTGCCGTGCTTCGGAGTGCTTCTACAGCGCCTGCCCCTCTGCCGATTTCTGACGGGGCTGGTTGAAACTGAGGGACCGTCGGCCGGACGGCCGAATGGAACGGCGCCTGGATTGGATAGCTCCCATGTCCGGTTGATTGATCGGGAAAAGCCGCCGTTGCCGATACCCCCCCAACGCACTGAGTTTGTGGGCAGTGATTGCACAGAGGCAATCTGGACAGGCTAAAGCGGTGCTTGCGATGGGAGACACTGGAGGCAACGAAGTGTTGTATCCTTCGCGTTGCGTCGATATCGGCTGAGGAGCCGAATGGGACGTGCCTGGTGAGCTTCTGGCTGGAGGTGCAATAGGTGGGGCGTATGCTGGCCCCTGATATCCTTGAGCTGCTCCGCTGACCAGAGAACTGATGACGACGTTATACACCGTATTGGTCATCACCGAGGATTGGTCGATGAAAGCCTGGTAGACGGACTGTTGGATCATATCGGACATCTTGCCCGAATCCTCAGCAATGGTGATGTGGCGGGGAACTGGAAGAGGAGCTTTCTTGACTGCCTCCCCGCTTCTGGTACGACTGAAAGACTGTACATACATCCTTTTGTAATCCTCCAGATGTTTTGCCAGTTCTTCTTTCTGGTCGTCCTTGAGATCTGCTTCTGTGACCTCAATGATGTTGTTTTCAAAGACTTCTGCATTCTTTGACATATTGGATCTTGAGGTTGGTCCCACTGGGCATGCCAAAAGTGTGTTGGCGCTAAAAATCGGCCAGGAATTGGCCGATGACCTTCAGCGTCGGACACACGACCCGGGAGAATCTGCTTAGCTCCTGTTCGGGTTATTGCCCTGGTGCGGTTCGCTCAGCATGCCAGTCAATCTGACCTGTTGATTGACAAGGAAACAAAAGTATTAAATTCCGGGCGTTCCGATCGGCTGGGGTTCTGATTTGTCCCGAAGAGCGCGTCGGCGAAAAGGGCGATTTGCTATGAAGATGACCGGCTGTGGATCAGCTGATAATCACGTAATAATTGCAAAAGAAAACTGCTGGAGCAACTTAAACAATTATTACGGATGCAGCACTTGAAAATAGATCTAATCGGCTATATGATGATGAACGAGGAAGAGCGATGATAAAGCCGATAGTTCCAATCTCAACCTGGATAACTGGTGATAATATTAGAACAACAGGTAAAACCTATGATTCTAGTAAATATCGATAATTGGTTAATAAATCCGAACGAAACCACAGCGATGCGCCCGAGATTAAAGCTCAGATGTTATTCGATAATCAGAACCTACCAATTGGCCGGAGATCGAGCCGATGCAGCCCTGCCAATCCGTACGAACTCGTGAAAGAAGAAAAAGCATTGGCGAAGTCGCCGACTTGAAAGTAAAGTGCTATGAAAAAGTAGATTATATTGTTGATTGATTGGTTCCCTCTACAAAGCCCTGACGACTCCTATTTATACCCTAGAACCAGGACTCCTGATCGATTATGACTTGTACAATCTTATTTTAAACAGAAAAACTACTATATCTATAATATTTTTATAAAGGAAACGGACTCCCGCACAATCTTCCGCCGCCGTCTCCTAATCCAATCAGGACTTTTTCCATTGCTTCTCGACCGAATCAGCATCGCTTCGTTGACCAACATTAGGCCACTTTTGACCGGGATCCTCTGTTGTGGTTCCAATAGTTTCACTCCCCCTATCTGTTGGCGCAAGTTGCGTCGCCAATCGGCCGATTCCCAACTGTAACCTCAATCGGCCGATTCTTTACTGTAGCCTTTAGATCTGCCACATCGGCCAATCTCTTCTCCTGACGCCGATTCAACACGTGTCAAAATCTGGCGTCAACAACCTTTAAGGTGGGATAAGATTTCCTCGCAGGGTACATGTGTCTTCCATCATATTTGTGGTACGTTTGCGGCTTTGTGCAAGGGACAATGTCAAATTTGTGCAAATTCTATTTTCAATTTCGGGTAAGGGGCATTTTCAATTTTGTGCAAGTGGGGGAGAGTACGTGGGGAACTTATAAATGAGAGCAGGATGCACAGATACTTCATTTGTACTCTGGCCCTGCAACCTGCGCCGCGCGTCCTTAAAATTTGAGTATGTAGGCCATTTGTATGTTTCTAGGGCCGGTCCATTTAGATGACAGGGTTTCAAAATGTCGGCCCTTGGAATAGGAGAAATTTCTAGAAACTTTAGAGGTACTCAAAAGGATCGAACAAGCTTGGCTGGATCATCAAGCTCATATAAATCCTGTGCTAGCTCAACTTCTGAAATGGTAATGTCATCGACAAACAATCGCATGGGCGCGACATGCACTGTGTACCTCATACCTATGAAATTATCCGTGGTCATTGTGGCATGTGGAAAACTTTATAAACAAACAAGAAATTTGTGGAAGAAGCAAGCTGCAACTTGAGGCAATGATGGTTCCACTAAATTTCAGAGATCTTATGCCAGCAGCATCAGGGCTCGTAGATGAATATTCCAGCATACTCCCTCCGTTCCAAAATATAGTTCATTTTGACTTTTCTAGGTTCATAGATTTTGATATGCATCTAGACATACATTATATCTATATCTAGATGCATAGCAAATCCTATGAATCTAGAAAAGCCAAAACGAACTTTATTTTGGAATGAAGGGAGTACATGTTAGGTTAGCCGAGCCAAGTCAGCAGGTTGGAGGAGTACTTCTCTTTATATTTTCGGCCTGCTTTAGAACCCCACTACGCACCGGCGCCTCAAGGGATATCCGTTGGACATGTCCAAACCATCCCAGTCGATGTTGGGTAAGTCTCTCCTCAATTGGTACCACCCCGACTCTATCCCGAATAATTTCGTTCCGGACTCTATCCCTTCGTGTGTGCCCGCAAAACCACTGCAACATCCGCATCTCTACTACACTCAGTTGTTGGACATGTCGTCTTTTTGTAGGCCAACATTCAGCACCGTATAACATCGCCGGATGAATCGCTGTCCTATAGAACTTACCTTTTAACTTTTGTGGCACCCTTCTGTCACATAGGACGCCAGAAGCTTGACGCCACTTCAACTAGGCAGCTGAGATTCTATATCTAACATCTTCATCAATGTCGCCATCCTTTTGAAGCATCGATCCTAAATACCGAAAAGTATCCTTCTGGGCCACCACTTGCCCATCGAGGCTAACATCTTCATCCTCATGCCTAGTCGCGCTGAAATCGCACATCATGTACTCGGTCTTGGTTCTACTGAGTCTGAACCCTTTCGACTCTAACGTGCGTCTCCACAGCTCTAACTTCCTATTAACCCCTTCTCTACTATCGTCCACCAGCACGACATCATCAGCAAAGAGCATACACCAAGGGATATCATCTTGTATGTCCCTTGTGACCTCATCCATCACCAAGGCAAATAAATAAGGACTCAATGCTGACCCCTCATGTAGGCCTATGTTAATAGGAAAGTTAGTGGTGTCACCATCACATGTCCGAACAAACGTCATCGCATCCTTATACATATCCTTGATGAGGGTAATGTACTTAGTTGGGACTTTGTGCTTCTCCAAGGCCCACCACATGACATTTCTCGATATTTTATCATACGCCTTCTCAAGGTCAATAAAGACCATATGCAAGTACTTCTTCTGCTCTCTATATCTCTCCATCAATTGTCGGATTGAGAAAATCACCTCCATGGTCGACCTCCCAGGCATGAACCCAAACTGGTTTTGGGTCACACTTGTCACTCTTCTTAGACGGTGCTCGATAACCCTCTCCCAAAGCTTCATCGTATGGCTCATCAGCTTAATCCCACGGTAGTTAGTACAACTTTGAACATCTCCTTTATTCTTGAAAATTGGTACTAATATACATCTCCTCCATTCTTCAGGCATCCTGTTGGACTGAAAAATAAGGTTAAAAAGCTTAGTTAACCATACTATCGCTTTGGCATCTAGGCATCTCCACACCTCAATGGGGATACCATTAGGACCCATCGCTTTACCCCCCTTCATCCTCTTCAACGCCTCCCCGATCTCAGCCTCCTAAATTCTCCTCACAAAGCGTCTGTTGGTGTCATCAAAAGAGTCATCTAACTCAAGGGTAGGGCCCTCATTCTCCCCATTAAACAACTTATCAAAATACTCTTGCCATCTGTTGTTGATCTCCTCATCCTTCACTAGAAGTCGATCTGTCCCATCCTTGATGCATTTGATTTGGTTGATATCTCTTGTCTTCCGCTCGCGGATCCTAGCCATCCTATAGATGTCCTTCTCCCCTTCCTTCGTGGTTAGCCGCTGATACAGGTCATCATACGCTTTACCCTTTGCTACGCTCACAGCTCGCTTTGCAACCCTCTTCGCTAAATTATAGCTCTCGATGTTGGCTGCACTCTTATCAAGGTGGAGGCACTTGAAACACTCCTTCTTCTCCTTAATAGCCCTTTGCACCTCGTCATTCCACCACTAGGTGTCTTTACCTTCCTGTTTGCCTCCCCTACTCGCGCCAAACACCTCTGAGGCCACCTTCCGAACACATGTTACCATCTTTAGCCACATGTCTTCTGCATCTTCTCCATCCTCCCAGGGCCCCTCACCTAGCATTCTCTCCTTGAACGTTTGCGCCGCTTCCCCTCTAAGCTTCCACCACTTCGTTCTCGCAATCTTGGAGCGTTTATCTCGATGGACACGTACCCGAAAACTAAAGTCCGCCACCACAAGCTTGTGTTGAGGGACAACACACTCCATAGGTATTACCTTACAATCTAAGCAATCCCGTCTATCCTCCCTCCTAGCAAGGATAAAGTCGATCTGGCTCGAGTGTTGTCCACTATGAAAGGTCACAAGATGGGATTCTCTCTTCCTAAAAAGGGTATTCGCTATCAACAAGTCGTAGGCCAACGCGAAGTTCAAAATATCCTCCCCCTCTTGACTCTTGCGACCATACCCAAAGTCCCCGTGCACTCGCTCGAACCCTACATTAGTCGCACCCACATGGCAGTTGAGATCTCCTCCTATGAAGAGTTTCTCGCTGTTAGGAACGGTACTAGCCATGCTATCTAGGTCTTCCTAGAACTGCCTCTTGGTGCTCTCACTGAGACCTACCTGAGGGGCATAGGCACTGATCACATTCAGGGTTGAGTCTCCAACTACCATCCGAACAAGATAATCCGGTCGTCTCGCCTCCTAACCTCTACGACTCCATCCTTAAGGCTCCTATCGATCAAAATACCTACATCATTCCTACCCGGTGTTGCCCCCGTGTACCAAAGCTTAAAGCCAGTATCCTCAACCTCCTTCGCCTTTTGAACCTTCCATTTAGTCTCCTGAAAGCATAAAATATTTACACACCTCCTAATTGCTGCATCAACTAGCTCCCGCAACTTACCTGTTAGGGATCCTACGTTCCAGCTACCTATGCGAATCCTAGTTGGCTCGGCTAACTTCCTTACCCTTCGCACCTGTCGAGGGAAGTGCGAAGACCCTTGCTCATTTTCCACTACACCCGGGCGCAGATGTAGCGCGCCACTCAGGCTGTGATGACCCGACCCTTGCTCACTTTTCATCGTACCCAGGTCACGATACGACGCGCCATTGGGGGGATGGCAACACAGCCCTTGCCCATTTAACACCACACCCGGGTTCCGATGTAGCGCGTCGCTAAGAGGGTTACGCCCCAACGAATTTCTTATGGGTTTCATATCCATTAGAGTGGCTATTTTTTTATGATGGTTCGCCAAACCTAACACAACCCTTCTCCTTTATCCGGGCTTGGGACCGGCTATGTTGAGAACCAACACAGGCGGAGTTGATGGTTTGCTCTCCCGCATGAAATTTATAGAAAGAGAGGAAGCAACATGAGCCATTATTTTTATGGGCTAAAATTGTCAACCCAAGCATTCTAATAGAATTTTAGGTTTCTCTTTACATGCTATATTAAGCATGATCTTCTTCACTCCGACCATGTTGTTATTGGTATCTTGTCTTCATGTTTAATTCGCGTGGTCTTCGTCACGGCATGGGCTCTAGAAGAAGACAGCAGAAGTTAAGCACGAGTGAAGAAGGCGCTGCCAGACCCCCTACGCAGAGAGGTGACAGGTGTTCTCTTGATGCCGCTCATTCCAAATGCATGTGGCATTGGCATGCGTCACAAGAGTTCTTCAGTTGCCATAGGGTTAAGTATAGTACTGAAGTGAACCTAAGAGGGTTAAGTATAGTAGCTCTGAAGAGAAGTCTAGGAAGAACACGAGGTTAAGTAGCAAGGAAGTGGCTGCACATCACAAAAGCAAAGGATAATTGAAGCAACTAGTGAGCAAGATATATGGACATAGTTATATATACACGATATACTAGCCGCCAACCCGGCCGTGCCAGCTTTAATGGACTCATCCTACTAGGTGAAGAACACAAATCATTCAGTTTCTGTAAACGAAACGTTTTCCATCGAAACCCTCATGTGCTGCTACGTGATCGTGCAATGTTTCTTAATATACCTAAAAAAACATCATTCTGTCCTTGTTTGATCACACGTACGTGTTTGGGTAATTTCAGATCAGATACATGGAGATAAATGTGAACAATCTTTGCACACGGAGGAAAGGAACAATTTTATGAAAAACAATCCCAGCCTTAAGTCCACATAATAATGGAAGGATACATCTTTCTAATTAACATGATGGCTTCTTGAGAATCTGTGATTAGACGGTACAAACATTGGCATCATCCATTGAGGAGGTAAGGGTTGCATTCGTAGCCTTATTTTCAGAAGCATCGGCCACCCCACAACGAGCTCGTTGAAGTCGCCAGTGCCATGTGGCAACAATGGTTGATGTTTAAACCGGCAGCTTAGACCACGCGGCACGTCATTGGAGTTGTGGAGGCTGATGTCCACGACCTGGAATTTGCCGTCCTTGAGAAGACCCAGCGCGGCGGCGTGTGGCTCATGTCACAACCTCGCCGGTGAGGTCCAACAGATGGATCACACACCCGAATAAAAGCCGATCTCCTCGGATTCATCGTCCGTCATGTTGCGGGAAACATCTTCTGTTGCCGCATGAATGCCTTCGAGTGCCATCTCCACGTGTCGCATCGTTGGCCGTTCGTCACCTATGAACTTCACACACAGTGCTGCCAATAAAGCAACATCAACAACTTCTCCACCTCCCTCCCTGAGAACCTGTGGATCCAATATGTGATTGAAGGAGTTGCCTTGTGATAGTAGAGTAACAAAGTGTACTACAAGGCTATAACCTTCATTGGACCTATAGGAAACAGGTTTCTTCCTTGTAAGCAACTCTATAAGAAGCACGCCGAAACTATACACATCATTCTTCTTGGTGAGGTGTCCGGTGCTGTGGTACATTGGGTCCAAATATCCTAATGTTACTTGCACAGCTGTGTGCACCCCAGTTTCGTTGATAGGAATGTATCTTGAAGCTCCAAAGTCTGACAGTTTCACGGTCAAATTCTCATCAAGTAAAATATTTGGAGACTTGATATCCCTATGAATTACTGGCATTGAAATAAATGAGTGAAGATATGTGAGAACTCTAGCAACTTCAACTGCAATTCTCAACCTATTTGTCCATGATAGTGACACCAGAGCTTCAACATGAAGATGATTGTAAAGTGTGCCATTGGAGATGAACTCATAAATAAGCGGTGGAACTTCTGTCTCAAGACAACATCCATGCAGTTTGACAACATTAGTGTGATTTATTTGAGAAAGGATTGCAACCTCATTTATGAACTCATCAATTTCTTTTTGTATCACAATCTTTGACCTTTTGATTGCCACAACATGTAGGCTTGATAAAATTCTTGATAAAATTCCTTTATAGACAGTGCCATGCCCTCCATTGCCGAGCTCACGAGCTTTGTCAAAGTTGTTTGCGGCTTTATCTATCTCTTCCAAAGATATGATCATTCTTTCAGATATGTCTGCCCTTTGACTTATCAATTGTTGTAGCAACTGCCCGCGATTTTGCTTGAAAAATCTTTGTCGTTGCTTTTCCTTCCTTCGTGCCTTGACTTTATGGACTAGAAATGTATTCCCTAAGACTAGGAAAAGAAGCGCTCCACCACTTCCAACTCCAAGGCCGACGATTAGGGCTGGAAACATGTGCGTACACAGAATTATTAATTTTCAGATCGTCAAAAATAAAGGACAACATTGATTTGTCTTTGTCACTAGGATCATATTTTTCTTGTGATATGATGCTAGTCTTCTTCCACACGAGTTATATACACAAATTTTGTGTGTAACTTGTTTTCTGCATAGGTGCTCTTATTGGAGCATAAGATTATGGAAGGACATTAATTAGTGCCATATGTTAATAAAGTGATAGGTGGTACAAGATACTAGAAGGAATTATTTTTCTTATAAAGAATCATTTCCCTTTATTTGATATGCAAACTTGAAACAAACCCATGCCAAGCTTTGAGCAATGCTGAAATTTACATAGCAACCGATCAAGAATCTGGGTGGTTATTGTTATCAATATGCATGAGGATATATATATTTTGGATTGACAGGGTAATTTAGAAATTGATTAAAGGGGTTAACTACCTTCTGCATGCGATGTCGTATGTGATTTTACGCACCCATTTGGGATGTATGGATTTCCACTGGTTCCTTGTGAACATTGGCATGAATAGTTGCCAGGTAAATTTGTATAACTGCTCCCATAGCATTTATCCGGAAGCGTGCACTCGTCGATATCTATCAAGCGATTGTATGCGAAAGGTCAATCGTCAATCGTGTATGCAGCTGGCAACAATGGAAGCATACATACTTCAGCTACAGATTTACCTTGGCATTCACCAGCAAGATAAGGGTTGCCCTGGTAACCATCCCAGCATTTGCAGGTGTAGTAGCCGCTGCTGCCGTTGGAGATTGTGAAATATGTCTGTATAAGGATTGCTCCTTATGCAGGTGCTGTAACTGCTGTGGCACGCCGTGTTGCCCGAATCCCCAAGGCATGTCGCGTTCCCACTGGTGCCGGAACCAACCGTCCATGCCAGCAGCACCGGCACCGTCGTCCTCACAGCACCGGACTCCTCTGCCTTGACGTTGAAGGCAGTATTGGCATCAAACCACCCTTCCTCGGCGATGAGGACGGAGAAAGCCGGGACTAGATAGGGATTATTCGCTCTTACCAAGTTGGCAACCAACGCCAACCTCACGTCGTAGGACGTTCTGCCGATGGGGATGCCTGCCTGGCAGCACCGGATGCCGGAGCACTTCTTGCAACGTCCGTTAGTCCGCATGATTGGAAGCTCCGCCTCCGGGTTTTCCGAGCAGACTGAGCCGCAGCTGTTGACGACCAAGTCACTTCCAGCGACTAGCAACTCGGCAAAGAGGTGGCAGCCCGCGATGATGAACTCGTTGTGCCCCGCCGACAGGACGTAGGGCCCGCCGTCAGCGAGGCCCCACCCTTGACCGCCCCACGTCCCGTTGGCTATCTCACCCGTCGCGATCGACCCTCTCACAGATATTTCTGGACCATGGGCGCGTAAGGTAGAATTGTTGACGAAGATGTCGGTGACCTGGAGGGTGTCGTCACCGAGGAGGAGCCGCGGCGGCGTGTGGCTCGTGTCGCAGGTGAGGCTGAACCCCGGAAGGTAGCACCCAGAGCTGATGCCGAACGGGTACGGTACACTCACGTTGCCGCAGCTGGTCGGGCAGTTGGGCAGCCCAATCGGGACCTGGTCCATCGCTGCTTCAGCTGGCAAGATCTCCGGCAGCAGTGCCATGGCCGCCGCTGCGGCGACCAGTAGTTGCCGTGTCACGGTCGCCGCACAGGTGCGCATGGCTTCAAAACGGAGACTTGATCACGATACGGGAATACCGCTACTGCTAATGCTATGCTAGTAAACTTAATCCCCGGCCGGCCCCTATACTCTCCAGATCAAGGTATGGTTGGAGACTTGGAGGACGGAAACACATACTATTTTATGGTTCAAGGAAAATCATAATTCCTCAATGCTGCCGTCCATCCACCACATAGCATTAATTCTTAAATCCAAAGTTCCAAACTCCTCGCGAGCTGCACGAGGAGATTTAGTTTAGTATTTAGCTAACCTTGGTTGCTCACGCCATCTCAATAAGATGTAGCTCTAGAGCTTGGGTTGTTTATATGCAGCTTCTTTGCTCTCTGAATATATGGAGCTGCAGTTTGGACCTTGTAGTAGGGCTTATTAGTTTGGATCCATCTAGACGGCTGGACCGTGGAATCCGGCTTTTAAAAGCTATAGCCAGCTTTTGGTCCAACGCTAACAATCCCACAGCAGGCTACCCCTACCTAGTCATGGACGATCAGATCACGCAGGCTCACCAGTAGGATGACCTCCTGTCTCTACAGAAGGTCACGGTCGTTGGTTCTTGGTTAAAACATCTTCATCTAAAGATAATGAAAATGGTTAATCTCGATCGAAGCAAAAGATTTTGGGAATGTTATCAATTATGTGCTGATTTCCGTTACACTCCTGCTAATCAGCAGTTAATTCCTGTTGTAGTTTTACAGCCTGGCCCTGCTTCGATTTGACAGAGCATTAGCATTAGCTTAAGACATTTATCCTTAACCATTAAAGTGGTGGATGGCAATGACTGGTTCAACATGGTCTATGATTCCACCATGCTGTCCGGGAGCTCCACAAGGTGTGGCGTGGTGCCTTTATTGGACCGTCCCTCATTTGCAGACATTTCAACTTCATATACTGAGCGAAGGAAATAAAATTATGACCATATAGGAGGCTTATGGGCCCGCTTCATCGAAGATTGCAAATAAACTGAAGGAGCTCCACTTTGCTGGTCGCCTTTTCACCTGTAGAATGTATGACTATACCTCAACACACCTTTGGTGGGTGTACTCAAACCATGTGCATCTGCTGCTCAAATTATCATACTTGATTGTCTTTCCCTGTCGCACGGCTCAGCACCACAAACGGTACCATCTGCATCCAACTTCAATTAGCCTGTGACTGTGAGAGCACTACTAAAAAACGGTAGCAACACCTCGAATTTACGGACCAAAATATCACCCGTTCTTACAAATAGGGCGCGGTACTGTAGCAATCGAGCCGCCCCTATAAATGAGCGCCATTTTCAGCAGCGGCTGGGGGGGTGAGCCGCCCCTAAAAATGCCGATTGTAGGGGCGGCCCTACAAATGGATTTACAGGGGCGGCTCATCCCCCAACCCGCCCTTAAAAATATCTATAAAAAACTGGACACCTTCTTCCTCCTCCCGACCCCCATTGTTTGCTCGGAAGAGGAGCTCCCCCAAGAGCCGAAAAAAAGAAAAAGGGGGCAGCTTTTCAACTTAATTTCCTTCAAGTTGGGGGTTTTAGGAGGTAAGTTGACGCTAATTCCTTGTCATTTCTAAGCTCTTTTGTTAGATTTATAGCTAAAATGGAGCTCTCTTTGCCTCTAACTAGCTCTAGATCTTCATGGTGTGGATTAGCCATTTCAGACACCATTTGCCTCGAACTTTTGGATGAAGTTGTGCTATTTTAGTAGGAGAGCAAGATTACGTAATAATTTTGACTCGATCTATAGTTTTTAGCATCATTCTTAAGTAAATAATGCTCTAGATCTTTGGAGGAGAGAGAAGAAGATTTGTTTTTTTTTCTATTTTTCAAAGATGCAGGTTAGATTTTTCCCAACATTTAGTGGTAAAATAATATATTGAGTTTTTTATTATTTTTGTTTAGTACAAGCTAAATTGATTTTTCCCACACCTATGCATATATAGAAGTATATATTTATATCAATTTAAGGCCCCTTTTCTTTTGAGAGAAAGATTTGATTTTTTTTCTATATTTACATACATGCATGTTACATTTTTTTCTAATATTTAGTGGTACAATAATAGGTTGAAAATCAATTTTTTTATTTAGTATTAGTTAAATTGACTTTTTCCAACACCTATACATATATAGAAGTATATATTTATGTGAATTTAGGACTCTATTTCTTGCGAGAAAATAATTTGATTTAATTTTTTTCTATCTTTTCAGATATGGATAGGATATGGATGTACAATGCAAAAAGGACAGACGCCTATTTCTGTAGATAGCTTAATAAATTCATTCAAGTTGTGGAGAACCACGCAAGAAATGAGAAGACACGATTGATGCATTGTTCATGCAATGCCTGCAAGAATTTGAGAGTATTCAGCGACCTAACTACGATCAGATCGCATGTGATGGTGAGTGATTTTGTTAGGACTACAAGATCTGGAAGTATCATGGCGAGACGGATAATCCCCCTCTGACGAATAATCCACTCGATGAAATCATACAATATGAGGAGTTTGACAGAATGTTTCATTCTTATTTTGATGGTGGTTTGGATGATGATGGTGATGATGATGATGATGATGGGGTTGCTGATGATGATGGGGTTGGTGGATTCCAAGATGATGATGTCGACGGTCCCATCGATAGTGATAGCAGTGGCGATGAACTTGATGATGGTGATTTTCTTAGCCAGTTGTTGCGCCACACCAAAGCGAAGGTATTGGTTGCTAGTGCTAGGGGGTTAGCAAACTTCGAGACGGTGAGAAAATCAGCAGAGGAAAATATATATGAGCGATCGAAGGAATGCCCGAAACACTGGACCGTGCTTCATTTCATACTTGAGCTCTTGACTCTGAAGGCTAAGCATGGTTGGTCCCATGGTAGTTTCAATGATCTGCTGCGTATCTTGACTTGGTTGCTTCCAAAGCCAAATAAAGTGCCAGCCAACACATACCGAGCAAAGAAGCTTGTGAGCCCATTCATGATGGATGTGGAAAGAATTCATGCATGTCCAAATCATTGTATTTTGTATCATGGGGATACTTTCAAAGACTTGAAGAAATGCCCTGTATATTCTGCAAGTCGGTACATAAATAATGCTGGTTACTGTGGTGACGACAATCATGGTCCAACCGATGTGAATAAAAGGAATGTGGCGAAGAATAGTGTTGCCTCTGTTGAGCGTGCTATGAGAGTAGACTAGTGCTCGCTCTCGCATATGGATAGGGGTGGTAAAGGGCCTCAAATTTTACCTTAGAAATCTAAGAGCCGGATAAAAATATATAATGGCCAAGTTGGAGTGTGAAAAAAATATAAGGGCCATGATCTGTTACCACTCCTACATCCTACATGCGGAATAAACCTATACTATGATGAAGCTTATATGCTTCGGAATTGCTTGCCTCCCTGAAAAGGACCTTTTAGAGGCAAGATCGCATCTGTTGTGACTCTCCAGTGGGGATACTAGCACAAAAATTTTCCACATGCAAGCTCACCATGTTGGAGTATAAGAAAATTGCCCCTGCTTGTATATTAGATTAAACTTTTAGGTTGAATTTGTTGGTGCATGCACTCAATATGGTATCAGGACAGTGGTCTCGATTTTGAATCCGCATTTGAGGTCTGAGGGAGCCTGCACGTGCGACGGAGTGTTGAGTATAAGTGAATTGTCCTCCTTTTCCTATTGCTTAAACTTTTGGATTGAATTGGTTGATGCATGCATCTTAATATACCACAATAGCAGGAAATAATGTTGCTTCATTTGTACTTAATTAGTGGTGAGATGGTCATCTCAGAACAGCTCAAGGAGCCATTGATTTTCTCAAAAGTTTGTTGGGACTGTGCAAATAGAGTTCACACTTACTTGACTGCCACAAGCTCCTCCTGCTTTTTTTTTCAAATGGAGGTTGGATGCCATGATCGATGGAGGGGGTGACTATTTATACCGGAATGCTCCAGATTGATCGGCCTGGTCTTCCTTTTTGCCTTCTGGGATCGTCCCTCTTCGCCAAGTAATCTCCTAATCTTCTATATATGCCTTTTGTGACTTGCATGTGGGCGTAGCTCATCGATATCTTTAGGATAAGAATGGATCAAGATAACCATGCATTTACGTTGATTACTTCGTCTTGATCCCGAAGATAACTTGCCCAATTTTTGCATACTTTGCTCCCAAGTCTTCTAGACTGCATGTATGTCGAATCCTAGCACCAGATGATGGAAATCAAGGCTAGACCAATCGGCCTGGTCCATTTTGAGCCTTTTGGTCGTCATCTTTTGGGAGCTCATCCTTGATTATGGGTTTTATCCATTTGTGTTTCATTTAGGGTTATTTTCCTGCAAAAATAGAACATTCTCCAAAACACAAACCATATGCCAATGCAATGACCTGATTATCAAGTACGATCAATGATAATCCTATTTTTCATGCCAATATTGCAGATAAGTGGGGGGTAAAAATATGTTGTAGTTGAATGTCAACACCGACCATGCAACCATTCCAATGCAACAATACTGGTGCCAAGCTCGGCGAAGACGGATCTCGATCCAGTCTTATTGTTGGTAGCGCTTGTGTCGAGGATCCATCTCCGATCTTTATGTTCCTCATTCTGCCCAAGTTGTATGAACGCCTTGGCCCCATCGAGATGCATGGGTGGTCAAATTGAATTAGTCAATTCCCTCACTGCCACAAAAACTCTAGCATATTCCTTTATTGCTATAAAATTTTAGGAATTTCTATCAGTGCCATAGAAATTTTGGTTTATTATACCTTCAGTGCCATTTCGTCCGCTTTTCCATTCATGTGCTGTTGATGAATTTGCCATTACCCTCATGTTACGTTGTTGGAACCAGGAACGCTCAATCTCTCACTCACGCACGAACACGAGGAAGAAGGAGAAAATCAGTTTCCAGCGACGTATGCCGCGGCGACGTATGCCTGTATCTTGGCCTTTTATTTCCTGGACTTGGCAACTAACACAGGTTACATGGCGACCTTATTTATACCTGCAGCGGCTAAGCAACTGACTCCTACACTGTCACACCCTAAAATATTAATTTTAGGATGTGAATGTCTTTTATAATGTGTTCATCCATCTTTAGGGTTTTTCAAGAATTTTCTGGCAAATATTCTCTTTTTCCGTAGAGCTAAATCTATTTATTGGAAAGTTCTAAAAATCTTTTCATGCGTGGCTAGATCAGAATCGATCAATGAGTCCTAGCACGCACCCACGAGAAAGCTGTGTTTGACATGATATAGCTGTCGTGCCGAGGAAGGAAAAGAGAGGATGGAAAGGGGGGAGAATTAGAGGGGGTTTGCTTATGTACCTCAAGGAGAAACTTTTGATTTATTTTTTTGTCGACAAAACGCGACAAATAATGAGACCGTGATGATAGTCAACCTCAAGCTTGCACGTGGCATGGTTATAGAATCTTGGGGTGAATTGGACCAAAAATGAATTGAGTTCAGCTCAAGATGAAAAGAAAAGAATTCATTTTCCAGAACATATTTTCAAGCTTAAAATAAATCTAGAAAAATCCAGATAAATCTTTTAAACCACAAAAAATATATATCCAGAAGAATCTCAAAAATTCAGAGAAAAACTCTGGAGATAATTTGGGACATGAGGAATCCAAATAAAATACTTAGAATTTAAGAAAAAAAAATTTAGAACTTTCCAATAAGTGGATTTAGCTCTACGGAAAAAGAGAATAATTGAGAAAAATCTGGAAAATTCTTGAAAAACCCTAAAGATGGATGAACACATTATAAAAGACATTCATATGTGAAAATTAATACTTTAAGCTTGAAAATATGTTCTGGAAAATAAATTCTTTTCTTTTCATCTCGAGCTGAACTCAATTCATTTTTGGTCCAATTCGCCCCAAGATCCTAGAATCGTACCACGTGCAAGCTTGAGCTTGACTATCATCACAGTCTCGTCATTTGTCGCGTTTTGTCGATAAAAAAGTAAATCAAAAACTTCTCCTTGAGGTACATAAGCAAACCCCCTCTCATTCTCCCCCCTTTCCCATCCTCTCTTTTCCTTCCTCGACACGGCAGCTATATCATGCCAAACTCAGCTTTCTCGTGGGTGCGTGCTATAACTCGTTGATCGATTCCGATCTAGCCAAGAATGCCCGATCTCATCATACACTAGTACGCCGTCTGCAGGCCGAGCTAGCTGTTTGCCATGTGTTGTTTTGGACTTCGTTCGAAACTGGACGACTCTGCTGTTGTGCTCGACATGAGTGTCACACGAGCATGGCCATCCACGCGCTATTAAAAGGTGCAACTCGCTCAACCTCCCTCTCCCTCCTATCTCTTTTGGGTCCGTTCTCCTGATCAGATCAGTAGCACGAACTATCATGCTCACCAGCTTGCCGAGGGCTTCTCTTCTCTTTCCCTTGGCCCAACACTGCTTTCCCTTTGCCCAACACTGCTGAGTCCACCTACCCGTTCATCTTCTGCCAGCCAACATTCAACTTCAACCACACCCAAAACTGTTCATCCCAGCACGATGAACCGCGCAGCACCAGTCGCAACCTGGTGCCTCGGCATGCTCATCAAGCCAGCCCTGTTCACCCCTCTTCTACCCCTCTCTCTCTGCGAACGCTAATGGGCGGAGCGTGAAAGGCCCATCTTAGCCCGTTGGTGCATCCAGATACAGCTCAGGTCTTCTGAAGCTGCAGGCTACGGTGCTGGTGGTGCGGTCGTCGTTCCTGGCGTGCTCACCACGCCAGCCAGAACACCGCGGCCTATAAATCACGAGGCCGAGCCCTCCCCTCGACCCTACTGTCGCGCGTCGCCGGCCTTAGCCTCCCCCATGACTCCCTGTTGTCGCGCCTACCTGCACCGCACGCCCCGACCATGCCTCGCGGCCTCCCCCATGCAGCAGAGCGCCGCCGCCGTTATGTGCCGGCTGCCGCCGCCCCCAAGCGACAACTGCCATTGCACCTCGCGCCACACCCCCTGCATCTGCCCAACGCCGCCACCCTCCTGCGCCGTCGCCCAGGTTTGCCTCGCCATGAATGCCTCCTGTCTGTTCGCCACGAACAGAAGCGCCGCCAACTTGGAGCAGTGCGCCGCTGCCTCTTCCCGGCGAGATTCCCGTCGGCACGGTGCCTCCCTGGCATGGGTAAGCGGTAAAATGGAACCCCCTCCATCTCCTCTTTCTTTTGCCCCGCTCCCCGCGCTCTCCCGTGCCCGGAATTGCTGGGAATCCGGCCAAAGCCCCCAAGCTTTTGCAGTTTGGTCCATGGAAAAATCTGTAATTTTCATGTTCTTTCGAGTGTCTTGCAAAATCTGCAGAAAACCCCCTAGATCTTTTAGATCTTTTCAACTAGCCCCACCCATGGTAGTTTTCAGATCTAACCCTAACCTTTGCCGAATTTGCGAGCTCGGTTTTTTTGCGTGTTGTAAAAAAATCAGCAGCTAGTCCTTCATGTCTACGGTTAATCGCGACTAGGTCCCTGTAACCTTGTTTCTTCCATAGTTTCCACGTTTTAGATCCATTTTCATCCGTTTTTGTTGCGTTAGTCTTGTTTTAGCGTAAGCTATTGTTTAGTAGTGTTGTTGTACCATAGTCCCAATTTTAAAATTAAATATAGATTTAATTTGATTAATGTCCTCTCATCTAGTTTTCCTAAATAAAATCCAATTAAGTCTATACTCTGATTTTCATAATTAATGTTAACTTGATTAATATCAACTCAAATGTGTTTATAATTTAATTTATTTAGTTCAACACGAACCATAAAGTTCGATGTTTAGATGCTTTCACCAGTTTCTTTTCTAATTAATTATTTAATTAGTGTAATTTGTACATAGATAATTATAAATAAAATTTGACTAAGTTCTACTCCATTTTTACAGATACAAAATATAATTTGAGTATAATGAAGGATATTTTCTATCAAATTTCCTTTACATTAATTTTCTAAATTAAAATAAATGAAGCTTATAGTTCTTTCATTTCTTTTATAACACAAATCTTTTGGTAGTTGTTTTTTTCAACCCTAACTCCGTTTTACATGATTCTTGCGCTCTCGTGGCCATAGCAACGAGCCCTATCCTTTTGTATGCTCTTTTTAAGTTTTTCTTTTATTTGGTGTATCTGTTCTTAGTTGTTCTTCTTTGTTTGTTTGTTGTTTTGCTTGGGCCCGATGCTTGTGTGATGTTATAAGGAGCGCAATCCAAGAGGTTTGAAGATTAAGATATTCAAGAACAAGAATTAAAGACTCTGAGCAGTATTTCTTTAGAAGAAATGCAAATGTTTCCTTGATCATTCTTTTGTCCTAATAATTACAATAAATACTACTTTTCTATATGCAGTGTAACCACAATACTATATGGCTCTGGTCTTGGCTAATTAATTAGAAACACTAGCTTATGAAAATCTTACCGAAAGGGTAAGAGGTGTTGCATCGTCAGGGTATAGCTCGGTCCTCTTGAGGGTATGATATGGTCCTAGTTAAGGCATCTGCCTTATTAGGGAGAGTTATGGCCACTTCGACTTGAAACCTTAGTGGATTGTGGTGAGTTAGGGAATCTTTGTAAAGACCTCGTAGTGAATCCCTTGCCACTCACCTCGGAAGTGTTTAAGAGGCTAGCTACCTTGGGCATGTTGGGAGACACGAATTGTGGGTAAAGTGTACAAATTCTGCAGAGTAAAAACTGGTATATCAGCCGTGCTCACGGTTAAGAGCGGCTTGGACCCTCACATGATTAATGAACTTGAAGATGAAATAAATCGTGGACCATGTTTACTGTTATCGTTACGCTTCTGGTATATCTCTTCTATTTCTTTTAACGTGGGTTGGTACGAACTTATACCTTAGTAATAAAACTTGACCAAATAAAATTGCTTATTGCAGTAAGTCAGTCAGCCTTTCCTTGACTTTGGCCTTCATGTCATATAATTTTCAACACTTGTTGAGTACCAACCATAAGTGTACTCACGCTTGTTATAATTGCTGCTCAGAAGAGAAAGTTGCCGTGAAGTCTTCCAAAAATGATGCTGAGTTCTAGACCTACGCAACCCCCGGTTGATTGCATGTGAAGTTTGGAGTCTTCATTTTCAGGATAAGCTGTATAACTCTGATAATCTTTATAGTCTTTTAGTTCTCTTTTCTTGATATTGTTACTGATTATTCACTGATGAAGTCACTATATGTATAGAAATTGATCCTAGCATATATATAATAGTTATGCATTTGATTTTGTTCTGGTTTTGTTCTTAAAACCAGGTGTGACATACCCATCCTCATGTGCACGTCCACACGAGCTCCTCGAGACCCGACCTTCTCTCAACGTGAGCCGTTCACTCTTCCGCGAGAGTCGCGCGTCGTCCGAGCTTGATGCTAAGTCATGGCCAGCACGCTTGCGATCAACGCCAATGACTAACCTGCACATACACGCACACAAACTAACCAACTAACCAACTCGCAGCTAGCCTGCGCTAACAAACTCATCACGCGATGCGACTGGAACACACCCGGAACGGACCAAGGCGTGGTTTATTCCTAACACACGTATCTGCTCTCGCTCTCCTCCCCCTCCTCTCTCTCCCTCTCGTGTGGACTCTGCCGAGCTCCATCATCTCCACACCAAAGCGAGATTCATAGCTGCGTAGGGACTAGGGAGACCGGAAGCGGGAGCGGATCTCCAATGGCGCGCAGACTCGTGCTCTCCCGCTCCCGCGCCGCCCCGCCCTGGAGGAGGTGGTCTGATGGAGCTCTGCACTCGTCTCCTCCCACCTGTGCGTACAGCTGCTCACACTTGCGGCACATGTGATGCAGTTGCTGTGGACATGGATTAAGGCTTCGGTGAAGAAGAAGAACAGGGAAGGGAGGAGATGTTTTGCTGAATTGTGCAGGGAGATAGATCGCTGCGGGCCGCTTGGATTTAGTGGCTGCTGTCAGGTTCTAATCTTGATCTGGGATCTCTAGTAGTAGAATCAACTCGGGGTCTATCTCTTGATCTAATTCTAGGAACAATCACTGGTGTGCGTGTGTGCGTGTGCGTGCTAGACGAGATTGAGAGAGAGAGAGAGGGCCGCTAGTATACCTTCATTCGACGAGGACGCCATCGTGGGTTCGTTGGTGAGGTCTGCGCTAGGCAGCGACGCGCAGTGCCGGGTCGGTGCAGATCCGCGCTAGGCAGCGACGGTCAGTGCCGTGCAGTGCCGGTGGCGCTTCCTGTCGCCGCAGCGCCGCCCCTCTAGATCGGTCTAGGGTTTTAGTGTAGGTGGGGATTCGGATCACGGTGAATCTCGACGTGCGTGCCCCCCGGCCCCCACCTTTCTATTTATTGTGGCGCTGGCGATGGGGGCCCACCAACAGTAGTTGGGTTGGGCGCCCCCAATCAGGGCGCGGATCAAGGGCCCAAGGCCTTTGGACCTTAGGGGTTAGAGATCAATCCAACAATCTCCCCCTTGATCTCACATTATCTTTTTCCTTTTACTTTTCTATTTTCCTTATCTCATCACAGATTTATGTATAGGGCATATCTCATCGTCACGTGCAATTGCCGATAGAATCAATAGCCACAATACACGCCTCTGTTTAGAAATAGATTCTGTAATCCTTTTGGGCCTCTATTATCCAGAGATCATAGGTTGTACCTCATTCCCATGCCGGCTACGTGTTCCATGAACACGCTGGGTGGTAGGCCTTTCGTTAGCGGATCCGCAAGCATATCTTTTGTTCTTATATGCTCGAGACTTATAGTGTGATCCTGAATTCTGTCTTTTATTGAATAAAATTTTATCTATATCGACTTGGTAGCCGTGCTCTTCTTGTTGTTGTGAGCATAAAACACTGCTGGCTGGTTATCGCAGTACATCTTTAGTGGTCTTTCTATACTGTCCACCACTCTTAAGCCAGGTATAAATTTCTTTAACCATTCTACCTGCCCGGAGGCCTCATAGCATGCTATGAACTCAGCATACATCGTCGATGTTGCTGCGACCGATTGTTTTGAGCTTTTCCACGATATAGCTCCCCCTGCGAGAGTGAAGATGTAGCCTGTCGTGGATTTTCTATCATCTTCATCTCCCGCAAAGTCTGAATCTGCGTATCCTTTAATCTCTAATGAATTGGTTCTTCTGTATGTTAGCATTAGGCCTTTTGTGCCTTTCACATATCGCAAGGCTTTCTTTACAAGTTTCCAGTGTTCTAGACCTGGATCTTTCTGAAATCTGCCAAGCACATTAGTGACAAAGGCTAAGTCAGGACGTGTGCACAGTTGAGCATACTGTAAACTTCCGACTGCCAAAGCATACGGAACAGTTTTCATCTGTTCTTTTTCATATTTGTTTCTGGGACTCTGAAAGTCTCCATATCTGTCACCCTTGACTATCGGAGCAGGAGTAGGCTTACTTGCATGCATACTATACTTTCTAGAATCTTTTGTAGGTATGTCTCTTGTGACAAACCTAGTACCCCATTTCTTCTATCTCGGTGAATCTCAATACCTAGCACAAATGAGGCTTCACCAAGATCTTTCATGTCAAAATTCGATGACAAGAATTCTTTTGTTTCTAATAGCAGACTGACATCGCTACTCGCTAGCAGATTGTCATCCACATACAGTATCAGGAAAATATATTTCCCTCTCTTGAACTTTGCATAAATGCAATTATCCTCAACATTCTCTATAAACCCAAACCTCTTTATCGTCTCATTAAACTTCAAATACCATTGTCTTGAAGCTTGCTTTAATCCATAAATGGATTTCTTTAAGTGACATCCCATATTTTCTTTTCCTTTCACGACAAAACCTTTGGGTTGTGCCATGTAAACTCTTTCTTCGAGATCCATTTGGTGCAATTCCAGATCGAAATGTGTGACCAAGGCCATAATGATTCTAAAAGAATCTTTACATAAGACTGGAGAAAAGGTCTCATTGTAATCTATTCCTTCCTTCTGTGTAAATCCTTTTGCCACAAGACGAGCCTTGTATCTCTCTATATTCCCTTTGGAGTCACATTTTGTCTTGTAGACCCATTTGCAGCCTACTATTTTGGCTCCTTTAGGAATTTCTTCTAGGTCCCAAACACGGTTGGTACTCATCGATTTCATTTCATCTTCCATGGCTTCAAACCACTTGGATGAATGTCTGCTTCTCATGGCTTCTTCAAATGAGATGGGATCATCTTCCATTCGATACTCTTCTGTGTTATACACTTCATAATCATCGGGAATATCCAATCTTCTTTCTCTTTGAGATCTCCTAGGAGCCTCTTCTATTCGAACATTCTCTGCTGGAGCCTGTGATGGCTCCCCTTGATCTGTGGCAATGTTATTATCTGTAGGATCCTGAAGGACAGGTTCCACATTTTCACTCTGTGTAGCCACAGAAGGGATCACCTCGGGAACTGGCATCGCAGTAACTCGTACTGTTGGTGTAGTCTGAGTAAGCAGTGAGAAAAACGGTTCCAGAATCATCGGAGTAGGTGCGCACACCCGCTTCTCCTCAAGAACAATCTTTCGAACTACTATACTTCCCCGAATCATTTCTTCTTCAAGGAAGGTAGCATGTCTCGTTTCTACGAACTTTGTAAATCTGTCTGAACAGTAGAAACGATATCCTTTTGATTTCTCTGGATAACCAATAAAATAGCAACTCACTGTCTTGGGATCCAATTTCCCAATGTTCGGGTTAAATATCTTTGCCTCAGCAGGACTCCCCCACACGCGTAAGTGATTTAGTGAGGGTATCCTTCTTGTCCACAGCTCATATGGTGTTTTAGGCACCGCTTTACTGGGTACTCTGTTGAGAATATAGACAGCGGTTTTCAACGCCTCCATCCACAAACTCACTGGTAGCGTAGAATAGCTGATCATGCTTCGTACCATATCCATCAGGGTACAATTCCATCTTTCAGCTACTCCGTTCTGCTGGGGATCGTCCGGCATAGAGTACTGGGCAACTATTCCTTTGTTCTGTGAGGAACCTCACAAAAGGTCCTGGAACCTGTCCGTATGGGGTATGCCGACCGTAGTATTCCCCTCCACGGTCAGAACGGACAACTTTTATCTTTAAATTATGCTGATTCTCAACTTCAGCCTTGAATTCTTTAAATTTATCCAACGCTTCTGATTTCTCTTTTATTGGATAAATATATCCATAGCGGGAATAATCATCTGTGAATGTTATGAACGAGTCATAACCATCTATGCTTTTAACTGAGAACGGACCGCAGATATCTGTGTGAATTAATTCTAAAACACCTGCGCTATGCTCAGCATTTTTCTTTGTTATCTTTACATATTTTCCTTTTATGCAATCAATGCATTTGTCTGAGTCTGAGAACTCAAGAGGAGGTAGAATCTCATTCTTAACCAGCCTTTCTATTCTCCCCCTCGAAATATGGCCTAAACGACAGTGCCATAATTTCGACGACGTGTCTTGAGTTCTCTTTCGTTTTCTGTTGTTATCTGTGGTTGGAGATACAGTCGCATTCACATCACATACGGAATTCACATTTTCACGTAGCGATAACAAATAAAGATCATTTCTTCTGAAAGCAATAGTAGCAACTGTATCATTAAATTCTATTACACACATGCCGTTTCCAAAACGACATTCAAATCCATCGTCATCTAGACGAGACACACTTATTAAGTTTCTCTGTATCACGGGAACATAAAATACATCTCTAAGTAATAAACTAAAGCCAGTGTCGAGCTCTAAGAGGAGGTCTCCCACCGCCTCAACTTCTGCCTCGACTCCGTTCGTGACTTTAATTCTTCTTTCGTTTCTTCCTGTAGTTCTCGTTGAACAGAATCCCTGTAAAGAGTTTGCAACATGAATTGTTGCTCCTGAGTCAATCCACCAAGTAGATTTCGGATAATCTGTATACAAGGATTCATTTACAAATGAGATAATATTCTCACCTCGTTTCTCCATGATCATCTTTAAGTAGTCGGGACAATCTGACTTGTAATATCTCTTCTGTTTGCAGTAGAGGCACTGATCCTTCTCTACTATAGCTTGCCCAAACTTGGGCCTGTGCTGGCTGTGCTGCTGGGGCATCTGGGGTCCTTTTCCCTTGGAAGAGGAGGGAATGTCTTTATTATTTCTTTTCTTATTCACATAGTTGATAGATCCACCATATGCTGTCTTTATTCTTTCTTCTTCTTGAACACACATCGCTATGGTCTTCCCTATATCCCATTTCTCGGGGTTCATGTTGTAATTGACAAAAAAGTTGTCAAACTCCTTCGGCAACGAAGCAAAGACCAAGTGAACTATGTGTTCTTGTTTGAACTCCATATCCATCTGTTTAAGCTTGTTGTTTATGTGAACCAAGCGATGAATGTGTTCTCTTATCCCACCTCCCAAGTACCTTTCTGTAACCAGTTGTTTGATCAACTGGGTAGCATAAGTCTTTAAGGAGCCAGTGTACTGACTCCTTATCTTCTCAAGGTACTCAATGACAGTGGGAAAATCTGTGATTGCCCCCAGAATGGCAGGCTCTATTGTGTTCTTCACCACTGCCAAATATTTCTTGTTGGCAGGGTGCCATTTGGCATGATCAGCGTCATACCTCTGTTTGCTCGCCTTATAGGTGAGCTCTATTTGCTTCCAAGAAGCATCTGTGACATCATCCCCTCTGACCGGCCTCTCAGGCTCTACTGGAACCGGTGCAGAAAGAACCCAATCTAGCTCAGCCATGGTAAAGAAGAGATCCAACTTTTTGTACCACTCATTATAGTTGTCTCCTCTCAAAATTGGAATATCCTTGATGGAAACCATCATAGGAAAACCAGCTGAAATAGGTTAGCTCAGGTGAGAACATTATAACAATAATGTTAAATGCATGAAAATCATAATATTGTTATTATCAACTTTGGTCAAAAAATAACAACATTACAATTTAATCTGAAAAATAATCTGTAAAATCATAATATTGTTATTATCAACTTTGATCAGAAAATAACAACATTACAATTTAATCTGAAAAAATAATCTATGAAATCATAATATTGTTATTATCAAGATTGGTCAGAAAATAACAACATTACAATTTAACCTGAAAAATAATCTGTGACTCAAAATTTAAATTATCCCTTTGGTTCAAATTTAAATTCAAGTCGAAATAATTATCTGTGCAGCGGAAACATGAATAAAATAAATTCTATTTTGAAGCAAGGCCTGTGTAAATCTATATTTCTATTCTCTAAACATTTATCCCTTTTGTTCAAAATGAAAAGAGATCAAATTATGTGCAAAAACATTCAAATTTGCTTCAAAAACAGAATAAAAAAGATCAAATTTTACTGTTCATCTGCGAAACGGCCCGAAAAACCCAGCACTGTGCAGCAAAGTACTGTGCAGCCCGTTACTGTGCAGCTCAAAACCGCATCCGTGGCCCGGCCCACTCGTGAAATCGGCCCATTACTGTGCGGCCACGGCTTAACAGGCCGCAACCTAGGCCCGGGCCGCCATTTCGGCCCACCCGCGCGCCGGCCGCCCGCCCGCGCGATCTCAGCCGTCCATCGCGATCCAACGACTGAGCGCGCATTTCGGCAGGTATAAAAGGCTCGCGGCCGGCGGACGCGTTCGAAACCCTAGCTCATTTTTCACTCTCGCTCGCTCTCTCTTCCTCGCCTCCTCCTCTGGCTCTGACCGTCGCCGTCGTCGCCGGCTTGAGCTCCGGCCCGGCCGCCAGCCATCTGCCGGCGAGCCTGAGCTAGCTCGCCTCCTCCTCTCCCTCTCCTTCTCTCTGTCGTGTTTCCCTCGCCTTTCTTTCTCTCGATACTATCTCTGTTCCGGTCAGAGGCCTTGCCGCCGCGTTCGTCCTCGACGCCGGCGGCCGTGCCATGGCCGGATCTGCTTTCAGTACCCCTTACTCTTTGTTTTCTCTCGATTTCGGCTCGGTGTGCGTCCACACAAAGCGGATCTGTGCCCTATGGGCCTCCTCGCCGGAGTCGCGTGCGTCTCGCGCGCGGCTCCGTCGAGGGGATCTCTGGGATACAGGAAAGAAGGGAAACGGCGGAGGGAAGAGAAGGAGAAGAGAAGAAAGCAAGAAGGGCCAGGTAAGTTGGAGGCCGGGTAGATCTAGGGTTAGGGTTAGGGTTTCGAGCCTTTGTTTTTGGTTTTCTTTGAATTTCTCTTTTTGATTCTTCTATTTGCTCGATCTTTAACCCTTTTCTATCTCTTCCGAGTTAAACTACTAAACTAGGATGGCTCTGGTACCATTGACAGGTTCTTAATCCGGGATCTCTAGTAGTAGAATCAACTCGGGTGTGCCTCTTGATCTAATTCTAGGAACAATCACTAGCGTGCGTGTGTGTACTAGATTAGATTGATAGAGAGAGAGAGAGAATAGTATATACCTTGATCCAACGACGACTCCATCCCTCGTTCGTCGGTGTGGTCTGCGCTAGGCAGCGACGCGCAGTGCCGGGGTTGATGCAGATCCGCGCTAGGGCAGCGTCGGTCGATGCCGTGCAGTGCCGGTGGTGCTTCCCGCCGCCGCAACGCCGCCCCTCTAGATCGGTCTAGGATTTTCGTGTAGGTGGGGATTCGGGTCACGGTGAATCTCGACGTGCGTGCCCCCGCCCTCACCTTTCTATTTATTGTGGCGCTGGCGATGGGGGCCCACCAACATTAGTTGGGTTGGGCGCCCCCGATCAGGGCGCGGATCAAGGGCCCAAGGCCTTTGGGTCTTAGGGGTTAGAGATCAATCCAACAGCTGCCGATTGGAGGGAGGGAGGAGGGAGGGGGAGGAAGAGCTGATTGCTGGCCTAGTTCTAAGCCCCTCGTACAGAAGCAAAGCAACCACCGTGTGCAGCACCAATGGGCCTCCGGTGGCCGGCTCCAAGCCAGCCATCTTCCTCCTCCTGGTGGTCGTCGCCCTCACCGCCAGACGGGCGGTGCGTGACCGGCGACTGCGCAGGCGCCCTGCGCTGCGAGGAGGACGGACCCCGTCCCGCGCTCCGTCCGGGACCAGCTGTGGCCGGTGACCGGGGACAAGGCCGTGCCGGCGTGCCCCCCTCACCTCTTCAGCAGCACAGCCCATCCCGCGCGACGCGGCGCGCATCCCGCCGGCGCCCCCAGCTTGTGCATTATCGCGACGGGGTTCTGCGACCTGCCAGGAAGGATTCATGGCGGGGGCGCGAGCAGGCGTCGCGGAAGCCAGCTGCGGCCAAGTTATGCAGCGCCCGTCACGTGCCGCCGCCGCCGCCCGGTACCTGGCGTCGATCTCGCTGCGGGGCGTGGCGGCGAGACGGTCCTTGAACGACGGGTAGTGCGGGCACCGACGGAGTGCGCACCGGAGAAGGTGGAGCCCGGGAGCGTGTTGTTGGCGTCCTTTGTGCGCGAGACGACGCGGCGGCGAGAGGGCACGGCGTAGTCGATGTGCCAGAGGGCCAGACGAAGAGAGAATAGAAGAAAAAATAGGAGAGTAAGAGAGGCACTGGCATGTAGGACCAGGGATAAATCCATATTTCGATACCTAACACTACGTGGATGGAAAAAGGAACAGAATGGCATTGAAGGTATAAACTAAAATTTCTATAGCACTAAGATGAATTCCTAAAAGTTTATGACAGTGAAGGAATAGACTAGAGTTTTTATGTTAGTGAGGGAATTAGGTCCAATTGAATCGGGGAGCACCGGAGCCGGTGGAGCTAGATTGTAGCCGACTGTTGCATACTTTCAAGGGCGAGGAGGATCATGGGCTCTTCGTCTTCAGCCTGCGTCACGTGGACCTCTCCCTTCTTAGGCTTGTTTCAACGTCCCATAGCCCAATGGCCAATCTTACCGCAGCTATTGCAAGCATCATGAGGGACCTCACGACCCGGCCCAGACCTCCCTAAGTAAGGGCTCCCGCCGTCAGCGCCACCCTTCTTCCCGCGCCCTCGCCCGTACGCACTGCGCCAACGATTGCCGCTTAAAGGCGTGCTGCCGCCTCCTCCGTCTCCTGCTCGCGCTTCTTCCAGCGCGATTGACACACCTCCACAATCAGGTACAGCTTGCCACCATTGTGGATGGTGTCGGAATTGCCCCTGACGGTTCGACATCGAGGACGGTCTCGATGGACATCACAATCTGGTTCCGCCCGAGGTACTGCCTGTAGGAATTGGTTGCCTCTCGCGCTTGGGCAGACGCGAGACACCCCTCTGGTTAGTGCCAACATCGCCATCTTGCTGGAACATAACTGACTCTGATGCCAATTATGGAATTCACGGCACAAATAAACCTGCCGTCGGCGAACTCCAGGATGCACACTCAAGAACACACTCAAACATGTAGTTCTGGTGCCGCAAATGTTGCGACTTTTCTAGACTCTATTGTACGATTATATAAAGTGTACAAAGGGACGACGGGCTTTGCTCTGCTGCATGCGCACCATGTTCAAGTATGGACTATTCTCGTGCCATCCCATAAGCAGATCAAGGAGCGCACGACCAACTGCAAGTGCGGAAAGAAACCGAACGCGGCCACCCCACGTGAATGCAGCACGGCGTCACGTTCCTGACTCCCGCGCTGCTTGCATTCGTGCCCGAGCTTATTGCTAAAGACGTACGTGCTCGTCTGAAACAAACCGAGCTCAACTAACTAGAGGCGAAAACACAGGAGCTTGAACAAAATACAGAAATAATCCAACTAAACTCACACAAGCATTTCGATTCATTGCTCATGCGTACGCCTCATGGCCTATCATCACTTACTAGTTGTGTGCCAGCCGCCTCAGGCTCGTACATGTCCGATTCGGTATGCCCACCACTAGCAGCTAACCTCCCATAGATGGAGTTGAGACTTCAGATGCAATCATGTAGCATGTACTTGGCGTAAACAAAGGAGCAAGCATCGTTGGTTTCCCTGATGCCACTCACTCCGAAGCACTGTGCTGTCGGAATATGTCACTGTCCTTGGTCACAAGGCACAGCTCAGGAACCACTAAACTTTCTCTGCGGTCTCCTACTGAAATGTCACTGAATAGAGACTCTCCATATGTGCTGATAGGTGCGGCTCTATGTATTTGAAGTCCGTCCAAGGCTCCAATTTTGGACCCTCCTGAACAAGTTCGCTGGATTTCTTTGCACATTTTATCTTCGCTCAGAAAATCAAATCACGTTTTTCTGGTACATGTCTGGACATATTGGCTAGGCTACAGCTGTTAATATATATCTTTTTATGAATATTGGGCTACAAATATGAAATATCTTATGAGTAAATTTCTCTCAAAGAAACTTAAATTATAACAGTTTGTGATGGTTTGCTCTCAAACATGTAATTAATTTAGAAAGAGAGGAAACAACGTGTCATTCAGACTAAGCAGGTTTTTATGATCACCTTCACCATGCACTTTTCAAAATAATTATGGTACAAGAACAGTCGCTTATGTAATTTTTCTTTAAAAAACTTCTGACTCTAGGTTTGGCTAGAACTAGTTTGCTGCTCAAAGACACCGCTGGATCCCCTCATGGAACACATGTATAGTTCTATTTTGTCTCATACTTTTGGATTTGGTATAGACTGCTTATCTCTGATGAGAGGACGGGGTGGCAGCGTGCTAGAGCTCTAGGTAAACGGAAGATAGGTAGAGACCGGGAGAGGAAATTAAGACCTTAAAAAAGGAATGATTTTATTTGATATTGCACTGTCCTTTTCCTTTTCCTTGCTCTGCATTATCTTTGACAGTCTGCCGGCGTGGTCATAAGTCTGGTAATGAACAGTATGAGAGGAAACTATGGCCTTACGTTGGAGCTATCAATGGCTTGATTCCTCGTATGGTACCTATCTTCATTTTTCCTGAGTGGACGTGTTCCTAACTTTATTTAGATAAGAAGCTAAGGGACGAATGAGCTCCACGTAACGGTACCTTTCTCTAGAGGAGTATTATAAAAGGGTACCTGGAGGAGTATTCAGGTGCGTTGTGCAAATTTCCTGCTACTACCGAAAAAGCCATGCAAAATCTGATCCTATAGCTCTTGATTGCAATGGTGAATGTAGAACACGATTTTCATATGGCCGAAGGGGAAGGAGACTGGAGCTACTCAAAGAATTCTAGGCGTCAAGTGATTATTATTCTCCCCTTTTCTAGAATGCAACTATTCCTTTATGTAATTTCATTATTTGTCATGTTGCATGTGCTTGTACCAAGTTTATAAGCAATGATGCATGACATATGCAACATTTATAGTTGATCCCTACCAGCATTATAATCATCTGCAATTGTTTATTAGGAACTCATTTCATGAAATATGAGCTGTAAATAAAATATTGCCACTTGTCCATTATGTTATTCTAAGAACTATGATTTTGTTGCTCCATGCTACAGGAAATTGTTATACGTGAGACTAAGCCCATCATTGAGAGTGCAACAATAGAAGTATACACGGCTCTACTACCCAAAACCATGGTCATTGTCGACCTAGGATGCTCTTCAGGACCAAACACATTGCTCTTTATCTCCAATGTGATTCGCGTCATAGCCGACCAGTGTAAAACTAGTGAAGGTGATCCTGTGGAACTTCAGTTCTTCCTGAATGACCTTCCAGGCAATGACTTCAACGAACTCTTCCGGGCACTCGAAAAGTTTAAAAAGTCAAATATAACAGATCAACCTGGACTTGCGCCACCTTTCTACTACGTTTCTGGGTTGCCAGAATCCTATTACAACAGGCTTTTTCCTCGTCAAAGCGTACATCTCTTCCACTCCTCATACTGCCTTCACTGGCGCTCCCAGGTGTTTTGTCTCATCCTTACAAGATGGTATTTATGCATGTGCCATATTTTCCAATATGTACATGCATTGTTCTATATGTGTATAGTGAAGAACTTATTTAAGTGATATTATCAAATGACGTGTATGTAGGTACCTAAGGGAATAGATGCATCGAGAGAAACTTATTTAAATGAAGATAACATTTACATCACTAGTACCACAACAACTGATGAGGTGAAACAATTCCAAGAGCAGTTCCACAAGGACTTCTCCCTCTTCCTAAAGCTGCGCCATGAAGAACTTGTGTATGGAGGGAAAATGGTTCTTGTATTTCTTGGGAGGAAGGATGAGGATGTATACAATGGAGACCTTAATCAACTTTTTGGATTGGTTGCAAGATCACTTCAATCTCTTGTTCTTAAGGTAACTATATGTAAAATTATTGTTCCAATCCTAACTTTCCTTTAACTTTACGAAAGAAATTACGAAGTTAAATAAACTTTGATCATATAGGGCCTTGTGGAAAAGGAAAAGCTAGAATCCTTCCATCTACCTGTCTATGGGCCATCAGTTGCTGAAGTGAAGGAAGTAGTCATGCGAAGCAAGATTTTCAACATGGACCAGATCACCCTATTTGAGGCAAACTGGGATCCTTTTGATGATTCAGAAGGTTGTGATGTTCACGACAGTACCCGAAGTAGCTTGAATGTTGCCAAGTGCATTAGATCAGTGCTAAAGTCCTTGATTGTAAGCTATTTTGGAGAAGCCATACTTGATGCATTGTTCGTGGAGTTCAGATGCCTTGTTGCTAAGCACCTTGAAGAGGAGAAGACCAAGTTTGCAGTCATCGCCACATCCTTAAAGAAAATATAATAGCGATACAATGGTGTTGTTTCTCAAATTTCTGCTGTTCTACATGCTTCTGTTTTCTTAGCTTGTTTTTGTCTCTGCTTGTAGCCAAAAACTCTTATGGTTTGTAAGGTTTGGTATTTTGGCCATCATCTGGGATAGTTGTCCAACCTACATGTTATGGCCTGTTAACATTACGTAGAAAAATAAGTTGTGAACTTTTACATATATTTTTATCATATAATAAAGCTATTTGGTTTCACTGGATGTACCAATTGTTTATGAGGATTTTTACAGTGCTTGGAAAAAATAACAGCCGTCCATGAGTATAGATCTAACGGTTAAAAGTTAAAAGGAACCTATTATGAAAAACCTAAATTGTGGGCCGGTACTAAAATTTTATGGGCCCGGAACCGATTGCGAATTTAGTTGAAAGGGTATATTTGTATTTTCACAGCCACATATATCAGCGACTCGATCCACTATCAGAAAAGAATGGCCTCTCGCCGGCGGCGTGGCTCCTGGCCGGCACTCCTCACTACGGTGGGCTCCGTCGTGCTTCCACGGCTCCCCATGCCAACCGCTAACTTAATCCACCACATGTCGATGCCGTCGAGGACGGGGAGGAAGCGAGCGCCCTTCATGCCACGGTCCTTCCCGCTGCAGATGCCGTGGTCGAGGACGCCTCATGGCCTATCATCACTTAATAGTTGTGTGCCAGCCGCCTCAGGCTCGTACATGTCCGATTCAGTATGCCCACCACTAGCAGCTAACCTCCCATAGATGGAGTTGAGACTTCAGATGCAATCATGTAGCATGTACTTGGCGTAAACAAAGGAGCAAGCATCGTTGGTTTCCCTGATGCCACTCACTCCGAAGCACTGTGCTGTCGGAATATGTCACTGTCCTTGGTCACAAGGCACAGCTCAGGAACCACTAAACTTTCTCTGCGGTCTCCTACTGAAATGTCACTAAATAGAGACTCTCCATATGTGCTGATAGGTGTGGCTCTATGTATTTGAAGTCCGTCCAAGGCTCCAATTTTGGACCCTCCTGAACAAGTTCGCTGGATTTCTTTGCACATTTTATCTTCGCTCAGAAAATCAAATCACGTTTTTCTGGTACATGTCTGGACATATTGGCTAGGCTACAGCTGTTAATATATATCTTTTTATGAATATTGGGCTACAAATATGAAATATCTTATGAGTAAATTTCTCTCAAAGAAACTTAAATTATAACAGTTTGTGATGGTTTGCTCTCAAACATGTAATTAATTTAGAAAGAGAGGAAACAACGTGCTTCAGACTAAGCAGGTTTTTATGATCACCTTCACCATGCACTTTTCAAAATAATTATGGTACAAGAACAGTCGCTCATTTAATTTTTCTTTAAAAAACTTCTGACTCTAGGTTTGGCTAGAACTAGTTTGCTGCTCAAAGACACCGCTGTATCCCCTCATGGAACACATGTATAGTTCTATTTTGTCTCATACTTTTGGATTTGGTATAGACTGCTTATCTCTGATGAGAGGACGGGGTGGCAGCGTGCTAGAGCTCTAGGTAAACGGAAGATAGGTAGAGACCGGGAGAGGAAATTAAGACCTTAAAAAAGGAATGATTTTATTTGATATTGCACTGTCCTTTTCCTTTTCCTTGCTCTGCATTATCTTTGACAGTCTGCCGGCGTGGTCATAGGTCTGGTAATGAACAGTATGAGAGGAAACTATGGCCTTACGTTGGAGCTATCAATGGCTTGATTCCTCGTATGGTACCTATCTTCATTTTTCCTGAGTGGACGTGTTCCTAACTTTATTTAGATAAGAAGCTAAGGGACGAATGAGCTCCACGTAACGGTACCTTTCTCTAGAGGAGTATTATAAAAGGGTACCTTTCGTTCTTCATCCATTTTGGCCCGGTGTGTCTAGCCTTGCAAATCGCTACGGGGTCAAGGTACCGGACCTTTTTCTTTAAAATAATGGCATCAATTGTTTGCATCCTATAGAATATAATATATGACTATTAAATATTTGTGCATATACAGTACTTTAGGTCGTAATATAAATCAAATTAGTATCGATGACGCACTTACATGCACCAGAGTCGAACCATTTCAATACCAAGTTGTTGGAGGCGGAACATGTGTTGGATGTCTTCAAAATCGAACATGATATCAAAGATTTGTTGCCCCTTAAATCCGAATACATCCGGATGGTGCGGAGCATATATAGTTTTTAGCCCAAGTATACATGCCCTCTTCTACCAATTATGAAACCTCCGCATAAAACTAGGACAATCCCTTAGTGCCCAGTCCGGTAGCAAGTCTTTTCCGTACTGAAACTTTAAAGGAGCATCATCTAAGTCGGAAGGTCATCAACTCCAATATCCTTTTTGTGCTCCGAGTTAGTGCGGGGCATAGAAAAGCCCGACCGTCTACTGGCACTATAATCTGCTGGATTATCCTTTGACTTAGCCTTCTTAGCCTTTTCATCAGACTAATTGTTTGCGGCGTGCCATCTATTCACAATTTCTGACCCTTCCTTGCCGTTTTGATAAGACCGCAACACTCGAGGCAACAGTGATCGGGCAGGTGGCGGAGCCAGTGGTGATACCGATGCCCGTGGGGATGGCTCTCGTGGTGGCGGTGATACCTGGGCCTGTGGGGATGGCTCTCGTGGTGGTGGTGATGTTCGAGCTGGCGGTGATCGCGAGGCCGTTGGTGATGGCTCTCGTGATTCTGGAGCCGCTGGTGATGGCTCTCGTGATACTGGAGCCACTGGTGATGCATCTCGTAGTTGTGGTGATGGCAGGGCCGGTAGTGAATGCCCCCTGCTCTTGTTGTTGTGGTGCTGGCGAGATATGGTCCGGAGCAGCCAATGGTACCTGACCAACTAGTAAGATATCTCGTTTATGCCATAGAATGGTGCTGCCGACACATTCTCCAAGGCAAATCTTTCCATCTGCAGTGGGGATGTCTATCTCATTATCCTTATAGCTTGATTTCAAGAGTTGCTCCACTTGTACGCATGCATATAGGGCCGGGATTGGTTTTCCCTCAAATAAACCCCTAGCTGGATGCACTTGGGCCTTGGCAACTTCCTTTGTCTTTCCAGCTCTACCGAATGGATAGAGCAATAAGCAGGGAGTAATACTTGTTATGGTATCCACCGGGTATTGTTGAACAGTGGTCGAGGCAGCGCTGCTCTGTGCACATGCCGGACTTGCTTGGCCAAGTACCAGAGGTTGCATGCCCACCATCTGTTGCTGGCCCACCTCTTGCGACGGGTTGAACATAAGTAGCCCCGACTGCTGCTACTCCGCAAGTGTTGCCAATAACAAATCCTTGAACTTTGCTTGCATTGCATTCTCTGCCGCTGCCACGATTTCTTCTTTATAGCGGTCATGGCTCCTGTACCTAGCCCGGTCCTTCTCAAACCCATCCTTGATGCTCAACTTAGAGGACAGGCCTCTGACACGGCCTCCATGCTCTTTGGACCCAATGGCTGTACTGAGCACATCCTTCTCCCTATGGGGTTTGAACTGACCTTTTTTCTAAAGCTCGGCAAGTTGTAACATTTTTTCTGCCACGGCTTCGGTCTTGGGTCGATCAAATTTTGGTTTCCCTTCAACTATCTTTGGCTTCCTTGCTTCAAGCCACCGCTATCCACGTTCGTCCAAGCCTTCATAAGGGTCGGGCTGCCCAGTAGCTATTGCCGCCTCCCTTCATGCCGCCACTTCTCGACCTTCCTTTGGTACCCACCATGCCCAAGATGGACTCTATGTATGTTGCTCTTTGCTAGTTCACTTTGCTTCTGGCTTAGAGCTAAAGCTTCTTCAGTGGTCTTCTGTCGAACAAACTCTTCCCATTATGCTGATGTAATGTCTCCGTAATCTGCAAATGGCGTTCGACCCTTCTCGACATACCGGGTATTCAGTTCGCTCTTCCACGGCGGAAAGTTTCACCCAGCATCTTCAGAGCATAATGCTTTACTTGTTCTCTACTTCCTCTGGGCAGAATAAAAGTTCTGCTCAACAATTGCCACATTTTTTTTGGTTCAACAGAGTCCACTTATTATAGTTAGATTGGTGGATGGCTAGATCCATGGACCCTTTTCTTTTAGGATGGAATGCCATGCACTTGCTAGATCCATGAACTGTCACTGGCATCCAACCAAATCCAAGGCACTTAAATCAAACCCTCAACCTAAAATTACTATGTTCAATTGGCAGCCGAAACAACACTAATGGCGAGCAACCCGATTGTACTCCACTAAGCCAATTTCTTGAACCCTAGGCACTTAAATCAAACCCTCAACCTAAAATCCCCAGAGATTTGGAGACAATCATGCGAATTCCAGGCACACCAAGCACCTCATGGGTGCACGGTGGAAGGAAACCTATGCTGCTCCTGCTTGCATTGACACGAGAGACAAGGGGGGTAGCGGAAGAGCAAAGTGGGCTGGGGGGTGAGGGTTGGCCATGAACAAGCCCCCGACGGCGCTGAGCACCCCAAGGCGAGGAGCGCGGCGGCGTAGGCGATCTCCTTGATGGGCACGCCGTGCGGGCCCCTGACAGCACCGCCGATAGGGCCTGTGCCGTGCGTCGCCGCCAGTCACCGGCTGCCGCTGCGGGTGGCTAGTTCCGGAAGAGGAGAGAGAAGGGAAGGGCATACCTGGTGGATGCTCATCGGCGGCGAAGGGCTGGGCAAAGGCGTGATGAATGGAGCCGCAGCTCACGGGGAGGAGGCACGGGGAGGGGAGGTCGAGGCTGCGCGCGGAGGGGAGGCCGGGAGCGCGCGGTGGCTGTGGCCGGGAGCTGGCGGCAGCGGAGAAGACGCGCGCATGGGAGGCGGCCGCGGCGGCGGAAATTTTTGGCAGCCTAACAGCGTCTGCTCGCGCGCTCGCCCGGGATCTGAAAATTTTTTCTATGTCACAGTCTATATAGGAAAAGGATTTTAAGGGGTGGGCCGGGGCGTCACCCGCCCCTACAAATCGATTTTTGGGGTGGGTGGCACCCCGGCCTGCCCCTAAAAACCGATTTGTAGGGGCTGGTGACGCCCCCACCCGCCCCTACAAATCCTTTTCAAAAGGCTCGGTTAAGCTTGCCAAACACCCCTTGCGCCGGACAAGGGCTGGAGTTGCGCCTACGGCCTACCGGCTTCTGGACCGCCGCTGCAGCGCTGCTGGCAGGGCTGCTGGATGACTGCAGCTTGCGCCCTCACCATCCACGCGCTGGTCGGAGCTCGCACCCTTGCCATCCGCGTGCTGGCCACTGGCCGCAACTCGCGCACCTCGCCGCTGGCTTGCTCGGTGCCTCGCCACACGCCGCCTCAGTTGCCGCTTCGCGCCCTCGATGCGGCTGCCGTAGGTGCGCCAGCTACAGTTGCGGCTGGGGGATCGGGAGCGGGCAGACCTGTAGAGACAGGGGCAACCGCAAGGGGGGGAGGGGGGGGGTTCGGGCCATCTGGGGTTGGCATGGGTCAGGCCGGCTGGCTGATCTGCCCGCCAATGGGCCTGAGTGGCAGTTTGGGCCGTCGGTGGGAGAGGGAAGGTGGGCTACTATGTATTTTTGTATTTTTGATCCGAACGAGAGATTTAGAGTTATTTTGGTGCATGTGTGCTGTTCATTTTTCATTTTTTACTTTATATACTTGAGAAATAGTACATATATATTTTTTGCCCAAAATAATGGGTTTTTAGTTGAATACCCTTGATACAACGTAGGCCCGCCCCTGCAATTCACAAACATATAGTTTAATGAAATATATATCAAACACATATGAAGGTGTGATGCAAAATGAAATCTATTGCAACTAGATAATGATAAATATGTATTTTAGAGTATGTGTTAGAATATTTATTTGATGAAAGAGAGTGTGAGATAGATAATTATAATTATTAGCTATAAGATTTATTTTATACTAATTCTAATTAGCCTGTGCCGAAGCACGGGTTGATAGACTAGTATACCATAGTTTTTTGTATCAGCCACTGATGTGTTAATTTGGGCTAGGACTTCATCCCCTGTCAAATGTCTTGGAGGCTCATCATGCATTACTGTGTTCTTTCTAAATGCATTAGCTTGAGATCTGAATTCATGGTTTGTAGGTAAGAAGCGCCTATGGCAATCAAACCAGCATGCTTTGCGGCCATGATGTAGGCGGAATGCTCTACTATCACAAGCATACTGGACATGCAAGCCTACCATGAGTGCTCCATCCAGAAAAGTTACCATAAGCAGGAAAATCATGGATCGACCATAGATAGGCTGCACGCATTGTAAACTTCTTCTTGAATGAAGCATCCCAAGTTTCAGCACCCTCCCACAAGCTCAACAGTTTATCAACTAATGGTTGCATTAGTATGTTTAGTTTCTTTCCTGGATGTTCAGGACCTAGCACTACAAGGGCAAGGTATATGTACTCTGACTTCATGATAATACCAGGAGGAAGGTTCAATGGAGTAACAAAAACTGGCCCACATGAACAACATGAATAGCGAACCGTATTTATACTAAAGGGTGTAAAACCATCTGTTGCCATAGCAAGGCCCACATTTCTAGGGTCACTAGCGAAATCTGGGAAGTCTATGTCAAATTGTTGCCATGCTTCCCCATCACATGGGTGCAACATCTTACCAGATCTGGACTGCTTGTGAGACTGCATCAGCTTTTCTGTCCTTTCATGTGCATATAATCTTTTTAGTCTATCTTTTATTGGAAGGTACCGCAACACTTTACGTGGGACTCTATTTTTGCCTTCCTCATAGCGTGAGGTACCACAAACATTACACTTGTCTTTATTTTCATTCTCTTTGTAGTAAAGGATGCAGTTATTATAGCACACATCAATTTTCACATATGACATACCTAGACCCTCCAATATTTTTTTTGATTGGTAAAAGTCCTTGGGAACCTTAGATTCTAGAGGCAGAAGTTCATTGATTAACTCTAAGTCTTCTTCAAATTGTGCAATCGACATATTGTAATGTGATTTCAAAGCTAGCAAACGTGCCACAGCAGAAAGAGATGAGTGTGTTGTGTTCTCATGGACTGGTTGATCAGCACTAGCAACCATCCTATAAAAGGCCCGAGCTGAGGGTATAATCTCATCATCACCTGTCGGTACCTGGTCAACACTTGGGTCAACTAACATATCATCCATACGATCTCCATGTGATGTCCATAATCTATAGTTATCCCTAAACCCATGTTTACACATGTGCATCTCTAATTATACCTTTTGTGTCTAACATAGTTCCGGCACAAGGCACACGGGCACTTAATGGTATCATTTTCATCCAGACCCAGCATTGAGAATGCACGATCTAGAAAACTGTTTGTGTTTTCAATCCACTCATGAGAAGGATGCCCACGAGACCAACCACTATACATCCATTCACGGTCTGCCATTACTCTTGTTCTGTATTAATTAAAAAAGATGATATATTTCAATGTCACAAAAAATTGACACAAATAACAATCACAGAAAAAAATGTAGGTAAATAGAATATAAGGGCTTAATCAACACAGTTACCTACGCTACTGCTATGCCAACCCAACCAGGCGAGGTCTACCATGGACAACCGATTCTAGCTGGATAGGCTAGAGTAGGTGTGGAGGAGGTGTGCAAGAATTATGAGAAGCTCGAGCTCGACATTCATGGAAGTGACGGGCAAAAGACACTAGAAGAGGCCATTCATGGTTGGATCCTATGGGAGAAGCGCCACATCATCCTCAATCCTACTGATCAGGCATCAAGGCCAGCATCTCCCGGCAACATGAGTCCGCCATCTCCGCCAGCTGCACCACAACATTCTCCATCACCATCGTCTCCTGGGCAGCCGTTGTCTCCTACTTCACCTCCTCCTAGGCAGCCGTCTCCTCCTTCACCTCATCCGCTGCCGGCAAAGAAGCAAAAGCAATCACCGAAGAAGCAATTATCGGTTAAAGAGCCTCCAAAGAAGAAGGAGCAGCCGAAGAAGAAAGCTATGGAGGCTCCTACGAAACCGTGGGACCGTTCTTATGAAGAATGCAAAAAAGCAGAGTCAGATCGAGGTTAAACAGCACATCAAACCGAAAGAGCCACAAAAGAAACAACCCATAGATCCAAGCAAGTCGGCCTTTTTTATTGGAATGGCCGAAGTAAATAGGGTCAAATTTATTCTACCTTTAGACTACGACCGCTCGATTACCAAGTCATTCGAGATATATGATGTTCCATAGCTCAGAGCCCAAAATAAGGAATCAATACCACCTCTCGTGGTGCTACCAGCAAATCAACAAGGGCTACTTGATTTTATGAAAAGCTTGGGTCTCTTGGCGGCTGAGGTTGCAGGGCGTAAAGAATTTGCAATACACCTAAATTTCTAGATGGAAATATGAGTTTGGCAAGAGCCTTATTCACATTGAACTCGTGGCTGAACTTCCAACGCAAATATGCATGCTACATGATTACTACATGCTCGCGTCGTCCAGTGGCGTGGTCATGCTATATGTAAGGATTAAAGATGAAGATTACTTTCGTGGCGAGGATGTGATATGGTTGAATTTCGAAGAATTATACCAACTATACCATGAAGACACCCTCAACATCTCTTTCATCAGTACCTGGCTTCTGTAAGTAGTGTTCTTTAATTTTCATTTACATAATTAGCGAATCTTATTACATACTCTTAATCTATTCCTTGTTTCTTTTGTATCATGTAGAATGGAGATTCAAACTTGCAGAAAGAAAGGGTACTTTCACTTGGGCTTCGTCAATCCAGTGGTTTTGAACTGCGTTACTCTAAAGGACAATCCTCAAGAAACATTTAATAACTTATACAAGTTCTTATCCATTCACTTACAACTTTTAGTGAGTGTTTTCTGCCGTGTTACCCTTTTACTTTTGTATAATTGAATTTTTTTGACCCTAAACAAGAAGTGGCTTTGTATAATCTTGCAAAAATCATTGGATACTAATTACGGTAATTCTTGATATTGATATGAGCTTAGAGATAGTTATGGACTTATTGAGGAAAGATCCAAAAGATTACAGAAGCATGACCGGCATGTTGAAAAGGTAACTCCGGTCATACCACCTTGTCAGACCCGGGCACACGGGACTGTCCACATGGCGTACTTCTCCTCGGATACGGGATGGGACATGGCCCATGCCGTACTTCTGTTGTAACTACTCGTAGTGCAGTAGGACTACTCGTACAGTAGTGAAACTAGTCGGTCACGATAGGAAACTATCCGAGAAGTACTCGGGTAGGACTGTCCACATCGGCAAGGCATTTTGATCTAGTTTCTACTGGCTGACTGCTTTGGCAGATGCCGAAGCACTCGTTCGCAGGTACACCAACTACCAATTCTTTGGCAAACAGCCCCATGTTCCGGCTCATAACCTCATCACTATACCACCCTCATGGCCATTTGCATGCTGGGGCCTGGACATGATAGGGCCCTTAACAACTACGCCAGGAGGTTTCACACACGTGTTGGTGGCCATCGACAAGTTTACCAAGTGGATCGAGTACAAGCCAATCGCAACGCTATCGGCGGATCAAGTGGTTAGTTTCATCCGCGACATCTTACATCGTTTTGGCTTCCCCAACGCTATCATTACAGATTTGGGATCCAATTTCCACTCGCATCAGTTCTGGGATTTCTGTGAACCCAGTTCCATTGAAGTCAAATATGTTTCAGTGGCTCACTCGCGGGCCAATGGCCGGGTTGAGCGCGCCAATGGCTTGATTCTTGATGGATTGAAGAAAAGACTCTATAACGAGAACAGCAAAAAGGGCGGCAAGTGGATCGATGAGATCTCATCAGTAGTCTGGGGGCTTCGCACACAACCAAGCAAAGCCACAGGACAGTTAACTTTCTTTCTCGTATACGGGTCTGAACCTATATTACCAGCTGACATGATGTGCAAGTCTCCACGACTGCAGATGTTTGACGAAGGCAAGGCTGACACTGCAAGATGTCTCGAGCTTGACTCAGCAGAGGAAATCCGATGCAACGTATTGTTCCAGTCGGCTCGCTACTTACAAGGAGTTCATCGTTACCATGACAAGAATGTTCAACGACACTCTTTCAACGTTGGAGATATGGTTCTTCGATGAATCCAGGATGATACCGGGCTACACAAGCTTAACTCACAATGGGAGGGACCTGTCATTGTGCACAAGGTTACAGGCCCTGGATCTTATCTCTTACATTACTCTGACATCCAGGAGGTACCAAATTCTTGGAATATTGAGCATCTACGTCGTTTTCATCCTTGATCAACTGGGGCCATCTTCTATTGGTGCCTGGAGATGGATACTTCCAGTACAACTCCGTTTTACCAGTTCACAACTGGTATTACGCGCAAGTTTGCTGAAGGGGCTTCACTCCCATATTTCCAGTACCTAATTACTAGTTTCCGACTAGTATCTTGGGTTACTGAAGGGGCTTTGTGCTCATACTTCCAGTACAACTCCGTTTTACTAGTTTACGACTGGTACTACGCGCAAGTTTGCTGAACGGGTCTCGCTTCCTTATTTCTAGTAACATATTACTAGTTTTCGACTTGTACACTATGTTATTGAAGGGGCTTCGCTCCCATGACATGAAGTTTACTAGTTTACGACTAGTTCTACACCTGTTCGACTACTTCGATTACTTGTATTGACTACAACCCTAGTCGGGATCGACTCCGACTAGATGGCTTCATCGACTGTTCAAGCACCAGCGGCAACTTGCTCGATGCCTAGGCTCGGGGGCTGACGTCACCGACTGCTATGTATACTCTATGATACTTATCTGGTCCCTCGGCTCGGGGGCTTGATGGAACAAGGCACTCAGCGTGCCACAAGGGACAGCTCTCATGCTTACATGCTGGATGCTATAAAACTACTCGACAAATACCCGATCCAAGAGGCTTTTTAAGATTTATCTTCGGTAGATGTTTGTTAACCATTATTTCAGGGATGTTATTCTGAAATAAGGGGTTTGTTCAAATTATTACCCAGAGGTCTTATTTAGTCATTGGCTCAGGGCACAAAGATCGATTTGAGAGGTAATTTTGGGTGTTTTTTGGGGATGTTATTTGTTTCACCATTTTTTCAGGGAATTCATCCTAGAAAAGAGGTTTTAAAATTTACTACACCAATATGCCTATGTTCACCATCAAATCTTTGCCGCCATTTATTGCATGCCACCATTCTTTGGATCCTTTATTCCAAAACCTTGGGGATTTGGATTCAAGGCTCGGGGGCTGCGGGACACATGTCAGCAGTGACTTATTTTTCAAATCTGCTAGAAGATAAGGACAGAAGACTAAAGATTAAATTGACCCTCAGCCTGATTCTACGATTCAACCTAGGGCTCGGGGGCTACTCCATGTGGAGTGCGAGTTTAATCACACCCCATATAAAGAAGACTGGACAACTACTCGGGGCATGAGCACCACACAGCCTCGACGCAACCAAGGAAGTACTCGGAGAACACCTTCAAGACGAGGCTCGGGATAACTCGAAGACGCCTTCAGAAGTACTCAGACGCCTGCAGTACTTGGCTACGAAGAGCTCGGGGGCTTGTCAGATCCGGGCACACGGGACTGTCCATGTGGCACACTTCTCCTAGGATACGGGATGGGACACAGCCCACACCCTACATCTATTATAACTACTCGTAATGCAGTAGGATTACTCGTACAGTAGTGAAACTAGTCGGACACGGTAGGAAACTACCCGAGAAGTACTCGGATAGGACTCCTAGGCTTGTACCCAACTAGGACTTCCATGTAAACCTGTCCCCCCAGACTATATAAGGGCGGACAGGGACCCCCTCCGGGAGAATCATCATCAAAGGCAATACAAACCACACAGGACGTAGGGTATTACGCTCTCGGTGTCCCGAACCTATCTAAACCTTGTGTTCCTAGCACCTTCAAGTTCCTGATCTCGGCGATACCCTACATACAAACTCACCACCTCGGGGGTATCCCTCGGTAGGCCGGTTAAACACCGATAACTGTCGAGCGCAATCTGCGTGGCAAGAAGTCGGGGAACAACGACACACAATTCGAGAAAGTCATGCACAAAAAATGCCCGATACACCCAAAGTTGTGACACACGCTCTTCGAGTGCGTCACCATCCGCAAGTCACTCAATGCACCACCCCTCCCTCAAGCAGGAAAGCGAAAGGACCAGGAGGATGACGAGGAAGGTGACAAGTCGGGGGCTCAAGACTTTCAGGATCCGAAGAATGTCGTCAACGTCATCTTCGGCAAAGATGGTGGATTCCCCTCCAAGCGCGCGCAGAAGTTGACCCTGCGCGAAATACTCTTTGTGGAGCCAGCCACGACAAGGCCTCTGAGATACAACGAGGTACCGATCTCCTTCTCCAGGGACGATAAATGGACCAGCTTCTCCGAGCCGAGAAAATTCCCGCTCGTTCTAGACCCTGTCGTGGCGGGCTCACAGCTAACCCGAGTACTCATCGACGGCGGGAGTGGCCTCAACCTGCTTTTCACGAGTACTCTTAAGAAGATGGGCCTGGACATCTACAAGATGCTCACCCCCAGCAAAGCTCCCTTCTATGGCATTATCCCAGGTAACGCGGCTACACCACTCGAGTCAGTGGTTCTACCAGTCACCTTCGGGACGAAAGACAACTACCGCACCGAGTACATCAAGTTCGAGGGGGCAGATTTCGGCTCATCATATCATGCTATCCTTGGCAGACCGGCACTAGCCAAATTCATGGCCGTGCCCCACTATGTCTACCTTCTACTAAAAATGCCAGGCAAGAAAGGCGTACTCACACTCCGCGGCGACCTGAAGAAGTCGTACGACTGCGACCAGGAAGCGATTGAGTACGCCATGACATCACGCGTGCCAGAGCCGTCTGCAGAAGTACTCGCGGCCGCGCAGAAGCTGACCAACTCAGAGATGGAGATCTCCAACCAGCAGCCTAGCAAGTTGAGTGTTAAACCCAACCCCAGTGACGTCGGCATCAAGGCCATCCAGCTGCAAGAAGGCGACCTGTCCAAGACTGCTTTGATCGGGGGCGGCTTAGGTGACAAATAGGAAAGCGCGCTCGTCAGCTTCCTTAGGGCTAACTGGGATATATTCGCGTGGAAACCAGCGAATATGCCAGGGGTGCCCAAGGAGTTGATTGAGCATTGCCTAAAAGTCGACCCTAAAGCCACTCCGAAGAAGCAACAATTATGATGCTTCACCCCAGCAAGAGGGAGGCCATCAAAAATGAGCTAGCAAAACTACTCGCGGCTGGTTTTATTAAAGAAGTGTACCACCCCGAGTGGTTAGCTAATCCTGTACTAGTCTTGAAAAAGAATAATAATGAATGGAGGATGTGTGTGGATTATACTGATCTCAATAAACACTGCCCGAAGGACCCCTTCGCGCTCCCACGAATCGACCAGGTCATCGACTCTACGGCTGGCTGCGTTTTGCTCTCCTTCCTCGACTGCTACTCGGGCTACCATCAGATAGCTCTCAAGGAAGAAGATCAAATTAAAACAGCGTTCATCACCCCCTTTGCAGCATACTCATACACTACAATGTCATTTGGGTTGAAGAACGCAGGAGCCACCTATCAACGGGCCATCCAACTGTGCCTTGCGGACCAGCTACACCGCAATGTTGAAGCTTACGTGGATGATGTGGTCATCAAGACCAGATTCCATGACGAGTTCATCACTGATCTTGAGGAGACTTTCAACAGCTTGTGGAAGTTTTGATGGAACCTTAACCCGACGAAGTGCGTCTTTGGTGTGCCACAAGGAAAACTACTCAGATTCATTGTTAGTCACCGAGGAATTGAAGCAAACCCAGAGAAGATCAACGCCATCACAGCCATGGACGCACCAAAATGATCAAGGACGTCCAGAAGCTCACAGGCTGCATGGCAGCTTTGAATCGATTCATCTCCCGACTTAGAGAAAGGGGACTACCCTTCTTCAAATTGCTCAAGCGCCACGACAAGTTCCAGTGGACCGAGGAGGAAAACCAGGCGCGGCAAGATCTCAAGCACCATTTGCAGTCACCACCCATCCTGACGGCTCCCCAACCAGGCAAGAATCTGCTACTCTACATCGCTGCGACTACTGACGTCGTCAGCACGACAATCATGGTGGAACGCAAGGAGGAAGGCCACGCCTTCGGGGTGCAGCGACCAGTCTACTTCATCAGCGAAGTCCTCTCTGAATTTAAGGTTTGTTACCCGACGACTTAGAAATTACTTTACGGTATACTCATCACTTCCAGGAAGCTTCGCCACTATTTCGACGCATACAATATTCTGGTGGTCTCCGACTTCCCATTAGCGGATATCCTCCACAATCGGGACGCTACCGGGCGCATCTCCAAGTGGGTCGTGGAGCTGGGAGCCCTCACACTCGAATTCAAGCCCTGGACAGCCGTCAAGTCGCAGGCACTAGTCGATTTCATGGCGGACTGGCGAGAAAACCAAGTGGAAGCCCCAACTAACCAGCCAGAGCATTGGGTCATGTACTTTGATGGCTCACTCAAGCTCGGTGGTGGTGGTGCGGGAGTACTCTTCATCAGCTCGAGAGGAGAACAGCTCAAGTACGTGTTCCAAATACTATTCGGGGTCTCTAACAACGAAGCCGAGTACGAGGCATTATTGCACGGGCTACGCCTGGCAGTCTCCCAGGGCATCAAGCGACTGCTTGTCTATGGTGACTACTTACTGATGGTTCAACAACTCAACAAGGAGTGGGACATCCACAAGGACAACATGGACGCGTACGTTATTTCCCGAAATACGCAAGCTCGAGAGCAAGTTCTCGGGGTTGGAAATTCACCATGTGATTCGAGACAACAATGTGGGCGCGGATGTGCTCTCCAAACTGGGTTCTGATCGAGCTAATGTCCCACCGGGAGTTTTCGTTCACGAGTTGCATCACCCTTCCATCAAGGCACCAGACTCAAGTTCCATCGCTCAGGGTCCCAAGGAACCCGACCGAGAGGTCTTGATGATCGAGATCGACTGGAGGGTAGCCTTCATCGACTACATCCAAGAGCACAAACTACCCCCCCCCCCCCCCCCGACGTCGACCCAAAAAGTGTTGAAGCTACTCGCATCCTAAGGCGCAGCAAAGGGTATTTTTTAGTCGGGGGTAACCTGTACAAGCATGAATCAGCATCAGGCATACTCATGAAGTGTGTCAGCATGGAGGAGGGCAAAGAGATACTCCAAGAGATTCACGAAGGTGTGTGCGAGAACCATGCGGCTTCTCGCACACTAGTCGGCAAGGCGTTTTGATCTGATTTCTACTGGCTGACTGCTTTGGCAGATGCCGAAGCACTCGTTCGCCGGTGTTCCAACTGCCAATTCTTTGGCAAACAGCCTCATGTCCCGGCTCATAACCTCAGCACCATACCACCTTCATGGTCGTTTGCATGTTGGGGCCTGGATATTATAGGGCCTTTAACAACTGCGCCAGGAGGTTTCACACACGTGTTGGTGGCCATCGACAAGTTTACCAAGTGGATCGAGTACATGACAATCGTAACGCTCTCTGCGAATCGAGTGGTTACTTTCATCCGTGACATCTTACATCGTTTTGGCTTCCCCAACATTGTCATTACAGATCTGGGATCCAATTTCCACTCGCATCAGTTCTGGGAATTCTGTGAACGTAGTTCCATTGAAGTCAAATATGTTTCAGTGGCTCACCAGTGGGCCAATGGTCAGGTTGAGCGCGTCAATGGCTTGATTCTTGATGGATTGAAGAAAAGACTCTATGACAAGAACAGCAAATTGGGCGGCAAGTAGAAAATGAGATCTCATCAGTAGTCTGGAGGCTTCGCACACAACCAAGCAAAGCCGCAGGACAATCACCTTTCTTTCTCGTATACGGGTCTGAAGCTATATTTCCAGCTGACGTGATGTGGAAGTCTCCACGTCTGGAGATGTTTGAAGAAGGCAAGGCTGACACAGCAAGACATCTCGAGCTTGACTCAGCTGAGGAAATCAGATGCAATGTCTTGTTCCAGTCGGCCCGCTACTTACAAGGAGTTCGTCGTTACCACGATAGGAACATTCAACGACGCTCTTTCAATGTTGGAGATATGGTTCTTCGAAGAAACCAGGATGATACCGGGCTACACAAGCTTAACTCGCAATGGGAAGGGCCTTTCATTGTGCACAAGGTTATAGACCCTGGATCTTATCGCTTACAGTACCCTGATGGCCAGGAGGTACCAAATTCTTGGAATATTGAGCATCTACGTCATTTTCATCGTGTCATTGTGCACAAGGTTACAGGCCTTACATCTGTTGTAACTACTTGTAGTGCAGTAGGACTACTCGTACAGTAGTGAAACTAGTCGGTCACGGTAGGAAACTACCCGAGAAGTACTCGGGTAGGACTCCTGGGCTTGTACCTGTCTAAGACTTCCATGTAAACTTATCCCCCCAGACTATATAAGGGCGGACAAGGACCCCCTAAGGGACAATCACCATCAAAGACAACACAAACCACACACGACGTAAGGTATTACACTCTCGGCGGCCCGAACCTATCTAAACCTTGTGTTCCTTGCAACATTAAGTTCCTGATCTCGGCGACACCCTACCTACAAACTCACCACCTCGGGGGTATCCCTCGGTGGGCGTGGCGGTAAAACACCGACACGCCTCAATCACTATTACTTTGAAATCACGTGATAAATATATTTATTCATTCTCGATCATGCGCGGGCTTTGGAAAAAGTTATGTGAAAAACAATCAGGTAATTTCAGAAGCGACGAACTTAAATTTAAGATAGACTTTCTGGTACGTACTGGATGCTACTTTTCACGTTTTATTGTTTTATTATATATTCATATGGACACTTGATGACTTCTTTTCTCTTAAAGTGTTTGAGGCACGCATAGGGCAATAATTTATGCAGATACTATGTTTGCAAGTTCATTCATGGTCTAGTAGGTCCTTACAAGACATATACTTCTTGGCAAGAGGAAGTAAGTAATAAACAACATTTCACAATGTTTCAACTAATTTTGAAAATTGCCATAATTACTACTTTTCACTTTTTTTAGATCGATAGGATCACTACAAGACATGATACCTTCTATGACCATTTGATTATGTCACAAGTAGGAATGGTTTTGTCATGTTTCATGTTTTGTGACGTCTTCATGACAAAAAATGCATCATCATAGAAGGTCCGTGTCTAAGCACCTTTTGTGACGAAACACAAAAAGAACGTCATAAACTTAATGACAAACACATCATCGTCATAAATAACTATGATCATCTAAATCTTCATAATATCAAAACAAAAATGTCACAAACTATTTGTTTGCGGAGTTGCCATGTGGCTGCTGACGTGGCAGAATGACATGGCATGTGATGTGGCAGGTGGCGTTCCAAGAATTTTGTGACGATTTGGTTCGTCATAGAATGAAATGATGTGGCATGTGACATGGCAGCTCACACGGCAAAAAAGTTGTGATGATTTAGTTTGTCATAAATTATTTTGTGGCCTAATTAAGCCCACATAATTAATAGCTGATTTGTGTTGCACCCAATGGCAGGACCAAATATATTTATGGTTAAATCTTACATATTTTTTTGATCCATCTGCAGACTAAGCCATCCATTCTTTTGCCCCACTTTAAAATTTATCACAGGCAATTAAGAACCAATTCAGTTATGGCCATAGCCAATTTACAACAAAAAATGAAAGGTTCAATCATCAAGACTGCAGGTCCATTAATCCATTCAACACAAGTACAGTTTCCACCATCAACAACAAAGTCTCATGAAACAAATAAATAAATTTGACAAGTAGCCAATGGTTTAAAGCAATGAAATAAATATGGAAATCCTTTAACTCTAATCAAATAAAGAATATAATTGAAGCTGCAGACCTAACTAAGTCCAAGTTCAAGTAGGCCACAAAAGTAGCAATGCTCCATTTGATGGATTGGAACCACGCTAATAAGCGAACTTAGGGAGGAGGCACTTGACCTTGGAAGGTTATCATTTGACGAAGGAACCAACTACAATCTTGGACTGTCTTTTTCAAACTCTCAATCTCTTCTGATTGCTTTGCCATTGCTGCCTCAGATTGTTGTGCCTGGGACTTTATGGTATCCTTCAACCTATCAACCTCATGTGATTGTTTAGCCATGGTTAACTCAGATTCTTGAGCCTGCAATTTCAAGCTATCCATCTCCAGCCGAAGTTCAGCCTTTTCTTGCTTCTCCGTCTCCAGCTGAGCTTGAAGTTCTTGCACCTTTAAAGACACTCCAACTCTAGTGCTTGACTTGGAGGAGGAAAGAATGCCTACATTTTGCAAGAATTTTCTTGATTGCGGCAAGACTTCGGAAATAGCATCAATGGAAGACTTATGTTGTCCATCATGTTCTGGTTCAGCAACAATTGCTTCCATATCATCCTAGAAAAATGAATAAATCTCAGTCTTGCATATTGGACTCAGGTTCAGTTTCACTAGGACTTTCCTAAGAATAGGGAAAAAGGAAACAAGGACTTACAATTGCTCTCTTCACAGATTTAGTAAAGTCAATTTTGCTGCTACAATGCGTCTCCTTGAAAAGATCAATTGCAGTTGGCATGATATCTTTGTATTTATCTTGTTTCTGAAATGATGTGAACGGAATTAGTAGTACCATATAACTCCTCCAATAAAGGAAGTCCTTGCACACAAACATGATAACCCTATCTTATCAAAAGATGTCTACAAATATCGCATTTGAAGCCAACAAAAAATATTAAAATAGCTACTGAAACCTGCATGATAGAATGGATACAAAGTAGAAAAGTAGACATATTATAGATAACTCTACTAATAACTGGATGCAAGGATGTGAATAATCAATCACAAATGAAGGACAATTTCCAAAGAAAATAGTTCATGCCAATAGCTTAGGATCTGGTTGGTCAGAAAGGTTAGTGTGTTTGCTCGTCTTTATCACAACATGCTAGTTTTTCTTTGAAAAGTGCAGTACAAGCGGTTTAATGTAAAATAGAGTTTTTAACAATGTGTATTCATGCAAAGGACACACGTACGTAGTGGTTTTGTGCTGCAATTGCTTGCTGTTGTCAAGATGTTTTTATTCTCTACTTATATAAATAAGAATGGACGTTATTTTCTTGCTGCACGATCTCTTATGAGTGTTTAGGTGGCTGGACATTTCAGAGAATTTCAATGAAGTATCTGATGGCTGGTACTTTCTTACCACGACATAAGTTTCTGCAATGTAGCACTCAGACCCTGTCCTCTGCTGAAAATGAACCTTCTCACGGTTAAGTTTGTTTTTGACACAGTTGTCTTGTAAATCATAGAACAAAAGTAAGTTGTAGAAATATTATAGCATGACACTTTGACACAAATCAATTTATTTAATGGAGACACATCAAGTACTAGAAATCTAGGAAGCTGATGTCAAGATCAGCCTTATGACCCAGTGGTAGAGGTGCTGAAAACGATTGACCCAGTGTCACAATTTAGATGTCACATGGCAAATATGTTTAGTCATGAGGTGAACTTCAGTGATATCACACAATACAATGAATTTCTAGGAACCATGAATGTACATATTCTGTACGAGCAAACAATTGAAGAGGAAAAGAAAAAAAACTATAGTTTTCTCAACCTAAGATTGATCATGGCCGAGATTCGTAATTTTAGAATCTGAAATTTATATGATTATTAGCACTGGATTTAGACAAAAGCAGATCAGCTAGGTTCTGGTTTACATATTTATTAATACTAAATTAGAGGAGAAATACATGTACAAAAATTCAGTGCCACTTCACTAAATCCATTTGCCCATGAGTGACTAATACATAGGGAGGTGTTGCACGAATAACAGAGCTAATCAAGGTTGATTCAATATCAAGCTAGTAAGTATGTGTCATACCTTGTGCATTGGGCTTGACCACATCTCCACCAATTCTCTCCATTGTTCATCAGTCATATGCTTAATAGGTGATGTTGTCCTCACTTGATTTGCAGGTACCCCATCGAAGTACTATTTTTTCAGACTATACCTCATTTGTCGTTGCCCACACTTTAGCAAGTCAGTGCAAGCTTCATGCACAACCTTACTGTTGACGTCCATGGTGAATTGTCCCTAACAAAACAATGAACAATAGGATTTTAGATGCAAAGGACCCAAAGAAATAGGATTAACCAACTAGGATTGTAATTGACTTACAGCAAGTTTGTCAATGTAGTTTGTAATTTGTCCCTCATCCTTCTTGTAATTCTTCCAGTGTGGATAGATTGGTATGTGCTGCTTGAGCATGATCCCACCCTCCGATGCAAGCTTTGCTGCCTGAATAGGTGGCTCCGGTCTTCTCTTCCCTTCAGAAATTTGGATCGGTATCGTAGTGCCTAACCCTCTGCTTAATGAATCCAGCCCCTTGCCAAGACTTTTTCCCCTTGGCACTTGTTTTCTTGTAGCAATCAATGCACCTAACAAAATTTTATCAATATAGTTAGTGGCAAATAAAAATGACGCACTAAGCAAATAGCAATATTAATCTATGAACTAGAACTAGAGTTCGCTAATTTTAGAATAAAATTTTACTGATCCTACTTGTAGATCATATGCAAATTAATGTAGTAAACAAAACAACATTCCATATGCAAACTATATATAGGAAACCACTTGCCTTCATCACCAGTATCAATCCGGTTCTCATTTTGCAATGGCAGTAGTGAGGCTTTCGGAGGGCACTTGCTTTGTGACTGCACTCCTTTGCCTAGTGACTCTAATAGGTGCCTCTTCTCTATCAGTAGCTACCACTCTCTTAGATCCTCTAGGTCCTCGAGCAGAGATGTTGCGACCCTGGTTGGACGAATTTTTACGTACACCCTTAGCAACCTGGGAATCCTAAATTGAAAAAATACAATAAAATAAGATGAAAAAATTAGTGATAGAGTAGATGTAAAGATATCAGTCATAGGACAAACATTGTAATGCAGAGAAGAATGTATACCTTGTTGACTTCCTCTTGTTCAGAGCCCTCACTTTCCTGAGCATCATACAAAGATTCTAATTCTTGAGAAACTCATCCTTGCTCATTGAACTTGTATTGTTAATCCATGATGCCAATGTAGAAAGCCCAAGCCTTTGAAATAATTGATTGTTCTCCATCATATTTTGAGCCCTCAAGCGCTCATAGTCAGTAAGTGCAGTTTCTATATAATGATTAAATAAAACGGTAAGTATGTGTGAAGCAGATCAAACTATAGCTAGTAAATCTAGAGAACTACTAATTCTATAAGTTAGGAAAGAGCCCTGCAGATGGAATTTTGATAGCAAAGATTGAACAAGCAAGAAAAAATAGGAATAACTATGCATTTAGAATAGCCATACAACACTATTGTGATCAAATTAGAACTTTTTTCTTTTTACTGCTGTAGTGAACTAACAAGATTTGTAAGGTATGTGCATAACATCTTCAGATGTGCCTGTTCATAGTTAATTAGATATCAAACACAAGAAGAACGGACCAACCAAGGGAAATTAAATATTTTTCTTCAATGGTATTTCGAATATGGACAAAGAAACCTCCAGATATACAATGTTCTAGTTTGTAAGGAGCATGAACTATTATCATTTATGATCAACTTGTTTGTTCACACGACACATCTTTCTAATACATGCAAAATTTCAATCATTAAACTCAAACAATGCAATATTGGACTCTAGGCACATAACATAACTCATCCATATATTTGTCTACAGAAGGTATCCTTTGTTTCTGGAACAGTTTAGTACTAAGTACAATTAATTATCAGAGTTGAGAGTACTGAATTTGTATAGACAGGTTGAGAAAAATATGCTCAGAACATCAGATTCTAGGAATAATCCAACTAAATTATTGGCTTTTACAAAGTCAACAACATAATTTACACCCAGAAAAATTGCAGATTAAAATCACTCATGGAGTACTGATTGATTTTATTAGTTATCTCTGCCTCACCGAAGGGGGTAAACAATGAGACAAACATCGTACTAGTCACAATACAGGCATACCGGCAATGAACCCACTAGGCTATGAATGGAATAAAATACTTCATGGCAGTCAACCATTTGATATGAACTCACAGCAAAAGCTGTGCATCTTGTACCGTCCCTAATCTTCTTATCAAAAATAAATCTAGATAACATGGAACAGAAGTACCAATTACCCTAACAAAACTCCTGCTTTCCTCCAAAATTAACATATCAATCTAATCTTTGCAAATGCCTTCAATCCAAACAACAACAGAACTACCCGAATCTAGGGCCGACACATCGAGGTTACCTAGGGTTTGTGTAGGCTCTACCTGCAGGTTCCTGTGTTCGTGTCGCTGGCTTCCTCCCAGGTGCCATCTTGGTGATGGCCAGATCGATGCCGCTCCTCGCTCTCCTGGTGCCACACGACACAGATGGAGTCGCCCCCTACCCGCTGCTGGAAGGGAACGTGATTTTCTTGAGGGAAGGGAAATAGTTCGAGAGGTGGGGCTGGAGGTAACTGAATCCCTAAATAGATAGGAGGGCGGCAGGATGGCGGGCGAAATTTGGTTCTACCGCGTAAATGAAATTTTCTGTTGGCGGGTGATGCAGAAATCTAGTGCGCTCCTCACCTGGAGGCGCGCTCGCAGAAGGGAATTGCAACCATTGAGGATCACGAACTTGGGAGGGGTTCAACGCTAGGTTGCAGAACGATGTGATATATAAAATATTTCGTCTTCTAATTTCAAACTCATGGGCGTAGCTCAGTGGTAAGCAGCACATCTCAACAACATGCCTAGGGTCCTGGTTTCGACCCTTCTTGGTGACAATTTTTTTTTAAAAAAATTACCTAAATCTTCACTAAACATCATAACGGGCTGAGCACCAATTTGGGGAGGCTTCTACCTAAACATCTTCATTCCTTTTGCAAACTAGCTTCACGCTGCTATGGCATCACTACTTCTGCATTGAGATATATGCTTAGAATGAGCTCCAATTTAGTGTTCTCGATGAAATCACACTACATTGCCTTAATCCATAGCGAGGCCCCAAATTTGAAAAAACATCTTTAGAAACTAAAGGCTCCGCTGAAAATTAAAATCTTTCTATGGTATATTCGAAGAGGGGTAACTTAGCAAAAGAAAATCTAATTAAGCGGAACTAGCTAACGGGGATTTGTAATGAGTTTAAACCTCTAGTGTTACTTGGGGCTGCAGCAACCTCAATGTGCATTATATCAATACGGCAAATCCCACAAACACGATCTTTGCTTCCAGCATTGGCCTTCTATTTCCCGTTTTCTCTTTTTGCTTTCAGGATGCTTTCCTGGTCTAACATCCTTGACCCATTCCAATTGCTCCATCAACTCATATGTACTAAATTTCTCTGGCTTCTCACGGTTTTCTTCCTTACCATCAAACCATTTCTTCTTCCTCCATGGATGCTCCCTCGCAAGGTAACTCTGATGCCCAATATAACATATCTTGTTCCTTATTTTTCTGGAGCAAGGACTTTTGTCACAATGGATACAAGCATAATAACCTCTTGTGACTCTACCAGACAATGTGCTCAAAGCTGGATAATCATGAATGCACCAAATAACTACAGCATATAGGACAAAGTTCTGTCCACTAAACGCATCAAATGTTCTGACACCTTTCCAAAGCTCTAGCATCTCATCAATCAGTGGCTCCAAGAACACATCAATATCCTTTCCTGGGCATGTTCTACCTGGGATGAGCAAGCCCATCATGAAGATGGATTGCTCCATACATTCCCATGGAGGAAAATTGTAAGGGATAAGAAACACCGGCCACATACTATATGAAGAGCTCATTTTGCCAAATGGATTGAAACCATCAGTAGCAAGACCAAATCTGATGTTCCTTGCATCTTTTGCAAACCACTCATACTTTCTATCGAAGTCTTTCCATGCCTCGCCATCAGCTGGATGGCTGAGCTCATTCTCCAGCGGTTTCCTCTTCAGCTCATGCTATTGTAACTGCTCTGCAATTTGTTTAGAAGCGACCATCCTCTTTAGCCTTGGAATCAATGGAAAATGCCGCAATACCTTTTCAGGAATCTTCTTTCCTCCTTTTTCATCTTTCCATCTTGAGGCATCACAAACAGGACATTTATCCATTTTTGCAAACTTCTTTCAGAACAAAACACAATTGTTTGGGCAAACATGGATTGAATCATATCCAAGTCCCAACGCAAAAATAAGTCTCTTTGCTTCTTGGTAAGAAGAGGGAATAGAGCAATCCGGGAATGCTGATGATAACAACTTCAGTAGTGCAATGAATGCAACATTGCTTATTCGATAGAATGACTTTATATGAAGTAACTTCACCACAAAAGAAAATCTTGAATGAGCTACACCAGGGTAAAGTTCCTGCTTCATCTCTTCTAATATAACCGCAAACATCAAGTTTTTCTTGTTACCTTCCTCTTCAGCCATGTACAATTCCTCTACCATATCATGAATTGTATCATCAGTTTCATCTTTCTTGAACCTCATTCATACCACTATCCTCAATGAAATCGATATGTCCATCCAGATGGTCTGCATTTTCATTACTTTGGACCTCCATCGCTTCCCTGTGATATATCCATCTAGTATATGTGCTAGCCATCCCATGAATGTATAAGTGATCCTCCACAATTCCTTTATGTTGATGAATCCGATTCAAACAACGACAACATGGACAAAGCATCTCTTCATTCTCATCATACCTCTCTGACACAAACTTCATGAAATCGTTGACCCCATCCAGATGGGGCTTGCTAAATAGCCTACTATTGATCCAAGATCAATCCATCTGCAGAACAATGATAGAAAACAACAGATAAAAGAATAATTAGGGGCACAAAATAAATCAACTTTACAGTATCATGATTAGCCCGTCTATGTGCAATTCAAGAAAAGTCAAAATAAATCAAAATTATATTGGCATGCTTCACAAATCTAACCTTTAATTATCTGTTGATGGTCAACATGAAAATGCTGCAATGCTACATAGTAATGGAAATCTAAACCTTTAATTTATTTTTGATTGCGCTTGTCTACAACATTTATCTAGTATGTTAACTTAAACAGGAGAGATAGTCAATGGATGACCGTTGTCCATGGGGGCATACAATCTACTCTTCCAAGAACTTAGAAGATTGTTGCAGATGGTTTTAGCGTCAAGTACTCCAAGCTATGAGCAGTCAGTCTATGTGTGTTGTGCCTCATCAACAGGAGCTGCGCTTACATGTACGGTTGCTGCTTGTCACCTGGACGATCTCCGGTAGGCGGTATGATACAAAAAGCAGCGGCTTCCTCTCCTCCACCCCCGGATGCTGGGTCTCTAGTTGTATAGGAAAAGCAGCAAATTAAATAAGTTCCAAAGTTTGTAGAACATTGAGGGAAAATTAATCGAACATGAAAAATGGACTCACTTGTGGTGGCTAGGAGAAAATCGTCATGGCGGAGACTGCCTTGGTTGGCCTTTGGTACACTGCGGAGCAGGCTCGTACCTAAGTTTTGGAGGCCCTGGTGCAAAACACAAAATGGTGGCCCAATATTTGGAAAATGTAAGTCTCAGTGATCAATTTAAGTCTTTCTTCTTCTTGCGCTTTTCATTAATCATTACTAGAATCGCATTTTTCTAATTCTAGAAGACATGCCAAATACATAGACCTCCCTTCTCGCTGCTGGATGGATATTTTCTCTAATTCTAGCGATCTTTAGATGCAAAATGATGGTCTCAATATCAATCCAAACCACTTCTAACTGCTGGATGGATATTTTCTATATGGCATGACAATGCTTTATGCTGAAAATTTAAGAAAAACACAATTCGTCATGAGTGTCATTTTCTCACCGAGTTAGTGCAAAACTTGTATACATCGCCGCTGGTGGTCTGGTCCTGATTCCTGCACACAGGAGATTTGGATTGACTAATATCCGTACTACAAGTTGCCTGTCGTGCTCCTTATCTGCTTGCTGCGCGCTGTTTGTTGATCGGCAATATAATGGAGACATGATGTCAGAGGTCATGGCCACATGGGAGACGGCGCGGCGATTGGTGATTAGAATTCAGGGTTCAGACTAACATGAACTCACCGACATGGTGTGGTGGCGTCGTCGTCAGAGGTCGGATGTCCGCAAGTCGCCGACGGACAGTGATGATGAAGTCTGCGATATGCGCTGAAACGCCGATGTGTACGGGCGCGGCGTCGCGGAGTCGGCGTGACGGCGTCTCGCGGTTGTGCGTGTCCTGGACGAAGCCTCGCGCAGCTATACACAAGAACGAGTTCATCGGTAGGGAATTCCAATTAATCGGCCGGCACAGAGGCAGCGTTGAGACGAGCGATATACAGACCTGCTGCCGATGCCGGACCTTGGATTCTCGATGAAGGATAGAGGCAGCGATTCTCTGTTTCGCGATCTAAAAACGGCGGTGGGCATGCAGGTATGTACGGATGTGCCCTATGATTAATGGAATCAGTGATCTTGAAACTACTTTATAAATGCAAAAGAATAAATATTTTACGTCAAGTACTTTATAGCATAGTGGTACGAGGACTTTGGCCTGTACACCAGGTCATGAGTTCGAGTCCTCTTGATGAAGGGCGATTATTTTTTTTTTGATATGATGGCAATTTATTTTTTTTGACCGGATGGCAATTTATTGCAACAGTGCGTGTGGGCTTCTTCTTCAACCCTGGCCCGTTTGGACCGCACCATGCCATTGATTCACAAATACCCAGCTATTACATTCCACATCACTAGCATGACGTAGCCTAGAGGTGTCAACTAACAGTGCGTGTGGGCTTCTTCTTCAACCCTGGCCCGTTTGGACCGCACCATGCCATTGATTCACAAATACCCAGCTATTACATTCCACATCACTAGCATGACGTAGCCTAGAAGTGTCAACTATTGTGCAAATTATGTTGGTCATGAGCTCCATTCCTTGCGCAAGATAAATTCAGTTTTTTTCTTATTTTGTTGTTCAACTTACATGTGGGACCCAATTTACCACATAGGATCCAAGAGACAGCATAAAGTCCCTTGTGGCAGTGTGGAGGCATGCCAACGTGGATAATATTCAGTTTTTCTCAAAAGAAAATTATTTAATCTTTATGACAAACATTCATCGTCCTATAATATCGTCACAATGTGACAGTAGAGCAGGTTATGACGTTTTGTAGTCAAACTTAGTGACAAAAAGCTATATTTTTGTCACTAACTCGGATTGGCTCATATAAAACGTCATGAACATAATGATTTAATGACAAATACCTCTATTGTCATCAACTATTTGTCATAGAAGGCCCTATATGTTGTAGTGGATGCGGGATCAGCTCCTTCCACAGGAAAGAGTTTTGGCGATTCAAGAAGCTTTGCAGGATTTATTTATGAGCAGGTCATCAATAAAGATGGTGAATTTTACTATGATGGACACAATCTTGATACAAGTAGTAAATATAGCATAGATGCTATATAAAGCTTTGTTGCACTTTGTATGTGTGTGTATATATATGTATATATGTTACACTTTGTATGTATATGTAAATATCTATGTGTTCACTTTGTTGCACTTTAGTGGTGAATCCCACTAAATGAATTTATATATATATACACACACACATAGAGAGAGAGAGAAAATCTATTCTACACGTGCTTGTAGCTACTCCTACATGTGTATCTCATGATGTAGGACGTATCTGACCCAGTGAAAGGTATGTACTAGGTGTATGTGATCATACTAGACCATCTGTGATGGTATATACGTAGGGTATATGGACATACATAGAGTATGTGGCCATACTCAATTTTATATACTAGTACTAAGGCATAATAATATATATTTAAAAAATAGGGATGCTTTTGAAAATTTTCTTATATATCCCTTTGAAGTATCTTAGAATAAGTATATAAACAGACTCAAAGTGACAAATGAGTATGTGAACATACGCACGATGGTATATTGATGATGAGAGTAGCTACACGCGAGTGTAGATAAAACTCATCCTATATATATATATATATGGACGTATAGCAGTACTATAGAAGAATACATAATTTCGAATATGAAAATATAACTAAAATAGAAAAATGAATGGAAAGGAACACAAAAAAAACAAAAAAAAGGAACACCAACTGGGACTAAAGGGGGCCCCTGCCTCGTCGGGCGGGGAGGTCCTTTAGTCCCGGTTGCCTGACCTTGTGTTGGCGCTAAAATCGGCCGGATAGGAATCGGCCGATGGGTCTTCAGCGTCGGACACACGACCCGGGAGAATCTGCTTAGCTCCTGTTCGGGTTATCGCCCTGGTGCGGTTCGCGCGGCGTGCCAGTCAATCTGACCTGTTGATTGACAAGGAAATAGAGTATTAAATTCCAGGCGCGTCGATCGGCTGGATTTCCGATCTGTCCTGAGGAGCGCGTCGGCGGTAAATCGGCCGATTTGCTGTAGAGATGATCGGCTATGAGTCAGCCGATGATCGTATGGTAATTGTAAAAACTGCTGGAGCAATCTAAACAATTACTATAGAGGCAACACTTGAAACAGATCTAATCGGCTATATGGCGATGAATCGAAGGAGAACGATGACGAAGCCGATTACCCTGATCTCAAGCTGGATAACTGGTGATAATACTAGAATAACAGGTAGAACTTGCAATTCTAGTAAATATCGATAACTTGTGAATAAATCCAAACGAAACCACAGCGATGCGCCCGTAGTTAAAGCTCGGATATTACTCGATAATCGGAACCTACCAATTGGCCGGAGATCAGGTTGATGCAGCCCTGCCAATCCGTACGAACTCGTAAAAGAAGAAAATATTGGCGAAGTCGCCGACTTGAAAGGTAAAGTACTGGTAAAAAGTAGAAGTATTTTGTTGATTGATGTTGGTTTTTTTTGCAAAACCCTAGTGACTCCTATTTATACCCTGAAACTAGGACTCCTGGTCGATTACGACTTGTTACAACCTTATTTAAAACAGGAAAACTACTATATCTATAATAACTTTAAAAAGGAAACGGACTCCCGCAGAATCTTCCGCCGCCGCTTCCTAATCCAATCAGGACCTCTTCAATTGCTTTCCGGCCGACTTAGCATGCCGCGTTGACCAGCTTTTGACTAGGATCTTCTGGAATAATCCTATCCTGTTGGCATAGGCGGCGCCGCCAATCGGCCGATTTTCAACTGTTACCCCGATCGGCCGATTCCTTACTGTAGCTCTCAGATCTTCTACATCGGCCAACCTTCTTCTCCTGACGCCGATTCAATACGTGTCAAAATCTGGCGTCAACACATGCCCCCGAGTTTCGGAGTAAAATATAACTTTTTCGTCGAAACTCTTTCTTTAATCCTTCTCTCTAAGCTTCCCCATTGCGACAGGAGTAAACCTCGGAATCAGTTGTGTTACCTTTCCCTCTGCATCTGATCTTTTTCTAGAATCAGGTTTATGACATGGAATCCGGTAACAGGATTTGGCGTGTAGATTCAGACTTTGACCGTCTTCCCCGGCAGCTTTACATTTACTGATGCCTTTACTCCGACGGTACACGTCTTGCCAACCCTCTGTCTCTTCCTTTCTATAAATACAATTCTTCGTATTATTTCCAAAAATATTCATCTGGCTTGTCTTCTTTTCCTTCTGAAACCCACCGCTCGCCGTCTTTGGTCAAGCATTAAAATGTCTTCTCGATCCTCCTCTTCCGTTAATCAGGTATCAATTTCCTCTCCATCCCTTCCTGAGATACCTTACTTTGTTCCAACATATTTGTCTATTCCTTCTTTCAGCCGAACCGTCTCAGCCCCGGTTTGGAAAGAGCGATCGAAATCATGTATTCAGGCAAACCATTGTCGCAAGCTGATATAGATCTGATAAAAGCTCATTCTGAAGAACTCAAAGATCATGTTCCTGCCAATGTCCGATCAATCTTGGACCATATGGATCTCGTCTGCCTTGAACAAATGCCATCCTCTGACGAGAGTTCTTCATCTTCTCACCCTCTTGCTGAAGCTAAGACCGAAGCCACCATGAAAGATTTGGAAGAGGAGAAGGCCCGCCTGCTGAAAGAACTCTGCGACCAAGCTGAAGCTAGAGTAACTACAAAGGACTTGAAAGATGAAAGGCTCTCCCTCATGATAAGATTAGGTCGCGTCGAAAGAGAAATCCAACGCAGGCGTAACCAGTAGTGTTTTTATTCTAAGGGCGACTTACACCATGTCGGCCATGTAATCTTGATATATCTTGCTGTAAGTTATGCATCTACCCAAATGCTTGGATAGTACCTTTTCAAATATCGTCCATTCAGAGCTCTTGGGAATTCCTCCCCTTCTATCGTTTCCAGAATGTATGCATTTCCGGGAGCACATCGGCCGATTCTATACGGCCCTTCCCAAGTGGGTGACCACTTACCGAATTTGGGATCCTTAGATCTTATCGGCAGCACCAGCTTCCATACCAGATCTCCCTGAGAGAACTGTTTGACTTTGACCTTCTTGTCATACCATCTGGCCACCCTTTTCTTGTTCTCCTCTATGCTGATTAGAGCTCTTAACCGCAAACCCGCCGAATCGTCAAGTTCATCTTTCATGAGAAAGGAATAATCATCTGCTGTTAACTGATCCTGTAGCGATATGCGTCTTGACCCTGTCCTTATCTCCCATGGTAAGACTGCTTCATGGCCATAAACCAAATGATAAGGGGATATTTTAGTGGCCCCATGACAAGCCATCCTGTACGCCCATAAAGATTCAGCCAAAGACATATGCCACTTCTCGGGTTGTTCTTCTATCTTCCTCTTAATTAGCTTGATTATCCCCTTGTTAGATGACTCCGCTTGGCCATTGGCTTGAGCATAGTATGGCGAGGAATTTAATAATTTAATCCCCATATCGGCGGCGAACTCTCCGAATTCTCCAGAAGTGAACATTGTCCCTTGATCAGTTGTGATGGTTTGAGGAATACCAAATCGATATATAATATGGCTTTTAACAAACTCAATCATATCGGCTAATGTCACGTTCCTCAGAGGAACTGCCTCCACCCATTTGGTAAAATAATCTGTAGCCACCAATATGAACTTATGCCCTTTGCTAGATGGAGGATGAATCTGTCCGATGAGATCTATTCCCCAACCTCTGAACGGCCACGGCTTAATTATTGGATTCATAGCCGACGCTGGTGCGCGCTGCACATTGCCAAACCTCTGACAGTCTTGGCATCCTTTGTAATACTTGAAACAATCTTCCAGGATGGTCGGCCAGTAATATCCGTTGTTCCTGATCATCCACTTCATTTTGTGGGCCGATTGATGAGCTCCACACACGCCTTCATGGATCTCTCCCATTAGAATCTTTGCCTCTTCTGTTCCCAGGCATTTGAGAAGAACTCCATCAATCGTCCAAAAAAATAAGTCATCCTCAAGCAACACATACTTTGTAGCCTGAAAACGTGTTCGCCGATCCACCTTTTGGGATGGATTTTTCAAATAATCGGCGATCTCCTTCCGCCAGTCATCGGCCGCGAGTTCTAGCGTCATCGCTCCCTGAATCGGCCGATACCCAGAAGCATGTTGAGCCAGTCTGTTGGCTTCTTCATTATAATCCCTGGGGATGTGCTCAATTGTTGCAGATTTGAAGCCTTTCAACAGTTGAAGACAATCTTCATAATAAATCCTCAAGATGTCGTCCTTGCATTCGGATCGTCCTGTTAACTGATCCACAATGAGCATGGAGTCCCCAAAGATCTCGACTGCATCCGCCCTGACTTCCCTTAACAATTGGATGCCTTTCAGAACAGCTCGATACTCCGCCTGGTTGTTGGTTGCAGAAGCTTCTATCGGCAGAGAGAAACCATAAGTTGCCCCCCGAGGCGACACAAGAACGATGCCGATTCCTGATCCGACCCCACACGAAGAACCATCAAAATATAGAGTCCATGGAACTGGTTCGACGGTGGCAATTTCTGGTCCACAATGCTGTACTACAAAATCGGCCATCACTTGACCTTTAACGGCTTTGGCCGACTCGTACCTTAGATCGAATTCTGACAAAGCCAGGATCCATTTTCCAATCCGCCCCTTCAAAATCGGCAATGATAGCATATACTTCACCACATCATCCTTGCATACGACTATGCATTCTGCCGATAGCAAATAGTGCCTGAGTTTAGTACATGAAAAGTACAAGCACAAGCATAATCGCTCCACCGAAGAATATCTTGTTTCGGCGTCTAAAAGTCTTCTGCTGACGTAGTACACCACTCGTACTTTGCCCTCAAACTCCTGTACCAACGCCGATCCAATAGCCTGCTCATCAGCCGATAAATATAACTTGAACGGCTTACCAGGCTGTGGCGGGGCTAACACCGGAGGTGAGACCAGATACTGCTTGATACTCTCCAGTGCCTTGCGTTGCTCTTCTCCCCATGTGAACTCTTGGTCGGGCTTTAATTTCAACAAAGGAGTAAAAGCCTGAATACGTCCCGATAGATTGGATATGAATCTTCTGATGAAATTGACCTTGCCGATGAGGGACTGTAGTTCAGTTTTATTCTGTGGGGCCACTACTTTATTGATGGCGTCTATAGTCTTGCAGCTGACTTCTATCCCACGCTCGTGGACCATAAATCCCAAGAATTGTCCGGCCGATACACCAAACGCACACTTCTTTGGGTTCATCTTCAGCCCATGCTTCCTTGTGCACTCCAGCACTTCTTGTAAATCGGCCAGATGATCCTGGTGACCTTTTGACTTGACCACGACGTCATCTATATAAATTTCCACTGATGAACCAATGAGTTTGTGGAAGATGTAGTTCATGGCCCGTTGATATGTAGCGCCGGCGTTTTTCAAACCAAAAGTCATAACTACCCATTCAAATAAACCAAGATGGCCTGGGCACCTAAACGCCGTTTTCGAAATATCTTCTTCGGCCATTAATATCTGATTGTACCCGGCATTCCCATCCATGAAACTTATGACTTTGTGGCCTGCGGCAGCATCCACCAAGATATCGGCCGTTGGCATCGGATAACCATCCATTGGCATCGCCTGATTTAAATTCCTGAAATCGATGCACACACGCAACTTTCCATTCTTCTTGTATACAGGCACAATGTTAGAAATCCATTCGGCGTAGCGGCACTGCCGAATAAATCCTGCCTCAATCAACTTTGTAATCTCGGCCTTTATGTCAGGTAGAATTTTGGGGTTACACCGTCGTGCAGGTTACTGATACGGCCGATATCCTGATTTTATAGGTAACCGGTGTTCAACAATAGACCGGTCTAGTCCTGGCATCTCGTGATATTCCCAAGCAAAGCAATCCCTGAACTCTTTCAATAATTTTATCAATTTGCATTTGTACTCAGGATCCAAATTGGCACTAACGTACGTCGGCCTCGATTTGCTGCTATCTCCCAAATCTACCATCTCTAACAAATCGGCCGACGTGAACCCGTGTCCTAGCTTCCCATCTCCTCGGATGAGCTGATCCATTTATTCTGAATCTTCGGAGCCGACTGCTTGGATCGGCTGTAGACCGAAATCGGACACTCTCAGGAAGTCAGTGTCCCAAGTCCTGCCAGATATACACTTGACGTGCTCGCAGCTCCACTGTTGTGTGTCGGCCGCTGCAACGCTGTAAATGGAATCGGCAGCTACCACCTCTGTACTGTCGCCGACCCATTGCACAAGGCATTGATGCATAGTAGATGGGACACAGCAATTTGCATGTATCCAGTCGCGACCGAGCAGCATATTATAGGACCCCTTGCCATTAATGACGAAGAAAGTAGTGGGGAGGGTCTTACTGCCGATGGTGAGGTCGACGCAGAATGCCCCGCGGGCAGGCGACACGTTGCCTTCGAAGTCCTTCAGCATCATTCCGTCTTGGTGAGGTCGTCCTCGACCTTGCCCAGCTTGCGGAACATGGCATACGGCATGATGTTGATTGCCGCGCCTCCATCTACCAGTAGTCTGGTGACGGGTCTTCCGTTGACATAGCCCTTGAGAAACAGCGCTTTGAGGTGTTGTCGTTTTTCTTCCTCTGGCTTCTCAAACATAGCCGTCATCGGCTCTAACACCAGTTGTGCCATTTGCTCTTCCTCTGTATTTGTCACTTTGTCCCGATCGCTTGGCGCCATGAACTCCATCGGTAGTATGAAAACCATATTGATTTCGGCCGCCGATTCCTGGCTGTTTGCTTCCTGATCATTTTTCTTTGGGCGCCAAATTCGAGATTTCACATTCCTTCTTTCTGGCACGTGTCTTTGTTCTTCTTCTCGATGCTCCCACTAGCGTAGGCGTTGGATCCTTCGCTTCTGGGATCTGGATAAGCCGTCAGGACACCACCTGGGATTTACTGGTTTGGCCGATGATCTGGCGTGTTCCCACTTTGGTTCTTTCCCTAGGGGATCTTCGTCTGATACCCTATCATAGGCCACCTCTTCCAGCCGATCGTGCGCGCTGATCCTGCCCCCCAGTCCATCTTGCTGGCCGATCTTGGTTTTTGACCTGCCGTACTGGTCAACTCTGCCCCCCAGCCGATCATGCACTGAAACGCGCCGTTCTTCGCGCCGATTTCTGTTGATCGGCTCTGATCCTCTGTCCCTAGAGTGTGGCTTCGGGCGATCGCTGCGGTTTGATCCATTGCACTCCGGACAGTTATCGGCAGAGGGCAGTCTGATATCGTTCTCCCAGCAGTGGATGAAGAAGGGACACTCCCAGTGATCTTCATGCCGGCGTATCATCTCTTCTTGGTGTTGTGCTTGTTCTTGCTGCCGCCGATATTTACTGAGTAGAAATCGGGAGGTGACAGGCCTGTGTGGCCGTTCTGGTCCTCGCCTATTCCTTCTGATTTCTTCCGTCGTGATCTGCCTCTTGGGATCGACGACGCCACCTCTTCTCGCCGATTCTGATGTCAGCACCTTGGTTTGACTTGACTCTTCTCCAGTGTTGACCATGTTGGCCGGGAAGGGATGCTGATCTATCTTCATCGGCATTGCCGATTTGGTTGGAGTCTCAAATTTGAGCCGCCCTTGTTCAATGGCCGATTGTATCTGCTGACGAAAGACTTTACATTCGTTGGTGTCATGAGAAGTAGAGTTGTGCCACTTGCAGTACTTCATCTTCTTCAGCTGATCGGCCGTAGGGATGGTGTGATGTTGCGACAGCTTGATCTGTCCCTCCTGAAGCAGTAGATCAAAAATTTTATCGGCTTTTGACGTGTCAAAGCCGAATGTCTCTGGCTCCTTCTTGCCAAAGGGGCAGGATATTGGTTTTTTCCCTTTTACCCATTCCGCCAGGCCGATTTCCTCCTCTGCGTCAGATTCAGATCCCTCCAAATACGCCACCTTCTTCTGAAAGCTCCTCCGCTGTTCAAACGGTCGGATCTCTTGCCCTGACAATCGGTGGACGATTTGACTCAGGCTCTCAAACTCTTGGGCGGCATATCTTTCTCTGATTTGCGGTAAGAGGCCCTGGAAAGCGATATCGGCCAACTGTGCATCGGTCAGGGCTGAATCTCTGTATATACCCTGTCACCGGCTCATCGTTCCTCTGCCTGAGGCTGGTTAGATCCGAGAGCTTCATCTCGTGTATTCCCGCATAGAAATACTTGTGGAATTGTTTCTCCAGATCGGCCCACGTGACGATAGAATTTGGCGGTAAAGTGGTGAACCACTGGAAGGCCGATCCGGATAGAGATGATGAAAATAACCGTACCCTCAGAGCATCTTGCGTGGCAGCTTCACCGCACTGGATGATGAATCTGTTGATGTGCTCCACAGTGGATGTGTCATCCGTCCCTGAGAACTTGGTGAAATCAGGAACCTTGTAGCGGTGTGGGAACGGCAACGAGTCATAGGCCAATGGATACGGCGTCTTGTAAGTATAAGTTTGAACTTTCGGCTTCAGCCCAAACTGATCTTGAATTACTTCTGTTATTCTTGCCGTCCAATCCACCTGCTGCTGATGAACAGTTGTTCGCGGTGCGGGCACGTGTTGAAGGGCTGGTTCGGCCAGGTGATGAATCGGCGAAGTTTGCTGAACGGCCGATAACTGCTGGCGAAACGCGTCCGCACCCCCTTCGTACGTTGCTGCTGGCGCCGCGGCTCTGAATGCCTCCACAGTGCTTGACCCCCTGCCGACTTCTGGTAAAATCGGCTGGTACTGGGAGACCGTCGGCCGGGCGGCCGATTGGTACGGCACCTGAAACGGATAAGTGCCATGCCCGTTCACCGGCTCGGGAAAATGCGTCGTGGCTGATGCCCCCCTGCCGATTTTTGGTAAAATCGGCTGGAACTGGGAGACCGTTGGCCGGGCTGCCGATTGGTACGGCACCTGGAACGGGTAAGTGCGATGCCCGTCCGCTGGCTCGGGGAAATACGTCGTGGCTGATGCCCCCCAAGGCACTGAGCTTGTAGGCAGTGTTTGCACCGAAGCCATCTGGACGGGTTGAAGCGGCGCTCGCGACGGGAGACATGGTGCACCGCTACATCTTGGAGACGCCGGAAGTGGTGGAGAGCTGTACCCCTCGCGCTGCGTCAACATCGGCTGAGAAGCCGATTGGGATGTGTAGGGTAAGCTTCTGGCCGGCAGGGTAGTTGGAGGGGCATATGCCGGTCCCTGATAACCTTGAACGGCTCCGCTGGCCAGAGAGTTGACGACGGCGTTGTACACCGTGTTGCTCATCACCGAGGATTGGTCAATGAACGCTTGATATACGGACTGCTGAATCATCTCTGACATCTTGCCTGAGTCTTCAGCAATGGTGATGTGGCGAGGTGCTGGAATAGGGGCCTTCCTAACTGCTTCCCCGCTTCTGGTACGACTGAATGACTGGAGGTATATCTTCTTGTAATCTTCTAGATGTTTGGCCAATTCCTCCCTCTGGTCGTCCTTGAGATCAGCTTCTGTGACCCCAATGATGTTGCTGTCAGAGATTTCTGCGTTGTTTGACATATCAGGTCCTGGATGGTCCCACCAGGCATGCCAAAAGTGTGTTGGCGCTAAAATCGGCCGGATAGGAATCGGCCGATGGGTCTTCAGCGTCGGACACACAACCCGGGAGAATCTGCTTAGCTCCTGTTCGGGTTATCGCCCTGGTGCGGTTCGCGCGGCGTGCCAGTCAATCTGACCTGTTGATTGACAAGGAAATAGAGTATTAAATTCCAGGCGCGTCGATCGGCTGGATTTCCGATCTGTCCTGAGGAGCGTGTCGGCGGTAAATCGGCCGATTTGCTGTAGAGATGATCGGCTATGAGTCAGCCGATGATCGTATGGTAATTGTAAAAACTGCTGGAGCAATCTAAACAATTACTATAGAGGCAACACTTGAAACAGATCTAATCGGCTATATGGCGATGAATCGAAGGAGAACGATGACGAAGCCGATTACCCTGATCTCAAGCTGGATAACTGGTGATAATACTAGAATAACAGGTAGAACTTGCAATTCTAGTAAATATCGATAACTTGTGAATAAATCCAAACGAAACCACAGCGATGCGCCCGTAGTTAAAGCTCGGATATTACTCGATAATCGGAACCTACCAATTGGCCGGAGATCAGGTTGATGCAGCCCTGCCAATCCGTACGAACTCGTAAAAGAAGAAAATATTGGCGAAGTCGCCGACTTGAAAGGTAAAGTACTGGTAAAAAGTAGAAGTATTTTGTTGATTGATGTTGGTTTTTTTTGCAAAACCCTAGCGACTCCTATTTATACCCTGAAACTAGGACTCCTGGTCGATTACGACTTGTTACAACCTTATTTAAAACAGGAAAACTACTATATCTATAATAACTTTAAAAAGGAAACGGACTCCCGCAGAATCTTCCGCCGCCGCTTCCTAATCCAATCAGGACCTCTTCAATTGCTTTCCGGCCGACTTAGCATGCCGCGTTGACCAGCTTTTGACTAGGATCTTCTGGAATAATCCTATCCTGTTGGCATAGGCGGCGCCGCCAATCGGCCGATTTTCAACTGTTACCCCGATCGGCCGATTCCTTACTGTAGCTCTCAGATCTTCTACATCGGCCAACCTTCTTCTCCTGACGCCGATTCAATACGTGTCAAAATCTGGCGTCAACACCTTGGACTAAACACTACTACAGATCAGGTCATTGCAAACGCCTCATCACCACCGGTTCGTTTCAAACCGACGGTGATAGCAGATATTAGTGATAGGTACAACGGGCATCACCGCTGGGTAGTAATATGACCCAACGGTGATGCCTATTTTTACCACCGGATCATATGATACCCCCACCACTCCAGATATTCCTCCTCCCTCTCTGTACTCTCTCTCATCCTTATCTCCTCCGCCAGACGCCTCCTTCTCCCAGTCGATCTCCTCTGCCAGACTCCTTTCCCTCCTTCCCTCGACGCCTCCCCTCCCTTCCCGTTGCCCCTCCACCTCTCTCCTCTCCACGCGCAGCCGCGGCGTCGAGCAGCAGCAAGAAGCAGCGCGCGGCGGCGGCGCGGGGCCGCGGTGGCGCAGAACGGCTAGCGCGTGGGCCGCGGTGGCGCGGAGCAGAGGCTGGGAGCACGGGGTGGCGCGGGCAGTGGCATGCGACGTGAGGAGCTGGAGCAGCGGCGGCGCGAGGGCTCCACGGCAGCAGTGGAGCGATGGAGCGACGGTGCGGGGGGCTTGAATGCGGAGGCTGCGGAACGTGCGGGGCGACGGCCGCGGCGCGTGGGGCTCGGCTGCGGCGGCGGCGGCGCATGAGCCTGCTGCGTCGCTCTTTTGTATTGTGAAATTGGCAACACCGCCAGGTGAGGAGCCTGCCATCACCATCGACCCTAATCCAAGATCCGTCCAAACCGGCAGTGATGCTGCTTTTCAACCGGCGGTGAAGGAAGTATCTGGAGTAGTGAAAGGTCTGGGCCTTCGGTTCCGGATTGGCAGTCTCGGTTGGAAAACCGGGACAACAGAGGTTTCCCAACCGGGATTATAGAGCCTTTCTGTACTAATGAGATTATCATGGGATATCATGCCACCAATATCACACTTGTTCCCGTCGTGTGCGCCGCATGCTCCTCGAGGAGGACACCAAGAACTTCCAAGTGCTTGTGAACACTAAGCACCGAAAGTAGGCTAGTCGGGGAGACCCTTCACTGCACCTAAATCGATGTTCAGATGCGAGGAGATGCGGCGGCGGTCGTGGCAGTGCGACCAGAGGGTGGAGGCGGTGACACGGATGAGGACGGAGGGTGGAGAAGTAGAGGAGATGCATACGAACTTGAGGTTGGCGAGCAAGGAGAGAGGATAGCACTTGATAGCACATGTAAGTGTTGCATCATGTAGAGGAGTAAACGTTACCTAGCTAAATTGGCGAACAACTGTAAAAGAGTTTTGGTCTTTGTATGCAAATGCATGTCATATAAATATAAGGACTACATGATTATATGTGCTCTTGGAAGTCCTCGTATCGACATGGAGAACAATCACAAAGATATCGGATGAAAATTTGCAAGATATATAATTAACCCATGTGTACTATTTAAGGGTGCTTTATTTTAACAAAAATTCAAACACCTATAGTTCACTTATCATTGCATCCTAATGTACAACAAACATAATAGATATACACCATATTCCACAAATATCTCACCCTAGTTTAAAAGCATAATGAATGATCTATGTATTGATTGTATTGCAATTTGCTAGTTAATTTAGAATAATCCTAACACAATGAGCAATTTGCTTGTCCATTTTGAGTATACTAAAATTTACCTGACAGCTTATAAAAACAGTCAAGGATGCATCATTTTCTTGGCGGCTCGGTGAAACAGCGAAGGAAACGTACCTTTGTCTTGGCGGCTATCCGAAACAGCCAAGGAAACACACCGTTTCATTGGCGGCTCGGCCAAACAGCCAAGAAAAAGTAGCGTTTTCTTAGTGGCTCGGCCAAGCAGCCAAGAAAAAGCACCGCTTCCTTGACGGTTCGTGAAGACAGCTAAGAGAAAGCACATTTTTCTTGGCGGCTCATAAAAATAGGCAAGAAATTATTTTTTTATGGTAATTTGTCACTGCCAAGGAAACCTTATATTCCTTGGCGGCTCAATTGTGACTGCCAAGAAAAATCGAGACCACCAAGTAAATCTGGATTGGTGCAGTGGCAGCCCACCAAATTAGCTTGCCCATACGCAGCCCACGTGTATCTCGTCCGTATGCGTCCAACAAAATCCTCCGCGAAGAAAAATCTCCCGTCTCTCGGCTCTCGCCCTGTCGCCCTCTCCTCTCATGCGTCCGAGCTTGGAGCGTGCTCCCTCGGTCGCACTCACCAAAATCCAAACCCTAGGGGATCAACATCGACCGACGAGGATGCCTAGCAGTACAACGAGAGATAGGTGTTAAGCGGCCATCTCAACCAACAGAGTGGCCAAATCGACCGACGGCCACGTCGACCGGCGGGGGACAGCGCGCAGCGTGGCCAAATCCAACAACGAGGATTAAGGACCTAACTATTAGAGCTCGTATGGCTGCAAGACAAGATTTCCCAGTGCTACTCATTCCCAAGCCAAGCTCACTTTCTTTTAGTATCTCTCGACGGCTCCATGCCTTGTTATCTAGGTCTAGCTTAGCCCATTGGCCTTTGTATCGTCAGGAAGGATATCAAAGGTAGAAACATGACGCGAGACAGGAATCGAGTCTGGGTTCCTTATATGTAGCAAGGACTACTGGAGGACTCAACCAAATAGCATGTTGAAGATACATTTAGTTTGTTGCACGCGCCGTCGTCTTTCGTCAATAGGACCGGTGGGCCGTGGGGCGGAATTAGGGGCGGACCTAGTTTGATTCAAGGGGTATTCAACTGAATCCCCAATATTTTCTACTAAAAGAATTATAGATAGTGTATACCTTGTATATGTATTAAAAATAGAATTTGATCACGAATAGCTGACGTACATACTTGCCCCTTCACTCTTTCAGCCTAAAATATTATAGCCCCCCTCCCCCTTCCCTACCCAATAGCCCAAATGGACAAACGACCCAACTGTGCGCATGGTTCAAGCCAGGCGCCAGGACCTAGCTCGACGCCTCGACCACAGCAGTCTGCAGAACCCGACGAAGTTTGTCATTCATGCAATCCTCCACAATCCAAACCCTAGGCGGCCGGCGGCTGGCCCTTGCTGGCGGCAAGCGTGGCGGTGGAGCTTGTGGAGGGTGGCCAGTGGCGGCACGCGTAGTGAAGGGTTGCTGCCCGCAGGAGCTCCGTCGCGGTGGGTCAGCGCCCGAGAGCAACAGTTGCTACCAAGTTTGGGAGCACGGGGCGCGGCCACAGCACCATGATATCGAGCATTACCGCCTGCACCCTCCGGCTATGGGTGTGCGTCGTCAACAACTCACGACTCCATCCCTCTCCTGCTCTCCCTTCTTCGTTTTATCAGTTATCATTTTACGTTTTCTCCTCCATATATTCCAGATATTGCCAATTTGACATTTTCGTGTAATTTGTTACATTAATTATATACTTGTTGAACAATTTTAGGATATGATCAATTTTATGGTGTTGGTACTTAATTATGTATTGCGAATCTAAACTTTCGGTTGTCAAAGAAAAATCCTTTGAAAATTTTGAATATCTATGCTCTAAACCCTGGATCCGCCCGGGATGGTGCGTGCCTTATTAGTTGTAGGGCAGCAGTCTTCAGCTGCTCAGCTGCCCCACTACATGTACGGCCAATGTGTCGTGCGCGCGACTAGGATTTGCACCGTCACAAAAGAGCAGGCTCACCTGTTTCTGTTAATTTCGGCCCCTGTATTCTTTTTCTGGCCCACGTTGCCTCAGTGACCGTTCGCGTGCCCAGGAGCTCCTTGTGACACCATGATTGATGCTAGCCAGTAGGTGCTGACCATGACCTGTTTTTTTCCTTTTGTGTAATTCATTCTTTTTTTTCTTTCCACTAGGATGCACGGTGCATAGAAGCAATAGGAGAAAGCAGTGGTATGATGCAAGCGACATACATGCCTTTAATTTCGTGCAAGACAAATTCAAACAAAAAAAATACTTTTCAAATCGATTATCCAAATTAAAAACTAATGGCACCATTATAGAGGTAGAACCATTTAATTGTAAAGGTAGAATAATTTATTTATAAAGGTAGAACAATTTAATTGTAAAGATGGAACAATTTCATTGTGAAAGCTGGAACAATTGTTCTGGCTTCCCAAACAAATTGCTCCAGATTTTAAAAAAATGCTAAGAAAAATTACATCCGAATATAGTTAAGTGTGATATAATTTTTGAAGATCTTAGTGTATATAGTGGTGCAGCGGAATTTGATTTGAATAATCCGTTTAGAAAATTTAATTTTTTTGCTTCAAAATATCTCCACCTTCACACCGTGCCGAGGGCGAATATCATGGACCCCCGAAAGTATGTTCCTTAGGAAGCTAATTACGGGTTAGCACTCCCGCAATATGCAGCAGCCTAATCAAGGCTATCGCATGGCCACGGATGGCCCACCAAGAGGAGGGACACCGACGGCCCAATACCAAGCCTAGAAGAAGGGCACGAGCCACCACGCCCGACCACCAGAGGTCAGGCTCTGCCTAGCCCGACCCCAAGGATGCGAGCACAGCCTCGCCCGACCCCTGTGAGAGAAGCCCCGCCTCGCCCAACCCCGAGGGCACGGGCTTGGCCTCGCCCGACCCCGAGAGAGAGCTCCGCTTCGCAACACCCCGAGGGAACAAATTTGGCCGTACCCGCCACAGAGACGTGGGGCCCTCAGGATCTCACGGAATGACAGGTCATGCCGGGGGTCGAACCTCTAGCGCAGGGGCAGGTAAAGACGTACCTCGACATGACCTTTAGAAGAGCACATGCCATTATTGCGAGCCCTTGTCATCCACCGCATTGGAGGTCAAGCCGTAAAATGCGCCGGGGGCTCACGCCGCCCGTCTTGTCGGGGTGCATGTCGCCCACCAAGTACGCAGGGGGGCCCGCGCCGGCCGCCCTGTTGAGACGCACGTCGCACGTCGCGCCAGGGAGCGGCGCTGGGACACCCCATCGTCATCTACAGGACCAGCGGGGACCACACGTAGGGAGGAGGAAAAGCGGGATCCCGGCAACCTCTCTCTCTCTCTCTCTCTCGTGTATCCAACCCCTGCCCCTTGGCATATAAAAGGAAAGGGGAGGACCCCCGCAGGGGGGCCGATTTTGGAGACAGTACTCACGCACCCACGCAACACTTGGCCACCAGAGACTTGGGAGCCCGTTCCCTTTCTTGCCCGTTTGTAACCCCTACTGCAAACCAGTGCAAGAACACGAGCAGCTCGAACTGGACGTAGGGACACCCGAACCATTATAAACCTTTGTGTCTTCCTTGCACACCATCTGGGCCAGACGCGCAAACACAAATTCACTAGTCGGCGGTCCGAAACACCGATAGTTGGCGCGCCATGTAGGGGCCTTTGTGCATCTCGACGACTTCATCAGGCTGCGGAAGGCCAACCACGCCGGAGATGGCCCCGGGCGCGCTCGTGCGTTTCGAGAGCCTGGACTTCATTGTCACCACGGGAGGGGGACTGGAGCATATTCACGCTCCGGGCCACCACACCCGCACCACCAACCTTGACCCCGTTGTCAAGGCTTTCGAGGGGCTGCGGCTGCACACCCCGGGGGATTGCGCCTCCGGGGGCAGCTGGCTCCTCGATTTCGATTACAAGAGGCTGGGGCGTCAGCTCCACATCTTCCTGGGTCCCCGACCGACCCAGGAGGACTTGCATCAGGTTCTCTTTTCGCTCGCCAGCGTCACGGCGCAGCTCTCCGGAGGAGGGCCGCTCTCCCCAGAAATCATGGCCGGGAACGCCCCGACGGCGTTTCCCTACTGCCTGCGCAACACAGCGAAGGACGTGCGTCGCCTCATGGCGTTACGCCTTGGTTCGCCGCCCACGGATTACGAATTTGTGGGAATGGCGGACTACATTTCGGAGTCCTTCCACGACCTCCTCGCGGGGGAGTCGAAGACGATCTCTAACTCTGACTCGAGAAGGGGAAGTCATCACCCCTCGCTGGAATGCTTCATGGCGGACTCTCCTGAGGGGCATGTTGAAAGCACCCACGATGGGAACAATCCCCATGACGGCTCCGACGATGGAGCCCGGGAGAGAAACCAAGCCCTGACGCACGTGCGGCTGGAGCAGCTACGGGAGCGGCAAAAGGAGCTCAAGGAGGCACGCCTCCAACTAGAGCAAGAACACGCCGAACTCGAGCACGAGATCGGACGTCGCGGAGGTGGTGGGCGCGCACGCGCCAACGCCCGCGACATCAACCGGAGGATCCTCGAAGATGATGAGGGAACCCCGCTCTTCGCCCGGGCGAGCCAGAACATCACTGCCGCAGCAGCTCTGCTCGAGGGACTCCAGGAACCTGTGGCACCTGAGGCGCGTCATGCTCCTTGAGCGCGTGGCACAACAACAAGCAGAGAGCTCGATGTCTCGGCAACACGGGCCCAATGCCAGCAAGCACCCCAATGCGAAGCGGGGTGTCAAGGACATGCCCGTCCACCAAGCCCCGCACAAGGCAGAGGATAACGCGAACACCCTCATTTGAGGACTCCTCGGTGCCTACCGCGACGCATGCCTCACCCCAACGCCTGCAATAGCGGCCACGACGATGAGCATACGGTGGCAAGCAGAGGGTATCACCTTCGCCGTGGCGGACACCATGACATCTCTGAGGACCGAAGCCCGAGCCCCGATCCGCCGGGCCCTAGGGTTTTCAGCTCGCGCATCCGCAGCGCGGCATTCCTGCCCCGGTACCGTCCCCCGGCAAACATCACGAAGTACGCTGGGGAGACGAACCCAGGCCTATGGCTTGAAGATTTCCGGCTCGCCTATCGGGGTGATGGGGCGGATAGTGACTACTTCATTATCCGCAACTTGCCACTGTTCCTGGCCGACTCGGCGCGAATGTGGCTCGAACATCTCCCCTCCAATCGGATCCAAAACTGGTCAGACCTGAAGGGGATATTCATGGGGAATTTCCATGGGACCTCAAGAACTACCGGCAAAAGCCGGGAGAGACTCTCTTCTCCGTGAGTACATCCGGCGCTTCTCTAGGGAGTGCAACGCATTGCCCAATGTCACCGACGCCGACGTTATTGGGGCGTTCCTGTCTGGGACCACCTGCGAGTTTCTAGTCCATAAGCTGGGATGCAAGAGCCCGTTAACCACTAAGGAACTCCTCGATATCGCAACGAGGCACGCCTCGGGCGAGGAGGCGGTTGGCGTGACCTTCGACCGTGCCAAGGGCAAGGCGAAGTGCGATGAGAGCGCCGACGAGGGTGCCTCAAACCGTCCAGGGAAGAAGAAGAACAAGAGGAACAACAAGGGTTCCCTCGTAGGTGCCATCGACCGTAAGGGAGGTAAGGCGGCCGCTGGGGAGACCCCCGATCATTTCGAGAAGATGTTGGAGAAGTCGTGCCTAAATCACGCTTTCCCCGGCAAGCACCTGTACAAGGACTACGTCCTCATGAAGAAGTACCTATCGGGAGGTTCCAGGAAGGGGGAGCAGAAAAAGAAGCCCGAGCTGTCAGAAGCTTACATGCCGGCAGGTCTACGCGGCTGAACCGGCAACGCCTTCGTTTCTCCGGTGGTCGGAGTCGGCTATCATTTTCGACCGATCTGACCACCCAAGCAGCGTACCGCAGCCAGGGAGGTGCCCGCTCGTGGTCGATCCGATCGTCGGCACCAGTGAGAGGATGAGAGCTGCGAGCTCACCTCAGCGGTCGTCGCCTCCGAGGAACTCGCATTCATCCAGGAAGAAACCGCGGAGGAGGCACCCGACTCCAAGCAGAGCTCCAGATCCTTCGAGCCCGCGGAGGGTGTCAAAGAGATCCTCATCGATCCCGACAACTCAGGGGACAAGAGGGTGAGAATCGGCACAGCGCTCTCCCCCAAATAGGAAAGCGCGCTCGTCGACTTCCTCTGCGCCCATAAAGATATCTCTGCACGGAAGCCCTCAGATATGTCGGGCATACCGAGGGATGTCGCTGAGCATGCCTTGAAGATTAGGCCAGGCTCCAAGCCGGTCAAGCAACGTCTCCGCCGCTTCAACGAGGAGAAGCGTAGGGCCATCGACGAGGAGATTGCAAGGCTTTTGGCGGCCGGATTCATCCGGGAAGTGTATCACCCCGAGTGGTTAGCCAATCCTGTTCTTGTACGAAAGAAAAGCGGGAAATGGAGAATGTGTGTTGACTACACGAGCCTCAACAAAGCGTGCCCAAACAATCTGTTTCCTTTGCCCTGCATAGACTAGGTAGTTGGCTCAACCCCAGGGTGCGAAACCCTCTGCTTCCTTGATGCATACTTTGGGTACCATCAAATCGTGATGAAGGAGTCCGACCAGCTCGCGACTTCCTTCATTACCCCCTTCAGATCGTACTGTTACATCACCATGCCGTTCGGTCTGAACAACACGGGGGCTACGTACCAGCGCTGCAAGCTCAGGTGTTTCAGCAACCTCATCAGGCGAACCGTCGAGGCGTACGTAGATGACATCATGGTCAAGTCCCAGTAGGTCGACCAGCTGGTGGCCGACCTAGAGCAAACCTTCGCCACACTTCGAGCGAATAGTGTCAGACTCAACCCTGAGAAATGTGTTTTCAGGGTCCCTAGGGGAATGCTGCTTGCTTTCATCGTTTCTGAGCGCGGCATCGAGGCGAACCCGGAGAAGATTGCGGCGATCACGAAGATGGGCCCGATTCAGAACCTCAAGGGAGTTCAGCGGGTCACAGGGTGCCTCGCGGCACTCAGCCGTTTCATCTCACGCCTCAGTGAATGAGGCCTTCCCCTTTACCAGCTTCTGAGGAGGACCGACTGTTTTGCGAGGACCACAGAGGCTCAGGACGCGCTTGACAAGCTTAAGGCCCTCCTGACGAAGGCCCTGATCTTGGTCCCGCCGATCCACGGAGAGCCACTCCTACTCTACATTGCGGCGACGATGCAGGTGGTCAGCGCTGCTCTGGTCGTGGAGCGGGAGGAGCAGGGGCAAGCCCTCAAGGTGCAACGCCCCGTATACTTCGTAAGCGAAATCTTGGCCGATGCCAAGACTCCCTACCCCCTGGTCCAGAAGCTCCTGTACGTCGTCCTGATCACCAAAAGGAAGTTGTGCCAGTACTTCGAGTCGCACCCAGTGATGGTGGTCACGTCCTTCCCTCTTGGTAAGGTTGTTCGCAACACGGACGCCACCAAGAGGATCGTGAAATGGGCCCTCGAGTTGATGGGTCAGGGGATCTCATACGCCCCTCGAACAGCCATCAAGTCCCAAGTTCTCGCCGATTTCATTGCAGAGTGGACCGAGCCACAGATGCCCCCGGCAGCCATCAACGAGAAATACTAGACGATGTACTTTGACGGATCGTTGGTGAAGGAAGGAGCTAGCTTGCATTTTGTCTCCGTCTCTCCCCTCGTCGTGCGCATGAGGTATGTGGTCCGTGTTCAATTTTCTGCTTCAAATAATGTGGCTGAGTATGAAGCGCTCATCAACGCCTACGCATCACCCTCGAGCTGGGCATCCGATGACTTGAGGTCCGAGGCGACTCGCGACTTATCATTGATCAAGTCATGAAAGAGTCGAGCTGCCTCAGCCCTAGGATGGCTGCATACTGCCAAGAGGTCCGTCAATTGGAGGACAAGTTCGACGGTCTCGAACTCAACCACATCCCAAGACAGCTCAATGAAGCAGTCGACACATTGGTGAAAATGGCGTCAAGCCGCCAGCCGTGCCGTCCGACATCTTTGCTAGCGATCAGTACAAGACCTCAATCCGCTACAAGGAGCCAGAACAGGCTGGGGCCGAACCGCTTGCCTCGGACTTGGGGGCTCGCCAACCACCAACCCTGTGCAACCACGAGGTCATCAAGCTTGACTTGGGACCAGCGACGGGGCCCGACCCTCCGGCCAATTGGAGGGCGCCTTATCTCGACTACCTCCTATGCGAGGTGCTCCCGAATGTCAAGACAGAGGCCCAACGGCTTGCACGCCACAATAAGTCCTTCGTCATCATCGAGGGGGAGCTCTACAAGCGGAGTCACACCAAGATCCTGCAGCGTTGTATCCCGACCGAACAAGGGAAGTAGCTGCTAAAGGATATCCATGGTGAGGTCTGCGGGCACCACACCGCGCCCAAGACCTTAGTCGGAAACGCATTCCGACAAGGCTTCTACTGGCCGACCGCGGTGGTGGACAACCGAGCGGATCATGCGCACCTGCGAAGGGTGTCAATATTACACTTGGCAAACCCACCTACCGGAGCAAGCACTCCAGACGATCCCCACCTTGTGGCCGTTCTCGGTCTGGGGGCTCGATCTGGTCGAGCCCCTCAAGAAAGCGCCCGGGGGCTACACGCACATGCTTGTCGCCGTTGACAAGTTCACGAAGTGGATTGAGGCTCGGCAGATTGAGGCGATCGGATCCGAGCAGGCCGTGGAATTTTTCCTCGACATCATCCACCGCTTTGGAGTCCAAAACTCAATCATCATGGATAACGGTACGCAGTTACAAGGAAGAAATTCCTCAAATTCTGCGAAGATTACCACATCCGCGTCGACTGGGCCGCCGTGGTGCACCCCCGCATGAACGCGCAGGTTGAATGCACGAACGACATGATCTTGCAGGGACTCAAGCCTAGGATCTTCAATCGATTGACTGCCTTCACCCCTTTCTTCATGGTCTACGGTTCCGAGGCGGTCCTCTCGACCGACCTAGAGTATGGAGCGCTAAGAGTTAGGGCGTACGACGAGCAAGGGGCAGAGGCATCCCTTGAAGACGTGATGGACCAGCTCGATGAAGCACGCGATGTTGCCCTCCTCCGATCAGCCAAATACCAGCAAGCACTGCGACGGTACCACAGCCGCCGAGTTTGGGGTCGGGCGTTTAACGTCGGCGACTTGGTGCTACGGCTCGTCCAGGGCAACAAAATCGTCACAAGCTCTCCCCGCCCTAGGAGGGGCCCTTCATCATCGCCAAGGTGCTCCGGCCAGGCTCCTACAAGCTGCAGACCCCTGATGGCGAAGTGTTCACCAACGCTTGGAACATCGAACAACTACATCGCTTTTACCCGTAGTATTTCCAAGCTATGTGAATTTTCATGTTAAGTTGTCGAGCTCTACTGTGAAAAGTTCTGTTTTCACTCTGCTGCTCTTTAGTGACTCCCGACACCAGCCACGGTAGGGGGTTGGGCCTCACTCGGGGGCTACTGAGGCCATACCTACTCAAAACTCTTTGCGCCCAACCTGTTCCTACGATTGGGGTGAGAAGATACAAATCATGAAAGAGCGCGCTTTGAGTAAAGTTGGTCGGACAGCAGGAAACCCACGCCCTAGCGGCTACGGTGCCTCAGTGCTCACCAAAGTGATCTGAGTCCTCTCGTTCGCATCTCGTGTCCCATCGCCTCAATATTAGGAACAGCCGGGCATCTTTAACATTTCTCGCCAAGGGCCCTCCCGGCCAAAATCCAAAAGCTTAAAAGTTTGTTCACACAACCTCGGGCGTCAAGGCCCAGCTCACCACCAAAATTAAACTAACTACTTAGGAACGACTTCCTCCTCCATGTTTGCAGCCAGGACCTGCGCAAGGGGGGCCACCAACTCCTCGATCTGGTCCAGCTCGGCATCGTTGTAGCCAGGCGTGAAGCCGTGGCTCATCGCCTGCAGGTCGATGTTCTCATAATGGGAACACGCGATCGCGAACGACCGCTGCACGCTGAGGTGCAGCACCCGCTTCGCCATCCCGCGCGCCCGGTCCGTGACATCGACAACCTGGACCGCAAGCGAGCTCGTCCCCGCCTCCGAAGTCATCTCAAAGTCATTCAAAACCAACCCAACGGCAATCCATAGGGTGTCGTGCTTGTCGGATTCCTTGAGGAGCATGCCTTTCGTCTCGCCGAGCTCTTTCTCCAGGCGGTGGCGTGCCACCACTTCCTCTCCAAGTTTCTTATCGAGCACTGTCCAGACACACGTCAATGACATCAAAATGCCTGCCGAAAAACATCGAAGGGACGGCCAAGCAAGGTCTTACCATTCACTTGGTCACGAAGCTTGAACGTCTCGGTATTCAGGCGAGCAATCTCCGCTCATCCAGTAGCAACCTCCACGGCGAGTTCGGCGGCCATCGCCTCGGCTAGGAGCTTTCGCTCCGCTTCGACGGCGCACTCTTGCTAAAGGAGTGCCACCTACTGCTAGGCAGGAAAATCAAACACGCCGCGCCTGAGAAACTGACAATCCGAGGGGAAGAGGAGAAGGATCTTACCTGCGAGATTCCCCTAAGCGGCCCACGCCGATGTCATGAGGAACTACGAAGAAGAAACGTGTCAGAAGTGCGCGGGAAGGGCGCGAGGATTGAGGATGCCGATGTGCCGTACCTGACAGGTCGGGACGACAACGTCACGCAACACGCCCAGCACGGTGGACAAGGCTTCTGAGACGCCTTGCCACTCCGCTTCCTCCATCTTGTCGCCGAGAGCAACGATCGCCGCAGCGGGGTCCCACGAGTCCCGGGCGCCTCCCCGCGCAGGCAGATCGCCGCCCGTCTGAGCCAAGGATGGCGAGGCCCTCCCGCCATGGCTGGGGTTGGCCGCTCCCGTCAACGCCAAGGTGGCGAGCACCTTCTGCGACATCACGCCCACCAAGATGGCCCCACCCGCCTCGCCTCCGACAACCAAGGCCTCCTCCCGCGCGACCGCCACAACCTCGCGCGACAGCCGCTCCTCCTGCACCAACTCCTCATTTGTCCACCCCGCGAAGGACGCGTCGGCCTAATAGGGCGGCAGCAGTGTCTGCGCCTCAACCTCGGGGAGTGAATCAGGCACGCCCATCCCTAATCCCTCCTTGACGAGCGTTACCGACGGCAGCACCTCTTCCACGAGTGCATCTCCCCGTGACGGCTCCTCGACCACCGTCTACAACCCCGGGTTCGCATGCACCGCGTCTTCCTCGGCACCCCCCCCCCCACTCCACGCTCGACCCCGACGAAACGCTGGCCACCCCAAGAGGCGTCCGCCAGAGCGTGAGGACCTTCCGCACTGCCACCACCAGGGTACCCGCTAAGCCTTCCCACGCATTTTCTGGGACCCACAATGCCCACCCCAACGGTGGCGTGGCCTCCGCCGCTCGCTGCCCACCATCGCGGCCCGACGCCCTACAGCGGCCTGGCCATGCGCGCCGCCCACCACACTCGTCGGCCTAGCTGTGCGTGCCACCCACCGCACTCGTCGGCCCCGTCCGTGCTTGCCAACCATGGCCTCGCCCCACCGCGTGTGTCTACTGCCTCCCCAGTCGCGGCCTAGCTCTGCTCGCGGTCCGCCGCAGCCTTGCCTTGCCCGGCACACCGCCTTTGGCCTCGCCCTGCTGAGTGCATCCGCCGCCCCGCCGCCACCAGTCCGTAAGCAGCCACGCCGGCGCGCGGCCCCTAGGCCGCAGCTCCCCACCCTTATCGCCATCGATTGCTTGCTCGCGTGTAGTAGCAATAGCTCGGTGCACAAAACTGCAAGAGAGTCATCCCGAATCGCCCCCAAATCAAGTAATCAATTGGGAACCAGCACAAACAGAGCCAAACGTGAGCAGGCAAATTGAACTTCTTAAATCCACGCGCAACCAAACAAAGCGAGAGCACAAAATCTAGCCGTGAACTGCCCAAGTACCACAAATCAACCAATTTATAGGCAACCCAAGCTCACGAGCACCCTCGAGCCAGCAGGCTACCAAATGAAATTAAGGACCCCCTTCCGCCGCGCCATGCGAGAGCTCGGCATCGAGTCGGAGCCCCCGGCCACAGCTGCCCGCTCGAGCTCGCCGCCGCTGCCGGCGTCCCGTCGCGGCAGCCATCTACGCGAGCTCGCTGCCGCCGCCTACGGCCCCATGGCCGCCCGCCAGCTTGCCGCCGTCACCATTCGGGTTGGAGATGCACGAGATTAGGATGTGGATGAGAGATAGAGGGAGGAGAGAAGAAAATGTATATAATTTATTACGGGTCCATGTAAAGAAATCATGCATTGTGTAGTGCAGTTTCTGTAGGTAGTGTCTTGCTGATTTGGCAACTATAGAAATTGGGTGGTGATTTTAGGGTTGGGACTGGCCTAAGCCAGCAAAGAGGAGCTCAACACAGTGCCGGCAGGTGCTTAGGCGAGCGTGCCTATGAGAGGGGAATTCATCGGCGAGCGTGCGAGATAGGTGAGAAGGGAAGCGTGCTAGCGCACCCTGTTCATTGATTAAAAAATTCTATAAGCTGGCTTAGAGCTAGCCATTGGAGGAGGCCTTATGCTTCTTATTCCTAAGTTATATAGCATAAGTCCCTTTTTTCAGTTACCAAGCAATGTGGGAACGCACCGGCTGGTTCAGTTTTTTTAGATTAAGGATAAAATCAGGCCTTCCATATCCACATTATGGATATATACAACTAAAGGTTACAAAGAGCTCTTAGACTCTAATCCTCAACAATGAGGAGCTTAAAAACACAAGAAAGAAAACTCTAAGACAAAGGGCAAAAAAATAGAAGACTAAGCTTCATTCTTCTTCTTCGTCCATGGGTCGATCTTGCGTTGTCTTTCTTCGTTTTCAGTCCATTTCATCTTTCGTTTACTTAGAAACATGATGTTGGACTTGGAATACTTGCCTTCTATCTCTTACGCAACAGACTCCATCTTAGGTAATGAATGTCAAGCCAAAGGACTTCCAAGGCGACGCCTTCAAGAAGGAGACAACGTCGAAGATGTCGTCGTCGCCCATCCGATGAGCCCGATTAAAGTTTTCACCTAGAAGACCACTTACCTTGCAGAAACCATCGCAACAAACACCTCAAGGGAGGGAAACAACACCCAACGACACTGCCGTTGCTGACACCAACATAAACAGTCGGGTAAAGCTTTCGCCGTTGCTCCTGCACGACCATATCATCACCACTGCAAGAAATCTGTCTACCTCCCGCCCTCGTAGCGTGAAGGGGGTTTTAAGGCATCAGCCTCCCGACCCCTCCCGCCGGCACCGTGGTTACTATGCAAGCAAGAGCCATCCTCAAACACCACCGCAGCCTTTAGCGCATGAGCCACCGGTGCGCAGCCACCATAGAGCCAGGACGTCGCTGCCCCCCTCTTCGACAGATCTGGAAGGGAGCAATTCAGGGAGCGCAAGAGCCGACCCAATAGGGCAGATCTGGGCACCGCCGAGCACCAGGGCCGGCTGCAGCTCGTGATGCTCGCGGCCCACCTTCCCCACCACAAGGAGCCGTATCGGCAAAATCGGTTAGGGGATCGATGGATCCGGCAAAGTACTCGACGGATCTGACGAAACCCAGACAGCCACGACCATCTCCCGCCTGTAGCGAGGAGCGTTGCTGAGAAGAGGAAGGGTCAAGGGAGGGATGAGCAGGCACACAGCAGAGCCTCGCTAGGAAGGGGAGGGCCTCGCCGCCACCGTCCTTGCGTCCGCACGAACTTCCAGCGACGCGCTTGAGCGGCGGCGAGGTCGGCAAGAGGCGACGGGGAGTGGCGGAGCGAGGTGCCGGGGGTCCGCCCGAGCGGGCGACGCGGGGGCAGAAGCTCAGCTCCAATGCGGCACGGCTGGTTCAGTTCTTAGGTTTGTAGTTTGTTCAGTTTGAAGGGAATTGTAGAGAATTAAGGGTGTGTTTGGGAGAGCTCCACTCCAACTTTTCTAGATCAACTCCACGAACTCCCTGCCAAATGCGTCCAGCTCTAGAAATTCCAGATCTGGAAACTCCAGAAAAAAACCTGGAGTTGGGGGCCAACTCCATATTTTTCATGGAGCTCCTCAAGGGGTGCTCCAAAAGCACTTATTATAAACATCCTCATGGAGTTGGGGTAAAATTACCCACCATTGCCACTGGTTACACAGGTACCCCTTCGCGAAAAAAAAGACCAATCCCCTTCCTCCTCCCATCGCCCCTTCCTGCGCCCCTTCTTCTTCCCCTCGACACGCCGCCGCCCCTGAAACCCTACCGCTGCCTCCTCCCTTCCCCTTGAGACGTCGCCGGCGGCCAGTGATTTGAAGCAAAATGGAGCCTACTGGAGATGACCTTCCTCCCCATCCAGGTATGGATGTGTAATCCCTTGTGAATATCCTCAATTTCTCTTCTTCTCACTTACAATTTCTTCCAATCCATGGCGCCACAGGCTCTACTCCTTCCTCATGGTCCCGTGGCCTTTTCATCCCGCCGGACATGGCACCTACCGCGGCCAGCGAGGTTGCCGGGCGCGGCCGTGGCCAGCCAACAACCCGCGGGCGTGGCATCGGCCGCGGACGTGGCCCTGGCGCGACCGGCAGGGGCTCTGGCCCGGGCGGCAGGGGGACAGGCACTGCCGGTAGGAGGGCTGGCCAAGAAGGTATTGCTTATGCACATGGAGTAGCCGCTGCCGATGAAGATTCTGTCCAAGCCAAGAAACATGCTGGTAATTTTCTTTACCATATTTTCAATGTCTTGCAAATTGAGCATGCTGGTAATTTTATTACCATTGTTTCAATGATACTGAAAGTACCTCAAGATGCCTAGAGGGGGTGAATAGGCAAATCTGAAACGTAAAACACTTTGAACACTGTCAATAACATAGATGTCCGGATACTCCGGATATATGTCCGGATACTCTGGACTTTGTGTCCGGAGTTTCCGGATATATGTCCGGATACTCTGGACAAGTCCGGAGTATCCGGACATATATCCGGAGTATCCGGGTATGAAACAATCTACACAAAAATAAAGATATTGATACTGTAATTTTATTTGTAATATCATGGTCAGGGTGATGCAATAGATTGGAATGACACGAATCTTTCAATCATATGCTCGTTATTTGCCAAACAAGTTAAGAAGGGCAATAGGCCGAACACCCACTTGAACTCAGTGGGTTATGAGGAGGTGTCGGAAAGCTTTTATCAAATGACAGGAATTCATGCAACCAAACTGCAATTGAAGAACAAGCGGGATAAGGTTAAGCCTGATTTACTGGCATGGCAAAAATTATTGAAGCAAACCGGATTGGGGCGGAATGCTCTTGGTGAGATTGTTATGGATGACGAGTGGTGGAAGAAGATAAAGAAGGTGAGATTATTGTTTTTACTAGCCCCATCATTGATCTCTTACTTATTTTTTCTAGCTATGATTGATCTCATTTTTTTAGACATTACAGGATATTCTAGGAAGCGGCAAGTTCAAGAAGAGACCATTGCAAAATGAGAAAGACATGAAAATTATGTTCGGCGATATCACTAATGATGAATCTGATCATTGGAATCCTCTGAGTTCTAACCCCATCATACCTCCATCTCAAGATGATGTTTATGATGTTTTCAAAAATTGTGATGGTGAGGATGAGATAAACAATGACGGTGTTGTTGGTGATGAGCATTACATTGCCACTGAGTTGTTTGTGAAGAAGGATCAAAGGGAAATGTTCATGACCTTTCCGACAAATGAGATTAAATTCAATTGGCTTAGCAGGAAGTACAATGACAAATATGGCAATTGATACCTAGTCGTTTTCTTAGTGTTTGGTGTCATTTGAACTATGTTTAATGTCATTTGAACTATTTTATTTTATCATGTTTGGTGTCATTTGAACTATGTATCTAATTTTTTGTGGGGACCAAATCCTTTGTAGGAAACTGTAAGTGACAGTGATGAATCTTCTGATGAAAGTGATCAATATTGGAATCTTATTTTGGGTGCAAATGAGATTGCACTAAAGTATATTGATCTTTATCTTGCTAAAAATCCACCAAGGACATCGACCCTTAGCAGTATGGGATGGCTTTTGGAGACATTTCGCACTCCGGGTGAATGCCATAGACAGCTTCGTATGAGCACGGAAATATTTATGGATCTAAATGATTTATTGGTGCAAAGGTATGGGTTGGAATCTTCTATGCATATGGACACCAAAGAGATGCTTGCAATATTCCTATACACGTGTGGTGGCAATGAATCAAATTCAAGATGTCAAAATAGATTCAAGCACTCAGGAGAAACCATTAGTAGAAAATTTGATGAGGTTCTGAATGCTTTCATGGCTATGGCGCGAGATTTCATTAGACCAAAAAATCCAAACTTTCCCACTACCCATAAGAGGATAAGAGATGACAGACGTGCTTATCCACACTTCAAGATTGCATTGGTGTACTTGATGGCACTCATATTCGAGTCTCTCTCTCACCTGAGGATCAAGTTAGTGTTGACGCCAGATTTTGACACGTATTGAATCGGCGTCAGGAGGAGAAGATTGGCCGATGAAGCAGATCTGAAAGCTACAGTAAGGAATCGGCCGGTTGAGGTAACAGTTGAAAATCGGCCGATTGATGGCGCAGCCTATGCCAACAGGGTGGGATTATTCCAGAAGATCCTGGTCAAAAGCTGGTCAACAAGGCATGCTAAGTCGGTCGGGAAGCAATTGAAGAGGTCCTGATTGGATTAGGAAACGGCGGCGGAAGATTCTGCGGGAGTCCGTTTCCTTTTTAAAAGTTATTATAGATATAGTAGTTTTCCTGTTTTTTAAATAAGGTTGTAACAAGTCGTAATCGACCAGGAGTCCTAGTTTCAGGGTATAAATAGGAGTCGCTAGGATTTATTCACCAGTTATCGATATTTACTAGAATTGTAAGTTTTACCTGTTATTCTAGTATTATCACCAGTTATCCAGCTTGAGATCAGGATAATCGGCTTCGTCATTGTTCTCCTTCGATTTATTATCTCACAGCCGATTAGATCTATTTCAAGTGTTGTCCTTGTAGTAGTCGTCTAGATCGCTCCAGCAGTTTTCTTTACGATTACTATACGATCATCGGCTGATCCATAGTCGATCATCTCCACAGCAAATCGGCCGATTCGCTGCCGACGCGTTCCTCAGGACAGATCGGAACCCCAGCCGATCGACGCGCCTGGAATTTAATACTCTATTTCCTTGTCAATCAACAGGTCAGATTGACTGGCACGCCGCGCGAACTGCACCAGGGCAATAACCCGAACAGGAGCTAAGCAGATTCTCCCGGGTCGTGTGTCCGACACTGAAGACCCATCGGCCGATTCCTATCCGGCCGATTTTAGCGCCAACACACTTTTGGCACGCCCAGTGGGACCATCCAAGATCTGATATGTCGAAGAACGCAGAAATCTCCGACAGCAACATCATTGAGGTCACAGAAGCTGATCTCAAGGACGACGACCAGAGGGAAGAACTGGCCAAACACCTAGAAGACTACAAGAAGATGTACCTCCAGTCGTTCAGTCGTACCAGGAGCGGGGAGGCAGTCAAGAAGGCTCCTATCCTAGCGCCTCGCCACATCACCATTGCTGAGGACTCGGGCAAGATGTCAGAGATGATTCAACAGTCCGTGTATCAAGCATTCATTGACCAATCCTCGGTGATGAGCAACACAGTGTATAACACCGTCGTCAACTCTCTGGCCAGCGGAGCCGTCCAAGGCTATCAGGGACCGGCATATGCACCTCCAACTACTCTGCCAGCCAGAAGCCTACCATACACATCCCAATCGGCTCCTTAGCCGATATTGACGCAACGCGAGGGATACAGCTCTCCACCACCTCCGGCGTCTCCAAGATACAGCGGTGCACCATGTCTCCCGTCGCTAGCGCCGCTTCAACCCGTTCAGATGGCTTCTGTGCAAACACTACCTACAAGCTCAGCGTCTTGGGGGACGTCAGCCACAGCGTATTTTCCCGAGCCAGCGAACGGGCATGGCACTTATTCGGTTAAGGTGCCATACCAACCGGCCGCCCGGCCGACGGTTTCCCAGTATCAGCCAATTTTACCAGAAATCGGCAGGGGGGCAAACACTGTGGAAGCATTCAGAGGCACGGCGCCAGCAGTGACGTACGAAGGGGGTGCGGACTCGTTTCGTCATCAACTATCGACCGCTCAGCAAAATTCGCCGATTCATCACCCGGCCATACCAGCCCTTCAGCATATGCCCGCGCCGCGAACAACTGTTCATCAGCAACAGGTGGACTGGACGGCAAGAATAGCAGAAGTAATCCAAGATCAGTTTGGACTGAAGCCGAAAGTTCAAACTTATACTTACAAGATGACGTATCCATCGGCCTATGACTCGCTGTCGTTCCCACACCGATACAAAGTTCCTGATTTCACCAAGTTCTCAGGGACGGATGACACATCCACTGTGGAGCATATCAACCGATTCATCATCCAGTGCGGAGAAGCTGCCACGCAAGATGCTCTGAGGGTGCGTTTATTTTCATCATCTCTCTCCGGATCGGCCTTCCAGTGGTTCACCACTTTACCGCCAAATTCTATCGTCACGTGGGCCGATCTGGAGAAACAATTCCACAAGTACTTCTATGTAGGAGTACACGAGATGAAGATCTTGGATTTGACCAGCCTCAGGCAGAGGAGCGATGAACCAGTGACAGGGTATATACAGAGGTTCAGAGAAATCAGGAACAAATGCTACAGTCTGGCTCTGACCGATGTACAGTTGGCCGATATCGCTTTCCAAGGCCTCTTGCCACAAATCAAAGAGAGATATGCCGCCCAAGAGTTTGAAAGCCTGAGCCAAATCGTCCACCGATTGTCAGGGCAAGAGGTCCGACCGTTCGAACAGCGGAGGAACTTCCAAAAGAAGGTGGCATACTTGGAGGGTTCTGAATCCGATGCGGAGGAAGAAATCGGCCTGGCAGAATGGGTAAAAGGGAAAAAACCAATATCTTGCCCCTTTGGCAAGAAGGAGCCAGAGACATTCAGCTTTGACACGTCAAAGGCCGATAAAATTTTTGATCTACTGCTTCAAGAGGGGCAGATTAAGCTGTCTCAACATCACACCATCCCTACGGCCGATCAACTTAAGAAGATGAAATACTGTAAGTGGCACAACGCTACTTCTCATGATACAAACGAATGTAAAGTCTTCCGCCAGCAGATACAATCGGCCATTGAACAGGGGCGGCTTAAGTTTGACACTCCAACCAAATCAGCAAAGCCGATGAAGATAGATCAGCATCCCTTCCCGACCAACACGGTTAACACTGGGGGAACCTCAAGTCAAACCAAGGTGCTGACGTCAGAATCGACGAGAAGAGGCGGTGCTGTCGACCCCAGGAGGCAGATCACGACGGAAGAAATCAGAAGGAACAGGCGAGGGCCAGAACGACCACGCAGGCCCGTCACCTCCCAATTCTTACTAAGTAAATATCGGCAGCAGCAAGAACAGGCAAGATACCAGGAGGAGACAATACGCCGGCACGAAGATCACTGGCAATGTCCGTTCTTTATCCACTGCTGGGAGAACGATATCAGATTGCCATCTGCCGACAACTGTCCGAAGTGTAACGGATTGAGCTGCAACGATCGCCCGAAGCCACACTCTAGGGATAGAGGATCAGAGCCGATCAACAGAAATCGGCGTGAAGAACGGCGCGTTTCGGTGCATGATCGGCTGGGGGGTAGAGTTGACCAGTGCAACAGGTCAAAAAGCAAGATCGGCCAGCAAGATGGACTGGGGGCAGGATCAGCGCGCACGATCGGCTGGAAGAGATGGCTGATGATAGGGTGTCAGACGAAGATCCCCTAGGAAGGGAACCAGATTGGGAATACGCCAGATCATCGGCCAAGCCAGTGAATCCCAAGTGGTGTCCCGATGGCCTATCCAGATCCCAAAAGCGAAGGATCCAACGCCTACGCCAGTTGGAACATCAAGAAGAAGAACAAAGGCAGGCGCCAGAGAAAAGGAATGTGAAGTCTCGAGTTTGGCGCCCAAAGAAAAACGAGCAAGAAACGAGCAACCAAGAATCGGCAGCCGAAATTGATATGGTATTCATACTGCCGATGGAGTTCATGGCGCCCAACGATCAGGATAGAGTAACAAGAACAGAGGAGAAACAAATGGCACAACTAGTGTTAGAGCCGATGACGGCTACGTTTGAGAAACCAGAAGAGGAAAAACGACAGCATCTTAAGGCGCTGTTTCTCAAAGGGTATGTCAACGGAAGACCTGTCACCAGATTACTGGTAGATGGAGGCGCGGCAGTCAACATCATGCCGTATACCATGTTCCGCAAGCTGGGCAAGGGCGATGACGACCTCACCAAGACGGACATGATGCTGAAGGATTTCGAAGGCAACGTGTCACCTGCCCGCGGAGCGCTCTGCGTCGACCTCACCATCGGCAGTAAGACCCTCCCTACTACTTTCTTCGTTATTAATGGCAAGGGGTCCTATAATATGCTCCTTGGTCGCGACTGGATACACGCAAACTGCTGTGTCCCATCTACTATGCATCAATGCCTTATGCAATGGGTCGGCGACAGTACAGAGATAGTCACTGCCGATTCCGTCTACAGCGTTGCAGCGGCCGACACACAACAGTGGAGCTGCGAACACGTCAAGTGTATATCTGGTAGGACTTGGGACACTGACTTCCTGAGAGTGTCCGATTTTGGTCTACAGCCGATCCAAGCAGTCGGCTCTGAAGATTCAGAATAAATGGATCACCTCGTCCGAGAAGATGGGAAGCTTGGACATGGGTTTACGTCGGCCGATTTATTAGAGTTGGTAGATTTGGGAGATACCAGCAAGTCAAGGCCGACGTACATTAGTGCCAATTTGGATTATGAGTACAAATGTAAATTGGTAAGTTTATTAAAAGAGTTCAAGGATTGCTTTGCTTGGGAATACCATGAGATGCCTGGACTAGACCGGTCTATTGTTGAACACCGGTTACCTATAAAATCAGGATATCGGCCATATCAGCAACCTGCTCGACGGTGTAACCCCAAAATTCTACCTGACATAAAGGCCGAAATTACAAAGTTGATTGAGGCAGGATTTATTCGGCAGTGTCGCTACGCCGAATGGATTTCTAACATTGTGCCTGTATACAAAAAGAATGGAAAATTACGTGTGTGCATCGATTTCAGGAACTTGAATCAGGCTACGCCGATGGATGGATATCCGATGCCAACGGCCGATATCTTGGTGGATGCTGCCGCAGGCCACAAAGTCATAAGTTTCATGGATGGGAATGCCGGGTACAATCAGATATTAATGGCCGAGGAAGATATTTCAAAAATGGCTTTTAGGTGTCCAGGCCATCTTGGTTTATTTGAATGGGTGGTTATGACTTTCGGCTTGAAGAACGCCGGCGCTACATACCAACGGGCCATGAACTACATCTTCCACAAGCTCATTGGTTCTTTGGTGGAAATTTATATAGATGACGTCGTGGTCAAGTCAAAACGTCACCAAGATCATCTGGACGATTTACAGGAAGTGCTGGAGTGCACAAGGAAACATGGGCTGAAGATGAACCCAAACAAGTGTGCATTTGGCGTGTCGGCCGGGCAATTCTTAGGATTTATGGTCCATGAGCGCGGGATAGAAGTCAACCGCAAGACCATAGACGCCATCAACAAAGTGGTGGCCCCACAAAACAAAACTGAGCTGCAGTCCCTCATCGGCAAAGTCAACTTCTTCCGAAGATTCATATCCAATCTGTCAGGACGTATTCAGGCTTTTACCCCTCTGTTGAAATTAAAGCCCGACCAGGAATTCATATGGGGAGAAGGACAGCGCAAGGCACTGGAGAATATCAAGCGGTATCTGGTTTCACCTCCAGTATTGGTTCCACCACAGCCTGGTAAGCCGTTCAAGTTATATTTATCGGCTGATAAACAGGCTATTGGATCGGCGTTGGTACAGGAGTTTGAAGGGAAAGAACGAGTGGTATACTACGTCAGCAGAAGACTTTTAGACGCCGAAACAAGATATTCCTCAGTGGAGCGACTATGCCTGTGCTTGTACTTTTCATGTACTAAGCTCAGGCACTATTTGCTGTCAGCAGAATGCACAGTCGTGTGCAAGGATGATGTGGTGAAGTATATGCTATCATTGCCGATTTTGAAAGGGCGGATTGGGAAATGGATCCTGGCTCTGTCAGAATTCGATTTAAGGTATGAATCAGCCAAAGCCGTCAAAGGTCAAGTGATGGTCGATTTCGTAGTTCAGCATTGCGGACCAGAAATTGCCACCGTTGAACCAGTTCCATGGACTCTATATTTTGATGGTTCTTCATGTGGGGTCGGATCAGGAATCGGCATCGTTCTTGTGTCGCCTCGGGGGGCAACTTATGATTTCTCTCTGCCGATAGAAGCCTCTACAACTAATAACCAGGCGGAATATCGAGCTGTTCTAAAAGGCATCCAATTATTAAGGGAAGTCAGAGCTGATGCAGTCGAAATCTTTGGGGACTCCATGCTCATTGTGGATCAGTTAACGGGACGATCTGAGTGCAAGGATGACGTCTTGAGGATCTATTATGAGGAGTGTCTTCAACTTTTGAAGGAATTCAAATCTGCAATAATTGAGCATATCCCCAGGAATTATAATGAAGAAGCCAACAGACTGGCCCAACATGCTTCTGGATATTGGCTGATTCGGGGAGCGATGTCGCTAGAGCTCGCGGCCGATGACTGGCGAAAGGATATCGCCGATTACCTGAGAAATCCATCCCAAAAGGTGAATCGGCGAACACGTTTTCAGGCTACAAAGTATGTGTTGCTTGAAGATGATTTATTTTATCGGACGATTGATGGAGTTCTTCTCAAATGCCTGGGAACAGAAGAGGCAAAGGTTCTGATGGGAGAAATTCATGAAGGCGTGTGTGGAGCTCATCAATCGGCTCATAAAATGAAATGGATGATCAGGAACAATGGATATTATTAGCCGACCATTCTTGAAGATTGTTTCAGGTACTACAAAGGATGCCAAGACTGTCAGAGGTTTGGCAATGTGCAGCGCGCACCAGCATCGGCTATGAATCCGATAATTAAGCCGTGGCCGTTTAGGGGTTGGGGAATAGATCTCATCGGACAGATTCATCCTCCATCTAGCAAAGGGCATAAGTTCATATTGGTGGCTACAGATTATTTTACTAAGTGGGTGGAGGCAGTTCCTTTAAGGAACGTGACATCGGCCGATATGATTGAATTTGTTAAAAGCCATATTATATATCGATTTGGTATTCCTCAAACCATCACAACTGATCAAGGGACAATGTTCACTTCTGGAGAATTCGGAGAGTTCACCGCCGATATGGGGATTAAATTATTAAATTCTTCTCCATACTATGCTCAGGCCAATGGCCAAGCAGAGTCGTCTAACAAGGGGATAATCAAGCTAATCAAGAGGAAGATAGAAGAGCAACCCAAGAAGTGGCATATGTCTTTAGCTGAATCTTTATGGGCGTACAGGATGGCTTGTCATGGGGCCACTAAAATATCCCCTTATCATTTGGTTTATGGTCATGAAGCGGTCTTGCCATGGGAGATAAGGACAGGGTCAAGACGTACATCATTACAGGATCAGTTAACGGCCGATGACTATTCCTTTCTCATGAAAGACGAACTTGACGATTCGGCGGGTTTACGGTTAAGAGCCCTAATTAGTATAGAAGAAAACAAGAAAAGGGTGGCCAGATGGTATGACAAAAAGGTCAAGGTTAAGCAGTTCTCTCAAGGGGATTTGGTATGGAAGTTGGTGCTGCCGATAGGGTCCAAAGATTCCAAATTCGGTAAATGGTCACCCACTTGGGAAGGGCCGTATAGAATCGGCCGATGTGCCCCAGGGAATGCATAGATTCTGGAGACAGTCGAAGGAGAGGAATTCCCAAGAGCTTTAAATGGACGATATCTGAAGAGGTACTATCCAAGCATTTGGGTAGACGCATAACTTACAGCAAAATATGTCAAGGTAACATAGCCGATTTCTCATCGGTTTACCGGCTACACATCTGGTGAAAGAAATATTGGGATTCATTACAGATTATATGGCCAACATGGTAGAAGTCGCCCTTAGAATAAAAATGCTGGTGTGTCTACTGATTACGCCTACGCTGGATTTCTCTCTCGATGCGACCTAGTTTTATCATGAGGGTGAGCCTTTTCTCTTTCAAGTCCTCTACAGTGGCTCCAGTTTCAGCTTGGTTGCAGAGTTCTTTCAGCAGGCGGGTCTTCTCCTCTTCCAGATATGCCATGGCGACTTCAGTTGTAGCTTTACAAGGAAGTGAAGAATTTTTGTTGGAAGATAGTCGTTTGCGGGCCAAAAAATGAGCACTTATGAGGTCCGAATATTCCTGGACAGCGGCAGGGACATGATCTCTGAGTTCCTCAGCATGAGTCCTTATCAGATTTCTGTCCCCCTGTGATAATGGCTCTTCTGAATGCATGATTTCTATCGCTCGTTCTAGATCAGGGCTGAGACGGTTTGGCTGAACAGAGATAAAAGGAGTTACCCAGTATTGGAGCGATTTGAAATGCTTAAGAAAAAGGTAGAGGGGGGGTTCATACCTGGTTGACAGAGGAAGAGGATGAAGAGGACGAACAAGACATCTTGCCGTTCAGTTGGGATAGTAAAAGAAGAAGAAAAGATAAGTGATGCGTGTGCCTCTAGAGATGGTGAACGGTCTGCGTATAAATGAAGAGGAGGTAGATGGATGGTGAAACACGTCCTATCAGAGTAAATGCGTACATAAATGCGAGGCAGACTGAAAAAGCAGTTCAAAACCAAATCGGCGCAGTGGCATTAAAGGAGCGATAATGTTTAACATATTTTTTTACAGCCCAAGAAAAGCATCTATGGCTACAATCGCTCGTCGTCTAATTTGATCGGCCGATTCTACTATTCTCTGATCATTTTCGGCCGATCCTGGTACTTCTGACATGCGGCGACGGAGCCTTATTGTTTCACAGGCCAGATTTTGTCTTTCTTGCTTCAGCTCGCTGATCATGGTTGGGAGTTCTTGGAGCTTCTTCTCTTCAGCAGCTATCTCTTTGGTTATCTGTTCCATTTCCTTGGCTAGTTCTGCTCTCCTCCTTTTCAGCCGATCTATTGCACTGACGATGTCCGGACGGCAGTTCTCGAGGAAGTTGATTCTGTGGTGTACTTCCTGAGCCCGGTGCTTGTATGAGTCGACCTCCTCCTGAGTTTTGGCCATCTGAGTACGATCGGCCATACGTTGCAGCGCCCTAGAGACCGGAATCTGCATGCCCTCTATATAGGCAGCATACCCCAAGTCTTCCGACACTTCATCCGGGATGTGATCTTTGACCTCATTGAAAAGTCATCGGATCGGCGATGCATCTTCCACCAATCGGCCGATGTCACCTTGGAGGAGGGTACGAATGCTTTCGAGCTTAGAGCGGACATCGTCGGAGGTAGAGCTCGATGGAACCGCATGTGAAGCGATTTCTTCTTCATCGGCCAAGGAGACAGCAAAGGAAAAGATGCTATTGTTGGGGGTATCTTGCTCCTGTAAGGGAACAAAGCAAAGGGTAAGCAAGCGGTGAAAGTAAATCGGCCGATTCTGATGGTAAGATTGTTACCTCTTTGAAACGAATCTCTCTTGCCTGGGCCGGTGGAAGTATTTCCCTTGCTTCAGGGACTGGTGCACTTGGTTCGCCAGAAGAAGAAGATTCGATCATTATCGGTGCTCCGCTTGGGCCAGCTTCCTGAGAAAGGCATAAATTCCCGTGAAAATACTATGAGAAAATGAAATGAGAGGGTAGTGGAAATTTGTCATGCCTCTGTGGGTCCCCTGGCCGATTCCTGCTGTGGAGTTATGATCGGCGTACCCAAGTCGACCTACATCAAAATTGGTTAAGTTTCCTAAATATTAAGGATTCAGGGTAAGAGATCATGTACCTCGGCAATAGGAGCTGCTGTAATCTCAGTTCCCACTTGAGACATGGCCGATAGTTGCGGGGACTGTGGTAGGACAACTTGTGCAGCCTGGCAAAGGAATGGAATTGATGTCAGTAGAAGATTTGGGGAATATATGAGATAAATAAAGTTACCTGGACAGCTTCTACTAAGAGCGATGCTGCAGCAGCCCCGGCTTCGGCGGTGACTTGGGGATCGGCCGTCTCGACCACTGGTAGAGGTGAAGGACCTGGGATCTCGGCACGTATCACTTCCATCTGATCGGCCGATCCAACACGGGGAGTCTCGGCCGATACTGCTGCCATCTGGCTAGCCGATCCGATACGGGAAATTTCAGTCGATGCTATTGTCACCTGATCGGCCGATCCAATGCGAGCTCGCATCCGACGGTTGGATATCTTTGGTGTCGGTCTTTTGGGCGCTCGTCTTGATCGGCCGGTGGAGATATCTCTGATAGATGGAGCATGGAAGCCGATGAGTGGGTACGCTGTGTATTGGTGATGGCTATCGATCGGCCGGCCGCTTCGACTCCGCATTGGGGGAGCATGGCTTTCAGACTGAAGAGGTAAACATAAGTTAACAGCGAGATGATAATGCAACATTGAAATCGGCTAAGGAGAAAGGGACATACCGCAGCATTTGGGTCGATGTTCTCTGGGTCCAGAATGTTGCAGTAAGTTGATGGGGATTTACAGAAAAGATGCTGCTTCCATTCTGCCCACCATAATTTATACTGTTGGGTGGCGAAAGAGGCAACTGACCAGCCGTTCAAGTCAATGGTGCTGGAGTCGGGTACTAAATCGCACAATCGGCTGTAGTCAAGACTTGAAGTTAATCCGTCTCTGAATTTTGCTTGGCCGGCGAAATAGACTCGAATCGGCAATTGGTCAAAACCTAGTTGCCTTGCTGCAGCCGACGGGCAGTAGAACTCATAAGTGGGTGACTCCTTTCCTGAGAAGAAGTTAGCCGGCAGAATTCCCGGCTTAATCAAGACGTCCATCAATTCTCTGTCAAATGTATGGGTGGAGAAGTCGAAGCATACAGGCAATTCAAAAATCGGCTCTGCGGTCCGATATGGATACCAGATGATCATCTCCTCACTAAGTCCATTATAGAAACATCTGAAATATTCGGCTACGCGGGTAGCGGTGAACTGGCAGCCAGGAAAGGCCGATGCCGCCTCTCCAACAGATCTGCAGCGGCGACGGACCGATGGATTCTCCTCTGACTCGATGTTGGGAAAGGTCTTTGTCTCTATCCTCTGCTGAGAGACCTTGCTCATGTGTAGATTGAGCCAGAGGGTGATGAACCACCAAGGACCGCCTGGAATTCCCTATCGGCTCTCCTTTCGACAACTTGACGCTGATTTGATGCATCAGATGGTATGTCGATCCCAGCAAATGTTTACCGAGGGGGATGGCCGACCCTTGTGCAAGAGACTCTGCCAAAGCTTGAGTGTTGGAACTGGGCCCGACCGCTCTGCCACAGAAGAAGTGTTTCTCCAGCCACATCATCAAGAAGGCGGTGTGCTCCCTCTGTGAGACTGTCCCTGTCTTCATGTTTTTACTGATGTATCCTTTCCACCCGCCGATTCCTTTGGTCTCCAGCCGATGAGATGGCTTGAACAGATAATTGAAGGGGGTATCGGCGGAGGAAACATCTAGGCCGGTCAGCAGCAGGACATCGGCCAAGGTCGGGGTCATGGGTCCGTGTCCAAAAAGGAATGCGTTAAGTGCATCGGACCAGAAGTAAGAGGCTGCCATAACCAAAGGTTCGTTCTTTTCCATCTGAGACAGGGATAAGTCTATGCACTGGCCGATTTTAAGTTCTTCCCATTGGACTTTCCAAGACCCGGCTACCCTTTGGTACCATTCTCTCCACCCGGGTGTTTCGTTCGGCCAGGATCTGAATGCGCCTACCCAGTGATCTAAATCCATGGGTGAGATCCTATGAGTTTCTAAATTGATTAGATCCGTTGGATCAGGGCTCCCCATAGGGCCTAGACAGATGAGATCAGGAGACTCTGAGAGAGGAATGGTGATCCTGTGCCTAAAGGCCTAAAAAGAAAGGGAAAAAAGGGAAGAAACTAAGAAAAGGGCCGGAAAATACTGAAGCAGTAGAAAGGCGAAAAGGAAAAATTTTCGGGCATTTACCTCTGGGATGGAAGCCATCGTCGCCGATGACGCCGCTGGGGAAGCCGCCGATTGGGCCGCCGCCACCAAAGGAGCAGCCGATGGAGCCTCTGTAGATGGGGTGGTCGCCGATGGAGACGCCATTGGGGGTCGGAGCAGGCTGCGGATGAGATCGCCGGAGAAGGGGGAGCGCTTGGGAATCGAAGGAACTTGGAGGAAGATGAACAGTGATGCGACAGAGAGGATGCTGGATTCGTAGAGGAGGAGAGGCGGAGAAAACCAGTACTTAAGAGAGATAAGGGGGCAAGGGCAAAGATGGTATTTTTACCGCGCCGTCTACACGAGTTCCAGGGGAGCGGTCGTTTCGCGCGCCCGGTTCGAGGAAATTGCAATCATTGTGCCGCGGAACGGAAGGAGATTTTTACTGCGCCCGTTTCGGAGAAGAGGATTAAAGAAAAGAGTTTCGAAGGAAAAGTTATATTTTACTCCGAAACTGGGGGGCATGTGTTGACGCCAGATTTTGACACGTATTGAATCGGCGTCAGGAGGAGAAGATTGGCCGATGAAGCAGATCTGAAAGCTACAGTAAGGAATCGGCCGGTTGAGGTAACAGTTGAAAATTGGCCGATTGATGGCGCAGCCTATGCCAACAGGGTGGGATTATTCCAGAAGATCCTGGTCAAAAGCTGGTCAACAAGGCATGCTAAGTCGGTCGGGAAGCAATTGAAGAGGTCCTAATTGGATTAGGAAACGGCGGCGGAAGATTCTGCGGGAGTCCGTTTCCTTTTTAAAAGTTATTATAGATATAGTAGTTTTCCTGTTTTTTAAATAAGGTTGTAACAAGTCGTAATCGACCAGGAGTCCTAGTTTCAGGGTATAAATAGGAGTCGCTAGGGCTTTGCGATCAATCAATACATCAATCAACAACAATACTTCTACTTTTCCAGCAAATTACTTTCAAGTCGGCGACTTCGCCAATATTTTCTTCTTCCACGAGTTCGTACGGATTGGCAGGGCTGCATCAACTTGATCTCCGGCCAATTGGTAGGTTCCGCTTACCGAGTAATATCCGAACTTTAGCTACAGGCGCATCGCTGTGGCTTCGTTTGGATTTATTCACCAGTTATCGATATTTACTAGAATTGCAAGTTTTACCTGTTATTCTAGTATTATCACCAGTTATCCAGCTTGAGATCAGGATAATCGGCTTCGTCATTGTTCTCCTTCGATTTATTATCTCACAGCCGATTAGATCTATTTCAAGTGTTGTCCTTGTAGTAGTCGTCTAGATCGCTCCAGCAGTTTTCTTTACGATTACTATACGATCATCGGCTGATGCATAGCCGATCATCTCCACAGCAAATCGGCCGATTCGCTGCCGACGCGTTCCTCAGGACAGATCGGAACCCCAGCCGATCGACGCGCCTGGAATTTAATACTCTATTTCCTTGTCAATCAACAGGTCAGATTGACTGGCACGCCGCGCGAACTGCACCAGGGCGATAACCCGAACAGGAGCTAAGCAGATTCTCCCGGGTCGTGTGTCCGACGCTGAAGACCCATCGGCCGATTCCTATCCGGCCGATTTTAGCGCCAACAGTTAGATATATTGGGAAAATCGGTGTAGCTACTCAAAATATTCTAGCAGTATGTGACTTCGACATGCACTTCACATATGTTTCCACGGGACAGCCAGGAGCTATGCATGACACAAGTGTTCTATACAATGCAATCAAAGTGGACGAAACAATCTTCCCACATCCTCCACAAGGTACCATGTGTTAATAATGATTACAACCATATTTGTTTACAATAATAATGTGTACTAAACTTGTATGTATAGGCAAATACTATGTTGTGGACGCAGGATATCCTAATCATCCTGGGTACCTCGCTCCGTACAAGGGTGAAAGGTACCATATGCCGGAATGGCATAGAGGTACGGAACCTAACACTCCAATAGAAAGATTCAATTGTGTGCACTCATCCATCCGGAATGTCATTGAGCGATCATTTGGATTATTAAAAATGAAATGGCCGATTCTCTTCAAGATACCTTCCTATCCTATGTACAAGCAAAAGATGATTGTTGTGGCAACCATGGTCCTACATAATTTCATTCGGGAGCATGGAAGTGAGGACGAAGACTTCGCTCGTTTGGATCGTGATCATACTTTCACACCCACAATACTAGAAAGATACAACAAATATGTCGTTTCATCATTGGCATCCGATGGGTCAATATCCTCAATCAATGCCCCGACTATGGATGTATTTCTTGATGAGTTGGCCACCGCCCTTTCTCTTGCTTCGAACTAGTTTATATTGGTGTAATTAGTTTTATATTATTTTATGCGACCTTTATTGGAATATTTTTAATTGGAACAATTCTATTTAGCTCTCTGACATGGCAATTTTCATGAAAAAAAATAGTTGGAACATTGTAGCATCGTGGTACTGTAGCGATGTGGTAATACGTCAACGAGGTACTGTAGCACACGAGGTACTGTAGCGCGCTAAAAAATAACAGCCAACCAACCAACCAGCCAAGGGCAAGAAAGACTATTCCCACCAATTTCTATATTTTCTAGAGCTGGAGTTATGCGGGTAGCCAAACATGTTCATCAGCTCCATATTTTTCTGGAGTTGGTGGAGTGGAGCTACAAAAAAGTAGAGTTGGTGGAGTGGAGCTCTCCCAAACAGGCCCTAAATCAGATGGAAAATTTTAAAATTTCCGACAAGTTTAAATCCCCTCAATCCCTTAGTGGAGGGATTAACTGAATAAGGTCTTAGAAATAATTCAAGGTGTAGATAGTGGAAAAATGATCAAAGGAAAAGAAAAATATTGTAAGATGGAACATGTCTGAACCGCAAGTCCAAGAAAAAAGATGGGAGGGCTTCCTTATATTATAGAAGAGCCGAATTAGTTGGCAAAATAAATGCAAAAAAACACAGGTTCATGGGACCGTCTCATAGCTTGTGCCTGTGCGCGTCCCATCCGTGTAGCAGCCCAGAGGGGCAGCATGCCGGCCCGGCCATCTACTACCTCTTGACTTCAGTCGTTGTCCCATTAATAATAGAAAAAAATTATTTTTACCTTCCTGAACTTTAGGACCAATCCGCATTTCCTCCCTAGACAATAGAACCGTCCGTCTAAATTCTTCGGACTCGTGATACCCGACACATGACCTCCTTGGCTGGTTTCTCTCGGTGGTTTTTCTCTTTTTCTTTTATATTTATTTTGACTAAATATTTGAAAAATATAGTAAATCAAAAAATCATAAAATGAAAAATCCAATTATGGTGAAATTTTTATGGTGGGCTAATAATTATATGCTATTATATGCTTGATCTGTAGTAAAAATTTCATGCTCATTGGATCATGTATGATTGAGCAATCATACATGATCCAATAAGTATAAAATCTCTACTAGCTCAAGCATATAATGATTAGTTTACCGTAAAAATTTCACCATAATTGGACCACTGTAGATATGAATTAATTACAGAAAAATATATATAAAAAAGTACAATAAAAATTTTTACTAAATTATATCATATCATATGTTCACTGCATAGATCTGCTCATATGGAGTCCAACAAAATTGGACTTTCCATTTTATGATTTTTTTATTTACTATGATTTTCTAAAGATTCTGCCAAAATAAATATAAAAGAACAAAAAAAAATTACTGAGAGAAACCAGCCAGAAAGTTCATGTATCCGGTATTGTGAGTTTGAGGAGTCAAAACGGATGATTTTATTATCTAGGAAGAAAATACGGATTCGTCCCAAAATTCAGAAGATAAAAGGCCCATCCGAGAGGCTCACACGAGCAATTTGATCCATAAGTACCTGGCAGTCTATGCTAGTGCCTCATCATCACCGACCACTTTCTAATCTGTCTGCAGAATTAAGTGACGTGGCATATGGAGCAGGCTCATAGATGAATGGTCGAGCATCCGTACCGGTCAGGCTGGCCGGAGCCAAGTAGTACATCCTTGACGTAAACAAATTAATCAGCAAGCATCATAGATTTCTATTTCCCTGATTTCACTCGCTCCGAAGCAACAAGCATCATGATGAATGGTCCGATGCATGGTTCATAGTTCATTGTCAGGATGTCTGGATTCAGACTAACTACTACACAGAAAAAATTGGGATATCATTGGACGCCGCCCATTGCAGGTTTGATGGCTCTGATTTGGGGTGTCATCATCCCAGTTCAGCGACTGTCTGTCTTGTCTTTCTTCCAGATGCCGCTCATTCCAAACCCAGAGAAAACGAACACTTGTCAAAACCTAATAACAAGCTAAACTTAACTGGCATTATTTGCAGTATGATGAACAGAACGAGAGATCAACCAAAAACGAGGGAAGGAGAAAGTTCCTTTGCCAAGATAGAGTATGTGTGACTAGTCAGAGAAAGGAAGTTAAGGGGGTTGAGTGGAGATGGAGTTCTCTCTCCATATATATATATATATATATATATATATATAGAAAAAATCTATTCTACGCGCGCTTGTAGCTACTCATACATGTGTATCTCATTAGAGCGTATCTGACCCAACGAAAGGTATATACGAAGTGTATGTGATCATACTAGACCATATATGATGGTATATACTTTAATTATGTGACCATACATGGAGTATACGGACATACTTATTTTTATATACTAGTACTAATGTATAATCATGATATATTTAAAAAATAAGGATGCTTTTGAAATTTTTCATATATATCCCTTTGAAGTATCTATGAACATACTCAAAGTGATAAATGAGTATTCGGACATACGCATGGTGGTATACTGATGATGGCAGTGCTACACGCGAGCGTAGAAAAAACTCGTTTTATATATATATATATATATAGACACACACTACCAAGGGCCATTCTGGTCTTTGGATGTGGCAAGTGCATGCCAACCGATAGCTAGATGACCTTGACGCACGGCTATACAAATATGCAACGTATATTGTTTTCCTTATATGTTTTATAAAATTTTGTTCAGAACTAAAATATTTTACCCCTGTTATCAAATAAAACCGTGTGATATGCTCGGACACTGTCATTCTCATATTGCATAAGCTTAGGAAATTGCAATGGTAAGGGAATACATAAAGCTATAGGTTCAAAGATAATTATCTTCAACAAACTCACTCAGGAAACTTTTACATGTTTCCGCACTTTATTAGTACCATGCATGGCCTGTGTATCAAACTTGCTCTCTTTTTACTACTTTTTTCAAACACTTTTAGAAGAAACTTTAACAAGGTCGTTTAAGTACATGTTTGACCAAACTTTACAATGAAAAAGGACAGCAAGGGGTGCATTAGGATAAAAAGTGAAGTGCAAATGAGTTGTTACAGAATGATTCAATTTTTAAATCTATCAAATATCTTACTTTTTGTGATTTATACGTATTTTAATTTCTAGAGAATGACATATAAGTGATCAATGATTCATGATTAGTTTAACATGTGGATCGGAATATGTTAGTGCTGGTTGGCCATTGATTAACCCGTGAATTGTTTTTTTACGCCATTAACCCGTGAATTGTTGTTACACATTGCCTAAGTTCGAGGCAGAATATAGCTTAGGAAATGAAACTACCAGTGTGGACCCTAATGTTGTTGCCAAACTCCTTCCTATCTGTCTTTTTCCTGATCGTTGTCGCCCATTCGTGAGTGTACCTTTCTTGTGAACTAGGCATGCCCAACACCGTCGGATTGACGGTTAAGTTTCACTCGCAGGACAATAGTTCATATCTTGACTATTTTGGAATCTTGGGCGGATGAGCAACGCCACGATCAAGGACGGTGCAACGCTGCTTCTCATTCCAGTAGACAGCCTAGCAGTAAACACAGGGGATTTAACATGTCAGTCCCACACTTTGCTCTCTTCTCATTATGCTCCCTCATTCGCATGCGTTGCGGCATCCATGGTCCCTCCAAAAATGTTGTGTCATTAGTCCAAAAGGTCTACTCCCTGTAAATAGAATTCTGGCATCAAAATGTAGTTTAGCTTGGACTTTGTACATTGCAAGTCCCAGGCCTCAATCTGTGATCGGCTAACCAATAACCATATCGAGGTCCTGCTTTTAGTCTCAACTCGGGACCCAAAATCAAGCTTACTGACGGAATCTCTGCATACACTATCCATTTATCTGGACACCCATTTCTCCCGAAGCCGCCCGTTCCAACCAATTAAGATCGAGAAAGAACATTGTGTATATCTTTGCAAATTGCAATGCAGTTTTTTTTTCCTTGCCTCAAGATAGGTGCTCCTTCCATCCCAAGCTCATCCACTATATGTGATGAGCACTCAAATTCATGGGAGATGGTGGGCAGCTCCAGAGATACATGCTAGGGTACGATGGCGTGGGGTACTGATTTATCTACGAAACAGTTTTCTAAATCTGAACTTCAGAGAGCCATTATTTTTATGGAATCCTTAAATCTGAAATTCTCAACCCATTCTAACAGAATTTTAGACACCTCATTTTCTTGCGCGTCTGGAGTTATAGATGGCCAAATGGGCAGCCCGGCCCGAAACGGTCCGGACCCGGTTTAGGCACGGCCCAGTTAGGCACGCTAAGTTGACCGTGTCATGTCGTGGCAGTTCATAGGCTGAGCCGGCGGCCCAAGCACGGCACGAAGGTTGCTTAACCGTGCTGGGTGGGCCCATCGAGCATGACCTCCATGCGGGAGCCGAGCATCGGCGCGTCCAAGCCGGCGCGCAAGCCGGCCGCTAGCCTCCGCTGCGCCCACGTCGTCGTCCTCCGTACGCCCCGGTCCTCCCTCGCCGCTCGCACGCCGGCCATCCCTCGCCGCTTGCCGGCCACCGGCCTCCGCCACTTCTCCTCCATCGGCAGGGGAAGCGAAGAGGCCATAGGGAGAGCCAAGAGAGGGGAAGGAGAGAGAGAAGGGAGAGAGAGAGGAAGAGAGTGGCGGATGGGCTCTTACATGGGCCCAATCATGCCAAGCCTTAAATTGTATCGTGTCCGGGCCGGCACTATATGCCGAGGTTGCGGTCCAAACACGACACTATGGATCGGGTCGGGCCGGCATGACACTATTTCTAATGGGCCATGTCGGGTTAGGGTCGTGTTTTTTCGTGCTGGGTCTAGTGCCGCCCACTGAGCCCGGCCCATTTGGCCATCTATATCTGGAGTGATACTTCGATCGTGTTGCTGTTGTTTCTTGTACCCCATCTCTTCGATAGGGTTCTTCCTCAGCACCATCTTGGTGAAATTCCCTATCTAAATATGTCAAAGATGCATCTGAACATCTCGACGAATAATGGATGAAAAGGGATGGTAATAGCTGTCTGATCGGGATGACACATCAGTTTAATTTAAGAACTTGACAGATAAATCTAAAAGGAATGAGCCTGATGCCTGTTTTCGGCTGTATCTTAGATCTGTTTAAATGATCTATATGGAAACCAAATGTTTGACTCTTTTGAGTGGACATGCCACACAGTGCAAGTGTACGTAGGACACAGCAGCGATGTGGGGGCTGGATGGAGGCGTGAGATGGTGAGGAACTGCGGAGCCGAGGGAGACCTCAATGGCTTGAGACGCCAGGAAATGCATGGAGGCGAGTTGCGGGTAGCATTCAATGCACGAAATAGCTCCAAGCTAGGAGACGATTTCCCAATGCCCCTCAGTCCTATGCCAGACGGTTTTGAGTCTCCATCACGTACGATTCATCCTTGCACTGATATGTTGTCTAATTATAAGGTCTAAGCTTAGTGTCTGGCATTTGATCACAATGCAAGAAAAGATGATGTACCAACAAGGTCAAAACATTTTCAGTTCAATTATTGCTAGTATGCTGAAAAGTATCTCAGTGCTTTTTGCCCAGACTCTGAACCAGGTTTCTAGTATGGCATAGTTTTTATTAGAAATATTTAGAAAGCTGTTAGACAAATACCAAAATGGGCTTAAAGAAATTGAAACACCAAACGACAAACCTCCGATTCCCTTTAAATCAACTTTGCAGTAGTTGGCACGCCGCAACATGTTCTGTCAAAATTGAAAATCCATCTGTAGTCTAAAATATGATTACTTGTCCTATAAGATATAACTAACAATAAGTGTTTTAAGATGGCAAAAAATTGCTCAGGCGTTGTATGTGGCTCTCTGGCTATAATCTTTGTGAGAGGAGTGCTGGAGCAAACCTCCTCTAGTACTCTAAACATGATTATTTTCCGTTTAGGGTAAGTATCAGTGAAAATGTCAAATTGGTGCAAATTCAAATTCCATTAGGCCTAAAAGTCAATTCCACACCCCCAACTTCGTATAGCTTTCTTACCAAAAAAAAAATTATCCTTTTGTATTCTGGTGGCACTTTACACCACCAGTTTTTATAGGATCTCTCTAACTTGTTTCACCTTTTCCTCTAACACCTTGAATTTCATATAATGAAAACAAAATGTTAGCATCACGGGATGTTTGGCAAATTACACTACTGGATATAGTGCTAATAACTTCTATCATCTTCAAGGATATCTTGTTTTTGTTCCTATAGTTCTATCAATTTTATTGATCCAGTAAGGTGATATCAAAGTGTCTGGAACCCATCGAACTTCAGAAATCTCATTTTGTCTTTGGTAGATTTAAGAACTACACAAAAGGGACAAGCAGCTAGGCTGGATCAGAAGGGACACCATATATGGTGTTCAGATGCCGCCTACTTCGATACTGTAAGTTCACCGACAAACACTGTGCATCGCCGCATCAGCGACACACATGCACTTTCTTTGTCTCACCTCAGGATCGGATTTGTGATTTGCCCAAGGTCTATGGTGGCATGTGGACATCTTTGTCAAAGGAAAAGAAATAGCGAGTTGGAACATGCGACCTACGAGTCGAGGAAACGATGGGAGGCAACTTATATAGAAGCAGCTTATGCTGTGCCCACGCTCCATGTCGTCGTGAGTTCAGAGCGGTGTAGGCTGGTGAGTGCATGGTTTATGGTTCATTGCCAACTAACTCGAAGGTGGCGATAGAATGCAAATGAACAAACAAGTCTGTCGACCGGTGTTCTTGGTTCGCACTGTGATGTAGAGGCCCAAATATTGAACTATTCCTTTATCTAAAAAGGTCACACAACCCAAGAATCGCGCTTATCTTTTCTGCGTTCCCTCTATTTCTGTCGTAATGAAACCATTGGATGGACTCTCTCCCTAGGGGTCTGAAGATCAACACGATATGTGATTTGCGGTTAAAACTGATGAAACCCAAAGTCAGCAAAAAGTTCAGAGGTGAAATTGAACTTATTCCACGTAAAATATCATGTGTTCTCTTGATGCCACACATTCCAAATATATGCCGCATTTGCCATGCATCAAGATAGTTCTTAAGTTGCCATGCGTGTATCCAATGAAAAGGTACTGAATAATGGACTTAAGAGGGAAAAGTAGTGAGGAAAGTGGCTGCACTTCACAAGCTAGAGGAATTGAACTATTGAATTGACTAGCGAGAGAGATATGGACTTATATAACATTTCAAGATATTTGAATTCATATAAAAATATTGAATTGCCATGGAAAATAAAAAGAAATTAGGTGGTGCATAAATAAACCTTCAAAATATTAAAGAAACACTTCAAGATATTTGAATTCATATAAAAATATTGAATCACAACTTCAAAAAATATGAAATAATATATAACACCCGTGCATAGAAAATGAAATCACATGTCAACTGCAGAAAAGAAAAATAATAATCGCATGATGCATCAATTACACTCAGAAAAGAGGGAAGGTGGGAAGATAGGCAAGAAAAAAAGAAAATAAATTACACTAGCATGTGAAGAGGGGAGGAGCAAGCCAGTACTTGGGGAAAAAAAAGAGCCAAGCAACCAAAGCTGGCAAGCCCAATACACATTGTGTGGGGAGAGCAAGCCTGCCAAGGCCAAGAGGCCCACATGTGATGGAGGGAATGGCACGTACGAGGAGGAGGTGCAAGCTAATTTGGAAATGAGCTTTCTTTTATAAACGAAAGAACCTTAGTATTGTTTTGTTTGTTTTTCCTCGCAAAAAAGAAAGAAAGAATCTTTAAAAAATTCTCTAAATTTTGTTTCATGATTAAAGAAATGACTCATATTCTATTTATATTCCTAACATTATTTTGTTTCCGCAAAGCTAAAATAAAGTATAATTTTAAAAGGTGATACTATCCATTACTTGCCGTTTTCTTTTTCTTTCTATCGCCGCCTTCAGCCTTTTGACCAGCATCCGACGATCTGCACATCTTCTTCAACCTTCCATTTCTCATACATTCTCGCACCATAGCCGGTACAATGTTATCGAAGCCATGGCAGCCAACCTAGCCATACTAATCCGGCTCTACTTCGATATCATCCATCTCGTGTGTTAGACCCGGAGCCACATGACTACATACATGGCGTACATATTATAAAGGTTGGGACATGATTCACATCCCGCATATGTTGTAACTACTCGTACAGGAGTAGGATCAGTCGGAATAGAAGAAAACTATCCGAGTATTACTCGGGTAGGACTCCTAAGCTAGTATCGGGCTAGAATTTCCATGTAACCCTACCCTCCAGACTATATAAGGGTGGGCAGGGACCTCCTTCAAAACAACCACCAATCCACATCTAAGACAATACAAACCACCATACGGGACGCGAACTCCTTGCACCTTCGAGTTTCAGATCTTAGCGACACCCTACATAAAACCTACCACCTCAGGATATCCTTTTGTGGGCTTGACGATAAAACACCGACAGTTGGCGCGCCAGGTAGAAGTTATCGTTGGGATCATCGGGCGAGTTTGAAGGACCTATTCATCAAGATTAATACGCTCCAGGCGACGGATCAATTCGTCGAGTTAAAGACCGGAACACCGTGCATCACCAGCAAATTCACCGTGGTCATTGTATGGTCATTGTCTGAAAAAAAGGGGGCAACAAGAAGTTCCGGTCGCGTGCGGAGCAGTTACGCGCAAATATCTGCGGTCGTGTGTTTGTTGCTACTGTCTCGAAGACACCAACATGCAAGCGCTGACGATGCAATACTAAGCTAATTGCTTCCCGGCGCCGAATCCTATAGTGAACCGATGAAGGCCAATCATATTCCATCTAGTGCTCTTCGAGTACTCTCCGTACTAAGCTACTTTTTGGAGTTTAGCTACATGTACACAAAGACCATCAGAAGATCTATTGCTCTTGCTACTCAAGAAGACGCACGCGGTTACTAAGGCATATGGAAGCTACGAGCAAGGGTCAAGCTACTTTAACTACTTCAATTATCGTGAGGACGCTGGTCGATCCACCGATGACTATTTCGACTACTCATCTCGACTAGAAAGAGAAAAATGACTTTAGTCAGAAGCGGGTCTCGTACCATCGGTAACTAGTCGGAATCGAGTCCGACTAGTCGGGCTTCATCAACAAACCATCCCGGCTCCATCGGTGATCGCTACGGCTTCGTCGACAATCGCCTGCGAATCAAACTAAGTCATTTTTTAATAAATATTTATCAATTAAACACTCTCAGTCTCCGTGGCTATATTCTTTAGTTTATGGGACTACTTCCGACCATATCGACCATGCTTTCGACTGTCTAGCTGGTCCGCCCACTACAGAAGCAGTCGTATTGCCCCATGCCTAGGTGCGCTACGCGCGTGATCTGTTTTCTCACCATGACTCACTACAAAGCCGTTCGGGAGGGTCAACGCCGACCCTGACTTTCGAGTCCTTGCCGGACCTCATATTCCTCTAGGAATTCTCGAGTTAACTCGTGCAGCTCAAGTCCCAAATCGTGAAACCTCTAATCATCCTGCGCGCTACCTACATATAATTATTGGTCCGCCCAAGCATTGTAGCCGTGGCAAGCCGCTCTGTTCTTGAGCAGTGGTTAGCAGGGCTAGGTGCCTAGCGACTAAAGGCAAGGACCGCAGGAAGTCCTACTCGGCGTTTTGCTAAAGAAAAGGGGATTTACACACATATGCGTCTTGCATCCTTCAAATATACAAGTTCCAAACTTGCACTACATAATGTTTATCATGTGTTTTTACAGTTCAAGATTCAACGACGACTCGGACGATCCCCAGGCTTAGGGGCTGGAGCCGCCGACTACTCGGCGTACCTTCGGCGACTCGTCTAGCTCCCATGCTCGGGGGTTGGACGCAACAAGACTACTCGGCATACCTTCGGCGACTCATCTAGCTCCCATGCTCGGGGCTGGATGCAGGAAACATCTCGGCGTATCACTGTGCGGAAGCTGAAGAGGTTTTCTCGAAATAAGATTTGATTTGAGCGATAATTTAGGGCTCTTTTGGGGAAGTTATTTATTTAACCGTTTTTTTAGATTTCATTCAAAAAAGGGGTTTACGAATTTCTGAACCAATTTATAACCATCAAGTTAAATTTTTAATTTTTTCTACAATGCATGCCACGACCTTTTGATCCTTTTTTCCAAACCTTGGGATTTGGATTCAAGACTCGAAGGCTGCGGAATACGTGTCATCATCGACTTATTTTTCAAACGTGTTGGAAGATAAGGAGAGAAAATTCAAGACTAATTTGACCATCAGCGTGATTCTACGATTCAATCTAAGGCTCGGGGGCTACTCCATATAGGGTGCGAGTTATCGCACCCCGTATAAAAGAAGACTACTCGGGGCATGAGCACCTCATAGCCTCGAATCAGCCAAGGAAGTACTCGGAAGACACCTTCAAGACGGAGTTCAAAGAACTCGAAAACGCCTTCAGAAGTACTCGGAAGCTTGCAGTACTCGACTACGAAGAGCTCGGGGGCCTTGTCAGACCCGGGGCCACAGGACTGCGCACACGACGTATATATTCTAGGATAAGGGTTGGGACATGGCCCACCCCCCGTATCTGTTGTAACTACTCGTACAGGAGTAGACCTAGTCAGAATAGAAGGAAACTACCCTAGTAGTACTCGGGTAGAACTTCTAAGCTAGTATCGAGTTAGAATTTTCATATAACCCTGTTCCCCAGACTATATAAAAGCGGGCAGGGACCTCCTTCAAAACAACCACCAATCCACATCTAAGGCAATATAAACCACCACACATGACGTAGGGTATTACGCTTTTTTGTCCGAACCTGTCTAAATTTTTATGTTCCTTATATCTTCGAGTTCCAGATCTTTGTTCCTTACATCTTCGAGTTTCAGATCTTGGCGACACCCCTATATAAAACCTACCACCTCGGAGTATTCCTCGATGGGCTTGGCGATAAAAAACCGACACCGTAGTCCTCTACCACTCACCACCATAGGTATTCCTGACCCTACCACCTCACCACCCACCGTGTGAGCTCTACCGAAGATCGCCGCCGCTGTTTACGTGCTCGTTGCCTGATATCAAAGCTGATTTTTTAGGCTCAAAAGTGCATAGAAAATGTGTACACTATCCTGTGAAATTTGCGCTGTTGACACGTGAAAGAAACGGCTTCGCAGTTTTGACACTCGAAACGTTGGCTTCGATAAAATGACTCTACAAACGTGAGGTTGTTTTGACACTCGAAATGTTGGCTTCGATAAAATGACTCTACACTATCCTTGAGGTTAAGGAGCCTCGCCCTTTCCCACCGCCCGCGGCTGCAAGGCCGCCGATCGACGGCTCCTGCTCCTCCCCCGCCGTCCAAAGATATAAAAAAGAAAAGAAAAAACAGGGGCGCTTGAGTTCCGGCCGGCTCGCCCGCGCGCCGGTTCACACCGCGGTCGCACCCTTCCCCCTCTTTTCTTCCGCCCAACACGCCCCCGGCCCTCCACCCCCCAGTTCACTCGAGCACGCATCGGCAGCGCCACCCCGCCCTCCTCCTGCTCCATCCTCCTCCTCCGCCGTCGCGGGGGCCGGCGCGGAAGGGAAGGATCCGTCCCTCCGACCGGGCCGGTTGGTCTCGCCCTCGCCGGTAAGGAAGCCCTAACGAGCTTGTTTCTCGGGTTGATTGCTTGCTTTGGTTGGGATTAGTGGTTCGAGAGGATTGTTATCTCTTCCCTTGCTGTGACCCGTGGAATCCGAATCTTCCTTAATCGGGGCGGATGCTCCTCGAGCCCACTCCAGACCAATCCAATCCCCTTCCGGGTTGCTGGATTTGCTTGCTTGGTTGCTGCGTGGCGGAGTAGTTTCCCTTTTCCGATTGCTTTGGGGGTGGGTGGAGACCCCGAAGACCGTCGCCTGGCGATAGTGTGGGTACTGGGTCGCCCGGTAGAGGAATTTTTCTTAGAATCTCTCCTATCAGGTTCCAGGATGTGCTCCTCTCCACGCGCTTCTGGAAAAGGCTGGCTGAAAGCGACCCGCGTTCCTGCTCTCACTCGCCTCAATAATATCTGAAATGGATAGCCCCGAGCCCCCCTAAAAGAGAAATAAAACGGTACTTGCTTTATTCAAGTTATTTTCAGAGCAGCTGTACTATAAGCGTCCTGTTTATGTGAACAAATTTGTTAGTTCACACATCGAAGAGGTAAGGCCTTCATGCTACTTGGTGTGTTGAGTAAAGGACGGGTGGGGGATGGGTGTTGTACGCTGGTACCTATTGGCAGATTGACTGCAGCCTGTGTACGAGGGAATGCCTTATTTCTGAAGTTACTATTTATGGCTAATGCTCTTCTGTGTTTTGATGCATGTGCTGAAGGGGTCAGAGGTGACGGGACGGCGATATGAGGCAGTGGTTATGTTGTAACTGCCACTTTGACGACGAGGAAGATGGCCGTGACAAGGAGCAATCCAAAGCTCAGAGCAATAAGATAGACCGTACGTTACTTACTTTTGATCCCTGTTTTTGTTTTCTTGTCTATCACATAGTGTAAAATACAGTGCGACAATGAACCTAGTCACTCATATTAAGTTTGAATAGTAGCTGAAAGCAGTCTTCTGTCCATTCACCAAAAGTTTCGAGTTTTTAATATGATTCAGATTGTTGCCGGATGCACATACAGATAAGGTAGATTCAGATATTACTGTGGTCACTAGTTAGCAACTTGATTATGCAAGAATATCATCATGATGTTTATATAAAAATCAAATTTATGCACATCAAATTACCATAATGGTGTTCTCATATCAAATGTATGCACTCCAAATATTTTAAGGTTTCATGTATTAAATTTTTGCACTCTCATATAATGTATACACCATTGTTTAGGTAGGCAGGCGAAGAAGTTTTGGACATCATTCCTTGTTTTTATGTCATCCACGCTACTTTTGGCCTTTGGGCTATACGCAAATGAACCCTTTCTTTTTTAAGGGCCCAAATTCACACACTACTCACAATACATGTCTTTTATGACTTCCTTGTTTTCCAAAGTGTTATATTTCTTGTCTCATATTTGACTCCCTTGGTACTCTATTTAAAAGGATGTTTCCAAGGTGTTCTGCTACATGTTAAGGTCCTGATGCATTATCCACATCATTTACATGTTGATTCTTTGCTGATTTAGTTTTTTTATCTTTTCAGCGAAACAGAAGTCTTCAAAGCCTCCTGTTAGTCAACCTGAGCCAGAGATTTCCCCTCCTACAATTGATGTCCCTGAATTGTCATTGGATGACTTGAAAGAAAAGACTGATAATTTTGGCTCCAGTGCTCTGATTGGTGAAGGTTCTTACGGACGAGTATACCATGCCACTTTGGATGATGGGAGGCAAGCAGCAGTTAAAAAACTTGATGCATCTGAAAATGAACCTAATGATGAGTTCTTGAAACAGGTGAGTGCCCACAGGACATGAAGCTTCTTGCCTTTTCTGTTCATATTCCTCATAACTAGATGATAATATCAGAAGGGAAAGCATGAAAAAAAATGTTTGTATGTTTCTGTGTCGCAGGTCTCACTGGCATCAAAGCTAAAACATGAAAATCTTGTTGAGATGTTGGGTTACTGTGTGGAGGGAAATTACCGCATACTGGCATATGAATTTGCAACCATGGGTTCTCTTCATGATGTTTTGCACGGTAAGGTGTTAAGCATCTGGTATCCTTTTCATGCCACATGTATATAACGTATATTCTTTAGGATGTCATGCTCATCTGTAATGGACCTGCATCATATTCCTTTATACAACAGGAAGAAAAGGCGTCCAGGGTGCACAGCCTGGACCTGTGCTTGACTGGATGCAGAGGGTCAAAATTGCTATTGAGGCTGCAAAAGGTATAGAATATCTGCACGAAAAGGTTCAGCCCTCAATCATCCATCGGGACATTAGATCAAGCAATGTACTGCTGTTTGAGGATTTCAAGGCAAAAATTGCGGACTTCAATCTTTTGAACCAAGCACCAGATATGGCAGCTCGCCTCCATTCAACTCGTGTATTGGGAACTTTTGGGTATCATGCACCAGAGTAATTTTCTATACCCTAGTTAATAATAATGCTTTGCTGCATAGCACATCTATTTTTTCGTTAATGTTACTCAACTGTAGTTTTTTCAGCTCAGTTATGGTTGTCGTAATTCATATATCTTGAACTAACTATAGTATGGTAGCATTTGTTTGAGTTTGGTAATTTATTTAGTGATTTTATTTAGTGATTGAATTGGTAATTTATGTTCATATTATTGGTATTATATTTTCCCATGTTCATCTGGTTGATTGCTATTGACGAGAAGTCAGCTAGTTCTGTTACATAAGTTATCATGGTTCAAAGTCATTCTATGGCAGTTGAGAAGCACACACGCACACCAGCAGATGAAGGGACATTTTTTTCTTAAAAAAAATCATATTGCAAACCCATGATATACAGCCTCCATCCAAAGATAAATTGCTGCCCTAACCAGTACTCTTCATTCTGTTGAACAGAAAATTATTGATGTTTACTGTGGTTACAAGGATTTTTTTTCCTACTAAATATAATATGTAACCCGTACCTGGTGCTATGAATCAAGTCAAGGTGAATGTTTGTGTAACTGTATTACATACTAGTAAACCTAGGTCACTTTTGTCCCTCACAATCATTTATGTACGTAGCTACAAACAAAAACCTAGGGCCACCTTTTTTTGTTTTCCCCAGTTGTCATCTGTGTACATAATTGCACATTGACTTATACTTGCCTACTTGTCATCTGTACTTGTAAGACTTGCACTTGCTAGTATAAAGATCTGATTTTTGCTCCAGTAGACCCTTTTAAAAACTAGAACACATCTCAAAGTAAAAACAATTAAATTAATTATTTTAGTCTTGGGTTTAGGAACAGCCCAGCCCTTCCCGCCCCTACCGAGCCCAACGCATGCCCAACGGAATCTGATTGGGTCAAGAACGGAGGTGCTGTTTAATTTCATTTCCAGGCGATGTATTCCTTAGGTGTGGGCAACATCAGCACGGAGCTCTGCGGTGGCTGAGCTCACTGCAAGAACTTCCTCTTACCACATCTACGGCTGCAGCTGTCCTTCTGTGGCTCCAGTGAGATCGGCCACTGGCACAGTTCCATGGCTTCACTGCTCACACCGAAGGATCGAATGTGCCACCAGGAAATGAAATGGCAGGGCACGTCCGTTCTGAATTCAATCAGTATTTCAGTGGGAATGGGTTGTGCTGGGTAGGGGGCCGGGCCTGGGAAGGTCAAAAGACTTCAAAATAATTTAATAATTATGATTTAGTTAGTTAATTAATTTTCTTTGAGATGTGTGCTACTTACTTCAAAAGGGTCTATCGGAGCATTTCTCTAAGGATTTATACCTTACCATTTTTGGAACCATCAGTTTAACTAACAAAGCTGGACCTTGGTTAGGTAGATAACCAGTCTTATTTGGAATGTTATGACAGATCTTAGCTGTCTATGTGTCTTGTAAATCGCTTATGACTACATATCAAAAAACTACTCACACCTCGAATATATTATTGAAGCAATGACTATATCTAGGTTATTTTGTCTAAGCCTTTACAGTTTTCAGTAGTGATTTCCCATTATATGTTAGCATCAATTTCACTCTTATAAATTGGGTATCTCATTATATGTTGACACAGCTATGAAGTTATTTGAACGTTCATCTGTATACAATGGTTGCTTCTATGGTACCACCATAGAGATTGTTTTTCTACACTGGGTATATACTCACTGCAGCAATGGTAATTTATTAGAATGAGCAATCAGATTAGTTTTTCTTGAACTGACAGCAAATATTGAATTCCATGTGGGATCAAGTATTGAACCTGAACTTCTGCTAATGTCCGGGCCTGTAGTCTCACTTTTATCAACAATATTTCAAAAAGTATCTACATTCTACCCAGCTACCTTCTAGGTTTGCCCCCAAACCTTCAGGACACGTGCTCGAGTGAATATTTCATTTTAAGAATGTTGAATAACAACACCAATGTGTCAAGAGAATGTATTCTAACTTCCACTTATAAAAGGAACTGCATTTACTGCATTTTAGAGCCTTTGCAAAACTTCACTTGCAAATTAAATTAGTGTCATTTTACTGGTCAACAATCTACTTAAACCTGGTCAACAACCTTTATGGCATCCCCACTTGATCTTCAATTGTTGTGGCTGTTTTCCCTATATGCGATGTTAACATGACAGGGTTCACTCACATAATTTCTTGAAGAAATTTTGGAGCTAAAGGCTCCCACCTACTTCGTTGCATTTTCTTGATTTCAATAGCATGCCCAATAAAATATGGGCTATGCATCATTCATGTATCATATCACTTTCTTTTGCTATCTAGGACGGTGACATAGAAGTAGCACACTTTGTGATTAAATCGTGAATTTCCTTTCTGTGCGTGGTAGGGAAAATTCTGTTCGTTAGAGGTGTTTAAATACCAAAGTTACATTTATTTTTGCCCTTGATTTTTATTTTTGCTTGACTACATTGGTTAGTATGTTTTCAGTCTTCATTACTCCATGCTTTGTAACTATTTAGTCAAGTATTGGTAGGGTTCAGTAAATAAATCTAGCAACATTATTGATTTCTATTGCAACATTGCAGTGAAAAATAGTATTTTTATTCTTTGCATGAATTTAAGAAATTTTAAAAGCCCTGCTTTTCTCGCTGCCTTTCTAAATTCGGCTCTATTTGGTACAGATATGCTATGACTGGCCAGCTGACACAGAAAAGCGATGTCTACAGCTTTGGTGTAGTCCTTTTAGAACTTTTGACTGGAAGGAAACCAGTAGATCACACAATGCCTCGGGGACAACAAAGTTTAGTCACTTGGGTAAGTCATTTTGCTAACTGGCTGTTGAAGAATGATTACTTATGTGTTGTTCAGTATAATCTTTACCCCCTTGTCAAGTGCTCTATGTATCAACTGGTGTAATTGAAGCATAAAATGTAGAAAAAATTTGGGAGCGAGAAAGTGATGCGCCATCTACGAGATATGAATGATTGAGATAAATTTGGCCGTTGATAGCAATGCTGGGATGGATATGAGGTGGAGTAGCAAGTTGTTTGATTTTCTTAATTTAAAATCGTGGTAGTAATTAATTAGATAGCCAGGACTGGATAGTGCTATTTCCCTCCTGAAATGGTTTCTCCACAATAGCGTAGTTAGTTAGATGTTACTTCGGAAATGGGTTTACTCAGATAATACTAAACTGAAAAGTGAGAAGTATCTGGTTAGAAATTGGTGAGAATACCCCAGTCAGAAAAGGTAGTTAAGTATCCATGTCTGACTTGTTTTATGTGCAATATTTACTCTCAGGCTACTCCAAGATTAAGTGAAGACAAGGTCAAGCAATGTGTAGATCCCAGGTTGAAGGGAGAATATCCTCCAAAGGGAGTTGCTAAGGTCACCCTTTTGCCCCCTCAGACACATGTCTCTATGAGTGATATTTTACATTCAGTTTAGGCATCCTACTTCCTAATGAGCATGCAATTATTGACGTAACTTCTTTGATTCACCTGCAGCTCGCTGCTGTGGCAGCTCTATGCGTGCAATACGAAGCAGAGTTCAGGCCCAACATGAGCATCGTTGTGAAGGCGCTTTCTCCTCTCCTCCAACAAAGACCCGCACCTGCCGTGTCAGAGCCAGCCCCCGAACCTGCAAGCTGAGGCCAAGTCGCATGCGATGGGAACCTTTCAGCACAAGCCATCTCGGAATCAGGCTATCAGCACATTCTGTGTGTATTTGAGAGTATTTTGGATGTTCGTTTTGCAGCGTTCCCAATCGGATAAAGCATAGATGAAGTTGCCCCTGCCGTTTGTGGCCACCTAGGTTCGCTGCTTGATATTGGCGCGGTACAATGGTATGTAGTAGGATTGAAGTTTTCTTTTCCCTTATTTACCAACTCTGTAGGTTTAAGGAATTTGCCATGTTTGGACGAAGAGATGATTTTCCGTCTGCGGCATGATATCGTTGCTACCTTTGATTTCCTGTGCTGGTTATCTCGCACGGTAGTTGCTCGTTGAAATGTGAATTAGTGTTGGCGTGGTGTGCTGTGTCTGTACTTGTCCTTTAAGATCGAGAATCGCTCTGATCTGAACTACTTATTACTGAAGGGATATGGATGCTTTGCAGCATCAGGTAAACTAGAGTTATATGACCAACAACTCAGTTGCAAATTAGGCCCTTGAAATTGCATGAGAGATGAAAGGCAGAAATTGCAACTCTTCATGCGAGATGATCACAATAAATATTGAAATTGCACGGGCCCCTCTTAAGAACATGCCAACCTACACGACCGGTGATTGCTGTTGCTGATGGCTCGGCTTGGCGGCACTGTTATCTTGAGACTCTGGCCCTCTTCAAGACTACTTGAAGCTGTCATAGTAAGCGTTTGTGAGCGGGAGAGGAGGCCATGAGGGAAAATGCTCATTCGGAAAAACTGTGGGAAATAGTAGTACAGGTAAGAAATCCTAGGACCAATCATCTTGTGGGGAGCTCTAACGGGTAAAGTTTCCCAGGTTTGTTTCTCCCGACTAAAGTTTAGTCTCGTCATATCGGATGTTGGACATCAATTAAAAATATTAAATATAGGCTAATTATAAAATCAATTGCATAAATGGAGACTAATTCGCGAGATGAATCTATTAAGCCTAATTAGTCCATAATTTGGCAACGTTGTGCTACAATAAACATATACAAATGATGGATTAATTACGTTTAATAGATTCATCTCGTGACTTAGTTTCTATTTATACAATTAGTTTTATAGTTAGCTCACGTTTAGTCTCCCAATTGGCATCCAAACATCTGATGTGACCCGGATTAAAAATTAGTTCCAGATGGAAAGTGTTAATCTACTATTGTGACTTGGGAAGCCTGCCACTTGTCAGTTCCAGACAACCTGTCTTTCACTCCTTTCCCATTTCTCCTTCCATAGTTTCATCATTCCCTTTCACGTGGCACGGTTATCTCTTCCAAACCCCTACCTACCCAATTACCGAATGAAAATAAAAATAATTATGTAACAATATATAATAAATATATACAAAGAAATATATAACAACTTTATATAAAAAATTGGAAACAAAAAATCAGAAAAACATTAATTCAGAAATATTGAAACAATAAAGTGTAGGAAGAAATGAAACAGCAAACTTTGGGGCCAAAATTTTGAGAACAAAAATATAGGAATTTAGCGCGAAAAATTGCAAGCAAAAATTAATATCAATCAAAATTTGCCCGTCTCTGTCCTGCTTTAGATTTTGTATTTACTGAAATGAGTTAGGTCATTACGTATCTCTTACTCCCTTCGTCCTGAAATGTAAGGCATTAGAGAGTTCAGAAATTATATCCAAATGTAAGGCATTCTAGAACTTTTGGATAAGTATTAAAGGAAATCGTTTAATTTTTCTTAGCTCTTAGCTGCATACTTAACTTTTCTACTGCTCCTTCCCTGCTTAATTTTAGGAACAACTTTAATTATGGCAGGTAAACAAAGAGCTTTTAGAGGGTACATGCGTCTTTTGTTCTCTCCCTTAATATGTCTTAGAATTGGTAGAATGCCTCACATTACATGATGGAGGGAGTATGCATAAATATTTGCATAAACATGATTTGAGTCACACTACTTTACACTACATGTATTAGTGTGATACTAAAAGTGAATTGAGTAGAGATGGGTGCTTATTAGGGGTGTGAATTAATGACCCTTAGGTGTACCTCCAATCCTCTTTAGTTTAAATATCTGTACTACTTCTTCAAAATAGTTCTATTTTGAAAAAGTAATACAAATATTTGAACTAAAAAGGGTTGGAGGTGTATCTAACGATCACTAATTTACACCTCTTATGCTTGTTAACTATTTTAGCATGTGAGGTAGCCGGTAGCCGTGCATGTATTTCGACTCCACGCTGCTTCTTCCTACCAAGCTGGCCAACTGGCTCCTCGGAAGAAGCCCCCCTCTGGCCGTCCAATCGGACGTGTATAGATCTGAGCTTGCACGCATGTGATCAATCAACCGAACGGATTTGACCTTGATGCGGGACCCACTTATCCGTTGGGAATTATTGTCCCAAATGTGTCCGACTTCCTATTTAAAACAGAACCTCTCAATCACCCATCGTCCACTAAGTACTCTAATTAGGAACGGTGCGATATGAGATGTCCATATGAGCGAGCCGTAGACGCGACGCCTTTAAAATCTCTAAAATCCTACGTGGCATATCTTTTTACATAGGTGATTCTATCTACTGTAAACGCCCTAAAATTAAAAACAAATGGAGGGAGGCAGGGGAAACGGGCATTAATATAATAAATAGTTCATGACCTCATTGGCTCCGGCCTTGGAAGAAGCTGCCCTCGCTCTGCCTATCCAATTGGACACATACATGGATGTTGAGCTTATGTGCATGTGACCAATCAACTCAAATAATTTGACTTGAGACAAAGTGAGAAACAGAGGAGATCTTAAGGCCCTAACTCCGACCTTATGCATAACAAGAACAGGTTTGAAGGGGGCATTTAGCCCAAAAAACTTAGGACCGGACCTGGCCTCACCGAGTAGCAAAAATCCACCGGAGTGGAAGGCGGAACCATAGAAGTGGGAGGAGTCGTGCTCATCGTTCTAATGAGTGGCATTGTGGATGGAGAATGAGGTGATGGGGTCGGCATTGGCTCTACTGCAGCACATGAACACAGGAAGGAGCAGCGTGCATATATGATGAAGGTTTATTTTTTCATTTATATTTAGAAGGTGGGTCCCATCTTAGATCCACATGGGCTCTTAGGCCATTCCTGATGCAAATTTTAGAGACATGCACATTAAATAGGGTCACATAAGCATCTATGATGATGTGGTAAGGTAATATGAAGTAGAGAGGGAAGGAGTTTTCATTATGATAAATTGGATGTACTCCTTCCGTCCCATGAAAAATGCAGTGGTAATGTTTGAACAAAAATTCCACAAGGAGTGCAATTCTAGAAATTGGATCTCAACTACCTGCCTACTTAAATGGTCAGATTTGATTTGCATGCCAACACTAACTGCATATAACCAACAAATGAGGGCATGGGAGTCCTTTCATGCCACCACTAATTTGTCCGGAAGTATGGAGGGAGTATGCTATTTGCAAGATTACGAAATCTGTTAAAATTTGAATTGAGGTAGCCTATAAAACCATACCATGAAATGAAATTACTCATTGGAGATCCTGTTTCGTTCATCAACTCATATCTTCTTGAATGACGTGACACTTTTAGAAAGAGTGAAATAAAACTCTCCATCCTGTAATATAAGATATTTTAGAAATTCTAAGACAAATTAAGTGAGAGAATAAAAGATGCATGTACCCTCGGAGAGCTCTTCGTTTAACAGCTATAATTAAAGTTGTTCCTAAGATTAAGCATGGGAGGAATAAATAGAAAAGGTAAGTATGCAACTAATAGCTTTATGTTTGGATATAAATTTTAAACACTTCAATACCTTATATTTTGGGATGGAGAAAGTGCATACAGAAGGTAATCTTATCCAACGTGGGATCATCTTAAAGACGGTGGAGGGTGTTATAGACTTGGTATGCTCTAAAAGGAACAGACTTGTCTGACGGGAATTATTGTCCGGAATGTGGCAGAGGAGAACAACATCCTTCACCAATTGCAAATACATTAGGCTATATTTGAGAAGCCCACATGAGCCACCGCAGAGTCAGCGCTCGGATGCTGAGTTGTTCCTGCATGTAAGCACATGTTCTTGTCCAGAAAAAGCATCCTCGGGCTGGAGAGAACATGCCACACTCCGGATTAAAGAATCGCGAGACCAACCGACCTGTCTGTCCGTCTGACTGCTTCTGGCCGGGTGCAGTACAAATAGACGTGCAGAGCAAAGGATGGGAAGCACTCGAGCTCCCTGCAGCAGCAGCAGTAGCAGCAGCCTCTCAGAGCAAACGGCCGAGATGGCTAGAGTGGCGGCGATCTTGGTGTCATGCGTGCTGCTCCTGGCCGCGACGTCCTGCCACGGGCTCAAGTACGGCTACTACAACCGGCGGTGCCCCCCGGCGGAGTTCATCGTCCGGAACGTCGTCGGCAAGGCCATCCGCCAGAACCCCGGCATCGGCGCCGGCCTCATCCGCCTCGCCTTCCATGACTGCTTCGTCCAGGCACGTGTTTCTCTTCATTTTCCATGCCATGGCACGTGCTGCCTGCATGTAACTAACAATGGTCGCCATTGTTGTTGTCGTTGCAGGGCTGCGACGCGTCCGTGCTGCTCGACCCGACGCCGGCGAACCCGCGGCCGGAGAAGCTGGGCCCGCCCAACTTCCCCAGCCTGCGCGGCTTCGAGGTGATCGACGCGGCCAAGGCGGCGCTCGAGCGGGTCTGCCCCGGCAAGGTCTCCTGCGCCGACGTCGTCCAGTTCGCCGGCCGCGACGCCGCCTTCTTCCTCAGCGGCTACAAGGTCAACTACGCGCTCCCGGGGGGCCGCCTCGACGGCCGCGTGTCGCTCGAGAACGAGACGCTCGCCTTCCTGCCGCCGCCGTCCTTCAACCTCTCCGAGCTCGTCGACAGCTTCCGGACCAAGGGCCTCGACGTCGACGACCTCGTCGTGCTCTCGGGGTCCCACACCATCGGGCGCTCCCACTGCTCGTCCTTCTCCGACCGCATCGGCACGCCGCCGTCCGACATGGACGCAGGCCTCGCCGCCGTCCTCAGGAGGCAGTGCCCGGCGAACCCCAACTTCAACAACGACCCCACGGTGGTGCAGGACATCTTCACCCCCAACAGGCTCGACAACCAGTACTACAAGAACGTGCTGCGGCGCAAGGTGCTCTTCAAATCCGACGCGGCCCTGCTCACGTCCACGGAGACGGCCAGGAAGGTGGTCGAGAACGCGGCCGTCCGCGGGAGGTGGGAGAGGAAGTTCGCCAGGGCGATGGTGAAGATGGCCGCCATCGAGGTCAAGACCGCCGGTAACGGCGAGGTCAGGAGGAACTGCCGCGTCGTCAACTAGGATGACGACGACACGCATGGACCGCGGCGGCGGCGGCGGCGACAACATTCAATTGCACGTATTTGCAGTGACCACTCGTGCTGCAGAATAATCATTTGTTCGAGTTGTTTTGATTCATTTGTTCATTGGAAAGCGCCGCTGTATCACTCTTTCCTTGCATATGCATCCGGATGCTCCCGTTGTATCCTAATGGATTGGCATCCGATTGATTTTTAGTCTTGTTTGTGAATAAGAATCCCAGTTACTCCCCTAAAAAAATAACAGAATCCCAGCTACTTTTTGTCCCAACGTTATTTTTTTCCATTATGAAATTCTTCAAGGGGAACACGTACACAAACATTGTTCATGTGATCAAGTAGGCAGCATGTTGTAATATAATTTTAGTTATGGCAAAACCACTCTTAGCGAGTTGTTGATGAGATGTGCTTCATTCTTAAGAGGGGGGGGGGGGGGGGGGGGGGGCGGGGCAAAATTGTGTGGCTGTTCATAAAGAGCATTAAGCTCCCACTGAACTATGTCCAGAGCTTTTGGAAACCCAAATTGTGGTTCTCCTAATATCTCCATGGAACATGGCGAATGTGAAATCCTGGTGAGAATTGAAGCTATAGCTATTACTTGATTGGTTCTCATAAACAGGCGAAGAGCATCCAAACCAGGGTGGAGTGGCGGAACGTGACCTCCGCGGGGGGGGGGGGGGGGGGGGGGGGGGGGGGGGGGGCAATTTGAAGCAGCTGTGTGAAAAGGTTGAGAAGAACTAAGTAGAGAATACTCTTGCATGTATGCATGCAAGGGAAAGTTCCCATTGGAAGGGGTCCCCATTGTGTTCCGCCACTGAGCCTCCTCTTACTACATTGTTGCAACATGGAAATGGTCATATATTTGCCACTTGGGTCACATCCATGGATTTGTTTTTATTATTACCAGGTTACCTGCCTCCGGGATTCAGATCAAATTCACAGTTTATTTTGAATCCTGATCAAATTGGAAGTTTTAAATTTTAGAATGCTTTAATTAAAGTACTAAAATAAAATCTATCTCATTCATCTACAACCGAGAATTGACGTAAAAAAGTCTGGATAAAAGTAGAAACATGGAAGGATTCAAAATTGAGAACATATTATGGAAGTCGGAAAGTCGGAAGGTCAGGCAAACGGGCCTCTATCTGACTTGGTTAGATGACTCTAGTAGCACAACTCTGAGTTTGATTTCCCGTGGAAGCAAATTTCAGACTAAGGTTAAAAAAATCCTCCTCGTTGGCATGGCTAGGCTTTGAGGGATTTTCTCAACCGAAAAACCGGTTAGTTGCTCTTAGTGGAAAACGGTTAGGGCTATCTACCCCACCGAGTTTTTTTTTTAAGTTGGAAGGTCAGGAGCTAGTTGTACATCGTTTTATCACGAGGTGCTTTGCTGGTCAACAGGCATCGGAACTTCGCTTCATCTCGAATGGCGTGCGAACGCTCCTCCCGAGCCGTCACAACACCCCAACTAACCCTGCCGCCACTCCATAAATTGGACTCCGGCCAACGCTTCAAGTTTCACTGTACTCAGCATCTAGGTCCAGTCATCCAATCACCATGCCGAACCTCACCGAGGTCGCGCGCTCGAAGAACCTCCTGCTCAAGGTGGAGGGCCATTCGGTGACCGCGGCCATGGGCGACGGCGAGTTCATCAAGTCCAGCAGATGGATCGTCGGCGGCCACTTCTGGGAGATCCACCTGCGCCCCAAGGACCACTGGGCCGGCCGCCACCGGCCGGTGACGCTCAAGCTCGTCCTGCTCTCCGAACCTCGCGGGGGCGACGTCAAGGCCAAGCTCAGCTGCCGCCTCGTCGACCCGGCCAGCAGGCTGTTCCCGTCCGAGGAGAAGAGCGTGGCGCACAAGTTCCACCGCCCGGGGGATTACTCCAGCCCCGCCGTGCTCACGGCGAGGGAGGACCTGGAAGCCTCCGGCTACCTCGCGGACGACGCCTACACGGTGCAGTGCGCCATCGCCGTGCTCCGGGAAGTCCCGCCGCAGACGGCGACGGCCGCCGACGATCCCCGCCCGGAGGCGGCCGTGCCGTCCCCGGACCTGCTCCGGCACCTGCGCGAGCTCCTGCGGGAGGGGACGGGCGCGGACGTCACGTTCCTCGTGTCCGGCCAGCCGTTCGCCGCGCACAGGGCCGTCCTCGCCGCGAGGTCGCCGGTTTTCATGGCCCAGCTGTTCGGGGGCATGAGGGAGGGGTCCTCCTCCCGGCGCGTCGAGATCGAGGTCAAGGACATAGAACCCGCGGTCTTCGGGGCCCTGCTCGGCTTCGTCTACACCGACACCGTGCCGGAGCTCGACCGGCTAGAGGGGGAGGAGGAGGCGGCGTCGATGGCGCAGCACCTGCTCGCCGGCGCGGACAGGTACGGGCTCGACAGGCTGAAGCTGATCTGCGAGTGGAAGCTGTCCGACGGCATCACCGTCGACACGGCGGCGACCACGCTGGTGCTGGCGGAGCAGCACCGCTGCTGGCGGCTCAAGGCGAGGTACGTGGAGTTCGTCGCTGGGTACCTCGACGCCGTCTTGGAGACGGAGGGGTACAGGCACCTGGAGGAAAGCTGCCCCGCGGTGCTCACCGACCTTCTCAAGGCTGCGCGTGGAGTGGAGGGGCCAACTAGTTAGCTAGCTCCTGCTAAAATGTGGCAAGTTTGATGGAATGGAACCTCGTTTCTGATTCTAGATGATGACTTACTCTCCTTGCTCATGTTTTTATTGATCATTATCCCCATTTTTATGGCCTTACTCTCCTTGCTCAAGGTGGACATTTGTTCCCTAGCTGGTTGGTGCTTCCGTTATATTTAAAGTTCACATCATGTGGTCGCAGTGAAATGAAAGTTAGCATTGAGAACCCTATTTATCTGTCTCTACATATTTATCGTCAAAAACTATCAAATTGTTATGTTCCCGACTAAGGAAAAAAGTTTCGGAAGTGAAATCAATGTCTTAGCTCTTAGGGAGAGAAATAAAATGTTCTAAAAGAAAAATCAGGGTGACAGATTTTCTAGCAAAAATCTATGTTCCGGTCAGAAAAATGTTCCAGCAGTAAAGAAATAAAATGTTCCAATTTTGTTTTACTTTTTCTATCGTAGAGAGATGGATCTAAACCCTTGTATCTTAACTCAATAGTTAGAAAAGGTGACAGATTTCAACGGATAAATAGATGGTCCCATAATTAAATGTTATTGTATACAGCTGCAGAACTGCTATTTACCCTTCCGCTGTAGTCAAGAGCAGCAATAATGGAGGAAATATCAGATACGTACGCTTTAATATAAGTACCCCAAAACAACTTACACATGGACTTATAATATATCTATAAATATTGAAAAATACTCTTATTTATGCAGTAAACATTGCTACATATAGAGGCGGTAATCAAATCAGTAGTTTTACTTTAAGCACCAGCAGGAATAAAGTAGTACTGCTGTTGTTGAGAAACTGTGGCAGTCAGCCAGTCAGGCAGTGGTAAGTTCTACAAGCGGTGATAAGTGTATATGTTTACTAATGGCTCGAGAGAGAAAAAATAACAGCAAACCCACCAGTCGATGCCTCCCATCCGTGAATTCAAGCTGACGATGATGACCTGATCATGTAAATTTTGACAATTCTAGTGGTTCAATTTTGTTAGTCAGGTGCGTAGGAGCAACTAAAACTCAGTAAAAAGAAAAGACATTCTTTCTTGATACTAAATGTAAGTAAAAGACCTTGTGGTTGCCTGAGATATACGTTCATATTACAAAGTTCAAGTTAATTGACTAAGCTCTACATACGTGGCACGAAGTCTTGTGTGTGTGATTCTCAAGTCTTTGGGTCTTTTCTTACTCAAATTAATGTGGAATATAGTAGATCCTTATCTACTGTCCTTTCAGTCTGAAACAGTAGAGAGCTCGGAAGCAACCATCTCTACTACTTAAAAAAGGCTGAGGGTGCGTACATCGCCGTTGTATGCCCTCCCCTCGTAGAAAATACGGGTGCAGCTGCTATTTCCCCGCCGAAAAATTTCAGTATTTGGATTTCAATCGCACGCTTTTTATTATTTGACACCCAGTTCGTAAGCCTTTCAAAATTTAACATCGAGGAACGCGGATTCTTCGTTTCAGGTGTTTCTTCCCATTTTGTTTCTTCTCCTTTTGTTTTTCTTTTCCAGCTCACATGAATGGACAACTTTACCCCTACCTTATCCTCTTCCTCGTCCTCTTCTCCTTCCCGTCAACTCCCGGGTCCCGGCCAGCGGCGCCCGTCGCAGTTGATGTGCTGGACGGCGGCGGCCTCGAGCACCTCGTGCTCTACGTCCTAATAGAGCGAATCGCCACATGCGACACTGAGTACCTCCGAGCCGCGGCAGCTGCGGAGGTAGGGATATTACGCTCGAGACAGCGGCCCGCGAGGCAGAGCTCGATGGAGCCGTCCTCATTGTCGACTACGGCGTCGCTCGGCTGCAGCGCCGCACAGCCTCGAGCTGCTTCGGCGAGAGAGCGCCGGCGTCGGCGGACTAGTAGAGGGGTCAATGTCCGATCCCTCGCAGAGGAGGGAGGACGCTGTGGATGGGCTCGAACGAGTCCAGCAGCATGTGAACGCCGGCCATGCGCGGCGCGCGTAGCACACGATGAGGTGCAGGAGATACTCACCTGAGGACACAACAAACCCCCACTAATCAATTTATGAATTCTTGTAGCGAATCAATTGATCAGAGAAGGTTAAAATAAACTCATCGATGAAGTCGACTAACTTGTTACGGCACGGCGGGAGACGATGAGCACGCGGGGAAGGACACGGGAGACGGGGAGAGGTCGGGGAGCAAAACATGGCCGCCCCATAGCTTCAGTGTCAAAACAACCAAGATTATCTGGTTAGCTAGCCGTGCTCGAAGACGACGAGTAACGTCGCAAGGACAGGAGCCCCGCCGTCGTCCTGCTCACCGCCGGCCAGCCGCCAGCCAGGAGCTGACGGGTAGAAAAAGAGGAAGAAGCAGATAAGACAGGGGCAAAGTTGTCCGTTCATATGAGCTGGGAAAGAAAAACAAAAGGAGAGGAAAGAAAATGAGAAGCAGCATCTAAAATGAAGAATTTGCATGGCTCGATGTTAAATTTTGAAAGGTTTACGAATTAAGTGTGAGAATTGGGTGTCAATCAAATAATGAAAGGCACGTGAGATCCGAATACTGAAATTTCTCTTCCCCGCCCGCTCGGTCCGCTCATGCCGCTCCGCTCGGGCACCGCCGTCCTGCATCGGCGTCAACGGCGTTGCTCGGGCCCCGCCGTCCCAGGCGGACTGCTCCTCTCGGTCGCCGCTGCCCTGGAACGACGGCCGCTCGGCGTGGCCCCGCCGTCCCAGGCGGGCTGCTCCGCTCTGTGGCCGCTGCCCTGCATCGGCGGCCGCTCGGGCGTAGGGTGAGGCAAACGACGTGAGATCCGATCGGGCGTCATCGGGCGTTCTACGGCCACCGTCATCCCAGCCTACGGAGACCACCGTCGCGTCGTGCGTGGCGCCGCCGCTCCGTCCCCAGCCTCCCGTCGCCGCGCCGCCGCGCAGTCCCCGGCGTCCATCCTCTCCTCCCTCCTCCCCTGCTCTCCTCCCCTCCTTCCCGATCCGCCTCCAACCCCATCTCCACGCCTCTGGACGGTTCAGCCCCGACGCCCTCCCACTCGCCCTCCCCCTCCTCTCCGACTCCTGCGCCACCGGGGCTGCGATCCGCGGGCCCCCGCGTTCGGCACCCCATCCTCCGCCGCGAGCCGCGGCTCCCTCCTCCGCCAAGACCGCCGGGGCGCGAGTCCGCCGCGAGCGCCGGGGAACGAGCCGCGGGCGGGACTCCTGCGCCGCCACCACGACGGCGTCCCAGCCGTACGTTCCTGCTCCCGTCCGTGCTCTGGCTCTCCTCCCCGCCTGCTCTACCTCTCATCCTGCACTGTCCCTGTCCGACTGCAGTCGCCGCTGCAAGTGCAGCCAGCGACGCTCAAGCCCAGAGGCGTGTCCAGGCCTCGTGGTGATGACCGCGCATAGGAGGCCTGACTGGTGCAGGCCCATGCCTTGGGCGGCGCTGCCCCAACTCAGTAACTGTGCAATTCAGAGATGCAGAGGTACTATCCATGGCTTGGATTACCCATGAGGGAGTTCGATTGGGAGTAGCCGGTGCTGGATGAGAGCGGAAGTATGGCGTTCTTTTGTTGGAGCTGTAGCAAGAATCGATGGACAGAGGTGAGATCATGGTGGTGATGTTGGAGGTTGAGGATTTTGGAGATGGATTTAGCGTGCTGCTGCTGCTGCTATTATGCTATTGGAGGCAAGAAGGCTAGCTGAGTGGCTGATCTGCTCCTGGTGCTTGCCGGCAGGAAGAAGAATGCTGCAGTCTTGGGAGGGACAAGAACAGATGAGAATTGAACTCCCGTGTAATTCCCTTTCCCTTCTCTAATTTTACTTTGAACTCCCATGTAATTGCTTTCCCTTTTCCAGATAGCTGCTTGTCTCATTTGAGTTAGTAGCATGGATATAAATTGGGATATAGTCAACTTGATTGGATGTAGCTACAATTACTATTGATTATATGGATATGATCAAAGGCAATGCTAGAACTAATATGGTAATTAGTTCTGAAACTAATTACCATATTAGAAAATATTGAATCAACCATTGTTAGTTTTGTAGATCTGTTTGGCATGGTACTAATTTGTTTTTTTTTTCATATACCTATCTAAATAGACTGCATCACTGAAAACAAACATTTGCATAAAAAGAGTTGGGTTTCAGACAATACCATTGCATTCAGGTCTTTCAAAACTGTCAGGTATTATCTGAATTTATCTCCTTGTTGTAAGCTAACTCAGCATCAGCCAGTCTCGGAAATATAGTTACAAATGTGACTAGGTGAAAAATATTATTCACTGCAAACGGCATATTTTTGGATGCAGGCATCACCAAATATATTGTGATCTCTTTTTGATCCAGGCACCACCAAATATTGTTACGGCATATTTTTCAATTCCCAGGAGCTACTATGTTTTTAGCCCTTTTTGGGTAGAGGTCTCTTGTGGCAATGGGAGGCTAGACAGTGTTGCTGATGGTTCGGTATGAAAGTGAAGTCATATGCAAGAGACGCAGGCATGCAAACGGTGATAATGGCTCAATATTGATGTGCTATTCCGAGTGCATAGTTTGTTTGCATTGACGTTAATTGGCCAACATTAGCGTATTGATGTGCTATTCCGAGGGCATAGCTTGTTTGCATTGATGTTAATTAGCCAGCATTAGTGCTATGCATTACAAGTTTGTTTGGACTGCGTGTGCATGTCTATTCTTTTATTCTTGATGATTTATGCACTGATGACTTTGAAATGCAAAAATGCATATGGCCGGATGGTCAGACAAGAGTACAAAGATTTGTTTTAAGTTTTTTTTGCTGATTGTTAGGTTGATAGATTTTGTTACCCGTAGCAACGGGCTCACGCCTAGTGAAAACAAGTTTAGACCTGTGCTCATTACAGCGGCCACATACAACTTCGCCATTCCGGAGAATTCGATGATGCTGCAACTGACTGTTGTCAAATTAACAAGGCGGAAGATTAATTTGATACCGAAATTACTACTAGCAAGAGCACAAAGGCATGCTAGTACTACAGATTCATTTGAACGGTCAACAAATCCTACACATGCTATTAGGAACACAACGGCAGAACATATTCAAATGTTCCTCATGGCATGTGGATAAACAAATGAGAAATTATACTTACAAAGCGTCACACGCGAGGGAGGCGAGGGAGGAGATGAAGTCGTCTGAGAGGAAGCAGTGACGAGCGGCCGCGAGGATGTTTCCTAGAAACCTGATGCCGACACCTGTGCAGGCCTCAACATCACCGGCGTTGGTTCGGAGACACCGCTCTCCCTCAATCCACTGCACAACTAACGGAGGGACGGCGCGCACAGCGGAGTGGATGGAGGAGGTTGCGAGTTCTCCCTCGCCAACGTGACGTCTCTTTTATAGAGGGAAGGTCTCAACAACCCACGTTTCGATCTGCCTGATATCCAGGAACCACCCCTGGTATCTCTCGATGTGAAACCGACGGAGCCTATGCACATCGCAAGCGCACGGACATGATTATCCCGCTCCGAGGTTTACGTGGCAGTCTAGGTGTTGGTGTTGTGGAACTAAAACAGATGACCAGCAAAAAGGAGAACAATCCCTGGAACAAGTCACGTCAAAACATGTGATACGTAAGTGCGAACATGTATTCTCTAGTGTATCTTACAGTTTTTTTAAGTGTCTAGGTGATCACTCTTTTTGAGAGAAACCGAAATTTTCATAAAAATCAAAAATATCCGGCCATCAATCCGATAATTCTAATCATAAACAGTCACTGGATCTATTATCTTTTCTAATAAATATCTCTCTGATGTGAAATGGACGGAACCTATGCACATCGCAAGCTCCGACGTTTACATGGCAGTCTAGGTGTTGGTGCTGCAGAACTAAAATAGATGACCAGCAAAAAGAGAACAATCCCAAGAACAAGTCACGTGAAAACACGTGATACGTGGGTGCGTACATGTATTCTCTAGTGTATGTTTTATGACTCATACAAGAGCTCCTTTATAAATTGGTTCTCACCACCCTAGAATAGCAAGGTACTAATAAACCCCATGTTTTCTCATCACACCCTACTGACTTTTTTTGTATGAAATGTTTGGCACAATAAGTTACAGCACAATGGCTCATACAACAGCACGTACGGGCCGGGCCAAATATTCCAACACGGACCGCTCTCCATAATCTCTCAAACCAGTCTAGTGTCGCTTAAATGTCAGGTTTTCACGTGTCTGGAAGAAGTCAGCTGAGGTTACCAGCTACTCCCTCCATTCCAAAAACCCCATTCAAAAAAGAATGCAACTCTCGCTTCTCGAGAAATCAAACAATTTAGTTTAACCAAATTTATACATAAAATTAGTAGCATTTATATCTTAAAATATATTTAGTATAATATGATTAATCCAATAATACTTATTTTATAACATAAATGTTAATACTATTTTGTATAAAAATTGAAATTATTTGGCTCCTTAAAAAATGAGTGTGGAACGAAAGGAGTACCTCGTTGAACTCGTACAGCTATCGCCTTTTTCGAACGTATACATACCGCTATTCGGCGGCTCACGTCTCTGTCAAGTGTCAACTTGCATTGGTCAAAAAGGAGGACCGGCCCGTTTACTACAGAGAGCAAGGCAGATAACGAGCCGGCTGTCAATGGAAGTACCTGTTCAAAATGAATACCCATGTTCAGTTCAAAGAAAAAAAAAAGATGAATGTCTTCTCCCGGGCCCACCTTGCGTGCTGCCAAAACCCATCCCGACGGCGCAGCGCAGCTCACCTCACCCCTGTGCCCTCCCATCACCTGACACGTGTGGGGCAAGGCAAGGACCAGCCAGCAGCCCATGCGCCCAGCGGAGAGTGCAGAAAACCCGCGACGGGCCAAAGAAGCACTCCGTACATGTCACCTCCTCGCGGACGGACCTATTCCTTCCGCACAACCTCCAAATCGGGCATGCATATATCCTTGGATGAAATTGAACGGCCAGTTATTTTTACCTGTAAAGTTCTGAAGTGCAAGCTGGAAAAAAAACATCAGCAAAAGTTTTTTTGCTTTTCCTTGTTGTATTCGACGACAAGTGAGCTGAAATACATACTTTTTATTATATATCTAAACATAATATATATCAAAGTGAATATTAAAAGCTACGTACATAGAAAAAAATTAAAATAATATAGAATTTAGGTCGGAGTGAGTAATGATGTTGGATACCCATGAATAGAAAACGGTTGGTAAAACAACCCCTCTTATACCCTATGTGGATACTCAAGTAGTGCGAAACCTAATGAATACTCGAGTCCTTTGTGTTTATATTCAAGTGTGAAAGGTTATTTCTCCCCCTTGGGATGCCTTTGATATTTGGGCTTAGAGTGAAGCTATAAGAGAAGACCAGCATGGCATGGTGATGTCTGTGTTAGGGCAAACGGGATAGTAAATGCGTACAATCAGTTACGAAGATCTGAGAGGAGACATGTCACGGTAACCATTCGATGGAGTTAGGGTGGTGCGATGATGAGGAGCCGCGCGCACGAGACCGAACCATGATATATAGAGGGTGGAGCAAGGGAGTTGAGGTAGTGGTTGTGCCGCTGGATGCTTCTTCACAAAGTTACTAGAGAAGGAGAAGATGAGGCGGAGGTGGGAGAAAGATGTGGACCGTACCTGAGGGAAATTCAATGGCCGCTCCTTTTAAAACACTCGATCGAACAGCGGCTCATCAAACTCTAAATTTTTCTTTGAACGAACCAAACTGTAAAATTCATTCCGTCCCAGCAGTAGTCCTACCTACAACTACAAGCGGCCGTTCATGTCTGTAATTTTTGAACCATTATTATTCCTTTCCCTGCCGTCTTCTCGCTCACTCCTGCGCCGCTCGTCGCCTGACGCGTGGCATGTGGGGCCCACATGCCACGGGAACGGAAAAGGACCAGGCGACGGAACGGCATCGGGTACTACTGTACCAGGGGTAGCGGACAAAGGGCCGGATCCTTCTCGCGGCGCACAACGCATGCTGGCCCACATCCGGGTCCACGTCGGGGACTCGGGACCCCACGACCGCACCCCGGCCCTCATGGACGGAGCGGAGAGAGCTCACGCTCGCCGGTGGTCTGGTCTCTGGCGGGCGCAAGAAAGCAACCGCGACGGGCCAATCCAAAGGGACGAGAAGAAACCTCGTGCGTGCAGGTGTGCCGTCCCGTCTTTCTCCTCACGAACGCTCCTTTCCTTTCTTTCTTCCGCACGAAAGCGGCCAAATGCTCGAATAGCGGTCATGAAGAATTCCTGCAACGGCGGTAGAATTGGGAGGGCGTAAATTCATCGCAAATTTGCGGAGCTGGAACCCAAATTTAAGAGGAGGAGAGGCCAGTTTTAAAGCTAACTAGCAATCAGGTCTAATACCTGCTACACCATTCGTCGGAGAGAGCCACGCGCGCGCAGAATAGCTTCTTTGGCCGTAGGGGGTGTTTGGTCGAGTACTAAATTTTAGCTCTGTCACATAAAAACAATCATTATTTAGTAGTATTAAATAAAGTCTACTTACAAAACTAATTGCAGAATTCCTGAACTAAATCTAAAGAGGTATATTAATCTATGATTAGCGGATAGTTACTGTAGCACTACTGCTGCAAATTGTGGATTAATTAGACTCATTAAATTCATCTCGCAAATAGCACATATCTATAAAAAAGTTTTTTTAAATTTTTTTATTTAATACTTCTAAATGGTAAGATTCTTTCTGATATGATATGATACTAAAAATGTTTAGTTTTTCAAAACTAAACAGGACCTAACAGCTAGTTATCCATGAAGTTTTGCTCACCCCACAAGCCTCTTGTCCGTTCCCGTTCGATCGCGGTGGGGTTCCATTTGTACAGCAAGATTTTTTTATCAAAGAAAATCAAGTTTGCAAATGCAAAAAGGCCATTGAATTGCAAAGACAAATTCACACTGCACATAAAACCATGTTTAAGCAAATCAATCCAACGGTCCAACCGAATACATCATTTAGAAGTGTACTTCATCTTTTTTTTCTCTTTCTCGAAAGTTAGTGATCTGTCTAATTAGGAATGCACATTACCCAATTAGACTGTTCAACTCCCAAATCTAAGAGCATAGGGAAATATCTAAACTAACACAGGATCCGTCCACAGTTCAGTATTGCGCATCTTGGCAAATAGTACACATATGACAATGGCGATGAGAAAACCAATTTAACTGGATATGTAAAAGTGTAAATTACACCCACTATATAACAATTTGGCAGGTGGGTGCAGATTAGTCCAATAACCTGTAAATTTCTCAATTTCATATAACATCTTGGCAAAAGACATAACATATTATTTGACCATTTAACATCCAAAGATAATGTATCTATATACGATGATAAAAACTACAAATAAACATTTATTATACAACCGATACCAATTGCTCACTGAATGATCTGTCAAGTTGGTTGAACGATGGATGTAATTTACTTTATGTAAACTTATACCGTGTATGCCAATGTACATGCATGCGAGGGTCTATTGGTTTTTTCCTTCAGTTTTTTTTAATAAAATATGATGGTACCAAATACAACTAAAATGTTTACGAAAACAAGCGTATACTTTGACACCTGATTGTGAACTCTTTTTTTAATCTTTTTTTGGTGTAGCTGTTCAGTTAGTGCAGTAAAGTCGTAACATTTCGGAGGTAAGAATAAGATAGCGTGACGCCAAGTTACGAGCCGGGCATGGCGGCATCCCCGGGACCCAGCTGAAGCATGGCACCACACTGGTGACAGGCAGGGCACGGGCACGGGCCCCCCGGGACGAAACCACCGAAGCAGCGCGGCCGTTCTGCGCTTCCAGAAGTGTCTCCGCCTCCCCCGCCCGCCCCCGCGCCCCGCGCTTCTTCCACTTCCTCCTCGGAAGCCCAGCCGCACGGCACCACCACCTTAACCTCGCCACCGCACGCCCCCTCCGCGCTCATCGCCTCCGCATTCCCACTCCGCCCGCCCGGCCGGACCACGTACGGGAGCCAGCAGAATGCTCTGCCTCTCGCCGTGCGCGCCGCACCGCCACCTCCACCATCTCCACCACCGGCACCCGCCCGCGCGGCCCGCCGCCGCCGCCGCCGCCTCATGCAGGAACGCGCGGGGCCCCGGCGTGGCGCTATGCCTCCGGACGCCGGCGACGCCCGAGGAGCGGCGGCAGCGGCGCCGGGTCGCCAGGCTCCACGACGCCTCCGCTACCTCGGCCTCGCCCGCCGCGGCCGCCGCGCCGGCCCTGAAGCCGCCGGCGACCGCGCCGGCGGCCCCGGCGCCCGCGGTGCGCCCGACGCCCGCGGCGGAGCGGCGCGGGCGGCTGCGGGAGATGCGCCGGCTGTGGTGGGTGTGCGGGGTCGGCTACTGGGTGCAGGGGTTCCGCTGCTTCCCGTGGCTGGCGCTCAACTTCCACCTCGCCCGCGGGCTCGGCCTCAGCCCCGCCGCGCTGCAGCTCGTGCAGAACGCAGGGAACCTACCGCTCGTCGCCAAGCCGCTCTTCGGGGTCCTCTCCGACGCCGTCTACATCGGACGCGCGCACCGCCTCCCATACATCTCCATTGGAGGTACGCTACAGCTGATGCGCCTTTCTTTTTCCCCATCCTGCTGTTCATCTGCTTTCAGTCAATTTTCGTTCCTCGTGTTCCTGCGGCTCCAGCGACGTGGGTGCCCTGCCCAGAATTCTGCCATCTTTATGCTACTGATGGGTTCTTGTGTTCACTCTTTTGAGTTCTCTATGATTTCAATGGAATTATCTGCATGTCCGTCCTGGTGAAAGATCTCAATTGACAAAGAAGAAACTGCAATTGTCAAAGTTCCGAATTAACTCAGTGTCGTGGCCTCGTGGGAGGATATACATTTGCTTTCCTCGTATCTTCACCTTGCATCATAATCAAAATTCCATTCGATGTGTCATGATGAAATGGGAATCAATTTAACCAATTAGTTATGAAAAAATCTGAGCCGCTGAGCACATTGAAAGGGACTGCTATTTCACGTCTCTTTCGGCAATTGGAGACGCCCTGGTCATTGGAGCCCAACAACTGCAGTCAATTTGTCAGTACAATGTGGCTGTGGTTGTAATCATCTGATTACCAGATGAAGAACATGAAAAGGCACTTGCAAGCTACTGCTGTTGCATTGGCACATGAAAATAGGTTCCTTGTTCCATTGGCAATGGTATCCTGCTCAGCACCTTTGCTTGCTGTTGCACCTATTCAGTAAAAGATGCGTCTTAGAAAGGGACATGTGCGCCCTTGGGATCGAGCAGTACACTTTCCTTGCTGACAGGTTCCTCGATTTTGTTGCTAGTCACACATTTCAAGCCTTGCCAAGTTGGTTAATCCAACAGATTACCCTTATTCTGTGGTACTTGAATCTTGATGTAGAGACGTGCAATTTAATTGCACTACTAGACTACTAGTCACACAATTAGAGCTTTGGTAAGCTGGTATTCCCATAATATCCCCCTTATTCTGTGGTGCCTATGAGAATATGCAGGGGGACTGTATCTTCAGGACCACAAATCACTGAAACTAACCTTATATTTACCTAGGCTGTCCCATCAGCGCTACCCAACTCATTTGGCATTTGTGCACCAAAATATCGTCCTTGCAACGCTATGATATCAACAGCTTCTTGAGATGCATCTCCCAGCATATAAGATGAGAATCCTAGTGAAATATTGTTATAAATTTTTGCTCACGTTTCCTATACTTCTGGGACATGTCCTTCATTTGTTTTATCTCTCTCCCTTCCATTTTTGACAAATTAATGAGTAGTACAATTAATATATGCACATATTAAAAAAGTGCAAGCCATCTGCTTTAGGAGCTCTCCAACAAAAAAATCATGTAGTATAATATAATCAGGTAAAAGTCATTCTGTGGTAATCATAATAGAAAAAATATTTAGGCCATTATGTTTTTGTTGATTTTATAGTTTGTATTATTGAAGTGTTTGAGTGTCAAAACAATATGTTACTCAATTAACTTGAACTAACTTTGGATACGTTCAGCATTACTGCAGCTTATTGCTTGGGGAACACTTGCAATCATTCCAGTCACAGGTGACACATTTCCGACTCAGATGGCCTGTATTCTCGTTGGGAATCTTGGAGCATCTGTCACAGAAGTTGTAAGTGATGCTGTTGTCACGGAGTTCAGTAGAACTCAGAAGGCTGGTGTATTACAGTCATACGCATTCATAGCCCTGGCTGCAGGATCCCTACTAGGGAACTTGTCTGGTGGTTATGTTCTGCTGAAAACACAGGAACCAAAGATCATGTTCACGGCATTCTCAGTTCTTCTTGGTTTCCAACTAGCACTGTCCCTTGGTACAAAAGAGACATTGCCAAGTACTCCACGAAACACCAGAAGTCGTCTTGTCACAAGCTCGTTGGCAGCCAATCTTCGCAAACAATTCTCAAACTTGATGACGGCAATCAGCGAGGAGAGGATCTTCTACCCTCTTGCATGGATCATGACATCATTTGCTGTTGTACCTATTCTTTCTGGAACGATGTTCTGCTTTCAGACGCAGTATCTGAAGCTTGATCCATCAATTATCGGTCTATCAAAAGTCGTGGGACAAGTCATGGTTCTATCTCTAACTGTCCTCTACAACCGATATCTTAAGAGAATCCCTTTGAGGCACCTTATCGCTGGAGTTCAGATGCTATATGCCGTGGCAGTTCTGTCGGATTTGGTCCTCGTGAAACAAATAAACCTTATGCTAGGGATACCAAATGAGATCCACGTGCTTTGTTTCTCAGCTCTTGCTGAAGCAATTGCTCAGTTCAAGGTCCTGCCATTCTCTGTTTTGCTGTCAAGTCTGTGCCCACCTGGCTGCGAAGGTTCTCTGTTCGCCTTCTTCACATCTGGACTGGTGTTTTCAGCAATACTAAGTGGAGTATTCGGCGTTGGATTGTCCACTCTATTTGGGGTGTCTTCTGTGGACTACTCAACCTTGCCATTGGGTATTTTGCTGCAGAGTTTGGCTGCACTGCTTCCATTGGGATGGATATCCTTTTTACCTGAAAAATGGACAGCTGATGAGAAGGTCGTGATGCAGAGATGATAAAAGTGGTGTTTTCACCATAGAAAGCACAAGGCAAAGTCCTGTTAGGTAATGACACAAAGTAGAGGAATGTCGCTCACCCAGTCAACACTGAGTGAGGTTACATGTATAGGTAGGTATAGTTCTTCTGATTACTGTACATCTGTAATACGGAATAGTTCCTATGTTTCCTGCCGAATATAGGTTTCTCGTGAAAGGAAATTTGATAAGAGAATTCCTCCCATCACTAAACTTGAGATTTTGATGCCTCGCATGCATGTGCTCCATATCATTGGATTCTATCCACTGCAGAGCCAGCTCTCCATCCCAATTTAAAAGCGCCAGTAGTTCATATTTTGGATTGCAATTGTTTTTTGTCCGCTTGCTAGCGGAACAAAATGAAATTTGTGAATTTGTGTCATTCTTCTGACTTTTGCGTGAACTCGTTCAGCTCAGCTCATTTTGAAAATTTTTAACATGTCTGATTGAAGAATGGAGGTTTATTCCATGGAGATAGTGGCACCTTCCTCTGGCCCGAAAACAGAGGAGACAGGAAACAGAGGAATTTCGACTGAGAGAGGGAGAGGTGGTCTGGCGGTGGCGCTGGGCTGGACTGGGTTTCGGCCCAGTTTGGTCCGGTGGAATTTTGGGCAGGTTAGGCTAAGCCCAGTTCGGTCTGGTGGGTAGGTTAGGTGAGTTTCGGCCCAGGTTAGGTGAGTTTCGGCCAGATTAGGTTTAGGAAGTCCGATATAGGTTTTTTTTTTTTTATAGAAATAGATAGATTCAAGCTCAAACTTCACTTGAAAGTTCAAATAGAACCCGAATCAATTATGCATCATGTTCTAGACTTAAATAGACTATTGTCTATATTAAATTTGAATTCAGGCTGAAACATGAGCAAAGTTTATCTTAGGTTTGTCCTAACTTTAGGTGAATTCAAACAATCACCGAATGTTTTTTTGAGATATCTGCACTAATTAACATCACAAAAAGTTGTTACAACAAGGGTTTAAATGCAAAGTACATCGGAGAATGTTACCAAAAAGAGAGTATGTAGCCAGACAACCGTACTCCCCAGCTCTGTCCTGTAATATAGGGCTTCGTACTATTTTCATGATAGATTAAGTAGATGAGAAAATGACGTATGTACCTCTATTTAATGTCTTGTTTGGTTGTTATTTTTCTGATTTTATAGCCGGCCGGGAATAATTGGTTTCTAAAATATGCTTTATATTTAGGTATAAATTTTGAACCCTTCAATATCTTATATATATATTTCAGAACGAAGGGAGTACATAAATAATATTTAGCTTGGAAATGGTCAAGCTCAATCATTAGGGAGCTTGAAAGATTGTCAAGCTTAACATTAGGGAGTACTAAATAGAGGAACTGTTATGCCTATATTACTTGCTGATCGGCTGACAGGATTAGCAGGGTAGCAGATGAGATCCCGCCCTCACGCAGGAGGCTCTAAGAAAAGCTCGTCTACTTAATTCTTGCTTGCCCTTATAATAATCTGCCGGCCTCTTTAAAATCTGCCGGCTCCTCACATCTGGGGCGCGTTTGGATTGATGCCTACGTCGGCCAGGTCAAATTTCCGCCATGTACTGCGGACCAGCCTGCCGTTTGGATTAAAGCCATCATTTGGCCGCGTCCAGCTTCTGTGTGCCCACATCCTAGTTCATTTTAGCGCTGGCCAATTCATGGACGGCCGTCTAAATTTGGCCGGCCAATAATTTTGGCACGGCATATATATATATATATATATATATGTATATATGTATAGGTCCGCATCTAAACACACCCCTAATCCTAACCGGTTCAAACTCCTATTCCGACTCCAACTCCTACTTCTTAAATAATTATCTGAAAACAAATCTCTCTCTAGCTATTAGCTCGAGCCTTGGACTCCTTCCCGCGTTGGCACTTCCGGCCAAAGAACTTGTCCATGACAGGAACATCTTTTCTAAATGACACACACAAGTGCCAATCAGTAACATATATATTGCATATATGTATGTTCTGTTCAAACTTGGTGTTAGTTCTTGTTGACTGAGCTAGCGAGGGCATCTTCGATATATTCATATAACTAGGAACGGCAATATTGCAAAGTTGAAGAAAACGACAACTAGGCAATTAGAAAACAAAGTTATTATATAGGATTAGAATACAACTGGTATGTTAATCAGAGTGAGGAAAAAGGCCTGGTATGTTGCTGGTGGCAGTGTCGAGATCTTTTTTTTTTTGTCCTTCAAGCCTGAATCCTTAATCCATTTTTTTTAATGAAGAGAAGACGTAGGTTGACGAAACTGCCTGGCGCACATCCCTAGAAGCAGGAAACACATGGCAGGCAACAGATCAATCACGGCTGTTTTTTTTTTTTTGATACTTGATCAGGCTGTTGTGACCGAACCAGCCGATCACGTGGAGGTGCAATGCAAGCTCTGATTTGTGGCGACGAACTATGATGAGCCACCGTACTAATGATCTCAGATGAGGTGCTGTAGTACGAGAGTTCAACGGGTCAACAGTGGCATCAGGATAATATCAGGGAGAGACGATGATCAAAACGGTTGTCAGGTGAGCTCTCCGGCTTATGACACTCCCCAATTATACTAATAGTCTTAGTGCATATTACCAAAATTGAGAATTTGGTAATCAAACCGGAGAAGTGTCATGGAGATGGAACTCCTTCCCTTATCCTATAAAACTCCCCTTCCTCTCTTCTTATAAATAACCCTACCATGTTAGCAAATTTGCTGATATTTAATATTCATAAAATTCTTATAAAACTCCCACTGAGACGGATCTGATAAACTCTCCGGAGGCGATAATAGTGGCTGTGGCAAAGAGCAAATCGAGCCCGACCAAACTGGCAATATCTCAATTATTGCTAGAGGATGTGTCCGTCAACAATCGTAGCGTAATCCACAATTCAATTGGGAATATCTTGGGACTTGAGTATGCACATGATGAGTAAACATCTTGACCAATCATATGAGTTCAAGGCTATAATCAAGTACTAGTTACTTAGTTAGAAACAGAGGGCCGAGGTTTTGTTTCTTGCACTTCACGGGAATATTTTTGTTTACTGCTCAACGTACTAAGGCGCATCTCTCGTTTTTCGTTCCTCATCAAAACAACAAATAAATATAAAAGTATAGTTGCAGTAACGTTGGATAAACTATGCTCTCTAAGAGATGCCTACGTTAATTTCCTGGCCCAAGTTGACCACCCAACTTCTTATTCATAAGTGACATTTTGGATATGGACCTGGTCTTAGAACACACAAGTTTGGCTAATGCTTTTTTACATAAGATATTTATAAAAAATGGAAAACGTATTTACGTGAAACTACTTAAAATAAGTCTATTTGTATTCCTGCAAAATAAAGTCTATTTGTATCATATTCGTACCCAACAAACTTAATACATTAATACAATACGTAGCCAAAATTTGAAATGAACACAAATTAAAATATCAATTATTGTTTAGCGATGAAGTACATAATTTTGTATAAACTATAAAAAATGAGCATTTTTGAATGGTCGGGCGGGTGGTGGAAACTTGATTGCATTCACATCATCAATTCAGAATAGAATACATTTTTGAGATCCTGATGATGATTCGATCAGTACAGAGTTGACTCCAATCCGCTATTCTTTTGCCTTTCACCTTTTGTGCATTATTCAAGAAAGATACGTAGCATACCCACCAGCTGGATGCATTGGGAATTGGGATATACTGTACACAAATTTCACCTGCATTACTCGTTCATCTATGTTTAATATCGCGCGCGCGCGTGTGTGCGTGTGTGTGTTTGTTTGTATATATGTGCTAGTGTACAAAAACTTAAGTCCTAGAGTTTCTTCTTACACACTGGCCGGCAGCATCTCACTGCCCTGATTAAGAGTTCCCTATTTCTACAGTAGCTCCTTTTCCAGGTAACCAACCAGCATCGATGGTCTCCAGCACTGCTGGCTACTCTCTCTGCTTTCTTCACCTCCCTCTTCTCTTGATTCCCACATATATACCTCCCTCCCTCCATTCTCCATCATGTCCCCCCAGAAGAACATCTACGAGATGGACGCCAAGAAGCCTTACGTAGTAGCAATCATCATACAACTCATCTACACCGGCATGTTCGTCATCCTCAAGGCGGCCTTCAACCAGGGGTTTAACACCTTCGTCTTCACCTTCTACTGCCAGGCAGCTGCAACAGTCTTGCTGCTGCCTATTGCGATTCTTCGTGAAAGGTAACCGATTAATGACATTACTATCACCTGGGTCTCAGATCCTAATGCAGGCTGAATTTTCTTTGTTTAATTCGCAGGAAAAGCTGGTGCTCTATGTCTTCTGGTTTGCTCTTGAAGCTTTTCATATGCGCCTTGATCGGGTAGGCTATCATGCTGTTCTACCATCTTCAGGCTCATATTAACCATTTTCCTCTGCAAAGATGGTACATGTATATATGTACTAGTTTGTGTACTAGTGTTTCTATTTTAATCAATGCAACAAAGCGATATGTTGTGGAACGATCATTCCTTTTGATTTGGGTGGTATATTGTAAATAAACGTTTGTTCATTTGCAGAAACACATGCGCCATAAATCTCTTGAATTTAGCACTGAGGTTCACATCAGCGACTGTGCAATCGGCAATTAGCAATTCCAAACCTGTCACCATTTTCTGCTTAGCCTTGCTGTTAAGGTGCACTACTACTATAGGACCTATTGATACAATACATACAATTCAAGTTGGTGCGACTTTTTAGTAGCAAATTCATGTTTGCCAATTGCAGGATGGAGGTGGTAAACCTGAAAAGCGCATACGGAATAGCCAAGGTAACCGGTGTAGCGCTCTGCCTTGCAGGAGTTTTGCTCATCGCCTTCTTCGCTGGGCCGGCATTGAGCCCTATCAACCATCACCATGCCTTCCACAGTGGTCAAACTCCCTCAGCTCCTCCAGGGCGGGTGACGTGGATCAAAGGGACATTCCTCAAGATCCTTGGTGACATGATATGGTCTCTGTGGATCACCTTGCAGGTCTGTTCATGGTCGTCAGTCCATGCATTAGATTATTGGTGGTTGCATTGATGCAGTTGCAAGCAACCAAGTTATTCTGCATTACAAACTTAAATACTTAATGCTGTATTCATCCATTGTATCTGCAGGCTGCCCTGTTGAAGGAGTACCCGAACAAGATGCTTGTGACTGTAACACAATCCGTTTTCAGCACAGTGCAGTTGTTCGTCGTGGCAGCCGTGGCTGAGAGGGACATCTCAAGGTGGAAGCTTGGGCTAGACTTCCGCTTGCTCGCCGTTTTATACACGGTAATAAGGACCGCCTTTTCCTTCAATTAATTGTTCTCGCTAAAATAATTCATTGTACTTTCTTCATCTGAAAAAGGGCTAACCTTTGATAATAACTTGAAATAAATAAGGAAATTAACGGCCTGTTCTTCTTGCTTCTTGGGTGGATCAAATCGATGGCTCAGGGATTTGTAGTTGCTGGGGTATGCAGCTACCTCCAAGTATGGTGCATGGAGATGAAAGGCCCGGTCTTTCTCGCTATGTGGTTTCCCCTCTGCTCCGTCTTGACAATATTCTGCTCCTCATTCTTCCTAGGGGAAATTGTTCACCTTGGAAGGTAATCTAGGAAATAGTTTTACTAACAGAGGAGAACAATTGCATCGACTGTTCATGACGAATGCATTCGGAACTGTGGGTAATCTTCTTGCTGTCCTTTTACTTTTCTCCAGCATTTTGGGCGCAATCCTTCTTATTGGAGGACTTTACAGTGTGCTGTGGGCTAAAAGCAAGGAGACTATGATCGAACCATGTAGCGAGGTGAACCCGGTGGAAAGCGCAAAAGACGAGAAAGAGCAGAATAAACCTGAGGTACACCAGGAGGATGGTAGGGGAAAGAATGAGGAAGAAACATCAGCATATACGGTTGAACGAGTGTATCCATTGGTGTGATCAAGGCTATATTAGCTTGTGCTCATGAGAATTAGACCAGACATGGATCAACGCATGTGCCAGTCAGAGACTCTCGGAATGTTACTGATTTAGCAAAGACTGGTTGTGATGCTAGCTAGTTAACTGATCAGAAGGCTTACATTTCTTTGTTGCACTCCCAGTCTTTATGTGTACGCATGTGCCTCAAGAAAACTATACCTTCTGCTTCCGTGTCCAACATGAGCTGGTGTTTGTTTTTTCTTTTACAATTATGGCAGTAAATATAGTAATTATTTTACTGGTAGACAAAATAGCAGCCAAGCTCCTTGAGAAAGACACGCTCGTGCATTACTAACTTGAGCAAAAAAAAAAGAACACAAATATTTGTTGATGGGTACACCGGAGTCAATAGATGCAAAAACTCAATCTCATGCATTAGTAACCTGAGTTGTCCAAGTGGAAGTTGCCCATAATACATACAATTTGGTTACTAAAGTTGACTAAATCAAGTTGGGCCTATGTTAACTCAAAAGTAATGATCGAGCTCCGTTCCCCCACTTGGGCCATTCTCGGTTTTGTTGTCAAGTCTGTGTCTAGACAGGCTAGTTAAGGTTCTCTGTTCGCCTTCTTCATATTTCCACTAGTGTTTTCAGCAATAATAAATGGAGCATTTTTGCAGTCGAATTGTCAATCCTTGATTTGGTATTTTGCTGCAAATACAGAAGAGGCAGGAAAACAGAGAAGAATCAGGAAAACAGAGGAAAGCAGAGGCATGGAAGATTGCATGACACTGCTGCGTTGCAACGTTGAAGTCCAAGATGGCTTGCTCCTTTCTAGTTTAGAAACAGCTAGTTTTGAGACATATAACAATGCTTGTGCATCTGTTCTGCCTACCACGAGATGAGCTAACAATTGTTTTCTGTGCTAGCTCATTCATAATACTCAACCTCTTCAAAAGTACCTTCTTTTGTTTGGTCGAAAACTGAATTTTAATGAATTGGGTACAAAAGGAAAAATCTAGGCATACCTTTTTCAGTTCGTATAAAAAATTGTACCTGAATAATGTTTTTGACAAACTGAAATGAGGACTATAAAACACAGATTCAAAAGCTATAAATCAAGGAGAACCTAAAAAAGCTATATTCAAGAAGAAGTTATGGTGATATTGTTGCTAAAGATGCTTTGTTAGATTTAACTTGAACCCCTTCACATCACTAAGGTGGTGCTTACTTCATCTTTGCTAAGAGTGTACCAAAATTGCAAAGAAGATATGTATTGAGGAATTAGATCCTTACCAGTGTTCACCAATGAGTAGATATACGAGACAATATATTTGGAATTCATGATCAGGATAACTATAAATTAGATCATCAGGCTAACTATATATTTCAAAGGACCACAAGGATGCTTATGCAAAGTACAAGGGAGAATGTTACTGAAGAGAGTGACGATGTAGCAAGACAATATACCTGAAAGTGATACATTTGGTTTGGAAGATGTAAAGATCAGTCATTAGGGAGCTGAGGATTAATTTTGAGCAACTGTACGGGTATGGAGTACTAAAACGAGGGCCATCTTGACCACACAAGTGCGATATACAAGTGCCAATCAGAGAGTTGTTAATCTGGCTCTGGCAAAGACTTGCTACTAAAACCCAAATTGAGGGCCACCATTTGTTTCTTGGACTCTGCCATCATCTTTGTTTGTTTACTGCTTAAAGCGAAGTTAGGCACGCACTTTGTACTATATATATTTTTCATCCGTCTTTGACATTATTGGCAGGTCCTTCTATTTGTTATCTTGATGGAGAAATCTTGCTAATTTATTTTTTTAATATATTACATGCGTTGGCTGCTATCTATCTTCAATACATTTGCGAATTATTTTTCTCGGTCCGTCACTATATTATTGACTGTGAGAGATGCATATATTGAGAAGGATGCATGCTATACCTATGGCTCCAGAACGTGATCATCAAGAATCCGAGTCTACTATAGTTAGTTCTAGCATTCTACAGGGCCTAAGGAAGAGAAACGAAGAGCACCATGGCACCACAATCCATGATGCTTCCATTGTTCACGCACCATTGCTTGACAAATCCATAGAGTGACCACGTGTGTGTGTGTGTGTGTGTGTGTGTGTGTGTTACAGTAACATGATTCTTCGATTGAGAGAATCGGGTAGACATACATTGCACAAGGACTTTAACCACCGTGGCGAGCTATCCATCTAACAGTATCTCATCATCATGGTGGTAGCTTAGTAGAAAATGGGCAAGAGGTGATCGCCGCCTAGGTTCTGGAATCAAATCACCTACCACTCACCCTCTAAGATCTCATGTGGGTCGCGACTGTCCTTTATGTGCAGCCCGGATGCGACAATGAGCTCCAACGCCAACCCCACTAGGGTGATCATGACATCATGACTATGGTCAACAAAATAAACTAGATGATCGCCTGGAGCAAAATAAGAATCAATTTACCATCTCCATCCTCTGTAGAGGACTCGAGACTAATGCCATCCTTGTTGGCGCATCTAGGATAGGAAGAGGGCCATCGCTGAGGGAATTTCACAGTGAAATTGTGGTGTGGAATCTCCCTGCATGTTGTGCTCTCTATAGCACGCATTTTGAAGCTTAACCCTATAGTGATGGAACCACATTACAGGGCATGTTCGAGGAGCACATCAAGAATGTGATCCTGGATGCCGGGCATGAATAACAACGTGATCCTCTTCACTGATGAGATGCACTCATGCACAGGGTCCTCAATGTCAGCAATGTTAGCATGGGTGCCACCAATCTACTGAGGCAAGCGTTCGCTCTCGACCGCATCCGCTCCATGGGTGCCACAATCTTTGATGAGGGGTACAAGTACATCAAGAAGGATGCATGTTTGAGCCACGTTTCCAGAATGTGATCATCAATAAACCGTTTCTACTAGTGAGTACTAGCATTCTACAGTGCCTGAAGAAGAGGAACGAATAGCACCATGGCACCACAATCCAAGATGCTTCCATTTTTGACGCACCATAGCCTCACAAACCCATAGACTGACCACATGTGTGTGTGTTTTCGTGTGTGTGTGAGCGCGCGCCCGTGAGTGGGCATGTGTCTCTAGGCATGCATGTGTGTGTGTGTGTGTGGGAAGATGTGCGCGTGAGTGTGTGTTACACTAAGATGATTCTTAGAGAACTAGGTAAAAAGTAATTATGTTCATTGATTTTAACCACCATGGAGAGCGACCCCATATGAAGATATTGCATTGTGCACGGTGGTCACCTAGTAGCAAATGAACTACAGGTAATCGTTGCCTGGGATTCAGAATGAAATCACCTGCCACTCATCCTCTAAGATCTCATGTGGCCCGCGACTTCCTCTATCGGTAACCAGGATGTGACGTTCATCCCCAACACCAATCCAACCAGTGTGGTCACAACTATGGTACATAAAATAAACTAGGTGATCGCCTGGAACTAAGATCAAATCATCATCTACATTCTCTAGAGGAATCAACAACAATGCCATCCTTGTTGGCACGTCCAAGATAGCAAGACGATCATCGCGGAAGGAATTTCATGGCGCATTTTGGTCGGAAATGTCCCTATTGTGATCTCTGTAGCACGCAGTGTGAAGCTTAACTATAGTGATGGCAGCAAGGACCAAGTCACGAGGCATGTTCGAGGAGCGCATCAAGAACGTGATCCTAGAGGTTTGGGCATGATAAAAAACAAGATTCTATTCATTGATGAAATGCACAAGATCCTCAATGTCAATAACGACATCAGCATGGGTGCCACAAATCTACTAAAGCGCGCGCGCGCATGTGTACAAGCGACCCCGCGCCTGCGGTTTGGGGAAGATTAGGAGGGAGGGGTGGCGCCGAGGACATAGTAGAAAGGAAGCTTGGGTTTGGCATTTTTGGATATCAGCCTAACCAGTGGGCAGTTGAGTAAAAATTTAGAGCGCAAATGGACCGTGAGCGTATGCGTGGAAAAGCGGGTCTGGTAATATATGCCGACGGATTGATCATAGATGAAAATTATAGGCAATACCATCCGATGGTTAAATGGTACTTTTATGGACAAGTGGCAACAAAAATATTTCATTACATATTTCGTAGAGATCAGGGAAGTTGCTTTTCAGTGGGACATGGAGTAGAAATGTGTGTGTGTGTGTGTGTATGAGTGACCCTGCGCTAGTGATTGTGGGGGGTGGAGGGGGGGGGATTAGGAGGAAGGGACAACACTGAGAATATAGTAGAAAGGAAGCTAGGGTTTGCGAAAGGATCTTGGTGATGCCTAGAAGGGGGTGAATAGCCGTATCTGAAAATTCCTTAAAAAACTTTGCAGCGGTTAAACCTATCGAAACTTCGGACTCTGTGTAGGAAGTTCCGATGGGTCGGAACTTCCGACAATGGACGGAACTTCCGACAAAAGGAAAGTTCTTATAAGAAATTCAAAATTAAACTTGAAACTACAGAACCTGGCTGAATCAAAAGTTGCGCAATGATACTAGAAGACTTCTGCAGGTGATCTTTGCAAGCACAACAACTTTAGTACGTAGATCGGCACAAAACAAATTCTAGATCAACAAGAACTAAATAAATGCAATAAGCGCACGACACAAGATACTTGTTCCTGAAGTTCACTCCCACTAAAGAAGCTACGTCTCTGTTAAGGAGCTCACAAAGAACCAGGTCTTCCACTAACCCTTTACCACACTCAATCAACCACAAAGGAGGATTGAGTCACTTACTATGAAATCCATAAAGGATGGGTAATACAAACTTCCCGGTACGCACACACACGAGAGGACGCTTAACCGGGCGACGTCGAATCATCTAGAAGCAAGTTTCAAGAGTAACAAACGATAATCAATGGATGAGGATGCTTCAAGTGCTCTTGAGATGAACTTGGCTGCCTTCTCACTCAAATGCTCAAGCCTCGCGCCTCAATTTTTCTCTCACCCAAGCCTTAGCTCGAATCAAACTCAAGGATTAGCTCTTGGAGGGATTGGGGAGGAGTATTGAATGTTCTAGGAGGTGTTTGTCTCAGGTTAGGTCAGCAGCATTTGAGTGAGGGGCTGAGAGGGTATAAATACCCAAGCCCCAAAATCTAGCCGTTAGTGTGCAGAATAAGTGATTGTCGGAACTTCCGACCTTATTAAAAATAGCCGGCCGAGGACCCCCTGTCGGAATTATCAAGCAACTTTCGGCAGGGGCCGGAACTTCCGACACACATTGAGTCAATGAGAAAACTAAGTGCACAAGTGTGTGATTTTGTGTCTCTCTTGGGTAGTTAGCATCTCAATTAAGCACTTTGACATCTTCAAGCTATCCATTGGCATCCCTCTTAATAGTACGGTGTTTTCTATACTCAAATTCAAAATAGAAAATAAATAAAGATCTTCTTTTGAGCTCCATCACCGTCTATCAAGTAGATTGGCATCTTTTCACGCAAATATTTCATTTCATTGAAATTTAACCTGTGCATAGCTCGATAAACACATTAGCTCCTTAGTTATGCATGTCATCAGCACTAAAACCTACTTAGGGGGCCAAATGCACTTTCAATCTTGCCTTTTTTGGTGATTAATGACAACACAATTAAGGCTCACAAGTAATACCATAAACCATCTTGAATTCAATCATATAGTTGAATTTCCCCTTAATATGTGCATTTTTCAAGATAGAATAAAAAATGGCCTCAAATGCCATTTGCACATATTAAAAGAGCTCCCCCTATATCATTGCATTCGTGGGGTGCATAGTGTGAAAAATATCATCGTGATGCATATGACAAGATATATCACAACAACAAAGTAGAAATAAACATTACATCAAGTCATGATCAACATAAGAGCAATAAATTGTAAGATCACACTAGCATAGCAAGTCATGAATAAGTCTTACAAATTTAAAGTCTCACTTGGCACACCACCACACATAACACAAATACAAGTCTCATTTGTCCACAAGCACAAGAGTTCAAGATCCAAGATTCAAAGCTGCTAGATGCTAAGAAGGATAGATAAAGCACACATCCACCATATGGTCCTATGGTAAGCTCACTCCCCCTTTGGCATCAAGCGCCATAAAGGAGAGGTCCTACCATAGCCACTGCTCATCGTCCTCATCATCTTCATCATCATCTTCTCCTTCATTCGTGGGTCTGTCGGCCGCTGGTACTTCCTCTTCTTCTTCTTCCGCCGACTCCTCACGCCCATCCAAGTCTTCTTCAATATCATCATCATCCACTTGAGGAGTACCAAACATCATGGAGGGGCCTCTCATCTCCTCCCAAGGATTGTAGAAGGTTGGTGCAGGAGGGAAGTCCATAGGAGCACGAACAGTAGAATGTGGAATATCACGCTTGGCCATTATCTTCTTTTGCCTTGCCTCAATCTTGAGGAGCTGCTCATCGACATACTTCTTATGGGCATGGATCTCCTCCGCATTATGGTGACCCACATTGAAGCATGCAAATAACCCTTGAGATATGAAATTGAGAATCCCTTTCTTCTTTGGGGCACGAGGAGGAGGAGCACGGAAGCTTGAAGGACCATGAGATGTAGAAGGACCATCAGAACTAGACGGAGCTTGAGATGGCCCTTGAGTGGAGCAGCGAGATGCATGTGATCCAATCTTGAGAAGATGCTCGAGATGACCCTTCTTTGGTTTGTATACTTGATGACCCTTGTCGGTCAAGATCTCAACACCTGTATCTTCTTTGATCAATGCAAATATGTAAGGTGCATAGTGACAGCTCTTCTTGGGTGACACGGAACAAATGATAATCTCCTCCTAAATGAAGTCAAAAATACTGAATTCATGTTGCACGGGATCCATTCTTGCAATCAAGTTCTTGGACATATTTTTGATGTTGTCCGAATCACTGCCCTTGAGACAAAGAGTATAGCGGAAGAGTTGGTTGAGCAGCTTGTAATAAGGTGTCAACCCATGTATAGTCCCAAACTTGATGTCACCATGAGCACTATCATACATGTAGTGGAGCTCGCCATCCTCTAGCACATTCTCCATCTCATGTATCTTCTCCCACGTGAGATGAGCATTAGAGAATCCAAGGATGCTAGCAAAGTGTGCATACTCAATGGAGAAGGGCTTGCCTTGAATGGTCCAATGAAAGGTCTTAGTTGAGCGGTCAACATAGAGAGTTGCATAGAACTGAGCAATGACGTCCTCATTCCAATCACAGTTGAAGGACATGATTGAGGAGAGATTCATTCTTCTACAAGCATCTTCTACTTCCCTTACCACCGGCAAATCAATTTCAAACAAATAATCCCAGTTGATGGATTTCATCTTGGTGGTGGGATGAGATTTGCAAAGGATCTCGGAGGCATACCAATCTGCATGAAAGTTCAACCAAAAACGAACATCCCCTTGTTGCTCTTTGCCATACCTAGAGGGATCGTCATACCTCAAAGCATATAGATTATGCTTGCCCTTTGTGTAGTCTACTGGATGAGTCCCATTGTACGGAGAATGAGTTTGCCTAATTGGTGGCTGCATCTGAATGATGATCTGCTCAAGATATTCTAATGACTCCCCTATATCTGCCATATGAGAACCTGGAGTGGAGGCAAGCTTTATGCGAGGGCGAGCACCTTGACCTGAAGTTCCTTGTGGGTTTGGCCTCCCACGACCACGAGAGCGCTGAGGAATCTTAGCAATCGCCTTTCTCTTTCCCGTGCGGTGAGCAATGGGAGATGCTTCTTCAGTTGCCTCTGAATCTGATGAGGGTGATGATTCAATTCCTGGAGATGCTGCCCTCTATTTTAGTCTCTTTTCATGAGCCATCTGATGAATATATGAAGGAAATTAGGATGGCATGGATGGATGATAGAAGTTCCTATGGGGCATCGGAAGTTTCGACGAGAATAAAATTCGAACCCGAGGACCCACGGTCGGAGAAATGCTGAAAGATCCGACAGTTGTCGGAAGTTCCGACCTTGTGTCGGAAGTTCCGATGAATATTAAACATGTCTCTCGAGAACCCTTGATCGAAACTTTGTTGAAACCTCTGATGGACGTCCGAAGTTCCAACATGGTGTCGGAAGTTGTGACAGTTGCTTATTTTCTCCAAAAAGACAGATTTTGAGATGAATAAATTTGGAGATTTTGAGAGATATGGCTTGTAAATATATGAGACACCTTGACACTTAGTGTCAACCACAATCAACAATACATAACTATGATCACAAGAGTCAAGTTTTGATCCAAAGATCAAAATCCAAATATTTTAAAACAACTCAACGCAAGGAAATTCATTTGTCCTATCTAGGCAACAATCGAGTTTGTGCAACAAGTCAAGCCAAGTTACGAGAATCCAAGATATTTGGTTCATTTCTCAAAGCACAAAACCTTTGCTCATCTAGAGGCTTAGTGAAGATATCAGCAAGTTGCCGTTCGGTGCTCACATGATGTAAAGCAATATCTCCCTTAGCCTCATGATCTCATAAGAAATGATGTCTTATATCTATATGCTTTGTTCGGGAGTGTTGCACCGGATTGTTAGCTAGCTTGATGGCACTCTCATTGTCACACAAGAGTGGAATCTTACTAAACTCACTACCGAAGTCACTCAAGGTTTGCTTCATCCATAAAAGTTGGGCACAACAAACACCCGCTGCAACATATTCCACTTCCGCGGTGGATAGACCAACCAGATTCTGTTTCTTAGAGCTCCAAGATACTAGGGACCTTCTAAGGAATTGATAAGTCCCCGTTGTACTCTTTCTATCAACCTTGAAACTGGCTTAATAAGAATCGGAATAGCCAAGTAGATCAAAATTGGAGCCTTTGGGATACCACAAGCCAAGGTTAGGAGTGTGTACTAAATATCTCAAAATTCTCTTAACAACCATTAGATGATTGCTTCAGCCCAAAAAATATACGGAGTCTTGTACTCATCAAGCATGGTTCTTGCGGCTTCAATCAATGTCCTATTCTTCCTCTCCACTATACCATTTTGTTGAGGAGTGTATGGAGCGGAGAATTCATGCTTGATCCCTTCTTCATCAAGAAATTCCTCAACATTGGTGTTTTGGAATTCCGAGCCATTGTCACTTCTTATGTTCTTGATTTTCAACTCATACTCATTTGAGCTCTTCTAATGAATTTCTTGACTATTCCTTGAGCTTCACTTTTATCTTGCAAAAAGAGTACCCAAATGAATCGAGAAAAATCATCAACAATGACAAGACGATATTTGTTACCACCAATGCTAATATAGACAATTGGTCCAAACAAATCCATGTGTAGAAGCTTCAAAGGTCTTGATGAGGTCATGATGTTCTTTGCTGGGTGTGCAGCACCAACTTGCTTCCCGTCTTAGCATATACTACACAACCAATCTTTCTCAAAAATAACATTGGTTAGTCCAAGGATGTGCTCGGCTTTATGAAGTTTAACCAAGTTCCTCATCCCGACATGGGCTAGTCGATGATGCCAAAGCCAACCCAAATCAGATTTTGCCAATAAACAAGTTTTGGGCTCAACTTTCTCCTTTGAGAAATCAACAAGATAAAATTTTCCGTTCAAGCGATCCATAAAAGTAATAGAGGAATCCTCCCTTCTAAAGATGGTCACACCCACATTAGTAAAGATACAATTGTACCCCATCCCATAAAGTTGTGAGACGGGCAACAAATTGTACCCTAAAGATTCAACCAAGCAAACAATTAAAATTGAGTTGTCATTTGAGAGAGCAATTTTACCCAATCCAATTACATCCCCTTTGCTATTGTCTCTGAAGATAATAGTTTCTTTTGGTATGTCATGACGCTCTAGGGAAGTGAACAAATCCTTCTCCCCGGTCATATGATTTGAGCATCCAATATCAAACAACCATGTGGTGCCCGAAAGGATCTTGGTGATGTCTAGAGGGGGTGGGGGGTTGAATAGGCGTACCTGAAAAACCTGAAAAATTCTTCGCAACAATTAAATGTGTTGGAACTTCCGACACTGTGTAGGAAGTTCCGATGGGTTGGAACTTCCAACACTGGACTGGAACTTCTGACAAAATTAAAGTCCTTATATGAAATTCAAAATTATACTTGAAACTATAGAATCTGGCTGAATCAAAAGTTGCACAATGATACTAGTAGACTTCTGCAGGTGATCTTTGCAATCACAAAAACTCGAGTACGTAGATCGACACAAAACAAACTCTAGGTTGATAAGAACTAAATAAATGCAATAAGCACAAGACACAAGAGATTTGTTCCCAAACTTCACTTCCACTAAGGAAGCTACGTCTTCATTGAGGAGCTCACAAAGAGCCGGGTCTTCCACTAACCCTTTAGCTCACTCAATCAACCACAAAGGAGGATTGAGTCACTTACTTATGAAATCCACAAAGGATAGGGTAATACAAACTTCCCGGGGTGCACACACATGAGAGGACGCTCCACGGGCGATACCAAATGGTCTAGAAGCAAGCTTCAAGAGTAACAAACGTGAATCGAAGGATGAAGATGCTTCAAGTGATCTTGAGATGAACTTGGCCGCCCTTTCACTTAAAAGGTTGAGTCTCACACCTCAATCTTGCTCTCACTCAAGCCCTAGCTCAATCAATTAAAGGACTAGCTCAAAGAGAGATTGAGGAGGAGTAGTAAATGCTCTTGGAGGTGTTTATCTTGAGTTAGGTCAGCGGCAAGTGAGGGGGGGGGGGGGGCTGAGGGGGTATAAATACCCAAGCCCCCAAAACTAGCCGTTAGTGCACTGGTTAAGTGATTGTTGAAACTTCCAACACAGGGTCGGAACTTCCGACAAATTAAAAACAGCTGGCCGAGGACCCCTTGTCGGAAGAATTCAGCTTCTTCCGATAAGTGTCGGAACTTCCGACAAGTGTCGGAACTTGCGACATACACTGAAACAGTCAGAAAACTAGGTGCAAAAGTGTGTGATCTTGTGTCTCTCCTTGATGGTTAGCATCTCAAATAAGCACTTTGACACCTTCATGTTATCCATTTGCATCCCTCTTAATAGTACAGTGTTTCCTAAACTCAAATTCAAAATATAAAATAAGTAAATATCTTCTTTTAAGTCCAACACCATACTTTATGCAAATTTAGCGTCTTTTCTTGCTCTTTTTTATTTCGTTAAATTTTAACCTGTCCAAAACATATAAACACATTAGCTCCTTAATTTCGTATGTCATCAAAACCAAAACCCACTTAGTGGGCCAAATGCACTTTCAATCTCCCCCTTTTTGGTGATTGATGACAACACAATTAAGGCTCACATTAAATTCAGTAAAACATTTTGAATTCAATCATATGGTTGAACTCCCCCTTAATATGTGCATTCATCAAGATAAATTCAAAAATAGCCTCAAATGCTATTTGCACATATTAAGAAAGATTTCTTCTATATAATTGCATTCGTGGGGTGCAACATGTGATAGATATCAACGTGATGCACATGACAAGATATATCCCAACAACAAGGTGGAAATAAACAAACACCAAGTCATGAGCATCACAAGAGCAATAAGGTTCTAAGATCACACTAGCATAGAGAAACTCAATTAAGTCTTACAACATTAAAAATCTCACTTGGCACACCACATTTTACACAAATACAAGTTTTATTTGTCCACAAGCACAAGAGTTTAAAGTTCAACGTTTGAACGATGAAGCAAAGATAGATAAAGCAGCCACAAAGCCTATGGTGAGCTCACTCCCCCTTTGGCAACAAGCACCAAAAAGGAGAGGCCCTTCTATAGCCACTACTTGTCATCATCGTCGTCATCTTCTGCATCATCCTCTTCCTCATCGGTGGGTGTGTTGGCAGCGGGAATGTCCTCTTCTTCGTCCTCATCCGACTCCTTATGCCCACCCAAGTCTTCTTCAATTTCATCCTCATCAACTTTAGGAGCACCAAACATCATGGAAGGTCCACCTATTTCTTCCCAAGGGTTGTAGAAAGTCGGTGGGGGAGGAAAATCCATGGGAGCACGAAGAGGTGAATGAGGCATGTCATACTTCGCCATGATTTCTTTTTGTCCAACCTCAATCTTGAGAAGCTGCTCATCCACTTGCTTCTTGTGGTCATGGAGTTCTTGCGCATTGTGACGACCCACATAAAAGCATGCAAACAGTCCTTGAGAAATGAAATTTAAAATCCCTTTCTTCTTTGGTGCACGAGGAAGAGGACCACGGGAGCTCGAAGGACCTTGAGAGCTAGATGGACCATGAGAACTTGAAGGACGATGAGAGCTTGAAGGACCATGAGAGCTTGAAGGACCATGGGAGGGTCCTTGAGTGGAGCGACGAGGTGCATGTGCTCCAAGCTTGAGGAGGCTCTCAAGTTGACCTTTCTTAGGCTTGTACACTTGATGGCCCTTGTCGGTCAAGATATTGACGCTTGTCACTTCTTTAATCATGGCAAAGATATAGGGTGCATAATGACAACCTTTCTTTGGTGAGACGGAACAGATGATGATTTCCTCCCAAATGAAATCAAAGACACTGAACTCATTCTTGTTGGGAGCCATTCTTGCAAGCAAGTTCTTGGACATGTTTGAAATGTTGTCCGAATCACCACTTTTGGGACACAGAGTGTAGCGGAAGAGTTGGTTGAGCAGCTTGTAGTAAGGTGTCACACCATGTATTGTCCCAAATTTAATATCACCAAAAACACTATCATACATGAAGTGGAGTTTTCCATCATCAAGCACATTCTCCTCCTCATGTATCCTCTATCTTGTAAGATCAGCATTGGAAAATCCAAGAATACTGGCAAAGTAAGCATATTCAACATAGAACGGCTTGCCTTGAATAGTCCAATGGAAGGTCTTGATGAGGTCATGATGTTCTTTGCTGGGTGTGCAGCACCAACTTGCTTCCCGTCTTAGCATATACTACACAACCAATCTTTCTCAAAAATAACATTGGTTAGTCCAAGGATGTGCTCGGCTTTATGAAGTTTAACCAAGTTCCTCATCCCGACATGGGCTAGTCGATGATGCCAAAGCCAACCCAAATCAGATTTTGCCAATAAACAAGTTTTGGGCTCAACTTTCTCCTTTGAGAAATCAACAAGATAAAATTTTCCGTTCAAGCGATCCATAAAAGTAATAGAGGAATCCTCCCTTCTAAAGATGGTCACACCCACATTAGTAAAGATACAATTGTACCCCATCCCATAAAGTTGTGAGACGGGCAACAAATTGTACCCTAAAGATTCAACCAAGCAAACAATTAAAATTGAGTTGTCATTTGAGAGAGCAATTTTACCCAATCCAATTACATCCCCTTTGCTATTGTCTCTGAAGATAATAGTTTCTTTTGGTATGTCATGACGCTCTAGGGAAGTGAACAAATCCTTCTCCCCGGTCATATGATTTGAGCATCCAATATCAAACAACCATGTGGTGCCCGAAAGGATCTTGGTGATGTCTAGAGGGGGTGGGGGGTTGAATAGGCGTACCTGAAAAACCTGAAAAATTCTTCGCAACAATTAAATGTGTTGGAACTTCCGACACTGTGTAGGAAGTTCCGATGGGTTGGAACTTCCAACACTGGACTGGAACTTCTGACAAAATTAAAGTCCTTATATGAAATTCAAAATTATACTTGAAACTATAGAATCTGGCTGAATCAAAAGTTGCACAATGATACTAGTAGACTTCTGCAGGTGATCTTTGCAATCACAAAAACTCGAGTACGTAGATCGACACAAAACAAACTCTAGGTTGATAAGAACTAAATAAATGCAATAAGCACAAGACACAAGAGATTTGTTCCCAAACTTCACTTCCACTAAGGAAGCTACGTCTTCATTGAGGAGCTCACAAAGAGCCGGGTCTTCCACTAACCCTTTAGCTCACTCAATCAACCACAAAGGAGGATTGAGTCACTTACTTATGAAATCCACAAAGGATAGGGTAATACAAACTTCCCGGGGTGCACACACATGAGAGGACGCTCCACGGGCGATACCAAATGGTCTAGAAGCAAGCTTCAAGAGTAACAAACGTGAATCGAAGGATGAAGATGCTTCAAGTGATCTTGAGATGAACTTGGCCGCCCTTTCACTTAAAAGGTTGAGTCTCACACCTCAATCTTGCTCTCACTCAAGCCCTAGCTCAATCAATTAAAGGACTAGCTCAAAGAGAGATTGAGGAGGAGTAGTAAATGCTCTTGGAGGTGTTTATCTTGAGTTAGGTCAGCGGCAAGTGAGGGGGGGGGGGGGGGGGGGCTGAGGGGGTATAAATACCCAAGCCCCCAAAACTAGCCGTTAGTGCACTGGTTAAGTGATTGTTGAAACTTCCAACACAGGGTCGGAACTTCCGACAAATTAAAAACAGCTGGCCGAGGACCCCTTGTCGGAAGAATTCAGCTTCTTCCGATAAGTGTCGGAACTTCCGACAAGTGTCGGAACTTGCGACATACACTGAAACAGTCAGAAAACTAGGTGCAAAAGTGTGTGATCTTGTGTCTCTCCTTGATGGTTAGCATCTCAAATAAGCACTTTGACACCTTCATGTTATCCATTTGCATCCCTCTTAATAGTACAGTGTTTCCTAAACTCAAATTCAAAATATAAAATAAGTAAATATCTTCTTTTAAGTCCAACACCATACTTTATGCAAATTTAGCGTCTTTTCTTGCTCTTTTTTATTTCGTTAAATTTTAACCTGTCCAAAACATATAAACACATTAGCTCCTTAATTTCGTATGTCATCAAAACCAAAACCCACTTAGTGGGCCAAATGCACTTTCAATCTCCCCCTTTTTGGTGATTGATGACAACACAATTAAGGCTCACATTAAATTCAGTAAAACATTTTGAATTCAATCATATGGTTGAACTCCCCCTTAATATGTGCATTCATCAAGATAAATTCAAAAATAGCCTCAAATGCTATTTGCACATATTAAGAAAGATTTCTTCTATATAATTGCATTCGTGGGGTGCAACATGTGATAGATATCAACGTGATGCACATGACAAGATATATCCCAACAACAAGGTGGAAATAAACAAACACCAAGTCATGAGCATCACAAGAGCAATAAGGTTCTAAGATCACACTAGCATAGAGAAACTCAATTAAGTCTTACAACATTAAAAATCTCACTTGGCACACCACATTTTACACAAATACAAGTTTTATTTGTCCACAAGCACAAGAGTTTAAAGTTCAACGTTTGAACGATGAAGCAAAGATAGATAAAGCAGCCACAAAGCCTATGGTGAGCTCACTCCCCCTTTGGCAACAAGCACCAAAAAGGAGAGGCCCTTCTATAGCCACTACTTGTCATCATCGTCGTCATCTTCTGCATCATCCTCTTCCTCATCGGTGGGTGTGTTGGCAGCGGGAATGTCCTCTTCTTCGTCCTCATCCGACTCCTTATGCCCACCCAAGTCTTCTTCAATTTCATCCTCATCAACTTTAGGAGCACCAAACATCATGGAAGGTCCACCTATTTCTTCCCAAGGGTTGTAGAAAGTCGGTGGGGGAGGAAAATCCATGGGAGCACGAAGAGGTGAATGAGGCATGTCATACTTCGCCATGATTTCTTTTTGTCCAACCTCAATCTTGAGAAGCTGCTCATCCACTTGCTTCTTGTGGTCATGGAGTTCTTGCGCATTGTGACGACCCACATAAAAGCATGCAAACAGTCCTTGAGAAATGAAATTTAAAATCCCTTTCTTCTTTGGTGCACGAGGAAGAGGACCACGGGAGCTCGAAGGACCTTGAGAGCTAGATGGACCATGAGAACTTGAAGGACGATGAGAGCTTGAAGGACCATGAGAGCTTGAAGGACCATGGGAGGGTCCTTGAGTGGAGCGACGAGGTGCATGTGCTCCAAGCTTGAGGAGGCTCTCAAGTTGACCTTTCTTAGGCTTGTACACTTGATGGCCCTTGTCGGTCAAGATATTGACGCTTGTCACTTCTTTAATCATGGCAAAGATATAGGGTGCATAATGACAACCTTTCTTTGGTGAGACGGAACAGATGATGATTTCCTCCCAAATGAAATCAAAGACACTGAACTCATTCTTGTTGGGAGCCATTCTTGCAAGCAAGTTCTTGGACATGTTTGAAATGTTGTCCGAATCACCACTTTTGGGACACAGAGTGTAGCGGAAGAGTTGGTTGAGCAGCTTGTAGTAAGGTGTCAAACCATGTATTGTCCCAAATTTAATATCACCAAAAACACTATCATACATGAAGTGGAGTTTTCCATCATCAAGCACATTCTCCTCCTCATGTATCCTCTATCTTGTAAGATCAGCATTGGAAAATCCAAGAATACTGGCAAAGTAAGCATATTCAACATAGAACGGCTTGCCTTGAATAGTCCAATGGAAGGTCTTGATGAGGTCATGATGTTCTTTGCTGGGTGTGCAGCACCAACTTGCTTCCCGTCTTAGCATATACTACACAACCAATCTTTCTCAAAAATAACATTGGTTAGTCCAAGGATGTGCTCGGCTTTATGAAGTTTAACCAAGTTCCTCATCCCGACATGGGCTAGTCGATGATGCCAAAGCCAACCCAAATCAGATTTTGCCAATAAACAAGTTTTGGGCTCAACTTTCTCCTTTGAGAAATCAACAAGATAAAATTTTCCGTTCAAGCGATCCATAAAAGTAATAGAGGAATCCTCCCTTCTAAAGATGGTCACACCCACATTAGTAAAGATACAATTGTACCCCATCCCATAAAGTTGTGAGACGGGCAACAAATTGTACCCTAAAGATTCAACCAAGCAAACAATTAAAATTGAGTTGTCATTTGAGAGAGCAATTTTACCCAATCCAATTACATCCCCTTTGCTATTGTCTCTGAAGATAATAGTTTCTTTTGGTATGTCATGACGCTCTAGGGAAGTGAACAAATCCTTCTCCCCGGTCATATGATTTGAGCATCCAATATCAAACAACCATGTGGTGCCCGAAAGGATCTTGGTGATGTCTAGAGGGGGTGGGGGGTTGAATAGGCATACCTGAAAAACCTGAAAAATTCTTCGCAACAATTAAATGTGTTGGAACTTCCGACACTGTGTAGGAAGTTCCGATGGGTTGGAACTTCCAACACTGGACTGGAACTTCTGACAAAATTAAAGTCCTTATATGAAATTCAAAATTATACTTGAAACTATAGAATCTGGCTGAATCAAAAGTTGCACAATGATACTAGTAGACTTCTGCAGGTGATCTTTGCAATCACAAAAACTCGAGTACGTAGATCGACACAAAACAAACTCTAGGTTGATAAGAACTAAATAAATGCAATAAGCACAAGACACAAGAGATTTGTTCCCAAACTTCACTTCCACTAAGGAAGCTACGTCTTCATTGAGGAGCTCACAAAGAGCCGGGTCTTCCACTAACCCTTTAGCTCACTCAATCAACCACAAAGGAGGATTGAGTCACTTACTTATGAAATCCACAAAGGATAGGGTAATACAAACTTCCCGGGGTGCACACACATGAGAGGACGCTCCACGGGCGATACCAAATGGTCTAGAAGCAAGCTTCAAGAGTAACAAACGTGAATCGAAGGATGAAGATGCTTCAAGTGATCTTGAGATGAACTTGGCCGCCCTTTCACTTAAAAGGTTGAGTCTCACACCTCAATCTTGCTCTCACTCAAGCCCTAGCTCAATCAATTAAAGGACTAGCTCAAAGAGAGATTGAGGAGGAGTAGTAAATGCTCTTGGAGGTGTTTATCTTGAGTTAGGTCAGCGGCAAGTGAGGGGGGGGGGGGGGGGGGGCTGAGGGGGTATAAATACCCAAGCCCCCAAAACTAGCCGTTAGTGCACTGGTTAAGTGATTGTTGAAACTTCCAACACAGGGTCGGAACTTCCGACAAATTAAAAACAGCTGGCCGAGGACCCCTTGTCGGAAGAATTCAGCTTCTTCCGATAAGTGTCGGAACTTCCGACAAGTGTCGGAACTTGCGACATACACTGAAACAGTCAGAAAACTAGGTGCAAAAGTGTGTGATCTTGTGTCTCTCCTTGATGGTTAGCATCTCAAATAAGCACTTTGACACCTTCATGTTATCCATTTGCATCCCTCTTAATAGTACAGTGTTTCCTAAACTCAAATTCAAAATATAAAATAAGTAAATATCTTCTTTTAAGTCCAACACCATACTTTATGCAAATTTAGCGTCTTTTCTTGCTCTTTTTTATTTCGTTAAATTTTAACCTGTCCAAAACATATAAACACATTAGCTCCTTAATTTCGTATGTCATCAAAACCAAAACCCACTTAGTGGGCCAAATGCACTTTCAATCTCCCCCTTTTTGGTGATTGATGACAACACAATTAAGGCTCACATTAAATTCAGTAAAACATTTTGAATTCAATCATATGGTTGAACTCCCCCTTAATATGTGCATTCATCAAGATAAATTCAAAAATAGCCTCAAATGCTATTTGCACATATTAAGAAAGATTTCTTCTATATAATTGCATTCGTGGGGTGCAACATGTGATAGATATCAACGTGATGCACATGACAAGATATATCCCAACAACAAGGTGGAAATAAACAAACACCAAGTCATGAGCATCACAAGAGCAATAAGGTTCTAAGATCACACTAGCATAGAGAAACTCAATTAAGTCTTACAACATTAAAAATCTCACTTGGCACACCACATTTTACACAAATACAAGTTTTATTTGTCCACAAGCACAAGAGTTTAAAGTTCAACGTTTGAACGATGAAGCAAAGATAGATAAAGCAGCCACAAAGCCTATGGTGAGCTCACTCCCCCTTTGGCAACAAGCACCAAAAAGGAGAGGCCCTTCTATAGCCACTACTTGTCATCATCGTCGTCATCTTCTGCATCATCCTCTTCCTCATCGGTGGGTGTGTTGGCAGCGGGAATGTCCTCTTCTTCGTCCTCATCCGACTCCTTATGCCCACCCAAGTCTTCTTCAATTTCATCCTCATCAACTTTAGGAGCACCAAACATCATGGAAGGTCCACCTATTTCTTCCCAAGGGTTGTAGAAAGTCGGTGGGGGAGGAAAATCCATGGGAGCACGAAGAGGTGAATGAGGCATGTCATACTTCGCCATGATTTCTTTTTGTCCAACCTCAATCTTGAGAAGCTGCTCATCCACTTGCTTCTTGTGGTCATGGAGTTCTTGCGCATTGTGACGACCCACATAAAAGCATGCAAACAGTCCTTGAGAAATGAAATTTAAAATCCCTTTCTTCTTTGGTGCACGAGGAAGAGGACCACGGGAGCTCGAAGGACCTTGAGAGCTAGATGGACCATGAGAACTTGAAGGACGATGAGAGCTTGAAGGACCATGAGAGCTTGAAGGACCATGGGAGGGTCCTTGAGTGGAGCGACGAGGTGCATGTGCTCCAAGCTTGAGGAGGCTCTCAAGTTGACCTTTCTTAGGCTTGTACACTTGATGGCCCTTGTCGGTCAAGATATTGACGCTTGTCACTTCTTTAATCATGGCAAAGATATAGGGTGCATAATGACAACCTTTCTTTGGTGAGACGGAACAGATGATGATTTCCTCCCAAATGAAATCAAAGACACTGAACTCATTCTTGTTGGGAGCCATTCTTGCAAGCAAGTTCTTGGACATGTTTGAAATGTTGTCCGAATCACCACTTTTGGGACACAGAGTGTAGCGGAAGAGTTGGTTGAGCAGCTTGTAGTAAGGTGTCACACCATGTATTGTCCCAAATTTAATATCACCAAAAACACTATCATACATGAAGTGGAGTTTTCCATCATCAAGCACATTCTCCTCCTCATGTATCCTCTATCTTGTAAGATCAGCATTGGAAAATCCAAGAATACTGGCAAAGTAAGCATATTCAACATAGAACGGCTTGCCTTGAATAGTCCAATGGAAGGTCTTGGTTGAGCGGTTTACATAGAGAGTGGAGTAGAACTGAGCAATGACCTCCTCATTCCAATCACAATTGAAGAACATGATTGATGTGAGATGCATCCTTCTACAAGCATCTTGGACTTCCCTCACCACCGACAAGTCAATTTCAAATAGATAATCCCAGTTGATGGATTTCATCTCGGTGGATGGATGAGCCTTGCAAAGAATCACTGAAGCATACCAATCTGCATGAAGGTTCATCCAAAATCGAACATCTCCTTGCTGCTCTTTGCCATATTCAGATGGATCATCATATCTCAATGCATAGATGTCATGTTTGCCCTTTTTGTAATCCACTGGATGAGTCCCATTGAACTGTGCAGCAGTTAGCCTAATTGAGGGCTGCATCCAAAGGATGATCCTCTCAAGATATTCTATTGACTCTCCTGCATCTAACATGTGTGTGCCTGGAGCAGAAGTGCGCTTCATGCATGGATGAGCACCAGGAGCTGAAGTACCCTGTGGATTAGGTCTTCCACGACCACGAGAGCGCAAAGGAGCCTTGGCCACTGCCTTTCGCTTGCCAGTACGATGAGCCACAGGCGAAGCTTCTTGACTTGCTTCAGAATCAGACGGAGAAGATTCAATCTCTGGTCAAGAAGCCCTCTGCTTCCCTCTGCTTTCACGAGCCATCTGAGTATGAAAGATGAAAATTAGGATAAACTTGATAGATGTGATCAGACGAAATCCAATGGGACAGTTAAGGCACTTGTCGGAACTTTCGACGTGGGTTCGGAACTTCCGACGGGGTCGGAACTTCCGACAGGGCCCGAGCAGACCCAAAAGATCATGAATCAAGAGATTTTGCCCACCAAATTTGATAAGATTCTAGGCTTATGATCAATGATGTACCAGGAAGCTACCACTAAGAAAGAAACATCTAACTCCTACATTGAGAGATCGGGTGTCAAGGATTTTGAATGAGATACCTTGATGATTTCCCGCGCGAATCGAAGGAGATGTGACGGGGATCGGATGTTCCGAAGAGTGGAGAGTCCAAAGAACTCCAAAGCAATGAAATCCCACGATTGAAACTTGATTTCCCCGCAAGATTTTGAGTGGGGAGAGATGGTGGCGTCGGTGGTGTTTGAAGGAGGAATTAGGGTTTGAGGGGGCTGTCCAACGGGTATATATAGGTTCAAGTGACTTGTCGAAAGTTCCGATTGGGGGTCGGAAGTTCCGACGAAAAAGAATTTTTGAACCCAAGGACCCTAGGTCGGAAGAATGAAGAAAGTTCCGATGGAGATTTTCGGAAGTTCCGATGGGGGTTGGAAGTTTCGATGAATATTAAAATGGTCTCCCAAGGACCCTTTGTCGGAACAAGCATAATAATTCCGAGAAACGCCGGAAGTTCCGACCTGTCGTTGGAAGTTACGACCTATACTTTTCAGCTCCAAAAAGATAGATTTTGAGAAGAATAAACTTGGAGATATTAAGAAATGTGGCTTGTAGACATATGAGAAACTTGAAGCTTAGTGATCAGCCACACACAACTTTACATAACAATGATCACAACAATCAAGCTTTGATCCAAAGATCAAAATCCAAATATTTTAAAATAACTCAACACAAGTAAATTCATTTTTCGTATCTAAGCAACAATCAAGTATGTGCAACAAGTCAAGCCAAGTTACGAGTATCCAAGATATTTAGTTCACTCCTCAAAGCACAAAACCTTTGCTCATCTAGAGGCTTAGTGAAGATATCGGCAAGTTGCCGTTTGGTGCTCACGTGACGTAAAGCAATATGACCTTTAGCCTCATGAACCCTTAAGAAATGATGTATTATATCTATGTGCTTTGTTCGGGAGTGTTGCACCGGATTGTTAGCTAGCTTGATAGCACTCTCATTGTCACATAAGAGCGGAATCTTTCTAAACTCACAATCGAAGTCATTCAACGTTTGCTTCATCCACAAGAGTTGGGCACAGCAAGCACCCATTGCAACATATTCAGCTTTGGCGGTGGATAAAGCAACTGAATTTTGTTTCTTAGAGCTCCACGACACTAGGGACCTTCCAAGAAATTGGCAAGTCCCCGTCGTACTCTTTCTATCTACCTTGCAACCGGCATAATCCGAGTCAAAATATCCAAGTAGATCGAAAGTGGAGCCTTTGGGATACCATAAGCCAAAGTTAGGAGTGTGTACCAAATATCTCAAAATTCTCTTAACAACTATTAAGTGACATTCCTTAGGATTGGATTGAAATCTTGCACACATGCACGCACTAAGTATAATATCGGGTCTAGATGCACAAAGGTAAAGAAGAGAGCCAATCATGGAGCGATATACCTTTTGATCAACTGACTTCCCTTCTTCATTGAGATCAAGATGACCATTTAATGCCAAAGGTGTCTTGATGGGCTTTGCATTGGCCATGTCAAACTTCTTAAGCATATCCTTCACATACTTGGTTTGACATATGAAAGTCCCTTCCTTCATTTGCTTGACTTGAAATCCAAGGAAGAACTTCAATTCATCCATCATGGACATCTCAAACCTCTTGGTCTTGATCCTACTAAGTTCCTCACAAAATTTCTTATCAGTTGAACCAAATATGATGTCATCGACATATATTTGGCAAACAAAAATATCTTTATTAACTTTGTGAGTAAAGAGAGTAGAATCGGCTTTGCCCATTACAAGTCTTTCTTGAGAAGAAAATCCTTAAGGCATTCATACCATGCTCTAGGAGCTTGCTTAAGCCCATAGAGCGCCTTATGGAGCTTGTACACATGATTTGGAAATCTTGGATCTTCAAAGCCCGGCGGTTGTTCTACATACACCAACTTGGATAGGGGGCCATTCAAGAATGCACCTTCCACTTCCATTTGATAAAGCTTGAAATCATGGTGAGTGGCATAGGCTAATAGTATACGAATTGATTCAAGCCTAGCTACGGGTGCATAGGTTTCACCAAAATCCAAACCTTCAATTTGTGTGAAACCTTGTGCAACTAACCTTGCCTTGTTTCTTGTGACGACACCTTGTTCATCTTGTTTGTTTCGGAAAACCCCCTTGGTGCCAATCATATTTTGCTTTGGTCTTTTAACCAACTCCCATACTTCATTTCTTGTGAAGTTATTCAACTCTTCTTGCATGGAAATTTCCCAATCCGGATCATCAAGTGATTCATCTACCTTGAGAGGTTCTAGAGAAGAGACAAACGAGTAATATTCACAAAAACTTGCTAAACGTGAATGAGTAGTTACCCCTCTTTGAATACTTCTAAGAATATTGTCAATGGGATGATCTCGTTGAACACTTTGATGAACTCTGGGATGCCGCACTTGTGATTGAGGTTGAATGGGTCCATCATCGTCATTTTCAGCTTGTGGAGCATCTTCTTGAGCTTCTCCACCTTGTTCTCCCCCTTGATCAATGCCATGAACTTGATCATCACCATGAACTTGACTTTGGTCTTGAGGTTGTTGAGAGCTTGGAGGTTCAACTCTTGTGGATGATGATGGATCATTATTTCTTTCTTCAATCGGAGTTTGAGCTTGAACTTCACAAGGCCTCACCTCTCCCAAGCCCATCCTCATGATTGATAGACTTGGGGGTTCCTCTTCATCTATAATATTTTTATCAACTTGCTCTACTTGAGAGCCGTTGGATTCATCGAAAGTTACGTCCACTGTGACCTCAACACAACCGGTGATTTTGTTGAAGACACGATAGGCGTGTTCGTTAGTGCCATAACCAATTAGAAAATCTTTGTCAACCTTTGATGCAAACTTTGAGCTTTTAGTTTTCTTGTTAAGTATGAAATACTACTCCCAAAAACTCTAAAATAGTGCACCTTGGGTTTGTTACCGGTGATTATCTCGTAGGGTATTCTCCCCAAGTATTTGTGGAGGTAGAGGCGGTTGATGGCATGACACGCCGTATTGATAGCTTGGGCCCAAAAGATATCCGGAGTCTTGTACTCATCAAGCATTGTTCTTGCAGTTTCAATCAACGTCCTATTTTTCCTCTCAACAATAACATTTTGTTGAGGTGCGTATGGTGCGGAGAATTCATGTTTGATTCCTTCTTCATCAAGGAATTCTTCAATATTGGTGTTGTAGAATTCCGAACCATTGTCACTTCTTACATTCTTGATTTTCATCTTATATTCATTTTGAGCTCTTCTAATGAATTTCTTGACAATTGCTTGAGCTTCACTTTTATCTTGCAAAAAGAATACCCAAGTGAAACGAGAAAAATCATCAACAATGACAAGACCATATTTGTTACCGCCAATGCTAATATAGGCAATGGGTCAGAACAAATCCATGTCTAGAAGCTTCAATGGTCTTGATGTAGTCCTGATATTCTTGGCGCGGTGTGAAGCACCAACTTGCTTTCCGGCTTGGCATGCGCTGTACAACCTATCTTTCTCAAAGACAACATTTGTTAGTCCTAAGATGTGCTCTCCATTTTGAAGTTTGGCCAAGTTCCTCATCCCGACATGGGCTAGTCGGCGATGCGAAAGCCAACCCAAATCATATTTTGCCACTAAACAAGTCTTGGGCTCAACTATCTCCTTGGAGAAATGAACAAGATAGACTTTGCCCTTTAAGCGACCCGTAAAAGCAATAGAGGAATCCTCCCTTCTAAAGACGGTCACACCCTCATTAGTAAAGACACAATTGTAGCCCATCTCACAAAGTTGCAAGACCGACAACAAGTTGTACCCCAAAGTTTCAACCAAATAAACATTTGAAATAGAGTTATCATTTGAGAGTGCAATTTTACCCAAACCAATCACATCTCCTTTGCTATTGTCTCCAAAGACAATAGTTTCTTTAGGTATATCATTAATCTCTAGGGATGTGAACAAATCATTTTCCCCGGTCATATGATTTGAGCATCCACTATCAAGCAACCATGCGGTGGCACCCGAGGAGTAGGCCTACAAAACAAGTTAAGCTTTGAATTTAGGTACCCAAAAAGATTTGGGTCCTTGAGGGTTAGATGGATACACTTTTGGAACCGACACACTTCTAAGGATTGCCCTCTTAGTGTAAGCCCCAATATACTTGACCACTATTTTACCATTGTGGTCCATTATCACCATGTAATTCGTAGTGTAGCTTGGTGATGGCTCATGCTTAGTGATCTTTGCCTTGATGGGATCTTCAATTTTCTGCTTGGCTTGGGAGGGAATGGTGGTCACATCATGTGCAATGTTCATCAAGTCCTCAAGATTTGATTCCTTGGTGAACATGACACATTCCTTACCTTTGACTACCTTCCGGTCATTTACCTCGCCTCCGTTGTAGTGACCAAGCCCATCCTTCTTGTAGGAACGTCTCCCTTCCTTGTACACAACCTTAGACTCGGGTTTGGTATCACCTTCATATCCGTTTCTTACTAACTTGTTTAACCTCTCAAGTTGATCATCCTTTGCTTTGATCAACTTTTCTAGCTTTGTCGAGTTAGTAATACAAGCTTACACATCAATTTTATAACACCTTGAGCACCCTTCACTTGTGGAGACATTGGAGTCAAGAGTTGCTTTTTAATTGGTTTTGGTGCTTTCCCAAAGGGCATTGAAGCTAACTTCAAGACCTTTGTACTTGGTCGTTAAGCATGAGAAGCTTTCTTGAAGTTCACAATGAGTGGCCTTTAGGGAAGCTAGAGATTCATTTATCAACGTAGTCTCCTTTGACATCCTCTCTTTTGAATCATTAGCTAGAGATAAATCGATAGCTAATTTTTCAACTTTCACCTTTTCTTTGGCAAGAGCCTTCTCTAAAGCAAGGTTTCTCTCCTTCTCAAGGATGAGCAAATCTTTTTGCCTATCGAGACACTCCTTCTTTTTCTCCAATTTCTCTATAAGTTTTTTAATTTCTTTAAAACCTTTCTTTCCAAATTCTTCTATCATGAATGCTTTTTGTTTCTCTTCCTCATCATCAAAATCATTTTACGTACTACTAGATATGGTGGAAGGATGAGAGGAGGAGGTGGATGATTTTTGTACCTTAGTCCCTCTTGCCATGAGACAAAAAGGTACGTCATCTTCATCATCGGAGATGTCGTTGAAGAGTTTCCTTGAATTCTTTGGTTTGGCTAGAGTTGCCATACCTTCATGGTCGGAGTCTTCATGACTAGACTGCCACCCTTGACCAACATAAGCATGCTCTTGATATCTCTTCTTGTAGTCCTTGCTCTTCTCCTTGTACCTCTTCTCTTCCTTTTCTTTGTTCTTCAATTGTGGGCAATCGGCAATGTAGTGACCCACTTGTTTGCACTCATAACATCTTCTTTGTGGTGGCTTCTTCTTGTCATCACCACCTTTCTTGTTGTACTTCTTCTTCATGAACTTTTTGAAGTTTCTCAATACCAAGGCCATCTCTTCATCGGTGGATCCTTCATCACTTGAATCTTCTTTTCTTGACTTTAAACAAGTCTTGGAACTTGATTCAACCTTGTCACTTGAGCTAGCATTGAGTGCTATATTCTTGTTCACTTTGTGACTAAGTGACTTGGCCACATCCCTCTCAACCAATTCTTGGTGAAGGATTTCACCAAGAAGTTGATTAGGTGTCTTGACCTTGAATTTGGCCACATCCCTCTCAACCAATTATTGTTGCAAGAGTAGGGTTCCTTGGCATGAAGGCCCTAAGAAACTTCTTTGCCACCTTGTGATCTTCCCATTCCATGCTTCCAAGAGATGTAATGTCCGATACAAGAACCATTAGTCTATCATACATTTGCCTCACGGTTTCTTCATCATGCATGACAAAGTGTTCTAGCTCTCCTTGCAATAAATTCATCTTGCCTTCTCTAACTTCATCAGTTCCCTTATGAGCTTCTCTTAGTGTGTCCCAAATTTTCTTGGCTATTTTAACATTGCGGACTTTGTTAAATTCTTGGGCACAAAGAGAACTTGTGATGACCCTCACGGCTTGTGCATTGCGGAAATAGTCTTGAGCTTGTTCGGCCGTGGGTACACCGTTCGTAGGAGGAGTCACACCTACAACCACAACTTCCCAAATAGAGGGGTGAAGCACGTAGAGAGGCATTTTCATATCATAAGATCACTTGGAATAATCCGTCCCATCAAAGAAAGGAGATTTTTCCAAGTGAACTGATTGAAATTGAGAAGTAGGATATTGAGATGAAGCATTGTTATGTGGAACTTGATTTAACAGGAAGAAAGGATGTTTCTCCCTTTCTTCCTTGATTCGCTTAATCATCAACTTCTAGGCCTTCTTCTCAATTTTGGCCTTCATCTTCTCTTTTCACCTTCTTCTTGCTTCCGATGTCTCACCCTCGCTTTCATCACTTGAACTTAAGTCAGCAACATGAATGGAGGGTGGACGGCTTGCTTGCCCGAAAGGATTTCCGTCACAATCTAATCCGGTACCGGCATCGACTTGAGCAGCGACGGTTTTGGCGGCGTCGACACCATCGCCAACTATAGACATCTTGACATCCCTTAGCGGTTAAGACTAAATAAAGAGATTAGGCTCTGATACCAATTGAAAGGATCATGGTGATGCCTAGAGGGGGGTGAATAGACGTATTTGAAAACCTGAAAATTTCTTCGCAACAGTTAAATGTGTCGGAACTTCCGACATTGGACCGGAACTTCCGCCAAAATTAAAGTCCTTATACAAAATTTAAAATTAAACTTGAAACTGCAGAACCTGGCTGAATCAAAAGTTGTACAATGATACTAATCGACTTCTGCAGGTGATCTTTGCAAGCACAAAATCTCGAGTACGTAGATCGACACAAAACAAACTCTTGGTTAATAAGAACTAAATAAATGCAATAAGCACAAGACACAAGAGATTTGTTCCCGAAGTTTACTTCCACTAAGGAAGCTACGTCTCCGTTGAGGAGCTCACAAAGAGCCGTGTCTTCCACTAACCCTTTACCTTACTCAATCAACCACAAAGGAGAATTGAGTCACTTACTTATGAAATCCACGAAGGATAGGGTAATACAAACTTCCCGGGGCGCACACACACGAGAGGACGCTCCACGGGCGACACCAGACGGTCTAGAAGCAAGCTTGAAGAGTAACGAAGGTGAATCGACGGATGAAGATGCTTCAAGTGCTCTTGGGATGAACTTGGCTGCCCTTTCACTTAAAAGGTTGAGTCTCACACCTCAATCTTGCTCTCACTAAAGCCCAAGCTCAAATCAACTAAAGGATTAGCTCAAAGAGGGATTGGGGAGGAGTAGTAAATGCTCTTGGAGGTGTTTGTCTTGGGTTAGGTCAGCAACAAGTGAAGGGGGGGGGGGGGGGGGCAGAGGGGCTATAAATACCCAAGCCCCCAAAACTAGCCGTTAGTGCACTGGTTAAGTGATTGTCGGAACTTCCGACACAGGGTCGGAACTTCTGACAAATTAAAAACAGCTGGCCGACGATCCCTTGTTGGAAGAATTCAGCTTCTTTCAACAAGTGTCGGAACTTCTGACATAGGGTCGGAACTTCCCATGTACACTAAAACAGTTCGAAAACTAGGTGGAAAAGTGTGTGATCTTGTGTCTCTCCTTGATGGTTAGCATCTCAAATAAGCACTTTGACACCTTCATGCTATCCATTCGCATCCCTCTTAATAGTACAATATTTCCTAAACTCAAATTCAAAATATAAAATAAGTAAAGATCTTCTTTTAAGTCCAACACCATCCTTTAAGCAAATTTGGTGTCTTTTCTTGCTCGTTTTCATTTTATTGAATTTTAATCTATCCAAAACTCGATAAACACATTAGCTCCTTAATTTTGTATGTCATCAACACCAAAACCCGCTTAGGAGGCCAAATGCACTTTCAGTGCCACCAGAGGAGTAGGGCTACAAAACAAATTAAGCTTGGAATTTAGGTACCCAAAAATATTTGGGTCTTTGTGGGTTAGATGGATACACTTTTGGAACCCACACACTCCTAAGAATGGCCTTTTTAATGTATGCTCCAGCGTACTTGACCACTATTTTACCATTGTGGTCCATTATCACCATGTAGTCGGTAGTGTATCTTGGTGATGGCACATGCTTGGCAACCTTATCCTGGATGGAAGCCTCAACACTTTTCTTGACTTGGGAGGGAATTGTGGTGGTCACATCATGAGCAATATTCATCAAGTTCTCAAGATTTGCTCCTTTTGTGAACATGACACATTCCTTACCTTTGACCACCTTCCGATCATTTACCTTTTCTCCCTTATAATGTCCAAGCCCATCCTTTTTTTAGGAAATCTTCCATTGATATAGTTGACCTTAGGCTTGGGCTTGAAATTTCCTTCATATCCATTCTTTACTAACATGTTCATTCTCTCAAGTTGAGCATCCTTTGCTTGGATCAACTTCTCTAGCTTTGCCATGTTAGTAACACAATCTTGCAAGTCAATTTTATAGCATTTGGAGAAACCCTCACTTGTGGAGACATTGGAGTTAAGAGTTGCTTTAGAATTAGTTTTGGTGCTTTCCTAAAGAGCATTATAGCTAACTTCAAGACCATTGTATTTGGTCGTTAAGCATGAGAAGCTTTCTTGAAGTTCACTATGAGTGGCCTTTAGGGAAGCTATAGATTCATTTATCAAAGTGTTCTCCTTTGACATCCTCTCATTTGAATCATTAGCTAGAGACAAGTCAATAGCCAATTTGCAACCTTCACCTTTTCTTCGGCAAGATCTTTCTCTTAGGCAAGGTTTCTCTCCTTCTCAAGGATGAGCAAGTCCTCTTGCCTATCGAGGCGCTCCCTCTTTTTCTCCAATTTCTCCATAAGCTTTTTAATTTCTTTAGAACTTTTCTTTCCAAATTCTTTTATTATGTAAGCTCTATGTTGTTCTTCCTCATCTTCCAAATTATTTTGTGTACTATTAGATGTGGAGAAAGGATGAGAAGGAGAGGTTGATGATTCTTGTACCTTAGTCACTTTTGCCATGTGTTGGCGCTAAAATCGGCCAGACAGGAACCGGCCGATGGTCTTCAGCGTCGGACACACGACCCGGGAGAATCTGCTTAGCTCCTGTTCGGGTTATCACCCTGGCACGGATCGCGCGGCGTGCCAGTCAATCTGACCTGTTGATTGACAAGGAAATAAAGTATTAAATTCCAGGCGCTCCGATCGGCTGGAGTTCCGATCTGTCCTGAAGAGCGCGTCGGCGAATCGGCCGATTTGCTGTGAAGATGATCGGCTATGGATCAGCCGATAATCGTGTAATAATTGCAAAGAAATTTGCTGGAGTGATCTAAACAATTGTTACAGATGCAACACTTGAAATAGATCTGATCAGGTATATGACGATGAGCGAGAAAAAGCGATGACAGAGCCGATAGTTCTAATCTCAAGCTGGATAACTGGTGATAATACTAGAACAACAGGTAAAACTTACAATTGTAGTAAATATCGATAACTGGTGAATAAATCCAAACGAAACCACAGCGATGCGCCCGTGGTTAAAGCTCAAATATTACTCGGTAAGCGGAACCTACCAATTGGCCGGAGATCAAGTTGATGCAGCCCTGCCAATCCGTACGAACTCATGAAAGAAGAAAAAGTATTGGCGAAGTCGCCGACTTGAAAGTAAATTGCTGGAAAAAGTAGAAGTATTTTTGTTGATTGATGTGTTGATGTTTTGCAAAGCCTTGACGACTCCTATTTATACCCTAAAACTAGGACTCCTGGTCGATTACGACTTGTTACAACCTTATTTAAAACAGGAAAAACTACTATATCTATAATATCTTTAAAAAGGAAACGGACTCCCGCAGAATGTTCCGCCACCGTCTCCTAATCCAATCAGGATTTTTCCAATTGCTTCTTGACCGAATTAGCGTCGCTCTGCTGACCAACTTTTGACTGGGACCCTCTGATGTAGCCCCAACCTGTTGGCGCAAGCTGTATCACCAATCGGCCGATTTCCAACTGTTACCTCAATCGGCCGATTCCTTACTGTAGCCTTCAGATCTGCCGCATCGGCCAATCTTCTTCTCCTGACGCCGATTCAACACGTGTCAAAATCTGGCGTCAACACATGCCCTCCAGTTTCGGAGTAAAACATAACTTTTTCTTCGAAACTCTTTCTTTAATCCTTTTCTCCGAAACGGGCGCAGTAAAAATCTCCTTCCGTTCCGCGGTCTTCCGCATAATGATTGCAATTTCCTCGGACCGAGCGCGCGAAACGACCGCTCCCCAAGAATTCGTGTAGACGGCGCGGCAAAAATACCGCCTTTACCCTTGCTCTCCTGGATTATCTTTAAGTATTGGCATTCTCCGCCTACTTTTCCCCACGAACCTAACATCTTCTTCCAGCGAACCACTGTTCATCTTCCTCCCGAGCCCTCTCGATCTCCAACCGCTCCCTTCGGCAATCTCGCTTGCGATCTGCTTCAACTTCCCAATGGCATCACCATCGGCGACCTCTCCAACCATGAAGGCTCTGTTGGCGATCCCCTCAGCGGTGGCGGCCCAATCGGCGGCTCCACTGGCAGCCCCATCGGCAACGATGATCTTCATCCCGAAGGTAATCACTTGAAATTTTCCCTTTTGCTTTTCTACCACTCCAGCATTTTCTGGATCCCTTCTCAGTTTTTCCCCTTTTTCTCCGTTTTTAGGCACTTAGGCACCAGATCACCATCCCCTTTCAGAATCTCCCGATCTTATCTGCTTAGGCCCCATGGGGAACCCCGATCCAACTGACCTGATCAATCTAGAGACTCACAGAGTCCAATTCAATCAATCACCCATGGACCTAGATCAGTGGGTAGGTGCCTTTAGGTCCTGGCCGAATGAGACCCCCGGCTGGAGAGAATGGTACCAAAGAATAGCCAGGTCTAGGAGAGTTCAGTGGGATGAACTAAAAATCGGCCAATGCATAGACCTCTCTCTGTCCCAGATGGAGAAAAAGGAACCTTTGGTCATAGCAGCTTCTTACTTCTGGTCCGATGCACTCAATGCATTTCTTTTTGGACATGGACCCATGACTCCAACTTTGGCCGATGTCCTGTTGTTGACCGGCCTTGACATCTCCTCCGCCGATATCCCCTTTAACTATCTGATTAAGCCATCACATCGGCTAGAAACCAAAGGAATCAGCGGGTGGAAGGGGTACATCAACAAAAATATGAAGACTGGGACAGTTTCAGAGAGAGAGCATACTGCATTCCTGATGATGTGGCTGGAGAAGCACTTTTTCTGTGGCAGAGCAGTTGGACCTTCTTCTAACACGCAAGCCTTAGCGGAAGCTCTGTTACTAGGATCGGCCGTTCCCCTTGGAAAACATCTGTTGGGATTGGCCTACCATATGATGCACCAAATCGGCACTAAGCTGTCAAAAGGGGAGCCGATTGGGAATCCTGGCGGTCCTTGGTGGTTTATTACTCTCTGGCTCAACCTATATATGAGCAAGGTGTCCCAGCAGCGAGTAGAGATCAAAACTTTTCCCAATATTGAGTCAGAGGAAAATCCAACCGTCTGACGACGCTGCAAATCCTTTGGAGAGGCAGCATCGGCCTTCCCTGGCTGTCAGTTCACAGCTGCCCGTACGGCTGAATATTTCAGATGCTTCTACAATGGCCTCAGTGAAGAGACTGTCAGTTGGCATCCATATCGGGCAGTAGAGCCGATTTTCGAACTTCCCATCAGCTATGACTTCTCCACTCATACTTTTGACAGGGAGCTTATGGATATCCTGATTAAGCCAGGGATTTTGCCAGCCAACTTCTTCTCTGGAAAGGACTCTCCCACATATGAGTTCTATAATCCATCGGCTGCAGCGAGGCAACTGGGCTTTGGCCAACTGCCGATTCGGGTTTACTTCGCCGGTCAAGCAAAATTCAGATATGAACTGACCACAAGTCTTGACTACAATCGGTTGTGCGACTTAGTGCCAGATTCTAGCACCATTGACCTGAACAATTGGTCAGTGGCCCCTTTTGCCGTTCAACAATTTAAATTATGGTGGGCAGAATGGAAGCAACACCTCTTCTGCAAATCTCCATCAACATATTGCAACATTCTGGACCCAGAGAACATTGACCCAAATGCAGCGGTATGTCTTTTCTCCCAGCCGATTTTAATACTGTCTCCTTCCATACTTTCGTCTTACCATTAACTTACATTTTTCTTCTTAGTCTGAAAGCCAAGTCCCTCCGATACGGAGCCGAAGCGGCAGGCCAATAGAGAACAATCATCCGTATACACCATATCCACTCATCGGCTTTCGCGCTCCAACCATCAAGGACATTGCCACTGGCCGATCGAAACGAACACCAAAAAGGCCAACCTTGAAAACAACAAGCCGTCGAGTGTGTGCCCGCATCGGATCGACTGTCCAATCGGCGGTAGTATCGGCCGAAACTCTGATTCCTCTACCCTTGCCAACTACCGAGATGGCCGATCCTCAAGTCACCGCCGAAGTCGGAGCAGCTGCGGCTTCACTGTTAGTAGAAGCTGTTCAGGTAATCTTGCTTATTTCATATATCTCTAAGTGCTCCACTAACACTAACTTTTCCTTTCTACCAGGCTGCACAAGCCGTTCCAGTGCAGTCTCCATAGCAATCGGCCACATCCCAAGTGGAAGCCGAAGCTCCAGCAACTCTTCCCATCGAGGTAGATAATCTCTTACCTCAATTTCTCGATATTCAGAGGATTTAACTGACCCTGATGCAGGCCGATTTGGGTACGCTGACTGTAGCCCCTCAACAAACATCGGCCGGAAGATCAACAGAGGCATGGCAAATATCTCATATCATCTTATTTCAATTACCCATAGTATACTCATAGGATTTATTTTCCATACCTTTTCAGGAAGCTGGTCCAAGCAGAGCATTAATAGTTGTTGAGTCCTCTTCCTCTGACGAGCCGATTGTACCAGCCCCTGAAACAAGGGAGACGCTTCCACCGGCGCAAGCAAGAGAAATTCTCTTTAAGGAGGTAACAAACTTATCATTGGAATCGGCCGATTCCCCTTTACTGCTTGCTAACCCTTTTCTTTATTCCCCCACAGGAGTAAGACACCCCGAACAACAGCATTTTCTCCTTTGCTGTCTCTTTGCCTGACGATGAGGAAATTGCTTCACGCCAAACTCCATCAAGCTCTGCTTCTGATGATGTCCGCGCCAAGCTCGAGAGCATGCGTATTCTTCTCCAAGACGATATCGGCCGATTAGTAGAAGATGCTTCGCCGATTCGATGACTTTTCAATGACATCAAGGGTCGAATCCCGGAAGAAACAACAGAAAGCTTGGAGCGTGCTGTATATAGAACATATGCAAACCCCGGTTTCCAGGGCCCTGCGCCATATGGCCGATCGCGCCCAGCTGGCAAAAACCCGGGAAGAGGCCGACTCGTACAAGCACCGGGCTCAAGAGGTACATCAACGGATCAATTTCCTCGAGAGCTGTCGCCCGGATGTCGTCGGCACGATAAATCGGCTCAAACGGAGGAGAGCAGAGCTAGCCAAGGAGATAACCAAAGACATAGCTGCTGAAGAAAAGAAGCTTCAAGAACTCCCATCCGTCATCACTGGGCTGAAGCAAGAAAGGCAACACTTGGCCCGTGAAGCGATAAGACTTCGTCGCCATATGTCAGAAGTTCCAGGATCAGCCGACGATGATCGAAGAGTACTAGATTCGGCCGATCAGATTAGGCAACGAGCTATCGCGGCCATAGATGCTTTCCTCGGGCTGTAAAGAACGCTGTAAACATTTAATGCTCCTTTAATGTTACTGCGCCGATTTAACTCTGGACCACTTCCTTGGGCAGATTTGCATTTATGAATGCTTTTACTCCGATAGGACGTGTCTCACCATCTATCTACCTTCCTTTTTCTTTATAAGTAGATCCTTCACCGTCTCCAGAGGCTTACGCATTACCCATCTTCTCTCTCTCCAACACTAGATCTTTATCCTCCCAAACCGAACAGCAAGATGTCTTCTTCGTCTTCTTCATCTTCTTCCTCTGTCAACCAGGTATGAACTCTCCTCTGCCTCTCCCCTAGACATCTCAATCGCTCTGATGTTGGGTAGCCTTTTCATCTCTGTTTAGCCAAAACGTCTCAGCCCCGGTCTGGAACGAGCGATCGAAATCATGCATTCAGACGAACCACTGTCGCAGGCAGACAAAGATCTGATAAGAGCTCATGCTGAGGAACTCAAAGATCATGTTCCCGCTGTTGTCCAGGAGTATTGGGACCTTATAGATGCTCACTGCTTGGTCCGTAAGCGACCACCCTCTCAGAAGAGTCCTCCAATCCCTCATCAAGTCAAGACTGAAGCTGCCATGGAGAGTCTGGAGGAGAAGAAGACCTGCCTCCTGATAGAACTTTGCGATCAAGCTGAGACTGGAGCCACCGTAGAGAATCCGAAGGAGAATAGGACCCGCCTTCTGATAGAACCGGGTCGTGTTGAGAGAGAAATCCAGAACAGGCGTAATCAATAGATATATCGGTATTTTTATTCTAAGGGCGACTTGTACCATGTCGGCCATGTACTCTGCCGTTTTTATCCAATAATGAACTGGTCAAAATGAATCATAATGTTTCTTTCTTCAGGCGATGTCATTTTTGCATCGGCTATGCAGACGAAAACCGATGGAAATCGGCCATGTTGTCTTGATATATCTTACTGCAAGTTTTGCATCTACCCAAATGCTTGGATAGTACCTCTTCAGATATCATCCGTTTAAAGCTCTTGGGAACTCTTCCCCTTCAATAGTTTCTAAAATATATGCATTTCCAGGGGCACACCGGCCGATTCTGTACGGCCCTTCCCAAGTGGGTGACCATTTACCGAATTTGGGATCTTTAGATCCTATCGGCAGCACCAACTTCCACACCAAATCTCCTTGAGAGAAATGTTTAACTTTGACCTTTTTGTCATACCATCTGGCCACCCTTTTCTTGTTCTCTTCTATACTAATCAGGGCTCTCAATCGCAGACCTGCCGAGTCATCAAGTTCGTCCTTCATGAGAAAGGAATATTCATCGGCCGTCAACTGATCTTGAAGCGATATACGTCTTGACCCCGTCCTTAATTCCCAAGGCAATACTGCCTCATGGCCATAAACCAGCTGATAAGGAGATATCTTGGTGGCTCCGTGGCAAGCCATCCTATAAGCCCATAAAGATTCAGCCAAAGACGTGTGCCACGTTTTGGGTTGTTCCTCTATCTTCCTCTTGATTAGCTTGATTATCCCTTTATTGGACGATTCTGCATGGCCATTGGCTTGAGCATAATATGGAGAAGAATTTAATAATTTAATCCCCATATCGGCGGCAAACTCTTCGAATTCTCCAGAAGTAAACATTGTTCCCTGGTCGGTTGTGATGGTTTGAGGAATACCAAATCGATAGATAATATGGTTCTTAACGAACTCAATCATATCGGCCGATGTCACGTTCCTTAAAGGAACTACCTCCACCCACTTAGTAAAATAATCTGTGGCTACCAATATGAACTTATGCCCTTTGCTCGATGGAGGGTGAATCTGTCCGATGAGATCTATTCCCCAACCTCTGAACGGCCACGGCTTGATCAGTGGATTCATAGCTGATGCTGGCGCGCGCTGTATATTGCCAAACCTCTGACAGTCTTGGCATCCTTTATAATATTTGAAACAGTTCTCAAGAATATTTGGTCAGTAATACCCATTGTTTCTGATCATCCATTTCATTTTGTGAGCCGATTGATGGGCTCCACATACGCCTTCATGGATTTCTCCCATCATAACCTTTGCCTCTTCTGTTCCCAGGCACTTGAGAAGAACTCCATCAATCGTCCGGTAATATAAATCATCTTCAAGCAACACATATTTTGTAGCTTGAAAACGTATTCGCCGATCCACTTTCCGGGAGGGATCCTTCAAATAATCGGCGATTTCCTTTCGCCAGTCATCGGCCGCGAGCTCTAACATCATAGCTCCCTGAATCGGCCGATATCCGGACGCATGTTGGGCCAGCCTATTGGCCTATTCATTATAATTTCTGGGGATATGCTCAATTATTGCAGACTTGAATTCTTTTAAAAGCTGAAGGCAATCTTCATAATAAATCCTCAAGATATCATCCTTGCACTCAGATCGCCCTGTTAACTGATCCACAATGAGCATGGAATCTCCAAAAATTTCGACTGCATCGGCTTTGACTTCCCTTAATAATTGGATACCTTTTAGAACAGCTCGATATTCGGCCTGATTATTGGTTGCGGATGCTTCTATCGGCAGAGAGAAATCATAACTTGCCCCCCGAGGCGACACAAGAACGATGCTGATTCCTGATCCGGCCCCACACGAAGAACCATCAAAGTATGGAGTCCATGGAACCGACTCGACGACAGCAATCTCTGGCCCACAATGCTGAGCTACGAAATCGGCCATGACTTGACCCTTGACAACTTTGGCCGATTCGTACCTTAAGTCAAATTCTGATAGAGCCAGGATCCATTTTCCAATCCGCCCTTTCAAAATCGGCAATGATAGCATATATTTAACCACGTCATCTTTGCATATAACTATGCATTCTGCCGATAACAAATAGTGCCTGAGCTTGGTACACGAGAAGTATAAACACAAGCACAGCCGCTCCACCGAGGAATATCTTGTTTCGGCGTCCAGGAGTCTTCTGCTGACATAATATACCACCCGTTCTTTCCCTTCAAACTCCTGTACCAACGCCGATCCAATAGCCTGTTAATCAGCCGATAAATATAACTTGAACGGCTTACCAGGCTGTGGCGGGACTAACACCGGAGGTGAAACTAGATATTGCTTGATGTCTTCCAACGCTCTGCGTTGTTCTTCTCCCCATACAAATTCCTGATCGGGCTTTAACTTCAACAAAGGAGTAAAAGCTCGAATACGCCCTGACAGGTTGGATATGAATCTTCTGATAAAATTGACCTTCCCGACGAGGGACTATAGCTCAGTTTTATTTTGTGGAGCCACAACTTTGTTGATGGCGTCTATGGTCTTCCGGTTGACTTCTATCCCGCGCTCATGAACCATGAATCCTAAGAATTGCCCGGCCGATACACCAAATGCACACTTGTTCGGGTTCATCTTCAGCCCATGCTTCCTCGTGCACTCCAGTACCTCTTGTAAATCGGCCAGATGTTCTTGGTGACCTTTTGACTTGACCACGACGTCATCTATATAAATTTCCACTGATGTACCAATAAGCTTGTGGAAGATATAGTTCATGGCCCGCTGATATGTAGCACCGACGTTCTTTAACCCAAAGGTCATCACAACCCATTCGAATAAACCAAGATGACCTGGACACCTGAAAGACATTTTCGAGATATCTTCTTCGGCCATTAATATCTTATTGTACCCGGCATTACCATCCATGAAACTGATGACTTTGTGTCCTGCAGCAGCATCTATCAAGATATCGGCCGTTGGCATCGGATATCCATCCATTGGTGTGGCCTGATTTAAGTTCCTGAAATCGATGCACACACGCAACTTTCCATTCTTTTTATACACGGGTACAATATTAGAAATCCATTCGGCGTAGCGGCACTGCCGAATAAACCCAGCCTCAATTAACTTTGTGATCTTGGCCTTTATATCAGGTAGAATCTTGGGGTTGCACCATCGTGCAGGTTGCTGATATGGCCGATATCCTGATTTTATAGGTAACCTGTGTTCAACAATGGACCGGTCTAGACCTGGCATCTCATGATATTCCCAAGCAAAGCAATCCTTGAACTCTTTTAATAAGCTTATCAATTTACACTTATACTCAGGATCCAAATTAGCACTAATATACGTCGGCCTTGATTTGCTGCTATCTCCCAAATCTACCATCTCCAATGAATCGGCCGACGTAAACCCATGCCCAAGCTTCCCATCTTCTCGAACGAGCTGATCCATCTATTCTGAATCTTCAGAGCCGACTGCTTGGATTGGCTGTAGACCGAAATCGGACACCTTGAGGAAGTCAGTGTCCCAAGTCCTGCCAGATATACACCTGACGCGCTCGCAGCTCCATTGTTGCGTGTCGGCCGCTGCGACGCTGTAGGCAGAATCGGCGGTGACTATCTCCGTACTATCGCCGACCCATTGCACGAGGCATTGATGCATTGTAGATGGGACACAACAGTTTGCATGTATCCAGTCATGACCGAGCAGCATGTTGTAGGACCCCTTACCATTAATAACGAAAAAGGTGGTAGGAAGGGTCTTACTGCCGATGGTGAGGTTGACGCAAAGCGCTCCACGTGCGGGAGCCACGTTGCCTTCGAAATCCTTTAGCATCATGTCCGTCTTGGTGAGATCTTCATCGCTCTTGCTTAGCTTGCGGAACATGGCATACGGCATGATGTTGATTGCGACGCCTCCATCTACTAGTAATCTGGTGACGGGTCGCCCGTCAACGTAGCCTTTGAGAAACAGCGCCTTAAGATGTTGCTGTTTTTCCTCTTCTGGTTTCTCAAAAGTAGCCGTCATCGGCTCTAACACCAGTTGCGCCATTTGCTCTTCCATTCTTGTCGCTTTGTCTCGATCGTTAGGTGCCATGAATTCCATCGGCAATATGAACACCATGTTGATGTCGGCTGCCGATTCTTGATTGTCCGCTCCCTGGCTGTTGTTTTTCTTGGGGCGCCAAACCCGAGACTTAACGTTTCTTTTCTCCACCGCCTGCCTCTGCTCTTCTTCCTGTTGCTCCCACTGGCGCAGGCGTTGGATCCTCCATTTCTGGGATCTGGATAGACCGTCGGGACACCACCTGGGGTTTACTGGTTTGGTCGATGATCTGGCGTGTTCCCAATCTGGTTCCCTTCCCAGGGGATTTTTGTCTGACACCCTGTCATCAGCCATCTCTTCCAGCCGATCGTGCACACTGATTCTGCTCCCCAGTCCATCCTGTTGGTCGATCCTGCCTTTTGACCGGTGATACTGGTCAACTCTGCCCCCCAGCCGATCATGCACTGAAATGCGCTGTCCCTCTTGTTCGCGCCGATTTCTGCTGATCGGCTCTGATCCTCTATCCCTAGAGCGTGATCTTTTAAACGGGCGATCGTTGCAACTTAATCCGTTGCACTTAGGACAGTTATCGGCTGACGGCAATCGGATGTCGTTCTCCCAGCAATGGATGAAGAACGGACATTGCTAGTGATCCTCATGCCGGCGTATCATCTCGTCGTGGTATCTGGACCGTTCCTGCTGCCGCTGATATTTGCTGAGCAAGAACTGGGAGGTGATGGATCTGCGTGGTCGTTCTGGCCCCCGCCTGTTCCTTTTGATTTCAACCGCCGTGACTTGCTTCCTGGGGTCTATGGCGCCGCTCCTTCTTGCCGATTCTAACGTCAGCACCTTGGTTTGAAGTGGATTTTTCCCCATGTCCACAATGTTAGTGGGGAAAGGCTGCTGATCTATCTTCATCAGCTTTGCCGATTTAGCCGGGACTTCGAACTTGAGCCTTCCCTGCTCGATGGCCGATTGTATCTGCTGACGAAAGACTTTGCATTCATTCGTATCATGAGACGTGGCGTTGTGCCACTTGCAGTACTTCATCTTCTTGAGCTGATCGGCCGTAGGGATGGTGTGATACTGAGATAACTTAATCTGCCCTTCCTGGAGTAATGTTGATGCCAGATTTTGACACGTGTTGAATCGGCGTCCGGAGGAGAAGATTGGCCGATGCGGCAGATCTGAAGGCTACAGTAAGGAATCGGCCGATTGAGGCAACAGTTGAAAATCGGCCGATTGGGGATACAGCTTGCGCCACCAGGGTGGAATTATTTCATAGGGTCCTGGTCAAAAGTTGGTCAACAGGGCAACGCTAAGTCGGTCAAGGAGCAATTGAAAAGAATCCTGATTGGATTAGGGGACGGCGGCGGAAGATTCTGCGGGAGTCCGTTTCCTTTAAAAGTTATTATAGATATGGTAATTTTCCTATTTTTTTAAATAAGGTTGTAACAAGTCGAGATCGACCAGGAGTCCTAGTTTTAGGGTATAAATAGGAGTCGTCAGGGTCTTGCAAAAAAAACATCAACACATCAATCAACAACAATACTTCTACTTTTTCAGCAATTTACTTTCAAGTCGGCGACTTCGCCAATACTTTTTCTTCTTTCACGAGTTCGTACGGATTGGCAGGGCTGCATCAACCTGATCTCCGGCCAATTGGTAGGTTCCTCTTATCGAGTAATATCCGAGCTTTAACTACGGGCGCATCGCTGTAGTTTCGTTTGGATTTATTCACCAGTTATCGATATTTACTAGAATTGCAAGTTTACCTGTTATTCTAGTATTATCACCAGTTATCCAGCTTGAGGTCAGAGTAATCGGCTTCGTCATCGTTCTTCTTCAACTTATCATCATACAGCCGATTAGATCTATATAAAGTGCTGCCTCTGTAGTAATTGTTTAGATCGCTCCAGCAGTTTTCTTTACAATTACTACACGATTATCGGCTGGTCCATAGCCGATCATCTCTACAGCAAATCGGCCGATTCGCCGACGACGCGCTCCTCAGGACAGATCGGAACTCCAGCCGATCGAAGCGCCTGGAATTTAATACTTTATTTCCTTGTCAATCAACAGGTCAGATTGACTGGCACGCCGCGCGAACCGTATCAGGGCGATAACCCGAACAGGAGCTAAGCAGATTCTCCCGGATCGTGTGTCCGACGCTGAAGACCATCGGCCGATCCCTATCTGGCCGATATTAGCGCCAACACACTTTCGGCACGCCCGATGGGACCAATCCAAGATCTGATATGTCGAAAAATGCAGAAATCTCCGACAGCAACATCATTGAGGTCATAGAAGCGGATCTCAAGGACGACCAGAGTGAAGAATTGGCCAAACATCTAGAAGATTACAGGAAGATGTACCTCCAGTCGTTCAGTCGTACCAGAAGCGGGGAGGCTGTCAAGAAGACTCCTATTCTAGTTCCACGCCACATCACCATTGTTGAGGACTCGGGCAAGATGTCAGAGATGATCCAACAATCCGTTTATCAGGCATTCATCAACCAATCCTCAGTGATGACCAACACGGTGTATAACGCCGTCGTCAGCTCTCTGGCCAGCGGAGCAGTCCAAGGCTATCAGGGACCAGCATATGCCCCGCCAACCACTCTGCCAGCCAGAAGCTTACCAGACACGTCCCAATCGGCTCCTCAGCCGATATTGACGCAACGCGAGGGGTACAACTCTCCATTGCCCCCAGCGTCTCCAAGATACAGCGGTGCACCATGTCTCCCATCACAGACACCGCTTCAACCCGTCCAGATTGCTTCTGTGCAATCGCTGCCCACAATCTCAGTACCTTGGGGAACATCGGCGACGACGTATTTTCCCGAGCCAGCGAACGGATACGGGAGTTATTCAATCCAGGTGCCACACCAATCGGCCGCCCGGACGACGGTCCCCTAGTATCAACCGATCTCATAAGAAATCGGCAGGGGGGCAAGCGCTGTAGAAGCATTCAGAGGCGCGGCGCCAACGATGACATACGATGGGGGGGGCGGATTCACTTCGCAATCAATTATCGGCTGCTCAGCAAAATTCGCCGATTCATCACCCAGCCGTGCCAGCTCTTCAGCACATGCCCACACCGCGAACAGCTGTTCATCAGCAGCAGGTGGACTGGATGACAAGAATAGCAGAAGTAATCCGGGATCAGTTTGGATTGAAGCCAAAAGTGCAAACTTACACTTACAAGACGCCATATCCATGGGCCTATGACTTCCTGCCGTTCCCACACCGCTACAAAGTTCCTGATTTCACCAAGTTTTCAGGGACGGACGATACATCCACTGTGGAACATATCAACCGATTCATCATCCAGTTCGGGGAGGCTACCACGCAAGATGCTCTGAGGGTGCGTTTGTTTTCATCGTCTCTGTCCGGATCGGCCTTCCAGTGGTTCACCACCTTGCCGCCAAACTCTATTGTTACATGGGCCGATCTGGAGAAACAGCTCCACAAGTACTTCTATGCAGGAATACACGAGATGAAGCTCTCGGATTTGACCAGCCTCAGGCAGAGGAGCGATGAACCGGTGATGGGATATATACAGAGGTTCAGAGAAGTCAGGAACAAATGCTACAGTCTGGCTCTGACCGATGCACAGTTGGCCGATATTGCTTTCCAAGGTCTCCTGCCGCAAATCAAAGAAAGATATGCTGCCCAAGAGTTTGAAAGCCTGAGCCAAATCATCCACCGATTGTCAGGACAAGAGGTCCGACCGTTTGAACAGCGGAGGAATTTCCAAAAGAAGGTGGCATACTTGGAAGGATCTGAATCCGATGGGGAAGAGGAAATCGGCCTGTCAAAATGGGTCAAAGGGAAAAAACCGATATCATGCCCTTTTGGAAAGACGGAGCCAGAGACATTCGGCTTTGACACGTCAGAGGCCGATAAAATTTTCGATTTATTGCTTCAGGAAGGACAGATTAAGCTATCTCAGCATCACACCATCCCTTCGGCCGATCAACTTAAGAAGATGAAATACTGCAAGTGGCACAACGCCACTTCTCATGATACAAATGAATGCAAAGTCTTCCGTCATCAGATACAATCGGCCATCGAGCAGGGGAGGCTTAAATTTGAAACCCCGGCTAAATCGGCAAAACCGATGAAGATAGATCAGCATCCCTTCCCGACCAACATGGTTAACGCTGGAGGAAATTCAAGTCAAACCAAGGTGCTGACGTCAGAATCGGCGAGAAGCGGCGGCGCCATCGATCCCAGGAGGCAGATCACAATGGAAGAAATCAAAAGGAACAGGCGGGGGCCAGAACGACCACGCAAACCTGTCACCTCTCAGTTCTTACTCAGTAAATATCGGCAGCAGCAAGAACAATCAAAATACCACGATGAGATGATACGCCGGCATGAAGATCACTAGCAATGTCCGTTCTTCATCCATTGCTGGGAGAACGACATCAGATTGTCGTCTGCCGATAACTGTCCGGAGTGTAACGGATTGAGCTGCAACGATCGCCCGAAGCCACACTCTAGGGACAGAGGATCAGAGCCGATCAGCAGAAATCGGCGCGGACGAGAGGAACAGCGCGTTTCGGTGCATGATCGGCTGGGGGGCAGAGTTGACCAGTACCACCGGTCAAAAAGCAAGATCGACCAACAGGATGGACTGGGGGGCACGATCAGCGTGCACGATCGGCTGGAAGAGATGGCCGATGACAGGGTGTCGGATGAAAATCCCCTAGGAAGAGAACCAGATTGGGAACACGCCAGATCGTCGGCCAAACCAGCAAATCCCAGGTGGTGTCCCGATGGCATATCCAGATCCCAGAAACGGAGAATCCAACGCCTACGCCAGTGGGAGCATCAAGAAGAAGAGCAGAGGCAGGTGCCAGAGAGAAGAAATGTTATGTCTCGGGTGTGGCGCCCAAAGAAAAATGATCAAGAAGCAAACAACCAAGAATCGGCAGCCGAAATCGATATGGTGTTCATACTGCCGATGGAATTCATGGCGCCCAACGATCGAGATAAAGCAACAAGAACGGAGGAGGAACAAATGGCGCAACTGGTGTTAGAGCCGATGACGGCTACGTTTGAGAAACCAGAAGAAGAAAAACGGCAGCATCTTAAAGCGCTGTTTCTCAAAGGCTATTTTGATGGAAGACCCGTCACCAGATTACTAGTAGATGGAGGCGCTGCAGTTAATATCATGCCGTATGCCATGTTCCGCAAGCTAGGCAAGGGCGATGAAGACCTCACCAAGACGGACATGATGCTGAAGGATTTCGAAGGCAACGTATCTCCCGCTCGTGGAGCGCTCTGCGTCGACCTCACCATCGACAGTAAGACCCTTCCTACCACTTTTTTCGTTATTAATGGCAAGGGATCCTACAACATGCTGCTTGGTCGCGACTGGATACATGCAAACTATTGTGTCCCATCTACAATGCATCAATACCTTGTGCAATGGGTCGGCGATAGCACAGAGATAGTCACTGCCGATTCCGCCTATAGCGTTGCAGCGGCCGACACGCAACAGTGGAGCTGCGAGCACGTCAAATGTATATCTGGCAGGACTTGGGACACTGACTTCCTGAAAGTGTCCGATTTCGGTCTACAGCCGATCCAAGCAGTCGGCTCTGAAGATTCAGAATAAATGGATCAGCTCGTCCGAGAAGATGGGAAGCTTGGGCATGGGTTTACGTCGGCCGATTTATTGGAGATGGTAGATTTGGGAGATAGCAGCAAATCAAGGCTGACGTACATTAGTGCTAATTTGGATCCTGAGTACAAATGTAAATTGATAAGTCTATTAAAAGAGTTCAAGGATTGCTTTGCTTGGGAATATCATGAGATGCCACGACTAGACCGGTCCATTGTTGAACACCGGTTACCTATAAAATTAGGATATCGGCCATATCAGTAACCTGCATGACGGTGTAACCCCAAGATTCTACCTGATATAAAGGCCGAAATTACAAAGTTAATTGAAGCAGGATTTATTCGGCAGTGCCGCTACGCCGAATGGATTTCTAATATTGTGCCCGTATACAAGAAGAATGGAAAGTTACGCGTGTGCATCGATTTCAGGAACTTAAATCAGGCCACGCCAATGGATGGATATCCGATGCCAACGGCCGATATATTGATAGATGCTGCCGCAGGACACAAAGTCATAAGTTTCATGGATGGGAATGCAGGGTACAATCAGATATTAATGGCCGAAGAGGATATCTCGAAAACAGCTTTCTGGTGTCCAGGTCATCTTGGTTTATTCGAATGAGTTGTTATGACTTTTGGGTTGAAGAATGCCGGTGCTACGTATCAGCGGGCCATGAATTACATCTTCCACAAGCTCATTGGTACATCAGTAGAAATTTATATAGATGACGTCGTGGTCAAATCAAAAAGTCACCGAGAACATCTGGCCGATTTACAAGAAGTACTGGAGTGCACAAGGAAACATGGGTTGAAGATGAACCCAAACAAGTGTGCATTTGGTGTATCGGCTGGGCAATTCTTAGGGTTCATGGTTCATGAGCGCGGGATAGAAGTCAACCGCAAGACTATAGACGCCATAAACAAAATTGTGGCCCCACAGAACAAAACTGAGTTACAGTCCCTCATCGGCAAGGTCAATTTTATCACAAGATTCATATCCAACCTGTCAGGACCCATTCAGGCTTTCACTCCTCTGTTGAAATTAAAGCCCGATCAGGAATTCATATGGGGAGAAGAACAACGCAAGGCATTGGAAAATATCAAGCAATATTTAGTTTCACCTCCAGTGTTGGCCCCGCCTCAGCCTGGTAAGCCGTTCAAATTTTATTTATCGGCTGACGAACAGGCTATTGGATCAGCATTGGTACAGGAGTTTGAGGGGAAAGAACGAGTGGTATATTACGTCAGCAGAAGACTCTTAGACGCCGAAACAAGATATTCCCCGGTGGAGCGGTTATGCTTGTGCTTATACTTCTCGTGTACCAAGCTCAGGCACTATTTGTTATCGGCAGAATGCATAGTCGTATGCAAGGATGATGTGGTGAAGTATATGCTATCATTGCTCTGTCAGAATTTGACTTAAGGTACGAATCGGCCAAGGCTGTCAAAGGTCAAGTAATGGCCGATTTCGTAGCTCAGCATTGTGGACCAGAAATTGCAGCCGTTGAACCAGTTCCATGGACTCTATATTTTGATGGTTCTTCGTGTGGGGTCGGATCAGGAATCGACATTGTTCTTGTGTCGCCTCGGGGGGCAAGTTATGATTCCTCTCTGCTGATAGAAGCTTCCGCAACTAATAATCAGGCGGAATATCGAGCCATTCTGAAAGGCATACAATTATTAAAGGAAGTCAAAGCTGACGCAGTTGAAATTTTTGGAGATTCCATGCTCATTGTGGATCAATTAACGGGGCGATCTGAGTGCAAGGATGATATCTTGAGGATTTATTATGAAGATTGCCTTCAGCTTTTAAAAGAATTCAAGACTGCAATAATTGAGCATATCCCCAGAAATTATAATGAAGAGGCCAACAGGCTGGCCCAACATGCCTCCGGGTATCGGCCGATTCAGGGAGCGATGATGCTAGAGCTCGCTGCCAATGACTGGCGAAAGGAAATCACCGATTACTTGAAAAATCCATCCCAAAAAGTGGATCGGCGAGTACGTTTTCAAGCTACAAAATATGTGTTGCTTGAGGATGATTTATTTTATCGGACGATTGATGGAGTTCTTCACAAGTGCCTGGGAAAAGAAGAGGCAAAGGTTCTGATGGGAGAAATCCATGAGGGCGTGTGTGGAGCTCATCAATCGGCTCACAAAATGAAATGGATGATCCAGAATAATGGGTATTATTGGCCAACTATTCTTGAAGATTGTTTCAAGTATTACAAAGGATGCCAAGATTGTCAGAAGTTTGGTAATGTACAGCGTGCGCCAGCATCGGCTATGAATCCAATAGTTAAGCCGTGGCCGTTCAGAGGTTGGGGAATAGATCTCATCGGACAGATTCATCCTCCATCAAGCAAAGGGCATAAGTTCATATTGGTAGCCACAGATTATTTTACTAAGTGGGTGAAAGCAGTTCCTTTAAGGAACGTGACATCGGCCGATATGATTGAATTTGTTAAAAGCCATATTATCTATCGATTTGGCATTCCTCAAACCATCACAACCGACCAAGGAACAATGTTTACTTCTGGAGAATTTGGAGAGTTTGCCGCCGATATGGGGATTAAATTATTAAATTCTTCTCCATACTATGCTCAAGCCAATGGCCAAGCAGAATCGTCCAATAAAGGGATAATCAAACTAATCAAGAGGAAGATAGAGGAGCAACCCAAAAAGTGGCATTTGTCTTTGGCTGAATCTTTATGGGCATATAGGATGGCTTGTCATGGAGCCACTAAGATATCCCCTTATCAGTTGGTTTATGGTCATGAGGCGGTCTTGCCTTGGGAGATAAGGACGGGGTCAAGACGTATATCATTACAAGATCAGTTAACGGCCGATGATTATTCCTTTCTCATGAAGAACGAACTTGATGATTCGGCAGGTTTACGGTTGAGAGCCTTGATTAGTATAGAAGAAAACAAGAAAAGGGCGGCCAGATGGTATGACAAAAAGGTCAAAGTTAAACAATTCTCTCAAGGAGATTTGGTGTGGAAGTTGGTGCTGCCGATAGGATCCAAAGATCCCAAATTCGGTAAATGGTCACCCACTTGGGAAGGGCCGTACAGAATCGGCCGATGTGCCCCTGGGAATGCATATATTCTGGAGACAGTCGAAGGGGAGGAATTCCCAAGAGCTTTAAACGGACGATATCTGAAGAGGTACTATCCAAGCATTTGGGTAGATGCATAACTTGCAACAAAATATATCAAGATAACATGGCCGATTTCTCATCGGTTTTTGTCTACACATCTGGTGAAGAAAACATTGGGATTCATTATTGGATGAAAATGACAGAGTACATGGCCGACATGGTATAAGTCGCCCTTAGAATAAAAATACCGATATGTCTACTGATTACGCCTACGCTGGATTTCTCTCTCGATGCGACCCAGTTCTATCATAAGGCTGAGCCTTTTCTCCTTCGGGTCCTCTGCAGTGGCTCCAGTTTCAGCTTGGTTGCAAAGTTCTATCAGCAGGCGGGTCTTCTTCTCCTCCAGATCTTCCATGGCAACTTCGGTTTTAGCTTTACAAGGAAGTGGAGGATTTTTTTCAGAAGATGGTCGCTTGCGGACCAAAAAGTGAGCATCTATAAGGTCCCAGTATTCCTGGACAACAGCGGGGACATGATCTCTGAGTTCCTCAGCATGAGCTCTTATCAGATCTCTGTCTGCCTGTGATAGTGGCTCTTCTGAATGCATGATTTCTATCGCTCGTTCTAGACCAGGGCTGAGATGTTTCGGCTAAACAGAGATAAAAGGGGTTACCCAACATCAGAGTGATTGAGATGCTTAGGAGAAAGGAAGAAGAGAAGTTCATACCTGGTTGACAGAGGAAGAAGATGAAGAGGACGAAGAAGACATCTTGCCGTTCAGTTTGGGACAGTAAAGGAGGAAGAGAAGATAAATGATGTGTATGCCTCTGGAGATGGTGAATGGTCTATTTATAAAGGAAGGAGAGGTAGATGGATGGTGAGACACGTCCTATCGGAGTAAATACATACATAAATGCAAAGCTGACTGAAGAAACAGTTCGAAACCAAATCGACGCAGCAACATTGAAGGAGCAATAAATGTTACAGTGTTCTTTACAACCCAAGAAAAGTATGGGTGGAGAAATCATAGCTTGTGGGTAATTCAAAAATCGGCTCCACTGCTTGATATGGGTGCCAGCTGATGGTCTCTTCACTAAGGCCATTATAAAAGCATCTGAAGTACTCAGCTGTGCGGGTAGCAGTAAACTGGCAGCCGGGGAAAGCCGATGCCGCTTCTCCAAAAGATCTGCAGCGACGTCGGACGGATGGATTCTCCTCTGACTCAATATTCGGGAAGGTTTTGGTCTCTATCCGTTGCTGAGAGACCTTGCTCATGTGTAAATTGAGCCAGAGGGTGATGAACCACCAGGGACCACCAGGGTTCCCGATCGGCTCCCCCTTCGACAGCTTGGTGCCGATTTGGTGCATCAGGTAATAGGCCGATCCCAGCAAATGTTTTCCAAGGGGGATGGCCGATCCTTGCGACAAAGCCTCTGCTAAAGCTTGGGTGTTTGAAGAGGGGCCAACTGCTCTGCCACAGAAGAAATGCTTTTCTAGCCACATCATCAAAAAGGCAGTATGCTCCCTCTGTGAGACTGTGCCGGTCTTCATGTTTTTACTAATATACCCTTTCCACCCGCCGATTCCTTTGGTCTCTAGCCGATGTGATGGCTTGAACAGATAATATAAAGGGGTATTGGCGGAGGAGACATCGAGGCCGGTCAACAGCAGAACATCAGCCAGGGTCGGGGTCATAGGTCCATGTCCGAAAAGGAATGCATTAAGTGCATCAGACCAAAAATAAGAGGCTGCCATGACCAGAGGTTCATTTCTTTCCATCTGAGACAAAGGTAAGTCTATGCACTGGCCGATTTTTTGTTCCTCCCACTGAACCTTCCAAGATCCGGCCACCCTGTGGTACCATTCTCTCCACCCGGGTGTTTTGTTTGGCCAGGATCTGAAAGTGCCTACCCAGTGATCTAAATCCATAGATAATTGCTTAAAAGGGATTCTATGAGTTTCTAGGCTGATCAGGTCCGTTGGATCGGGGTTCCCCATAGGGCCCAAACAGATGAGGTCAGGGGATTCTGAGAGTGGAATGGTAATTCGGTGCCTAAGTGCCTAAAAAAGGGAAAAGGTGAAGAAACTGAGAGAGGATCCGAAAAGTACTGAAGCAGTAGAAAAGCGAAAAGAAAAAAATTTCGAGCATTTACCTCTGGGATGGAAATCATCGTCGCCGATAAGACCGCTAGGGAAGCCGCCGATTGGGCCGCCACCGCCAAAGGAGTTGCTGATGGAGCCTCCGTGGATGGAGCGGTCGCCGATGGTGGCGCCATTGGAGGGTTGGAGCAGGCCGCGGATGAGATCGCCGGAAAGGGGGAAGCGCTTGGAGGTCAAGAGAGCTTGGAGGAAGACGAACAGTGGTTCGTTGGAAGAGAATGCTAGATTTGTGGGGAAGAGTAGACGGAGAAGGCTAGTACTTAAGAAAAATCAGGAGAGCGAGGGAAAAGATGGTATTTTTACCGCGCCGTCTACACGAATTCCAGAGGAGCAGTCGTTTCGCGCGCTCGGTCCGAGGAAATTGCAATCATTGTGCCGCGGAACGGAAGGAGATTTTACTGCGCCCATTTCGGAGGAAAGGATTAAAGAAAGAGTTTCGAAGAAAAAGTTATGTTTTACTCCGAAACTGGGGGGCATGTGTTGACACCAGATTTTAACACGTGTTGAATCGGCGTCAGGAGGAGAAGATTGGCCGATGCGGCAGATCTGAAGGCTACAGTAAGGAATCGGCCGATTGAGGCAACAGTTGAAAATCGGCCGATTGGTGATACAGCTTGCGCCACCAGGGTGGAATTATTTCAGAGGGTCCTGGTCAAAAGTTGGTCAACAGGGCAACGCTAAGTCGGTCAACGAGCAATTGAAAAGAATCCTGATTGGATTAGGGGACGACGACGGAAGATTCTGCGGGAGTCCGTTTCCTTTAAAAGTTATTATAGATATGGTAATTTTCCTGTTTTTTTTAAATAAGGTTGTAACAAGTTGAGATCGACCAGGAGTCCTAGTTTTAGGGTATAAATAGGAGTCGTCAGGGTCTTGCAAAAAAAACATCAACACATCAATCAACAACAATACTTCTACTTTTTCAGCAATTTACTTTCAAGTCGGCGACTTCGCCAATACTTTTTCTTCTTTCACGAGTTCGTACGGATTGGCAGGGCTGCATCAACCTGATCTCCGGCCAATTGGTAGGTTCCGCTTATCGAGTAATATCCGAGCTTTAACTACGGGCGCATCGCTGTAGTTTCGTTTGGATTTATTCACCAGTTATCGATATTTACTAGAATTGCAAATTTTACGAGTTATTCTAGTATTATCACCAGTTATCCAGCTTGAGGTCAGAGTAATCGGCTTCGTCATCGTTCTTCTTCAACTTATCATCATACAGCCGATTAGATCTATCTCAAGTGCTGCCTATGTAGCAATTGTTTAGATCGCTCCAGCAGTTTTTTTTACAATTACTACACGATTATCGGCTGGTCTATAGCCGATCATCTCTACAGCAAATCGGCCGATTCGCTGCCGACGCGCTCCTCAGGACAGATCGGAACTCCAGCCGATCGAAGCGCCTGGAATTTAATACTTTATTTCCTTGTCAATCAACAGGTCAGATTGACTGGCACGCCGCGCGAACCGTACCAGGGCGATAACCCGAACAGGAGCTAAGCAGATTCTTCCGGGTCGTGTGTCCGACACTGAAGACCATCGGCCGATCCCTGTCTGGCCGATTTTAGCGCCAACAAGTAATAAATCGAAAATCTTATCGGCTTTTGATGTGTCAAAGCCGAATGTTTCTGGTTCTTTCTTCCCGAAAGGGCACGATATTGGCTTTTTACCTTTCACCCACTCTACCAGGCCGATTTCCTCCTCCCCATCAGATTCAGACCCTTCTAGGTATGCCACCTTCTTCTGGAAATTCCTCCGCTGCTGAAGCGGACGGACTTCCTGTCCTGCCAATCGGTGAACGATCTGGCTTAGGCTTTCAAATTCCTGCGAAGCATACCTTTCCTTGATTTGTGGCAGGAGGCCCTTGAAAGCTATATCGGCCAACTATGCATCGGTCAGAGCCAGACTGTAGCATTTATTCCTGACCTCTCTGAACCTCTGTATATACCCAGTTACTGGTTCATCAATCCTCTGCCTGAGGCTGGTCAAATCTGAGAGCTTCATCTCATGTAATCCTGCGTAGAAGTACTTGTGGAACTGCTTCTCCAGATCGGCCCAAGTAACAATAGAATTTGGCGGCAAAGTGGTGAACCATTGGAAGGCCGATCCGAACAGAGACAATGAAAATAGACGCACCCTCAGAGCATCTTGCGTGGCGGCTTCTCCACACTGAATGATGAATCTGTTGACGTGCTCAACGGTGGATGTGTCGTCCAGCCCCGAAAACTTGGTGAAATCGGGTACCTTGTAGCGGTGTGGGAACGGCAGCAAGTCATAGGCCGGTGGGTATGGCGTCTTGTATGTGTAAGTCTGCACTTTTGGCTTCAACCCAAACTGGACCTGAATCACCTCTGCTATTCTTGCCGTCCAGTCCACCTACTGCTGATGAACGACCGTTCGCGGTGCCGGCATATGTTGAAGGGCAGGTGGTGGTACAACTGGGTGATGAATCGAAGCATGCGGCGAATTTTGCTGAGCAGCTGACAGTTGATGGCGAAGTGAATCCCCCGCTCCGTCGTACGTCATCATCGGCGCCGTGCTTCTGAATGCCTCTACAGCGCCTGCCCCCCTACCGATCTCTGACGAGACTGGTTGATACTGAGGGACGGTCGGCCGGCCGGCCGATTTGAGCGGCGCCTGGATTGGATAGCTCTCATGCCTGGTTGATAGATCGGGGAAAGCCGTCGTTACTGATGTCCCCAGGGTACTGAGCTTGTGGGCAGCGATTGCACAGAAGCAATCTGAACGGGTTGAAGCGGTGCTTGTGACGGGAAACATGGTGCACCGCTATATCTTGGAGAGGCTGGAGGCAACGGAGTGTTGTATCCCTCGCGTTGCGTCAATATCGGCTGAAGAGCCGATTGGGACATGCCTGGTAAGCTTCTGGCTGGAAGTGTAATCGGCGGGGTATACGCTGGCCCCTGATAGCCTTGAACTGCTCCGCTGGCCAGAGAGCTGATGACGGCGTTGTACACCGTGTTGGTCATCACTAAGGACTAGTCGATGAACGCCTGGTAGACGGACTGTTGGATCATATCGGACATCTTGCCCGAGTCCTCAGCAATGGTGATGTGGCGGGGAACTGGAATAGGAGCTTTCTTGACAGGCTCCCCGCTTCTGGTATGACTGAACGACTGCAGATACATCTTCTTGTAATCTTCCAGTTGTTTAGCTAATTCTTCCCTCTGGTTGTCCTTGAGATCCGCTTCTGTGACCTCAATGATGTTGTTGTCGGAAATTTCAGCGTTCTTCGACATATCAGATCTTGAAGTTGTCCCACCGGGCGTGCCAAAAGTGTGTTGGTGCTAAAATCGGCCAGACAGGAACCGGCCGATGGTCTTCAGCGTCGGACACACGACCCGGGAGAATCTGCTTAGCTCCTGTTCGGGTTATCACCCTGGTACGAATGGCGCGGCGTGCCAGTCAATCTGACCTGTTGATTGACAAGGAAATAAAGTATTAAATTCCAGGCGCTCCGATCGGCTGGAATTCCGATCTGTCCTGAAGAGCGCGTTGGCGAATCGGCCGATTTGCTGTGAAGATGATCGGCTATGGATCAGCCGATAATCGTGTAATAATTGCAAAGAAAACTGCTGGAGTGATCTAAACAATTGTTACAGATGCAACACTTGAAATAGATCTGATCAGGTATATGACGATGAGCGAGAAAAAGCGATGACAGAGCCGATAGTTCTAATCTCAAGCTGGATAACTGGTGATAATACTAGAACAACAGGTAAAACTTACAATTGTAGTAAATATCGATTAGTGGTGAATAAATCCAAACGAAACCACAGCGATGCGCCTGTGGTTAAAGCTCAGATATTACTCGGTAAGCGGAACCTACCAATTGGCCGGAGATCAAGTAGATGCAGCCCTGCCAATCCGTACGAACTCGTGAAAGAAGAAAAAGTATTGGCGAAGTCGCCGACTTGAAAGTAAATTGCTGGAAAAAGTAGAAGTATTTTTGTTGATTGATGTGTTGATGTTTTGCAAAGCCGTGACGACTCCTATTTATACCCTAAAACTAGGACTCCTAGTCGATTACGACTTGTTACAACCTTATTTAAAACAGGAAAAACTACTATATCTATAATATCTTTAGAAAGGAAACGGACTCCCGCAGAATCTTCCGCCGCCGTCTCCTAATCCAATCAGGATTTTTCCAATTGCTTCTTGACCGAATTAGCGTCGCTCTGTAGACCAACTTTTGACCGGGACCCTCTGATGTAGCCCCAACCTGTTGGCGCAAGCTGTATCACCAATCGGCCGATTTCCAACTGTTACCTCAATCGGCCGATTCCTTACTGTAGCCTTCAGATCTGCCGCATCGGCCAATCTTCTTCTCCTGACGCCGATTCAACACGTGTCAAAATCTGGCGTCAACACCATGAGACAAAAAGGAGTGTCATCTTCATCATCAGAGATGTTGTTGAAGAGCTTCCTTGAAGACTAGGGTATGGCTAGAGTTGCCATACCTTCAAGATCAGAGTCTTCATGACTAGACTCCCACTCTTGACCAACATGAGTACGACCTTGATATTCCTTCTTGTAGTCCTTGCTCTTCTCCTTATACCTCTTCTCCTCCTTTTCTTTGTTCTTCAATTGTGGGCAATCGGCAATGTAATGACCCTCTTCTTTGCACTCATAGCACCTTCTTTGTGATGACTTTTTCTTGTCATCACCACCTTTCTTGTAATACTTCTCTTCGTAAACTTCTTGAAATTTCTCAAGACCAAGACCATTTCTTCATCGGTGGAACCTTCATCACTTGAATCTTTCTTGTTTGACTTGAGGGCCTTGGGACTTGATTCAACCTTGTCACTTGAGCTAGCATTGAGTGCGGCATTCTTGTTGATCTTGTGGCTAAGTGACTTGGCTACATCTCTCTCAACCAACTCTTGATGGAGAATTTCACCAAGAAGTTGCTTAGGGCTTTCACACCAAGGACCATTAGTCTATCATACATTTTTCTCATGGTTTCTTCATCATGCATGACAAAGTGCTCCAACTCTCCTTGCAACAAGTCAATCTTGCCTTCTCTAACTTCATCGGTCCCCTCATGGTTCTCTCTCAGTGTGTCCCAAATTTTCTTGGTCACTTCAACATTGCAAATTTTGTTGAATTCTTGGGCACAAAGAGAGCTTGTGGTGACCCTTACAACTTGCGCATTTCAAAAGTAGTATTGAGTTTATTCGGCCGTGGGTGCACCATTCGTAGGCGGAGTCACACCTACAACCACAACTTCCCAAATAGAGGGGTGAAGCTCGTAGAGATGCATTTTCATGTCATACGACCACTTGGGATAATCCGTCCCATCGAAGAAAGGAGGTTTTGCCAAGTGGACAGAATGAAATTGTGGAGAAGGATATTGAGATGAAGCATAGTTATGAGAAATTTGATGTAACCTGAAGAAAGGATGCTTCTCGCTTTCTTCCTTGATTCGCTTCTTCATCAATTTCTTGGCCTTCTTCTCAATCTTGGACTTCATCTTCTCTTTTCTCCTTCTTCTTGCTTCCAAGTCTTCACCCTCACCTTCATCACTTGAACTTGAATCTTCACTTGATATTGATCTATGGATGGAGGGTAGACGACTTGTTTGGCTAAAGGGGTTCAAGGTGCTTCCCCAAGGCCTAGATCGGCAGTGGCTTGAGCGGCGGCAGCTTCGGTGACGTCGACGGTGCTATCCCCAACTTGAGACATCTTGTTATCCCTTAGCGGTTAAGCCTTAATCAAGGAATTAAGCTCTGATACCTATTGAAAGGATCTTGATGATGCCTAAAGATGGGGGTGATAGGCGTATCTGAAAGTTCCTAAAAAAACTTCACAGCGATTAAACCTGTCGGAACTTCCGACACTAGACCAGAAGTTCCGACAAAAGGAAAGTTCTTATAAGGAATTCAAAATTAAACTTGAAACTGTAGAACCTGGCTGAATCAAAAGTTGCACAATGATACTAGGAGACTTCTGCAGGTGATCTTTGCAAGCACAACAACTTGAGTACGTAGATCGGCACAAAACAAATTCTAGATCAACAAGAACTAAATAAATGCAATAAGCGCACAACACAAGATATTTGTTCCTGAAGTTCACTCCCACTAAAGAAGCTACGTCTCCGTTAAGGAGCTCACAAAGAGTCGGGTCTTCCACTAACCCTTTACCACACTCAATCAACCACAAAGGAGGATTGAGTCACTTACTATGAAATCCACAAAGGATGGTAATATAAACTTCCCGGGACGCACACACACGAGAGGACGCTCAACCGGGCGACGCTCAATCGTCTAGAAGCAAGCTTCAAGAGTAAAAAATACGAGTCGATGTATGAGGATGCTTCAAGTGCTCTTGAGTTGAACTTGGTTGCATTCTCACTCAAATGCTCAAGCCTCACACCTCAATTTTTCTCTCACCCAAGCCTTAGCACGAATCAAACTCAAGGATTAGCTCTTGGAGGGATTGGGGAGGAGTATTGAATGTTCTTGGTGGTGTTTGTCTCGGGTTAGGTCAGTAGCATATGAGTGAGGGGCTGAGGGGGTATAAATAACCGAGCCCCAAAATTTAGCCGTTAGTGTGCAGAATAAGTGATTGTCGGAACTTCCGACCCGGGGTCGGAACTTCCGACCCTATTAAAAACAGCCGGCCGAGGACCCCCTATCGGAATTATCAAGCAACTTCAGGCAGGGGTCGGAACTTCCAATACACACTGAGTCAGTGAGAAACCTAAGTGCACAAGTATGTGATTTTGTGTCTCTCTTGGGTAGTTAGCATCTCAATTAAGCACTTTATATCTTCAAGCTATCAATTCTCATCCCTCTTAATAGTACGGTGTTTCCTATACTCAAATTCAAAATAAAAAATAAATAAAGATCTTCTTTTGAGCTCCATCACCGTCTATCAAGTAGATTGGCGTCTTTTCATGCAAATATTTCATTTCATTGAACTTTAACCTGTCCATAGCTCGATAAACACATTAGCTCCTTAATTATGCATGTCATCAACACCAAAACTGACTTAGGGGGCCAAATGCACTTAGGGGGCCAAATGCACTTTCAGTTTGACAGTTGGGGAGATATCAGCCTGACCAGTGGGCAGCTAGGTAAAAATTTGGAGCCCAAATGGGCTGGGAGCGTGCACATGGGAAAGCCAGCATGGCAATATATGCCGATGGATTGATAGATGAAAACTATAGGCAATACCATATGATGGTTAAATGGTACTTTTAGAAACATATACTGACCGATGTCCACTTGGGAAAACATGAATTACCTACTGATGGTAATTGGTTAGAGAATTATACCGACTAACGGTTTCTTAGTAATTTTCTATTTTTACCAACGCATGAGTGATGGGATTTTGGTGTTATGGTATAGTTTGGTGTTATGGTATAGTGACCCAGCAGTGAAAAACTTTCTGTAGTAGTATATCATAGATTGCATGAGGCACAAAAGTAGTTTGATGTAATTTAGAATGGAAATGCAACACCCTACTCAAGCCTTTCATTTGTGTCTGCTACTTCAAATATTGGAGTTGGTGGTGATTGTGTGCCTATTACTTTGCCCTTATAAACTAGCTTATTTACCCATCATGCCTCTGACTGTGCTTATTAAAGATTTACTATCTATCTTTTTCTCATTCACATATCCAAGTAATTATTTACTTGTTTTGTCATTACTATAACACTATTCTCACACAAAATTTGTTGCGCATGTAGCTGTTTGATTTGTTGTACCGTTGCATTGCACTAGCAATTTTGCTAGTTTAATTCACTAGCACAGAAACCATTTTCACCACTAGCATTTTCACCACTGGTTTTGCAAAGATCAGTGGTGAAATATTTTCACCGCTGGTTCCGAAGTAGATGGATGTAGTGGAGGTCAGAACAGGCGGATTTTCACCGTCGGCCTGTGGCTGGAACCGGTGGTGAAAATGGAATCGGTTATCACCATGGGTCCCAGCCACGGTTATAGCCATGGCCGGCGGTGAAAATTAAACAGTATAAATCCCCCTCCCTCTCCTTCTCCCTAACTCCCACCACTTCTATCACCATTGTTGCAGCCTTTTTTCCAACAAATTGCTCAAGATGGTGGCTCAGTTTTGAAGTATTGGAAAACACCTGCCACACTGCTTTGGCAACACAGCAGTCAAAGAACAAATGAGTTAGAGATTCAGGTTCAGAGCAGAACAAGCAGGAATTATCCTCCAGATCCCTCCTTTTGCTCAGGTTGTCTCTAGTAGCAGTTGGTTATTACTCAACAACCATAAGAACACGTGTCCTCTAGGAGGCACACATAATTTCCAGACAGCTGGAGTATACACTGGCTTAATGCCATTGAAACTAACCACAATATACAACGACTGTACCGAGTATAGCCCGGTGGAGTTAAAACTCCAAATGATGGTGTCACACTCTTCAATTAAGGTAATAGATTCTGCTTAGCGCAGATTTCAAACCACATATCCATCAGTTGAGCTGAGACAGCCCTCCTGAAGGTAAGCTTCAAGTCAGCCCCGTCTCAGACATCACAGATGGCTTTAGCTTTGTCATTAGCTATGTTGTATAGTGGCCAGAACTGAATGGCTAAACTGGAATTACCAAACCACTGATCCTCCCAGAATCTACCGGAGTGGTCGTTACCCACTTTCCAAGAATACCCCATTTGTGCTGCTTTCCCTGCCCACATCACCCCCTTCCAGAAGGGGGATAATGTCAGACCCGAGCCCATGATATCATGTATATTAGTTACAACATACTTTTATGTTTAGCATGCAGGGGACCTGACCTGGACCATGCTGCTGGGCGAGTCGGATTCAACTCCGACTAGTTGGCTTCATCAGCAATCGACAACAACTACTTTGACTTCGCGAGAACGCTCGGCTACATGTCACCGACTACAACGACTACTTGGTAAAACTTCAGCTTGCGTCGCTTACTACATCTACTACTCAGAATGACTCCTGCTGGGGCTGTCGACACACTGATCGCTTGACTGCAATTAGTCGGATTCGACTCCGACTAGTTGGGTTCATCAACAACCGTCAACGACTACTCGACTTCGTGGAGAATGCTCAGTGACACGCTGGCGACTACTTCGACTACTTGACTTCGTGAAGAATGCTCGGCGACACGCTGGCGACTACTTCGGCTACTCGTCTCGCCAACAAAACTAGTCGGAAACGACTACGCTGGGCGACACGCTGGCGACTACTTCAACTACTCGTCTCACCTACAAAACTAGTCGAAATTGACTCTGCTCGGCGACACGCTGGAGACTACTTCGACTACTCATCTTGCCTACAAAACTAGTCGAAATCGACTCCAACTAGTCGACTTCATCGACAGTTCAAGATCCAACGGCAACTTGGCCAATGCCTAGGCTCGGGGGCTGGTGTCACCGACCACTAGGCATATCTCGTGCGACTTACCTGGCTCCCATGCTCGGGGGATGGGTGCGATAGGGCACCGAGCGTGCTTTTGGTGGACCGTTTAAGCTCTCACACTTGGAAGCTAGACGCTGCAAAACTACTCGGAAGATTCGTGGAAGAACCTGATTTAAGAGGCTTTTGAAGATTTATCTCGGGAAGATAATTGTTTAACCATTATTTCAGAGATTCTTTTCCAAAATAAGGGGTTTAATTTTTAACCCAGAGGTGTTATCTAGCCATTGACTCAGGGAACAAGGGATGATTTAAGTGGTAATTTAGGGCATTTTTTGGAGAAGTTATTTGTTTAACTATTTTTTCAGGGAATTCATTCCGAAAAAGCAGTTTCCAAATTTCTGAACCAATTTGCCCATCTTAACCATCAAATCTTTACCATCATATATTGCATGCCATGATTCTTTGGATCCTTTATTCCAAACCATGGGGATTTGGATTTAAGGCTCGGGGGCTGCAGGGACACGTGTCATCAGCGACCTATTTTTCAAATCATTTGGAAGATAAGGACAGAAGACTCAAGACTAAATTGACCCTCAACCTGATTCTCGGGGGCTACTCCATATAGAGTGCGAGTCCAATCGCACCCCACATAAAGAAGACTTGACAATTAATCGGGGCATGAGCACCTCATAGCCTCGATGCAGCCAAGGAAGTATTCGGAAGACACCTTCAAGATGGAGTTCGGGAGAACTCGAAGACGCCTTCAGAAGTACTCGGAAGCCTGCAGTACTCGACTACGAAGAGCTCAGGGGCTTGTCAGATCCGGACCTACGGGACTATGCACATGGCGTACATCTACAGGATAAGGGGTGGGACATGGCCCACACCCTACACCAGTCGTAACTACTCGTACTGTAGTAGAACTACTCTAGTAGTAGAATTAGTCGGAATAGAAGGAAACTACCCGAGTAGTACTCGGGTAGGACTCCTAAGCTCATATCTGGCTTGGATTTCCATGTAACCCTGTCGCCAGACTATATAAAGGCGGACAGGGACCCTCCTCGAATAGGAGCATGAGGGACAACTCGTGCCTCATGCATCAGATCACCGATCAACACCTAAGGCAATACAAACCACACACAGGACGTAGGGTATTACACTCTCGGTGGCCCGAACACCTTCGAGTTTCTGATTTCGGCGACACCCTACCTACAAACTCACCACCTCGGGGGTATCCCTCGGTGGACGTAGCGGTAAAACACCAACAGATAAATCGTTCTCAGGGCAGCAAAACATATTGGGATTGTCCAACCTATACTTCTGCCTGACTATATGTTTCCAAACAGCCTCATAACTAAGATGGTATCTAGATACCCAGGAAGCTAATAAACATAGGTTCTGGCTCTGGAGATCAGGGATCCCTAGGCTCCCGTACTCTTTCTTCTGAGCCATCATTGGCCAGTTTGCTAAATGGTACTTCTTTTTACCTTCATGGTCACTCCAAAAGAAGTGAGCCATATGAGAATTAATACTTTCAACGGCCCATTTAGGGAATTTAATTACTGACATCAAGTATATAGGAATGCTGGCTAGAGAAGCCTTAAGTAAGGTGAGCTTGCCACCATAGGATAGCAGCCTACCTCTCCAGCCAGCACATCTCTTAATGATTTTATCCACTACTGGCTGAATGTCCTCCCTTCTGAGTTTCGAGTAGTGTAAAGGGACACCCAAATATTTGAAAGGGAAGTTTCCCACTTTACAGCAGAACACCCTTGCAAAAAGGTTAGCTTCGTCTTCCAAAAGACCTAAGGACATCATGTCACTTTTCTCATAGTTAATTTTCATTCCTGACAAGTTCTCAAAACAAGCTAGGATCCACTTTAGGTTTCTAGCTTTGTCCAAAAGGGTATCATCTGCATATTGCAGACTGATAATCCCACCTTGGCAAATCTCAGGCAACAGACCTGAGATCAAGTTTTGTCTAGCAGCTTTTATAAGCATTCTAGAGAATAGATATGCTACGAGGTTAAAAAGGAGGGGGCATAAAGGATCACCTTGTCTCAGCCCCTTGCCAGTCTTAAAAAAATGGCTATCCTCACCATTTAACCTAACACATAAGGAGCCAGACCTGACTATCTCACTGATCCAATAAATCCACTTTGGGCTAAAGCCTCTAGAGGCAAGCATTTCCTCAAGGAACCCCCGATTAACTCTATCATAGGCTTTTTCATAGTCCAGCTTAAGGACTATGCCTTTTTCTTTCCTCCTGACAATGTTATGAATAATTTCATGAGCAGCCACCACACTCTCCAAGATGAACCTGCCTTTTATAAAGGTTGTTTGGTTGGGGGCAATTAACCTATCACAAACCTTAATTAGTCTATTATTCATCTCTTTAGAGAAAATTATTTGTTTATTTCATTGTCTACATTTTGAATTATTGGACATGCCTCCTCTAGGAGCTGATGTCGACCTACCTCTATATGAAGAGGGTGAGGAACCTGCTTATGTGCGACTAGATCATGACAAGGCCCTCATCATGAATTAGAGATCTATTTGGAGATAACGAACCTACTTGTCTCTATTTTCATGTAATAACTTCATTATGTAATATTTTGAACTAAGCAGTTATTTCTCTATTTTTACATATTAGCTAGATTATGTTTTAGTTAACATTAATGGAGCTACTTCTCACTATTTTATATGATATTTGATTTAACGAAGCTACATAGTCTACAATTAATATTTATGTATTTTTGTTCATATACCCTAAACACGTATGTGGCATATCGATATTTTACTACTAATGAATGTTGAAAATAGTCACATTTTTTACTACTAATGAATGCTGAAAATAATATGCTGCAAATAATCTGACATTTTACTAAACAATAATGCTGCGCATATTAGCAATATTTTATTACTTCATCAAAAATATTTTCATGCACATATAGGACCTTTATTTACTGAATAATTCATATTTTTCTGGATTAAAAAATATTAAGAAGTTTTTATGCGAATGTATAGTATATGTCAAAAATAAAAATCTTCAAATTTATTTATGAAACTTAACTAATTATTTGAAGTTGTTTGGTATATGCTTAGAAGCTGCAAAATTAAAAGTAAATTTCACTACCGGCTCTATAAATGACCCGTTGGTGATAATAATTTTTACAACCGGATCTAATTAACATGTTGTAAAAACAATTATCATCACATGTTCCTATTGATGGAGTAAAAGAATACAACATTTGATCCAGTAAAAGAATGCCACCGTGGAGAGGCACCAGTATATACATAGGAAGTGTAGCAAATCAGTTTTCATGGAGTGTTAGTGTTGCAGGAAATAATTTTTTTTCTAGTTTACATAGGAAGTGAAGTCAGTGTGTCAACCTAAGGAACTTATAAGAAGAATAAAATTTATAATTGTCACTACATTTGATGTATGGACTCGTGGTTTCTTTTCGATGTATTATGGACTTATGAATTGGATTAGATGTATGTATGAACTTGTGACACTCACTACCGGAAACAGTAACTTTGTCGAGTGCCCCAGGCACTCGGCGAAGGTCCAAATACACTCGGCAAAGGGTTTGCCGAGTGTAACACTCGGCGAACCCTACTCGGCAAACTTTCCCTCGGCAAACAGTGGGTCTGCCGAGTGTCGATCATCGGGCACTCGGCATGCCAGAAAACACTCGGCAAAATATAACACTCGGCACAAAGGCGATAACGGTCTGTGACGGTAACGGCTCCTTTGCCGAGTGTCAGACGGCCGACACTCGGCGAATACTTAAGTTTTGCCGAGTGTATTTTAAATGACACTCGGCAAAAAGAAAATCTTTGCCGAGTGTATTTACATATGGCACTCGGTGAAGGTACACGGTTTGCCGAGTGCCTTCCCCGTGGCACTCGGCAAAGAGGCCCCACCCGCCAGATTTTTTTGAGCCGTTTGCCGAGTGTTTTCCAGTGGCACTCGGCGAACATACATAGTTTGCCGAGTGCCTGCCTCTTGGCACTCGGCAAAGAGGCCAATCCCGCAAAAATTTTATGACGCCTTTGCCGAGTGCCATAAATCTTGACACTCGGCAAAGTATCTTTCCCCCTACTGACAAAACAGAAATTTTACGTATAAAGGACCCCTCTCAAAAAACAACCACAGAAGCACAGGCATATAAATTACACCACAGGCATATAAATTGCACCACAAGCATCACAAGCACACAAATAACATTCACAAGTTCTCGTCGAAACAAGTAATTCACAAGTTTTGCATCACAAACACCTCTAGTTCACAAGTCACTGAGGAGGATGAGGAGGCTGAGGAGGATGTGCAGGTGGCCACTGCCCCCAAGAAGATTCTGCATTGGACGCCGCCGATTGATTCTGCACAAAGTTATAGAGATTGCATCAGTCACTTTTCTAGTGTAAGTCTGTAGTGCCTGTAGTTTCTAGTTTAACTCTAGATTGATTGTAAGGTTGAGAGTGACTCACAGGAGTAGCTGCAGGAGGTGGTCGAGGTGACGGGAATAGGTTCGGTGGCATAGGTGGTGGAGTCTGACCTAAACTGTGAAAGACACTCTGCATGTATTGGAATATCTGCTCCGTCCTCTGCCTTTCTAGCTGCCGATCCGCCTCGATCCTCGCCTCTAGTTCCTCCCGGCGCTTCCGTTCTACCTCCACCTGGGCCTACAATATTTCATCCCAATGTCTTATTGCCAAGCAAAAGATATGTACAAAATGAATGAAAAATTAAAGAAACAGGAATAACCTGCAGAGCCTGCATCTGTAACTGTGCAGCGGTAGGCCGTGCCCGTATCGCGGGGCTCGAGTCCATGCTCCTTGCTCGGATCTGGGAGAGGGTGGGAGTACTGGCAGTGTCGATCACGCTATCTCCAATCCAATACCTGCCATGCTTCTTCCCTCCTCCCACCCTCATCACAATTTCAGGATCAATATTCTGAGAGCTCGGATCGAACTCTAGCCCATGAACCTCCCTCGCCATTGCTGTGTACTCGGTGACGCGGCTGTGGATGCTGGGATGGCTGTATGCCTCGGGCGGGTCCTCCGGGTTGAAGTCGATGTCTGCCGGTGGGGCGGGCCGCCGGACAGGGGGCGCCGGGGCCGGGGCCGCCGCGGCCGGGGCGGGGGCGGCCGATGGGGCGGGCCGCGGGGCAGGGGGCGCCGGGGCGCCGGGGTCGGGGGCGGGGTCGCCGGGCCGAGGAGTCGGGGCGCCGGGGCTGGAGCGGGCGTCCGCGCACCGGGGCACGGGCGGCGGGCGGCGGGCCGAGGGGCGCCGGGGGCGCGGGGAGTCGGGGCGGCGGAGCGGCGGGGCGGGGCGCCGGGGGCGGGGGCACCGGGGCGTCGGCGACGGGCGAGCGCGGCGGGCGGCGGCGGCCGGCGGGCAGCGGGTGGCGGCGGCGGGCGAGACAGGAGCGCAGTCGTTTCGATTTTGGGATAGAGGCTGGGCCGCGCGCGGTGGTTCGGCTTAAAACGTAAGTCCGGTTCTTTGCCGAGTGCCCGCGATCTGGCACTCGGCAAAGTAAAGATTCAATTTTTTTAAATCTGTTGGCGCACGAAATTCGACCTGCCAGGTACATTGCCGAGTGCCTGCGATCTGGCACTCGGTAAATCTTCTTTCTTTGCTGAGTGCCAGATCCAAGGCACTCGGCAATACCACGTTTTTCTTTTTTTAAATGAGGAGGAGAATAATGCCAGTGGGCCCGTGTACTTTTGCCGAGTGTTTTTTTTATACACTCGGCAAAATACACTAATATTTCATGTACCTTCTTCAATAACCTGTTTTACAGAACTTTTTCTAATATACTTGGGCAAAATCGTGTCAACATCACTCAACAATGGTTAAATTATTTTTCTACTGATAATGTTCTATTATTTCATGCAGTTATAGTGCAAATTGCATTTATATCTACTAAAAATCTATAATTGCATTTAATCAATAAAAAATAGTAAACGCATCCGAAAAATTTCCAAATTTTGACACGAACCAATCTGTGTTGTATGTTGCCTGTACAAAAAGATTTGAAGTCAAACCTTAACTCAAGTGTCACTTGGACTCCAAATCTTATTGTGTCCTCTCTAACTTCTATGAATCCTTCCAGGAGATGAGTCGGCTTCTAAGCATCATATGTCAGAAATTGGGCGAAACCTTCTCAATTTTTTACCACAGCCTCCACACATAATATCATGACATCTTGACAAATCTTGTGATTTTCAGATTTTGTTTGCTTTTTTTAGAATTTAACAACCATTCAACCACACGTTCGTGGTCGTATTTTTTAAAAACAATGTTCAAAATTTCTTTTCATTTCCTGGTTGAGACCTCAATCCGGACTCCATAATATGGATATAATTTTTCCACTGATTATAATCCATCATTTCATGTACCTACAGTTAAAATCTGACATGAATAAAAAAATTCCTATTAATGCAATCATTTCATTAAAAATAGCAAACAGACCACAAAATATACCAACTTTTATTATGGATTACAAAATCTCCTACGTGGGGAGTTAAAAAAGTGTGGAGGCCAGGGGACAAAATTTTTTTTTTTGTTCGCCGAGTGCAAAACGAAACACTCGGCGAAGTCTTGTGTTTGCCGAGTGTCCAGGGTGAGGCACTCGGCGAAGTAATATGTTTGCCGAGTGTCTTGGAGTGGCACTCGGCGACCTTCTTGAATTGCCGAGTGTGGGCGGGTGGCACTCGGCGAATGGCCTCTTTGCCGAGTGTCGGCGTCCAACACTCGGCAAAGGACTAACGGCCGGCCCAGTCCGGTGACGGACGGTGCACGTGCGATGCACGCGCCGTTTATTTACCGAGTGTCGGACCTTTGCCGAGTGTCTATGAGCGGTTTGCCGAGTGTCGTATTTATGGCACTCGGCAAACGACCTTATTGCCGAGTGTAATATGTTTGCCGAGTGCCCCGTTGAATACACTCGGCAAATAGGCTGTTTGCCGAGTGCCCGAAAGAAAGCACTCGGCAAAATTTTTACACTCGGCGAATTTACTGTTTCCGGTAGTGACTAGCTTGTCACAACATTTGATGCATTTTAATTTATGAGATTGATTCGTATTCGATGTACAAGTACATGTGAATTATATTATATCATTTGAATGTATTTTTATTGTGAAAATGGAGCTGCTGAAAAATATTATCTCAGCAAAGGTATATCATCATCGGCCCATACCACGTATCACCACTGGTGCCTAGACCGATGGTGATAAGAGGTTTATGGCTGGTGGTGAAAATAAATCTTTAGTAGTGTAATAGAAAAGAACTTCATGATCGATTAAATATATGAACATTCCAGGCAAGTATCGACTGCATTTTCCCTACGCATAGAGATTATTGCGGAAAACACCGAAAATGCATAGCGAAGACACAGTGTTAGTTAATAGTGATTTTTGGTTCACCGACTAATCTATGCTGGCCGAACACTACTTCACTCTACTTTAGTGTTCATTGAGCGATTATTCTCCATAGGGGTCATTGAGAAAATTAAAAGTGTCGGTTTTTCGAACCGCCGACTAGTGAATTTGTGTTTGCGTATCTGGTCCAGATAGTGTGCAAAGTAGACATAAGGAAGTATACTGGTTCGGTCAGAATGTCCCTACGTACAGTTCGTGGCTGCTTGTGTAACTCGCACTATTTGCAGTAGGAATTTCAAACGGAGAAAGATGGAGAGGGATCTCAAGTCTCTTGGTGGCTAAGTGCTAGGATAGAGTTCTCCTGCTAGAGCGTCGGAATTGAGTCCCCGCACGGGACCTTTCCCTTTTATAGGCCAAAGGAAGGGGCAGATTACAAAAGAGAGAGAGTGAGAGAGAGAGGCCGCAGTGATGCGCCTTCCCTCACCTGCTGTTTCTGCCAAGTAGTTACGGCTCATAAAGTTTATAAATACGTAAGGACTCTGGAATTAATCCTATGAATAAGCTAGCATGTACAAGTCTATTATATAGCAATAATAATATTGCCACGATATGCAAATTGCAATATTTCTTGCCAGTGGAGGAAAATAAAATTGCAAAATTAAAATTAGTGGTGCTTCACGCCTTCACCCACCAACTCAGGTTAACTGCTTCATCTAATGCCGTGTTGCTACCCTCCATATATATATGCGTCGCATCTTGTGATACGTACGTTAGCCACAGTACCATCCAACTCAGACCATGATGTACGGTATGGATTTTTTGTTGTTCAATAAATTTTGTTTATTGAATTTAAGCAATTTTCCATTTTGGAGTAAGTGGCATCAGTGAAAAGAAACTATAGGGTGCAAAGATCCATGGCAGTATGCTTTTGAAGATTGGAGAAAGTGGTCCTCCTTATGTTAGTAATGCAAAGGCAAAATAAGTGTTTTAGTCTCTCAACTTTGATCCAAACGTCAAGTTCATTCCTCAACTTTCAGATCAGCCAATATAGTCCTTCAACTTTTTTTTTAGATCAAATTCATTCTTATGCTGATATTATATTCCATAATAATATGAGATTTATGCAAAAAAATCATCTTTGCCCTTGGCTCTTTTCCCTTCTAAATTCATTTAGAAGCTGAACATCACAAGTATTTAATTTGGAATATAGAATTTTATTTATCCATGCATCATATTGTACTGCGGACACATGAGAAGTAAAATTAAAGCTACTTACTGCATAATTATGTACCACCATATAAAATATTGTGGAAAGTTGGCGAACAGTGATACAAACAATAAAAATTGAGGAGGGGAAAAAGAAACCAAAGGTAAAAAGGATTTTTTGTATTTATCTCATGTTATTATGGAGTATAATATAAGCATAACGATGAATTTGACCCAAAAATAAAAGTTGAGGAACTATATTGGCTGATCAAAAAATTGAGGGACCAATTCCGTATAAATTGATATGATCCTGCCACTTATTATCTCTAGTGCATTCGAACCCTCTAGTGTGCCAGCGACATCCCAACATCTCAATGGCTTGAGATACAATTACACTGAAGCTAATTGCTGCAATGGTTTCGTGACGCATACAAGAGATGATAATAATACGATTAATCAATATATAAAAGGTGCAGCACATTGAAAGTAATATGAGATAAGGATACCATGATTAATCAGAACAGCGAGAACCGGAGAAGGCGACTCTCATCCCAGTGTCGATTCGGCCGGTCATCCATCCAGTTTTCCGGCAAACTTGCCCAGCAGCCCAGCCCAGCCCAACGTACACTAATTCAAAGGCCAAATATGCACCAACACATTTTGAAAGGAAAAAATTCTTTTTATCTTCCTAAACTTTAGAACCAATCCACGTTTTCTCCCTGAATAATAAAATCGTCCGCCTGGACTCCTTGAACTTACGATACCGGTCACATGACCTCCCTGTCTTGTTTCTCTTTTTTCTTTTATGTTTATTTTGGCTGAATCTTTAAAAAAATTATAGTAAATAAAAAAAATCATAAAATGGAAAATCCAATGTTGTTGGACTCCACATGAGTAGATCTATGAGTGAACATATGATATGATATAATTTAGTAAAAAGATTTTTTATACTTTTAGATATATACTTTTCTGTAATTAATTTATAGCTACAGTTTCCGTGATTCAATTATGGTGAAATTTTTATGGTGAGCTGTAGTAAAAATTTTATTCTTATTGGATCATTTATGCTTGAGGAACTAATCCGATGAGCATGAAATTTTTATTTCAGCTCAAATATATAATTATTAGCCCACCATAAAAATTTCACAATAATTGGACCATGGAAACTGTAGCTATAAATTAATTACAGAAAAGTATATATCTAAAAGTTTACTAAATTATATCATATCATATCATATGTTCACTGCATATATCTACTCATTTGGAGTCCAACAAAATTGAATTTTTTTTATTTTGTGATTTTTTATGATTTACTATAATTTTTTAAAGATCCAGCTAAAATAAATATAAAAGAAAAGAAGAGAAATCACTAAGAGAAATAAGCTAGGAAGATCATGTATCTGGTATCGTGAGTCTGAGCAGTCTAGAAGGACGGTTTTATTCATGTAGAAAACACGGATTGTCCCGAAGTTCGCGAAGGTAAAGAACTTTTTCCATTTTGGAATAGCGCTACAGAGCAGATGGACAAGGGCGTGAGTGGGCCGACCTGCCTCCCCGCCCCAGGCGCCCGCATGCAGCTGCGCCAGGGCCGGCCGGTGCGAGTGGGCCGACCCAGCTGCCTACTCTCCACGGGCCGTAACTGTCCCTGGGCTGCTGAGCAGCCTGGCCCCGTGGATGGGCCGTGTCGCTGCTGCTGGCGGCCAGCAGACTGGGCACAAGGTCGAAATTATGGTGGTGTTGCAAATCTGTGAACTCGATCATTGCATCTCGTTTGAATTTGCAGGTCGGCTGAGTGTGAGTGGTGGTGGTGGATGGGGAGAATAGTTTGGATTTTCAAACCTTAAAATGCAAATTTCTCTCAAATGGTACGCCTATTTTCAAATCTTTTTGAACTGTGATGTTTACTACCGTTAGTGCAAGAAAATGAGTTCACGTATATATGCATATGGTTTCTAAATACGGAATTTTTCGAAAAGATCAACAATTTGAATATCGTGCGAAGGCTCGTATGCATCTTCCATGCGATAGGAACCGCCAGAATCGCACAACCCGTCGCGGCTCATCCACCAAACTCGCCATCGGTCCATCACCGAATCACATGCAGACTGCGCACGAGACCAGGATAACAGGAGGGAGGACACATCTACCAAGCAACGCACAGCAGCACGATTTAAGCTGCTGTCTAATGGTCAATAATTCAATTTTTGCTAAATATTTGTGATCCAATTGGTTCAGAATATCAAACTAATATAGCAAACGTTTTAAGCTGCTAGGTTCAACATCCATTCAAGCTTAGTTCAATAACCCTAATAAACTTAGTTTAATAATCCTAATAAACTAGTTCGACGTCTTATATGAAAATGCTGAAACATATATCCAATTTGTTGAATATATACATTCAAAATGTTGAAGCAATACATTTCAAATGTTGAATTTTTTAAAAAATATTAAAAACATCCATATTGGATTCTGTTGTGTTGACGTGTTATATCAATTCTAAGTAGCATCATGGTTCAAACAGAATTCAAAACACATTTATGGTTTGAAAGAAAATAAAAACCAAAATTTCAAATCCAAAGAAAATCCGGCCCAACCAATCATCCACCGAAACCAACCGTATGCTGATATGTATCTATCTTCACTCCACAAACTACCGCATGGTGAACCAGCGCTCTCTCTCCATCTAGATAATCCAACCAGGAAGGTTAAATAAATATGGGCTAAAAATTAGCCAACTCCCCAACTAAAGTTTAGTCCATTAGCCCTCCAAACCCAGCTCATGAGGACTAATTTCTGACAGCGGATAGAAAACTACCAAAATACCCTCGCTAAATTCTATCCTCTCACGGCGCGTGCTTAGTATAGGGGTATAAACGACTTTTCGCAATACAATAGATAAAGTTTAACCCAGGCATCCAAATAGGAAAGGACTAGTTTTACCCAACTAAAGTTTAGACGTCTAAATTTTAGCCATAGCTAAACTTTAGTTTAACCCATCCAAACAGGCTTTTAACCCATCTGTTCATTCTTCTCTGCACAGATCTCGAGATATCCGGAGGATATATAGGAACCGCATGCATGCATGCACCCCATCAGGCAACGCATTTGGGCTTTCGACAAATTGACCGGTTTGGTGCTGGACGTCAGTAGCCGTCGTCATCATCCCACTCAAGGCTTCCGAGGATATGTTTTTCTTGTCCGATCTCCAAAATATATAAACTTTATATCCATTGATTGATTATCTCGATGAGCTCTACAATATGGTGTAATCGAATTTAGTGTTTAAATTCAGTTTCAATGTTGTCTACTTTGGCTCCACTCGATGTCTTTTTTTAACATAATCACGTATTCTTTATTTTGTTACGATTTCCCATGTATTTCTACCATACCTATGCAAAACACTCAAATCCATGGAATAACGAGGGTTAGTGCTATGCATAGAATATGGACTTTACCCGTTTATAAACCTAGTTTTTGGCGCTCGACGTAGGATTACTAACCGCCAACAATAGTCACGCTCATAAATCCTCGAATCCGGCTGATAATTCTGGGCTGCTAGATTCCAATGAACCACAATACACAAATAAATCTGTGCAAAATTCAATCCAATTCTCCAAACAATTCTTCACTATATTAGATTGAGGTTTAGGGAAACATTGCCTCACTTTACCTTGGAGGCCAAAGAGATGATCCAAAGCTCGTCTCGGTCTCAAAGCCGCCGCCAGGCAGCCAGACGCATCACCCACCGTTCCCCATTCCGTACTTCTCGACGATGGAGGCCGCAGGTGCTGTGAGCCAACTCCATCCTGTTGGGGATGCACATGGTGCTTGTCCACGTTATTGGAGGCCGCGGACACCGCTAGCCAACCACACCCTGTCGGAGGACTGCAATGCAAGTCGAGCCCACCCAACACTCCGCTATGCTGCGGCCTTCTGCCTTCGGACATGGATGGCCATAGCACCAACCGTGCAATTCAAATCACGTTTAGCATAGCGTGATAGTATTTGAAGTTCAAATCACATTATATGTCAAAAATAAAAATCTTCAAAATTATTTATGAAACTTAACTAATTATTTGAAGTTCTTTGGTGATATGTTTAGAAGCTGCAAAATTAAAAGTTAATTTCACTGCCGGCCATATAAATGATCCCGCGGTGATAATCATTTTCACTACCGGATCTAATTACGGACAGGTGGTAAAAACTATTATCACCACCTGTCCCTATTGATCGAGTAAAAGAATGCCACCGCAGACTTAAACAACACATTTCACGGTATAACAAATAATAGTCATCCAAACAGCAATTTCCCTATATATAGCACAAACAAACTCAAATAGAGTGCGAGTCTGTACACCAGACACTAGAAGCGGTTCATATATAAACATATAGTACTACTGTTTCTTGAATATATATATACTCAGCACAAACACCGTATAGGGCTCAAACGAGGCAATGGGAGGCAAACAGTTACATATATATATATATATATATATATATATATATATATATATATATATATATATATATATATATAGGATTATAGAATACGTAGTAGGTAGTTGCTCTGCAAGCAGAGTGATCACAATCCGGCAGTGGAGGTCTATCTGCCACAAATGGAGCTGCATGTAGGCCAAAGGGGGCCATGCCCCCCCCCCCCCCAACTACTAATTGATGCCTAGACATAAAAAGGGAGCATCTTAAGCAATAGATGTTTACTAATGATACCCTCTTGATTTGTGTTATAGCTCCGCCACTGCTATCCGCTCCATCTCTCACATTCAAGATCACGATCCGGCAGCGCGGGCACCCTGCATCCATCCGAAGCGCTTTCTTGATGCACTTGGGGAGAAAGAGGTGGCCGCAGGCCAGTCTCGCTGCCCGCTCTCCCTCGGCGAACTCGATCAGGCACAACGCACAGGAAGCATATGCGGACTCCGGCTCATACGCTGCACCGTCTGGCGAAGCTCACAATTTTGGAGGGGGGAAGGAAAAAGCTAGATTATGGTTGGATGTATGGATTGAAAAATGCCCTCTCAAGATCAAGTTCCCTGAAATTTATGAGAGATGCAATCAGCAACAGTGGTCTGTGTTTGGGTGATGAAACATGAAGAAGAACTACGAACTAGAACTCACTTTTAGAAAGAACTTTGGTGACAGAGAGATTTTAGAGTGGGAAGACCTATTAGAAACTGACACAGTACAATCTTTTGGGCTCTGGAGCCACTGCCTCTCTAAAGAGTTGCAATTCCATGCGTGATCATAATAAGTGTTTTCTAAGCATATTTTCCTTTCCTTTGTAAGTATCCCACAACCCTGTAAATATTTTGATTCTTTTTTTGAATGAAGCACTATGGGGCCTCATAAATTCAAAATAAGTGTGTTTCTAATCATAATAATAGGTTATTTGAACTCTTAAGCGCTGAAAAATAACAAAGACGAAGCGAGGATCTATGCATTCTTTCCATGGCCAGTTGGGGAAGCAATCCGTTGGCACATAGGGTTGTGTCCGTAGTTTTGGGTTACAGCGTGGGGGACATGGGGAGTGGGATGTCGCGCAGCCGCGAAGGGGAGGAAGGGATGGCTGCTGCCAGTGGCGGGGAAGAGGCCTGGCCGGCGCAGAAGGGACGAGGGAAGAGAAGAGGAGAATGTACTGGTGGTGGTATATGTGTGGAAGTACTTCCACTGCGGCGGTGGCCGACGAGGATGCCGGGGGCCGGCGGAGGAAGGGGGAGAGAGAGACTGATCTCACTATCGTTAGTGAAAATGATTATCACCACCCGAGCATTCACATGACCGGCAGTGGAAGTCTCGCACGTAGAAGCTCCGACCATCCAAACCTTAACCTCTCCACGCTTCAATTTCTCTCTCTGCCGGCTGCTGCCCGAACATTATCGTCTCGGACCGCCGGCCTGCTGCCGGACGTGCACCCGCACCGCGACCCGGCCCCCAGGCTGCTGCCCCGAGGCCTCGACGGCCCCAACACACTCCCCGAAGCCCCGACGGTCGCGCCAGACACGCGGCCCTGCGCCGCCGACCTGCTGCATGCCCCAACGCGCCGCCGGTCGCACCCGACGGGCGGCCGCCCCGCGCTACTAGCCTGTTGCCGCGACGCCACGACGCGCCGCCAGCCTGCTCCTCTCCCTCTTTCTGCTAAATCCAGGTCTGTGCTGCACTGCTGCTAGCTAAGTCCAGAAACGATTTGCGCTGTGTAAATCCACTTGTTGAGTCATTTGACTGGCGCCATAGTGAGCGCTTGGCTGAGCATCTAGCCCAGAAACGATTTCTTTGTATATTGATGCCCTTTCCACAATGTTCAGATTTCCTAGAAACAACGAACCAGTGGGCTCGGGATGATCCTGCATTTGCTATCATTCTGATTCTTCTCGTGTTTGCAACATCAGCTATGTGCAGCGTAAGTTTTTCATGATTTTGTAATGATACGGTTGTATTTGTGATGCCTGCGAATACATTCCTTGATGGTAGTTGGAAATTAAAACATCTATTTTGTTTGTGAATACATGATCATTGACAGATTAGTCGATATTTAGTTTGTCTTTTCTATTAAACTGTTTTGTTTTCTAAATGGAAATATCTTTTTCTCCCTGCAGGTATGGAGAGAGTGCCTCACATGCTGACATTATCACTGCGGTTGTGTTCTTCAGTTCCTTGTTTGCTGGGATAGTTTTGGCCACACTTTACTGGGAAGTATACAGTTTTGTAGCGCTCCTGCTTCATGCCATTATGGCTTTTTCTTCAGCATTGATATAACATATTTTTACTGCCGGTTTTAAAACCGGCGGTGAAAATGGGCATTATCACCGCTAAGTTTTCACTGCTGTTGCCTAAACAGGTTTATGGCTGGTGGTGAAAATGACTCTGTGGTAGTGTAAGATAAAACAACTTCATGATCGATTAAACATGAACACTCCAGGAAATTATCAACTGTGCACATTTTCCCGACACATAGAGATTATTGCGGAAAACGCCGAATGCATAGCAAAGACACACGATTAGTGAATTGTGATTTTCCGTTCATCATCGACTAATCTATGCGGGCCCAACACTACTTCACACTACTTCACACTACTTTAGCGTTCATCAAGCGATCATCTCCAAAGGGGTCACTGAGCAAACTAATAGAGATGAATCACCTTGCCAATAATTGTTGAGAATATTTATTACAAGATAAGAAACGTGGTGATTCAAACACAGAAAAAGTAATAAAGTGTTGAATGCAATGTGACATCAAGTGGGACATGTAGTCTTAGCTTGCTCCGGTGCTGTGGCTTGGCTCCCATCCACGGTCCTCGACAGAACAAGTTATGGTTGCCATCAGTGGGGTAACGACAGAACAAGTTATGGTTCCCATCACTGGGGTAATAGTAAGTTGGCGTTGCCAAAAGATCATCCACGAGACAGATACATCCGCATGGTGACACTTGGCATCACCAATGACAGCGTTAGTGGATGTATAGCTTTTGAGCAGGCCGAACATGAACACTTGCTATTAAGATATTGGATTTTGTATTTCTTTTTAACTTGCCCAATTTCCCAGACCCTATACTTCAATGCCACCTGTGCTTAACTTTATCCCTGTGTTCTCCGAAGGATCCCCTGTCTTCATATAATTTAATTACTCCGTGGTATGTAGTAAATATAATAATTTATACCTCCTCCGTTCAAATTATTAGTTATTTTGGTATTTCTAGATTCATAGACTTTGTTATGCACTTATTTATAAATATATATATATAGATATATAGCAAAAACTATGTATCTAGAAAATCCAAAACGACTAATAATTTAAAATAGATGGAGTATATATGTGTCAGACCAAGGCAACAACACAGCGCATGTGACTTGTGAGGCTGCAGTATACACATACTTAATTGTTCTTTTTTTTTTTCCATCCGACGTGCAGGGAACTTCATTCCACTGTATTAAGAAGAAAAGGTGGCAAAATGGCCAGGTACATTATTGTCCACACACACCTAGTTTCAAGTTACATTCATGCCATGAACAACATTGAGAGGGCAACCAAAGGAAACCCAACTGGGACGGCGCCCTTGGCATACCTTGCGATGCACACAAACCACGCCTCCTCATGGCTTATCGTAAAACAATTAGGACACACTCGTGTGGCTCCTTTATTTGAAGACACAATTATTAACTCAGCGCGCCACTAATGACAGAACACCATATCATCCAGCTATGGCGACACATTTGGATGCCGATGCGCCCAAACAAAGAACACCAAACTTGCCTTGCAAGGACACAGGAGGTCAGTAGGTGTTCAATGAATTCTATGGACAGATCCCTAAGCTAGATGCAGCAGGCCTCGTCTCTCCAAGCCATCGGCGGTTTAGAATCTATCCAAAGTCTGATGCCATAGCTGTTATATGTGCTCCATCTTGCTACAGTAACTACAACTTCTTCTGATCTTGCGGCTTTTTTTACATTGGGAAATGTTGAACTAGGCTCATCAGAGATGATTGGAGACTTCCAACTCTAACTTGTTCTGGTAGCGAACTAGCGATGAATATCAGTGAAGAACTAGGCAAGCTGGTGCTTGGTTACCACCGAGGGCACGTGAGTTCTTCATTCTTGCCGCCACACACTTTGTTTCATATAGTAAATGGCCATGAAGGCCGCAAGGAATAGATCGAGGTGGACGCAGCTGCCACCCGTGGCAAAGAGCCAGCACCGCCGCGTTCTAGTGTATAGGGAAGCTTGGCCAGTCCCCGCTGCTCTCCTATGATGGGGTCTCAAATGACGAATCCGTTTCAGAAATGGTGTTTCCTTCGCGAGTTCATGGCATGTCACGAAAAAAAGAGAACGCAAACATATCATTTTTAACTCCAGACCCGAAGATAAAGAAGGCCATATATAACCACTCACTGCTCGAGCACCTCCATCACCGCCGGTTCTAAAAAGGCATTACCACCGGTTCGGGCACTCGTTGAATTAGAGTCGGTGATGATGGGATGGACCATCACCGCCGCATCTTGAACCGACAGTGATGGTCATAACTTTACCGCCGGTTCGTGATAAGTATTTATATATTAATATTACATCATTTTAACAACATATATAATTATACCAACATAACTCAAGCAAAGAGTTCATACATCCAAATTGAAACAAAGAGCATACATCAAAGCTCAAAGCACAAGTCTCAAGTCCATACATCAAATACGTGCCACAAGTCCATACACTAAATATATTCACTACTACAGAAAGTATTTTTACCACCGTTATTTTTACCGCCGGTTTTGTAAACACCGGTGGTAAAACATTTTCACCGGCGGTTCCAAATGAAGCCAGCGGTGAAACCGCCTGCCCGTGGCTAGGACCGGCGGTGAAAATGGAAAGGGTTATCACTGCCGGTCCCAACCACGAGCTGGTGGTGATAATATATTTTCACTGCCGGCTCCAGCTATGGGCCGGCGGTGAAAATGCTACCTCAACCAAGCTTATATAATTTTTTATTTGTATTGAGGTTATTTGTATAGTAATTCACAGTATAAAAACATAATATCAAGGAATAAATATAACTATATATTTTTATAAAAGATATGAAAAAATTACATATTTTTATATAAGTTATGAGAAACTTATATTTTCATATAAGCCTTGTGGATAAAAGGCCCGACCGGCCTCTGCGCCGCGCCTTCCCTGACCTCCGTCCCGACCCGACGCGGCCGCTCCCGACCTCTGCCGCGACCCCGCCGCGATCGTCGCCCGCCCAGGCCTTCGCTCCACCCCGCGCACCGTTGGTCCCCTTTCCCGACTGCCGCCGGCTTCCTGCCCCAACCTCCGTCCCAACGCGGCCTCTCCCAACCTCCGTCCGGATCGCGCCGCCCGACCGCGACCATCCACCCGCCCAGGCCTCTGCGCCACCCCGCCGGAGGTGCCTCGAGTCCGGCGCACCGCCGGCTCCCTTCCCCTCCCCAGGTTTCTCACGCTCGTGATTTATCTTTTGCTTCATTGGTGCCTGAGGACGTTGCCCACCCAAGGTTCGATGAAATGTCTCCTCTAGATGTAGTCTGGGATGAGGAAGTGCAGTATGGATTCGATTCACATGGCTTGTTGCAGCAGTTAGCTCAGTGGACTGGCGAGCAGATGCAGTGCAAGCAGGTCTCGTTGATGGCGTAAGTCATGTTCGAGGAAATGCATCAAGGTGGAGAGGACTTGATTGGCAAGGAAAAGAAGGCAACTGCAGAGTTCAGTTGTATCAGTAGTGCTTCCCTTCCCGTGTAGCTATACGTTGATTCTGGGGTGCTTGAGGAAACGTATCACAATGACGTCGTACAGTATGATGATTTGTCTTCCCACCTCGACACACACCATAGCCAACAATCAGCTTGGTTGATGAGGATAGCAAGTCATGGGGGCGAAGGACCTGAAGGATGAGAAGATAAAGCCGTGTGTTCAGCTTATTGATGATGAGGTACTTAATATTGTCGACAACTCACCATTATTGCTAAAGCATGGCATAGTTTCTGCTGCTCAGATGTTTGATAAGCTGTATTGCATGCTGATACAATATAGGCCCAACGAAGTAGAATGGCAGTACGGCAACTCCACCATTCCACATACAGCTAGTACCATGTGTTTATTCACTTATTTCATGGAAATATTTTCCTTATACTAGTTTGTTTGTTTGTCTTTTTGCAGATAGAGCCCATCGTTAGCAGAAACCTTCCTCCTGGGTTTGATTCAAATACAGGCCGCAGCGTGTAAGTGTTGGGAAGGTCCCTTTGACTTAGGACTATTGTACTGCTAAAAGCTGATTTACGAGCCATTGCTACAACACAATATGTATTCTTACCTGAAAGATAGAAATGCACAGGGCTGTTTAGAACCATTACTGTTTTTTGTTGAATTATACTTTGGGAAAATTTTCTTGTTTCTTGGTTATATCGCTTTTGTCATCATATCTGCAATGCATGCGAATTTGCTACCGGTAGATATACTGTAGACATCGCTTCTAAAAATCATATTAAATCACTGAAATGCGGTTTAATTGTGGAATAATTGACCCTCTGTAAAGGGTTGTCACCGCCGGCCCGTGTTACAGACCGGTGGTGATAACCTCATTTTCACCGCCGGCTCGTGTTACGGACCGGCGGTGATAACCTATTTTCACCGCTGGTTAAAAAACCGGCGGTGAAAATGGGTATTTTCACCGCCGATATTTCACCACCGACGCCTAAACCGGTGGTGAAAATAGGTTTAGGGCCAGCAGTGAAAATCAATCTGTAGTAGTGATTACAATATTTTATAAGACCGATACGAGTTATTCATTACCCTAGATTACACTGTACTCATAACCTGACTTCACAACGTAGTCCACAAGGAATCCATCTAGTTTCTCTTGAATGCTATTAGCTCAGATAAAAATAACTCCGAAGTACCCAACTTAACATTATGTAAAAATATGAGACACAAGGACATTGATATTAGACAAGTTAGGTAATACGAGACACAAAATAGCAAGGTTGAAATGAAAGATACATGCATATTTTAATATGAAATGGTTACAAACTAACCTTTTGGCCGCTAAAGTCATCGCCGGTGTAGGCGTGCGTGTAATGCATTACATCGAAACCCTTGATGATCATTGCCCTGTGGCTGCTTTAGGATGTATTTGGCTTCCCTATGTTAAATTATGAATGAGAAATTGCATGTATAAGATTCATAATATTCAAATATACTATAAAATTACTTGCTTTACTTACGTATTGATGATGGCTTTAATGACAAGATTGATCAATGACAATGGCCCCCGTTGTGAATCAAAAATAAGGATCCGGCTCTCCTCGAGGCAGATATCGATTGAGTAGGACATGATTATATATGACGCAACAAAGCAAATTAATCATAAACATGGTGAGCATAGCTTTGGTATGAAAGTAACAAGCGTACTTATTACTAGCAATTGTATGAAAGAAGTTTGGATCTCTTATCCTGCATGGTGAGCATAGCTTTGGTCAAGTAGTCAACAGTAGCCGGTAAAGTGCGTTGTCTTCTCATTTACGGTGCTAGGGTTCAAGAAGCCTACGAAGTTAATCCCACTTTGCATTCACTTGTGACTCCATCCTAAAAAAAAGAAGAAAAGTCAAAACGTGCTATTGAATGATAATGATGTCAGATAACAATTAGTGAGGATGCTTACATAGTCCACGAGCTCATGATTGAGACGTCGAGGGCACCACGTCATCTGATCTCAGTATCGTCCTGCTATTTTTTTTCTTTTGTTTGAGAGGACAGTCCTGCTACTCTTCTAGTTTCACGGTGCAATAAATTTTCCCGAAGCATATAGGAGGTGCTTGTTGGCTGCTTGCCATGATGACTGCCATGGTGATGGGAATGAGGGGCACCGAGAGAAGATTGAAATGGTACCTACTGATTTTGCTGTTTCTCATCAAAATTCAAAACAGCCCTTACCCTCGGATGGCCAAGGCCTAGAAGGGCCTCAGAATTCTGGAGTATTTGCGTGATCAGTTAGCAATTAAAATATAATTAAAATATGGAACAATTCAAGTCTCTAGACTCCATCTCGGACAGGGGAGGCGTTTGCTAAGATTGTGGCTAGGGAGGCTAGGGATGTAAGTAGGTACCTAATGGTTTTTTTGGGTCAACTAAATAATTACGATGGCATACCATTCTAGTTCATTTCTCCTTCTAAATTAATTACGCATAATGCTATCCTAGTTTATTTTATCAAATTTTTAGATTGACCCAATGACCTAAAGTAAATATAACTTGCATCCCTAATCGTGGTCCTTCACGAGGTTCCTTCATGCTCTTTTGCAACTGACTTTCACTATGACGTCTGCGGTACTTCGCCCTAGATCAAGATAGAATGTTACTGCTAAATAGTTTATTGTTGTTTGAGGCCACGCCTTTTCTAAAGGTCTCTTGATATTGTAATGGATTAATAACATAGCTCCTGTCCTTGTACCGAGAAGAGAGGGAATTAGATATATTTTTCATCTTGCGAATAACGACATAGCTCCCGACCTTGGAGAAACAATTAAGAATCAGAAGGATCAGTCAGTAGTGTAGTCTTCATTGTCGTACATATAACGTCATCTCCCCGTGTTTTACATGATCACTCTGTACAATATATAAAAGCACACTGATAATGTCATCTCTCTTAGTTACAAACCATGCATTCACATTCCCCATATATCTCTTCCTCCTGCAGTCATTCGCCCGTCTCTAGCTCTTAGTTATATGAATCATGGTCCACAGCTATCTGCCATGTCAAAGGTAGATCAATCAGCAACACTGCGCCACTTCATTCTTTCCTTCCTGGAGAGTTACCAACCAACAACTTGGTGTGGGGCATGATGACCATCCTCGAAAATTGTCTAGGAACGTGTGGCGTCGGGAAGGACAATGACACGAGAATCCACGCTCCATCCTATCTTATTCTCAAAATAAAGTCCATGGACCTCAGAACACGAAAGAGTGCAGGTTACATTACATGCAAGTTTGGTACCTTGTTGGCATGCATAATGGAACACCACCACCTTGTTTGTGACAGACAGTTATGGAGTAGGCTAATAACTGACACAAATACGTGTAGGTTTCGAATTAATTGTAAATATGGACTTTGAAAACAAGTTTCTAAATGTTCTTATTGTGTTAGATAGACATAAATGTTGTTATAGGTGATGAGGCCCTACACAAAGTGTGCTTGAAGTCATACATGAAATGGAGAGAGATTATTTGAGCGTCACTCACTATGTTGCAGCATGCGACGCTGGAACCAGAAAAAATGGGAGCGAGGCAAGTTGGAGGCACGAGTGCATGTTGATAAGAAAAAATGAAAAGCTAGCAGAGCGTGCGCGGAGAGAGAAGAAGCTGAATGATGCTGAGAGGAAGACCACCACTTGCTTCACAAGTGAAAGCTTCCTTGGCAAACTGTAATACCCCCCCATCAGCAATTAATCTCATGAGCTATGGTAAAGGATGGCCATGACATAGGTAAGGTTAATTGAGCTTAAGCCTTGCCAACCACCTATATGTTCAAAGGAACTATCTAGTGAAATGTTGTGCTCAATTTGCACGGTCTGTACCGATATTGATTCAAGAAAAAAAATTAAAGCAGCAGGAGTGTAGTGTCATTTGTGGGCCATGTGTGCAAGGAATCAGTTTCCTAATGAAGTGTCGCGGTGCTTATTATGGCCTGGAGATGATACCAATTGATAGCGCTCGAACGTGCTGCAACTTCTTTGACAGGAGAGTGTCAGCTAGTAGAGTGGTGATATTTCAGTTGCAGGCATTATTAGCTGATATATTACTTGTGCAGTCGACTGTACTGTCCATGATCAATGCTGGTTGGTACGACTAGAAGTTGGAAGCCTAAGAAATTGTTTAAGTTTGTGGGATATACATCAATTGCAATGGCAATATATAATGAGAGATGCACATGCGTGGAAACAGTCGGAAGCTATACTCTTGTGCAGGAACTTTATGCATACAGGTGCACGCCACCTCTTGGCTGATTCGAGAAGGAATATTATGCTACTGAAAGTTGAAGTTATCTGTTCACCAGAACTTCTTCAAGTCCATTGCATGAGTAATTCATGTATTAGGCCTCCTTATGGTATCAATCGATTCCATGGGACAAATCATGTTGTTCCTTATGATATCAATCGATTCCTTGGGACCAATACAGTTGTTGTTTCAGAGAGTAAGGTGGGAATTGGAATTCTTCAGAGTACATATGTGAACTGTTGTAGCAAACTGATTCAAATGTTACGAATTGAGGACCAAACTAAAGAAATATACTGCAATGTTCAGGGGCATGTGAGTTCATGTTCAGCGCAAGTAACAGTACTCAGAAGATGTCTCTTACTAGTTGTGCAGTCTAAATTAAGTACATATATGGGTTTCATTGCCAAAAGTTGAATATACTGGAAGTGGTGTGCTCTACTACTAGGGTTGGAGGACAAATAGCTGAACAACAAATGTTTCTATTCGAATTCTTCTCTTCATTTTTACCAAGTAAGGAAGTGGTGCACTCTTCTAGCTGCTACCCTTCTATTCAGAATGCGATGATGATGTACTGTTCAACTCAAACCAAGAGCTAGAGAAGAAGGTTAAAGAGATATGACAAGAGGTCGTTCAATTTATATCAGTTCAGTTCGTCTCAAGGATTGTTATGGACACAACAAATGTGGGATCCAGGTGGTGTTGTCATGTTGCTGAAAGTTTATCTGCATTGGTTCGAGGGCAAGCCAAAATTAAAGGAGGGGATGTTAGGACCCAACCTGTACATTAACGGAGTTACTCGATGAGCCGCAATACACCAGCCAAGTCAGGCCCAAGCAAGCTATCCCCGAGACTACAAGAAGGGCGATCATCACCATCAGAGCATCGATCAAGTATTCGTCAGAATCAGAACCACATTTTCTCTCCACTGTTCTCCCTCCTCTCTCTCTCTCTCTCTCTCTCTCTCTCTCTCTCTCTCTCTCTCTCTCTCTCCTGGACCTAAGCTTCTAGTATCTTCCTCCTACCTTCGATTTCCCTTTGCTTGCAGCGTTTCCCATACCATGTTCTCCTCAAATTGTATTATTGGATCAAGTTATAAGTGCTTGGTTGTGTATGTTCAGAGCATACCATCCGATGTTGCTTCGAGTTTGTGGTATAGTGCCACCACCATGTACACAGCCAAGCATTGTTAACTTGATCCAATACAATTTGAGGAGAAAGAGTACGGGAAAGGCAGCAAGCAAGGAGAAATCAAAGGTAGGAGGAAGATATTGGAAGGTTCTAGAAGATCCTAGACGCTTAGGTCCAGGTAAGAGAGAGAGGGGGGGTAGAAGAGGAGGAAGAACAGTAGAGGAAAAATATCGTTCTTATTCTGAATATTTGATCGATTCCCTGAAGGTGACAAGAGCCCCCTGGTCTTAGGGATAGCTTGCTTGGGCCTAACTTGGAAGGTGCATTGCGGCCATCGAGCAACTCCGTCAATGTAGAGGTTGAGCCCTAACAAGCTAAACAGAGAAAAAAAAGAGGAGCATGGAATCATATAGCGGAATTCCTATACATGTTCCAGAAGATTTAACCTTACACATCTTCAATTATTTGAGCCTTTACACTGCTGCTGTCTAGTGGGCCGTGCGATGTAGGCTTGCTGGGCTTCCGTGGGCTGTGCGATTTGTAGAGTTTCTATCACATGGAAGATGGATAGGAGCCCCCATGATATAGTGCCTCCCTAGATTTTGAAGTCTGTATTTCTAAAATACTAACTGTGTTCCTCTTTGGCATCATTATGGGTGCTCGCAATGCAAGTATGTAACACCAATCAAGATGCAATGACGGGGTAAAGAAGAATGTGCTTATGTATATATGGAAAGAATAAGAAATACAATATGTTCTTGATGACCCAACTGGCCAACTTGGTTTTTATATAAAAAAACACCAACATCATTTTCCCCGTTAAAAAGAGCACAGTCATAAATTTGAACCGTTCCAAATAGTATTATGACCAAGAAGGAGACATAAAGCTTATAAGAACAAAGAAAGGAGGTGGTCAAGAATTAATTAAAAATATGTGAAGCATATACTAATGTTCGGGGCTGTTCATTTCCAACTGTTTCGTTTAACGACATTTTTGCAATTTGTTTACAATTGCATTGGTATCATAATAAGCTAACCAATAATGAACGGTTCGGTGTGCATAAAATGTTAATTATGTTTCCGAGTAAAATAGTCCCTGTGTAAATATCATAATGCATCACCTACATTGAGGAAAGGTCAAATGAAACCTGGTCCTGGCCAAATGAACAAGAGGTGTGCGTTGCCACACACACGGGTCTCATCCTCAAGATTGAGACTGTACTTATGCGGGTCAGTATATGGAGACTGTACTTATGCGCGCGTCACTTGGTTAGAGTACATGTGTGTCTGTCACCACTGCTGATAGAATCATCTCAGGCCGTTCAAGAAATTGACATCTCAAATGGGTTTTAATTTGAGCTGCAAAAAATTCTGGATCAGAAGTAAAGTTTGAAACAGGCTAAGATATATATCTTGAGGTTTTGTTTGGAATCGTCTAAGATAAACAATAATTACCTAACACATCTGTTGACGCCAGATTTTGACACGTATTGAATCGGCGTCAGGAGGAGAAGATTGGCCGATGAAGCAGATCTGAAAGCTACAGTAAGGAATCGGCCGATAGAGGTAACAGTTGAAAATTGGCCGATTGGTGGCGCAGCCTATGCCAACAGGATAGGATTATTCCAGAAGATCCTGGTCAAAAGCTGGTCAACAAGGCATGCTAAGTCGGCCGGGAAGCAATTGAAGAGGTCCTGATTGGATTAGGAAACGGCGGCGGAAGATTCTGCGGGAGTCCGTTTCCTTTTTAAAAAGTTATTACGGATATAGTAGTTTTCCTGTTTTTTTAAATAAGGTTGTAACAAGTCGTAATCGACCAGGAGTCCTAGTTTTACAGTATAAATAGGAGTCGTCAGGGCTTTGAAACAGATCAACACATCAATCAACAAAACACTTCTACTTTTTACCAGTACTTTACTTTCAAGTCGGCGACTTCGCCAATATTTTCTTCTTCCACGAGTTCGTACGGATTGGCAGGGCTGCATCAACCTGATCTCCGGCCAATTGGTAGGTTCCGCTTATCGAGTAATATCCGAGCTTTAACTACGGGCGCATCGCTGTGGTTTCGTTTGGATTTATTCACAAGTTATCGATATTTACTAGAATTGCAAGTTTTACCTGTTATTCTAGTATTATCACCAGTTATCCAGCTTGAGATCAGGGTAATCGGCTTCGTCATTGTTCTCCTTCGATTCATCGCCATACAGCCGATTAGATCTGTTTCAAGTGTTGCTTCTATAGTAATTGTTTAGATTGCTCTAGCAGTTCTCTTTACAATTACTATACGATCATCGGCTGACCCATAGCTGATCATCTCTACAGCAAATCGGCCAATTTGCCGCCGACACGCTCCTCAGGACAGATCGGAAATCCAGCCGATCGACGCGCCTGGAATTTAATACTCTATTTCCTTGTCAATCAACAGGTCAGATTGACTGGCACGCCGCGCGAACCGCACCAGGGCGATAACCCGAACAGGAGCTAAGCAGATTCTCTCGGGTCGTGTGTCCGACGCTGAAGACCCATCGGCCGATTCCTATCCGGCCGATTTTAGCGCCAACACACTTTTGGCACGCCCGGTGGGACCATCCAAGATCTGATATGTCGAACAACGCAGAAATCTCTGACAGCAATATCATTGGGGTCACAGAAGCTGATCTCAAGGACGACCAGAGGGAGGAATTGGCCAAACATCTGGAAGATTACAAGAAGATGTACCTCCAGTCGTTCAGTCGTACCAGAAGCGGGGAAGCAGTCAAGAAGGCTCCTATCCCAAGACTCGGGCAAGATGTCAGAGATAATTCAGCAGTCCGTGTATCATGCATTCATCGACCAATCCTCGGTGATGAGCAATACGGTGTATAACGCCGTCGTCAACTCTCTGGCCAGCGGAGCCGTTCAAGGTTATCAGGGACCGGCATATGCCCCTCCGACTACTCTGCCGGCCAGAAACTTACCGTACACATCCAAATCGGCTTCTCAGCCGATATTGACGCAGCGCGAGGGATATAGCTCTCCACCACTTCCGGCGTCTCCAAGATACAGCGGTGCACCATGTCTCCCATCGCGAGCGCCGTTTCAACCCGTTCAGATGGCTTCTGTGCAAACACTACCTACGAGTTCAGTGCCTTGGGGGACGTCAGCCGTGACGTATTTTCCCGAGCCAGCGAACGGGCATGGCATTTATCCGTTTCAGATGCCATACCAATCGGCCGCCCGGCCGACGGTCTCCCAGTATCAGCCGATTTTACCAGAAATCAGCAGGGGGGCAAGCACTTTGGAAGCATTCAGAGGCACGGTGCCAGCAACGACGTACGAAGGGGGTGCGGACTCGTTTCGCCAGCAGTTATCGGCCGCTCAGCAAACTTCGCTGATTCATCACCTGGCCGAACCAGCCCTTCAACACATGCCCGCGCCGCGAACAACTGTTCATCAGCAGCAGGTGGACTGGACGGCAAGAATAGCAGAAGTAATCCAGGATCAGTTTGCACTAAAGCCGAAAGTTCAAACTTATACTTACAAGACGCCGTATCCATCGGCCTATGACTCGTTGCCGTTCCCACACCGCTACAAAGTTTCTGATTTCACCAAGTTCTCAGGGACGGACGACACTTCCACGGTGGAGCACATTAACAGATTCATCATCCAGTGCGGAGAGGCTGCTACGCAAGATGCTCTGAGGGTGCGGTTATTTTCATCATCTCTATCCGGATCGGCCTTCCAGTGGTTCACCACTTTACCGCCAAATTCTATCGTCACGTGGGCCGATCTGGAGAAACAATTCCACAAGTACTTCTATGCAGGAGTACATGAGATGAAGATTTCGGATTTAACCAGCCTCAGGCAGAGGAGCGATGAACCAGTGACAGGGTACATACAGAGGTTCAGCGAAATCAAGAACAAGTGCTACAGTCTGGCTCTGACCGATGCACAGTTGGCCGATATCGCTTTCCAGGGCCTCTTACCGCAAATCAGAGAGAGATATGCTGCCCAAGAGTTTGAGAGCCTGAGTCAAATCGTCCACCGATTGTCAGGGCAGGAGGTCCGATCGTTTGAACAGCGGAGGAGCTTCCAGAAGAAGGTGGCATACTTGGAGGGATCTGAATCCGATGCGGAGGAAGAGATCGGCCTGGCAGAATGGGTGAAAGGGAAAAAACCGATATCCTGCCCCTTTGGCAAGAAGGAGCCAGAGACATTCGGCTTTGACACGTCAAAGGCCGATAAAATTTTTGATCTACTGCTTCAGGAGGGGCAGATTAAGCTGTCGCAACATCACACCATCCCTACGGCCGATCAACTTAAGAAGATGAAATACTGCAAGTGGCACAACGCTACTTCTCATGACACCAATGAGTGTAAAGTCTTCCGCCAGCAGATACAATCGGCCATTGAACAGGGGCGGCTTAAGTTTGAAACTCCAAGCCAATCGGCAAAGCCGATGAAGATAGATCAGCATCCCTTCCCGGCCAACACGGTTAACGCCGAAGGAGACTCAAGTCAAACCAAGGTGCTGACGTCAGAATCGGCGAGAAGAGGTGGCGCTGTCGACCCCAGGAGGCAGATCTCGACGGAGGAAATCAGAAGGAACAGGCGAGGGCCAGAACGACCACACAGGCCTGTCACCTCCCGATTTCTACTCAGTAAATATCGGCAGCAGCAAGAACAAGCTCGACACCAGGAAGAAATGATGCGCCGGCGTGAAGATCACTGGCAGTGTCCCTTCTTCATCCACTGCTGGGAGAACGATATCAGGTTGCCATCTGCCGATAACTGTCCGGAGTGTAACGGACCAAGCCGCAACGATCGCCGGAGGCCACACTCTATGGACAGAGGATCAGAGCCGATCAACAGAAATCGGCGCGGAGAACGGCGCGTTTCGGTACATGATCGGCTGGGGGGCAGAGTTGACCAGTACAACAGGTCAAAAAGCAAGATCGGCCAGCAAGATGGACTGGGGGGCAGGATCAGCGCACGCGATCGGCTGGAAGAGATGGCCGATGATAGGGTGTCAGACGAAGATCCCCTAGGAAGGGAACCAGATTGGGAACACGCCAGATCATCGGCCAAACCAGTGAATCCCAGGTGGTGTCCCGATGGCCTATCCAGATCCCAAAAGCGAAGGATCCAACGCCTACGCCAGTTGGAGCATCAAGAAGAAGAACAAAGACACGTGCCAGAAAGAAGGAATGTTAAATCTCGGGTTTGGCGCCCAAAGAAAAGCGATCAAGAAATGGATAACCAAGAATCGGCAGCCGAGATTGATATGGTTTTCATACTGCCGATGGAGTTCATGGCGCCAAGCGATCGGGACAAAGTGACAAAAATAGAGGAAGAGCAAGTGGCACAACTGGTATTAGAGCCGATGACGGCTACGTTTGAGAAACCAGAAGAAGAAAAACGGCAGCATCTCAAAGCGCTGTTTCTCAAGGGTTATGTCAATGGAAGACCCGCCACCAGACTACTGGTAGATGGAGGCGCGGCAGTCAACATCATGTCGTATGCCATGTTCCGCAAGCTGGGCAAGAGCGATGACGACCTCACCAAGACAGACATGATGCTGAAGGACTTCGAAGGCAACGTGTCACCCGCCCGCGGAGCATTCTGCGTCGACCTCACCATCGGCAGTAAGACCCTCCCTACTACTTTCTTCGTCATTAATGGCAAGGGGTCCTATAATATGCTGCTCGGTCGTGACTGGATACACGCAAACTGTTGTGTCCCTTCTTCAATGCATCAATGCCTTGTGCAATGGGTCGGCGACAGTACAGAGATAGTCGCTGCCGATTCCGTCTACAGCGTTGCAGCGGCCGACACACAACAGTGGAGCTGCGAGCACGTCAAGTGTATATCTGGCAGGACTTGGGACACTGACTTCCTGAAAGTGTCCGATTTCGGTCTACAGCCGATCCAAGCAGTCGGCTCTGAAGATTCAGAATAAATGGATCAGCTCGTCCGAGAAGATGGGAAGCTGGGGCACGGGTTCACGTCGGCCGATTTATTAGAGATGGTAGATTTGGGAGATAGCAGCAAATCAAGGCCGACGTACATTAGTGCCAATTTAAATTCTGAGTACAAATGCAAATTGATAAGATTATTGAAAGAGTTCAGAGATTTCTTTGCTTGGGAATACCACGAGATGCCAGGACTAGACCGATCTATTGTTGAGCACCGGTTACCTATAAAATCAGGATATCGGCCGTATCAGCAACCTGCATGGCGGTGTAACCCCAAGATTCTACCTGACATAAAGGCCGAGATTACAAAATTGATTGAGGCAGGATTTATTCGGCAGTGTCGCTACGCCGAATGGATTTCTAACATCGTGCCTGTATACAAAAAGAATGGTAAATTGCGTGTGTGCATCGATTTCAGGAACTTAAATCAGGCTACGCCGATGGATGGATATCCGATGCCAACGGCCGATATCTTGGTGGATGCTGTCGCAGGCCACAAAGTCATAAGCTTCATGGATGGAAATGCCGGATACAATCAGATATTAATGGCCGAAGAAGATATTTCGAAAACGGCTTTTAGGTGCCCAGGCCATCTTGGTTTATTTGAATTGGTGGTTATGACTTTCGGCTTGAAAAACGCCGGCGCTACATATCAACGGGCCATGAACTACATCTTCCACAAGCTCATTGGTTCATCAGTGGAAATTTATATAGATGACGTCGTGGTCAAGTCAAAAGGTCACCAGGATCATCTGGCCGATTTACAGGAAGTGCAAGAGTGCACAAGGAAACATGGGCTGAAGATGAACCCAAACAAGTGTGCGTTTGGTGTATCGGCCGGACAATTCTTGGGATTTATGGTCCATGAGCGTGGGATAGAAGTCAGCCGCAAGACTATAGACGCCATCAACAAAGTAGTGGCCCCACAAAATAAAACTGAACTGCAGTCCCTCATCGGCAAGGTCAATTTCATCAGAAGATTCATATCCAATCTATCGGGACGTATTCAGGTTTTTACCCCTCTGTTGAAATTAATGCCCGACCAAGAATTCACATGGGGAGAAGAACAACGCAAGGCACTGGAGAATATCAAGCAGTATTTGGTTTCACCTCCGGTGTTAGCCCCGCCACAGCCTGGTAAGCCGTTCAAGTTATATTTATCGGCTGACGAGCAGGCTATTGGGTCAGCGTTGGTACAGGAGTTTGAAGGGAAAGAACTAGTGGTATACTACGTCAGCAGAAGACTTTTAGACGCCGAAACAAGATATTCCTCGGTGGAGCGATTATGCTTGTGCCTATACTTTTCGTGTACTAAGCTCAGGCACTATTTGCTATCGGCAGAATGCATAGTCGTGTGCAAAGACGATGTGGTGAAGTATATGCTATCGTTGCCGATTTTGAAGGGGCGGATTGGAAAATGGATCCTGGCTTTGTCAGAATTCGATCTAAGGTACGAATCGACCAAAGCCGTCAAAGGTCAAGTGATGGCCGATTTCGTAGTTCAGCATTGTGGACCAGAAATTGCAACCGTTGAACCGGTTCCATGGACTCTATATTTTGATGGTTCTTCGTGTGGGGTCGGATCAGGAATCGGCGTTGTTCTTGTGTCGCCTCGGGGGGCAACTTATGATTTCTCTATGCCGATAGAAGCTTTTGCAACCAATAACCAGGCGGAATATCGAGCTGTTCTGAAGGGCATCCAATTATTAAGGGAAGTCAGAGCTGATGCAGTCGAGATCTTTGGGGACTCCATGCTCATTGTGGATCAGTTAACAGGACGATCTGAGTGCAAGGACGACATCTTGAGGATTTATTATGAGGATTGTCTTCAACTTTTGAAAGGATTCAAATCTACAATAATTGAGCATATCCCCAGGGATTATAATGAAGAAGCCAACAAACTGGCTCAACATGCTTCTGGGTATCGGCCGATTCAGGGAGCGATGACGCTAGAACTCGCGGTCGATGACTGGCGGAAGGAGATCGCCGATTACTTGAAAAATCCATCCCAAAAGGTGGATCGGCGAACACGTTTTCAGGCTACAAAGTATGTGTTGCTTGAGGATGACTTATTTTTTCGGACGATTGATGGAGTTCTTCTCAAATGCCTGGGAACAGAAGAGGCAAAGGTTCTGATGGGAGAGATCCATGAAGGCGTATGTGGGGCTCATCAATCGGCTCACAAAATGAAATGGATGATCAGGAACAATGGATATTACTGGCCGACCATCCTTGAAGATTGTTTCAAGTATTACAAAGGATGCCAAGACTGTCAAAGGTTTGGCAATGTGCAGCGCGCACCAGCATCGACTATGAACCCAATAATTAAGCCGTGGCCGTTCAGAGGTTGGGGAATAGATCTCATCGGACAGATTCATCCTCCATCTAGCAAAGGGCATAAGTTCATATTGGTGGCTACAGATTATTTTACCAAGTGGGTGGAGGCAGTTCCTTTAAGGAACGTGACATCGGCCGATATGATTGAGTTTGTTAAAAGCCATATTATATATCGATTTGGCATTCCTCAAACCATCACAACTGATCAGGGGACAATGTTCACTTCTGGAGAATTCGGAGAGTTCGCCGCCGATATGGGAATTAAATTATTAAATTCCTCTCCATACTATGCTCAAGCCAATGGCCAAGCAGAATCGTCTAACAAGGGGATAATCAAGCTAATCAAGAGGAAGATAGAAGAGCAACCCAAGAAGTGGCATATGTCTTTGGCTGAATCTTTATGGGCGTACAGGATGGCTTGTCATGGGGCTACTAAAATATCCCCTTATCATTTGGTTTATGGTCATGAAGCAGTCTTACCATGGGAGATAAGGACAGGGTCAAGACGAATATCACTACAGGATCAGTTAACGGCCGATGACTATTCCTTTCTCATGAAAGATGAACTTGACGATTCGGCGGGTTTGCGGTTAAGAGCCCTGATTAGCATAGAAGAGAACAAGGAAAGGGTGGCCAGATGGTATGACAAAAAGGTCAAAGTCAAACAGTTCTCTCAGGGAGATCTGGTATGGAAGCTGGTGCTACCGATAGGATCTAAGGATCCCAAATTCGGTAAATGGTCACCCACTTGGGAAGGGCCGTATAGAATCGGCCGATGTGCTCCTGGAAATGCATACATTCTGGAGACAATAGAAGGGGAGGAATTCCCAAGAGCTCTAAATTGACGATATCTGAAGAGGTACTATCCAAGCATTTGGGTAGATGCATAACTTACAGCAGGATATATCAAGGTAACATGGCCGATTTCTCGTCGGTTTTCTGGTTACACATCTGGTGAAGGAAACATTGGGATTCATTATTAAATGGAAATCACAGATTACATGGCCGACATGGTATAAGTCGCCCTTAGAATAAAAATACTACTGATTACGCCTACGTTGGATTTCTCTTTCGACGCGACCTAGTCTTATCATGAGGGTGAGCCTTTCATCTTTCAAGTCCTTTGCAGTGGCTCCAGTTTCAGCTCGGTTGCAGAGTTCTTTCAGCAGACGGGCCTTCTCCTCTTCCAAATCTTTCATGGCGACTTCAGTCTTAGCTTCAGTAAGTCGATGTGAAGATGAAGAACTCTCGTCAGAGGTTGGCATTTGTTCAAAGCAGACGAGATCCATATAATCCAAGATTGGTCGGATATTGGCAGGAGCATGATCTTTGAGTTCTTCAGAATGAGCTTTTATCAGATCTATATCAACTTGAGACAATGGTTTGTCTGAATGCACGATTTCGATCGCTCTTTCCAAACCAGGGTTAAGATGGTTCGGCTGAAAGAAAGAATAGACAAACATGTTGGAACAAAGTAAGGTATCTCAGGAAGGGATGGAGAGAAAATTGATACCTGGTTAACGGAAGAGGAGGATCGAGAAGACATTTTAATGTTTGACCAAAGACGGCGAGGGTCGAGATTCAGAAGGAAAAGAAGACGAGCAAGATGAGCATTTTTGGAAATAGTACGAAGAGTCGTATTTATAGAAAGGAAGAGACAAAGGGTTGGCAAGATGTGTACCGTCGGAGTAAAGGCATCAGTAAATGTAAAGCTGCCAGGGGAGATGGTCAAAGTTTGAGTCTACACGCCAACATGATGTTTATCCTGTTACCGGATTCCATGTCATGGAGCCGATTCTAGAGAAAGGATCAGATGCAGAGGAAAAGGTAACGCAATTGATTCTGAGGTTTACTCCTGTCACAATTGGGAAGCTTAGAGAGAAGGATTAAAGAAAGAGTTTCGAAGAAAAAGTTATATTTTACTCCGAAACTGGGGCGCATGTGTTGACGCCAGATTTTGACACGTATTGAATCGGCGTCAGGAGGAGAAGATTGGCCGATGAAGCAGATCTGAAAGCTACAGTAAGGAATCTGCCGATAGAGGTAACAGTTGAAAATCGGCCGATTGGTGGCGCAACCTATGCCAACAGGATAGGATTATTCCAGAAGATCCTGGTCAAAAGCTGGTCAACAAGGCATGCTAAGTCGGCCGGGAAGCAATTGAAGAGGTCCTGATTGGATTAGGAAACGGCGGCGGAAGATTCTGCGGGAGTCCGTTTCCTTTTTAAAAAGTTATTACAGATATAGTAGTTTTCCTGTTTTTTTAAATAAGGTTGTAACAAGTCGTAATCGACCAGGAGTCCTAGTTTTAGAGTATAAATAGGAGTCGTCAGGGCTTTGCAACAGATCAACACATCAATCAACAAAACACTTCTACTTTTTACCAGTACTTTACTTTCAAGTCGGCGACTTCGCCAATATTTTCTTCTTCCACGAGTTCATACGGATTGGCAGGGCTGCATCAACCTGATCTCCGGCCAATTGGTAGGTTCCGCTTATCGAGTAATATCCGAGCTTTAACTACGGGCGCATCGCTGTGGTTTCATTTGGATTTATTCACAAGTTATCGATATTTACTAGAATTGCAAGTTTTACCTGTTATTCTAGTATTATCACCAGTTATCCAGCTTGAGATCAGGGTAATCGGCTTCGTCATTGTTCTCCTTCGATTCATCGCCATACAGCCGATTAGATCTGTTTCAAGTGTTGCTTCTATAGTAATTGTTTAGATTGCTCTAGCAGTTCTCTTTACAATTACTATACGATCATCGGCTGACCCATAGCTGATCATCTCTACAGCAAATCGGCCAATTTGCCGCCGACGCGCTCCTCAGGACAGATCGGAAATCCAGCCGATCGACGCGCCTGGAATTTAATACTCTATTTCCTTGTCAATCAACAGGTCAGATTGACTGGCACGCCGCGCGAACCGCACCAGGGCGATAACTCGAACAGGAGCTAAGCAGATTCTCCCTGGTCGTGTGTCCGACGCTGAAGACCCATCGGCCGATTCCTATCCGGCCGATTTTAGCGCCAACAACATCAAATAATATAAGAGATATATATATAAGAATGTCTGTGATATCCTTTTTGTTGCAGTGTTTAACTAGATCTTTTATAATATGATATTGGTAGTTTGTTGGTACCGAGCCTTTTTGTCAGTGCATAACTAGAACTACATATAGGTTGGGATTGTATCATGGGGTAGTGCACGGATGGGTTGGAGGAACCTCTGATTTGGGTTTGGATTCGATTGGATTAAATTCCTTTGATAAAGCTCCAAAATGTACAGTATTAATAACTACAGAAATTCAGAAGAAAGAATAGTAACCTGCAAACAAAAATTTGGACGACGTTACATTTATTGTGAAAAGGGAACACCACGTTCTAGAAATCACTACTACCAGTCGCCTGCAGCATAGGTGGCACCTAGGAGCATCAAAATGTAAACGATGAGGGGAACACCAGCCAGATGCCCCGTGCGGCCACGGTGTGACCAGACGCCGGTGATGACCACTACCGAGCCAAGGGTAATGAAGTGGACACCCAAGCCACCACCATGGAAGAAGGCAGTCGGCGCAGCCCTGGTGAAGAACACACCTGTTGACGCCAGATTTTGACACGTATTGAATCGGCGTCAGGAGGAGAAGATCGGCCGATGCGGCAGATCTGAAGGCTACAGTAAGGAATCGACAGATTGAGGTAACAGTTGGAAATCGGCCGATTGGTGATGCAGCTTGCGCCAACAGGATGGAACCACTTCGGAGGGTCCCGTTCAAAAGTTGGTCAACAGAGCAACGCTAAGTCGGTCAGGAAGCAATTGAAAAAAGTCCTGATTGGATTAGGAAACGGCGGCGGAAGATTCTGCGGGAGTCCGTTTCCTTTAAAAGATATTATAGATATAGTATTTTTCCTATTTTTAAATAAGGATGTAACGAGTCGTAATCGACCAGGAGTCCTAGTCTTAGGGTATAAATAGGAGTCGTCAGGGCTTTGTAACATATCACATCAATCAACAACAATACTTCTACTTTTTCCAGCAATTTACTTTCAAGTCGGCGACTTCGCCAATACTTTTCTTCTTTCATGAGTTCGTACGGATTGGCAGGGCTGCATCAACTTGATCTCCGGCCAATTGGTAGGTTCTGCTTATCGAGTAATATCCGAGCTTTAACTACGGGCGCATCGCTGTGGTTTCGTTTGGATTTATTCACCAGTTATCGATATTTACTAGAATTGCAAGTTTTACCTGTTGTTCTAGTATTATCACCAGTTATCCAGCTTGAGATCAGAGTAATCGGCTTCGTTCTTCTTTGATTTATCATCTTACAGCCGATTAAATCTATTTCAAGTGTTGCATCTGTAATAATTGTTTAGATCGCTCTAGCAGTCTTCTTTACAATTATTACACGATTATCGGCTGATCCATAGCCGATCATCTTTAGAGCAAATCGGCCGATTCGCCGACGCGCTCTTCAGGACAGATCGGAACTCCAGCCGATCGGAGCGCCTGAAATTTAATACTCTTATTTCCTTGTCAATCAATAGGTCAGATTAACTGGCACGCCGCGCGAACCGTACTAGGGTGATAACCCGAACAGGAGCTAAACAGATTCTCTCGGGTCGTGTGTCCGACGCGTAAGACCATCGGCCGATTCCTGTCTGGCCGATTTTAGCGCCAACACACTTTTGGCACGCCCGGTGGGACCAACTTCAAGATCCGATATGTCGAAGAACGTGGAAATTTCCGACGGCAACATCATTGAGGTCACAGAAGCGGATCTCAAGGACGACCAGAGGGAAGAGTTAGCTAAACATCTAGAAGATTACAAGAAGATGTATTTGCAGTTGTTCAGTCGTACCAGAAGCGGGGAGGCTGTCAAGAAAGCTCCTATTCCAATTCCCCGCCATATCACCACTGCTGAGGATTCGGGCAAGATGTCCGATATGATCCAACAGTCCATCTACCAGGCGTTCATCGACCGGTCCTCGGTGATGACCAACACGGTGTACAACGCCGTCATCAGCTCTCTGGCCAGCGGAGCAGTTCAAGCCTATCAGGGGCCGGCGTATGCCCCGCCGATTACGCTTCCAGCCAGAAGCCTACCAAGCACGTCCCAATCGGCTCCTCAGCCGATATTGATGCAACGCGAGGGGTACAACACTCCGTTGCCTCCGGCGTCTCCAAGATACAGCGGTGCACCATGTTTCCCATCACAGGCACCGCTTCAACCCGTCCAGATTGCTTCTGTGCAATCGCTATCCACAAGTTCAGTGCCCTGGGGGACATCAGCGACAATGGTTTTTCCCGATCCAAAAACCGGATACGGGAGCTATCCAATCCAGGCGCCGCATCAATCGGCCGTCCGGCCGACGGTCCCTCAGTATCAGCCAATCTCATCAGAAATCAGCAGGGGGGCAAGTGCTGTAGAAGCACTCAAGAGCACGGCGCCAATGATGACGTACGACGGAGCGGCGGATTCACTTCGCCATCAACTATCAGCTGCTTAGCAAAATTCGCCGCATGCTTCGACTCATCACCCAGCCGTACCAGCCATTCAACATATGCCGGCACCGCGAACAGTCGTTCATCAGCAGCAAGTGGACTGGACGGCAAGAATAGCAGAAGTGATCCAAGACCAATTTGGGTTGAAGCCGAAAGTGCAGACTTACACATATAAGACGCCATACCCATCAGCCTATGACCTGCTGCCGTTCCCACACCGTTACAAGGTAAAAGATTTCACCAAGTTTTCGGGGCTAGACGACACATCCACCGTTGAGCACGTCAACAGATTCATCATCCAGTGCGGAGAAGCCGCCACGCAAGATGCTCTGAGGGTGCGGCTATTTTCATCGTCTCTCTCCGGATCGGCTTTCCAGTGGTTTACCACTTTGCCGCCAAATTCTATTGTTACTTGGGCCGATCTGGAGAAACAGTTCCACAAATACTTCTACGCAGGTGTACACGAGATGAAGCTCTCAGATTTGACCAGCCTCAGGCAGAGGAGCGATGAACCAGTGACTGGATATATACAGAGGTTCAGAGAGGTCAGGAATAAATGCTACAGCCTGGCTCTGACCGATGCACAGTTGGCCGATATCGCTTTCCAAGGCCTCATGCCACAAATCAAGGAGAGGTATGCTTCACAGGAGTTTGAAAGCCTAAGCCAGATCGTGCACCGATTGGCAGGACAGGAAGTCCGTCCGTTTGAACAGCAGAGGAATTTCCAGAAGAAGGTAGCATACTTAGAAGGATCTGAGTCTGATGGGGAGGAGGAAATCGGCCTGGCAGAGTGGGTAAAGGGCAAAAAACCAATATCATGCCCTTTCGGAAAGAAAGAGCCAGAGACATTCGGCTTTGACACATCAAAAGCCGATAAAATTTTCGACTTATTACTCCAGGAAGGGCAGATTAAACTTTCTCAGTATCATACCATCCCTACGGCCGATCAGCTCAAAAAGATGAAGTACTGCAAGTGGCACAACGCCACATCCCACGATATGAATGAATGCAAAGTCTTCCGACAGCAGATACAATCGGCCATTGAGCAGGGGAGGCTCAAATTTGAAGTCCCGGCTAAATCGGCAAAACCGATGAAGATAGATCAGCATCCCTTCCCAGCTAACATGGTTGACACTAGAGGAAATTCATGTCAAACCAAGGTGCTGACGTCAGAATCGGCAAGAAGGGGCGGCACCGTCGATCCCAGGAGGCAGATTACGGCGGAAGAGATCAAAAGGAACAAGCGGGGGCCAGAACGACCACGCAAACCCGTCACCTCCCAGTTCTTGCTCAGCAAATATCGGCAGCAGCAAGAACAATCAAGATACCACGACGAGATGATACGCCGGCATGAAGATCACTGGCAATGTCCGTTCTTCATCCATTGCTGGGAGAACGACATCAGATTGCCGTCTACCGATAATTGTCCGGAGTGTAATGGATTGAGTTGCAACGATCACCCGAGGTCACACTCTAGGGACAGAGGATCAGAGCCGATCAGTAGAAATCGGCGCGGACGAGAGGAACAGCACATTTCGGTGCATGATCGGCTGGGGGGCAGAGTTGACCAGTACCACCGGTCAAAAGGCAGGATCAACCAACAGGATGGACTGGGGGGCAGGATCAGCGTGCACGATCGGCTGGAAGAGATGGCCGATGCCAGGGTGTCAGACGAGAACCCCCTAGGAGGGGACCGGATTGGGAACGCGCCAGATCATCGGCCAAACCAGTGAACCCCAGGTGGTGTCCCGATGGCCTATCCAGATCCCAGAAACGGAGGATCCAACGCCTGCGCCAGTGGGAGCATCAAGAGGAAGAACAGAGGCAGGTGCCAGAGAAAAGAAATGTTAAGTCTCGAGTGTGGCGCCCAAAGAAAAACAACGGTCAAGAAGCAGACAATCAAGAATCGGCAGTCGACATCAACATGGTGTTCATATTGCCGATGGAATTCATGGCGCCTGACGATCGAGACAAAGCGACAAGGATGGAAGAACAAATGGCGCAACTGGTATTAGAGCCGATGACGGCTACTTTTGAGAAACCAGAAGAAGAAAAACGACAACATCTTAAAGCGTTGTTTCTCAAAGGCTATGTTAACGGACGACCCGTCACCAGATTGCTAGTAGATGGAGGTGCCGCGGTTAACATCATGCCGTACGCCATGTTCCGCAAGCTAGGCAAGAGCGATGAAGATCTCACCAAGACGGACATGATGCTGAAGGATTTCGAAGGCAACGTGTCTCCCGCCCGTGGAGCGCTGTGCGTCGACCTCACCATCGGCAGTAAGACCCTTCCTACCACCTTTTTCGTTATTAATGGTAAGGGATCCTACAATATGCTGCTTGGTCGCGACTGGATACATGCAAACTGCTGTGTCCCATCTACAATGCATCAATGCCTCGTGCAATGGGTCGGCGACAGCACAGAGATAGTCACCGTCGATTCCGCCTACAGCGTTGCAGCGGCCGACACGCAACAGTGGAGCTGCGAGCACGTCAAATGTATATCTGGCAGGACTTGGGACACTGACTTCCTGAAAGTGTCCAATTTCAGTCTACAACCGATCCAAGCAGTCGGCTCTGAAGATTCAGAATAGATGGATCAGCTCGTCCGAGAAGACGGGAAGTTTGGGCATGGATTTACGTCGGCCGATTTATTGGAGATGGTAGATTTGGGAGATAGCAGCAAATCAAGGCCGACATATATTAGTGCTAATTTGGATCCTGAGTATAAGTGTAAACTGATAAGTTTATTAAAAGAATTCAAGGATTGCTTTGCTTGGGAGTATCATGAGATGCCAGGTCTAGACCGGTCCACTGTTGAACACCGGTTACCTATAAAATCAGGGTATCGGCCATATCAGCAACCTGCACGACGGTGTAACCCAAGGATTCTACCAGATATAAAGGCCGAGATTACAAAGTTAATTGAAGCAGGATTTATTCGGCAGTGCCGCTACGCCGAATGGATTTCTAATATTGTGCTCGTGTATAAAAAGAATGGAAAGTTGCGCGTGTGCATCGATATCAGGAACTTAAATCAGGCCACGCCAATGGATGTATATCCGATGCCAACGGCCGACATCTTGATAGATGCTGCCGCAGGACACAAAGTCATAAGTTTCATGGATAGGAATGCAGGGTACAATCAGATATTAATGGCCGAAGAAGATATCTCGAAAACGGCTTTCAGGTGTCCAGGTCATCTTGGTTTATTCGAATGGGTTGTGATGACTTTTGGGTTTAAGAACGCCGGTTCTACGTATCAGCGGGCCATGAACTATATCTTCCACAAGCTTATTGGTACATCGGTGGAGATTTATATAGATGACGTCATGGTCAAATCAAAAAGTCACCAAGAACATCTGGCCGATTTACAAGAAGTACTGGAGTGCACAAGGAAGCATGGGTTGAAGATGAACCCGAACAAGTGTGCATTTGATGTATCGGCCGGGCAATTCTTAGGATTCATGGTTCATGAGCGTGGGATAGAAGTCAACCGGAAGACCATAGACGCCATCAACAAAGTTGTGGCCCCACAAAATAAAACTGAGCTACAGTCCCTCATCGGCAAGGTCAATTTTATCAGAAGGTTCATATCCAACCTGTCAGGGCGCATTCGGGCTTTTACTCCTCTGTTGAAATTAAAGCCTGATCAAGAATTTATATGGGGAGAAGAGCAACGCAAAGCATTGGAAGATATTAAGCAATATTTAGTTGCACCTCCGGTGTTAGTCCCGCCACAGTCTGGTAAGCCGTTCAAATTATATTTATCGGCTAATGAACAGGCTATTGGATCGGCGTTGGTACAGGAGTTCGAAGGAAAAGAACGAGTGGTATATTACGTCAGCAGAAGACTCCTAGACACCGAAACAAGATATTCCCCGGTGGAGCGGCTGTGCTTGTGTTTATACTTCTCGTGTACCAAGCTAAGGCACTATTTGTTATCGGTAGAATGCATAGTTATATGCAAGGATGATGTGGTGAAGTATATGCTATCATTGCCGATTTTGAAAGGACGGATTGGAAAATGGATCCTGGCTCTGTCAGAATTTGACTTAAGGTACGAATCGGCCAAAGCTGTCAAAGGTCAAGTAATGGCCGATTTCGTGGCTCAGCATTGTGGACCAGAAATTGCCGCTGTTGAACCGGTTCCATGGACTCTATATTTTGATGGTTCTTCGTGTGGGGTCGGATCAGAAATCGGCATTGTTCTTGTGTCGCCTCGGGGGCAAGTTATGATTTTTCTCTGCCGATAGAAGCTTCCGCAACTAATAATCATGCAGAGTATCGAGCCGTCCTAAAGGGCATCCAATTGTTAAGGGAAGTCAAAGCTGATGCAGTCGAAATTTTTGGAGATTCCATGCTCATTGTGGATCAATTAACGGGGCGATCTGAGTGCAAGGATGATATCTTGAGGATTTATTATGAAGATTGCCTTTAGCTTTTAAAAGAATTCAAGTCTGCAGTAATTGAGCATATCCCCAGAAACTATAATGAAGAGGCCAACAGGCTGGCCCAACATGCCTCCGGGTATCGGTCGATTCAGGGAACAATGATGCTAGAGCTCACGGCCGATGACTGGCGAAAGGAAATCGCCGATTACATGAAAGATCCATCCCGAAAGGTGGATCGGCGAAGGTTCTGATGGGAGAAATCCATGAAGGCGTGTGTGGAGCCCATCAATCGGCTCACAAAATAAAATGGATGATCCGGAACAATGGGTATTATTGGCCAACTATTCTTGAGGATTGTTTCAAATATTACAAAGGATGCCAAGACTGTCAGGGGTTTGGCAACGTACAGCGCGCGCCAGCATCGGCTATGAATCCAATAATTAAGCCGTGGCCGTTCAGAGGTTGGGGAATAGATCTCATTGGACAGATTCATCCTCCATCGAGCAAAGGGCATAAGTTCATATTGGTAGCTACAGATTATTTTACTAAGTGGGTGGAGGCAGTTCCTTTAAGGAACGTGACATCGGCCGATATGATCGAATTTGTTAAAAGCCATATTATCTATCGATTTGGTATTCCTCAAACCATCACAACTGACCAAGGAACAATGTTTACTTCTGGTGAAATCGGAGAGTTTGCCGCCGATATGGGGATTAAATTATTAAATTCTTCTCCATATTATGCTCAAGCCAATGGCCAAGCAGAATCGTCCAATAAAAGGATAATCAAGCTAATCAAGAGGAAGATAGAAGAACAACCCAAAAAGTGGCATATGTCTTTGGCTGAATCTTTATGGGCCTATAGGATGGCTTGTCATGGAACCACTAAGATATCCCCTTATCAGCTGGTTTATGGTCATGAGGCAGTCTTGCCTTGGGAGGTAAGGACGGGGTCAAGACGTATATCGTTTCAAGATCAGTTAATGGCCGATGACTATTCCTTCCTCATGAAGGACGAACTTGATGATTCGACAGGTTTACGGTTGAGAGCCCTGATTAGTATAGAAGAGAACAAGAAAAGGGTGGCCAAATGGTATGACAAAAAGGTCAAAGTTAAACAATTCTCTCAGGGAGATTTGGTGTGGAAGTTGGTGCTGCCGATAGGATCCAAAGATCCCAAATTCGGTAAATGGTCACCCACTTGGGAAGGGCCGTACAGAATCAGCAGATGTGCCCCTGGAAATGCATATATTCTGGAAACGATTGAAGGGGAGGAATTACCAAGAGCTTTAAACGGACGATATCTGAAGAGGTACTATCCAAGCATTTGGGTAGATGCATAACTTGCAGTAAAATATATCAAGACAATATGGCCGATTTTCCATCGGTTTTCATTTGCATATCTGATGTAGAGATGACGTCGCCTGAAGGAAAAAACATTGGGATTCATTTCGACTAGTTCACTATTGGATGAAAATGACAGGGTACATGGCCGACATGGTACAAGTCGCCCTTAGAATAAAAATACTGAGGCATCTATTGATTGCGCCTACTCTGGATTTCTCTCTCGACGCGACCCAGCTCTATCATAAGGCGGATCCTATTCTCCTTCAGATCCTCTATGGTGGCTCCAGTCTCAGCTTGATTGCAAAGTTCTATCAGGAGGCGGGTCTTCTTCTCCTCCAAACTCTCCATGGCAGTTTCAGTCTTGACTTTACAAGGGAGTGGAGCACTCTTTTCAGAAGATGGTCGTTTACGGACCAAACAGTGAGCATCTATAAGGTCCCAATATTCCTGAACAACAGCGGGAACATGATCTCTGAGTTCCTCAGCATGAGCTCTTATCAGATCTTTGTCTGCTTGTGACAGTGGTTCATCTGAATACATGATTTCAATCGCTCGTTCTAGACCAGGGCTGAGACGTTTTGGCTAAACAGAGGTAAAGAGATTACCCAACATCAGAGCGATTAAGGTCCTTAGGGGAAAGGCAGAGGAGAGTTCATACCTGGTTGACAGAGGAAGAAGATGAAGAGGACGAAAAAGACATCTTGCTGTTCGGTTTGGGACGGTAAAGAGAGAAAGAGAAGATAAGTAATGCATGTGCCTCTGGAGACGGTGAAGGGTCTACTTATAAAGGAAAGAGAGGTAGATAGATGCTGAGACACGTCCTATCAGAGTAAAAGCATACATAAATGCAAAGCTGGCCAAAGAAACAGTTCAAGACCAAGTCGGCACAGTGACATTGAAGGAGCAAATCGGCGCAGTAACATTAAAGAAGCAATAAATGTCTATAGTATTCTTTACAGCCCAAGAAAAGCATCTATGGCCGCAATAGCTAGTCGCCTAATTTGATCGGCCGAGTCTATTACTCTCTGGTCATCATCGGCCGGTTCTGGAACTTCTGACATTTGGCGACGAAGCCTTATCGTTTCACGGGCCAAGTGATGTCTTTCTTGCTTCAGCTCACTGATGATGGATGGGAGTTCTTGAAGCTTCTTTTCTTCAGCGGCTATCTCTTTGGTTATCTGCTCCATCTCCTTGGCCAGCTCTGCTCTTCTCCGTTTGAGCCGATCTATCGTGCCGACGATGTCCGGGTGATAGCTTTCGAGGAAGTTGATCTTTTGGTGTACCTCTTGAGTCCGGTGCTTGTATGAATCGGCCTCTTCCCGGGTTTTTGCCATCTGGGCGCGATCGGCCATGTGGCGCAGCGCAGCGCCCTGGAAACCGAAATATGCATATGCTCTATATAAGCAGCATGCGCCAAGTTTTCTGTTGTTTCTTCCGGGATTCAACCCTTGATATCGCTGAAAAGTCGTCGAATCGGCGAAGTGTCTTCTACCAATCGGCCGATGTCGTCTTGAAGGAGAATACACATGCTTTCAAGCTTGGCACGGACATCATCGGAGGCAGAGCTCGACGAAATTGGGTGTGAAGCGATTTCTTCGTCATCAGGCAAAGAGACAGCAAAGGAGAAAATGCTGTTGTTCGGGGTATCTTGCTCCTGTGGGAAATAAAGAGAAGGGTTGGCAAGCAGTAAAGGGGAATCGGCCGATTCCAATGGTAAGTTTGTTACCTCCTTAAAACGAATTTCTCTTGCTTGCGCCGGAGGAAGCGTCTCCCTTGTCTCAGGGGCTGGTGCAATTGGCTCGTCAGAGGAAGAAGATTCAACAATTATCAGTGCTCCGCTTGGACCAGCTTCCTGAAAAGACACGGAAAACAGATCCTGTAAGTGTGCTATGGGAAATTGAAATAAGATGGTGTGAGAAATTTGCCATGCCTCTGTTGATCTTCCGGCCGATGTTTGTTGTGGGGTTATAGCTAGCATACCCAAATCGGCCTGCATCAGGATCGGTTAAGTCTTCTGAATATCAAGGGATTAAGGTAAGAGATCATTTACCTCGACGGGAGGAGCTGCTGGAGTTTCGGCTTCCACTTGAGACGTAGCCGATTGCTGCGGAGACTGCGGTGGAATAGCTTGTGCAGCCTGGCAAAAGGAGAGAGTTAATGTTAGTGAAAGATATGAGGAATATATGAGATAAGCAAGATCACCAGAACAGCTTCTACTAGTAGTGATGCCGCAGCTGCCCCGACTTCGGCGGTGACTTGAGGATCGGCTATCTCGGTAGCTGGCAAGGATAAAGGGATCGGAATCTCGGCCGATGCCACCGCCGTCTGGTCGGCCGATCCGATGAGGGGAGTCTCGGCCGATGCCACTGCCGTCTGGTCGGCCGATCTGATGCGGGGAGTCTCGGCCGATGCTACCACCGTCTGGTCGGCCGATCCGATGCGGGCTCGCACTCGACGGCTTGTCATCTTCGAGGTTGGCCTTTTCAGCGCTCGTTTCGATCCGCCAGTGGAGATGTCCTTGATGGTTGGAGCATGAAAGCCAATGAGTGGATATGGTGTATATGGATGATGATTATCTATCAGCCTGCCGCTTCGGCTCCGCATCGGAGGGACCGGGCTTTCAGACTAAAAAGGTAAATGTGAGTTAATGACAAGGTGAAAGTGTGGAAAGAAATGGTATTGGAATCGGCTGGGAGAAAGGACATACCGCTGTATCCAGAATGTTGCAATAAGTTGATGGAGATTTGCAGAAAAGGTATTGCTTCCATTCTGCCCACCATAATTTAAATTGCTGGGTGGCAAAAGAGGCCACTGACCAATTATTCAGGTCAATAGTGCTGGAATCTGGCACTAGATCGCACAGCCGATTGTAGTCAAGACTTGAAGTCAGTCCATCTCTGAATTTTGCTTGACCGGCGAAGTAGACCCGAATCGGCAGTTGGCCAAAACCCAGTTGCCTTGCTGCAGCCGATGGGTTGTAGAACTCATATGTGGGAGAGTCCTTTCCTGAGAAGAAGTTGGCTGGCAGAATTCCTGGCTTGATCAAGATGTCCACAAGCTCCCTGTCAAAAGTATGAGTGGAGAAGTCGTAGCTGATGGGTAATTCGAAAATCGGCTCCACTGCTTGATACGGATGCCAGCTAATAGTCTCTTCACTAAGGCCATTGTAAAGGCATCTGAAGTACTCAGCTGTACGGGTAGCAGTAAACTGACAGCCAGGGAAGGCCGATGCCGCCTCTCCAAAGGATCTGCAGCGTCGTCGGACGGTTGGATTCTCCTCTGACTCGATGTTAGGGAAAGTTTTGGTTTCTATCCGTTGCTGAGAGACCTTGCTCATATACAAATTGAGCCAGAGGGTGATGAACCACCAGGGACCGCCAGGGTTCCCAATCGGCTCCCTCTTTGACAGCTTAATGCCGATTTGGTGTATCAGGTGATAGGCCGATCCCAGCAGATGTTTTCCAAGGGGGATGGCCGATCCTTGTGACAGAGCTTCCGCTAAAGCCTGAGTGTTAGAAGAGGGTCCGACTGCTCTGCCACAGAAAAAGTGCTTTTCTAGCCACATCATCAGAAAAGCAGTATGCTCCCTCTCTGAAACTGTCCCGGTCTTCATATTTTTGCTAATATACCCCTTCCACCCGCCGATTCCTTTGGTCTCTAGCCGATGTGATGGCTTAATCAGATAGTTAAAAGGGATATCGGCGGAGGAGATGTCGAGGCCGGTCAACAGTAGGACATCGGCCAAAGTTGGGGTCATGGGTCCATGAACAAAAAGAAACGCATTGAGTGCGTCGGACCAAAAGTAAGAAGCTGCTATAACCAGAGGTTCATTTTTCTCCATCTGGGACAGAGAGAGGGCTATGCATTGGCCGATTTTTTGTTCATCCCACTGAACCCTCCTAGACCTGGCTATTCTCTGGTACCATTCTCTCCAGCCGGGGGTCTCATTTGGCCAGGATCTAAAGGTACCTACCCACTGATCTAGGTCCATGGGTGATTGCTTGAACGGGACTCTGTGAGTCTCTAGACTGATCAGGTCAGTTGGATCGGGGTTCCCCATAGGGCCTAATCAGATAAGGTCAGGGGATTCTGAGAGGGGGATGGTGGTCCGGTGCCTAAGTGCCTAAAAAAGGGAGAAAAGGGGAAGAAACTGAGAAAAGATCCGGAAAGTACTGGAGCAGTGGAAAAACAAAAAGGGAAAAAATTTCAAGTATTTACCTCTGGGATGAAGATCATCATCGCCGATGGGGCTGCCAGAGGAGCCGCCGATTGGGCCGCCGCCGCTGAAGGGATCGCCGATAGAGCCTCCGTGGTTGGAGCGGTCGCCGATGGTGACGCCATTGGGAGGTAGGAGAAGGTCGCAAATGGGATTGCCGGAGGAGGCGTTTGGAGATCGAGAGAGCTCGGAGGAAGACGAACAGTGGTTCGCTGGAAAGAGATGCTAGATTTGTGGGGAAAAGTAGGCGGAGAATGCCAATACTTAAGGAAAAACCGGGAGGGCAAGGGTAAAGACGGTATTCTTGCCGTGCCGTCTACACGAATTCTAGGGGAGCGGTCGTTTCGCGCGCTCGGTCCGAGGAAATTGCAATCATTGTGCGGAAGACCGCGGAACTAAAGGAGATTTTTACTGCGCCCGTTTCGGAGAAAAGGATTAAAGAAAGAGTTTCGAAGAAAAAGTTATGTTTTACTCCAAAACAGGGGGGCATGTGTTGACGCCAGATTTTGACACGTGTTGAATCGGCGTCAGGAGGAGAAGATCGGCCGATGCGGCAGATCTGAAGGCTACAGTAAGGTATCGGCCGATTGAGGTAACAGTTGGAAATCGGCCGATTGGTGATGCAGCTTGCGCCAACAGGTTGGAACCACTTCGGAGGGTCCCGGTTAAAAGTTGGTCAACAGAGCAATGCTAAGTTAGTCAGGAAGCAATTGAAAAAAGTCCTGATTGGATTAGGAAACGGCGGCGGAAGATTCTGCGGGAGTCCGTTTCCTTTAAAAGATATTATAGATATAGTATTTTTCCTATTTTTAAATAAGGATGTAACAAGTCGTAATCGACCAGGAGTCCTAGTCTTAGGGTATAAATAGGAGTCGTCAGGGCTTTGTAACATATCACATCAATCAACAACAATACTTCTACTTTTTCCAGCAATTTACTTTCAAGTCGGCGACTTCGCCAATACTTTTCTTCTTTCACGAGTTCGTACGGATTGGCAGGGCTGCATCAACTTGATCTCCGGCCAATTGGTAGGTTCCGCTTATCGAGTAATATCCGAGCTTTAACTACGGGCGCATCACTGTGGTTTCGTTTGAATTTATTCACCAGTTATCGATATTTACTAAAATTGCAAATTTTACCTGTTGTTCTAGTATTATCACCAGTTATCCAGCTTGAGATCAGAGTAATCGGCTTCGTTCTTCTTCGATTTATCATCTTACAGCCGATTAAATCTCTTTCAAGTGTTGCATCTGTAATAATTGTTTAGATCGCTCCAGCAGTCTTCTTTACAATTATTACGCGATTATCGGCTGATCCATAGCCGATCATCTTTACAGCAAATCGGCCGATTCGCCGACGCGCTCTTCAAGACAGATCGGAACTCCAGCCGATCGGAGCGCCTGGAATTTAATACTCTTATTTCCTTGTCAATCAACAGGTCAGATTGACTGGCACGCCGCGCGAACCGTACCTGGGCGATAACCCGAACAGGAGCTAAGCAGATTCTCCCGGGTCGTGTGTCCGACGCTGAAGACCATCGGCCGATTCCTGTCTGGCCGATTTTAGCGCCAACAACACCCATGCCGTATCCCGTGATGGCCAGTCCGGCCACGAATAGCGGCACAGACGAACTTGCGAGATGGCGAAACATACCTTGCAAAACCACGACACAGCGTCCAGTTCAGTGTGGTCATTCATACATGGAACATGCTTGATAGTGTGGAAAGGAATGAATTACGGATCACACGCACCTTGCACATAATTTGGTCGGTCAGGTCTGATAGAAAATAGCAGTATCAGAAGCAGCATCAGAAATGATGCAATCTCTAACAGATGTATTTGCATCAGAGAAAACATTTGGTCGAAGCGGCCCGCGCGCTGGAGCGAGAAGTTCAGCATCTTCACCCGGATCAAACCCCACGCCACGAATGCCGCTAGAACGCTCGGAAGAGCCGAGAAATGGCGCGGGATTCTGAAAACTGCCATGATGACCAAAAGCCCAAAAGTGATCACTGTGAACATGATGACCAGCGCCTCCAGGAGTTCAGCATCGGCAGCGTCCATCATGTGCTTTCCTTCCTGTTGGGTTCCTGCAGGACAACTAGCGTGGCTGCGAAGGAAGAGGGGAAGTTGGATACTTGGATTATATAGGAAAGGAGTACTAGAGGGTTAACACCCTCTTGTGTTTGGTTGGTGGCTGCTCTAGTCTCTAGAGGAAGTGCGAATATATGATGATTTCAGTTAAGAATCATCTCAGATGTTGACAAAGGTCTAAAAAGATGGTATATTGTTGATGCCTTGATGGTTAAGGGTGGAAACAGTGGGGCACAATGTCATGTTGTGATGTGTGAGATACCATATTATAACTTCGCACCAGACCCTAGTGCAGAATTGTTGTATGCCGAGGTTTAAGAAAATCTTATCCAGACTGAGAACCTGCATGGACTGGTTCCTCATGAGCAATAAAAAAAATGTTGGTTTCGTTAGAAGCTTAGTACTACTTGTATAATTGAGGCTCAGAAATTTTCTTTGCAAGCGTGTGCAGACGTCGATGAAAAAGACTAGGCTATGAATCGATGCTTGACATGTCCACTTTACAACCATAGTGGAAGCTTACCTTTTCTTATTTATTTGGATCCCAGAAATTCTCTTTGCAGCCAGAAATGCCACTGCCTCTCCTACCTGCTGGTTCGTTTAAAAAAAATGCCACTGCCTCACCACCGCTACCTACCACACATGTTAGTCTCTACGCAAGTAAATATGGACAGTGAAGCCAACGATGGCTGCTCAACATCTTGAGGTAGGAGACAGAATTGATAACGCATGAGCACCAGCACGGCCACACCACCTAACCCTAATGCTCCCTGCTGCAGTGAGCCCACGTGCCACTCGTCTCCATCAAGCTCAGCTGGTACAGAACTAGGCCCATTGTTGTTGCTCCCGTCTGTTGACACAAAGATGGATCCTGTTGACGGCATGGTTTCAAATACATAAACAGTAATTGTAGATCCAAACGTTGAAAATTGTAATGGCACAAATCTAGTTGACCCTATGAAGTTTAAGCTAGTGACCCCCAACAGATAGGTGTAAGCTAATTTTTTTTCTTTTCGTTTGTTTCCTATTTTTTTACTCAAATCTCTTTAACTAATCATGTTTATCGTATATACTTCAATATTTCTTAACTTATTTCAATAATTTGTGAAACTAACTCACCAACATTTTCGATGAAATAGTTCAATGCTTTATGTGAAAGTGTTAGCCGTATATCTAAAATGTTGAACATGTATACTGAAAATGTTAAAATAACACATTAAATGTTGATTTTCAAATTTAGAAAATAAGTAAGATATACATATATCATATCTCAATTTGATGCATTTATTCCGAACAACATCTTAGTTAAGATTGAACTAAACCGAGCCACAATTAGGGAGAATAATACATGTTAAGCTGGAGATTTAATCTAACTAATTACATACCCATATGGCCATATTCTCTAATCAAATTGTACCACATCTAGTGCATGTGGCTGGTTGGTTTGCTTACCGACCTCATTTCAACCATCAATCTATAAGATCACTAATCTCATATACTAAAAGGCGTGTAAGCTCAAATCTTGTGGAAGATGGATTGAAATTCCACAGGAGGTGGCTGATCTTCACAGTGAGGTTGTGACATGGTCAAATAAGGAATTCTCAATTTTGCCAGTGTCATATAGGGAAGTTGAAAATTTTCAATGCCAAATAATAAATTCTCAACTTTACCAGTGTCAAATAGGGAATTTTCTCGAAAATGTTGAACATTCCAAATGTTGGTTTTAAAAGTAAGAAAAATAATTAGAAATGTATGTCTATTGGATCTGATTATGTTGGTGGTTCAAATGAAATCAGAAATAGACTCACGATTTGTGAGAAAAATACATTTCAGTTTTAGATTCAAAATAAATAATCATCTACATATTCTCGTGTAATCAAATTATACCACATTATACACATGGCTGGTCAGTTTGTTCCACCATTTTACCATAGCTATCCATCTACATTCTACTCTAATTCAAAGGCAAGAACAGCAAGAATTAAGAAGGCGACTCTCACGCTCCCAGTGTCAAACAGTTCATTCATCCATCCAGTTTTCCGGCATACTTGCTCAGCAGGCAGCAGCCCAGCCTAATGTACACCAAGAGGTTGTTTGGATCCATGCATGGACTGATTTTTAGTACTGGGTCATATCGGATCTCTTGATGCTAATTAGGAAATAAAATATGAGTTAACTATACAACTAATTGTATAAATGGATACTAATTCACAGGATAAATCTATTAAGCCTAATTAATCTATCATTAATACATGTTTACTGTAGCACAACATTGTCATGGACTAATTAGATTTAATGAATTCGTCTCGCGAATTAGTCTCTATTTATGCAATTGATTCTATAATTAACCTATATTTTATATTTCTAATTGATATCAAAATATGAGATACGATGGGAACAAACCGTCCAGAGAAACAAACGGGGCCCAGTTCAAAAGGCCGAATATGTACCAACACAATGACCCAATTTTGAAATAGCGCTGTAGAGTTAGAATAGAAGGACAATGGCGTGAGTGGGCCGACCTGCCTCCCCGTCCCAGGTGCCCACAGCTGCGCCAGGCCGGCCAGTGCAAGTGGGCCTACCCCAGCTCCACGGGCTGCAACTGTCCCTGGGCTGCTGCTCCCTGAGCAGCCTGGCGCCGTGGATGGCCATGTCGCTGCTTGGTCACTAAGTCAAATGGTACGTATATTTTCAAATCTTTTTTGAATTAAAAATGAGGTCACATATGCATATGTTTTTTAAATACGAAATTTTGCGAAACGATTCAAGTTTTGATATACTAGATCAACAACTTGAATATACTACGTTCAATCCTCATCTCTTTCTTCACTATACTTTCACTACTATAAAACAATTTGTAGGGACGTCCTTAAGGGGCGGGTTAAAAGATAACCCGTTCCTACAAATGAAGCGCGGTTACTTTAGCATCCGATGCACCCTTAGAAAAGTATTTTTAGGAGTGGATAACTATATGACCCGCCCCTGCAAATGAGCATCATTTTCAGGGACGGGTGACGCCACCATCCGCCCCTGAAAATGGTGGCATTTCTAGGAGCGGGTGATGGCGTCACCCGTACCTAAAAATGCACTTTTAGGTGCGGTGATGGCATGAGCCGCCCCTAAAAATGGTTCTACACAAAAGATTTCATAAATTTTTCATATGATCTCAGATGAAGTAAAACTTTATATCAAAATTGTAGATAATGACAAGATCTAAAACTTTATAGTTGATAATTTTTCATTTGAGGTCTTTTAATAGTCCAAAAAATTATTATGAACCTACATATAGCTATGACATATAGTATCTCATACAACTCAAGTCATACTTTGAGGTTTCAACAATCTTAACCTTTATATACACTGAAATATACTTGGCATATTCATTTTATCTATAGTTCATAATAACCATAGTGTAGAAGTTTCACTTTTTTTATTTGTTTGGCTATATGGAAAGATTTAAATGAATTTTTGGAATAAAATTGAAAAATATTTTTAGGGGTGAGTGGTGGCGTCACCCGCCCTAGAAACGGATTTCTAAGGGCGTGTGATAGCGTCACCCATCTCTACAAATCAATTTCAGAGTTAATATAAAAAAATAGCAGACCCCATAGAGTCACAAGTGACTGTATAATGTGGTGGAGAGGAAGGTACGCGCGAGACTTGAGATATGCGGTTCGAACCCTGTGTGGTGCAAGTGTGCATATTTCATCAAAAAAATTTGACCGCCCCTACAAATCATTTTCAGGAGCGGACGCGTTACCCGCCCTTAAAAATCGCAATTTTAGCTGCGAGAACTAGAGACGGGTACCGCACCCGCCCCCTAAAAATATATTTTTACCCGTCCCTTCTTGAAACAGCATTTCTGGGATGCTGAAAGTTGGTTGAAATCAGTTTTTAACACCGGTGAGGCTATTTGAAGCATGAAACAGTTTTGAAAACTTAAAATTTGAATAGAAATATGAAGCTCCGTTCCTTGAACTTGAACCAGTTAGGTTCCATGCTATCATTTCTGGGATAATTCCAACGGGATACATATTCGGCCAGCTCTCTCAATAACAGAAATATGTTGCACAGGCGCATAACAACTCCTTGGTATTGTAAACTAAAATTTATCACGGTTGCTCCATAACTATATGAACTGAGCCTAGCTCGGTTGGTTAAAAATAAATTTTTAACTACTACTACGGGCAAATCAGTTTCCTATAAGGTAACGTTGATACATTTTGAACAAGTTCAGTAAAAATTATCACAGCTGACGCTACAAGAAATGTTGCAATCTATGACGGTCAAATTTCGTCATAGATCACTGAAAAACCGTCAAAAAATAATATCTATGATATTTTTCGATAACGTCATATATTAAGTGTCACATATTACACCTCGTAATGTTTTTAATAAAATTGTCACAGATTAAAACAATCAGTGACGCTTTTTAACCGTCATAGAATAGCCTGAAGCCTCGCCCAGCGCAGCCAAAGCCCAGTTTTAGTGACAAAAATAAACGATATAAAAATCGTCATAGATTGTATAACCATATGCCGTGACTATTGACATGGATAATTACATGGCTGCTAACATAGCTACAAATGCTGACTCGGCGTTCTCGCGTGAGGTTCGTGTACCGGTGATGTGGCATGACTACCATGCCACAACAGCAAAATAGAAGAATATATGATAATTAAACAATTAAATACCAAATACACTTACAAATGATGCTGCAGCTTACTGGTAAGGCATATGGGTTGGATGTTTGAGACTTGAGTTCAAGCCCATTGGGATCCAATTTTTTTACTCATTTTTCCAGGTTAAAACCTCCTTGTCCCATGTCCATCAAATTTTTTTGCTCATTTTTTCAATTTAACACATCCATGGCCTTATGCTGATCCATGACGAATTTTATAGAATATTATTAGTGGGCCGGATTGCTGCTGCGGGGGAGAGAGAGAGGGAGGGGGGGGGGGGGGGGGGGGGGGGGCGGCGAGAGAGAGCGCTTGCTTCCCTGTATGCTCCAAAATCACGCTGGTCCACTACAGGCTGTGCCACAGCCTTTGTCCTGAAATCCAGCCGCAGAACGAGCATTGCAATACAGCATAATTGTTGAGTTTGTTCGGGAGTTAAGAATTCAGATCAGCACTGAATAAATAAAGAGAAAATAAGCTTTTTCCTTGCAAGCGCTACCTTCGAACATAGACACCAATTGCATCTATGAACCACCCTGTACGCACAAAGAAACCAACAATGCTACCCTCGGTCAGATGAATGTCGAAGGTCGTCCCGCCTCCAGCTCCTAAAGGAAGGTCCGTATTTGATGTTATCACTGGTGACAAAAGTAAGCGATGTTATGATGACTGTTTCGTCACTAAACGGAGCATATGTTCCTGACATTCTCTTGAGAGATGTACCAGAACCAAGCTTAATCTGCATGCAAAGATGACAAGGGATCAGTGGCAACAGCAACAATGATCAAAAAGATAAACAAGACACTTGTGCATGATTGTCTGAAAAGTATAGATCACCGTAACATGCTCGAATCCACCAGGACCACCCCATCGATCTGAAGTGTGAAGAGTGCCCTCGCGATCTCGGTAGGAAAACTGAATCGAGTCGACGATCAAGCCGTTCCTGACTGTTATGCTCTCCAGGCAGTGGGGGATCTTGGTGACGTCGCAGTGCTCCCCTCCTCCTCCACCGCATGGCCCGATCTTGTCGACCCCGTCCGCAACTTGAGCGCAACAGAATGCCGCATTCATGGAGGGGAACTACAGAAATTACAAAGAACCAAATCAAATGAGAGATTTGTATATAATCAGGACACAACAATAATCATGTACTATATCTACCAATGAAATAATAACAAATTACTCCCTCCTTTTTTTCTAAAAGTCCAATTTACTACCTGTAGTAAAATGAACTTTTTTCCTTTTTCAAACCATGTTTTATTTTGTTAGGATAATTCTTTGACTAATAATCACTCCACCAAATTTTCATTTGTGTGATACAAAGCTATAATCATAATAAAGAATTTTACTGTCCATGAATATTTAGTTTTACTCTCTCTCTCTCTCTCTCTCTCACACACACACACACACTAATTTATTGTAACTCAGCAAAATCATATTTGTCACCTGATTAATGTGACGACAGTACCTATATATTGGGAATTTGGGATTTGTCTTATTGGTCTTGCAGAGAGAATGAGTTGTGAGCCATAATACCACAGATACAAAGAGAAATACTGCCTACGTGTGTCACTATGTTTGTCCATGGCATCTAGATAAAATGTTACACAATGTTTTCCATCGAGGGTATTAAGGATATAATTGTTGCAATATTTCCACACCTAGCCTAACTAAATACTCCGACAGAAGAGAAAGTTCTTTATTCTTACATTTAGTAGGGGCACATGGGTGGTGATTTCAAAATGATTTTTTTAAAAGATAGTATTTTATCTATGCAAATGGTGTGTTATCTAGGAATTTAGTGGAATGGCAAGAGGTTTATGACCAAGACTAGGAACATTCCAACATTATATTCTTGGTAAATAAAATTTGAAAAATACTTAGATATGTTTTCTAGTCATCGGAGCTATACATCGTGAATGGATTGTGGCACCAGAGGTGCTACTCGCCTCCATTTGGATATCGGTACCTAAAACCAGAAAGAGTGAGTCCAACGTTAGCGAGTATAAAATAATATGATATCCATAAACATTAGTAAACATAAACATAAGGGTAAACAGAATAATTGGCAAAAAATAGAATAAGCATCATAAATACTTTCACTATTAAGCTTTTCAATCATATAATGCAGCATTAGTACACATTTTAAACTCATAAGGGTGTTGCTAATATGTATAGCAATGTCTCTAAAAATAAAGGCAATTTGCTAGACCCGTATATTCCAATCATTGAGCCCGCTGACACTACCCGAGACTAATAAACAATCCCATCACTCTGCAAGATTATCGCACTGTAATCACTGTCCGAAGCTTTAAAGAATGGAACCTTCTGAGCTCTGATAAAAAAACCATGCTTTTAGTCAGAAGAAGGTAGATCACATTAGATTAATCGCTGGCTGACAGCAGCGGAACAGGGGCAGCACGATGTCGCTGCCTCATCCCCAACAGCACAGCTCAATTTTCACATTCCACCTGACCTTCAGATCTGGCTAGAACACATCCTTTTTTTAGGCCATTTGCATGCTAAAGAGCATACAGAACAGTTCTCTCAAGCTTCTTGCAGAGAGAGAGAGAGAGAGAGAGAGAGAGAGAGAGAGGATACGGATCACATGTTTGTTTGGGGGTCACGCATGCTAGGTGCAAGCATGTGGCAAACATGTGCGTGCAATCCTCTCAAGCTGCTGGGGACAGTGGAAACGACAGAGGAGCTCTGCTCCAGGGTGCCTTGCTTCCCTGCATGCAACGCTCCAAAGACACGCCGGTCCACCACAGGCTGTGCCACAACTTTTGTTCTCAAATCCAGCCGCAGAATGAGGGTGCGTATATATAGTGTAGTTGAGTTTGTTCTCGAGTTAAGAATCCAAATCAGCATTCAGCATTGAATAATAATCAAGGTCATATTACAAAATTTATTTGTGCAGTGTTAGACCCGCATTGGCAGTAGTCGTGCAGAATGATGGGCGTAGTGCTCACCTCGGGATTGCTGTGAGGGTCTGACACCGGGTGATTTTGGATCTGGTAAATGATGATCCAGTGATTTCAGAGCCGGGATCACGTACTTACCACATGGCAGCTGATCCAAGAACAGGTTAAACAAAAGAATAATTGGCTCATTTCACCTGGTGGTTACCACTAGCTAGGGAGGAGTCGAGGAGATGATGTGGTGGGGCAGTGGGCTGGAACTGGACGCATAGATAGACATAACAAAACCTGCTTAGTTCGCAGTGCAGGTTGAATGTCACCATCTCCCAAACAGCAATATAATGCAGTCCACATTCCGATGATTGAGAGAGAGAGAGAGAGAGAGAGAGAGAGAGAGAGAGGACTTGTTCCATGAGCGAGAAAGGGGCAAAGTGTCGGCCGGCCGGTTCCTTGTGAGATCGATGGACGTGGGAAAAAGAAGCCGGCCACTCTAGGGCCAATACAGTGAAGAACAACAATTTTGAGATTGCCCGAAACACCGAAGCACGCCGCCATGCATTGTTCTTGTACCTCACCTCACCTAACAAAACAATCAAGGGGCTAGCTGAAGGCCAGCGGTGACACTCACCCACACACACACTACCCGTTCGCACGCGCGCACAGTGAGCACAGGCAATGAGTCCGCACCTGAACCCTCCAATGACTCGCCGCCCGCAATCAATCGCGCACTGAGTAGCAAGTACTAGCGTACATGTACCAGTTCGGGGCGATCTAGTCGGCCGGCGGGGTTTGGTTGGTGGGGGGAGCACGTCGTGCAACCATTTTATAATACGAGTACTTAATAATTAGATTACACAAGGGGGCCGGAAACAGGGGCAAGTATTTTATATATATATATGTATGTCTTTGATACATCCACCACCCAACCCAACCCAACCCACGTTGCTGTCACGGGGATGGACCGCGGCACGCGCACCTGCCTCCGCCTGCCGCCCGTTTCTCTCCCTCCTCTCTGCTGCATGATTAGAATAAGATTGCTTAACTGGCTAACTGCATGGTAATCTTCATTATTCATCCAACCGTTGGATCTATCATGCCACCATTCTGTTACTGCTATTATGACAATGATTCTAACTAGCGCATATATGTACCCTCTCTTGCGACACTGGGTCGTCGGACAAGTTTGGTCACAAGGAACCGAGGGAAATTGTCCTCTAAGAACGGTACTCGCCGGGGTCCAAACATGAATTTGGGGTCTCCTTAGGTGCTCTTGCCATAGCTTTTTTATTCCTAAAAAGAGTGTTTTTCTCTTGAGAATGGTAAAAAAATCAATGAGTTCCACGCCTCACGGAATAAAACGATGCCGCCACTAGTACAGAAATACTTATTAGTCCCAATTGGAAAACCTCCTGTAGTCCTAATTTTCCAACCGGACCGCCAATCCGAGACTAAAAGTCTCGAACTTTAGTCCCGGGTCAGACAAGCCGGGACTAAAGGGGCTCCCAGACTAAAGGTTCTTTTTTTTCCTGTGTTCATTTCTGTTCATTTTTTTTGTTTCAGTTATATTTTGATATTCGAAATTACGTAGTCTTCTATAGTATTGCTATACGTTTCTACACGCTTGTTCGAGCTGAGTATGAAATACACTAATATATATATATATATATACATATATACACACACACACAAAGTGGGATTCACCATTAATAAAGTGCAACAAAGTGAAACATAGATATATACATATACATACAAAGTGCAATAAAGTTTTATATAACATTTATGCTATATTTACTACTTCTATCAAGATTGTGTCCATCATAGTAGAATTCACCATCTGATTTGATGACTTGCTCATAAATAAATCCTGCAAGGGTTTCTTGAATCTGTCAAAACTTTTTCTATGGAAGGAGCTGATCCCACATCCTAGCGATCTATAAAAAGTGAAAAATACTAATTATGATAATTTTTAAAATTAATTAAAATATTACGAGATGTTATTTATTACTTACTTCCACTTTCCAAAAAGTATATGTCCTGTAAGGACCTACAAAATTATGAATGTTCTCGCAAACATAGTATGCGCATAAATTATTGCCCAGTGCCTGCCTCAAACACTTTAAGATAAAATAAGTCATCAGGTATCCATATGAATATATAATAAAACAAATGAAACGTGCAAACTAGCATCCAGTACGCACCGGAAAGTTTGTCTTGAATCTAAGCTCTCTATGAAATTACCTGGTTCTTTTTCACTTAACTTTTCCCAAACCCTGCGCATGACCGAGAATGGATAAATATATTTATCGATAAGCGCATGTCAGGAATTATCACAATTAGTAATTACCTTTTCAACAAGTCGGTCATACTTTTGTAATCTTTTGGATCTTTCTTTAATGAGTCCATAACAATCGCTAAGCGCATGTCAGGGTTTATCACAATCAGTATCATCCAGTGATTTCTGCAAGATTATATAGAGCCACTTTTTGTTAGGGTTAAAAAATTCAATTATACAAAAGTAAAAGGGTTCCATGGCAGAAAACACTCACTGAAAGTTGTAAGAAAATAATATATTCTGCTTGTAATGCTGAATATATAAGAACTTGTATAAGTTATCAAATGTTTCTTGAGGGTTGTCCTTTAGAGTAACGCAATTCACAACCACTGGGTCGACAAAGCCCAAGTGAAAGTAGTCATTCTTCCTGCAAGTTTGAATCTCCATTCTACATGATACAAAAGAAACAAGAAATTGATTGAGGGCATGTAATAACATTCGCTAATTATGTAAATGAAAATTAAAGAACACCACTTACGGAAGGCAGGTGCTTACAAAAGAGATGTCTAGGGCGTCTTGATATTATAGTTGGTATAATTTTTTGAAATTCAACCATATCACATCCTCGCCACGAAATTAATCTTCGTCTTTAATCCATACACCCAGCATGATGTCGTCACGGCTAGACGCGAGCATGTAGTAATCATGTAACCTGCGCATTTGCGTTGGAAGCTCAGGCACGACTTCATGGGGAACAAGGCTCTTGCCAAACTCATATGTCCATCTAGCAACTTCGGGGTGTATTGTAATTTTTTTACGCCCTGCAACCTGAGCCGCCGAGAGACCCGAGATGCCCAGAAAAGCAATTAGCCCTTGTTGTTTTGTTGGTATCACGACGAACGGTTCGATTGATTGCTTCTTTTGGGCTCCAAGCTGTGGAACATTAGACAACGAGCCCTTGTAATGAATTTGCAGCTCACAAGGTGTCCGCTGAGTGATATCATCCACAGGATAGCGCTGCTGGCCGGTTTCAACTGCGGGGATTGCGTTGTCGATAGGCAGACCCGTGGAAGCGCAGCTGCTTCTTAACTGAGACAAATTTGCTGCATTGACATTAGGCTCTGGAGTCGGTTCTGGTTGCCGCTGCTGGCTCATTGCTATGGCAACTTGTAGTTTTATTTCCTCCGCCATTCTAGCATCTTGAGATAACAACTGTTCTTCAAGCCTTCTCAAGTGCGCTTGCTCCTCATTCTTCATTCTTTGTCGACTTTTGTAAGAGTCGATGTACTCACTAAACCCATATTTCCACGGAATCACGCCTTTACCTCGTGTTCGGCCTGGATGTTCTGGATTCTAAAGGGATTAAGTCAACTCATCCTTTTCTCTATCAGGCTCGAATGTTCCCTGGGCAACTGCTTCTATTGCCTCTTGTAGGCTATTGGCTGCCTCCTGAATTTTTTGGCCAAAGATGCACTCGCCATTCTCTGGGTTCAAGCTTCCACCTTGACCATAAAACCAGTTCCTTGAATGTTCAGGCCAGTTCATGGTCGCAGGTATGATACCTCTAGCAAGCAAATCTTGCTCCATCTTCTCCCATTTAGGGATTGCGCGCTTCTAGCCACCTTGCCCTAGCTTGTGGTGATATACTTTCTTCAATGCATTTTCTTTGTTCCTTTACACCCACTGAATACCAAGATCCGAACACTTGTATTCCACAAAGTCATCCCAGTGGTCCTTCAACTTTTCAAGCTCTCCAGTAAATTTTGACATTTTCCCTTGCTTGATATAAGCATTGGTAAAATTCTTGTTGAAGGTCTGGAATTGTTCGACCATCTTCTTAAAAGTCCACTGCTTAACTAAATCTTCAGATCCTACTGGAAGTGTGAACTGCTGCTTTAATTCATACCAAACCATTTCCTTTTCTCTTTGAGGCACCACACTTCACTCGTCTGGATTGTTGGATTTCCATAACCTACAGCTGATCGGGATATGGTCCCTCACAAGTCGTCCGCATTGTCTTACGTATTTCCCTACAGCATTGGCAGGAGTAATTGGCTCGCAATCATGTGCCACTTCTGTGATAATGTATCGCCCTTCCAATCTTGTGGTCGGACCTCGTTTACTTCTTTTCGCCGATGCCGAGGGCTAAAAATAAAATACATATTATTCATGCTCAATAATAATCATTGTCTACATTGTTTGATATATATATATATATATATATATATATATATATACATATACACATATGGAAGAATTGAAATATATACACAGTCAGCATTATGGGTTTGTTGATCAGCATCATCCTCGGATTGCTTAATTCCGTCACCGGACATATTGAGGTATATGTCGGTATTGCTGGCATCACCCGCGGCTTCTTCGTCGACATGATGATGAGCATCACCACTGGCAATCATGTCCATTAGGAACTGATTATCATCATATCTCAGTCCATCTTAACTAGTAACAGAATACAAATAAAATAATTAATAAATTACGTCTCGGGTCCATCTTAACTAGTAACAGAGTACAAATAAAATAATTAATAAATTACGTCTCGGGTCCATCTTAACTAGTAACAGAGTACAAATAAAATAATTAATAAATTACGTCTCGGGTCCATCTTAACTTATTAATAAGTGTGTGTGTGTGTATGAGTGCGCAATTGATTATCTATGAAATAAATCCACAAAATGACACATATATAACACTTGTACATGATATAACACTTTACAATTAAGTAATATATATTATATACATCATCTTTCAAAAATCAATAGAATAATACATGTACACTAAGACTAGACCAAACACTACAAGTCTACATATACTAATAAAACATAATCAATTATAACTCATACACAATTTCATTTCTATTGAAGTTTTAGAGATAAAAAAATCTTTAGAAAAATATACCCAAAATTTTTTGTTACATCTTTATGTTTTTGCTCATAAGTCCAATAATTTATTCCTAACAAACTAAACTAATAAATGAACCTAACTAAATAATAACAAACTATCTAGGAACTAATTAAATATCTAATAACCCTAACTAATAATAGTAGCTAACCCTAGCCATAGTAGCTAACAACCCTAACTAATAATCTAACTAACTAATTAATTTAAATAAAGCAACATACAAAATACAAATATTTTTTTGAAATAACTAAACTAACCTAACACACACAAATTAACCAACGCACTCACACACGCAGCGCACTTGATGATCGGTGGCAAGGGGGCGGTGCAGGGCCGTCGGTGGTGCAGCGTCGATGGGGTCGGGGCCCAAAACGTCGGGGCGCGGCGCGCGGCTGTGGGGACAGGATGGGCTTGCCTGGGCGCGGCAGCGACCGACGAATGACGACGACGGCGGGATGAGCACGCCTCGCATGAGAAGGGGCTGCGGTGGTGGACGAGGCGACGCTGGAGGAGACCTAGACAGAGGAGGCGGCGCCGAGGAGGCCGGGGGGCGCCGGACGTCGACTGCGTGCAGGGGGCCCGGGCGGCGGCGGTAGCCCGAATCTTGAATGGATAAGGGGGAATGTCGTGTGGCTCGGCGGCACTGGCGGAGGCGCGCGATGCGGAGGAGGAGGACGGGCATGCGCGGGGGCGGAGGAGCAGGCGGAGGCACTGACGCGGCGGACGGAGAGGCAGCAACGTTGGCGAAGGAGAGGGAGACGTGAGTCGAGATCGAGAATGGAGAAGGAGGAAGGGGATGCCGGGATATATGGGGGCGCCTTTAGTCCCGGGTCAAGCCACGATCCAGGATCAAAGGGTCGTCTTTAGTCCCGGGTGGTGGCTTGACCCGGGACTAAATGGCCCTTTGGTCCTGGGTCGTGGTTGACCCGAGACTAAAGGTCTTTAGGCACGCTGTGGCGAAATCCACAAATAGGGCCCTATTTCATCCTGCCAATTCTTTGGTTGTTTTCATTTATTTCTTTTATAAATGGGCTGGCAGTGTTAACTGCGTAAAAAATAATTTATGGGTCCAAAAAATTCTAAAAAAAACTATTTGGCTTTGTTTAGATTTGTTATACACAAGAAAAATCTTTAATTTATATTCATGTGTTTTGATCCATGAAATACATAACTTGATACACATTATATTTTTCATTTTGACCATGCAAATATGTATTAGCTAAATGAAATATTTGAAATTATTGTTTTTCGACAGTAAATGGGTTTTCTCACCACGTTAACATTAAAAATGAGTTTTGCCATAACATTATTGCCAATAATAAGCCTTTTTATGGAATTAGTCTCTGTGTGTGTTGTGTGTGAGCGTGTGTGTGTGTGAGAGAGAGAGTGTGCGTGTTAGTGTGTTTGTGTGTGTGTGTAAGTTTGCTGGAAAATATCTAGTCAATTGAGTACTAATCCACAAAATTATCTAAAAGTTATATTTCAACATGAAAATTAAGTACATATAATCTAGATAATTATATAAAACACAACGAACAATGATGAAATACATATAATCCAAATATACAAATTTTTCATCACATATTTATAAAATAATACATAATGATTCTAATACATTAAAGATCATCATCTACTGGTACAGTAACAGACTTCCTCTTCACATATGTCCCTTGATTATGATCGCGGCGCAAGTATGGAGCATCTTCATTAGTTAACAGGCTTGTTGGACATGTCCTTCACGTAGAAAACCTGAGCGACATCCTGGGCTAGGACGAATGGCTCATCTCTATACTCAAAATTGTTGAGATCCACTATTGTCATTCTGTATTGATCTTTTGTTACCCCTCCTCCAGTCAGCTTCACCCATTGGCACTGAAACATGGGTATCTTCAAAATAGGTCCATAATCCAGTTCCCATATCTCCTCTATGTAACCATAATATGTCTTCTTTTTACCGTTGTTGTTTGTGGCATCCATACGAACACCGCTATTTTGGTTGGTGCTCTTTTTATCTTGGGCTCTCGTGTAAAATGTGTTCCTATTTATCTCGTACCCTTGGAATGTTAGAATATTCTAGGATGGTTTCCTAGCCAACCACGCTAGCTATTCTAGTGTATCCATGTTATGCATTAGATGCTTCCGCAACCAACTGGCGAAAGAATACATGTGTCGACGTGTAATCCAGGCCTCAGACTTTTCTAGGAATTCGAAGCACGGAATCTTCTTATGTTCATCGATGTACGGATCCACCAAGGAGGATTGTTGAAGAACCGTGTAATGTGCTTTTTTCAACGAGTCATCTGCACATTTATATATGCTTTCTTTCCTAGTGTGCCCTTTCCACGTAGTCTCCCCTCATACCGCGATTCAGGAACCCCGATCGGATTAAGGTCATCAATAAAGTCAACACAAAACTCGATGACCTCCTCTGTTCCATATCCACTGGTGATGCTTCCTTCAGGACGAGCACGATTATCAACATATTCTTTAGTACCGCCATGAATCTCTCGAAAGGGAACATATTGTGTAGGAATACAGGTCCGAGAATATCAATCTCTTTGACAAGGTAAACTAGAAGATGTGTCATAATTTTGAAGAATGATGGTGGAAATATCAACTTAAAGCCAACTAGAAATTGTACCACATCGTTCTGCAGCTTTATGAGATTGTCTGGATCAATTACCTTCTGAGAAATTGCTTTGAGGAAAGCACGTAGGTTTACGATGGTTAATCGAACGTTCTCAGGCAGAATCCCCCGCAACGCAACCGGAAGAAGTTGAGTCAAAATCATGTGACAGTCATGAGACTTTAGGTTTGTGAATTTCTTCTCTGGCATATTTAGGATTCCTTTTATGTTCGAGGAGTATCCAGATGAGATCTTGATACTGCTCAAGCATTCAATCATGCTTTCCTTCTCTTCTTTGCTAAGAGTATAGCTTGCAGGACTTAAGTAGTGTCATCCATTTTCTCTCATTTCTAGATGTAGGCCATCCCGCTCTTCCATGCGTTGCAATTCCTGCCGTACTTCTAGTGTATCTTTTGTCTTCCCGTACACTCCCAGGAATCCTATCAGGTTGATGCAATGATTCTTCATGATGTGCATCACGTCAATTGCATTGCGAACATCTAAGACTTCCCAATATGGTAGCTCCCAAAAAATAGACTTCTTCTTCCACATGGGCACCATTCCATTTTCGCTCGGAACAGGTTGGCTACCACATCCCTTGACAAATACTAGTTCTATATCATTTACCATATCAAAGACTTCCCTACCACTACGGTGTATCGACTTTGTACGGTGGTCTGCTTGCCCTTTGAAATGCTTGCCTTTATTTCGTACATGATGTTTGATGGGGAGAAACCGACAATGACCCATGTATACAACCTTTCTCTAGTGAGTCAATTACATATTATCTGTTTCATCTAAGCAGTGTGTGCAGACTCCATATCCCTTGTTCGTTTCTCCTTAGAGATTACTAAGAGCAGGCCAGTCATTGATAGTTACGAACAACAATACTCGTTGGTTAAAGTTCTCTTGTTGGTATTCATCCCACATCCGTACACCTTCTTGGTGCCACAACAATAACAGTTCTTCTACCAATGGCCTTAGGTACACATCAATATCATTCCCAGGTTGCTTTGGGCCCTAAGTACCAATATCTTTCTTGTCCGTCCAGCTATTCAGTAAAGGAAGGCAATCGATTCAATTCATTCCCCAATTTCTAGCTTGGTGCTGCGCTCACAGCAAAATGAAAGCATACTAAAAAGTATCAATACTTCAGATAGAGTTCATATTATCTTAAAAAGCAATAGAAAGAAGAAACTCAGACAAAGGAATTTAGAATGTTTTTATGGGAAAGGAAGTACACGTACTATAAGCACCAGCATCATGATGAATTTCCGCTTCATGCAGAGCCATGGTGGGAGATTGTACATACATAGATTCACAGGCCAGGTGTTGTGCCTACTGTTCATTTCACCGAAAGGATTCATGCTATCCGTACTCAAAGCAAACCTTATATTCCTCGCATTCAGTGCAAAGTCTTCTTAAGTTCTATCTATTTTTCTCAGCCATCAGCTGGGTGTCTCAACATCGTGTCTTTCTTGCATTCTTCTTTGTGCCATCGCATGAACTTAGCATGCTCTTTGTTTCTAAATAGACGCTTCAAACATGGAATTACAGGAGAGTACCACATGACCTTGGCAGGAACTCTCTTCCTAGAACGACGCTTCCCCTCGACTTCCCCAAGGTCCTTTCTCCTGATCTTATACCGCAATGCACCGCATACGGAGCATGCATCCAAATTCTCGTACTCATCACCGCGGTAGAGGATGCGGTCATTGGGACATGCATGTATCTTTTGTACCTCCAATCCAAGAGGACAAACAAGTTGTTTTTCTTTGTATGTTGTGGTAGGCAACTCGTTATCCATAGGAACCATATTTTTTTAAATGCTTCAGTAATTCACCAAATCCCTTATCGGATACACCATGCGTTGCCTTCCATTGTAGCAACTCCAGAGTGTTGCCAGACTTCTTCAATCCATCTTCGCATCCTGGGTACAACAATTTTCGGTGGTCCTCTAACATCTGCTGGAACTTCATCCTCTCCTTCTCACTTTCAAAATCTTCACGCGCATCGCGCAACGCCTACCCAAGATCGTTGGTGGGATCATCATCTGCCGCCTCTCCTTCAGGCGCCTCTTCCATTGCAGTATCATCAAAGGCACCGAATCCAGCGTGGGCGGGAAAGTTGTCTTCACACTCTTCTTCTTCATTTTCCTCCATTATAACCCCTTTTTCTCCGTGACTTGTCCAACAAATGTAATTGGGCATGAAACCATGAGCAAAAATATGGCTTTGAAGGGTCCTTGAAGAGGAGTGTCCTTATTCTTGCAATATCTACACGGGCAGCACATGAAACCATTCCGCTTGTTTGCCTCGGCCACATCCAAAAAATGATGCAGGCCATCAATGAACTCCTTGGAACGTCGATCAGCATTGTACATCCATTGTCGGTGCATTTGCATGCACAATATGATATTTAAAAAATTCCATCACACAACATGAATAAAATTTAAGAGGTCCAAAATACAACATTATTCAACTATATCCAAAATTAAAAGATCCAAATATCCATCACACACCATGATTAATTAAATGGTCTATTACACAACATGATTAATTAAAATGTCTAAATTATTCATTACAACATGCTAATACAAACTACTCATGAAACCTATTGACCGATGCCTCATGAATCGCCTTGCAAACTCTGGACACCGAATGGTCTATTTCTGCCATCCCGGACGCTTCGCGCCTCGCATTGCGTCGAGCCTCCAACCCGCGATCATCATCCGTACCGTGCAACTCGACATCAAATTCACGCTCAAATTTGCGTCTTGCATTATGTAGCGCGAGGCAATCAAATGCTTTCACAATCTAACGACGAACATGACCCCGAACAAGTCCAAGATGCTCTTCCGTGTGAAACTCAAGGGAATAACCGATGCACTTCAAATGATTGCGTACCGACGCCCGAGCGGACGCACGATGCTCTAATGCATCATGTTGCTAAGCCATTTCTTTGTATTAAACATTAATTACTCAGGCAGGGTTCACAACTTTGCAAGTGGTCCATTATATACATCATTAGAGCGTCAAAATAATTATTCTAAAAATAATAAACTAAATCACTTGCTAACTACATCTTGTTGTAAAAAATAAAACTAATTTCATGACTAAAATTCTCATATTCAGAGTTGAAATGGATACATTTCGTGACACGTATTAAATAAATGTAAAAAACATCAATATATTCTCATAATTACAATAACATGAATAATTAAAAGGTCCGAAATATCCATCACACAATATGAATAATAAATTCAGAAGTTCTAAATTAAAAGGTCAAAATTATTTTGACACTCTTCGGTCGTCCCACGCCATATGGGATGCAATCAAGGTTAACCCCAAACAATATAAGGGCGGGCAGGGATCCCCTCCAAAGCATCATCCAAATAATCATCATCTAAGGCAATACAAACCACCACACAGCACGTAGGGTATTACACATACTGCAGCCCGAACCTATCTAAAGTTTCGTGTTCCTTGCACCTTCGAGTTCCTGATCTCGGCGACACTCCACCTACAATCTACGACCTCGGGGGTATCCCTCGGTGGGCTTGGAGGTTAAACACCGATAGCTGGCGCACCAAGTAGTGGTGTTCATCAAGCATCCATTGAAGAACTTGATGGCATCTTTCAACTTCACCAGCGCCGTGCCCAACGAGGGCACCACGTTCACCTTCGGCTCCTGGGTCTGCATCACCAACGGCTCAGGTGGTTTCAGCAACCACCTTGCCAACCCCAAGAAGCCAGAGGCATATGCTCCGACATCGAGCTACGACATCGACAATCTTGCCGACGATCTCGGCGGGATGAAACTTTCCGATCTAATTGGAAGCTACGCAAGTCATATCAAGGCAAACCCTCGCCCATGGATCAGTGTTGACGATCTAATCGCCGAGATAGATCAGGTGGACGACGGCATCGCCGAATGCATCAAGCTCGCGGAAGCAGCTCTCCATCAGCCTAACCCGGGGTCCTCGACACGGAACCGCCCTGAGACTCCTCACCATCCTCCTGTCACCACCGGTGACATCGTCTCTGGCATCGACCGAGTCGACCAAGGTATCGTAGAGTGCATCAATCTTCCAGAAACCACCCTTCAGCGCATCAACCCCAGGGAGCCAAATGCATTCGATCGCGACTTTGATGACTTCATTGGCAAACTCAAAACCCCCAGACCAAGTACAATTCGGTCTAAGGCAGTCCTGCCCAAGACCCTCTCCGCATTGGAAGAGAACTTCGATCACCTACTGCAACCCGGAGAAGAAGAAGCCACCGGACGTCGGGGAGCTACCATGTACGACAACCATTCAGATTTGGTTACTCACGCAACACCTATAATAGGCAGCTGCCAGAGTCTGGCAAGAGGATCAACTCGGTCGGGTAGGATCGAGCATCGGAATGGCAGAAAGCTCTCCGAATTTCTCGAACCAAGCCCACCACGATCCATTATCGACTTTGGCGAACTCCCGTTCCAAGAAGGCAGACCTCTCGCTTCCTCCGTCGCTGAAGAAGGTCGGACTGCAAGTACCAAATGCTTAGCACCAGATCGTGAGGTATTCATGATTCACGTCGACAAAGACAATGAAGGCCTGGAGCATGTCCAGCTAGACGACTACATCTCCGATTCACTCGATCAAAGCGTGAATGCGACGATGAGTTCGACGTTACAAACACCATCAAGATAGAGGATGGAGACGGCGCTCAGAAGGAGCGCCACAAGCTCAGGAACGCAAAGCGCGCCGAACGCACGCACCGCATAGTCGAGCAACACCAACAAGGGCAAGGCAACCTCTATGACTCTTCCACGAGTGACCTCCACACTATCATCAAAGTCGGCTGGGACGTCCGCAACGTCATCATCGCCAGGCAGCAGAAGCGCGATGAGGTGGAGGCCTACAGCCCCACCAACTATCATATCCCCCACGACTACCTAGGTACAACTTGGAAGCGCAAGCTAGAAGTCGGGGAACAACCCACCCGAAGAAAGAAAACCCTCAGATCAAAGGAACGCTTCGAGGAAGCTCTCCAAAAGCGATGCCCATGGCACCCGAAGAGCAAGCATTCCACCTTCGAATGTCAAACCCTTCGGAGGGCCCTGGGAGCTCCGCCACTCCACGAAGACTACAAAGAAAGGCGATGGGACTATCCGAATAATGATTTATTCATAAATTAAGTACCCGATTCAAAGAAGTTTTCTGAGGGTGTTTTCGGTGTTTCGTTTGTTCAACCATTGTTTTGGGACTATATCTCGAAACAAGGGGTTCTGTAAACCTAAAAGCATCCCTTTTTACCACTTAGTCAGGGTCGCCATTTATGTTTATTATTCAGGTTAATCATGACTTCCTCGCTATACTAATCTCAAACGTGCCCAATGAATGTCTAGTCTAATTAGTGCAATATTTTTCCAGCCGATCTCTTGTCACCTATTCCTCATGTCACGAGCCTTTTTTTTACCAACGATCAGGGGCTAAGGATAGGGCCAGTGGGGATGGGCTTGGGAAAGAAGAAAATGATTCGACTTCCTCAAGGCCAAGCTCAGGGAACCCTGTCACAGCCGAGCCATGCGACTACCGAAAGTGGTCGCCTTGTTTGGCAATGACTAATTTAACCTGTTAATTAGTCAAATAAAGCATCTACGTGATTATCTATCCCATACTTCCAGTAACGCTTCGTTTACTAGTTCCCGACAATACTCTATATTACTGAAGGGGCCTCGCTCCCATACTTCTAGTAACGCTCCGTTTACTACTTCCCGACTAGTACTTTATGTTACTGAAGGGGCCTCGCTCCCATACTTCCAGTAATGCTCCGTTTACTAGTTCCCGACTAGTACTCTATGTTACTGAAGGGGTCTCGCTCCCATACTTCCAGTAACGCTCGTTTACTAGTTCCCGACTAGTACTCTATGTTACTGAAAGGGTCTCGCTCCCATACTTCCAATAACGCTCCATTTACTAGTTTCCGACTAGTACTCTATGTTACTGAAGGGAACTTGTTCCCTATTGTCGGTAACACTTCGTTTTACTAGTTTCCGACTAGTTTTACGCGTAGTCTGCATTACTGAAGGGGCTTTCTTCCCATCTTCCCAGTAACATTTCGATTACCAGTTCCCAACTAGTACTCTATGTTATTGAAGGGGCCTTGCTCCCATGCTCCCTGACCTAGCCAGGGAAATCGAGGAGGAGTCCGTTCTCGACACGATTTCAACTTGTGCTGCACCAGGACTTGTTGGGTCGAATTCAATCCGATCTGAGGAAGAGCGTACCCGAATCCTATTCGGGCTATGACATGCGACTCCATCTCGCCCTGTACGTCGATCTCCGTCAGGATACGGCGTGTACCGCAGTTACTCGGGTAGGACTCCTAAGCTAGTATCGGGCTAGAATTTCCATGTAACCCTGTTCCCCCAGACTATATAAGGGCATGCAGGGACCCTTCCAAAACATCATCCAAACAATCATCATCTAAGGTAATACAAACCACCACACAGGACGTAGGGTATTACGCATACTGCGGCCTGAACCTGTCTAAAGTTTCGTGTTCCTTGCACCTTCGAGTTCCTGATCTCGGCGACACCCCACCTACAATCTACCACCTCGGGGGTATCCCTCGGTGGGCTTGAAGATTAAACACCGATAGCTGGCGCGCCAGTTGGTCCTGAATGGTAGGTCATCACCGCAGGGTCAAGGTTAACGATAGAAACATATTCTGAAAGAAAGGTTTCTTTCTCTCGATGGTTTCAATGTGAGCCTAAATTAATACATCATTAGAGTGTCAAAATAATTCATTCGTAATACAAAATAAATACCAAGTATACATCTTTTTTTCACTTTCAATAATTATTCAATTTGAAATTTCACATTCACACATTCACATTTCACTTTTAAAATAAGAGTATGTATGTATGGTCATATATACATACTCTCATTTTAAAAATAGAACATTTATAACATACTCATTGTCATATCCATATTTCTTCTAAATAGTATTCCAAAAAATATCATTCTACTCTATATACTCATTTTGATGAACTAATACAAGTAAATCACATCTACACATGCAAACCTTAAGTAAATTTGAGCTCAAATGGTGTATAAATCGAAAAAATTTCAACATTTAATCCAATCTAAAAAACCTCAAAATCTCTATTTTCAAACTAGGAAATGAGCTCCACTAGCAATGGAAGTTGAAAGAATGAAGTTTCTAACCTTTAGAACCGTTGGATGGAGACAAATCTTGGAGGAAATGGGCATGAAGAACAAGAAGAACACCACTGGAAGAATGGCTCGGGTAGGGGGAGCAAGAAGGGGCTAAAAATGTCTGGGGAATTTAATCCTGGTTCGAGCCACCAACCGGGACTAAAAGATTGTCTTTAACTGTGTCGCGCACCGTTAGTCCTGATTGGAGCCACCAGCCGGGACTAATGATGGACCTTTAGTCCCGGTTGGTGGCTCCAACCGGGACAAAAGACCTCTCTCTGCTCTCCCCATCCCGTCCGTAGCAGTTGAATCCGGAACTAATACTTTTATTAGTTCCGAGTCTAACCCCGATCGCAACTAAAGAGAGTAAATGAAAGGTATGTTCTCTACTAGTGCGCGCATGTCTTCCTCACGCGCATCCTAATCAAGCTTAATCTCTCTCTCTCCATAAACCTTTTGGTCACCATCCTAGTACGTGCTGTTAGCCAATTTTAATCAAGCCGGTTAGTAGTAGTAGTAGTTGCTGTTGTTAGCTACACCGATTGGTTGAGCTCGCCGCCGCTGCCGTACGGTCGTCCTTGACGTGGCGCTCCGATCCAAGGGACCCCTCACCTACTGCCCGTTTTGTCATCATCTCCAGACCCCACGTTGGTCGTTCGTGCGTTCCTCTCACTCTCCCCGCCCGCCCCCGTCATCATCGTCGGCATTGCACGGGCTCTCCTCTCTCGCCTCCGCTAGCTCCAACTCATCCCCTCGCACCGTCACCACTTAAATTCTGTTTGGTAGAGTTTCAATTGATTCTAATTTTCTATGAAAACTGATTTTCTAAGCTGATTTTTTTTTATTCTCTAGCATAAACTTCACAGAATTAGGAGAAACTATTTTTTCAGTTTACAGCTTTTTACAGCTTTTTAGTTCATTTCAGAGAATCACTCCATATAATTAGTAGAGAATCACTCCTCTCTGAAAAACTGTTTAGCAGAACTTGCTGAATTCAACACAGAATAAGAGGTACGCTAAACGCACCCTTACCTCATCAGCGTGCACGTGCTCATCACCTGCGGTCGGTAGTCGCACCGACTGTGATCGACACGATCAACTGTTTCTTTTCACGGCGAAAAGTGAGAAAGAAAATCGTTGCAATTATGCGCGGCGGTTTCGTTGCTAATGATTCCGCGTAACCACCACATTTGCCTGCCGCTCGGTTGAGTGAGGGTCCGAGTGGTGGTGCTCACTGGGACTGGGAGGAGGAGCTTTTTTTCCTTTGGGAACGAAGGACGAATGTGTCGCTGGCGTGCGCGAGCTCGGTTGCGTGGTGGTTACATTACACGACTGCCTGACCGGCCGGCCGACACTTTACGTGTCTTTCCGGCTGTTTTTTCCTCCCCCAATTCTGTGACCGCCAGGAATGATTGGGCGCCAGCCACTCTGGCCTGCGCCACCACTGGTTCAGTTGGTCTCTGCACTGCGGACTGCGGTAGTCGGTAGGATACATCCTCCTGCCAGTGACTAATAACCAACCCGGCCAGCAGTTTTGGGAAATTTTAGCAGCTGGGATTTTGTTTTATTGCTCTTTTTTTTAATCACATACACCATCGAATACAACCACACACATGCGTTGCGGAATTGTGCGAGTGGTTTCTTACAATAGACGTTTTTAGTTTAGGGATGAATGCAGACGGTACAAATATTGATTTGGGAGCGCAACAACTGCCCTTGAGGAGTACGAGGTGTCATTCCTTCTTCTACTTCCATGCCGATATTCTATTATAAAGTTTGAAAATAATATATTAGTTTAAAATTATTAGAAAATATTATAGTTCTTTATAAAAATATGCTGCCAATTGCTAGGCGTACTACAAATACTGTTTGGCCTTTTCGCACCACATTAATCTCTACTGAATGAAATATCTCAGATTTAGCCTTCATGGAGAATCTGATATCCGGATGAGGAAATCTTCGAAGGAGAAGGGGCATCTTGTGAAGCTTGGTCTTTCAAGTTTAAAGTGCCTTAGTTTGGGTGGTTGTTATGGATATTTTCATAGCTGACTACGTACTATTTTGTCATTGCAGCCAAGTAATCTTTCTCTAGACGAATCTTTGACGTATAGGGCATGAATCAATAAGATTAATCTTGGATCATCAATGAACATTTCAAAAAATATAGATATCTAAATAAATATGGACCGCAGTGGTATTGTTTTCCCGTATGTGTCCGTTATTTTGGTGCTAGCGTTGACTACTATTTTGTTTGCCATTGGCCCCTAGCCTAATAATATTTTTCTACATATATCATTGGGATTAGGGCATGGATCAGTAAGATCGAGAAATAGTTTCTAATTCAGGTTAGTGATAAATATCTCTGGTATTTTGATTACAACATGGTAATGCAATATCTCTCTAGAGCAGAGTTAATTGTGATACAACACTAAATTTTAGATCGATGATGAACATTTTGCAAGAAATGGATTTTGTAATAAATATGGACCACTAGCGGTAGGCTCTTCTCGGCTGTTTTATATCTTGCCGCTAGCGTTGGCTACCATTTTGTCCGACATTCATCACCGTAGCATAATAATATTTTTTCAGATATATCATCAAGCCATCAAGGTATAAACACGCATCAATAAAAATTAGATGGTTTATTAGTAGTTTTAATCTAACATCCTCTAAGCCTATTTCTCCCCACAGTACACAAAATATGGAAGACTTGGGATAATATAACCCTCCATCCTCTCTCTTGAAATTTGTGATCCATCTTTCTCCTGGCTGGTTTCCATTCCCTAGATTGACCACCTCTTGCCATTTCAATGTGCCATGGCCCATGGCTACGGTTCAAAAAAAAACACCATGACAGCTGTGATTTGTGACGCGGCACGCTTTTAATTCCTTTTTTCTCCCAGCTCTTTCTTGCCAAAATTACCCCCCATTTGTTTCAACCCTCGTCCGTTAGTTGGCGCGGCCCTTTCCTCGGCCGTCTTTTCCTTTTCTTTTTCGGCCCCCCGTGGTTTTTTCTTCCTACTCCCACCGACACTCCCCCGCCCCTTCCTCTGCTTCCCCTCCTCCTCCCCAATTTTTCTTTAAATCCCCCGCTCGCTAATCCCTCCCCCCCCCCCCCCCCCCCCCCCTCCGACCTCCCACCGACGCTGCCGCCGCTGGCACGCATTTCCCTCCTCGTCGTCTTCCTCTTCCTCTTCCTCTTCCTCGGCGCGGTGCGGCGCGGAGCGGAGCCCGGTGAAAACCGCTCGGCGCTCGGATGAGGATCTGCTGCTAGAGCGAGAGGAACCAGCATCCTGCGCCTGCGTCGGCGGCGGAGGGGGAGGAGGCGATGGAGGCGAGCGCCGGGCTGGTGGCCGGCTCCCACAACCGCAACGAGCTCGTCGTCATCCGCCGCGACGGCGATCCCGGGGTACGTGCGCGTTTCAATTCCCCCGGCTGGCGAGCGAGCGAGCGTTACGGCTGCTGATTTTTTTTTCTCCCGATTGTTTTTGGGTGTGTGTGTATCTGCACTCTGCAGCCGAAGCCGCTGCGGCAGCCGAACGGGCAGGTGTGCCAGATTTGCGGCGACGACGTCGGCCTCGCCCCCGGCGGGGAGCCCTTCGTGGCCTGCAACGAGTGCGCCTTCCCCGTCTGCCGGGACTGCTACGAGTACGAGCGCCGGGAGGGCACGCAGAACTGCCCCCAGTGCAAGACCCGCTACAAGCGCCTCAAGGGTGAGTGCCCCCAGCCCCGTCCACCGAAATGCAGCTCCGGCAGGCGGCGAATTCTCCACTGTTTAGCTTCGATTGCCTCACTGAATTTCCATTTTGCAGGCTGCGCGCGTGTGCCCGGGGATGAGGAAGAGGACGGCGTCGACGACCTGGAGAACGAGTTCAACTGGGACGGCAACGAGTCACAGTATGGCGCCGAGTCACTCCATGGCCACATGACCTACGGCCGTGGAGGCGACCTTAACGGCGTCCAGCAGCCTTTCCAACTGAACCCGAATGTCCCCCTCCTCACCAACGGGCAGATGGTACTGCTGAATCAGAGTGTTGCTGATACTTTGTTGAACCTGAATCATCGGGCTCTTGTTGTACCAGTTGCTCAATGCCTTGTTTCCGGTGCGCTTGCAGGTGGATGACATCCCGCCGGAGCAGCACGCGCTGGTCCCGTCTTTCATGGGTGGTGGGGGCAAGAGGATCCACCCACTTCCGTATGCGGATCCCAGTTTACCTGGTGCGTGTTTGGATGATCATCAACCAGAATTCAGTTGCGATGATGGTGTTCTGAACACAGTCAATTAATGGTCCTTGTGTTTGCAGTGCAACCAAGGTCCATGGACCCATCCAAGGATCTTGCTGCGTATGGATATGGTAGTGTTGCTTGGAAGGAGAGGATGGAGAGCTGGAAGCAGAAGCAGGAGAGGATGCACCAGATGAGGAATGATGGCGGTGGTGAGGATGGTGGTGATGATGATCTTCCACTGTATGACTCTCAATGCTTGTTTGACCTCTGTTTTGTTCCTCTCTAACGCAATGCTATTTGGTTGCATGTATTTGTCCAACTTAGTTTCCATCCATGGTCCATGCTCAGTTCAGGATATCTTTTTTTATCTTGTCATAATTATCATTGACAAAGCACAACGATAGAAGTAACTCTACCAATTTTCTTAGTAAATTGAAAGAAACTGATGAGTTTGTGCTTTTCAGTTTTACATTTGTTTACATTAATGAAGGATGGTATTGCACGATTGGTCAGTGTAGTATGTGCTCTGTGAATTTTTAATGTGTTTGTCTGCTTGTCTCTTTTACTGCACGTCACTTTCCATTGGGTATTTAACATAGCAGATCGTCACTTCTGTTTTGCTATGTGTTACTAGACCCAAGTACTAATGTTAGCTGATTTCTTTCTTTCTTTACCAGAATGGATGAATCAAGACAACCACTGTCCAGGAAAATTCCGATTCCATCAAGCCAGATTAATCCATATAGGATGATTATCATTATTCGGCTTGTGGTTTTGGGGTTCTTCTTCCACTATCGAGTGATGCATCCGGTGAACGATGCATTTGCTTTGTGGCTCATATCTGTTATCTGTGAAATTTGGTTTGCCATGTCTTGGATCCTTGATCAATTCCCAAAATGGTTCCCTATTGAGAGAGAGACATACTTAGACCGGCTGTCATTGAGGTTGGTTGCTGTTGCCATCTAGTAATATTTGCCTTCTTCTTCGTTGTGTTGTTATTTGACTAATTGCCTGTCTGGATAGGTTCGACAAGGAAGGCCAGCCATCTCAACTTGCTCCAATTGATTTCTTTGTCAGTACAGTCGATCCATTAAAGGAACCTCCTTTGGTCACAGCAAATACTGTTCTATCTATCCTTGCGGTGGATTATCCAGTTGATAAGGTTTCTTGCTATGTTTCTGATGATGGTGCTGCAATGCTAACATTTGAAGCGTTGTCTGAAACATCTGAATTTGCAAAGAAATGGGTTCCTTTCTGCAAAAGGTTCAATATTGAACCTCGTGCTCCAGAGTGGTACTTCCAACAGAAAATAGACTACTTGAAAGACAAGGTGGCAGCAAGCTTTGTTGGGGAGAGGAGAGCAATGAAGGTACCTTATTTATCCTCTTTATTAGTATGCTGCTTTGGTACCTTTTGCTAGGAGTATGTTGATAAACTACAAAACTAAGCTTTGATTTTTTTTTTTCCAGAGAGAGTATGAGGAATTCAAGGTCAGAATCAATGCCTTGGTTGCTAAAGCCCAGAAAGTTCCTGAAGAAGGATGGACAATGCAAGATGGGACCCCCTGGCCTGGGAACAATGTTCGTGATCATCCTGGAATGATTCAGGTAAGCCTTATGGTTTGTTGCTATGAAATACTTTACTTATAATGGCATGCTATGACCGTCTATTTAATTTTTCTTCTCACTTTTAAAAAGTTAAAATTTTCTGTACAACTAGGTCTTCCTTGGCCAAAGTGGAGGTCTTGATTGTGAGGGAAATGAGCTACCACGATTGGTTTATGTTTCAAGAGAAAAACGACCAGGCTATAACCATCATAAGAAAGCTGGTGCTATGAATGCATTGGTAATTATTACCTCGAATCATTTATTTCTGTCTTCTATAATTTATGGGGTGCAATTGTATTTTAATTGCTTTTATTTGTCTGTATCACAGGTCCGAGTCTCTGCTGTACTATCAAATGCTCCCTATTTGCTGAACTTGGATTGTGATCACTACATCAACAACAGTAAGGCTATAAAGGAAGCAATGTGTTTTATGATGGATCCTTTACTGGGAAAGAAGGTGTGCTATGTGCAGTTCCCTCAAAGATTTGATGGGATTGATCGCCATGACCGATATGCTAACAGGAACGTCGTCTTTTTCGATGTAAGATTTGGCATTCAGATATCTGAGATGTTCTGTTGTCTACATGATCATTTCCCTTGATGATTTTTTTTAAAAAAATTTGCTCAAATTTGTGGTGTGCAGATCAATATGAAAGGTTTGGATGGTATTCAAGGCCCAATCTATGTCGGTACTGGATGTGTATTTAGAAGGCAGGCACTATATGGTTATGATGCCCCTAAAACAAAAAAGCCACCATCAAGGACTTGCAATTGCTGGCCAAAGTGGTGCTTTTGCTGTTGCTGCTGTGGTAACAGAAAGCACAAGAAGAAGACTACCAAACCTAAAACAGAGAAGAAGAAAAGATTATTATTTTTCAAGAAAGAAGAAAATCAATCCCCTGCATATGCTCTTGGTGAGATTGATGAAGGTGCTCCAGGTAACCATGAACTTCAAAGAAACACTTGAATTATTCTTAGAGCTACATCTTCATTGCAATTGCATATATAACCTTACACTGCTGCCTTTAGGTGCTGAAAATGAAAAGGCTGGTATTGTAAATCAACAAAAATTAGAAAAGAAATTTGGTCAGTCTTCTGTTTTTGTCACATCCACACTTCTTGAGAATGGTGGGACCTTGAAGAGTGCAAGTCCAGCTTCTCTTTTGAAAGAAGCCATACATGTCATTAGTTGTGGTTATGAAGACAAGACCGACTGGGGAAAAGAGGTAAAGTCTAGAGCTTTGTTGTTGGTTGTTATTGGTTGATGAGTCACAAAGTGAATCATATATTTTTTTTTCAGATTGGCTGGATCTATGGATCAGTCACAGAAGATATTCTAACTGGCTTCAAGATGCATTGTCATGGTTGGCGGTCAATTTACTGCATACCTAAACGACCTGCATTCAAAGGTTCTGCGCCTCTGAATCTTTCAGATCGTCTTCACCAGGTTCTTCGGTGGGCTCTTGGGTCTATTGAAATTTTCTTCAGCAACCATTGCCCTCTTTGGTATGGGTATGGTGGTGGTTTGAAATTTTTGGAAAGATTTTCCTACATCAACTCCATCGTATATCCTTGGACGTCTATTCCTCTCTTGGCTTACTGTACATTGCCTGCCATCTGTTTGCTGACGGGAAAATTTATCACTCCAGAGGTAAAAGCTTATTCTACTATAAATTTGTTCAGTGTGGAACTATGGAATACATGAACCTTACCGTTACTGTTTCATCTGCTGCAGCTAAACAATGTTGCCAGCCTCTGGTTCATGTCACTTTTTATCTGCATCTTTGCTACAAGCATCCTAGAAATGAGATGGAGTGGTGTTGGCATTGATGATTGGTGGAGGAATGAGCAGTTTTGGGTCATTGGAGGTGTGTCCTCACACCTTTTCGCTGTGTTCCAAGGACTTCTCAAGGTCATAGCTGGTGTGGATACAAGCTTCACTGTGACATCAAAGGGTGGTGACGATGAAGAGTTCTCAGAGCTATATACATTCAAGTGGACAACCTTACTGATACCTCCCACCACTCTGCTCTTGTTGAACTTTATTGGTGTGGTTGCTGGTGTCTCAAATGCTATCAACAACGGATATGAATCATGGGGCCCTCTATTCGGGAAGCTCTTCTTTGCGTTCTGGGTGATTGTCCATCTGTATCCGTTCCTGAAAGGTTTGGTTGGAAGGCAAAACAGGACACCAACAATTGTCATTGTCTGGTCCATTCTGCTGGCTTCAATCTTCTCACTCCTTTGGGTCCGGATTGATCCTTTCCTAGCAAAGAATGATGGCCCACTTCTTGAGGAGTGTGGCTTGGATTGCAACTAGGAGTTCAGCATATCAGCTCCTGCAGCACCGAATGCTTGAAAAAAACCATTTACAATGTCCCCTCTGTAGATAGAGACATGAAATGTCTCGTTTCTTTTGATCCATGGTGGTAGCTCAGCCTCATGCCTTGAGATATACTGGGGAGAATAGAGGCTGCGGCAGTCCTTGTGCAGTTGGGCCGTGGAATACAACATCTGCAAAGTGTTTGATTGTTCAGCATTCTTTATTACTTGGGCGCAAAATTGATCGGGTGAGAGCCGAAGAGCAAGGTATCTGATTCTGCACTGCTCCCGTTCGTTGTACAAACTTGGTTCTGAATAAGGCAGGCGGGGAATGCATCTGCCAGTGGAATAGAGCAACATGCACAGTATTTATGCGGCGAGTCGTGTGTGCCTGCCCATTGAAAGGGCTTGCTCATTACATGTTCGTCTATACTAGAAAAACAGAATTTTAGTGTTATTAGTTTCTATAGTTGAAAGTGTGTAAACTGTAAATGCGCGTTTTCTTTTGGTCTGTGTACTGTAATCGTGGCACTTGTGGCATGCATTTCGTCATAGAAGAAAGAAAGGCTGTAAGGATGAATGTGACTGGATTACAAACAATATATTGCCGGGATCTCTGCTTACTGAAAGAGAGAGAGAGGGTATATTTCATGGTGCCAGGAGAACAGATGCAACGTTGATATCGCGATCACGAAAGCGTACTGTTGCTGGTCGTTTTCCTTAGGAAAGCATATTTTCATTGGTTTTTGAGAAATATTATTTTCATTGTTACAGCAGGCTCCTGCAGTCGGGATGCAAGTGGGTTGAAATTGGGTCAACCAGTGATCGACCTGTACAACTTATTTTGGAGTTTTAGGTTACACTGACCCATTACGATTGTTACCCAAATGACCCAATGAATTACCCAAAATAGCAAAGCTTGGTGATTCAAAGCATGCACCAAAGCCATGCCTGTCGCTGTTACCAGCCGGCCGGCGCCCGTCGAAGCTGCTGGAGGAGGAAGCTGCTGGAGAGAAGCAGAGGGGCCGCCCTTCGTCTTGGAGCTGCACCTCATCGAGGAACTCTGCTGGTAGCAACGCCGCGGCCATCGTCCTCCGACCACCCAGCGACTCACCAGCAGTAGGAAGAGATGGCAAAGGAGAAGCCGCAGCATCAGCAGCAGGCAAGCACACTCCTACTCTCGAAGATGCTCCGCAGCAGGGCAGCGAACCAATAGAAGCTCGCCGCGCTGCAGACCTGCAGTTCTCTGTCTCCTTCAAGATGGTGGCCAGCAACCCGCTCTTGTGGCACTAACGCCCTTGGTATTTTATTCGATGACGCGCCCTCAAATTCTTCTTTCATCGGAGGCCATGGAGGAGGACGCTGGGGAGTGGGAACTACAGCTCCACGAAGCAGCGCGCGGGGGTCTCCACCCAGGACGAGGTGACGCCACGACGGCGGGGAGACGGCACTTGAAGGGGAACGAGGCAACGAGCGGCGGGGAGACGGCTGCCCGAGGATGGTGAGATGGCAACCGATGCAGCAGCTGGCAGTGCTTGTGCCACCGCTTGAGCTCGGATTGGGTTACCCGATGACCCAGAATGAACACTACTTTACGCTAGAGTTTAGTGGGCCGATCCAATAGATATTTACATTAGAATTTTTATTTCAGGTAGTGGGTCATTGGATCGACCCAGAGAAATCTGCATCCTGATCCTGCAGTCTCATCTTCCGCCCAGCCAGAACCAGCGCCGGCGGCCGGCGGTCCGGCGCCGTGACCACTGGACCAGACTCCTGCTCGGCCTTTACCATACACGACTACACGAGACTTGGATTGTGTTGGGCTGTGCGTATGTTGGGCCGAAACTGATTACCCGGCCTGTTTTGTTCCGTTCCGTTGTGCGCGCGCGCGCGCGGTGCCAAAAATTATGGCCCGGCCCAATAATTAGATAGGTACGCATTCGCTAGTCAGTGTACATGCTTAGACGAATATTGAATATTTAATGTTTGTGCTAATTAAAGATATATAGCAGCATTGGGATGATTATTTACATAGATTTTAATTTAAGAATAGAATGTTAGCAGTACTGTTTTGGTTTAGAGGAAAAATAAATAGTTGGATGTAGGTATCTAATGTCAGATCTTGTGCTGTATTAGCAGGGATGGGTTCAGAAGTAGTGAATATCAGAGTTCATCATGGCAATGGATTCATCACGTATTGTGACTCTGGGGTAGACTTAAGTCACTTTCAATATGTGGATACAAGTTCTGCAATCCGTTATAGATGCGACATGCGCATGTTTTGGGTTGATTCTTGGTTGTATAACTATATGCAAGTGAACCCATTGCACTGGAAGTTGAAAGTTAGTGGTGTAGTCCCAAGGAAATATGAGCATGGCTGGCGGTGGGAACTATACGAGATGAGGAACTCGAAGTGTTGGAGTGCATTTGTGGATATTGCTCTATACAAATTTAAATCCCTCTTGTGGTGCTTGTTCAGCAAGAAATGGCTAATAGCACTCAAGGGGGAACAAGCATGAACCATGGAGTTGATGAAATAAAGGAAGTGGCTGAAACCGAGTGGACCCATGAAAATATTGTTGTTTAGCAGGAGGTGGAGGAGGAGCTGCAGCAGGTGGTCCATGAACAACTTGAGCATAAAGTTGATGATAGTGAAGATGAGGTTGGTGGTGAAATGACTGCTGATCAGGGCGAATTGGATGAGACAATTGTTGATCAGATGGAGTTGGATGACGAGGAGTACAAAATGTTCGTAGGAGGACGAGATGATAGTTTTTTTTTGAAAATGAAACTACCATCCCAGTGGAATGGAATAACTTTGCAATGCATGGATTCACCGTTAATGATGAACACAATAGTAATTGGGTGTATGATCAAGTGGAGATCATAAAAGGCCAGCTGTTTCATGATAAGGTGCACCTGTAGCTTGCAGAGGTGGGCTTTCTCGGAGAAGAAACCATTCAAGGTGGTAATTTCCAACCCGAGCACATACGATGTGAAGTGTCTCTCCCATGGATGTCCATGGCGGGTTCACGGCCTTCTGCCAAGGGTGAGAGTAACTTTGTGGTTTCCATCGTTGTTGGGCACTCGTGTAAGCTTACTGGAATGATTGTCAAGCACAAGAACATGATAGCAGAGTTTGTGGCCAATGTGTTATACGGAGAAATTGTGAAAAAGAGCTCCATGTCCCTATTCCAGATTATGCTTGCTATATCTAATAGGTACACATATGAAATATCATATGATATGGCATGGTGAGCGAAGCAGAAGGTGCTGGAGTGGAGGTTTGGGTACTTCGGCGTGCCTTCTGGTCCTTTGGGTGCATGATTGAAGCTTTCAAACATCGCAGACCAATGCTTTATGTGGACGGGATATTTTTGACAGGAATGTATAAAGGGCAGCTACTCATATGCATTGGGGTCGATGCTGATGGCAAAGTGGTGCCTCTTACTTTTCTTTTGTCGAATCAGAGAACGTGGATAACTGGTTGTGGTTTCTTGTTTCATTGATCACGCGGGTGGTGGTTTTTGAGAGGCCTAACATGTGCGTGCTCCATGACCGGCATAAGGGAATACTGTCCGCGGTGAAGAAATTGTAGGAGAGCAGGAATGTTGACGTTGCTTGGCCAGATCTGCATGTCGATGGTGCATGAGGCATTTAGGGGAAAATTTCTATTCTCAATTCAGAAGCAAGCGGTTAATGGATCTTTTCAAAAAATTGTGCAGACAGAATCAAAGATGTAGGTTTGATTAAATATGGGCCGAGCTCGACAAACTGACTACCAGTCACATGGCGGATGTTCGTAAGAAACCTGTTGTGGCACGTGAAGAGGAACCGCGGGGGTTAGATCCTATTGATGGTGAGCCTACACGAGTCACAAGGAGGAGGAAGGGGGGAAGATCAGTGAAATGCTTCTCCGAGTGGATTTAAAATGAGCCACTTGAGAAATGGGCTTTGATTGCGGATACTGATGGGTCTCGGTATGGCATCATGACAACTAATCTTGCTGAGGTTTACAACTGTGTACTCAAGGCATGCCATTCCCTACCATTAATGGAAATTGTGGAGTGCATTCTTCGAGGAACAATGAGATATCTTCGTAACAATTTCACCAAGCCTCACTCGTAGTGCAGAATCCTCATATGGTTTATTGTAAGGAGATGACCGCGATAATCAAGAAAATTAGTGCTAAGGGTGAGCTACATAGAGTGGAATACATTGGTAACCAAGACTTTGTGTTTGAGGTGACGGTGCGTGAGAAGGCAGGTTTTGGCATCGGCAGTGCTATAGTAACAATGGAATGCCAGCTTTGGCCTGAAACCAACAAATCGGAGTGCACATGCAATAAACCCAAGCTTTTACGTATCCCTTGTTCACATGTTTATGCTGCTGGTGGAAAGGTTGGAATTGAAGGGACATACGTGTCCCCGTATTATTTGAAGGAGGTAGTTCAAGCTACTTGGAGTGGCGAACTTCATGGTTGGAGGGCGCTAGCTGATTTTACTGAAGCCCCGCAGAATGGGCCAGATTGGATTCCTGATCCGGAGACGAAGATCAAGCGCCCGGGTCGTAGGCAAAGTTGTCATATTAGAAACAATATGGATGCATCAGAGGCTAGAGGTGCTGACGCAGCCCACCCAGGACCAGGCAGAGGAGTCCACCCCACTTGACCCTAGGCATCGTACTCGACACGCACCGGCCCATCTCACATTTTCTTCTGATCACCTGGCTAGGAAGCGGGGGAAGCGCTGAGATTAGGGGATGCATTCAGGATTATTCATTGCGTACTATGTGTTGGCTTCGCAGATATGTTATTTGTGACTCATGTATCAATGTGTGACTCATTTGGTGGTGTGTGACTCTAGGGTGTTCGTGTGTGACTCATATGCGACTCATGTCGTGGCGTGCATGGATCATATGTTTGGTTGCCTCCTCCTCTTCCTCCTTGCGATGGCGCTGGCGCGTTGCCTCCTCCTCCTCGCCCGCGAGCGCCACTACAAGGGAGCAACTCTTTTGTGATGACGAAATTCATCACTTTAAGTCTTTTATTCATCACTATAACCACCTTGTGACGATATTCATAGTATTCACAATGTCATCACTAATATTGGTGTCACAAAAAACATAGTGACGACTTTTTTTTCAGCACAAATACTCTTTGCTTTTGTGATCGTAAATCATCACTATTAACCACGATTTTTAGTGAGAAATTGATAATATCACTTGTGGCTTGGTTTTGTGACGTCATCTTCATCACTTATATTCTTAGAGTGACAAAGTTATTTCTCACTAACCAGAGATAGTTAGTGCCAAGCTAGGCATCACTATTCTATTGATTGATAGTGACAGAATTCTCGTGACAATTGCATGTGCAACTGTGAAAAACATGGCCTCACATTTATGTTTTTTCAATGACAATATTTTATTAATGGTGATGACATGTCCACACAAGTAATATTATTTATTGTGGCAAAAATATTTTTATTGTGGCAAAGCATTTTCACTCATAGCCATTGTTATTGTGACAAGTTTGTCGTTTACATGTGACAATTCTTTCCACTAATAGTTGTGCACATTAGTGTCAAAAGAAGTATGGTAGTGTCAACACATTTTTTCACTAAACAATATGCATCCCATGCAAAATGTTACATGCGTGATTAAATATTTGACACAAAAGATACTTTTTCTCGCTAAATTAGATAATGTAAAATTATTGCCGTCACATACTAGGAACATCATTGACCAAAAATCACCGGAAAATGTGATAATTTTTCTAGTGGGGATAATGAATCAGAATTTATACAATCCAAAATATCTGAAAATGCACTATAACTAAAGTAAAAAGAATAACTAAATCGTAGCTTAGCTATTTTCTAAAACTCCTATCTCTGAATCACTATAGCTAATGTTGAAGGCAAATTCTGCAGACTCTCTCCATGCTTGCTTAGATGAACTTGTAGTTTTATTCCCAGATATCCATTATTCTTCTCAATTTGGGTCACCCTGCAATGTAAGTAAAATTATCAGGTTGTTGACTTGGAAATATTAATAATATATTTAAATACGAAATAACACACCATTTCTAATCTTACTTGGTTGTCTGCTGCACATGTGGAGGTTGAAGAAGGAATAACACATGCAGAATTAGTCATGCGGGCAAAATATGCTCTCATTCTCTCCTCAAGCTTCTGATCCACCAAGCGCTCTATGTCCAGACTCTGTTCTTCAACGGTCCTCCTCTGAGAAGTCAGTTCTTCACGTTGAGACTGCAGCTCATCTCGTAACTGATTATTTGCTTCAGTAAGCCTTAGAACTTCTCCTTGTAAAGCAGCCGCATGTTCCTGTGCATCATCAACATGTTGCCGAGCAGCTTCAGCTTGTGAGTGCAGCCTGTGCCTTTCTTGAGCCCCATGGTTAACTGCTGCTACACCAACACCCCAGGAGTGGTTTTATTTTCTGCCAAGGACTAATGCAAAGTGCTCAACTAATAGCACTGGAGCAGATGCGATCTTTTCTTGCTCTGTTTCAGCTACTGTACGAAGATTGTTCTACAAATATTTTAATATAAAGAGTAAGAACTAAACAAAGTATTTATGGGTAAAACTTGTGCAGAAAAGATGAATTTTGTACCAATATTTCTTCACCATTTTGAACTGACCACGTCCCATCAGGCTTCTGATAGATTTCCTTCTAAAGATCCATAGCAGTGGGCCACTCACCAGTCGCCGGATCTCTCTACAATTATATGATGTGCTCATCAAGTTAATTTTTTTTTGATAGAAATAATTAACTCTTATTAACAGCAAATAAATATAAAAATAATGAGTGACTCTAACTTGTTCGTATGCTATCTGCACAATGGATTTTGTTCCAACGAGAGACTTGATCTCTTGCTGTCCTCTGTTCCTGGAATTTGTTTCGCTCCTTTTCTGTACAAAGATAGTGAAATATAAGTGATGAAGCAATTTAACTATGCAAATAATGTAACATGTACCTTAAACTTTTCATTAGTCCACAAGTTCTCAATCAGCCACTGCCAATCTTCTGGTGCAACATCAGAAGGACGTCGCTTCGTTGTGCGATACGTCGTGTGGAGCCTGCTACGTCGTACATTGTACTGACGCTCAACTTGTGCCATCACATATCCTTTGTCCCCAACAGAAATCTCAGGAAATTTATCCTAGATCAAGGAAGCAACAAGTTAGGTGGATCAAATGTAAGAACAAGGACTACAGTACTATAAGTCAATTTAGTACAAACCCTTAAGAAGTTCCAGATAGCAGCTGTGGTTCCTGGGAAGGCATTGTCCATGTCTTTCCACTTCATGACCCTAAGGGGCGCCTCGTGACCTCACTTTTAAATACACTAGCATGCCTACCACGGACTTTTCCAAATTGTTGAGGAAAGTGAAGATCCAGTGGTATCCCTCTTGCCCTTAATTTTGAAAGTTTTTCATTGATAGTCACTCCTCGACCTCTCCTCTGATGGTTTCGGCCTAATTCATAAAAGCCTGGGTTAAGTTCTGCAGCATTGTTTCCCTCTCCATTAATGGCCATATCAATTGTTGGTTCACGTGCAGCACCTGAGATCTCACTTGACCTGCAAACTTGGGGTGCCATTTCAACCTAAATCCAACGAAATAGGAAATGAATGGAAAGAAAGATTTTTAATAAAAAGTTAATGCCCTACGTTGCCACAAATTTAGAATTCAAAATAGATTAAAAACAGGGGATCAAAGGATGAAAAAATTGAAATAGACTACAAGTCACAAGAATGTCAAACATGAGATGCGGCCAGGGGATTGTGTGGTCAGGCGACGTCGTTGATTGAAAATCAGCCAGCAGCGGTGGCGGCGAAAGGTGTACGCATGTGTGCTACGGCTGTAGAGCTACATAGATGGAAACAAACCCCAACCCTTAGCCTGATCGAATGGGAAAGTTGTTGTACCTGCGCATCGGGAGCTTTCTGCGTACGGAGAGATGGATGGATCGAAGATGATTAGGCGGCTAGGTTACGGAAATTGGAGATTAGATGGGGCCTTATATATCTGTGAAGGAACCTCACTTTGGCGGGAGCATATAAAAATTGGCGCTGGTGGGTTGGAGTCTTGGAGGGAAATTTTGGTTTTCTAGAACTGCAGTGCGTTATGGCGTCTTTATTGGCTACAAGGATATAGTCATCATATTGTTATTTTCAAAACATATTTCCTATTTTTTTCGTGAATATTTGTTCTTACGGAAACTGGGTTTCACGTCACCTACTAATCAACATGTAACATATTTTTTTAAGATGAAGAGATTTTTATTCAATCCATGGAGTAACTATATGGTATTTTTTTAACATGTAAACTTTGGAAAAAAAGTTATAAGACTAATTCCAATCCATTATATCATGGGTATTAAAGGAGTAGAATGTATCATTTTTTTTGGTGGCACGCATGTAAGGCCTTATCCAAGGGAGCTATCAACTTAGGTCCTTCTATAAGACTAATTCTGATCCATTATATAGGTTGGGCTCCATATCCCAGACTAGAGATGGTGTTCTTCTAGATTTGTCCAAAGTTAAACTTATAGTAGTTGACTTAGGCCCTATTTGGATACCGGGGCTAAACTTTAGCGCTCTTATTTGGATGCCATTTAGTAGGACTAAATATGAGCTAATTAATGATTAGAGACCATCAACTCTAATTAACCTCTAATTAGCTCATATTTAGTACATTAACGTTGATTAGACCATCTTTCCTTGGAACATGTGACAATGATACAATGCATTGAGTTTAGTCTAAGGCGCATCAACTCTAATTAACCTCTAATTAGACCATCAACGTTGCCTTGGAATAAGTGACAATGATACAATGCATTGAGTTTAGAGACCATGAACTCTAATTAACCTCTAATTAGCTCATATGACTAAATATGAGCTAATTAACCACTAACTGCTAATTAGACCATCCAACGTTGCCTTGGAATAAGTGATAATGATACAATGCATTGAGTTTAGTCTAAGGCGCAATCCCAATCCAGATACTACTATATAGTATCCATACTTGCGGTGTCACATGTGAACTTATTTTGTTTTCTCTAATTCTCTTACAACTTCATCAAATTGCTTGCACGGCATGCTATTTAATATTGTATAGAGACCACATGAGAAATCATTTTCTGGTTTGGTCATAAGCCTAATTTTTTTTGCCTTCTTTATAATTGTATATAAATATATATTACCACATTTATTCTCATTCACCTATGATGATACATACGTGCATCGACGAGTCATTCTAGACATTTATTCCCGTCCACCTGTAAATGAACCCCGCTAATTGTCAGCACTTCCCGCCTAAAAAATTTATCAAGCGCCGCTTTTCTTCTTCCCGCTTCTTTTTTATTAGACTGCTTCCGGAATATTCATTCTATTTGAAATTTTTAGGATCTTTTACTTGATGCGCTATAAATCCCATCCCTAACCTTCCAGAAGGAGACTTGAAGTTGCCACCAGATAAACACCTCCGTGACTATGGACGCATCAGGCAAAGAGGAGGACAAATGTGGATCAAGAAGCTTCCGTTCAACAAAGGAGAAGTTGGGTAAGCAAATGCACTCACATGCGACCAACAAATCTGAGCGAGAGATTGTCTTTTTCAGGGATATTTACTTTTTTTTCTGGTAACGCAGGAGAGATTGATTTGAATGTCATCCCTGTCGAAGATGAAGGATCTGATGTCCCAACAAGTAAAGATAGACTTGACATTGATTTGAATGTCATCCCAAAGGAGTTCGATCTGAATGTCATTCATGACGACGAAGGGTAGCTAGGAAGCGAAGATAAAATCAAACTGCTCATATCTGAGTTGAGGGAGATATACTTTCCTATTTTTAAGCAATATCCGTAGCAATATATCCGCTGTATCTGTAATCCCAACTAGCGTTTCCTTTTCATTGGACCATTTTATCAATAATAAAATTTTCTTTTCTTGGGCCTCTAATAGAACAAAAAGGCAAAGTCCCATACAACTCCCAACGCTGCTAGATTATTTATTAAAAAAATACTGGAAAATTCATCTCCCATACAATACATGTCCCACACGCAGCAACCATCAATTTCATATCTCGCTCCGGTAGACTCGTAGCCCTCTCCGACGTGCCGAGCAAAAGGGCCGTCGCTCATCGGGTGCCACCAGGCTAGCCTCTCACAGACAATACGACATCAACTAGCGAAAATGAGAAGATCGCACGACCGCGCCCCGGGCACACATAGCCCAGATCGTGGAACTTGCTAGGTGGATCTAGACGTCGAGTACAACCCTACAGGTATTTTGTTTTCCTCTTCTCGTGAAGATTCTCACATTAGGAGTAGTCTACTTGTCAAAAAATATTTGTGAAAGTATTGTCGGTACCTTACTAAACCTGCTAGGCAAAACAAAGGACAACATTAACTCTCGATTTGACATGGAGCTCATGAACATAAGGCCTGAACTTCATGCACCTTTTGTTGGTGATGGCAAGTACACATTTCATCCTGCATGTTATGCAATGACTTTAGCTGAGAAAAGAGAGTTGTGTGCATTCCTAAAAGAAATTAAGGTCCCAGATGGGTGCTCTGCAAAAGTATCACATTACGTGGATGCAGAAAATGGTAAGATATCGGGGATGAAATGCCACGACTGTCATATGTTCTTACACGGGTACCTTCCGCTCTCAATTCGTGGCAAGCTACCCACAAGCTAGAGGTCCTGATGCTCGAGTAAATCGCCACACAAGCTATATGATTAATGGATGGAGATTCAACACAAAGGACCGAGACATGCTATTGAAATCACAAAATAGTGGCGTATTAGTTAAAGGAGATGCTGGCAGTGGAAGCAAAGATTATTTTGGTGTTCTGACAGACATAATCAACCTATACTATGGAAAGTATAGTGTTGTGCTGTTTAAATATGAATGGTAGGACGTTCATACTGGAAGAGGAATAAAAACTGATAAACATGGCTTCACATTGATAAATACCTCTCGTACCCTACGTATTGATGACCCATATGTTTTGGCAACACAAGCTGAGCAAGTATATTATGTCAAGGATACCAAAGATCCAAAGTGGTTAGTTGTGGTGAAGACCAAGCCACGTGATCTGTATGACCTGCCTCCTGATGACGAAGAAGAAAGTGAACTTACAGGATCAGATAACTCTAGTAACGAAGCATGCCAAGAAAATGAGAATATTACAGTTACATCTACTGAAACAAGAACAAATGACAATGATAGTGCAGTTCTAAAGAGGCCATATGTTAAAGGAGAAACTGTAAATGGAACTCCAAAAAGGCTACCTAATGCTACGGCTGATGAAGTAGAAGATGGAGAAGAGGAAGACGACTCTGAAAGTGACGGTCATGAGTACATTGATACGGATGACAGTGACAATGAAAGTGAAGAAGATCTTGATGATAGTTAATTTACCAATTTAAAATAATTCATAAACTTCTATTTTCAAGCAAGAGTGATTGTTACAATTCATTTCTACCCACCTCTGTTTTAGTTACATGTGAATCAACAATGCTTTTTTAATCAGCAATATTTATATGGATTCTTTATTGAGTTACTCATATTTGGGATGCCTGCTGAAATAATGTTATACAACCACTTTACATCACGTCAGTTGCTAAATATTTACATGTGGCTGTGGACCAATCCGTGAATTTTAATTGGTCACCACTACTCCAGCTCAGCTATGATAACTTAGTGTTTCATCACTAATTGTAAATAAAATGGTGACCGCACACTACTAGCTAGTACAGAATTGTCACTACTGCATGGCTCAATGACGATATAATTTCCCGTCACTAAATACCAATCAATAGTAAAAAGATATTATTATTAGCCATTTCAGAATTGTCACAAGAATAGACTAGTGTGATGATATAATATTTCCTCACTATATACAGTAAAAATAATGATAATTTACGAACTCATCACCATTGTATTGTCACTGTTAAAAAGATCTATGACGACACAATATTTTCTCACTACTTATTGGTAAATAGTGATAACATGGCAATTCATCACATACGAATGGTCACTGAAAACTTCATTTGTGATGGTACCTTCTTTTATCACAAATTAGACATGAAATTGTGATGGAAAATGAATTTGTCACAGATTATTCAGAAAATTATGATGACAAGCTAACTTGTCACTGCTAATCAATGCATTAGTGCTTGATGCTCGTATTCAAACTTTTTTTAGGAGGCTCAGCGTAGCAAAACCCTGAATTGACTATGATCTACTATGTGTACTATTTACCTGTGTGACCATTATTAAAGTATTCTTAAAATATAAATAACCCTTCCAAGAATCCAATTGCATCTCATTTTGTTTTTGCAAGACATACCACTTTGCAAAAAAATCCCCGAGGCATAACCTGGGCACCAACTCAATGACCTGGTCACAATAATATTGTAAAAATATACCTCGTTAATTAATTATAGAATCCATGTGTATGGAAAGGACCTAATAAAGCACCAATGATGTGATATTGGCACCTTCCTGTCCCAGTGTCCAATCGAAAGAAGAAGAGTTCTTCCCGTGAGAACAAGCATGCATGTACACAGGACCAATAAATCTAGAAGTCAAGCAAAAGAACAGGTCCATGGAAAAAACTGGTAACCTGTTGAGTATTACTATCTTGTTATTCATGATGGCAAGTCACAAAATGACCAGGCCAATGGCTCGCGCAAACTAAAGCAAAAGCCAAAAGCTTTCCATTCACTGCACCGCGCGAGCAAGTCAGCCAATGTCGCCGGCGGCGCCGTCCCTGCTGCTGTGTACGCTGCTTCTTGCGGTGGCCACGCTAGCGGCCGCCTTGGGGCGGCGCGGATGCCCAACCAAGTGCGGCGACGTCGACGTCCCCTACCCGTTCGGCATCGGCGCCGGCTGCTTCCGCAGCAAGGGCTTCGAGATCTCCTGCGTCAACAACGGCACCATGGCGGTGCTCCCCTCCGCCACGCACTACACCATCCCGGTGACGAGCCTGTCGGTGGCGCCGCAGCCGGAGGTCAAGGTGATGCTGCCGGTGGCGTACCGGTGCTACAACTCGACCGGCGGCACCGTCGGCGGGTTCGACGGGCACGTCGACGTGAACACGCATGGCGTGTACCGCATCTCCGACTCCCGGAACGCGTTCGTGGTGCTCGGCTGCAACACCGGCGCCTACACCAGCAACTCCGTCAGCAACGGCACCGGCCGCTACAACTACCAGTACTACATGGGCTGCTTCGCCTACTGCAGCGGTCCCGGGAGTGCCATGGACGGCAGGTGCGCCAGCGTCGGCTGCTGCCGCGTAGACATCGCGCCCGGCCTCACCGACAACGTCGTCTCCTTTGAGGACTGGCCGCACGACGGCATGGACTTCAGCCCCTGCGACATCGCCTTCCTCGTCGACAAGGACGGCTACGATTTCCGGGCGTCGGACCTGCGCATGGACGTGGAGGGGACCAGCATGCCGGTGTGGCTGGATTGGGCCATCCGCGACGAGAGCGCCCTGACGTGCGCCGCGGCCAGGAACAGCACTCGCTACGCCTGCGTCAGTGCGAACAGTGAGTGCGTGGACTCTGCCAATGTGCCTACTTCTGCAAATGCAAGCAAGGGTTCGAGGGCAACCCGTACGAAGACAACGGATGCACCAGTAAATATATCCTCTCACCCTCCGTTCCTCTATTCTTTGATTGACAACCTAAAATCTAAAATCTACAATATTAAAAGCTACACTCACTCATTGTAGGTCGTTTTAACAAATCTAGATATATACATGATTTTTTATGTTTATATACATAGCAAAAATTATGTATCTAGAAAAGATAAAATGACCTAGAATTTGAAATGGAGAGAGTATTACATATTTTTTAAAAATACTGTACAATGCAGTGTAGTAATTTTTTGCTACTTGATATTTATAGTAAGGCAACACTATTATCATAACATTATTACTACTTTTTCCTTCAAGATACCTCATATCTGTTGAATATTATATTTAAAACCATTACAAGTTGTTTCCTAAATATACCATAAAATATAGTAATTTTAGTTATTTACTCCCTACGTCCTAAAAAGAGGGCTATATTAGTTTTTTTTCCTAATTCAAACCATCTTAAATTTAACGAAGTTTATATAAAAGGTATTTTAAAATAACTGTCATTAAATTCATCTTGAAATAACTGTCATTAAATTGATCTTGAAATAATACTTTTCCCTATAAATTTAGTTAAAGATAAGATAGTTTGACCCAGGACAAAAATAAACTAACACGTCTTGGAATTACAATAAAGTAACACAAAGAAGTTCTGTTTCTTAAAAATAGTTCTTCTTTGTGGAATTTTCTACTGAAACCTACTACTAGGTGCGGTCTAAAGCAATGTAGAATTGTAGACAATGATACATAGGGGGTAACTTCATCACGGTTTCCCAACTGCAACAACCAATTAGTAATGAAATTTGACTCTGAAATTTCCTTTCATTGATTTCACAGAACCTCTTTCTAAGGAGATCTTTTACTTTCAGTTAAGTAGTATAACTACCTCAATGTACTCATTTCTGAGATAAATTAACAGATATTGACGAATGCACACACCCTGAGGTGTATCCTTGCTACGGCATTTGCAAGGACACTGAAGGAACTTACCATTGCAAGTGCCCCTCAGGTTACATGACCACCAATGGTGGTGATCCGAAGAAGCAACAATGTATCCAGAAGTTCCCCCTCCAAGCACAGCTTGCCCTAGGTTACACCCCCCCCCCCCCCCGATGTTTGAGAATTTGAAAATTGTTCTTTATGTGTTATTGGATTTCAAGAACTAACATATCTAAATGGCTTTGAATGCCTGCAACAAATTTAAAAGATGACTTCACTCCTTTTAACTAATCTGATGAGATAGTGGTGCCACTACTACAAAAGCGCTAGCACCTCTTTCCGGTATAAAAGTAGGTTTTTTCAGGGTTTGGAACCAGCAATAGAAAATCGATAGTAAAACACAGCACTAGCATGGTAGGTTTATTTCTAGGACTAGCTGAGATAGGGTGCTGCAAATATAACAAAACAGTACCATCACCACCTGCCATCATGATCAAGCCACTACCAATCTCGCCATTCACCCATATAGGGATGGCAACGGGGCACGATGGGGCCAGGGAGTGCCCTCCGTCCCTGCCCTAACCCCTGAACTTCTATCCCCACCCCAACCTTGAGATGCATATCGGGGCAAAAGTTAGTCTCGTACCGACCGCGTCGAGGCCCTAAACTCTATCGGGGATATGTGGGGAATAGCTTCATCATGAGAAATTTTAGTACATGTTCATAAATATTAGAGGAGGGCTGCTATTGTAACAATGACAACATAGTGACAGGTTTGCAGGAGGGAGGCGATATGAGTCGGAACTCGAAAGCGGCTGGTGTTGCAGTACTGCAGAGGAGCCCGTAATCATGCTCTAGGGATGTAGGCTTCGACTGAATCTCGTCAACAAAGATCGTGTCTCTGATGTCGTCTGTGATATTGCAAGTTCCTCTTGGTAGATTCAATTGTCTCTTCCGCTGATGGAGATTAGCAAACGGCTCGTCACCGTGAGGGTTAATGTTCTAATAATCAATTATTAAGTTTCGTTCCACATCGAAAATTGATGGTTGGGGAGCATAACATATAAGGTGGGGGAAACCCTCATCCATTAGACTAGTATTTTGGGTTGAGTTAAGTCCAAGACCTTGGTCGGTTGGGCCTCTGGTGGACCCAGACCTGGTAGGGCACCAGCTTGTGGGTATAGCGGGCTACATACAAAAGTTGTGAACATCTCCATAGTATCACACGGGTTGTGTATAGCTGGAGAGTTGGACTCGGACCAGGGCCTGGAACAACGTCTTTCGGGAGATCACATGTGTTGTTTGTGATGGAAGAGTTGGGTACAATGTATGACGGGGAAGATTGTTAGCTTCAGTCCCATATCGAAAGTTCATGGTGGGGCAATATAACATATAAGGTGGGACAACTCTCATCTATTGGATTAGTCTTTTGGGTTGATATAGGCCCCAGACCTTGGTTAGTTGGGTTCTGGTGGACTTGGACATGGTATAATGATTAGGCCGAATTCTGCTGCACACTCTAACATTTTTAACTTTTTAGTGGAAAAGGTTCATTTTACTTGACGTAAATTTATTTGTTTGAGGCCATAGTTCTGTAAAGATGTGCTTGATTACCTAGAAAATACAACTAGACATAATCACATATTCCCTTGGTTCCAAATCATAGGTTGTTTTAACTTTTTTAGATATATAGTTTTTGTTACGTATCTAAACATAACTTATTTAAGTGCATACCAAGTATTTCCTAGAAAATCCAAAACAACATATAATTTGAGATGGAGGGAGTAAAATTTTAAAGATGCTTAACTTAGTGCTTTCAGTTACTGTTTTTTGTGTCAAGGGAAAACTCAAGCGGATTACGCATTTATTAATAAAGTATGTGAATCTTGCAATGGCAATAGGATGCACTGCTAACAAAGCTTCTCACATGGCAGTTTATGCTAATTCACCCATCTTTTTTTCTTTCTTTACCAAATGCAAAGACATAATTTAGCAAAAAAATAAAAACAAAAAAGAACCGGCTACTTTAGGTGCCACGAGGTAACATACGGGACGGGGAGCTAGGGAGGGAGGGGGGGGGGGGGGGGTGGCAGGCCTACTTTCACCATTTAGCTTATTATAATATGGAAGGCTAATGGGAACTCTTACGTATTTTCCATGATCTTTTGTATGTAGGCATCTGTTCGGGCTTTTTCTTGTTAGCTATTGCTCTGCTGTTCACACTAATGGTGTGCCAGAAAAGAAGGATGAACCAACTTTTCCAAAGGAATGGTGGTTCCGTGCTTGAGAAGGTGGGTAACATCAGGATTTTCACCAAGGAGAAGCTCAATAACGGTGGCAGTGAAGGCATCCATTGAGGTAAGCGAAGCTCTGAAGGAGGATTTCACCAATGAAGTGATCATCCAATCACAAATGATCCACAAGAACATCATCAAGCTCTTGGGTTGCTGCTTAGAGGTTGATGTCCCAATGCTGGTATACGAGTTTGCTCCTGATGGGAATCTCTACGACGTCCTCCATGGCAAAGCCAACCGCCACCTGCCTCTCTCTTTGGACTTGCATCTGGGCATTGCAACTGAATCCGCGGAGGGGTTAAAATACATGCACTCATCCACAAACCATACCATACGACATGGTGATGTTAAGTCAGCCAACATACTTCTGGATGGCAATTTCATGCCTAAGCTCTTAGATTTTGGGACGTCCAAGCTGATAGGAAGAGACGAGGACTTCACGATGTTTGCGGTAGGGAGCATGGGCTATATAGACCCGGTATTCCACCAAACCGGGCTTTTGACACAGAAGAGCGACGTGTACAGCTTTGGAGTTGTTCTCTTGGAGCTTATCTAACCATATACGATGATCATTGCAGCCTCATCATTGAGTTCCATAGAGTTCTGGCGAAGAATAACAGTGGAAGGGCAATGTTCGACAAGGATATTTCAGTAACCGAAGAAGATGTGTTTGTCCTGGAAGAAATGGGCAAGCTTGCCATTGAGTGTCTGAATGAGGAGGTTGAAGACCGACCTGATATGAAGGAAGTAGCAGAACAACTTCTGATGCTTAGAAGAGCTAAGAGATACGGAGAATGGAACTATAGGAGTCCCCATCACTTCGAGTAGAAAAACCAAACTGGATCGAGGAGGTTTCATGACTTACAACACCTTATATCAGCCGAGCAAGAAGCCCCACATGCCATCGGTTCCAGTGATCAGCAAAAACCTCCCCAACCTTTAGCATGGACTCGTGATGTACTATCTTTTCATACATAATAATCACCAGTCTGGTCCATGTGTGTTGCGTGTGGCAAGCTTGTGTTCATTATAAGAAGCGAGTAGTTTGTACTCCTATTGATTTTATGCTTCACGTGTCGTTATTATTGTAATATGTGGATATGGGTGGGACCTTCTTGAACTAATGAGATAATTAATTAACAGTTTCACATTTCAAGTTCAAAGATATGGATTCCCACATCTTCAAAATTTTGCGGTCAATTTAAAGTCTCAAAGCTAGCTAAGATTCAGTTGAACTTTCAGTTGCTTTAATTTTCAGGAGTTAAATTTTGAGAGAATTGATGGCTTACAAGGAAAGGGGTAGGCCATTGGCGCATTAGCAGGGGAAGAGTGCGCAGGGCACTTGCCCATTATTAGGTTCTTAGGAACAGGAAATGTGTTACCTTATGGCTTTTAGGTAAATCATTGGTAATCACATTTCGAGTTCAAAGATATGCATGATTTCAACTTCAAAATGCTTGAGTTGATGTGGTCAAAGTCTCAAAGCTATGATTCAGTCGATGTGGTCCAATGAGACTACAATATTGAAATAATCCACACCTTTTTTGAACCGAGTACATTCAACATCTTGATGTGGGTGAAAGTGAAAGAAAATTAAATCTTTAAGATAGTCCTCAATAATAATGACATGCATGCAACAAAAATCTATATTCTCAGTCTTTCCAACAACAAACTCTGTTCATTTTCACAAAGAATCTCAGCAGATGTCACACCTCAACCAATATGTTCACACTTACTGACAATACATCCAATTTTGACACTATATAGAAATTTATTGCTATATGCTTTTTTTTCACTTCATATATTCCATCACACCATAACTGAAATTAAAGTCATTTAATTGAGTACATAAAGAATGTAACAATATCGAAACTCGCCCATGGGAATGCACATGTTGGCAACTACTATATTTATTATTCAACATCATTGGAGTATATCCTAAAAAAATTTGGACCCCACCGTAATGTTCCATATGTTGCAATATATATTCAAGCAATACCTGTGGAGGAATTAATAAAAATGGACCACAATGGAGGGGCTTGCGGCGGGTGTGGCTGAAAGCCTGAAACTGATAGCACCGACAGTTCGGCGGCTGAAGAGGAGGGACGACTATATATACATGTGGGTTCCATTGTTTCGTACGTTCGGAGATAATTGGACCTCCCTTCCTTGTCCTCCTCTCATTCCACATGAGTGCTAAATGCTCCCAGCAGGCTCCATTGATCCCCCAAGGCCCCGGCCTCTGCCAACTGTCTCTCACTCAGTGTGTAAAAGTACTTATTATTTTGTCCTATTAGATCTCCAAAGATGACCATACCTCACGCGTCTACCCAAAGAAAAAGAAACAGAGAAAGAATGGTTAATAGCAACAAAATATGTAGTAGCATATACAAGATAGAACGATCTGTGGTAGTTTAATAGCGCAAAATCCTCGATCCGATGAAAAATAAAACCGTAATAGCGAAAAAAGCCAAAAAGTGTCAGCAGAGATTCTTTGTTAGTTGTTGTTGCTAAAACTCACTACCGGGTTCTCGAGTCTCCCTCTCTCTCCTCTTCGATTTTGCTAACAACTGTTGTTACAAATAACTCATCAACGCTCAAAGGTTAAGATGAACTGTGGCAGGAGGTTAGGGGTTCTTGCGTAGAAACTAAGCTTTTCTTTGGCAGTCTAGTATGAGGAATCATGCTCCAATTCTGGCATTGTTCATTGTTTACAAGCTGTTTACTAAATTCAACCATACATAGTTCTTTTCTAGTTTATACTTGAATATTTTTAATTTTCACAAATGAAAAAATACCAAAAATACCTTTGAAACCATCCAAAGGGATAAACTTGTCCGGTTTTGAAAGTTGGATGGATTTTATTATCCGGTTTTGTAGTTAAGGGTTGAAAATCAGACTCTTATTATGGTAGTTCGAGAGTGTAAACTGGACTTTCTCTTTTTTATTTGTAATTTTATGTACATCCATGGTCTTTTCTGTAACTGGGAATGTACCGTGCTGCAAACTTTTTACCCCAGTACTAGCCCTTCTCGTCGAGAGAGAAAAATATCTGTTGTCCCGGGCAAGCGGAAGAAAGGCGCCCTTGTGGCCTCTTCCTATATCCATGTGCTTCTTCGTCCAAGCTACTAGTACTATGCCAGTAGTAACTCCCTCTGTCTCTCCTACGTAACTGTACCCAAGCTACGCCAGTAATGAGCACGGTGTACGGTCCTGCAAAGCATTAAGGCTCCTTGGGAGCGCGCCACCGGCGAGATGCTGTTCCCTCATGACGCATAGTAATACGCTGTCGCCGGTGGGCCGGCCGGTACGGCCGCGCCCAGGCGCATTTTTGTCCGTTGCATGTGCTTACCCGGCAATGCCTCCAGCAAGTCTTGATTCCTCCATCTTCCGCGCCGGATATAGATTGCCAAGCAGAAGGCCCGGCTCTACCCGGCCCGGCCCGGTCAAGCACGGCCCGGTGAGGCACGATTGCTTAACCGTGCCGCGCGCGCCGACCACAGGCAATGGTGAAGTTAGTTAGCACGAATTTGATGGTGGTGCACAATATAATAAACATATCTAATTTGCAAGCAAATTGTCTATTTTAGGTAGTCAAAATAAGTTGCTTAGGAGTATTTTTCTTCTTCATACCTCCATGGTGCGCGTGCACCATGGAAGCCCAAAATGGCTTCGCCACTGACCACAGGCGCGCTCAACGACCTAGCCACGACATGGACACGCTTAACCATGTCATGCCGACACGGCAAGCATGATGGCCCCATGCCAACCCATCGCTGAAACCTAGCCTGGGCAGGCTGCCGTAGTCGGATTGGAGGGCTTGTCGTGGGCAAGGGAAAGAGAAGGTGACCGTGCAGCAGGCGGCCGCGCGTCAACCGTTGAGTCATTGACACGCCATATGGGAGGGACGGGTCCAACGAACAAGAGGTGGCGGCTGAGTGAATTCAACTTGAATAGGGTTTAAGAAATTCGGTTGGAGATTGTATATGTGGTTGCTGGGAAGGGAAGCGGGCACTTATCGATCTTCCTCTTAATCGGGCCATGTCGATTGTGCCTATACTACTAGCCACTGCAACGACCGAAGCATGGTATAGAGCACGGGCTGTGCCGACACAGGCACGAAGCTAATAGGTTCAGTATGCGCCGCGTGCTGGGTGGGCCGCATCCCACCCTATCATGGGCGGATCTAGGGGTGGGCAGAGTGGACCGCAAAACCCACCATTAGATCCCGCGCAAAGAACTCTACCTTTCAACAATCTATGACAACTACATTTAAAAAAGTTATTTATATTGGACCACCCTGACATTAAATTCTGAGTTCACCGCTACCACCTATAGCGCCGGATCACGATTGAGCGGCTTACGGCCTACAGCGGTAAATGTTGGCACGCCGCATTCAGGCAATTCGCCAACTTCGGGCCAGTCCGGAGGACGTATGGCTTATGCTTGGAATAGTTGTATTATTGGCGGCGCTCGATCGATCTGGCTCGGCGCCGCATCTCCTCCGGCAGTCCGCACCGGCCACCGGCGGCGAGACATAGCTGGACACAGGATGGACACCGCCGGGCGCCGGCAGTCAGCGGCCGACGGCCGACGAGCGAGCTACGAGCAGACACCGTCGCAGGACGTACGCAGACGGCCACAGCCAATAACAGGTTTCAGCTGGTCCTGCGCACGCTCCAATATAATAGATCCATAATCTAATTGTGTCACTCCTGTGTCGCGAGGTGGCCTGGTGGATACATAACCGGCCGGGAAATCCGATCCAGTCTTCTTCCATGCATAATAATCCAAGGGAAATGGAAGGAAGTTCACGGCGCCGGCGCGGCCGGATACCAGGCGGCAGCTGCCTGTCCAGTGCCCACCTCTCTGCTGCGAGGCCGGACGACGACCCAGATCGATCGACGACCGGTCTGCGGGCGCTGCTGCTGCCATCAGACGTCGTCGTTGGCTAGTCTCTGTCGATCACGTACGTCCTGCTCTTTAGGGGAACTAATAAGTGAAGTGATAGTAGTATCACATCGCAGAGTCAGAGTCAGCTATTGGTTAGCCATGCAACGGGGTTGCCTCCGCAGGAGACGGTTAAAGAAATATCGAATGTTTGGTTAATGGCACTAAAGTTTAGTTTTTATCATATCGAATCTTTGGATGTTAATTAGAAGGATTAAATATAAAGTAATTATAAAATTAATTACACAGATGGACGCTAATTCGCAAGATAAATCTATTAAGTCTAATTAATCCATTATTAGCGTGTGTAGCATCACATTATCAAATCATAGACTTATTAGCCGTTTATTTACCGAGTGTCGGACCTTTGCCGAGTGTTTTTAAGCGGTTTGCCGAGTGCCGTTTATGGCACTCGGCAAACGTCCCTATTGCCGAGTGTATTATTTTTGCCGAGTGCCTGGTTGAATACACTCGGCAAATAGGCTGTTTGCCGAGTGCCCGATATAAAGCACTCGGCAAAAGTTTTACACTCAGCGAATTTGCTGTTTCCGGTAGTGGCTTAATAGATTCATCTCACAAATTAGCTTTCATATGTGCAATTATTTTATAATTAATTTATATTTAATACTTCTAATTAGTAACCAAACATTCAATAACAGAGAACTAAAGTTTAGCCGTGTAACCAAACACGAGATAATGAGTAGCCAGCGTGAATGTGATCGCTGATCGACGCAGGAGCGCTGGTGGACACGGACTGGCAGCCTGGCATGCCAGTAACTACGTCACGGGGGCTTAATTCCGACCACCTGCAATGCTCCCTGCAGCCCACATGCACCCTCCCTCCCGTGTACCCCTTGTGCCATCGATCACCATCCAATGGAGGCCTCGTACCTCCACCTCAGCCGACTGTCCGGTCAGCATCACACCGAGTGATGTGATGTGACAAGTCTGACTACACATGATTTACAAAATTTTTAGTCACGCTCTAGGAACGGTGGTACGGATGGGGCTCAAGCAAGCCCCCTTCTACCATTGCTGGAAGCATGGAGCTCTTTTTATAAATTTACAACCATTAAGTCTCGAAAGGAGGGCCAGAGGTAGAATACGAAGGGAAAAAACATCTCTAACTTTTTTTTTTGTGTATCTACCCTTGGACACTCAGTACATGCATTGGGTTTCAGTACCGGATAATAAGTAATATAGTGTGAAAAACATAATGTATTTTATCGACGAGGATGTCATTGTGTGTTTGAATGCAAACTGGTGAAGTGTAGATCCTAAATGTCTCCACCAACCCCCCCCCCCCCCCCCCCTCTATCTCGAACAACTAATTCTATTCATAGAACTAGAGAGCGACGGTGGAAAATGAAGAGAAAATTCTCTATTTAACACTGGTAGAATTGAGAATTACATATTTGATATTGTTCCCTGTTTGACACTGAGTCCATTCATTATATTTCTACAAAAAAATTATAAATTTTGGAGGTGATTTAATAGTCGTTTTAGCCCAAAAAAGAGAGGGAAGAGTTCACATGTTACTATTTGTGTGGGTTAACTGGCGGAATGGATGGAAGTGTCAAATATGGAATAAAAGTTAAATTCAGTGTCAAATAGGGAAGTCAAAAATTTTCAGTGTCCAATAAGTAATTCTCAACTTTATTAGTATCAAATAGAGATTTTTCTCGATGAAAGGGGCATAAATGACTTCCTTCCAACCAGTAGTGAAGTTGGGTAGATTCATTGCCCGGTTGGTGTTAATGAAGAACAACCACTTCCTCTCCAGAGTTTCGAACCAGTACACATAATTCCAATTCTAATTCTAGTTATGAATACTACTACAGGTTGGTTTTCACCGTAGATCCTAAATCTATTTTCACCATTATTTTAGACGTCGGCGGTGAAATTACTCATTTTCACCGTCAATTTGGTAAAGACCAAAGTATGTGAGCGTAGTGAAGGATGAAGCCAGCGGTAAAACTTGATTATCACCTTGCAGTGAAAATAGCGGTGCTGGAAATGCATTCAGTGGTGAAAGTGGAGCATCCCTTTCAGTCGTTGCAGTGCTTGGATCTCCAAAGATGCGAAGGGAAAGGCAGCAGTGTCCTGATTCCTGAAGGCCAATCTCTCCAATACACGGTCAGTTTCCAATACACGCAGCACAGCAGACATTAAACCACGACGCAAATGCTGGGCCACACCCGTCAATTACCGCAGCTTACCCCACCTCCACCCAACCAGAGTAACCAATTCAAGATACACAACGCCCCACCTCTACCTAACTAGAGGACACAGCCAATTCAATCTAGACAATTTCTCGGTCGATCTCTATATAAACAGGGGAATCTTGTGTAAAATGTCACAGCCAAACGCAGCCCAGAGCCCAAGAACTATAGCTGTAAGCTTGCAGGTAGAGAGAGAGAGAGAGATGAGGGTGGCGGTGGTGGGCGCCGGCTTGAGCGGGCTGGCGGCGGCGCACGAGCTGGCGAGGAGCGGCGGCGCGCGTGTGACCGTGTACGAGAAGGAGAGCCACCTCGGCGGCCGCGGCAACAAGGCCGTGGCCGTCGACGACGGGGCCGGCGGCCGTGTCCTCGTCGACCTTGGCTGCATGGCCTTCAACACGGTGCGAGCATGCATACGCACTACTATTATACCGTTACATTTTGAAAAATACAAACAGCTGGCCTTGCTGCCTATGCAACCAAGACGTACGTCACCCATGGGTACCCTCTTCACGTATGCACAACACATTTTCTTGCCTTTTGACATCGCTATAAAGCCTTTGCGCAACAAAACTAAGGTACATCAAGTGGTTATTCGATCAAGTTGTACTATCAGCATATAGAAATTAAAAAAAAATCCAAAACAGACTCATGAAGAAGTGCTTAATCTCCTAAAACAACTCTGTCGAGCAACACTCTTTTTTATTCCATCAAGCGACACTTTTTGCGCAAATGGGTACTGCAATAGTAGTGTCAAACTGAAGAAAGTAACTGAGATGGATCCGCAATAGCAGTCCATCACTGTGAACTGTTTGAGATGGATCCGCCACAAATGGTTCAACCTTGCGAATTATCAGTTTTAATGGCCATCACTGGAACCCTTAGTGTAGAGCTAGTGGAAAATACACATATACCCAAAAGTTTTAGATGAGGTGAAGTGCGTACAAAGATGACACCACAGGGCAAGGGAGAGAAAGAATGAGAGAACTGCTAAGAGATACACATCCACAACATCAAAATTGAAAGGAATGTATAGCATTTGTGTAGTTTTGTGTGTCTTGCTACTAGCTTTAACAAAAAATAGCTAATAATTTCAGATGACATGCCCAAACCTGATGAAATGGTTTGAAGGGCTGGGGGTGGAGGTGGAGCCATCGGACATGTCATTCTCAGCAAGCATGCGGTTGGGCAAAGGTGTAGGCTTCGAGTGGGGCAGCCGCAATGGTGTATCTGGTGTTCTGGCGCAGAAGAGCAACCTGCTTAGCCCCAGGTTCTGGCTCGTGGTCCGTGAGATATTCAAGTTCAAGAATCATGCTCTCAGGTGAGCTAGCCTGCAACAATGCTTCTTTTCATCTTTTAGTTTTAGTTTTGAAGATATATAACGCTCTCCACAACGCTGAGTTGTGTCATGTGTTTCATGTATATGGTTACTGAATGATTGATTGGGTTGCTCATCACTTCTTTCGATCTGAAGGTACCTGGAGGACCATGGAAGAGACTCTGACCGCAACGAGACTTTGGGGCAGTTCATTCAGTCACACAGATACTCGCAGCTCTTCCAGGATGCTTACCTTGTATGCAACTAGCTGACTTGTATATACTCCTCTACATCTTCTTATCATCAGTTCAATTTTAACAGTGTGGCAAAACTTCATATCCGCTGCAGATCCCAATGTGTGCATGCATCTGGTCCTGCCCGCCAGATGGAGTATTGGGCTTCCCAGCTCTCCTTGTGCTCTCATTTTTCCGTGATAATCATCTCCTTGAGGTGCCTTGCTTCATATAGATACATCTATTCAGATGCTTATTTCTTTCTTCTCCTTTAATTTCTGAATATTATGATGCTAATTGGAAAAGCTTATTAGTTTGACGACTAATATTATGATGCTAATTCATCCAATGGAATTATGCATTGCATTCAGTTGTTTGGTCGCCCGCAGTGGCTCACGGTCAAGGGTGGCTCAGGGTCCTACGTGAACAAGGTGCTGTAATTTTTCTTCAGTAAAAACTAGGAATAAGGAGGGTGCATGTAGCATATATAATGACCCTTTGTGTATGAGCAGGTCAGGGAAGAGTTGGAGAGCATGGGCTGTCAAGTAAAAACTGGCTGTGAAGTCAAATCTATTTCAAGATTCAACGAAGGTATATCCACTGTTCTATATATATATATATCCGAGTAGATGTTTTTCGTGCTTCGTCAAAAATAGATGGACGGATGCATCTGTATATACAAAATAGTGTCGTGGAATATTTTTTTTCTTTGTTAACATCTATATATACCAGGTCCTTGAAGATAAACTGACATAATCTTATTAAGATAATATCCTACTAGTACTATGACATAACCCATAAATGCATGTGAGACACTAATAAATGGATGAGGACACAAGTTGGCATACCCCACCTGTTGTTCTGTACAGTACCTAGCTATAGCACACTGTTGCTCTGTAGTACCTATACCACACTGTTGCTCAACTTTTAGCACATTAAGGACGAGTCTGTGGAACTGCAGCTTCACGTGTTATGGGATCCACCACGAGGTTTGTAGTAAAGGATTTGGTCATTGAAAGCACACTTGTTTGGTAGTATGCAATTGAATGCTTCATGTACGTCACACTGAATTTGCTATTGACACTGTTTCAGAACTACTGTATTAGGGATGTGTACGTGTAGATTTGTAATGTTGGTCCAAGCCTCAAAGGTACCAACTGGGAAAAATGGTGTCTTGCAGCAGTAGATGGGTTTAAATTGTATTAGGTTTTTACTAGTCTGAGGCAGCTCTGAACGATGCTGCCTTTGTGCCTTTACAGTTTGCTGATGACCCAATTAGAGCTATATATAGTGACCAGCATGTACTTGGTTCAGGAAGAAATATTTTTCAATTGCCCACTATAGTTATGACTTCCTTATTCTAAATTACCCTACTTATCCACTCATGAGAACAATGTTATGCTGCCGGAAACAGGTTATCGAGTTTCAGATGTTGATGGTTCGGAGGAGATGTACGACAGGATCATATTTTGTCTTCACGCTCCTGATGCTCTAAAAGTACTAGGAGCTGAAGCAACACATGATGAACTGAGGGTTCTTGGAGCTTTCAAGTATATCAACAGGTAACGCTAGCTGCCATCTATTTTGTGCTAATCTATAATGATTAGATCTGATACAACATTATCCTGTCTCTTCAGTGACGTGTACTTCCACTGTGATGAAAGTTTGATGCCACATAATTCCTACGCATGGAGCTCCAGGAACTTCCTGGGGACAACAAGCAGTGACGTCTGTGTAACCTACTGGCTAAATATACTTCAGGTGCCTAATAAGTACCCTAGCAACTTCATGAAGTAACATTACTTTGCTATTTTTCATGTGCATGGATGATCAATGAATATATTTATTATCTTCTTTTTATATTTGCTAGAACATTGAATCTCCCCGGCCTTTTCTTGTGACATTTAACCCTCCCCGTGTTCCCGATCACGTATTGCTCAAATGGCATACGAGCCACCCAATTCCGTCCATGGCTGCTGCCAAGGCTACCCTTGAGCTCAATAACATCCAAGGAAAGAGGGGAATATGGTTCTGTGGCCCATACCAAGGTTTCAATTGTTTCACTGCAACCTGCCGTTAACTAATTTCAATATAATTTTAAGTCTAAAATGTCCCTTTTTCATGAATAATTAACAGGCTACAGATTCCACGAGGACAGTGTGAAGGTATTTACCGCGCACCAGCCCTTTTAAATTCAATCGCAAAGGCACCAACTGTTATTCAAATAAATATTTATGGGAGTGCAATCTTTTTATGGTGATTTAATTCAGACTGGGAAAGTAGCAGCTTCAGAATTTCTTCAATGGAAATGTGACCTTTTGGTTAACCCAAAACCAATGGTTCCATCATGGACTGAGGCCGGTGCACGTCTTCTGGTAGCAAGAAACTTTGAACGGTACATGACCATCGGTAACGTGAGGTGAGGCTTGTACGAATTGATGTACTACACAAATCTGGTGATGATTCTCACTTTATTAGTTTGTGCACAGCATACTGGAACAAGGAGGCACTACGTTTAGTTTTGGTAGAGCATGTGAAAGATGCCCTGTAAAATCTGTGATACTAGTACATGACCCGCAATTCTATTGGAAGGTTCCCTTCTCTCTTCTTCAATCTCATCTGAAGATCTTTTATTTATCCCTCTTTTAAAATTACATTCTACTTCATCACATCTCATGCCAGACATATCTCATTGTGCCTTGACTTTTCATTAGATGGTAACAGAAGCAGACCTTGGTTTTGCATATTCCTACATCAATGGCTATATCTCATTTGTTGATAAGCGAGAAGGCCTTCTGAATCTTGTACTGGTAAGACCGTGTTCTGGTCAATTGGTTTGTACATATATTTATATAATACAGTAAAGTTATGATACTATAGGAAAGCACGTTCAAGATATCTCTGCCCATACAGTTCATGCAATTCTTGTTTTCAATCTTTTGTAATATGTTCATATGCATATTCTCAAAAAATTACAAGAAGCAACTCTGAAATCTCATGCTTACATTAATGGAGAAAGTACATTATATAGATTGTTCAGTTATACAAGTCCACACAGCTACTATTCTTTCTTTTTTTTACTGAATCTATGAGCCATATTGATATATACAGATCAGTTTGGCTAATAGAGGTGAACGCAAAAGGTTGAGCAGTGCCAGCAAAAGGTACCTTAATTCTAAAATACCATCTGAATTGTTTAATTTCATCAGAATGAAGGATGTTACATACATGAATGTGTTATTGCTAAACTCGTTCGAATATGCCTTGCAGTAGTAATATAAGGAAGGGCTGGTGGACACCCTTCCTTGGAATCACTGGGGTTGCATTTGCAAAATATATTTTGCGTCATGCTTCAAGGAAGAACTCTGTATCGAAAGCTGCTAAAAATATCTCTAAGCACTATGATCTGGTCAGTAGACTTTGTTTATTTTTTTCATAAAAATAATATCACTAACTGCTCAAGTTTTTTCTACAACTATTTTTCATAATTCAACAAATCAAAGGCATACATATTTCTAATTTGTTCCATCGATTCATATACTATACAAATCATTCGTTAATCTAAAAGAACTGACAAAGTATTAACAATTTTTTTTGCAATCTGATATATTTGTGTGCAGAGTAATGATTTCTTTGCTCTTTATCTGGATCCATCCATGACTTACTCTTCTGGTATCTTCAAGGTTTGGAAATCTTGTGATTTGATCTCTTACTAGTAAATTATGTAACTTTTTTCTCGAACAAGTAAATTATGTAGTGTAGTGCTGTGAACAATAGTGTACTCTTGAGATGGCTCGGTTACCTGGGTATCGATTCTAATGGTAGGCGGAGGACGAGAGCTTAGAAGCAGCCCAGCTACGTAAACTTGACAGTCTAATTAATAAGGTAAAAAGATCAATATGCATGGTGCTTTACTTGAACTCTTCCATCATAAATTTTTCCTGATATTGAGGTCGCCTCAATGTACACATTCCTTATCAACATGACCTAATGATGTCGTGATATTGCAATGAATCCATTTAACTGAAGGCTAAGGTGGAGTCCGGACATCATGTTCTTGATATTGGTAGTGGTTGGGGCACTTTAGCGATACGCTTGGTGAAGAAAACTGGTTGCAAGTACACAGGAATTACCTTGTCTGAGGAGCAACTGAAATACTCCGAGAGAAAGGTCAAAGAAGCGGGATTAGAGGTCAGTGATGTACCTTTCTAGTTAGTATTGTCGCACCGGAAAAAAGCCAAGATTGCAAATTGATCTACTGTATATGTAGGACCGCATAACTTTCCTCCTTTGCGATTACCGTCGAATACCAACTTGCCATAAGTTTGACAGGATTATAAGTTGGTGAGTATAGTACTACTGACAGATTAAAGGAGTGATCAGGGAAATAATAGACCAGCTGTTGATCTGATGAATATGTTTTATTCCTTGTTGCTTATTTAGTGAGATGATTGAACACGTCGGGCATGAGTACATGGATGATTTTTTTGGCTGCTGTGAGTACCATTTGGCAGACCGTGGCCTATTTGTCCTCCAGGTGCACCATCACCAACATATATTAATCTTATACCCATCGGTTGCATGATTGTGAGTAACAAACAAGTCATCAGCTAACTAATTTTCATTTCAAAACAAATTTATATGTACAGTTCATCGCGATACCAGAGGAATTGTACGACAAAATGAGGTTGCGGCCCGAGTTTATTAAGGAATATATCTTCCCAGGTGGCTGCCTACCTTCTCTAGCCCGGGTTGTGTCTGCCATGACTAATGCATCAAGGCTCTGGTATATGTGCTTGCAACTATACTTCGTAGCTATTGTCTAACTAAGACCTCAATGATTTATTAGTTACACCTATGCAGCGTACAACACCTTGAGAATATTGGGGACCATTATTACCCTACTCTGATGCATTGGAGGGACAACTTCGTGGCCAACAGAAAGTAAATACAAGCCCTCAATCTCTAGCAAATTAAGCTACGCATTATTTAAATTACTCAATTAGTAGTATTGCATTTTTTATTCTCTTGCAGAATTTGTAGCACATGACTCAATTAGTAGTATCCTCTTTCTAATCTTTTGCAGAAAAGTTTCTGCCCTGGGATTCGATGAAAAATTCATCCGTACTTGGGAGTACTATTTGTCATATTGTGCGGCTATGTTCAAATCACGCACAATTTTTGACTACCAGGTATGCACATACTATCCCCATTATATAATCAACAATACTAACCTTCAGTTATGTTCTAACTGTTGGTCGACTGTTTTATGTGTGCCACATGCAGATGGTGTTTTCTCGGCCCGGCAACGCCAAGTTGCCAAGCTATCTGACCATTGAGTAAATCGAAGACCTTGTGCTTTATGTATTCCGATATGTGTTGGATTAGTCTTGTTGTTTATGTGTTCTTGTGAGTCGTTGTCAGTCATGTATGTGTGTGGAGGAGACCGAGCAGGTCAGTAGGTACATGCGTGTGTTAGTTTGAATAAAGAGGACATGCTCTGCATGTAAGTGGTTGCATGTAAGTGCACTTTGCGGCTTGGAGGTGTGGCCAAGTGAAGCGTGGTTTGAAGAGTGATTATTTGAGTGAATCCTCCAGGGGCTGTCTTGAGTGGTCCTACCGAATCAAGGCCCCAACAAGCAAAGAACCAAGAGGGTGGTATAGTGCCTAGGGTCTGAGCCGGGACGTGCTACTGCTCGGAGAAAAATTGGCAGCTGGTGCACTTTTTGACGAGGTTGTGGGCGTCAATGAGAGCTGTGGGCTAGTAGAAGCCTGATAGAAAGGCCTTGCCCACGAGAGTTGATGCTCCTGCGTGGCTCCCACAGGTCCCGGAGTGGATTTCGCTGAGAAGGGCCACTCCGTCCTCCTAAGAGATGCACTTGCGCAGGGTTCTAGAGGATGCCGAGTGCTTGTACAGGTCGTTGCCGATAATGACGTAGCTTGCAGCACGCCTGGACAGTCTTTGATGCTCTTTTTTGTCTGTGTAAGACTTGTTGTTGACATTGAAGTCGATGATTGGAGCTCGCCAATCAGAGTCGATGACAAGCACTTCCTGACCCTCGGCTGGTACCAAGTCTGGCTTGATCGGGAGTTCTTCCTCGAGCTTCAATGTTGGGTTTTTGAGTGCCTGAACAAAGACTCCTGCCGGAACAAGAGCTCATCTAGACCCAAGCTTGGAGAGGATGCTTGCCGCCATGTTGTAGTCCCTAATGATACAGTGGAACTCGAGTCCATAGAACTTGGCTTCAAGTTTGCGTACCTCCTTGCAGTAGGCGTCCATCTTCTCCTGCGTGCATTCCCAATCCTTGTTTACTTGCTTGATGACTACCTTGGAGTCGCCATAGGCTAGGAGCCCTTTGATGCCAAGTGAAGCGGCGATCTGGAGACCGTGGATGAGAGCCTCGTACTCAGCGGCGTTGTTGGTGGCTTTGAAGAGCAGTTAAAGGACGTACTTTAGCTGCTCACCATTTGGAGAGATGAAAATAACCCCAGCGTCGGCGCCATCGAGGTTGAAGGCTCCGTCGAAGTACATCATCCAGTATTCGGGTCGGTGCTCGGGTGGTGGATCCAGGATCTCCGTCCATTCAGCAACGATGTCGACCATAGCCTGAGACTTTATTGTTGGTCGTGGGGCAAAATCAATGGAGAGCGCGCCGAGTTCCACTAACCATTTGACGACTCGGCCATTGGCATCCTTATTGTGAAGGATGTCACCAAGTGAGAATGAGGAAACAACCTTGACGCAGTGGCGGTAAAACACCGACAGCTGGCGCTCCAAGTAGGGGTGTTCATCGAAGATCACCTGGCGAACTCGATGGCAATCATCAACTCCACGCACATGCTTGGAAAAGGCACGACTTTCATTTTCGGCTCCTGAATCTACATCGCCAATGGCTTTGGTGGTTCAGCAGCCACCTCGCAGGCACAGGAAGTCGCAAGCGCCTGCATCGACAACTTTTTGATGCGAGCTTGACGACTCCATCGACAATCTCTGCGAGATGCTACTCCCTGACCTAGTTAGGGAACTCGAGCGAGAGCCCGGGTTCAACCCGATCTCCACTCGTGTTATGTTAGAACTCCTCAGATCGGATCTGATCCGGTCTGAGGGCCAGCGTATCCGATCCAAACTCAGGCTATGTAACTCGGCCACTGTCAATCAGGAGGCCGTGCACTCCAAGTCCCTCTCCAAATTGGAGGAGGACTTAGATCGCATACTACAACTTGGAGAAGGGGAAGCCACTGCACGTCGGGAGGCTCCCGTCTACGATAGCTATTCGGATTCTGATGACAACTCTGAGCCCACATTGGGCCGTCATCAGGTTCTGATGATCAAATGGACACCACGAGGCCAGTTCGTGTATTGGAAGGGCATGGAGCCCTCCGTGTCAGTGTTTTACCGCCAAGCCTACCTAGGGATACCCTAAGGTAGTAGAGTTGTAGGCAGGGTGCCGCCAAGATCAGAAACTAGAAGGTGCAAACAACACAAGGTTTAGACAGGTTCGAGCCATGAGTTGCGTAATACCTAAGGCATGTGGAGTAGCATCGGATCCACTGCTGAGGAGCTTGCTTGCTGTCATATTTGGTGATGCCAATCGGCTTGAAGCCGACAGAGTAGGCGTACAGGCTGAATCGGCGTGTGAATGCTGAGAAGCGGTCGCTGTCGTCCGGGACACGGTAGCCGTTGGCTGCAGCTCGCTCTTCTCGCCTAGCGTCGATGACGGTGCGAGCATTGCGGCCTTCGTTGATGCGATGGCGGAGATCTTCCGTAGGGAGCTCCGTGAGTGGTCGGTGGCGATTATGACTAGCCGCCGGGCATGCCAGAGGTGGCTCTTGGTGAGGCCTGGGCGGTTGTCTTGGTCTTCCACCGGCAGTGCGACTACCTTCGGCAGCGTCATTGCCACCATCATTGGGTCTTGCTGGTTGCAGCGGCCTTCCTCCCGCAGTCCGACTACCTTCGAGCTGGCTGTAGCCGACCTGCTCGGTGTGCACTGATGATGTTGGGTTCTGCCGGTCGAGCTGGAGCCAGGCCTTCTGGGGTAAGTAAGAGAGCTTTTTGTGCGGCGGGATCTTCACTGGATGCGAGTATGGCCGCGGCAGAGGCAATGTTTGCGATCAGGGTACAGAAACCCCGCTCCCCAGCTGCCGCGAACTCGGCACCCAGTGTAGAGCTAGTGGCCATCACTGGAACCCTTAGTGTAGAGCTAGTGGAAAATACACATATACCCAAAAGTTTTAGATGAGGTGAAGTGCGTACAAAGATGACACCACAGGGCAAGGGAGAGAAAGAATGAGAGAACTGCTAAGAGATACACATCCACAACATCAAAATTGAAAGGAATGTATAGCATTTGTGTAGTTTTGTGTGTCTTGCTACTAGCTTTAACAAAAAATAGCTAATAATTTCAGATGACATGCCCAAACCTGATGAAATGGTTTGAAGGGCTGGGGGTGGAGCCATCGGACATGTCATTCTCAGCAAGCATGCGGTTGGGCAAAGGTGTAGGCTTCGAGTGGGGCAGCCGCAATGGTGTATCTGGTGTTCTGGCGCAGAAGAGCAACCTGCTTAGCCCCAGGTTCTGGCTCGTGGTCCGTGAGATATTCAAGTTCAAGAATCATGCTCTCAGGTGAGCTAGCCTGCAACAATGCTTCTTTTCATCTTTTAGTTTTAGTTTTGAAGATATATAACGCTCTCCACAACGCTGAGTTGTGTCATGTGTTCATGTATATGGTTACTGAATGATTGATTGGTTTGCTCATCACTTCTTTTGATCTGAAGGTACCTGGAGGACCATGGAAGAGACTCTGACCGCAACGAGACTTTGGGGAAGTTCATTCAGTCACACAGATACTCGCAGCTCTTCCAGGATGCTTACCTTGTATGCAACTAGCTGACTTGTATATACTCCTCTACATCTTCTTATCATCAGTTCAAGTTTAACAGTGTGGCAAAACTACATGTCCGCTGCAGATTCCAATGTGTGCATGCATCTGGTCCTGCCCGCCAGATGGAGTATTGGGCTTCCCAGCTCTCCTCGTCCTCTCATTTTTCCGCGACAATCATCTTCTCGAGGTGCCTACATATAGATGCATATCTACTTCAGATGTTGATTTCTGTCTTCTCTCTAAATTTCTTAATACTCATCGTGAATCGGAAGATAGCTTGTTAGTCTGACTAATACCATGGTGCTAATTCATTAAATGGAACATTATACATTGCATTCAGTTGTTTGGTCGGCCGCAGTGGCTCACCGTCAAGGGTGGTTCGGGGTCCTATGTGAGCAAGGTACTGTAATTTTTCTTCAGTAAAAAGTAGGAACGAATCAGGACGGTGTAGCATATAACCCTTCGTGTATGAGCAGGTCAGGGAAGAGTTGGAGAGCATGGGGTGTGAAGTAAAAACTGGCTGTGAAGTCAAATCTGTTTCAAGGTTCAACGAAGGTATATCCGCTGTTCTGTATCCATGTAGATGTTTCTTGCGCTTCATTAAAAATAGATGCATGGGCGGGTGCGATAGCGGCACTACAAGTTATGTAATGCAAAATAGTGTCACAGAATAATTTGTTTTTTCTTTGTTAACATCTATACAAGATCCATAGAAATAAATTGGCATAATCTTATAAAGATAATATCCTACCTAATATGACTGAACAACCCATAAATGGATGCGGGACACTAATAAATGGACAAGGAGTACAAGGTGACATCAAAATGCATACCCATAGGGGCGTGACCCAAGAAGCGCACTGTTGTTCTGTACTTTACCTGGGACTGATCCAAATATTCGCAAAATCTCCCATCGCTCGGATCTCCCTTTGTACGAGGAAGTGGTCTGTGCTTGAATTGGTAGAGGCAGCGTTGCATACAAGCGCATATGGTAGCCTGAAGGCAGCAGGTAACAGCACTCACTAGCACATTGAAGACAGTCCGTGGAACTGCAGCTTCACGTGTTATGGGATCCACCACAAGGTTTGGAGTAAAGGATTTGGTCAATGATAGTAAACTTGTTTGGTCCTCAATTAAGGAGAAGTAGTGCTTTTACATGATCGAGCTTTGCAACTTTGTTCTGATTGTTATTGCTCGTATTATCGAACTAGATGCGAAAGCACTTTGACCAAACTATGGATGGCAATCTCTGGTCTTCCAAAGCAGAAGGTCTGAGAATTGGTCCAGACCTCAAATAAAGGTGCCAATTGGGAAACTGGAATCTTGCAGCAGATGGGGTTACATTTTATTAGGTTTTTACTGGTCTGAGGCAGCTCTGGACGATGCTGCCAGTGTCAATAGCGGTGGGAAGGCATTTACAGTTTACTTGGATTCAGGAAGAAATGTTTTTGAATTGCCCACTACAGTTACGACTTCCTATTGTAAATTACCCTACTTATTCACTTATGAGAAAATGTTACGCTGCTGTGGAAACAGGTTACCAAATTTTAGGTTGACGGTTCAGAGGAGATGTACGACAGCATCATATTTTGTCTTCACGCTCCTGATGCTCTAAAAGTACTAGGAGCTGAAGCAACACTTGATGAACTGAGGATTCTTGGAGCTTTCAAGTATATCAACAGGTAACGCTGCCGTCTATTTTGTTATTCTATAATGATTAGATCTTTTTTTTGAAAGGAAAATAATGATTATATCTGATACAACATTTTCCCATCTCTTGTATTCTCCTTTTCGGCAGTGACGTGTACTTCCACTGTGATGAAAGTTTGATGCCACATAATTCCTACGCATGGAGCTCCAGGAACTTCCTGGGGACAACAAGCAGTGACGTCTGCGTAACCTACTGGCTAAACATACTTCAGGTGCCTAAGTAACCTACCAACGTCATGAAGTAACATTACCTTTTGATATTTTTCATGTCATGGATGATCAATTAATATATTTATTATCTTTTACACCACATGGAATGATGATGAGTAACAGAGAAACCTTCTTCTTCCTTTATTTTTGCTAGAACATTGAATCTTCGAGGCCTTTTCTTGTGACATTTAACCCTCCTCGTATTCCCAATCATGTATTGCTCAAATGGCAAACGAGCCACCCAATTCCGTCCATGGCTGCTGCAAAGGCTACCCTTGAGCTCAATAACATCCAAGGAAAGAGGGGAATATGGTTCTGTGGCCCGTATCAAGGTTTCAATTGTTTCACTGCAACCTGCCGTTAACTAATTTCAATATAATTTTAAGTCTAAAATGTCCCTTTTTCATGAATAATTAACAGGCTACAGATTCCACGAGGACAGTGTGAAGGTATTTACCGCGCACCAGCCCTTTTAAATTCAATCGCAAAGGCACCAACTGTTATTCAAAAATAAATATTTTTGGGAGTGCAATCTGTTTATGCATGGTGATTTATTTCAGGCTGGGAAAGTAGCAGCTTCAGAATTTCTTCAAAAGAAATGTGACCTTTTGGTTAACCCAAAACCAATGGTCCCATCATGGACTGAGGCTGGTGCACGTTTTCTGGTAGCAAGAAATTTTGAACGATACATGACCATCGGTAACGTGAGGTGAGGCTTGTACGAATTGACTACACAATCTCTGGTAATGATTCTCACTTTATTAGTTTGTGCACAGCATGCTGGAACAAGGAGGCACTACGTTTAGTTTTGGTAGAGCATGTGAAAGATGCCCTGTAAAATCTGTGATACTAGTACATGACCCGCAATTCTATTGGAAGGTTCCCTTCTCTCTTCTTCAATCTCATCTGAAGATCTTCTATTTATCCCTCTTTTAAAATTACATTCTAGCTCATCACATCTCATGCGAGACATATCTCATTGTGCCTTAACCTTTCATTAGGTTGCAACAGAAGCAGACCTTGGTTTGGCATATTCCTACATCAATGGCTATATCTCATTTGCTGATAAGAGGGAAGGCCTTGTGAATCTTATAGTGGTAAGACTGTGTTCTGGTCAATTGGTATGTACATATTTATAAAAATACAATAAAGTTATGATACTATAGCAAAGCACGTTCAAGATAATTCTGCCCATACAATTCATGTTTTCAATCTTTTGTAATATGTTCATATGCAAATTCTCAAAAAATGACCAGAATCAAGTACTGAAATCTCATGTTAACATTAATGGAGAGAGTACATTATATAGATTGTTCAGTTATACGAGCCCACAAAGCTACTGTTCTTTTATTTTCTGACTAAATCTATGAGCCATATTGGTATACAGATTAGTTTTGCTAATAGAGGTGAATACAAAAGGTTGAGAAGCAGCGCCAGCAAAAGGTACCTTAATTCTAAATTACCATCTGAATTGTTTCATCAGAATGAAGGATTGTACATATATGAATGTGCTATTGTTAAACTTGTTCAAATGTGCCTTGCAGCAGGAAGGGCTGGTGGGCACCCTTTCTTGGAATCACCGGAGTTGCATTTGCAAAATATATTTTGGTCATGCCTCAAGGAAGAACTCTGTATCAAAAGCTGCTAAAAATATCTCTAAGCACTATGATCTGGTCAGTGGACTTTTTTTATAAAAATAATATCACTAACTGCTCGAGTTTTTTCTATAACTATTTTACATAATTCAACAAATTAATGTCATATGTGTTTCTAATTTGTTGCCCCCATCCATATTGTACAAATCATTTGTTCCCATAGTCTAAAAGAACTGACAAAGCACTAACAGATTTTTTGCAATCTGAAATATTTGTGTGCAGAGTAATGATTTCTTTGCTCTTTATCTGGATCCATCAATGACTTACTCTTCTGCTATCTTCAAGGTTTGCCAATATTGTGATTCGATCTCTGGCTAGTGAATTATATAACTTTTTTCTCGAACAAGTAAATTATGTAGTGTAGTGCTGTGAATAATAATATATTCTGGAGATGGCTCAGTTACCTGGGTATTGGTTCTAATTAATGGTAGGCGGAGGACGAGAGCTTAGAGGCAGCCCAGCTACGTAAACTTGACAGTCTAATTAATAAGGTAAAAAGATCAATATGCATGGTGCTTTGCTTGAACTCTCCATCATAAATTTCTCCTGATATTGAGGTCGCCTCAATAGACGCGTTACCTTATCAACATGACCCAATGATGTCCTGATGTTACATTGAATCCATTTAACTGAAGGCTAAGGTGGAGTCGGGGCATCATGTTCTTGATATTGGTAGTGGTTGTGGCACTTTAGCGATACGCTTGGTGAAGAAAACTGGTTGCAAGTACACAGGAATTACCTTGTCTGAGGAGCAACTGAAATACTCCGAGAGAAAGGTCAAAGAAGCGGGATTAGAGGTCAGTGATGTACCTTTCTAGTTAGTATTGTCGCACCGGAAAAAAGCCAAGATTGCAAATTGATCCACTGTATATGTAGGACCGCATAACTTTCCTCCTTTGCGATTACCGTCGAATACCAACTTGCCATAAGTTTGACAGGATTATAAGCTGGTGAGTATAGTACTGCTGACAGATTAAAGGAGTGATCAGGGAAGTGATAGACCAACTGTTGATCTGATAAATATGTTTTATTCCTTGTTGCTTATTTAGGGAGATGATTGAACATGTCGGGCATGAGTACATGGATGATTTTTTTGGGGCTGTGAGTACCATTTGGCAGACCATGCCTATTTGTCCTCCAGGTGCACCATCACCAACATATATTAATCGTATGATTGAGAGTAACAAACGGTCATCAGCTAACTAGTTTTCATCTTCAAAACAAATTTATTATATGCACAGTTCATCGCGATCCCAGAGGAATTGTACGACAGAATGAGGAGGCGGCCCGAGTTTCTGAAGGAATATATCTTCCCAGGTGGCTGCCTACCTTCCCTAGCCAGGGTTGTGTCTGCCATGACTAATGCATCAAGGCTCTGGTATGTACTCAACTGCACTTCCTAGCTGTTGTTTAACTACGACCTCCATGATTTATTAGTTCTTTCTTGAGCACACCTGTGCAGCGTACAACACCTTGAGAATATTGGGGACCATTACTACCCGACTCATGCACTGGAGGGACAATTTCGTGGCCAACAGAAAGTAAATACAAGCCCTCGATCTCTAGCAAATTAAGCTATGCATTATTTAAATTACTCAATTAGTAGTACTCTATATTTTTTATTCTCTTGCAGAAATGTTTTATTTGTAGTACATGACTCAATTAGTAGTCTCCTCTTTCTAATCTTTTGCAGAAAAGTTTCTGCCCTGGGATTCGACGAAAAATTCATCCGTACTTGGGAGTACTATTTGACATATTGTGCGGCTTTGTTCAAATCGCGCACAATTATGGACTACCAGGTATGCACATACTATCCCCACTATATAATCAACAATAGTAAACTTCAGTTATGTTCTAATAACTGCTGGTAAACTGTTTTGTATGTGTGCCACATGCAGATGGTGTTTTCTCGGCCAGGCGATGCCAAGTTGCCAAGCTATCTGACCATTGAGTAAATGGAAGACCTTGAGCTTATGTATCCCGATATGTGTTGGAGTTAACTGTGTTGTTCATGCTCTCATGTGAGTTGTAGTCAGTCACGTATGTGTGTGGAGGAGATCGAGAAAGTCAGTAGGTGCATGCGTGAGTTGGTTTGAATAAAGAGGACATGATCTGCATGTAAGTGGTTGCATGCAGGAAGTCCATGCAGGTGTGCACTTTGGCTTGGAGGTTTGGCCAAGTGAAACGTGGTCTAAAGAGTGGTTATTTAAGTCTTGTAATCAGCTTGCTTAAGTGTGTTGAAGAGAGGCACTGGTGTGGGGTGCCACAAATAAGTATGCAAGAATAATGGATGCACTTTAAACAAAGCCCATCCCTTTTCCTCTCTAAACAACAAGCAATCAGATCAACTAGCAACAGAAATTGCATTGTCTACGAAGAGGATCTTTTTCAGACAGCTTGACCTTTTGGTCTTCAACCACCAGTGCAGTTAGTTTAGCAACGGTGTGTTTGGTGTCATATGGAACTGTGATCTCCCCAATGCTCACATCCTTCAACGAAGCAGTCATGAATGGAACCATCTTGCCCTTCACACTGTACTACAGTTTACAAAGCAACAGCAATTAGAAATCAGAGCAAATCACTTCGAGGATTTTCTATAGTGTCCACGAGTTACTAGTATAAATTACAAAGGTCCACACAGCTATAAACTTTATCCTAATGTTCTGACTGTTATAGCAGTTAGTTACAGCATTTACAGCTACAAGGATGTAAGTTTTGGGAGCTGAAAATCAACGACTCTGCACCAAAGAGAAGACTCTAGTTCTGGACTTCTGGTTCACGGATACGAAAGAGAATTCGATTGTCAAAAGGAATAAAGAAATTGGGAACGTAGACTTTGTAACAGATGCACATTCAGAGCAAGCATATGAACCGAAATTTAGTGCAAAAGTGAACATATACACGACCAATCAGCTATACCTATATACCAGATGAACAAACATATTGATGCAGGGATGCAGGGGAACCAAAAGAACTATGATCTGCATTCCAATTTCACCCCATCAATAGTGCGTTGAAGAAGAATCAGGCAGCCTGTATGTTGGTGATCGGGGGCTGGGGAGAGTGGGCCTTGGCTGGCTTTGGGGTTACCTGGGTTGGCCGGCCGGGGTCGGTGGAGCTGGCGGACAGCCGTTTGGACGGGGCTGGCGTAGTGCCGTTGGATGCGGCGGCGGCAACGTGGTCATGGACGGGAGAGCAGAGCGCGTGGAGCGCCGCCGCCTCGGCGCAGTCCGGGCCGTGGGAGCGCCCCTTGATGGGCTGCGAATGGCTCCGCCGTGGGCCGTGGCCCACCGCGCCCCGCCTCACATAGCTAGTGGTCAATTTCTTTTCCGCAAGCCCGCTTTTAATTTGTTGGACAGACCTGGGTTTGTTTTTTTTTCTTCTTCTTTTGGTGGCCCTGTTTTGTGCGTCCATTCCTCTTTTCTTCGTTGCATCCCCAATCAGGTAGCGGAGTACTACTCTTGATGATATTTGTATCATTGCATGTTCTGGTTTACACTCAGTTTGTTTTCGACGAGAACGTCGCCTACCACTAAAAGCACAGCGCTGTTAAATTCTATAAAATTCGCTTCTACAGAGAGTCGAACCTAGGATCTGATGTGCTACTGAGGCTCTAAATGCTCTTTCGCTAGTGTTTCTCGATTTGATCTCTTGGGTTCATCAGAACATTCAACATCTTGCTGATGATATTAAGGAAAAGGTTGCTTTGAAGGCAAATAGATATATGCAATAAGCAAGTGTGAGGAGTTGATGCGAAATTAACCACGATGGAAGTCAGCACGAGACCATCTCTTTTTATAATGTGCATGTTTGATGCTAACATTTTCTGATTGATTCAAATAAACTTTTAGTAGTGTTTACTGCCTCAATATTTCATAGCAGATGTGATGGGCTAGAAACACTACATACATACCGACAAATTAAATTACTAGGGTGCGATTAGTAAAGTTTTACCGCGTTGCTAGCTGAGGAACCAGCAAATTACATGATCCAAAAATCACTACGAAGGCCCTAGTGTGCGTGCATCGATGGGACTTGCACTACTGTGTGAACATGAACATTCCCAGTTCAAACGAATGTAGAAAATGTTCTGAATGAGCAAAGAAAGAAGAAGCAGGTCTGTCCGAAACGCCTACAACATATGCTTGTTCCTCTGTTCGCACGCCCCTCATCATACATGACTGTTCCTAGCAATCTACTGCAACGGGCACACCCTTGCACTAGGAGGAAGCTCTTTCATGCTGGAGGTTAAATAAATAAATACTCCCTCCATACTGGTATTAGAGGTCGTTTAGGAAAGGATTGTGCATACAAAGAAGTGATTAATTAGGGTAGAGTTTTCCCCGTTTGCCCTTATTAAATAGTGCTGCGTGTGTATCTTGAATGACAATTGCATGCAGCTCAACTGGTTAGTGCTTTGAGTCCCCAGACGTGTGTATCTTGAATTTGCATGGTACTGTGCGCGCGCGTTGGGCTGAGCTGCATGGCGCGTTTTTTTCCAAGTTTGGTGCATGGCGCGCTCCGTGGCCGCTCGTTTTTTTTGCAAGGCATTGTTCGCTCTTTTTTTTTTCTTTTCTGGCGTGTTGGCTGCGCGCCCATTTTTTTCTTCGGTGGCTACGACGCTTGGGTTCTAGCTTTTCTTTGCTCATCTTTTTGCCGTTTCGTCGAATTTGCATGGTACTGTGCGCGCGCGTTGGGCTGAGCTGCATGGCGCGTTTTTTTCCAAGTTTGGTGCATGGCGCGCTCCGTGGCCGCTCATTTTTTTTGCAAGGCATTGTTCGCTCTTTTTTTTTCTTTTCTGGCGTGTTGGCTGCGCACCCATTTTTTTCTTCGGTGGCTACGACGCTTGGGTTCTAGCTTTTCTTTGCTCATCTTTTTGCCGTTTCGTCGAATTTGCATGGTACTGTGCGCGCGCGTTGGGCTGAGCTGCATGGCGCGTTTTTTTCCAAGTTTGGTGCATGGCGCGCTCCGTGGCCGCTCGTTTTTTTGCAAGGCATTGTTCGCTCTTTTTTTTCTTTTCTGGCGCGTTGGTTGCGCGCCCAATTTTTTCTTCGGTGGCTACGACGCTTGGGTTCTAGCTTTTCTATGCTTTTCTATTTAAAGCGCGTACCATCCTTGCTCCGTGCATCAAACTTCCACATGCAACAGAATAGCCCCGTGTACTCCTTGCTAGCGTAGAGTGCACAACAATGCCTACCTTTGATCTAAACGAGCTTCCGGTTGAAGATGAAGACTTCCACCAGGTGGAGGATGCCGACGAGCTTGACGAAGACTTTCAGCAGGTGGAGGATGCCGACGAGCTTGACGAAGACTTCCTGCAGGTGGAGGATGCCGATAAGGTTGACGAAGACTTCGAGCAGCAGCCGGTGGAAAATGGCAACGGTAATCTCAACGCGGATCCAGTTGTGATTAGTTTTCTTTTTGATATTTGGTCATCTCTCATATTCAAGCTTCCTTTTTGATAGGAATTGATCTGGACTTACCACTAGATGAATATGGCGCTGTTGATTTCGATTTTGTACAAAACCTCGCTGGTAAGATGAACCTCACTTACATTCGGTCAATACACTATGCTCTTAACAAAAAACGTTGGATTGACTGTGTTTGATTTTTTAACAACTAGAACATGTTGTTGAGGCTCCTGTTGAAGTAAACCACCGAAGGAAAGAAATGACAGATGATCTCAGAAAACAAGTGTACCAAGCTTTGTTGGCTAGAAGCAAGAATGGGAAACTAGGCAAGAAAGATTCAAGAATTGTTGTTGATTATTTTTTATTACACATTCGTACAGTTCAGCGCTTATGGAATCGAGGTAAAATACCACTTGCTCAAAATATTCCGGTTGTGGTTGCTAGCCAAAAGAAGGGTAGATGTGACCGTAAAGCAATCCCGTTTGATTTAGAACAATTGCGCAATATTCCTCTCAAAGAAAGAATGATCATAGAAGATGTTTGTAGCAAACTTAACTTGAGCAAATGGAAGATACAAAGGTATCTGAGAAAAGGATTTCTTAGGCGGCACTCTAGTAGCATCAAACCATACCTCACTGATGCTAACAAGAAGGCTCGGTTGCAATTTTGTATTAACATGATTGAGACGGGTTTTCTTGATGATCCAAGATTTAAGGTATTGTTTGACTTTGTGTTCATTGATGAAAAATGATTTTACCTCTCACAAAAATCTGAGAAATATTACTTGCTAACCGAAGAAGATGATCCTCATCGTACTTCTAAGAACAAGAATTACATCCCTAGGCTCATGTTCTTGTGTGTTTGTGCTCGCCCGAGGTTTAGAGATGGAGAGTGTATTTTTGATGGAAGAATTGGTTGTTTTCCACTTGTCACTTATGAACCAGCTGTGAGAGGTTGTAGAAGAACCAATCGTGTCCGTGGAGACTTGGTTATGAAGCCCATTACTTCAATCACTAGAGACATGATTAGGAATTTCATGGTAAACAAAGTATTGCATGCCATTCGAGTGAAACAGCCAAGAGAAGATTTGGACAAACCAATTTTCATACAACAAGATAATGCACCTACCCATTTGCGTGTGAATGATCCGTTTTTTTTGTGAGGCTGCTAAGCAAGATGGATTAGACATTCGCCTAATTTGTCAACCACCTAATTCTCCGGATTTCAACATTCTTGACTTGGATTTTTTTCGAGCTATTCAAGCTATTCGATACAAGAAGAATGTAGAAACGGTACAAGCTCTAGTTCCAGCGGTGGAAGAGGTAAAATATCACTTGTTTCATTGTTTCTTCAACAACTAATTTACTCATTGATTGATTTCTTGCACACATGTTTTGTAGACATTCATAGAATATTGTCCACACAAAGCAAATAGAACGTTTGTAACACTACAAAGTGTTTTGAAGGAAGCCATGAAGGTTAAAGGAAACAACAATTTCAAGATTCCTCACATGCAAAAAGAAAGACTAGAGAGAGAAGATCGGCTGCCATTGCAAATCCCTTGTGAACTATCGTTGCTAGCTGAAGCCATTGCTAGTCTTTCTGCATCAAACAATTAGAGGAGGCATGTTAGCTTATGCAGCAAAATAGTAGAGGCATGTTAGCTTGAATGAATGAGACATGTAACCTTACCGATTGTCTATTCTTCTTTGTTTGCATCATTTTTCATCTTCCTTTGTTCGTCCAACTTGTTCTGAATGTGCTCAGGCACAAGAATTGTCTCGCCGCTCATTTGAAGCTTGTCCACATCAAGAATGTAAATCAAACAATCAAACTTGTCTTGGTCATCTAATATCCTAGCAGCGAGATCGTAGTCACGATGAACAAGACGGCAACGCTCGCAACTGCTAGCTTCACGGCGAGCTAGGCGGTAGGCTACAACGTCGTTGTCGCCGTGGATAGTATTGCAGCGCTTGCAAAGAGTACCTTGTGACTCGGGCTCCATGGAGTCTGGCACCATGTCCGGCAAGGAGTCCGACTCCAAGGAGTCCGGCACGAAGTCCGACAGGGACTCCGGCACGGCGATCTCCTCTGGCGCCAAGGACTCCGGCAAGGACGCCGATACGGCGAGCTCCTCCGGCGCGACCTCCTCCGACGCCAAGGAGTCCGGCGCGAGCTCCTCCAGCGCCTCCAAGGCTGCCTCCATGGAGTCCAGTGCATCCTCCTCTGGAGCCTCCATGGAGTCCGGCGCCAACTCATCCGCATCCGTGGCCTTCGGCGCCAACTCCGCCGCATCCATGGAGTCCGGTGCGTCCATGCCTCGGCGAGCGCTAGGGTTCATCGAGCAGCAAGCGCGGCGGCCGACGGCGAGCGCGGGTGGTTCATGGGGCGGCGGGCAACGACGAGGGAGACGAGAGGATGCTGAGGGGCAGACGACAGCGAGGGAGACGAGAGGCAAGGAATCATGGCGTGGAATTAAGAAGCAGCGTGGATGGAAAACGATGCAGCAGAACGGTCGCCGCATTAATTAGAACGCATGCAGCAACGAAGAGGCAGGGGCAAAGCCATCCGTTTTGCGAGCGCGGGGGAGGAGCGACATCTATTTTGCATCTACGTCAATCCCCCAGAACGACTCCTAATAGCAGTATGGAGGGATTGTTCACTATGTCAGAACACTTCATTAGCCTCATCAGAAATCTGCATCTGTGATATGTCCATATTAGAGACGCGGAAATTCGCGTCTGTGATATGTCCACATCAGAGACGCGGTTTATTAAAATGCATCTCTGATGTAGATCATCAGAGCAGCAGCTGGTTAAAATGCGTCTCTAATGTTGATCATCAGAGATGCAGCTGGTTAAAACGTGTCTGTGATATTCAACCATCAGCGATGCATACTAACAACCAGAGTCTCTAATGACTTCTAGATCAGAGACTTGAAGTGTACCCACGTCTGAGATAATTGCCATTCCACAAACCACCACCAGTATACTCATCATACCCCATGGCATCACGTACCATTTCCTCCAAGTTGTCAGCCATATGGACATATTTACCACCGATATCAACAAGATCTTTGTCGCTAGGATCATGACTGTTATCCTAACCGCCAAATAGTGCTCCTGACTGGGATGACTACCAAAGAGTCCTTCCTCATCAACCTGACCGGCGGTCCGACTACCAGATAATCCTTGATCCACACAACCGGTCTGCAGGTCTCGATAATTAATTCCTTCCTCACCGTGCATGTTCCAATATTTGTAGTCATGCATGAAACCCCGAATGATCAAGTGAGCATGGACATGCATTGAACTTGTGAACCTTCTATCATTCTGGCAATCAATGCATGGACAACACATAGCAGACTTGGCTGATTCAACATATCCACCTCCGCTGCTCTGATGAATGACTTTAGACCATTTAAGTACTCTTCACAAGTACGGTTTTTAAGATGCATCCATGACTGGTCCTCCATCTACATAATTAAGCAACAAAACAGTTATGCATGTTAGTTAATAAAAGAACCTCAATCATGAAAGGGGAAAAAATTCAGATATATATATATCTACATGAGCAAATTCAAGCAATGCAGAGAGCTCTAGTAGAATAAAAAAGATGTTACAATGCTTATCAAATGTTGAAGAGAAAGATTAACCAATTAACTAAAGATGTGTAATTACTCTTCAAGATAGCACTACAGTGCAATAAGAGAGCCATCCATGCCAATTTTCTTATTCCAATTGAACTATACAATCTTGCATTGCATTTTCATGTGAGTTTGTTTGAAAGTACATGGTTCATATTTTAGTAAAATCCTTAAATGGTTAAGAACAGGACATCCATATCTTAAGCAAACAAAAGCACATGGAAAAAGCAGTCCTAAATCAGTTGCATATGAACATAACAAAGTTATAGTTGTTATGAACAATGAGTTTATATAGCATGGAAAAAGTAGTTCTAAATAGTTGCATTTTTCCTATTTGAGAGCATGAACCATGTTATGAACAATGAGTTTATACAACATGGTCTGTTAAAACTCCCAAGTCCAAACAGTGCTAAAACCAGATATCAATAAGGTACCAGATGATTCAGCACAATGTGATAGGACTATCCTCTCATATCCATCACCATCCTGCAAGAAAAAATTCCAAAATAAGGATTCATACTAGCAAGATACAATTTTGATGTCAGATTGTTTTTTCAGTGACCACAATTGTACACAGCCAAGATTGCGTAGCAAATCTAAGTTACTTCAATTCTGCATTGAGTGAACACACCTTTCAGACATTTCGTCGAACAGAGGAGGGGCAGCCCCGCCGGGGATGGCGTGGAGGGGCGCGACCTCCATGCCAGAGATGGTGCGCGTGCAGCCAGGGCAGCCCCTCCTCTGTTCGTGGAGGTGCACCACCGTGGATAGCTGGTCTGGACGTGGTCTGGACGGAGTGGGAGGGTCTAATATAGCGCCCATAATCAGAGACATGGGTCAATAAAACAAGTCTATGATAGTTGTGGTGGTAAACACAGACCCATCTTCTAAAACCGCGTCTGAGATACACCACCTTATCAAAGACGTGTTTCACTAAAACCGCAACTCTAATGACTGATCATATTATCTCAGACGTGTTTAGTTCATCCGCATCTCTAATGTTTCCACATCAGAGATGCGTCACGTCTACAGCCGTTGGTGACCAACACATCAGAGACGTGTCCTGTTGACGCGCGTCTCTAGTATGGTATTTGAGACCCATTTTAATTCTGCGTCTCTAATGAGGGTGTCTTTTTGTGACTTTCTTACATAGTGATTGCCGCCAGCCGGCCAGCTTTGTCGCTGGAGATCAGACGAGATCCATGTGGGTGTGCCTGTGTGGCTTCTAAAGTTCTAAAGCAGGACAAGCCTCCACGCACGCAAACTCCTGCATGTACATGTACTCTCTGTGCCACCTAGACTCGCAAGGCTTTGCCATTGTGCCACCTAGACTCGCAAGGCTTTGCCACGTCGGATCTTTTAACTGTAAGCCACGTAATGTGCTCTTGCCCGAATAGATTTCAAATCTTCAAAAAATTATCTTCTGTATGAGGTGCGATGAAAATCTCACTACATGTGGAGTAGCTTCCGAGCCTTAGATTTAATCGAAGAATCAGGCTGAGGGTCCAATTAGTCTTGAATCTTCTTTCCTTTGTCTTCCAAACAAGTCGCTTGTGACACGTATTCTGCAGCCCCCGTTCCTTGAATCCAAATCCCAAATTTGGAAAAAAGGATCCAAAAGAACGTGGCATGTGTTGTAGAATTTTATAGAATCTGAATTGATGGTTAAAATACCACTCAAAATAAATCTTATCCCAAAGGACCCTTAGGTCGCCGCTAGTTATTTAACAACGCAGTAACCTAGGAATACCTTTTTCGCCTTCAGTTTTCATATGAGTCAGCATCTGAGTGGTTTTGCGGCGTCCATCTCCCGAGCTTACGAGCTAGGCGAGGCGTAGAAGCCACGTCGAGTAGTTATTGGTGCCCAGTCCCTGAGCATGGGAGCTAGCGAAGCCATCGTAGATGTGCCGAACGAACTGGAGAGTTGTTGCTGAAGCTCGATCTGAAAAAAGACAATGCATACATTATGTAGCATAATGTGAAGATACCAAAATTTATGTGGTGTAAAATTAAACTTGTTGTGTCGAGCTCTTGTTTAGGCCATGTAAATCTACCGAGTAGTCCGCCTGCTACGTTTAAGCACCTGGTCCTATTTTAGTCGTTGCTCACAGCTGAAAAGGACCATGATGTCGCCAAGAGGGGGGTGAATAGGCGAACCTACAAATTTTCACTCCAAAGCAGCAGATAAAATTCACTACCTGCCAAACCTGAAAAATCCGGAACTTCCGAATTTGAGCAGGGCAGTAGATGAACTCAGAGCTTTCAGGTTTTGCAAACTAGAACTTTTAGGTTTACACAGAGTAGAGTAAACACAATAATTCTAGTACGAGTAAATGAATGCAAGTTCAAACCCCAAATGTAGAGTAGGCTCAGTGGAGTTTCTAGAGCAGGTCCACACAATCCCTGCACTTACAAAAATAATAATCTCTACAAGAACACAAGTGTCTAATGGAGAGCTTCTCAAATCCACCAGATAATATCAAACACAATTGACACAAGGATTTTTTACCAAGTTCGGATTCACTGCATGTGCTACACAAGCTCAGTGAATCCTACTCTCCGTTGAGAAGCTCCGCGAAGCCTCCCCACCAAGGCGCTACACAAGCACACCTTGGCCTTCCACTATCTTGATTCCCTTCCCTTGCGGAGGTGGAAACCGACCCTTACAAACTTCCAGCGACAGCCCACACGATTGGGTGCTTGCCGAGCAACACCTAGCCATCTAGGAGCCAAAGCTCCAAGAGTAAAAAATGTGAAACACACGATTTCGGCCAAACTCAAGTGCTCAAGGTTTGTTGTGCTCTATGTTGTTCTCAAGCTTTCACTCTCTCAAACCCAACTCAAAGATATTATAAGAATCATACAATCTCACAAAGGGGGTTAGTGAGAGCTCAACAAGGCTACTAAACTTTCTTAGGATGACTAGGAAGCAGTTAAATAATGCCTGGAACAGCAGCCCACCAAGGAGGGGGTTCAAGGGTATAAATAGCTGGTTCCAAAGAAACTAGCCGTTATGTGATAGTTAGAACCCGAAACTTCCGGATCCCTATATCCGGAACTTCCGGATTTTCAAACCAACTATCCGTTAGTGCCACGTGTGCCAAATCCGGAACTTCCGGATTGGGGAATTCGGAACTTCCGAATTCCCTCTGGCAGAGAAATGAAATGTACACGTGAGGCCCTTTGTGTTTCTCTCAACTCACTTAGGTTATTTGAGCACTAAGACTTAACCAAAACACAATATAATGCATCTCTCTAGGTAGTACGGCACCCCTATACTCAAGATCAAAGATAGATTACATTTCAACCACTTGAGTTTCTCAAAAGTGTACCATATCGTGCCTTAATCATTCTCAATCCGAGGAGTGCATCCGACTTGGTTTCTATAACTTGAGCACAACTTTCTTGAGCTAGTGACTTGAACCCTTATCTTTGAATGAAAACCACTTTTAGTTCAATTCACCATCTTCACAATATGATTCTAGAAAGATTGATACTTCCCACTATGAACACAATACATGACCAATGTTCTTCAAGTTGAATAAAAAAAGTTTCTTCACTCTAGCATTGGTGCCTCGGCACAAACCAATTGCCCTTCGCCAAGCTTAGTCCCTCGAAACACTATCCCGAATTCCAACTCTTCATCCTTGCATCACATAGAGTTTCATATAGGTTTGTATCAAAATTAAATCATCAATGAAATCCATTCTTTTCAATTCTTTGCAAGATACATCTTCTATTAATAGATTGTCCATTTCTTCACCGGGTATTTCCTTCTAGTGTTATGACCTTGTCAACAAGCTTCATTTGGATATGAGAATAAATATTTGTCATCAAACACATGACTCAATTCATACAATACTCATTGCTTGACAATATCATTACTTTAACCATAGCCTAGTCACAAGTTTTGTTATATGAGCCTTTTATCTTTACTTTCAATATATTTTATTACAAAGAATCCATTGATATGATAATCAATTCCTGCTCATATACTTAACAAGATCATTAGTTCTTTTAATCGTGGTATCATTCAATTCACCAAAACCCACTAGGGGCCTAGATGCACTTTCCACAGCGTGTATGGGATCTTTGTCCCGTGTACGCGTAGAGCCGTTAGGCATGACAGAAGAGCCGAGGTTTCACGGATTAAGGCATGCGCTACCCGAGTAGATTAACGACCGTTAAGAGAAGACAACGAATGCAAAAATAAGAAGTCGGCATTGCGACAAAGAGAATGGTCGTTGGCATAAAGTAGTCGGCGAGAGCGCATTTTGCAGTGCGCATGTCCGTAAGGTGTAGCCGCTGTGAGCCTGACACAACTCAGTGTACCAAGCGCGTGGGCGGCGCCCTACGAACTCGATGTACCAAGCGTGTAGGCTGTTAGTCAGCAAACCTTAGAAGTAGTCGATCATGGTGTAGCCCCCGAGTGTAATTCCCGTCGAGAGGCGTACCTAAAATAGTAGCCAGTCCTGTGAAGAACAAGTTAAAAAAGGTATAAGTGACTTAGCTCGATTCGTGGACGATTATCGATGAAGCCGTAGCGGTTGTTGATGAAGCCAACTAGTCGGAATTTGTCCCTGACTAGTTGTCGACGGTGTGAGGCCAGTCCTCGACTAGTTTCTAGTCGAGACGAGTAGTTGAAGCAGTCGTTGGCATGTCAGCGGTGCGGCGCGAGCTAGAGTCGAGGTTGATGTAGTCATTCGCTCAAAGATCCGATCTCGAACTCGACGAATTGATCTGCCGCGCGGAGTGGATAATCTTGATGAAGAGGTCCTTCAGGCTCGTCCGATGATCTCGACGATCTGCCCCATGGTGGGCGCCATCTGTCGGTATTTTTACTGCCAGCATACCTAGGGATACCTTAAGGTAGAAGATTATCTGGTGACGCCTACCTAGTGTTACTCTAAGGTAGGAGATTATTTGATGACGGATCCCGAATCTGGAACTTGAAGGTAAAAGCGAGGACATAAGACACAGATTTAGAAAAGTTCGGACCGCTAGAGTAGCGTAATACCCTATATTCTGTTTGAGAATTTGTATACTGCGTCCTGCGCTTGGATGTTGAGTTGCCTGTTGGCTGCTCTGCTGATCTAGTACCCTGCACTCCTTAGGGAGCGGGTTACTGGTCGGTTACAAGGTAGGATTTCTAGTACAATTACATGGTATAGTCCTGATAGGATTACAAAAGAATCTTAGTAGGAGTCCGACTTCTTCTTTCATTGCGGGTAGCTTTCTTAGAAGTATCTAGAGATCTATCTCTAACATATATAACCAGCGATCAGAAAAAGAATAGCAATAGCTAAATGATGGTGTGCAATATCGCTCAACCATAGATCATCAGTTATTGGATTAGTCCGCGAAAACTAAGAAATTTTGCATATTTGGACCAATTCAAGCCCGCGCAGACCTAGTTGCTCCGGCCCGCTCGCGCTGCCAGCCACGTGCTCCCGTGCAGGAAGCTCGGTGGTCACGCTGCCGTGAGCTCCCGTGCGGGGAGCTCCGCTCGCTGTGTGCTGGGATGCAGGAAGCTCACTAGTCCTGCCGCCGCTCGTCGCTTCTGCTCCCGCCGCGCTCGAGCCCGGCGCCACACGCCTCTCTCACCGCCGCTCTCGGCCTCGTATGCAATAAGCAAGCGTGAGGAGTTGATGCGAAATAACCAAGATGGAAGTCAGCTCCACGAGACCATATCTTTTTATAATATACATGTTTGATGCTAACATTTTTAATTGATTCAAATAAAACTTTTAGTAGTTTCACCGCTCAATATTTCACAGCAGAAGATGTGATGGGCTAGAAAGACTACATATCGACAAATTACTAGGATAAATATCTGTTCTCGGTGCTTGCACCGTCCATTACCGGCTAGTCCGGCATCTGTGGTAAAGTTTCAGGTGGGGATAAATCATCCCCCCGTTGAACCTTAAAAAAGAATTACTAGGATGCAATTAGTAGAGTTTTACCGCATTAATTGCTAGTGCGTGCATCGATGGTACAGTACTACTGTGTGAACATGTACATTCCGAGTTTTCCTCTTTTTCTTTTATAAGAGTACATTCCGACTTCAATCGAATATAGACAATGTTCTGAATGAGCACAGAAAAAAGAAGCAGGTCTGTTCAAAACCGGATTATTCGCGCGCGCGACATAGAGATGACCCGTCACAAAGGGCGGAATATTTTTTTATTATCTTAGAATATTTATTTCCGGTTCATAATAAAATTATTCTACATTTATAAAAAAATTATTCTACATTTATAAGAAAATTGTTCCAAAAAAGAAACATCCAAACATATTTAAGTCTGGTCTTATTTCAAAAGTTTTATTATAAGAAATCACAGTTTAATTTGCATATTTGGATTGAAAAATATAACATTTTATGTTTGTAAAAAAATTTATCATAAGAAATCACAGTTTAATTTGCATATTTGGATTGCAAAATATAACATTTTATGTTTGTATGTAGAGTTTTTCTCGTCTTATGCCGCGTGTCCGTGTCCGGTCCACTGATTTTCTTATGTGATGGGATGAATCCCAGTAACGCGCGCTGCTCCAATAGCGCCCGTCCAAAAAAAACGCCTACGATATGCTTGGTCCTCTGTTCGCACGCCTCTCATCATACATGACTGTTCCTAGCAATCTACTGCAATGGACACACCCTTGCACTAGGAGGAAGTGCTCTTTTATGCCCGATGTTAAATAAAGGTTGCCGCCGGCCGGCCAGCTTTGTCGCTGGAGATCAGACGCGAGACGCCGTGTAGGTGTGCCCGTGTGGCTTTAAGCAGGAGGACAAACCTCCACGCATGCAAACTCCTGCATGTACATGTACTCTCTTGTGCCACCTAGACTCGCAAGGCGTGCTTCGCCACGTCGGATCTTTTAACTGTAGGCCACGTAAGTGCCACGAGTCTATCATGCAACGAGCACAAGTGCAGATCGAGTGCTCGAAGCTGAACTAGTACATTTGTGATAGCTGAACTAGTACACATCCTCCAGACCCTCTACCCTGCTAAGAGATGGCCAGCAAGTTCAGATGACAAGCAATCTGACCAAACTAGATATTGCTCGAAGACGCCGCTTTACTGTAAATCTGCAATGATTGCAATGGTTGACCGAGCTCAAAACGTTTGGTCATGGATGGATTCATGCACGATCATCGGTGGAGTGAAACTGGGTATTCGAAACCTGAAGAAGTTGACAGATTTGAGACACCCTCATCTCATCAGTGTCGTCACTGACTGAAACCGACGGCACACAAAATACACTTGATAGGGTACATGTACAAGCCAGAGCTGAGATGAGCTGAGCTGACCTTACCTGACTAAAAACAGTAGAGATGAGCAGACGATCGATCGACACTAGGTACAGACCATCAACACCCACACCCACACACATCCCCTTACTATTACGTTAACGCCGCGCCTGCAGAGGCGCGTGCATGACCGAACGCTTCAGATCGAGAGCCGATCAGACCCTGGGGCCCTTGGGCTCGCCGGCGGCGCCGCCGACGCCGTAGTCCTGGTCCCGGTAGCCGCCGCTGCCGCCGAAGAGGCCCGCGTGGAGCATCAGCACGTAGAGCAGCTGCGTGAAGGCGAGGATGATGACGAAGGCCTCCAGCACGCGGAGGCGCCACCCGCGGTGCCCGCCGATGTGGATCTCCTTGCACGCCAGCCCGAAGGCGAGCGCCGTGACGGCCCAGGCGATGAGCGACGACGCCGCGGTCGTGGCGAGGCTGTCGTGGCGCCACGCGCGGACGTGGTGCACGCCGGCCAGCTTCGACGCCGCGCCCACCACGCCGGCCAGGATCGCGAACACCAGGAAGTAGAACGTTGCGCCGTTGCCGGCCACACCTGCGAGCGCCATGCGTGCACCGTGAGATCGAGCAGCAGCGATATCACCTCCCCCAAATCCAAGAACCAGCAAGCGTTGCAAATCCGCACGTACCCGGGTAGTTGGTCTGGCCGTTGATGAAGTGGTTGAGGTTCCAGCTCGCGAAGCCGATGACGATGAGGTACATGATGAGGTTGAGCACCATGAGCGGCGCCACCATGTTCCTCCCGACCCCGGCCATTGTCGTCGAAGCCTAGGTAGCTTCTCCTCCCTTATGCTTCTTCCCCTTGCAGAATCTAGAGCAGCGAGCCTAAGCTTGCACAGCCCAGCAATGGAGCAGGCGGCACTCGAGCTAAGCTGAGCTCTAGCAGCAGCAGTGAAGACTGGTAATGGACAGGCTAGTAGGTCGACGAAGCAGCAGCTCCCGTTTTTAAAGGCGAGCCTAGGTGGCCGGGGTAGGGGACCAAACCGGCTGCCAGGGCTTATCCATCGGCTGCCGACTTGCCGAGGGCCGCGCTGGACTGCGTGAGACTGAAGCTTCGGCCGGCTAGCTCTCTCTGCATGCGCGGGGGACGGGGAGGCGACGACGCGTGTGCGCGCCCCGCCAGCGCGGCAAGCCCAGGCGGCGTCGCAGGGGACACGTGCGCGCGCCGTGCCCGGCCGGGAGCCCCGCGCGCGGGCGCCGGAGCAAAGCGTGCACCTGCCACCGCTCGCGCTGGCGAATCCCGGCGGACCGGTTGGTTCTGGAGAGGTCGCCACGGCCACCGGATTCTGGACTTGGAGTATTCTGCTCGTGACCGTGCGTCTCTCCAGGTCGGTCGGTCTCGGTCCATCCAAGGCTCCTCCCTATCCGCCCGTGCGCGCCAGCGCTTGCGTGGGAGATTTAAACTTGGCGTTGGCGTGGAGGATCACTGGTTGACGTGTCGAAATGGCCGTTGAGCAGGTGGAAAGCCTACTTTGCATAGTCACTAAAGCAAACATCGGGACATAAAATTTAATGATAACGTCAATTTGCATCCGGATTCAGAGAACTTTGTATCCGAACAAAATGAAGTGACACAATCTCAGCGCTTGTCACAGCTCATTAAGAAAAAACATTGCCAAAATGTGGATAGACGTTATTGCCGATGATGAAATAAGAATATATTGATTAATCATATCGAAATGCCTCTTGTTCTGAATAAACAAGCAGCTTTACTGAATAGACATTATTATTGTTCTATGAAAAAGAATAACGTTAGTTTAACAAAAATCTTAGGTGATTATTGGATGTGCCGAGGCAACAAAAAAATCAGAATCTAAGTGCTAAGTTTCAAAGCCCAAAACTCTGCTCAAAAAAAAAATCAAAGAGGATTCCCTTTTTCTTAATCTATCAAAATTGAAGAAAAATCAGCCTGTCTAGACAGTCTATATTGTTGGTAATACTTTCATCTTCTATTAGTTCTGGATCTCACAAAACTCTTAGCAAGTCTTCTGGACTTCACACCGGATTGTCGACACCTGTAATGTGTGCAAGAGGGCAGTGAATTCAGTGTATGAAGAAATCACTGAAAAATTTGGAGTAAGAATGTAGACAAATGGAAGGAGATTACTATATACATGTTATGTCTGTGCTTTTTTTTTTTGAGTGGCTGTGCCTTTTATTTTGGATGCTCTAGAATCAGTTCTGCCGCTGTTGATATGTTTAAATGATCAAGATTGGTAACATGAAACTATGTCACTATATTTGTCTTTACAAATGCTTTCAAAAAAGTAAAATTTGTTAGAATATGTTAATGTTGAAGTTACAAAAAGTGGTGGTCAAACTTATCTCACGAAAACCGCATAAAGTAAATGACGACATTGCGAATAATTAATTCATGTAAAGTGCTCAGATTTCACTTGCTCATTGGAACTACGGTTTCACGGCAAGGCTTGTGTTCTGAGGAATTATAATATGGTTGATTTGATCTATGACACAAAATGTTCACCGTTTGTACATTTAGATGCAAATACTTTTATTATTGATGATAAACATGTATATGTTCAGATCTAAAGGCATTGAAACAATGCTAATATTTATATGCTACATAGAAGAATATCAAGAAGCTAACTGCAATCAAAACCAATCCGTCAAATGGAAACAGAAAATATGAACATCCAATGACCCAAAAGATTCTTGCAAAGAAACCATACCTTATTTTAAATGAAAATAATGGATTTATCCTTTCTGAACAGTTTTGGTTGTGGAATTTCACATCTGCAGAAAATAGCTTTATCAATGAATGAAATATAATGGATAACAAGAGAAAAGTATATGAACTTAATTCATTACCTAGAACACTGAGGATCGTCATTCTGCCTTCGAAATAAGAACTTTATCACATTTCAGTAGATTTGAATTGGAGATCCATCAAAACTCTCTTGTGACCAATAATTCCAATATTTGATGCTTAGAACAATTTTGATTTGCCTAGTTGCCAGATGAAACAACTTCAGCAAAGGACACATTCGAAGGCCTGAAGATGTCGTTCTCTCTTACTACTCTGTTATAGACAAGCTTGAAAGAACGTGACCCGTATGTCTTGTTAAGCAAACTTATTGGGATTCTCAGAGTTTGTTTCCGCCGGCTTTTCCCCTTTACATATATCCTGAAACTACCTTCATCTTCGTTCTTCATGTTGCTTCGCGATTGATTCGTTACACCAATGTCATGACTGTTCTCTGCATTCATGTCAGGATTCAGCTCAATTCTAACCGCATCCTTTAATTGTTTATCCTGATCATCATGTTTGTTGCTGATGAAATTGTCACTTCCTACCACTGCAGGAGTCTCCATTTCCTCTTTGGCCGCTACAGCATTACTGTCCAGTGAAGGTCCTATACTAACAACAGCTGCATCAGATTGAATATGCTTATCTGCTAAAGACTGTGAAATGGGGTCAACAACATGTGGTGGGGGGGTGAAGTCAATTGTATGGCCACTTGACCATGCTGACACTGGCGCAAATTCTGATGGAGCTGAGCCCATATAAGGTTGCCATCCATAATGGTTAGGCCGAAAAATAGTGTTCATGGGAAATGTGGTGCTTGGAACCACCTGTGGTTGACTATATGGTGGATAAATAAATGGCACAGGATGCATGAGATTTGGAGACCGGGGAGCAGGAGGATACAAATGATGAGGGGAAGTGCACATAGGAGGACCACTTGGCACCATAGTTGAATGCCCAGGATGCAGGGATACATTCACAGGCCAAGGCGCTACTCCCGGCATGGTACCTGGTGGCGGGAGACCAACATTTCCAGCAAGGGGGCTAAGTACAGCCGGTGGAGATGGATTAAATGGTGGGGCAGCAGCAGATAGCTTCTTATTAGGCATCTCTCTCAAATCAATATTACTTAGCAATAAGTTAGGCTTGGACTTCTCACTTGCAACACCTACAAGACTCCCTGTGTTTGTTGTGGATGCTGAATCTGATATAGGTTCTATACTGCTGGGCAGAGCTTCAAAAAATTCCATGTCAGACTTCTCACTCTGTTCAGCTTTAGCAGATCCAGTAGACTCGGAAAACTCAATGGCTGCACCATCATTGCCACCACTTGATGGTTCTTGACTTGTGTTACTGAACACATTGGCATCTTCTTTACTATTTCCAGACTCACTTCCAGCTACAGACATCAGCAAATTTTGTGAACCATCTTGGCCTATATTCTCAATCTCTGGTTCTCTTCCAGAGAATTTAGTTTCTTCTGATTGCTGGATTTGTTCTGCTACATTGGCTACTTCTTTAGGATTATTGGCATTTGAAGAGACAGGTCTCTGTTCCACTTGAAGTGAATCAACCAAAGAATCCTTCATTTCTTGTGCAATGATTTGACCAAGTGATGGTTGGTTCTGCGGTACATCATCTCTAGATTTCTGAATTTGAGTCTTGGCAATTGTTCCAGGACGTGCCAATGCAACATCTTTGTATGATGGAGCATTTCCACTACTTGCAACTAAAGCTCCATGTAGCTCACTTTCTTTGTGATCTATTGAGGTAAGATTGTGTGCTTGTGAGTATGTCACCTGGGATTCTGCTTTACCACTCACCTGCTCTGTACTCTTAGTATCTTGGACATCTGTGGGCGCAGTCCCTGGCTTAACCCTATAGGTCACAGCCTTGTAAATCTTGCGACCAAACCTGGCACCTGATGTCTGGACTTTCACGTGCTGCTGAGGATCTGTATGCGTTGTAGGTACGACAGTTCTCTTCCTTAAGAAATAATACCGATTATTTGGATAGGAATTCCTAGCCTTGTATTGTGAAGTATATGTTGGATCATGACTATCAGGGTCATACACCTTTCTGGTGGTGGGACGGTAATGCTTTATCTGCTTTCCTGGTCCTCCAGCTGATTTAGGTCTTTGAACAGGCTGCCAACCATCTTCAGGTTCTGCAGTTTCATCTTGAAGAACCTCCTTAGGTACATTAATGTTCACCTCGGGTATCTCTAGTGGTAGCTCAGAAGGTGCTGGTTGCTCGAACGATTTAGGACTCTGTTTAACCTCAGCTTCAGATATAACATCAGTACCATCATCTTTTGACAGCTCTTTAACTTGCTGTTCCTCATCTATAATGGGAGTTGAATCCCTCGGAGATATCTCAGGACTTGCTCCATTCGAACTTTCATTTGAATGTGATAAAACCTGACAGCATGAGTATGAGGTGAATAAAATTCTTAAACAAAAAACAAGGACAGGCAGAAAGAAAGATAGGTAACCAACCTTTATACTGGAGTATCTCCGTTTGCCAGATTCAGAATCTCTTCCTTTGTTCTCTTGGTTGGGATTTATGTAATCAAGAAGATCAGACACACTGGAAGTATACAATGTAAAAGTCAATATAATATCTAAGTATCCATCTAAAATGAATTATCAGAATATCAGCGAACCCAGTCTTTTGTATACTATCCTAACGTAGAAAATCTAAGGCTTTATTCTCAATCAAGGTTTCACCTTAGGTGTCCTTTACTAGCTATTGATGCGTCAGGTTTCCGAGTTCCATTCCGTGCAGCCTCTTGTTGCTCAATTACTTTGGACTCAAAGTATTCAAGCCAGGCAGCAGCATCCTGCATTAAGACAAGGCCAAAAGGTTAAGAATCGCCCTCTATGTCACAAAGGAGGAAACATTTCTTTCTTCCCAAAATAAAGGAACTGTCATCTTGGACAAAGAAATGCTCTCTAATGTACATCTTTGACTAATGACTATAAATCTGTATATATGCAACTCATCCCAGTTACTTTTTGTTTAGACTGTTGAAGCATCTCCATATATAATTACTAGTAAAAATTCAGTTAGTTTCCTATTTTCTTCCTCTTATGGTTTGCTAAAAGAATTCTATCACTCTCATAAACAAAAGCATCTTTTCTAGTATGGGAACTTGAAAAAATTGAAGGACAACTAAGTCATCTGATCTATTTAATTCCAGTGGAGCAGCTAAAGGATTTAAATCTACAATTTAAGGGGGGTAATTCGATTAGTGTGGAGTTATTATGAAGTAGATTTGATGGCTATACAGTAACACTATTCTCATATTACAATTTCAATGTTTTGCTAATACTAGTCAAAATGTTTATTTGACTGCACGCATTTTAAAATGATATCTAATTGGAGGAGGTACTTCTTGTGCATGTCAACAATCTCATTTCATGAAAGGATACCTGAGTCCGTAGGTCATCTGGTCCAAGCTTTGCACGAAGGATCTGTAAGGTTGTTTGCTCATGCTGAACACTCAAGGAATAAGCTTCCATCAATGAGAGAGCTATGGCTATAGCATGGTAGCTGGCAGCAGTCTACAGATAACAGAAGATCACTACATAAGTATTGTCCAACCAACAGGATAACTCTTTTGAGAGAAAAAAAAAGATCTTAGTGCAAGTATATCTAGCATGTCCTTGCAAGAAAGGAGACATCCTATTCTAAACTATATATATAGAAAAACTATTACCTGTATATGATCAGGCCCAAGTAATTTCTGGTTGCATTTTAAAGCTTTGTGCAAGTATCTGAGAGCTACATGCACATTGCCCAATCCTTCTTCCATCATGGCTACATTGATATATGTAGCAGCTGTATTTGGATGAGATGGCCCGCACGTAAGATGCAGAAGATATAACGCACGCTTGACATACCTAATTTACACCAATCGTTAATAAGCTTTACGAAACTAGAATATGAGTAAATATAGAAGTTTGCAGATACTGTTACAGTTAATTCAAAACATCAGAATTGTACATTTTACCAGGGCTGATCAAATTATAAGACAATACATATGATCCACTTCTGTTTTTAAAATGCTTTCGTGTTTGTATCTTGGAGCTTTAAGCACACCATAAGAAATAGACCAATATACAGATATCATAATTAAAAAAACAACAGAAATTGACATATTTATTTTGTCTTTGGCTTTGTAACTTAAACTTTCTTTTTAATATGTGTGTAATCAGAAGGGGCTTGACCCCTCCTGTTACAAAAAAAAATTAATAAAAATAGGACAAACAGCAATCTAACTTGAGTACTAGAAATTCTGCGGTAGAAAAAAAATGACAATTTTCTTTGTCCTTCCCAACATTTCCTCATAAAATGAAGAAAAAATGCACACATTTGTGCATTAACTAAGATATTTGGAAAAGAAACACCATCTCTGGGTTCACTCAAATATCAGTATTCCATTGCATGATCACATTACTGAACATATTCATTTCATCTGCTATTCCATAGCTAACAACGTGTATAACTTGTGTAGGAACTATCATCTTAAAAATAGGTTTTATTTGAAATAAAATTTATACCAATAAAGAGAAAAAACCAAACATGCACATTCCGTGTGACATGTTTGTGAACAGAAGCAATATGGGTTATAGAACAAACGAATGCATGCCCTAAAAACAATAAATATGTTTCATTTTATCTCCTGCCAATCATCATTACATGATATATCATTAAACTAGATATAATTACTCTTAGGGCCAATCAAGATCTTGAAGATTGTGAAAAGATACAGTATTAACTTAGCTAAGACCAAAAAAGAGTATTGTGGTCCATTAGGCTGTTATGGAAACATAGATGAGCTGCATGAAACACAAAACGGAAGAGTTTTATGAATATTCCTTACTTTAGAGCCAATTCTGTATGTTGTAGACGGTAGTAGAATACAGCAAGGTCTCCATAACTCTTCATTGTATCAGGGTGGTCAAGTCCAAGTTCCCTCTCATTGATGTCTAGGGCCTTTTGCTGATAAATAGTAGCCTGCAGTTTTTTGGACACATTAAAAGCTAGAACAAAAAAGTATGTCAAAACTTTTTATCTATAGGCACATCCATTCTAAAAGCATTGATTCAATGGCCGTCACACGCTTTCAGGTATCATGTTACTGACAACTTCATCTGCCAAATTGCACTCTGACATGATATCAACCTAAAAGATGTCATTTTTCCATTACGACTCCTCGCATATTACTTTAGTTCTATGATACTTTGATCCTGTAATATATTGTCTAAGCAGATAGAATCAATGTTCTGAAACCATGTAAGACCACCTAGAATTGCCTGAAAATGTTTAGCACCTCATCAAATGACCTGATTTCCAAACCACATAGCAATATGTACCTGATTAAAATCACCAGTATGGTACAAAACAACGGCTAGCAGGCTATAAGCTCCAGCTGTCATTCGATGGTAGGGACCACACACAGTTATGAGCTTAGAAAGAGCCTGCATTTTCATATAGAAAATTACAAATCAGAGGAAAAAGTATATGAAAAGAATTGCGACATTTAGACATGATTTTAGAAACATACCTTGGTCCCATAATTGACAGCATCTTCAAGTTTTCCCTTGTCAAGGGCAGTTTTAGAGGATTCTAGCAGTTGCCTTCCATCTGCAGATGAGCATGCGACTTGCTGCACGTTATGAAAACCATATTAGTTGGGTTTTATGTCATTTCCTATAGTGTCTAACAAAGTATTAATAAATAAAAAACTTCTAAACTACTGATGCTCATAACCGACGTACATGCCATCAATATATCTGATTGCATATGGTGAGTCAAAATAATTTCAAACAAAGTAATAATCCTCTCCTGCAAACCTTACCTTATGTACAGGTACCAGGCTAATAATGTCCTGCTTATGGAATGCGAAAGCAGAATCCATAACGAAATCTCGGGGTGCCAATTCAATGCCCACCTAACAGCAGCAGTAATCCTCAAATCAAATTATTCCAAATTGGGATGAGTTTTTAAAATAAAGATACAAATAGTAACTTTTACCTTATGGCATAGTCCTCTCAGGATAGCATATTTCCTCACATCATTGTAATGTTTCTCTGTGAGCTCAAATTCATATCTCTTTTTCAAGAATGTCACCAGCCATCTCCATACTAGGGGATGCACACTAGGACAACTTCCAGAGACATCAGATTCAGGAACACCAAGCAGTAAGTTCAGAGCTGCGGCTATTGTTAGTGCTAATTGTCGTGTGTCTGAAATAGCAGCAATCACAGATCGAACGATGTGCTTGAATGCTCGCACTATCATTTCATGCACACATAGGGACTGAACATGTGAAAGCTTCTCCGAAAGCTTGACCTAAACAGATAATTTGCTGGTCAGCATTTATAGAGTAATTGGAAAGAAATGGCATTCATTCAGTTCAAATGTACAACAGCACTAGAAACTTACAACTCGTCCTAGAGAGCGCATCTGGAGGCCTCTGGTATGCATGAAATCTGTCAAAGTCCTACCGTCAACAGGTGAAAGCTCCAGAGAACCAAAATCAGCAACCTGAATATTTTCTTTGATTAGGCCAACTCAAAACAATGTGCATGTTGATTATGTACATCACTCATAATCTCATAAAACACTTGACTACAGGGAGATGTCCCCTGGCTGTCATAAAAACTCATTATCTAGCATATTGATACATACCAGCTTAGGAAGCGCGACTTCATCATAGTACTTTAGAGCCATCTCAATCAACTCAGAAGGTGACTGTAGAAAAACAAGGTTAGTCTTCAGTCTGCATTTTTTTTTTCTCGATGCACGATTATGATACAATTAGTGTTAGCTAAGCAGGAACAGTAAAAAAATTCCAACATCAGCTAAAGAATAATTTATCTTTCTTTCAGAGCAAAAAAATAGTTTCACTTTACAAAATAAAAATAGCTGAGCAGAAGATTGAAGCAGAAAAGTAAATGAAACATAAGAAAGAATAGTACTTCTAAGGGCTTTCCTAGAACAAGTGTGTCAAATAACCTATGTTGCACCAATTCCAACACTCGTGCATGATTGAACATATTAGTTGTGTAGAAATAAGAACTGTATTGGAAAAGCTCATATTTGAGGTTGTCTATAACTAGTTTACCTTAGTCAGAGTCCACAAATTTCATACTATGGGTCAGAAAAGAACCACTTTCTTAACATTTCAACAGCTCAGCTTGATATCCTTCTTATTAGCCAACATCATATCATGTGCAATGTGGCCAACATCATATCATGTGCAATGTGCCAACCTAAAGTTACTAGCTATATATAAAACATGTATGGCTCCCAAAGATATACATCACATGAAAAGGTTGTTTAATATTTTATCAACATCTCAGACAATAGGATCAACACAATACAAAGCAACATATAACTAATTTGACTTTTCAGTTGTAATGAAATGCAATGCGTCACCTTCTGGTGGAGCCCAGTTTCTGATTCTTTCAACCTTGTAAAGGCAGATTCTGGTAACAAATCCTTCAGCAGGTTCTCATTCTCTGAAGCATTAGACTCTCCTTGTGGTAATTCAATAGGTTTGTCTTTCTGACTTTCTGCAGAGCTTTTGGTCCCCAATGAGGATCCCGTGTCAGCAGTACCAGCATTTTTCGAGTTCTTAAGGGCTTTCAAAGGCTTCCCTAGCCCTTCAATCTTTGTCTCTTTCAGAGATTTGTCCACTGTTTTCTTCTTATCCTTCTCACCACCTTGCTTTTTATCCTTATCAGAATTTTTCTGATCCTGCAAATGCTGAACCCAGCAGGCACCAAGTTCCCATCTCATAAATGATTGTTTCTCATTTTCCTCTTCCTCGAGCCTTTGAAGACTTTCCTTCAACAATTTCTCAACAAAAGTTTGTGCTGTAGTTAGTTCTTCATGCCTATGATTTTGTGAAAGGCTTGATATCTTTTTCTCTCCAGATGAATTGGCTTCATTAAGGAGCATCCTCAAACTAAACGAATGAGCAGAAGTTAATCAACAACAGACAAATATAGGTTGAAGATATACAAATTAAATACAGAGAATAACATAAAAGCATTGTTACTCTTGTTATTAACCTGTTAATGTTCAATGCATGTGCACCACCTTCAGGTTGATCTGCTATATTTATTGGCTTAATAGAAGATGTCACTTTGGCTTTATCGATATCGGTAACCTTTGCTACTGCAACATACCCACAATACCTAAGGTTGATAATGCCCAAACTGTCAACATCCTGCAAATTAAAGAGAAAAGTAAGAAATACTACATTTCATGCAGAATATGGACAAGGCAAACTTAATTCTGAAATCATACATGGGCAGCCGTGTTTTCATCTGCTGTTATTCCTTTCAAAAGGTTCCTTTCGGCAAGATCCTTGGAGTCCATTCCTGTCGCTTGGCTTCCATCTATCTTAGTGTCCAACTTGCAGCTTGCATCTGAAGAATCTCTTGTGACAGTGATGCTAAAATTTCCCACTGTCTCAGAATACAAAACTTCATCTATCTTGGTTGATGCAGATATCCCTGTACTCTCCATTACATGCCTTACTGCTGCAATAGCCCGAAAGATGGCAACATCTACAAAGAGGCTGTGTAGTAGGAATGCTCTCCTGTCACGGATTTCCCTCTCCTCAGCAGTTTTGCAAGGCATAGATGTCAGATAAAGGAATTCATCTGCCCATGGCAACATATCGCTTTTGCCATCCCTTCCCCAACCACCTCCACTGCCTCCCCAGTTTTCATCCTCAGCAGGAAGAGGAGGAAACGTTGATGGTGACTGGGCAGCAATTGGAGGAACAAGCCATGTGTTTGCACGAAATCCGTAAGGAAAATTTCCAAACTGCAATGTATGAGCAACACCAACTAGGTGAGGACATAAAAATGGAATAGGAGAAAGATTTATCAAACATAGATGCAGCAAAGAATGAAGCACTTGGGTAACAGAAAACAAGACAAGATGCAACGAATTCGCTAGACATCAGTGCTGAATTAAGGTGCTCTACAAAAGCAGACAATACTATAATGCGACCAATATGGAAGAAACAAATTATGAAACTACATTAGCATATCTACACCAGTAGCTAAGGTATTCCCAGAAGGCCAGAACACAACCACAATTTTTATTTGTTACTTGAAGTACACATACACTAAAATTTATCTAATTCTGTTCTCATATACAGTCTAGTGCATTCCTGAGTATTACATAGTTCTGATACAACTAATGTTAGATAGTTTCCAGGGGCGAGTCAAGCCTAGGGCAGCCACAGCTCTAACCCTAGGCATAGAACGAAGATGCTAAAGTAATTCTAATTCTAGCTCCACCCTGATAGTTTCCATCAATGCCAACAAAAATTATGAATTGAAAAATAACTTGAATGAGGTTACAGCAAACCTTGTTTCGTTCCAAAAATGCCTTCATAAGATCTTCATAAGCCTAAAACATATCAAAGCAACAAAAAGAATAGAGCTTAGAGTTAGAAGTAATGAAATAAGTAGTATGAAACATCAAGTGTGATGGACAATCTTGAAACTTATAACTGCCTGTGATTAGACACCTCATGTTGCAGTATAGCAGCTTATGGTTCTAATGTTTCTCATCAAAAGCTCTCAAAAGATGTGCAAATGCAGATAATTTTTCTGCGGCAGTATGTCACTGCTACAACTAAAATAGCACCAGGCGAATATTGCTTTTGGTTTGTAACCTTACAAATAGATTTATCATCATAATCCTAAAATTACTGCCAGTTCAATATTTTTCAGTACTGAAGAAAGATGTGCGCTCTTCATACACAGATACCAATCATTTTGATACAAAGTGAAGGAGATCCTCAAATTCTCCATGTACTACGAATTACCTCTTCTATTGTTCAGGAAAAACAATAATCCAAGTGGAAACTAAATAATAAGGTCAAATACCTTTGGCATTCAAGCTACTGTTACCCTATAATAGAAGTCATAACAAACAAAGTCAAGAAGTTCAGTGAGATTGACGAACATTATCAAATGCTCTACTAAGATGCCTCAGAAGGTCGACAAGGTTATGGCACAAGACACGCTGCTTCCCCAAACTGAAGAATCCCTTCCTCCGAGCTTCAACAACAACGAATTTCCCACTACAAAGCTTTGCCTGTAAACCAGACAACGATTCTGATTAGGGCCAGCACATTACGCGGAAAAATCATGCGGGAACTATGTCACAACGAAGGTAATGAAAAGGCCGTCACTGATCCATTTTACCTCGAGAAAGAACAGATGGTCATCCGAAGGCTGCTCCTCCTGCCGGGGCTGTGACACTCGCCTTATAACTGACATCAATCAAAAGTTTGGATAAATGCAAGTAAATATTGAGCGGCTCTAGCGAATTGAGGACTCAATACGTGATGGGAAATTAAGATAGGGAATAGTGAGAGGCTGCCACGTTCACATACAGTGGAGTGGCGGCGTGAGGTTGGCGAGGGAGAAGAACTCGTAGAAGGCGCCGAGGCGGGGGCACGCGCCGCTCATCTCGGCCTCCAGCTCCGCCGCGGCCGCGGACTCCTTGGCCGCCGCCTCCTTCGCGGCCGAAGACTCCTTGGACGGCGACGCCGGCGGCGGCGAGGCCGTGCGGCGCCCGCCCGAGGACCCGGAGGTGGCGCTGGAGCTGGAGGGCTCCTTGGCGGCATCGGCGTCCTTGGGGGACGGCGGCGGCGGAGGTGGCGGCGCAGGGCCGAAGGAGGTGGTGCAGGCGACGATGTCCAGCAGCCGCCGGACGTGCTCCACCGCACTCTCCTCGCTGTACTCATCTGCATTTTTTTTATTTTCAGCACCAGTTTTCCGAGAAATTCAAACGGGAAAAAGGACGGCATTTAAAATTTTATTTTATACTTTCTTTCGAGTGAGGGTTTCTTTGGCTGGTTAGAGGATGATTCGCTTTTAAGAAACAACACTTATTTTCAAATTTGTGCAAAATTGATTAAATTGTGCTCTTTCAAATGAAGGCATGGTTCTTTGGTGTCTTGAGATAATGAATTGGTTTCGTAACACAAAGAGGAGACACGAGAGAGACTAGGAGGAATTTTGGAATGAAATTCTTTTTTTTTCTCCCAAATCATAAACTTGGAAGAGAAATGAGTGAACGATGATGGATCGATGGGTTCCGGTGAATATGAAGAGTAGCTTGCAAAAGGTGCAATAGCAAATCAAACACTAGTCACAGTTGATAAAATCCAACTGTCTAAGATACAGTAAAATACCAGCACAAACCAAACTAGTATAGTACATGTTAACTCACTGTATCTAATTTGCACTGAGAAAGCTCTCCTAGCCTTGGGACCAAGCTCATGTTATAATTATGCTACCTCTTAATAGATTTTAAAAGACCGTAAAAAGAAACCTAAATTAAGTATTGAATTAGAAGGAGATGCAGCTATAATCCTATGAACCACCCCTTTGGAGGTCATGATGGCATGGCAAAGTCACCATTTTCGGCCTAATACATTAGTATGTGTAGCTTTATTTATCACTCAATTAGTTACGAAATTAAAATTCTTCTTCTTATTTTTTCATTTTAGTTGCTATGATAAACCTATATATCTACGAATGAAAAATATAGTTCCTTTGCATCTAATACAAGTGCATATATATAGTTCAAAGGAAGAAGAATTTTAAGGAACAGTTACTACTTCTCCGTCCATAAATATAGTCCAAAATTGATCGAAATAGCTTTTTCTATAAGTAGTTCAAAATTCTCTTGTTCGTGAAAATAGTGCAGAGGGTATCACGATTTTACCTTCCACCAGGGTGAGCGTGCAAGGCTTCAACGTCGCTATCTCAGCAGCATCCTTCAACTGGCCATCACGCGTCTAACAAAGTAAAATGAATCATCACTATGCACTCATCACTGTTTTCCAAAATCCCGGAAACATGTGAGTAGGCTAAGGCGAACAGGTTTTGTTTTTTTTTCTCGAACACGCATAAGAGTTGTGTATCAATATATTAAGAAGAAAGTTTGGATGCAGCAGGTCAAGGCATACTGGAGAAATATTATCCTTATCTAATTTAGTACAGATTGTTCAGGCAGGCCTCGAGGGAAAATAAAAATTGAACAAAGTACAGAATGTAAGAATGATCGTGCAGGTGCGGGGAAAAAAGGGAGTCTATTTCTTTTGGAATTTTCTTTTAGATCAATCCATGCATTGACTTTGGTTGCTGCCCCTATGACTACTTGGTAGAAGATACTGAAACATACCTCATGTGTGAGGGAGTAGTTTGTGATGGCGCATGTGGCGGTGTTGACGCAGAGCAGCCGCCTCACATCGATGATCCTGTCCGTTGAAATCCCCTGCACCAGAGAAGACAAATATGGAGTAAAATTATGAATACCACCAGAGCTGGTTATACTGTATAAACCTATAGTTTGTAGTTTACGCTATGATTTAAAAATAGAGAAGATGAGGACTAAACAGAAGGTACAATGTTATTTTCAATGCTAGGGATCTGTAATTTATATATGCAACCAAAATGCAAGCTGAAACTTTAGTTTGTTCCTATCTCAAGTAACAAGCAGATTTAGTTCATCCTTTTTACGTGTTTTTATGAGAATTCTGTTCTCATTTATACTGTATAGTTCAGCGAGGACAGATGAGAAAATTGCTACGAGGAGAACGACTGCATTGGTGAGGACTTGGAAACCAAACCTTCAGAATGACATGAGACTGGTCCGGGAGGTTCACGGTGATGTCAATGGCCACTGGGAGAACTAGAAACGACGAGTGAAGAACAGAAAGTTAATTGATAAGCTCAACGATCATATCACCTGATCATGAATTGTGCCAAGAGAACTATGGACATCAAAAGCAATCACCTTTCTCATCTTTCTTCTTCTTCTCACCCTTGGCCTTCCCGCGCTTGCTCTTAGGCGCCATGTACACGCCCAACGACGAGCGAGCCCAGCTCAATCAGCCCAACTGCACAACAGATGCGAAACCAACACATAAGTTGCTGCTCAGAAGGTTTGACACAATAGAATGGCTGTCAAGCACTAGGATGTAAACAAGTACAGTAGTGGGGCATGCAGCAAGATTTGGTCACTTTCACTAGATACACTGAAACTAATAAATTCGACTCGGAGCCTTTCTATCTTCAGTTGCTGGAAAAAGATTTAATACACCGCCTTTCTATCTTCAGTACTTCAGGACGGATTAAAAATGAAAACTTTGCTCCTTTCGATCGCATGCTTATTGCTTAACAATCATCGTGACCGCCAAACGACGGAAAAGAAAAGGCGCTGCTTTCTTCCTTCTATCCTAGTATATGACGGCATCATAATGATATGATGATATGATTGATGACAAAAGGCGGTACTAGTATCTAACATCGCCATGAACGACGAACCCATCACCGCAGAAACACACACACATACCAGGTTGTATGTTTACAGTTTTCACACGGCTGCTCGGAAGAGAAACATGTGTCTTTTGATTTGAGTTGAAGAAGAGGGCGAAGAAATGGTTACAGAGACTAGTTCCAGAAAAGTACAGTGAGGACAAATTGGGGCGCTGTCCTTGACATGTGGGCATACCATGTTCATAACAACAGGGAGACGTGAAAGAGAAATACTCGTCGTGTTTTCTTGTATCTTGTCCGGCCCACGGCACGAATATATTGACCAGAAAAAAAAAAGTGAAACACTGATGGTGTAAGAAAAAACAGCAAGCAACAGGTTTAATATTTAAATTCCATCTCTCCTGTTCTCACTAGGATTAACTTGACTTGCAGTGCACACAACATGACTTCATTATTATGAAGTTTAATGCAAAAGCCGAAAAGAGGTAAAATGGAATTCAAGAAGTCAGTTCCGTTCTGGCCAACTACAAAGGGACAAGGAGTATGAGGCGGCTGAACCTGTGGACATGAGAAACCCAGTTGCGTTTGCAGGCACCATACAGAGACAATTCTGTTCAGCAGAAACAGAGAGTGCGCAAAGAACACGTCTCGGATTCTCGGTACGCACACCGAGATGCCAAGTTCATCTCACCATGCTAATATGCAGCATGTACTTAACAGGGAACTAAGAGAAAACAGGAAACAGCCAATGATGTAACAATGGACACAAGAACACACACCGAATACTGAAGACAAGCAATTCACAGAGAGACAGAAAAGAAAACTGCAGCCGCTGCACGCTCAGTTGTGAGGCTAGCTAGCTAGCTTGAGTGGTCGATGCCGTGTGCGTGTTCGAATTCCCAGAGCGAGCAAGGAACAAACGAGGAAAACCAAAGGATGAAGAACGAAACAGCGTGGAGCCGTGAACGGAAACCAAAGCTTCCCGTATTGGCCTGAAGCGCCCGGCACAACGCACCAGAGGCCAAAGGCCGAGCACGCAATGTTCAAGGGCCGCCGAGCAAAGGGCCAACGACACTTAACAAACAGCAGCCAGCAGGAGGTTCCAAGGATTTACCAATGGGCGCTGGCGCCCCGGCTGCTGCTCCTCTGCTCCTCCTCAGAGCACACGCTCTGTTGCCTGACGACCTGCCTCGAGGCTGTGGATGGAAAGTGTAATTCTTCTGCGAGCACGGGTACCAAGCAAAGAGCAGCAGCAGGTGGCTAGTCAGAGCTGCTGGAGGCTGCCATTATCGGGATAAGAGAAGGTGGGAGAAGGAGGGCGAAAGGATAGAGCGGGGAGGAGGAGACGGGGGGGAGAGCCCAGGCCGGGAGGTGACCAGACCAGGGGAGCAAGAAAGAGCGAGTGCCAAGGAGGGAACCGATAGCGATAGGGGCTCGAGAGGTAGGGGTCGATAAGGGTGGAATGGTGGAGATTTAAGATAGGGTCCTCACTGGCCGCTTCTGCTCGCAGGCTATCGGGGTCGGAGATTCACGGGCCGGGCCCCCAAATCGATCGCACAAAGCGTCTGCAGCAAGGGGAAGGGAGAGATGAGCCCACCAACCATCCGAAACCGGCGAGCCTTCTTCTGCACTGCATGCAAGGATGAAGCTGCTGCTGGCCTGCTGCCTTCCTCTCCCTATTCCTCTTCATCATCATCATCTCTGCTTCGGCAAGCTAGGAGACCCCCTCAACATCTTCATCTTGATCCATGAGTTCGGGGATGACGGCGAGCGATGGAATGCGCATGCGGGTGCAATTGGTCGTGCCTCCTTATTGGGGCTTATTATTACCAGGATTCAGGACTGAAGAATCAAGGGAGGGATCATGGAGGGGCTCCCGGTGGCTGGTTTTGTTTCTTGAAAGGTATGGGCACACTGTATATGTGATATGCCTCTTCTCCAGAGACATGTTCTTCTTTCCCTGGCAAACATTTTAAGCTCCTTTGTTCCCTCCCGTCACAGAGAGACAGAGGCATTTCTGCCAACAGACTTCACTTCACTCATTGTGCCCTGGCGCCCTGCAGTGATCTTATTCATATGCGGACGACTAACTAATTAGCAGTGGTGACAACACAAGGGTTGTAAACAAGCCCTTAGCTTTGAATGATTTTTTAGCTTTTCGTGGTAGATTGGTAACAAGCCTACAACTATAAGTGAACGAATTGGCTACATGTCAACTCTAATACTTCGCAACACTGTGAACATTCTTGGTAACATCGATAAATTAAAATACTTTTGCTAGTAAGAGTGATAAATTGAAATACTCACTACTACAGAAAGGATTTTTAGGGACGGGTAAAAATATAATTTTAGGGGCGGGTGCGGTACCCATCATTGGTTCTCGCAGTAAAAAATACGATTTTTAGAGGCGGGTAATGCGCCCACCCCTGAAAATGAACCGCCCCTAGAAATCGATTTCCAGAAAATAAAAAAATAAAATAAAAATTGAAAACAGCAAAATAAAAATGAAAAAAATATTGCAGCCAACCAGCCACCACCACTATCGAGTTACAATTTTTTTGACAAAATTAGCAGTGGTGACAACACAAGGGTTGTAAACAAGCCCTTAGCTTTGAATGATTTTTTAGCTTTTCATGATAGATTGGTAACAAGCCTACAACTACAAGTGAACGAATTGGCTTCATGTTAAGATACACAATCATGCCAAAGAAACACAGTGAATCAACTCTAATACTTGGCAACACTGTGAACATTCTTGGTAACATCGATAAATTAAAATACTTTTGCTAGTAAGAGTGATAAATTGAAATACTCACTACTACAAAAAGGATTTTTAGGGATGGGTAAAAATATAATTTTATGGGCGGGTACGGTACCCGCCCTTGGTTCTCGCAGCAAAAAATGCGATTTTTAGAGGCGGGTAATGCGCCCACCCCTGAAAATGAACCGCCCCTAGAAATCGATTTCCAGAAAATAAAAAAATAAAATAAAAATCAAAACAGCAAAATAAAAAAATATTGCAGCCAACCAGCCACCACCACTATCGAGTTACAATTTTTTTGACAAAATATGCACACTTACATCACTCGAGGTTCGAACCGCATACCTCAAGTCTCGCTATTTTGAAAACCTATAGTTATTATGAAAATTTATTCCGAAAATTTATTTAAACCTTTCCATATAGCAAAACAAAGCAAAAAAGTAAAACTTCTACACTATAGTTATTGTGAACTATAGATACAAAGAAAAATACGCCAAGTATATTTCAGTGGATATAAAGGGTAAGATTGTTAAAACCTAAAAGTATGACTTGAGTTGTATCATGTAGGTTCATAATAATTGTTTGGACTATTAAATGACCTTAAATGAAAAAGTTATCAACTGCAAAGTTTTAGATCTCGTCATTCTCTACAATTTAATTTAAAGTTTGACTTCATCCGAGATAATATGAAAAAAATTATGAATTTCTTTATATGAAACTATTTTTAGGGGGTAGGTCATGCCATCATCTGCCCCTAAAACTGCCACCATTTTTAGGGGCAGGTGATGGCTTCACCTGCCCCCTAGAAATGCCATTTTTAGGGGCGGGTGGTGCCATCACCCGCCCCGAAAATTATGCCCATTTGCAGCGGCGGGTGATAGCGTCACCCACCTCTAAAATGTTTTTCTAGAGGCGGGTCAGATGATATAGTAACCCGCTCCAAGAGCGGGTTATTTTTGATCCCGCTCCTAAAAAGATAGGGTGTTTCTGCAAATCGTTCGTTTTTGTAGTAGTGACTTTTGCTAATTTAGAGTGCTTATTCGTTGGCGATTTATTGCGAGGATAGCTGAGATCCTTTTGCCTTTTATGTGAAGGGTCTTATCCGTGACAACCGCAGCAAGGTGCGTTGTAATGAATACAATATTTTCAAATACACAGGATGTCTACTTTAGTCTCCGAAGCTTTCAGTTCTCAGGCCATATAACACTCTAAACTATATTTTACACTTGACCTCTACTACACTACTACAAATGTACAATCAGGTCAGCCACTACCTAATGATATTTTTCGTTGGTCCATCTTTGTAAAAGTTATGCTTTTGGTTGACGTAAAACCACAAAAGCACAACTTTAACATAATTTTCTTGATATTGCGCTAATATTCAGACTAAACCCATTGTTTTTCAAAGCAATCATAGATTTGTTTTCCCCTATATTGACATTAAGTTATAAAACTAACAAACATTCTTGTAATTCATGAAATTTTTGCTCCAAGACACTAATGTGGTGTCTCATTTGTGGAATCACCTCATCCTATACAGGTAACTCCGCCGACCAAATAAGAATTTGAGGAGCGATGAGGTGATGGAGCACCTCATTCCTCCAAGCCCGGGGGGGGATGGGGGGAGGGGGGGGGTGTGTGTGGCATTATGCTCTCGGCCTCACACCTCCTGAGTTATTTTTGCTGCAGAATACGTATGCGATTCAAGAAATCAACACCAGGATTGCCAATCCAGTGAAGCACCTCTTATGGGCTCATGTCTCCACATCTTCAGTTTGATCTCGCATGCGTGCCATGGATGGAAGACCAACCTGAACCACAAACTAAATCCAGACATCCAGTCCCGTTTGACTAAGTGGATCAGGAGATGCCTATCTCTTTCTTGCTCTACAGATCAAGACAAGGGAAAGCACACCTCTGGCCTCTGATTCCCCTTTGAAGAAGAAAAAACAAGTTATACATGCCCCATATTAGTTCACAATGCTTTTCCTTCTCACTGCTAGTTCATCTGATGTCTTCTCTACCAACAATCCAAGACAAACGGTGTCACTCAAAAGCGACGAGTGCCGCGAATTTGTGATAAGGTCAAAGCTCACTTGTTCCCTTGTGCCTTCAGTAAGATGGCATGTGGCTTTCATGCACCCAGGCACACGTAACGTGAGTTCCACTCTCACCCAGAACACCGAAACCGACACCGTTTGAATCCACAGAAAATGGATCCGGTTGGTTTCGATTTGAATGTAGCAAGGGCATTACGCATGAAACTGAACCGGAACCATCAGGTCACTATGCATCATCAGTAAACATAAAACGTTCTAGCAGCCCTAAGAACATCACTTTTTTTTCTAAAGTTATAACATTATGCAAAATATCATTTTTTTTAAAAAGCTAGTGAATGATATCATTTTTCTTTCAAAAACTAATAACTTTGGTTGCTTTATCCTTACATGTTCTGCCTATGTTTCTGTATGTGCCCAATATATAGCAGATTCTCTTTTCTCTGATTTGTAAGAAATTTCAAATGACTGAATGCGTTTGCATAAGCGGATCTGAGCTAATGAGGAAATGTAGACAATACAGTCATGCTTCAACAGAAATCATGTTAGAAAATACAAGGTGATTGATTTGCAGGGCATCCTGTTGACGGCAAGAGGCACCATATTTAGGCTAGCTCTATGCTAATTCTTTTAATTTTTTCAGATCAATGGATGAGAAAATTCTCTGTTTGGCAATGTAAAAAGTTGAGGCTTTGTTATTTAACACTGAAAAATTTGAACTTCCCTATTTGACATTGGGTTGAACTTTTATTCCCTATTTGACACATCCGTCTCCTATGTCACTTAACTCGTGTGAACAGTAACCCGTGGATTCTCCCCTCGCTTTTCTTGTCAAGAACAACCATCAAATCACTTCCAAAATTTATGAAATTTTTTTATAGTGATATAATAAACGAAGATGAGTTCATTTTGGATAAAAACACATATGTAGAATTTAAAATCATAAAACTAAAGTTCATCAAAATAGGCTAATCTTGAAGACTATCTAAATTTTTAGGGCACCGCACTACTTTCCAAAAACAGTGGAAAAATGCCTAAGGTTTCTATCATGGTATGAAATAATTTGTAACCGGCTTCGATCATATGTTATTTGGAGAATCTTGAAGTTATTTCAAAAATAAATTTTGTGAATAATTTTTTTAAAAAAAATCTAAAGAACTTCAAAATTTTCTTGGTAACTTATGATGTAAAGTAACTTTATAATTTTATTCCATTATAGGAATATTAAGATATTTTATATAACTTTTTAAAGGATTTTGATACCCTAAAAATTAAGATTATCTTCAAAAATAGCCTCTTTTGATAAATTATAATTTTAGAATTTTTAGTGCTACATATGTATTTTTATGCAAAATGGTTTCATATTCATGTGATATATCAATACAAAGTATCATGGGCCGAGCCCCAAAACGTCTGCGACATGGGAAAAACCGAGTGATGAGCCCACCACTCATCCAAAACCGGCAAGCCTTCTTCTGCATTACATGCACGGATGACGCTAATGCTCTCATTCTCCTCCTGACCTCTTTCACTTCCTCATCATCATCATCGTCTCTGCTTCGGCATCTTCATTTTGATTAGTGAGTTCGACGATGGTCAACGACGCCCGGCCGCACGCCGGCAAAGGCCGAGCTGTACCTGTTGGCTTTGACGGACGTGAGCGTGCGGATGCTCAGCGTCCGGTTCGACAACGTCCCCGTCGGGCTGCGAGCCGCGGCCGCCGAGCCGGGGCAGCAGTGGCGCAGGGCGTCGCTGGACCTGCCCGGTGCGCCTCGGAGCTCCGTGGGGCGCATGGAGCGATGCGCGTCGCGAGCGCTGGCGCAGGCCCGCATGAGCGTGGGCTCCACCGCCGTCGGGCGGTGGGGAGGAGGAGCAGGTCGGGCGCTGGCGTGGGCCACGCGAGCATGGGCTCCGACACCGTCGGGCGGCGGGGAGGAGCAGGTCGGAATCGATGGGGCAGAGGATGCGCGCAGAGAGCTCGAGGTGCATCTCTGGGCAGAGCTCGAGCTGCATCTGTGGGCAAGTGCCACTGATAGAGAAGTGAGGGTGAGGCACGAGCTGCGCCTGATAGAGAAGTGAGGGTGAGGCAAGCGCCAGCGGGCGAAGAGGATAAGGGCATCTATATTGCTATATGTCAGCGATATTATCTCGTACAGATCCATATAGAATATTTGATGATGTGGAGGAGAGAGGGAAAGTAGAGAGAATGAGGTGGTTGTTTCACGAATAACCGTCTCATAGGCTAAAATTAAGGACTATAAGATCACTAACTCACCATTGTACGAGGTGTTGTTGTTAAGCTACTCATAATATTTCTTTTTTTCCATTCCACAACTTAAGGATATGGTACTACTACGAGACAATAAAAATGATAACGTATTGTAGAGATTATCTGTTCAGTCGTCTTAAGATGACGTGTCATTGCATAAGACCGCCTATTAGACGGCTCCATTCTACTTGCCCTAAGAGCAAGTAAATTGGTATTATCTAATATATGGTCTTATACATTGCCACATAATTTTAAGACGGTCTAGCAGATAATCCTCTATAGATTGTCTGTTTAGTCCTAAATTTATGCATGAGCCAAATCAACGATGTGAGCTTTTACATATTTTACCGTGGTGTTTTAGCAATAAAGTATATATTACTTCCGGTTCCAATAACCATAAGCAAATTAGACACAAGAAGTATCATACATATAAATAGATATTCAAATAGAATATTTATTGTATACTACTTGGTAAAAAAAAGATCACATGTCCCTGAAACAAGGTATGGTCTACCTATTCTGATACTGACTTCTGGAGTTGAGTTTAAATCAAAAGAAGTTGTGCCAGGTTGTCTTTGCTCTTCAATAATCATATTGTAAAGAATAATGCAAGCCTGCATGCATAATTTTTCCAGGATCTACCCTTTTCTACTTACGTGCTGGACGATCAACGACATTAAATCGAGATTGCAATACTCCAAATGCGCGATCGATACCTTTTCTTGCACTTTCTTGCACTTTCTTGCGCTTGTGCATACAACTTGTCCTTTTGACTTTGAGGCGCCATTATCGATTTAACAAAGGCACTGCACTCTGGATAAATTCATAAATTCAGTCAGCAAGATAGTAACATTATTATATTGTGCCTTATTGATAGAAAAGTGCACTTGAGACGCTTCACCCTTCAATGCTTGTATGAACAAAGGTGAGTGGTTTAATACGTTGATCATTGTTAGCCCCTGCAACGCCAAAATAACCATACCATATCCGAAGATCATGTGTAGCCACAACCTCAAGAATCATAGCAGGATCACCATTGTCACTATGGGTGTATTGTCTTCTCCAAGCAATTGGATAATTTTTCCACACCCAATGCATACAATCAATGCTTCCTAGCATGCTAGGAAAACCAGAGACTCGTTGAATTGTAGTATGCACTCTGTTTCTTCAACTGTAGGGGGGCGCAAAAACTTTGGACCGGACGTTTCAACCACTCCTTGCGCAAAATTTCCTAAGCACTTTCCTAAGCACTCCAATGTTGTACTTTTTCCAATCTTTAGGTTCTCGTCAAGTGTGCCTGCAAGGGTGCCATATGCTAACATACACATTGCTGTCGTACACTTGATCGATCAACGGGGAGAGCCCTTCTTTGAGTAAAATATGGAGACCACTTAACCTAAGGCTTCCACTATTTGTAGAAAGAGTGACCTTCTCATCCGAAACTTTGTACGGAACATCAAGTCAGTGTAGACAGAGGCCTCAGAGAAGTACGGGACACAAGCTCCTCATGGGTATGTTCAGGATCCCTCAATATGTATATCCTGGTGCTGCTTCCTCGACGGCGAGATGATTCGGCTGTTTCCGCTTCATATTATGCCTTCAACTTTGCCTCTATATCTGCAGCAACAGAGTCAAAGGCTTCTTGCTCGGCCATAAAATCTTCGTAGTCCTCATCTAGGTCTAACGACTCATCAGAATCATTTGAGGAGCTAGATGAACCTGATTGATGGACATACTGGATCACGTTTGGCTTACAAGATTATGTGATTAAGGTTTCATTTCTCCAAGTGCTAATGGATGAAAGTGCTAAATTTTAGCACTACCTCATTCAAAGGGAAGTGCTAATAAGGTGAGCTAAACTTTAGCTAAGACTTAAAAAATTTTAACATGTGTATGAGTGCTAATATGTGCTAAAGTTTAGCACTTAATTTTAGCTCATCCAAATAGGCCTTAGGATATCGCAGCTTCTGTAAAGAAATAGGACAGCTAGCATAGCTTAATTGACTCGGATATGGAATCACGTGAATGTGTCGTGAAGTGAATCCAACTCTCACGCTAGAGTCCAAAGCCATGTATTGAACTCACGCTACAATCCAACTCACCTTCGACCTGACGTAACTACGTTTGCTCCAGTCCGATGAGACTAGTACTGAACTTGCACTGAACCAAAATAATTATATTGCCACATTTCTATTCAGAGTACTAGCATATCATTTTGATAATTTTTATTTTTCAATAGTCGAGATAAATTAACCAATACATATGTAAACAAATAAAGAGATGTGACATATGGGCTCTAGATGAATTGACAGTTGATGACTGCTAGTTGAACCCATATATGTGGAACTGTATTTTTAACTGCTAAGGTAAAAGTAAAGTAAGCAATCCCTCCGAGGTCCAAGCAATGCTGGATCAACGTCTCAAAAACCTGAAACAAAGTAGCACCTGTATGTTAATACTTCGAGCAAATTGGTTCTCAATTAAAATAAACAGTTGGACAAGGAGCATGTACCTCCTATCATAAAGCTCGATTGGAAAAAATCTTCTCCCTCATACTCTTCAAAGCAATCATATGCTCAGCTTTCAAGTCCTCAGGCATCTGACTTGTGTCAAGTGTAAGAAGAGTTTTATATGTTTCCAGCAATTTGGATTCCTTATCATGCATTTTCCCCTTCCTTTCAAGTAATTTTGCCTCCTTATTCTCCTGGGCTGCAAGATGTTTCAGCCTTGCTGATTCCTTCTTGTCAGCAGCAATTCTTTGGTGTCTCTCCAACACCTCAATGCGATCTTCCTTAGATTTGGCCTGAACTTCTCTCAACTTGTCAATCTCATCCATGGTAGATGAAGAAGCCTTCCCCTTTTCTTTCCCACTGCGTTCTTCCTTAGCTTTCTTACACCCTCCTGATCATGGCAGGTCGCTCACCACATCAGTAGAAGATGTCAGATCCACAGCCTCTATCTCAGAATTCTTTCTTTTGTTAGTACCATTAAGGTCCTCATTGTAGGCATGCCACTTCGGTTGATCTCGTAGAACCTTCCAACAAGCCATGAGTTTGAACTGACCTTCTTCAGAGTCAGCTTCATAGAAAGCCATGGCTTTCTCCATTACCTGCTCATCAAACTCTCCAATGGCACGAAGATGTTGTGCTTTCATCCATGAGCCTTGAAAGGCATTGACAGTCCTGTCCACTCGATACCATTGTTCCTTCAATTGTTTAATTTCTCTAGATCGATCACTTGGAGCAAGATCACCGGTATAAAAATAATTACGACATTGGTGACTGGTGACGAATTTCTTCAGGAAGAGAGTAATTAGATGAACGGTATAAAAATAATTACGACATTGGTGACTGGTGACGAATTTCTTCAGGAAGAGAGTAATTAGATGAATGTTGGGTAACTTAGGATTGCATCGTCAGTTCAGTTCAGATCTGATCTATGGACCATGGGAGGAGAACAGTTGGGCAAAAAGCAGAAGGCATTGACAACCATGTCAGGGCAGCAACAACTAAACCTGGAGCAACCTGTAGTTCCGGCGCCAGCGGCGGAGGAGACGCCTGCTGCACTGCCGTCATCTTCGATTGTGGAGCCATGCTCGCGGGCTGGGGCGGCGGGGAGGGGTGTGGTGGGCACGGGCGACGAGGACGGGTGCCATTTGGGGCATCGGTTGGGGGAGCCATGTGCTCTGCCGTCGTTCAGGTCGCCGTGAGCTGGGTCGTGAGAGAGGGATGCTGTGGATTGAGATCAAGGACGTTGATCTGTTCTGATTCATGTATGTGGGGGAGGCAACATATGGAGGAGGCATCAATTTCCACAGAAAAATTTGTTTGGCTTCATGCCATAGAAAAATTTCACGCGTGAAACAGGGAAGACAAGGGGGAAGAGGATTTAGCGCAGTGGATCCACGGAAGAGGAAAAATCGGCCTGCTAAAACTAAGGATGGCAACGGGGCGGGTTCAGATCGGGTGGAGTGTCTGGGCACCCAAAGCCGAAACCCAAACTTAAAATCCGAATCCGCCCCGAACACCAACTCGGGTGAAAATCCATCCCCAAAATCGAAATTGCGGATACCCGAAACCCGATTGGATACCCGAAACCAACATAGTAAGAGCAATAAGTACTTTCTATAAACATATACACGATATATATAACATTCGCATTAGGCAATAAATAGTAAATAATTTCCTAAGTCAACTTAGAATAGTTTAATAGTCTAAGTAAATAAAGTTATTATTAGTATACTATAAAACATGAGTTTTTTCCAAACGAATATCCATTGGGTATCCACGGGTGAAAAATCAAACCCGAAACCGAACCTGATAGGTTTTGGGGCCCCGAACCCTAAAACCGTGGGTGAGAAATCATCCCCGAATCCAAACCTGCTAGACCCGAAACCCGCGGATATCCAACCTGAAACCGAACCATTGCCATCCTTAGCCAAAACGACGATGGGCGTACAACCGTGGCCAAATCGTCTCGTAAAGCCAAAATATCATGGATGAGCCGACAACTTTTCTCTCTCTAATCTCCCTCTCTCCTCCACCCCAGCAAAAATCTTAGGTAGCTCTGCATAAGACAACTTATTAAACTGTTGATATGGAGCAATGTATCTACCCTTAGACTGCTGATATAGAGCAATATACCTGTCGGAGAGAAGGGGATAAGGGAGGGGCAGGAAGAGGAAGAGATAGAGATGTGATCTACCCACTTACAAGCTAGGCCCACCTATTAATCAGTCCACGCCAGCATCTCGATCCACCTTAGCGCATAGCGCGGGAAAACTATCCTGCAAAACCGTCTCAAGGGTTGCTTTAAACGGTTTTGCAAAGATGAAGGAGCTAAAACCTCGGTTTTATAGTTGATGGGATGATGTAAACGGTTTTGCAAAGATGAAGGAGTTAAAACCCCGGTTTTATAGTTGAGGGGGTAATGTAGTCGACCCCCAATATGTTGGGTTGTTGTGTATATTATTTCCTAAATTTTATTAAAAAATAAATCCTGTGCGAGAAATGATTGTTGAATTAACTTTTTTTTAGCTTCCAAACTTTCAATTTATTTAAAAAAATTATTTTACAGAATCAGTATAGAATCATTCTTTTTGAAAATTATTTGGCAGAGCTCCTAGATTCAGCTTAAAAGTAGTTCCGAGAAGTCTACCAAACAGAACCTAAAGAATATAACCTAAAGAACATGGTAGTATGTGATCACATCGAAGGTAATGCTATAACCTAAAACCATGACCACATTTGTAAGCTGACGAAATTCCTTTGAAATGTCCAATTTTTCATGGTCTCTCCGAAGGCTGCAAATGAAACACAACGGTAGCATAAGTAAAATTAGTCAAGATTACACAAACCAGTCAAGATATATGGAAAAAATAATGTCTAAAAAATAATGTCTGATGTTGTGCAAAGATCACACGGTTCATACCTCTTCAGTATTTCTTCCACTGATGGCTTTTCCTCAGGAACATCCAACCTTTTCTTCACCTTCTGCATTGTTCTGCTCAGCTCTCTTACACTTGCATCACGATTGAAGGGTGTTCCATAATGACGAACGCCCTGCATCTAATCATTTTACCAAAAATACAAACATTTATATTTTATAGTACCCAAGTGCACATAAATATAACCAACCATCTTACTAAAGCAGATATAAGAGTTTAAATCTGGAATCATTAGATGTAAGGTTGTTGACATATATACGACAACCAAAGACAATTATGCTAACTGATTAGATCTATTTAGAGGTGGTAATGAATCATGGCTCTAGTGGTCTCTTCACAATCCAACTTCATCCTTATATATTTTTATATCAAAATTGTATAACATTAGAGCCCGGCCCTTTTAAGGCCCGCCCCTTAGATTATCTACCACCCCTAGATCTATTTGGAGCAAGAACAGAAATTTGCTACTATAAAAGCCTATTCGGAAGTTATAGCATTTGCATACAAATATTTCTAGTGTGCTAGAAAATTATAGAATGTAAAAAAATCAAAACAAGTTTGTGTACTTCTGTAGTTGATATAAACTAGTTTTTATCTTTTGTCAAATCAAAACTCAAGCACAGTAGGTTATCTCCCAATCTGCATTTTCAGTGGTCAGGATTCAATATAATATAAATTCATATATTGCATCTGAAAATCCTGTAACCAGGAAATCAAATATCTAAAGTTGCAAAACGCTCTCTTGAATGCCCAAAATTAAATCCATACGTGTGATCAAGTATCACCCAACCTTTTCTTCAAATAAAATATATGTACAACATGTCGAAGCTAGCTCATGAAATCTAATTTATTAGCAATGCCTAATCTTTTAGTTTGTTTGTCCAATTTAAAAAGGTCAAAGATTTCAGTACCGAGGATCCAGGTCGCGTTAGCGGTACAAAAAGGGTCAGGTAGATCTGATTAGATTAAAAAAATCCTATCTTTAAGGAACGCACAAGCATTCAAGGTGCAAGCAACTTTTTTAGATTGAGGAAAAATTCCGACCTTGAACATTCACGGATAAATGCCTTCAGCCTAGGTCTTACAAACTCAGCATTTAAGCTGTCAACACACACTTAACAACGATGAAGACACCGACATCAAACACAGCATACGCTGCCAGACCAGGTTCAACTACTGCACCAAACTCAGCATTTAAGCTGTCAACACACACTTAACAATGATGAAGACACCGACATCAAACACAGCATACGCTGCCAGACCAGGTTCAACTACTGCACCAGACATGACCGACATGAGAAAAAGGACAGGAACTGAATACTAAGGCACACTAGGAGCTCTAATCCTGCTCCTGAAGTTCCAACCATACTTGCTGTAAAATGCCATGACAACGCTCTCCAAAATGCAACTCTTCTTCAAAGACATCTTCTCTTCCTCTTTAGACAGTTGGGACCAGCACCTCTCGCCCAATATGTCCCTCTAAAAATTACCTGCAAATAAGAGTTAGGAACGGTCTTTTGAATACCACGTCATTTCTACCCAACCAAATCGCCCAACATAGAGCCGATGCCCCCACAAGAATCTGTTTGCAAAGCTCTCTAGGAAAATTTCCAAGCCAAGAGCACAACAAAGAAGAAATACCTGTGGGTGGTTGAATACCAAACACGACATATACTGCATTCCAAACGAACCAACAGTCAAAAAATAAATGTTGTATAGTTTCGTTAGAGTTACAAAAGCAACACTTAGTATCACCTTTCCAATTTCGTTTTGCAAGATTGTCTTTTCTTAGAACGACCCCTTTTTTAAATACCACAATTTTTTTTATCTTGAGCGATATCTTTAGGTCCCACGCTACACAACTATCAGGTAAGCGGTCAGTTTTCATCAAATCTGAGTACATAGACTACACCGTGAAAGAGGCATGGTTGGTCAGACTCCAAACAAAGCTATTATTTTGGTCTCCTAACTCCACACTCATTATCTTTGTAACCAGTTCTAACCACAACTTCAACCTATCTCCCACTAGAGCTCGCCTGAAAGAAATGTTCAGTGGCCTAGTGCTTAGCACATGAGCTACTGTTTGGTTCTTTTTCCTAGTGATACGGTACAAGCATGGGTACTGATGCATCAATGTTTCATTTCCTACCCGAAGGTCCTCCCAAAATCTGGATTGGCTGCCATTCCGAACTATAAATCTTCCTCGTGGTAGGAAGAAATCTTTAACCTCCATTAGTCCTTTCCAGAATTGACAATCTTCTGGTTTCTTGGCCACCTGTGACAACGCCTTATTGCCTAGATATTTCCTTTTGAGCATGGTTTGCCATGTTCCTTCTTCATTGAGGAGTTTGAAAAGCCATTTGCTTAGCAAACAGATATTTTGGAACTCAAGGTTTGTGATACCCAAACCCCCTACACACTTAGGTGTAGAAAGGATACTCCATTTTGCAAGCCGGTATTTCTTTTTGTGTCATCATATTGCCCGAAAAATCTAGACCTGTAGTAATCCAACTTCTTAAGCACCCCTTTAGGGATTTTGAAGAAGGAAAGAATGAACATTGGTAGACTGGACAAAACTGAATTAGTGAGTACTAACCTCCCTCCCACTGATAAGAGTTTTCCTTTCCTGCTGCTAAGTTTTTTTTTGGAATCATTCTTCTATCATGCTCCAATCCTTATTTGCCAACTTATGATCACTCATTGGAATCCCAAATATTTGAAAGGAAAGCTTCCTTGTTGACAACCGAATAACTGAGTGTAGGTTGTTACCAATTCTTTAGCTTCTCTGTGGCAGAATAATTCGCTTTTATGGAAATTGATCTTGAGGCTAGATAACTTCTCGAAAGCATATAGTACTAACTTCAAGTTCTTGGCCTGTTCTAAATTATTTTCTAAGAAAAGAATCGTATCATCTGCATATTGGAGAATCGACAACCCCCCATCTACCAAATGAGGCACCAAGCCTTTGAATTGTTCTGCATCCATAGCCCTCGAGATAAAAATTGCAAGGATATCGGCTACTAGATTGAACATAACCGGTGAGAGAGGATCCCCTTGTCTTAAGCTTTTTTTAGTTTGGAAAAAGTTTCCCATCTCGTCATTTATCTTTATTCCCACATTACCCCCATTGACTATCGTCTCAATCCACCTGCACCACTTTGGCGTGAAACCTTTCATGTAAAAAGGACCAATTGACCTTATCGTAAGCCTTCTCGAAATCTAATTTTAGAATTAGGCCACTTTGTTTTTTCCTCCGAATCTCATGAATTGTTTCGTGTAGGATTACCCACCCCCTCCAAAATGTACCTTCTTGGCAAGAAAGCCGTTTGTGAAGGTATAATAATCCTATTTGCCACAGTTGTAAGCCTATTAGCAACAACTTTTGTAAAAATTTTGAAGCTAACATTCAGCATGCAAATTGGTCAAAATTGTTGAATCATCTTAACTTCCTTCAGTTCTGGGAGTAAAGTTATTATCCTAAAATTCAAACTGAAGAGTGGGAGGTCGTGTCTATGGAAGACTTCAAACATGGCCATTAGATCATGTTTTATAAAAACTCCAGAACACTTGGTAAAACTCCACAGGAAAGCCATCAGTCCCCGGAGCTTTATTGTGCTTCATTTGAAATATCACCTCCCGGACCTCATCCTCAGAGAAACTTTCTGTTAAGATCTCATTTTCCTCATTCGTTACTTGGATAATATCTTCTGTCCTACATTCATCCATAGCCCAGTTGTTTTTCCTAGAGGGCCCAAATAAACCTTTATAGTACTTTGTGATGTATTTTTTCAGATTTTCTTCTCCCTCAATTACCCCTTCCTCTTGTTCTAAGCGAAAAATTCTCGTTTTCCTTTGCTTACCATTCACTACCAACTGAAAATACTTACTATTGTTGTTTCCTTGCAATAACTCCTTTGTTTTTGCTCGCTGGAACCACTTGATCTCCTCCTCACGTAGAAGATGAGCTATTCTATCTTTTACGCACTGTTTGAGATCAATCTCTTGCTGGCTCAAAAGCTGGGTTTCGGCCTTCTTATCCAGCTCATCAGCTTTCCTCATAAGTTCTTGCTTTCCTCTTTTATACGCACCATTCATGTTTTCAGCCCATCCTTTCAGAAATTGTTGTACTTTTCTTATTTTGTTTTTGCCACACTTGCAGAGATGTAGAGCCCTTTGTCTCCTTATTCCATATTTCTGAGACAAGTTCACAAAAACCTTCTCTCAAAAGCCATCCTAGCTCAAACTTAAACAATGGAGGAGTCTTAGTGCTCAAGACTTCCCCAGTGCTTAGAAGTAATGGAGTGTGGTCCGCAATCTCCCTACTCAAGGCAATAAACCATAGCCAAAGGGAAATACTATTCCCATTCCATACTGACCAACACCCTGTCCAATTTCTCAAACGTTGGATTGGCTAAAGAATTAGCCCAGGTGTATTTTATTCCCGACATTTCTATCTCCCTCAAGTTTAAGCCATCTATGATTGCGTTAAACAAAAATGGCCACTTGTCATTGTACCTCTCATTATTTTTTTCGCTTGGATTCCTAATGATATTGAAATCACCTGCTAGTAGAAGGGGTAAGTTCTATTTACTACAACTTTGGAATAGTTCTGTGAGAAAACTTTCCTTGAATTCTGGTTGAGCTGCCCCATGAACAGCTACCAGTACCCATTTGAAATTATATCTCTTTTATTCTTTAATCTGAATTTCACATAATAGCCCCCTTCTCCCATTTACGGCGCTGGCGGTTGGTTTTGACCACCGACAGCACAATTGGGCAGGTGGCTGGCAGCTTACGGACCACCAGCAATGATGCATCTTGCTGGCGGGCCACTTAAGCAATCGCCAACACTAATGGATACTATTTTTGCTGGCGGGCGACTTAAGCAACCTCTAGCACAAATGCCACAGTATATAGCCATTCACGCCATCTTCCTGCTCCAGGCTGCCTTCCATTCTTGCCTGAGAGGAGCTTGTGGCGAGGTGGAAAAAAGAGTGTTGACGCCAGATTTTGACACGTGTTGAATCGGCGTCAGGAGGAGAGGTTGGCCGATGCGGCAGATCTAAAGGCTACAGTGAAGAATCGGCCGATTGAGGTTGCAGTTGGGATCGGCCGATTGGTGATGCGACCTGCGCCAACAGATTGGGACCACAACAGAGGATCCCGGTCAAAAGTGGCCTGATGTTGATCAACGGAGCAATGCTGATTCGGCAAGAAGCAATGGGAAAAGTCCTGATTGGATTTGGAGACGGCGGTGGAAGATTCTGCGGGAGTCCGTTTCCCTTTTAAAGATATTATAGATATAGTAGTTTTTCTGTTTAAAATAAAATTGTAACAAGTCGTAATCGACCAGGAGTCCTTGTTTTAGGGTATAAATAGGAGTCGTCAGGGCTTTGTAGATCATCAACAATCGGGACAGATCGGAACCCCACCCGATCGGGACGCCCGGAATTTAATACTTTTATTTCCTTGTCAATCAACAGGTCAGATTGACTGGCACGCCGCGCGAACCGCACCAGGGCAATAACCCAAACAGGAGCTAAGCAGATTCTCCCGGGTCGTGTGTCTGACGCTGAAGACCATCGGCCGATTCCTGGCCGATTTTTAGCGCCAACACACTTTTGGCACGCCCGGTGGGACCAACTTCAAGATCCGACATGTCGAAGAACGCAGAAGTTTCCGAAAGCAACATCATTGAGGTCACAGAAGCGGATCTCAAGGACGACCAGAGGGAAGAATTGGCTAAACATCTGGAAGATTACAAGAGGATGTATCTGCAGTCGTTCAGTCATACCAGAAGCGGGGAGGCAGTCAAGAAAGCTCCTCTTCCAGTTCCCCGCCACATCACCATTGCTGAGGATTCGGGCAAGATGTCCGATATGATCCAACAGTCCGTCTACCAGGCTTTCATCGACCAATCCTCGGTGATGACCAATATGGTATATAATGCCGTCATCAGTTCTTTGGCCAGCGGAGCGGTTCAAGGATATCAGGGGCCAACATATGCCCCGCCGATTGCACCTCCAGCCAGAAGCTCACCAAGCACGTCCCACTCGGCTCCTCAGCCGATGTCGACGCAACGCGAGGGTTACAACACTCCGTTGCCTCCAGTCTCTCCAAGGTATAACGGTGCACCATGTTTTCCATCTCAAGCACCGCTTCAGCCTGTCCAGATTGCTTCTGTGCAATCGTTGCCTACAAACTCGGTACCCTTGGGGGCATCGGCGACAACGGCTTTTCCTGATCAACCAACCGGACAAGGGAACTATCCAATCCAGGAGCCGTTCCAATCGGCCGTCCGGCCGACGATTCCCCAGTATCAACCAGTCCCATCAGAAATCGGCAGGGGGGCAGGCGCTGTAGAGGCACTCCGAAGCACGGTGCCGTTGATGATGTACAACGGGGCAGCGGATTCGCTTCGCCATCAACTGTCAACTGTTCAGATGGCCATGACGCAACAAAATTCGCTGCATGCTTCGGTCCATCACCCGGCCATACCACCGCCAGTCCTCCAACATATGCCGGCACCTCGAACGGTTGTTCATCAGCAGCAGGGGGATTGGATGGCGAGAATAGCGGAGGTAATTCAGGATCAATTCGGCTTGAAGCCGAAAGTACAGACTTACACATACAAGACGCCATATCCGTCTGCCTATGACTTGCTGTCGTTTCCCCACTGGTACAAGGTGCCCGATTTTACCAAGTTTTCGGGGCTGGACGACACATCTACCGTGGAGCACATCAACAGATTCATTATCCAGTGCGGAGAAGCCGCCACCAAGATGCTCTGAGGGTGCGTCTGTTTTCATCGTCTCTGTCTGGATCGGCCTTCCAGTGGTTCACCACTTTACCACCTAACTCCATCGTTACTTGGGCCGATCTAGAGAAGCAGTTCCATATGTACTTGTACGCAGGGGTACATGAGATGAAGCTCTCAGATTTGACTAGCCTCAGGCAGAGAAGCGACGAACCAGTAACTGGATACATACAGAGGTTCAGAGAAATCAGGAACAAATGCTATATTCTGGCTCTGACCGATGCCCAGTTGGCCGATATCGCTTTCCAAGGCCTCTTACCACATATCAAGGAAAGGTATGCCTCACAAGAGTTCGAAAGCTTAAGCCAGATCGTTCACCGACTAGCAGGTCAGGAAGTCCGTCCATTTGAGCAGTGGAGGAATTTTCAGAAGAAGGTGGCATATTTGGAAGGATCTGAATCGGAGGGAGAGGAAGAAATCGGCCTAGCAGAGTGGGTGAAAGGCAAAAAGCCAATATCGTGCCCTTTCGGAAAGAAAGAAGCAGAGACATTCGGCTTTGACACATCAAAAGCCGATAGGATTTTTGACTTATTACTCCAGGAAGGGCAGATCAAGCTATCTCAGTACCATACCATCCCTTCGGCCGATCAGCTTAAAAAGATGAAGTACTGCAAGTGGCACAACGCCACATCTCATGACACGAATGAATGCAAGATCTTGCGTCAGCAGATACAGTCGGCCATCGAGCAAGGAAGACTCAAGTTTGAAACCCCGGCAAAGCCGGCGAAGCCGATGAAGATTGACCAGCATCCTTTCCCAGCCAACATGGTTGACACGGGAAAAAACTCACTTCAAACCAAGGTGCTGACGTCGGAATTGGCAAGAAGAAGCGGCGCCGTAGATGCCAGGAAGCAGGTCACGGTGAATGAAGTCAAAGGGAAAAGACGGGCTGAAGACAAGGGCAAAGGATCAGAACGATCGCGCAGACCCGTCACCTCCCAATTCTTGCTCAGCAAATATCGGCGGCAGCAGGAACGATCAAGATACCACGACGAGATGATACGACGGCACGAGGATCACTGGCAATGTCCGTTCTTCATCCATTGCTGGGAGAACGACCTCCGATTGCCATCAGCCGATAACTGTCCTGAGTGCAACGGATCAATCCGCAATGATCGCCCGTTTAAAAGATCACGCTCCAGAGACAGAGAATCAGAGCCGATCAGCAGAAATCGGCGCGAACAAGGAGGACAGCGCCTTTCAGTGCATGATCGGCTGGGGGGCAGAGTTGACCGGTATCACCGGTCGAAAAGCAGGATCAACCAACAGGATCGACTGGGGGGCAGAACCAGCATACACGATCGGCTGGAAGAGATGGCTGATGACAGAGTATCAGATGAAAACCCCCTAGGAAGGGAACCAGATTGGGAGCACGCCAGATCATCGGCCAAACCAGTAAACCCCAGGTGGTGCCCTGATGGACTATCCAAGTCCCAGAAACGGAGGATCCAACGCCTGCGCCAGTGGGAGCAACAAGAAGAAGAGCAGAGGCAGGTGCTGAAAAAGAAAGACGTCAAGTCTCAGGTCTGGCGCCCCAGGAAAAACAACAGCAAGGAAACGGACAGTCAAGAATCGGCAGCCGATGTCAACATGGTGTTCATATTGCCGATGCAGTTCATGGCGCCTGCCGATCGAGACAAGGCGACAAGGATGGAAGAGAGATGGCGCAGTTGGTATTAGAGCCGATGACAGCCACCTTTGAGAAACCAGAAGACGAAAAACGGCAACATCTCAAGGCATTATTTCTCAAAGGGCACGTTAACGGACGACCCGTTACCAATCTACTAGTGGATGGAGGCGCCGCAGTCAACATCGTGCCGTATGCCATGTTCTGCAAGTTAGGCAAAAGCGATGAAGACCTAACCAAGACGGACATGATGCTCAAGGACTTCGAGGGCAACGTGTCTCCTGCCCGTGGAGCGCTCTGCGTCGACCTCACCATCGGCAGTAAGACCCTTCCTACTACCTTTTTCGTTATTAATGGTAAGGGGTCCTACAACATGTTGCTCGATCGCGACTGGATACATGCGAATTGCTGTATCCCATCTACAATGCACCAGTGCCTAGTGCAATGGGTCGGCGACAGTACAGAGATAGTCATCGCCGATTCCGCCTACAACGTCGCAGCGGCCGACACTGATTTCCTGAAGGTGTCCGATTTTGGTCTACAGCCGATCCAAGCAGTCGGCTCTGAAGATTCAGAATAGATGGATCAGTTCGTCCGAGAAGACGGAAAGCTTGGGCATGGATTTACGTCGGCCGATTCATTAGAGATGGTGGATTTAGGAGATGGGTAATGCATATGCCTCTGGAAAAGATGTGAGATCTCATACTTATAGAGGGAAGGAGGTAGATAGATGGTGGGACACGTCCTATCAGAGTAAAAGCATTGATAAATGCAAAGCTGTCAAAAGAAGTGGTCCAAGACCAAATCGGCACATTAACATCAAAGGAGCATTAAATGTTTACAACATTCTTTACAACCCAAGGAGGGCATCTATGGCCGCGATAGCTCGTTGCCTAATCTGATCGGCCGAATCTAATACTCTTTGGGCCGATCCGGGAATTTCTGACATATGGCGACGAAGTCTTATCGCTTCACAGGCCAAGTTCTGTCGTTCTTGTTTCAGTCCGGTGATGACGGATGGGAGCTCTTGAAGCTTCTTTTCTTCAGCAGCTATGTCTTTGGTTACTTGCTCCATCTCTTTGGCTAGCTCTGCTCTCCTCTGTTTAAGGCGATCTATTGTGCCGACGATATCCGGGCGAGAGCTCTCGAGGAAGTTGATCCGTTGGTGTACCTCTTGGGCTCGGTGCTTGTAGGAATCGGCTTCCTCCCGGGTCTTTGCCAGCTGGGCACGATCGGCCATACGACGCAGGGCCCTGGAAAGTGAAGTCTGTATCGATTCTATATATGCAGTAGGTTCCAAAGTTTCTATTGTTTCTTCCGGGATTCGGCCCTTGATGTCACTAAGAAGCCGCCGAATCGGCGAAGCATCTTCCACCAATCGGCCGATGTCATCTTGGAGGAGAATCCGCATGCTCTCGAGCTTGGCACGGACATCATTAGAAATTGAGCTTGATGGAACTTGGCGCGAGGCGACTTCTTCATCATCAGGCAAAGAAACCACGAAGGAGAAAAGGCTGCTATTTGGAGTGTCTTGTTCCTGCGGGAGAATAAAGACAAGGATTAGCAAGCAGTGAAAGGGAATCGGCCGATTCCGGTGATAAGTTTATTACCTCCTTGAAGCGGATTTCTCTTGCTTGCGCCAATGGGAGTACCTCCCTCGTCTCAGGAATCGGTACGATCGGCTCGTCAGAAGAGGAAGACTCAACAACTATTAATGCTCTGTTTGGACCAGCTTCCTGTGAAGGTATGGAAAACAGATCCTATGAGTATACTATGGATAATTGAATAGGATAATATGAGATATTTGCCATACCTCTGTTGGTCTTCTGGCCGATGTTTGTTGTGGGGGTACAGTCGACGCACCCAAATCGGCCTGCATCAGAATCAGTTAAGTCTTTCGAATGTCGAGAAATTGAGTTAAGAGATTATCTACCTCGATGAGAAGGGTTGTTGGAGTTTCGGCTTCCACTTGGGATGTGGCCGATTGCTGTGGGGACTGCACTGGAGCGACTTGTGCAGCCTGGCAGAAGGAGGAAGTTAATATTGATAGAGTACTTAAAGACATGTGAGGTATGCGAGGTTACCTGAACAGCTTCCACCAGCAGCGATGCCGCGGCCGATCCGACTTCTGAGGCGATTTGGGGATCGGCCATCTCGGTAGTCGGCAAGGATGGAGGAGTTGGAATTTCAGCCGATACTACCGCCGATTGGTCAGTCGGTCCGATGCGGGCACGCACTCGACGGCTTGTTGTCTTCAAGGTTGGCCTTTTCGGTGTTCGTTTCAATCGGCTAGTAGTGATGTCCTTGATGGTTGGAGCGTGATAGCCGATGAGTGGATATGGCGTATATGGACGATCGCTCTCTATCGGCCTGCCGCTTTGGCTCCGCATCGGAGGGACTTGGCTTTCAGACTAAGAAGATAAATACAAGTTAACGGTAAGATGATGGTATGGAAAGAGACAGTATTGAAATCGGTTGGGAGAAAGGACGTACCGCTGCACTTGGGATGATGTTTTCTGGGTCCAGAATGTTGCAATATGTTGATGGGGACATGCAGAAGAGGTATTGCTTCCATTCTGCCCACCACAGTTTGAATTGCTAAACAGCAAAAGGGGCCACTGTCCAGTTATTCAGGTCAATGGTACTAGAATCTGGCACCAGGTTGCACAGCCGATTGTAGTCAAGACTCTTGGTCAGCTCATCTCAGAATTTTGCTTGACCGGCAAAGTAGACCTGAATCGGCAGTTGGCCAAAGCCCAGTTGCCTTGCTGCAGCCGATGGATTATAAAACTCGTAGGTGGGGGAATCCTTTCCAGAGAAGAAATTGGCCGGTAAAATCCCTGCTTGATCAGGATATCCATAAGGTCACTGTCAAAGGTATGGAAAGATGAATTGTAGCAGACAGGAAGCTCGAAAATCGGCCCTACTGTCTGATATGGATACCAACTGATCGTCTCTTCACTGAAGCCGTTGTAGAAGCATCTGAAATATTCGGCCGTTCGGGCGGCAGTGAATTGGCAGCCAGGGAAGGCCGATGCTGCTTCTCCAAAAGATGTGCAGCGTCGTCGGATGGTGGGGTTTTCCTCTGACTCAATGTTGGGAAAAGTCTTGGTCTCTATTTGTTGCTGGGAGACCTTGCTCATGTATAAGTTGAGCCAGAGAGTGATGAACCACCAGGGACCGCCAGGATTCCCAATCGGCTCCCCTTTTGACAGTCTGACGCCGATTTGATGCATCAGGTGATAGGCCGATCCTAACAGATGTTTCCCAAGGGGGACGGCCGATTCTAGTGATAGAGCTTCTGCCAGGGCTTGGGTGTTAGAAGATGGGCCAACTGCTCTGCCACAGAAAAAGTGTTTCTCTAGCCACATCATCAGGAATGTCGTATGTTCTCTCTCTGAGACTGTTCCAGTCCTCATATTCTTGCTGATATACCCCTTCCATCCGCCGATTCCTTTGGTTTCTAGCCGATGAGATGGTTTGATCAGATAATCAAAGGGGGTGTCAGAAGAGGAGATATCAAGGCCGGTCAACAACAGGACATCGGCCAAAGTTGGAGTCATGGGTCCATGTCCAAAAAGGAACGCATTGAGTGCGTCGGACCAGAAGTAAGAAGCTGCTATGACCAAGGGCTCGTTTTTCTCCATCTGGGACAGAGAGAGGTCTATACACTGGCTGATTTTCAGTTCATCCCACTGAACTCTCCTAGACCTGGCTACTCTATGGTACCATTCTCTCCAGCCAGGGGTCTCATTCGGCCAAGACCTAAAGGCACCTGCCCACTGACCTAAATCCATGGGCGACTGCTTAAACGCAATTCTATGAGTTTCTAGATTGATCAAGTCAGTTGGATCTGGATTCCCCATGGGGCCTAGGCAGATAAGTTCGGAGGATTCGGAAAGAGGAATAGTAATCCGGTGCCTAAATGCCTAAAAGGAAGGAAAAAGGGGAAAAACTGAAAATGGTTAAAGAAAATACTTGAATAGTAGAAGAGCAAAAGGGGAAAATTTTGGATGATTACCTCTGGGATGAAGCTCATCGTCGCCGATGGAGCCGCCAGTTGAGCCGCCGATGGGGCCGCCATCGCTGAGGGGGTTTCCGACAGAGCCTCCGTGGTTGGAGAGGTTGCTGATGGTGCCGCCATTGGAGGTTGGGGCAGGTCGCAAACGAGATCGCCGGAGGGAGTGGTTGGAGATCGAGAGGGCTCGGGAAGAAGGTGAACAGTGGTTCGCTGGAGGAAAATACTAGGCTCGTGGAGAAAAGTGGGCGGAGAATGCCAGTACTTAAGGATAATCCGAGAGAGAAAGGGTAAAGGCAGGATTTTTGCCGCGCCGTCTACACGAATTACAGGGGAACAGTTGTCTCGAGCGCCCGGTCCGAGGAAATTGCAATCATTATGCAGAAGACGCGAAACGGAAGGAGATTTTTACTGCGCCCGTTTCGGTGAAAAAGATTAAAGAAAAGAGTTTCGAAGTAAAAATTATGTTTTACTCCGAAACTGGGGGCATGTGTTGACGCTAGATTTTGACACGTGTTGAATCGGCGTCAGGAGGAGAGGTTGGCCGATGTGGCAGATCTAAAGCCTATAGTGAAGAATCGGCCGATTGAGGTTGCAGTTGGGAATCGGCCGATTGGTGATGCGACCTGCGCCAACAGATTGGGACCACAATAGAGGATCCCGGTCAAAAGTGGCTTGATGTTGGTCAACGGAGCAATGCTGATTCGATCAAGAAGCAATGGGAAAAGTCCTGATTGGATTAGGAGACGGCGGCGGAAGATTCTGCGGGAGTCCGTTTTCCTTTTAAAGATATTATAGATATAGTAGTTTTTCTGTTTAAAATAAGATTGTAACAAGTCGTAATCGACCAGGAGTCCTAGTTTTAGGGTATAAATAGGAGTCGTCAGGGCTTTGTAGATCATCAACAATCAATCAACAAAACACATCTACTTTTTACTAGTACTTTACTTTCAAGTCGGCGACTTCGCCATTAATTTTTCTTCTTTCACGAGTTTGTACGGATTGGCAGGGCTGCATCAACTTGATCTCCGGCCAGTTGGTAGGTTCCGCTTATCGAATAGCATCTGAGCTTTAACTTCGGGCGCATCGCTGTGGTTTCGTTCAGATTTATTCACCAGTTATAGGTTTTACTTGTTGTTCTAGTATTATCACCAGTTATCCAGCTTGAGATTGGAACTATCGGCTTCGTCATCGATCTTCTTCGTTCATCGTCATATAGCCGATTAGATCTATTTCAAGTGTTGCATCTGTAATAATTGTTTAAGTCGCTCCAGCAATTTCTTTGCAATTATTACCCGATTATCGGCTGATCCATAGCCGGTCATCTTCATAGCAAATCGGCCGACTCGCCGACGCGCTCTTCGGGACAGATCGGAACCCCAGCCGATCGGGACGCCCGGAATTTAATACTTTTATTTCCTTGTCAATCAACAGGTCAGATTGACTGGCACGCCGCGCGAACCGCACCAGGGCAATAACCCAAACAGGAGCTAAGCAGATTCTCCCGGGTCGTGTGTCTGACGCTGAAGACCATCGGACGATTCCTGGCCGATTTTTAGCACCAACAAAGAGAAATAAAAGAGGGAATATTTTCTTCTTGATTTTTTTGGAGGAGTGGACTCTATTAGGTGAGTTTATACCACTCACCTTTATTTTGTAAGCTTCTCATGATGAGCATATGCAAAATTAAATTAGGATCGGGTTTTTCTCATGAGAGAGGTCCCATGGTGGTTGCCCCCATTTTCGTGTAAATGTAGCTCAATTTCAAGCCGATTCTCTCTTCAATGGAGAAGTGGCTAGCGCCCACCTTATTATCTAGCATCAATTTCTAGCTTTTTGACTAAAATTTTGTTGGGAAATGGAGGATTTTCATCCATAGTAGATGAGAGAGGGGAACAATGATCTAGTTTGTTGTAGTTATATAATTTGATGAAGAATGGCAAGATATAAATATTTGTTTATAGAAAATTTTAATTATATAAATTAGTGTAAATCTATAAAAAGTTGATTACTATTGGCGGTCGTTTCTCAATAATCGACCACAATATTCTCGGAATAAAATGGAGTTCATGACAAGAAGGATGTCTATTTTTATTGAACTAATAATGATTCATGAGATTTGTTGAGTATTTGCTGTAGGGATGTAGGAGACAAAAACCAGCCCAAACTGAGGAAACTCTGGTTTGGCCGAACACAAGTGGTTCGGCCGAACCCAAGTTGAGCCCAAATCAGCCCAGTCTCACACACATGCTAGGAAACACAAAGAGAACACATCCCATGCATTGGTTCAATGACGATGTGATCCGAGGGCTGCATGGAAGCAACCATGGATCCATGGACTCACAAAAGAATGAACACGAACCAAACTTACTAGCCACCCACCTAAGGGATGCATCACACACCATCCAAGGATCACGCCGGTGCAACGGAGGGCGCAGAAACCCTGGGTGGAGGTCGGCCGAACTCCTAGGGTTCGGCCGAACCCCCCTTGTCCCCAACGCAAGCCCAACCGCCTTGGACAACACCTCACCGACTTCAGGAAGCAATCCAGAGTGTTCAATCACAAGGTCGGTGGAACATGTGGTTCGGCCGAACCAGGTCCCACTCCAGCCGCCATCAGCTCACTCCTACAAGTACCCCGAGGCCACCTGAACACTATAAATACAGGGGTCTACGCTAGAGATCAACACACACCAAGAGGAGCTATCTACTTCACTTCTATTTTAGTTGAGTTAGGCTAGTTGTAGTTGGGAGTTAGAGTCGAGTTGAGCTTAGCCTTGGGGTTCCGGAGTTGTCTTCGGGAGTTCTGGTATAAGCTCTTGTATCTTTTCCTTTACTCTTTTGTAAGACTTTGAGCTTTCAATATAAAGTTATCTTCTATCTATCTTGAGTTGATTACCTTCAGCACTTACTTTATTATTAGTACAAGTATCTAGTTTAGACTAAATTGGGTTAGATGAGCACTAGAGAAAGTGTTGTAGTCCCTTGTACGCGGGTTTCACGTTCTTTCTCTTAGGCTCTTTTCCTTAGAGCTTCGGGGAGAGGGTGCTCTCTTGCTTGGAATCCCAGGAGAGTATTAAGTTATATCTATAGACGTGGTGCCTAGAGATATCGCTTAACTTGATTTGCACCCAATCCCACGGATAGTAGTGGTAGCTGGCAGGTGGTGACAGCCCTGTCCGGCCTACATATTCCACCATGTGAGAGGTTGGTGTTGTAGGACTTAGGAGTAGACTGCGTAAGTTCCCCTTCTCATCCCTTTCTGGAGCTTGTCTGGTCAGGGCGCTCGAAGCATACTTGGATCAGCTGCAACAGTTTCTCTTCCCTGTCTCTGCTTCCACTTATAAATCTCTACTAGAGTTGGTTCAAGTACATAAGAAGTACCTATGAATCTTTCTCGTCTCGTTGTTCTCCCACTACTCAGGTCGCTCACTTATTTATTTAATCAAGATATCCTCGTGTGTCACTGCTATCATTTATCTATCATTACCTTACCCTTAAAGTGTTGTTGTTCACTAAAGTCTTGATATATTCTTGAGATTTATTTACCGATTGCCTTAAGCCATTAACGCTTCCCCGTGGAAAATATAAATTACGATACTCTAGAATACTCCCGGGTGAAGTGCTACAACGGTGATTCTGTGCGCTTGCAGAATTAATCTTGAATTATATCTGTGGATCATAAGAAGTACCAACAATTACTTATATTGGGAAATTGTTAATTATGAAAATTGTTGAATATATAAATGGGTAATTTATTTTTTTATTGCTTTATATAGGTAAGAAGTTAGAGATGGATAGGTCATGGATGTACCAGAAACGTGGAACTTTTTTATCGAGCAAGTTAGGAGCTTTGTAGATACGACAGTGAAGCATTGTGCTAGTAGGAATACAAATCAAATCCGTTGTCCTTGTCGTGACTGCCAGAATAAGAAAGTATGGGATTCCTTGAATGTGCTGAAGAGACACTTAGTCCAACGAGGTTTTATGGGCGATTATGAGATTTGGACCCATCATGGCAAGGGAGGGGCTGGTAGTTCCGTAACAAGCAAAACTGATACGGTGGTAGAACCAGGTGATGATGGACAAAATTTGGACCCAATAGGGGGATTTGAAAGCTTCACTAATGATTGGGTAACTATGGATGACGGTGGTGTTTGTGGGGATCATTGTAATAATGATGAGGAGGTTGATAATTGTGAGATTGATCCCGATATGGAAGAACCGTTGCGCCATGTGGAACCTAAAGTGTTAATTGGCGGTGCAAAGGGGATAGAAAATTTTGATGCGCTCAAGAAGATCGCTCGTGACCATGTATATGATGAATCCAAGGGATGTGAGAATACGTGGACGGTATTGCGTTTCACAATTCAACTTCTAATGCTTAAAGCTAAGCATGGATGGTCGGATAGTAGTTTCAATGATCTTCTACGCCTCCTAGGGTCCTTGCTTCCAAAGCCTAATTTCGTGCCGAAAAACACATATGAAGCGAAGAAGATTATCAATCCGCTATCAATGCGTGTTCAAAGAATACATGCTTGGCCAAACCATTGTATCTTGTATTACAACGATTATGAGAAGTATGAAAATTGTCCAAATTGTGGCTCGGGCCGTTACAAAAGTAATGCAAATTTCAGTCTGGATGAGGCGGGAGATGCAATCTCGAAGAAGAGGAAGCGAGGCAAAAAGATTAAGGGTGCTGCTCCTCATGTGGACGATGACACATGTATAGATGTGGACAAGAACCAGAGAAAGGTTCCCGCGTTGGCTATGTGGTACCTGCCAGTGATCGACCGCCTGAAGTGTTTGTTCTCAAATCCTAAGAATGCTAAACTTATGACATGGCATGCCAATCGACACGACAAGGATGACGGTAAGCTTCGACACCCGTCCGATGCTCGCCAGTGGAAAACTTTCGATGCAAATCATGAAGAGTTTCGCAACGAAACCAGGAATATAAGATTTGCATTAAGTACAGATGGGATGAATCCTTTCGGCGAAAGAAGCAGCACCAAGAGCACATGGCTAGTGATCCTAACCATTTACAACCTGCCACCATGGCTTTGTCACAAACGAAAGTACCTTTTACTGACCATTCTTATACAAGGTCTAAAGCAACCCGGCATCGACATAGATGTTTTTTTGGAGCTTTTGTTGATAGATATGAAGAAGCTATGGGAGGAAGGGTTCCGTATGTGGGATGAGTACGACAAGAGCACTTCACACTGTGAGCAATTATTTTTGTTGCCATCAATGACTATCCTGCGCTATTTTACATGAATGGTTAGATCAAAGGCAAGACAGGTTGTGTGGCCTCAATCGATTCAACTGCATTCTTGTTACTACCTGGTGTTGATGCTCGTTATTGACCAATTTCAACCGTCAATTTGATCAGAAAATAGGGGGAAACTAGCATTTCTTACACATACATTTGTCTAGAATAATGTCATTTCCACATGTCCCTTGGAAATAAGTGCTATGCAGGAATTTGAGCAGAAATGGAGGAAAACACACCCTTGAATCCAAGTCAAAAACCATCAACCAATCAGAGCGCACTGTTCAACATCACATGGATCAATGGGCCCACAAACATATACAACCGACTTAGGACAGCGCCGGTGCATGCAAGAGACCCAAGGCCCCACTGGGCAGTCACCCTGCTAAAGCACAAGAGGGGAGGCAGCCTGGCCAGGTCGGCCGAACTGCTGGTTCGGGGTTGAGCTCCACCGCCTTACCTCTTCCACGTGGCAGCTCCTCTTTCCTCCTCAAGGTCGGTTCCAGGTGAACTCAGCTGTTTTCCCGGCCGAGGCACCCCTGGACAAGGCTATAAATATGAGGGGAGGGGCTCCAAACGAAGACACACCTCAAATTGCACATTCTCTCATTCCTGTCTTGCTTAGTCCATAGGTTAGTGGAGTTTAGGCTGAAGTAGCTCTTCTTCGGGTTCCCGAGTTTGCCAAGGAGTATTCGGTATGGGTTTAGTTCTTCCTCTCCTTTGTAATTCTCGGATATCATTAATAGAGTTATCTTCTAGATCTATATATTTGCATAGTTTATCTTCTGCAGTGTCAGACATATAATCTATGATTAGTTTGTATTCATACCTTATACCTAGCATGATTAGAAGAGTAAATCTAGTGTCACGGTATTCGTATGTTTGCTCTAGTATGATGTCTGTCAATCCGGAGGGTGGGGGCTCCACGCGGGATACTAGAGTATCGCTCATTAATGTAGACATGGTGCCTGGGTTAATCAGTGTTGCCGGATGTGGTTCTATCCCATGGTTAGATGAGGTAGGTGGCAGGTGGTGATAACTCTATCCGTTAAGGGAAACTCGGTCGGCTGTGCCACAATACGGCCTGCGCCTGCGGCCTGCCTTCTGCTTCAGCTTGATTCATCTCTACCCAGCAGTTCAAGCTGCAGACGCAACATCGAACGAGGGCAGAAGCCATCCGCTCTTCTTCGCGTGCTCCACATAGGATGACTGTTAATTCTGCTCTTGAATCTTCGATACGCTAGCCTCAGGCACTCTGGTATGGATTCTGGTGTTTTGGAGGTGCATGCCCAGTACTAGGCACTCAATGCAGCTAAAATTCAAGATCTCTCTAGCGCTGGACCTGCTGCTATGGCAGGAGAATTCCTGCCGACCGACTCTGAAGGCAGCTTGGCAAAAGATGACTGTTTCTGCGCAGGCTCCGGCACCGGACGTTAAGGTGCCACGGGCGCCATGAGTTCCCTTTCATGGAACTGCAGAGGAACCGGAGGGAGCCTCTGCAGCCCTAAAATGCTGCATCTCTCCCGTTTGATTATCCCTACCATGGCCCATGTAATTTTTGTTTCTGAAACTAGAAAGCATGCTACTAGGAAATCTAGTCTTCTTGATACTTTTGCTGTCAAAGATGCTCACATTGTTCCAGCTGAAGGCTTTAGGAGCCCTATGGCGGCATTGGAAGGAAGATGTGTCCCTGCAAGTAGAACAGTCTAGCTCTAGCTTTATCTTAGCTAGTTGTGTATATAAGCCTACTGCTATGAACTTCATCCTAGCTTGAGTTTATGATGACCCTTATCACAGAAGAACCGAGACGATCTGGCAGGACATTCTCTCTTTTGTTGTAAAATATCCCAATGTTCCTGTTTTCTGTATGGAGGATCTGAATAATATCATGCATGTGAATGAAAAGCTAGGGCCTAGACCTGCTACTGTTGCAAGAATCTCTATGTTCCGTTATTTGGTTAAGCAATGTGGTTTCTTTGATTTGGGTTTTTGTGGTCCTGCTTATACATGGTCTAATAAACAGTTCAATACTAATCCTACTTTTGAGCGTTTGGATTTGGATAGATGTTTAGGTAATGCTAAACGGTGTGCTGCTTTTCCTACAACGGTTGTACATCATCTCCCTATGATGAGAAGTGACCATGCACCAATTTTGGCTATTCTTCAAACAATTCACACCCACTGTAAGAAGCCTTTCAGATTCGAAAATTGGTAGTTATTAGAAGATGATTTTCAAGATCAGGCAAAGCTTAGTTGGGGTAAGTCAAGATCAAGATCTTTTCACCTTAAAACAAGTTTTCTAGCTTCTGATCTGAAAAAATGGATAAAGTGTAAACCCAATCTTAATTCTCAACTTGAAACCGTTGAAAATAGGGTTTTATAGCAACAAAGTCTTCCTCCACAAAGACAGAATTATTCTTTACAGGAGCAGCTTATTCACCAACATCAGATAATTCTGGACAAGCAGGCAGAGTTTCACAAGCAGAGATATAAAAAAGCTTTGGGTCACTGAGGGAGATAGAAATACTCACTTCTTCCAGCAAGCCATCCTCAAAAGGGCCAAAAAGATATCTCTCAAATGAAAATGAACGTCCTTTAAGAACTCAGCATTATATATATTGCAGATTGTTTAAATAATTATTTCAAGAATGCGTTCTCAAGCTCACGTTCCAGAGCTTCCCAATCTGATTGGCATGTCACAGATCAGGATCAGCCTTTCCAACTCCAAGACAGTGATTTCAATAATTCCATTTGAGATAAATCAGAAATATGGAATATTCTTAAGAACATGAAGAAAGATGTTGCTCCAGGACCTGATGAACTTAATGTTGCATTCTATAGAGCTACTTGGGATTGGATTGGTGATGATGTGGTTTCTCTGGTGCAAAATTTGAATCAGACCGGTATGCTCCCTTCTGAACTAAAGAAAACCTTCATTATTTTAATTCCAAAAATATTGTCTCCTATTGACGGGTCCACGGAGGGCCCACTTCCTGCTGGCACTCCTGATAGCCTGAGACCGCGCATGGATCAAACGACCGCCCTCCTGGGCCGTGACTTCCTCCAGGCCCACGGTCCCGACCGGCCGACCAGCCGGTCGGCAGGAGCCTCGACCGGCATCCCCGACTGAGGGGACGACCAGGGCCTAGGTCCGTACTATGGTCATGAATTAAGGGGCCGACCGGACTCCACCGTACATGTATCGCTGCCCCTGACTGACAAGGTCTGGGGCCGGCCAGGCCTTGCGCACTGACAGTCCTCGGGAGCAGGTGATGAGGATAAGGGCGGACGCCGGAGTCAACTTGCCGTACATGGCCAACCACCCCCTCCACGGGGGCTACAGTCCCCCTTGCTGCCACAGCAGAGGGACGCTATTCCACCCACCCGTCCTCACGAAGGGACGGGGCACAATGTCATCATGACACGACGAACATGCCTCTGTCATGACCGAGTGACAGGGCGGGGCGCCAGGGACGGGGCGTGACTGCCGTACCATACTTATAGGTGCACGCCCGCCCCCCAACCGACGGAACACGACGTACTGGGACGGAACGTGACGGCCACTCCGTGAGACAGGACTTGGACGGTGGCCACCCGAGGACTCCGACCGACAGAGCTGACAGCCCCGACCAGGGAGGATAGGAACTCTCTCTCTACCTCTCCTTTTCTACCCTTAGTTCCCCGGTAAAGGAGACCCCCCTTGGACTATAAAAGGAGGGTCAGCCGCCTAGGAAAGAAAAAAACACAGACCGAAATCCAAGATATCCATCCTCCACTCGAAAGCTTGTAACTCCCCAACTCTCACGAGCACCTGGGCTCAAGCAATATATCCGACCGACCCCCCAACTGGACGTAGGGCACATTTACCTGAACCAGTATAAATCTTGAGTCATTGTGTGCTAGGCCACCTCCGATCATGATGCATGATACACACTTCGAGTACGTTTAGCTGCCGGCCATTTCCGGAACCGACACCAATTGCTCCTCAAGATTTTAGACCTATCAGCCTTTATAATGTTATTGCTGATAGAATTAAACCTCACCTTCCTAATAATATTCATACTGCTCAATCTGCTTTTATTCGTGGTCGTTACATTACCCAAGAGATAGCTCATTCTTTCAATCTTAGCTCTTGGAATCAAAAAGGTTTTTTGCTTAAGCTTGATCTTGCTAAAGCTTTGGACAGGATTGAATGACAATTTATTTTCAATGCTATGCATAGGCTTGGTTTTAACTCTAAGATCATTAGTTTGGTTCAGGCCTGTATCTCTTCTACCAGTTTTTCTGTTCTGGTTAACAATCAACCTTCTGAACCTTTTGATTTCTCAAAGAGGAGTCAGGCAAGGTTGTCCTTTATCTCCCTATCATTTTGTGATGGCTATTAACGAACTCTCTATTTCTGTTCAGGAAGGTTTAAGCTCTAATCATCTCTCTGGTATATCTCTTGGTCCTAATTGTCCTCCCATCCACTCTCTTCTTTTTGCTGATGATCTTATCATTTGTGGCAAAGCTAATTTATCCGAAGCTATGAACATTAGGAACATTTTGGATAACTTTTGTCAGAATTCTAGGCAGGCACCTAATTGGAACAAATCCTCTATTCTTTTTAGCAGAAAGGTGGATCAGAGTGTACCAGGCAGGATATTCTTAATATGTTTTTTGTTCCTATTTTATCTCCTCATACATCTCATCTTGACCATCCACTTGTTTTCTCTTACAAGGACAGATCCAGAGCATCTAGTTTCCTTTTACAGAAGTTCAGGAATAAACTGATTGGGCTCAAAGCCAACAAGCTTAACCATGCAGACCGTACCACTTATATCAATTTTGTCCTAGCTTCCATTCCAATCTACTTTGTGCACAATATTCTTTTGCCTAAATCTTTCATTGAGAAAATCACTTCCATACTTAGACGTTTTTTTGTGGCAAGGAATACAGGATGAAGATTCTTCTATGCCTTTCCATTTCAGTTCTTGGGATGACAATTGCCAACCAAAATCTAGGGGTGGTTTAGGGATCATTTTTATAGTTAATAAAGCTTAGTTCTTCACTCTGCTTGGATGGTTGCTAATTCCAAGGATCCATTTCTCATTGTTGTCCTTAAGGCCAAATACTTTCACAACAATTCTTTTTGGAAGGCTAATCATTCTGGGCCCAAATCTGTTTTCTGGGCCTCCATTCTTAAGGTCAAACACCACCTTCGTGAGCATTGTATCTATCAGATTAGGAAGGGTAATTCTAACATTTAGACTGACCCTTGGTTTGATGGCTGGGCAAATATTCATGATCAATTAATTATTCCCCCAGTCTCTCCTACCATTCCTAATGTTGTTTCTGATCTTTCAAATAATTCTTCCAACTCTTGGCACTCAGGTTTGATTAGGGATATTTTCCATCCTTATGCAGCTGATAATATTTTGCAGACTCCAAAAATTTCCTCCAATAATCCTAACAATCTTTGTTGGAAACCAGCTGCTAATGGTCTCCGTTCAACCAAAGATCCGAACAATCTAACACTGTAGTTATAGTTAGCTTTTATAAATGGTGCATGCAACACCATCTGACAATCAGATTACATGAGGAAGGAACAATCGCTTCATGTCGTGGGATGAAGTCGAGCGAATTGCACTACCAAAAATTGATGAAGTACCGCACAGGGAGGATGCAGTACCGGAAATCGACGAAGTCGAGCGAATTGCACCCAGATGTCGTGGGACGACCTGGCCGACGTCCGTGTGCAATTCGGGAACAATGATGCCGACGACGGTGTGCAATTTGGGGACGATGATGCCGACGACCTGGAAAATGAAGGACCTGGGATTGGACACGGGGGTTGGGTGGACGGTCAATGGCACGATCCGATAGATCCACATCCTATCGCTCCAAGAGAATGCAGTTCAAGGTCGGAGTTCGATCCGGATTACATTCCGAATCCAGTTCAGGTAATGACTACACACGATTAATTACCACCTAGCTTTTAGTATATGTTTTTCATAGACTACGCGTAGTGACTAGCCAAAATCCTATGATCCGTGTAGGTGGCTCCAACAGGAAGGAGTAAACGCCGACGCCAACCCCCAAGCCCCACAGAGGAAGAACTTGAAGGCAATGATAACTCCGGTCCGGAACGTCAAACTACGACCTCTGGCAGCCAAAGCAAAAGGAAACGGGGTCAGCGGGGAAGAAACCAATACCCCGAAGGCCAATGGACGGTCAATGTAGTTAACGCAGCAGGCGAGCCCATAGAGCCCCCTGAGGTGTGTGCAAAGGTTGGGAACGCAATCGGTTCTATAATTAGAACAAAGATGGTCTAACGGTTTCTGCGGGGAAGAAAGAAACAATGTGGGCACTGTTGAGCAAAACATTTATTTTGCCATGAGGAACTTAGGAAAGAGTTAAGCATTATGCTAAGAAGATGTTGGGTGAAACTTTCCGCCGGTGGAAGAGTGTTCTGAATACCAAGTACGTCCAGAAGGGACGAGAGCCATTCGCAGATTACGGGGAAATCACACGGGCATAATGGGAGGAGTTTGTTCGGCAAAGAACCCCTAAGGAAGATCTAGCCCTAAGTCAGAAGAATAGAGAACTTGCACGGAGCAACATATCGTCTTGGGTCGGGTGGATACCAAAGGCAGCTCGAGAAGTGGCGGCGTGAAAGAGAGGCGGCAATCGCCGCTGGGCAACCCAACCCTTTTGAAGGCCTTGACAAACGTGCCTGGATGTGGCTTCAAGCAAGGAAGCCTAAGATAGTGGATGGCAAGCCGCAGTTTGACCAACCCGAGACCGAAGAAGTAGCAAAAAAAATGTACAAACTTAACGAGCTCCAGAAGCAAGGAAAGTTCAAAGCGAAGAGGGACAAGGATGTGCTCAGTACAACCATTGGGTCCAAACAGCATGGAGGCCGCGTTAGAGGCTTGTCCTCTAAGTTTACCATCAAGGATGGGTTCCAGCAGCACCGGGATAGCTATAGGAAGCATGACTGCTACAAGGAACAATTGGAAGAAGCGGCAGAGGAAGCCCTAAAAAGTAAGTTTAGGCAATATTTTAGGGCAGCAGTTGCATAGGAGCAGCAGTCCGGGCTATTATTGATTAACCCGTCGCAAGAGGTGGGGCAACAACAGATGGTGACGATGCCCCCTCCGGTATTGGCCCAAGCGAATACTGCATGTGCTCAAAGCAATGTTGCATCTACCACAGCACAGCCATATCCTGTAGATTGCATATCCGTTACTACTCCTTGCTTGTTGCTTTATCCGATCGGCAGAGCTGGGAAGACAAAGGAAGTTGCCAAGACCCAGGTGTATCCGGGTGGGGGTTTGTTTGAGGGAAAACCGATCCCGCCCCTATATGCATGCGTACAAGTGGAGCAACTCCTGAAATCAAGCTATGAGGATAACGAGATAGACACCCCCACTACAGATGGGAAGACTTGCCTTGGAGAATACGTCGGCAGTACCATTCTGTGGCATAAACGAGATATCGTACTGCTTGGTGCACAACCTATTTCTGCTCCGTATCAAACCTTGCCACCACCACCACCACAACAAGAGGGGGCAGCACCTGAGCATACTCCACCGACTCTGCCATCTCTACTGGCCCCGCCATCACACCACCACCACGAGAGTCGTCACCACCGCCCCCGCTATCTTCATCGGCTCAGGGTGCCCGATCACGAGAGCCATCACCATTGACCCCGCTATCACCACCGGCTCAGGTTGCCCGATCACGAGAGCATACTCCACCGGCTCCACCAACGGCTCCGGCAAAGGCTTCGGCAAAGGCTCCGCAGTTGGTGCATCGAGTGATACGGGCTTTAGGGGACGATCCTGAAGGGAAAGAGATTGTAGATCTATGGCATGCCGCAAACAAAAAGGACAAGTCAAAGGACAAGTCAAAAGCTAAGTCAAAGGATGATTCCAATTCTTGTTCCAGCAGACGACGTGGCTTTTCCTTGCCCCGCACTGACACAAACTTCAAACAGGATGTTGGGGTCGATACACTTCTAGACTTACCGGATTGTCCTAAAAGCTTTGAGTATGGTAAACCATTTCTACCCGACTGGGCTATCACAGTGATTCCAAGTGAAGTGCAGAGGATTCATAATTTGTATCTGAGGGCATGTAGACTTGGGCTCCGTACCCTATGTGCTCGTACCATCCGCAAGTATTCGGACTTCAAGGTTAGGGCATCATGGATGTCATGTTCGATTTTCGAGACATCCGCAACATCTTCCTCCTCGATGAAGTAGACATTGAAATGGTTAGACTCTAGTGCATGTAAGTACCTCATCGATAGTATTATCTTGTATGCTATGGCCTTAATTACTATATATACATATCTAATTAATTGTCACACATTCAATTCTACATGATGCAAACAAATGATGCTATTGTTTTAGGTAAAAGGTGTAGATATCTTGATCCTACAGCTATTTGCGAGACCAGGCACGCCGGGCTAAGTAAGTGGGCGGACAATGATGACATGCTAGCTAGGTGCAAAACGCCCGAGGAGAAGAACGAGAAACGAATATCATATCACAAAGATGCCATGAAGGGGGTTGTGGTCTACATAGGGTTATGATGGTAAACTGGTAAGACGTGGTCGATACCATATATGCACCATACCACATCGGGTAAGTCTAATTTCAATCTTTTGTTACAATATATACTTTGTCCTATCCATGGCTAAAAATCATATATAATATTTTTGCAGGGGTCACTGGATTGCTTTTCTAATATAGCCAAAGCTTGGAAGAGTCCACGTATTGGACTCCTTGGATTGGCCAAAGACTAGATACAAAGAGTTCTTATTCGTCCTCAAAATGTTAGCGAATTTCTTATCTTCTATAAGTACATCATGCTAATTTTTCCATAAAAGTAAATATTTATAATCTAACTTCTCATTTCTTTCTTTTTTAAACATGGCTTACAGGCACTATATTAAAAAAGGAGGTGTTCATCCCGCCGATAAAAGTTCAGCAATGACTCTACGCACAAACTTCCTGTGCCACAAGCAACCTGCAAATTCCGTGTACTGCGGGTATTACATGTACAAGCATATGAGGGTGCAAGGGAGATACACAATAGATCGTAAACGTGTACGGGACTACTCTTTATTATGGATAGATGTATATGTGTACATTATTTTTGCGTCTATCTAACATTTGCTTAATCTTTCCGTGGATTCATTAACTGCAGATTCATCCAACAAGACTCCATGAGAAACAACTCCTAGAAGTAGTAGCCGATTTATGTCGTTTAATTATGCATGAAGTGATCCACCCAGAAGGCATATTTTTTCAAAAGGACCACGAATTAGCAACGGACCCTAAATACATTAGTCTTCATGGCTGGGCGAACCAACGGCACCGTGCCGCCTCAAGTAGCCTTGGAAAATAGAAGAAAAACATGTATTCAAGCAGCACTTTTAATTATGTACTATAATGATGCACTGTAATTATATATATATATGCTTTATTACTTTTCCTTTTAAATTTGTATGTGCAATTATTTATATTCATGAAACACATTCCATATCGATCATTATGATATTCTATCACGCACTAGCTTGATAGGTCAAAATTGGCGGGAAACAAAATTTTAAAAGGTAGTGGAAAACAAATTTGGAAAATTTAAATTTAAATCAGTAAAATTTCAGGCGAAAAACTGATTTCCAGGACGCGTCATGCCCTACCCGTCCCTGAAAATCAATTTTTAAGGACGGGTCATGCCATAACCTGCCCTGAAAACACCATTTCTGAAAACTATTCCCAAGGGCGGGTTAGGGCATGAGCCGCCCTAGAAATCAGTTTTCAAGGGCGGGTATCTTACCCGTCCCTGTAAATAACTATTTTTAGCTGCGAGAAATAGAGACGGCCTACAAATGCTATTTTACCCGCCTCTAAAAACTTTTTATGTAGTAGTGATCTCTTCGTGTACTTCTACCAACCCCTAGCGACTCCTCAAGATTTTTCTTCACGACCTCATTCACCTTAGGCCGCCATGCCACAGCCGCCACATCCGCCACCGCTACAGCAGCCCCGTGGCGCTCTCCCGCGTGCTGCTGCCGCAGTTGCTTACCCTGTCCCCAGCAGACGCCACAACCACCCTCGCACTCCCCGACCAAGATACGCTCCTCTGCGGCTCTGCCTCAGTTCCACGCCCCCATACGTGACGTAGCTTGTCACTGATCTTTCGGCCTCCGAGCTATCGCATACTGTCTCCGCAGTCGACCTCTGATCCAGGACCCTGAAGCCGAGGCTGCTTCCCCTCCGAGGTTGCCTCGCCTGCGGCGTCGCTGGTCGCCGGACGTCGCGGGAAGGTGGCGTCCGCGACGTCGGTGATGAGATCGCTCGCGAGGAGCTCGAAGGAGAGCTAGAAGCCGGCGCCCGGCGGCTCGGAGCGACATAGGAAGCTGCAGTGGCGTTGGCGTGGGACGCCCACGAAGAGGAGGCGCCAAGGCGACCGAGAGCCCGTGAATCCTAGGCAAGGACGTCATGTCGCCGCGCGGCGGCGAGGAGTGGAGTCGAGGAGGAGTAATGGCTTTAATCCGCACAGGTGGCCTGCCGCCGCAGCCGATTTGCCCTTAGACGGCGTGGTAGAGGTCAAGCAGCGGAACAAATCAGAATCGATGAACCTTGATCAGCGGACATGGGCTCCGCCGCCTAAAGCAGCAGCGACAACAGGGCGTCGTAGACCTTCTTGGCGCTCTTCTCCTGAAACGCGACTTCGAGTTTGTCGCGGGCGGAGACGAGCTTGACATGGACGAGGCCCTTCACGCCGGGGAGAGGCGAGTGGTCGATCTCGAGCAGCCGTAGGGCACCAGCCAGCTAGCCGCGGCACATGTCGACGTGGTCGCACGCGCTCCCGGCGTCGTCCCTGGCGTCCTTGAGCCTGGCCAGAGCGCCCCGCAGGCCTTCGTCGGGGACGTCGTCGACAGAGCGCAGAGGGGCCACTGGGGCTGGCCGCGGCGCCGCAAAATGCGATGAGCCAGGCCGCCTGCACGAGGGACGCGGCGGCGGCGAGCACGGGGGACGCGTCCGCGAGCATCCCGTCAGCGCGCTGGTGTCCTCGGAAGAAAAAATAGAATGTGGAGAGGTCGTGCTGTCGTGGGAGACCGGATACGGGAGGAGGAAAAATGCAGATAGTGGTGCCGCGGGTACGACAGTGGGTGGTGCGAAAAAATTCAGTTTTTGGCAGAAATAACATCTAACTCGCGGTTTATATAGATCTATCCTTCCGCCCACCTTCCTCGACCATGATACATGGGTCCATCATGAGAGGTACGGTGGATCCGATATGGGTGAGATACGTTTTCAATTATTTTCGATCTTTATAGTATAGATAGATATGCGTGAGTTATGGTGGCAAAATAACGGCGGGGATGGGAAACATTTTCCCCTGCGGGGGACTCGGGGCGAGGGCCCGAAATTGTTTCGGGGCGGAGCGGGGGGCAATTTTACCCCGTGGAGACCCGTGGGGACCCAAAATAACATGTGGTCTATTAGATGGCCCAACTGGAAACCCTAGAGATCTCTATGGCCCGCCAGCAGCAACACACCCCAAGCCTCCCGCATCCCGCCGCCCTCTCCTCTCCTCGCCGCACGCCGCCCCAAGCCCCCGACCCTGAGCCTCCCGTGTCCCCGTCGCCCCGTTCTTCTCCTCTCCCCTCCTCACCGCACGCCGCCCTGACCCTGAAGCAACGAGCCTCCGCATTCCACCCGACTTAACCCGACGCTGGAGCCGTCCCCGCAGGGCCCATCGGGGATCGGGGATCCGCCAGGAACAGGCCCGGGGGATATTTTTGCCCTGAGTGTTTTGGGTTCTGTGCGTAGCATTTTGGGGAAAAAATAGATGGGGACGGTCCCCAAGCATGTGCCTATCACTACTAGAAAAAGGTCTTATAGTACCGGGTGATAAAAACCTTAGGCACCGGTTCTAGAACCGGTACTACGAGACCGAGACTAAAAGTCACGGTCTTCATCACCGCGTAAAAGAACTAAGGATCTCTTTAGTACCAGGTGAAGGTTCTACCTGGTCAAAATATTTTTATCAAAAAATATATTAAACCCGAGAAGAGGTCCGCACACGCGACATCATAAGAAACGCGAAATACGCGCGCGTCGGGATTCGAAACCACGACCTCTTGCCTCGCACGTACCTCCCTTATCATCTCACCTACATAGCAGTAGTGATTAAATAGAAGATATTTTTCTTTTGAAGTAATAACCTGTGGAGGAGCCTTTAGTACCAGTTAGATAATGGTACCGGATGATGTTACCACCCGATACTAATATGGATGGAATCTTTAGTACCGGATGGTAACACCACCCGGTACTAATATGTATCCTTTGGTACCACCGTACTAAAGGTCCCCTGAACCTTTCCATCCACCCCACCTCAAAAGTACGGGCATGCATACTGATACTTTTGGGGTGGATCTTTGGCGTGTTTTCTAGCAGTGTGTGAGGACCCATCCCGGATTGATGACACGTGGCTACTCCAGGGATCGGACGCCCAATGCTCGCTCGGCTCACAGCGCTTGACATTCATCGCATCGCTCGGCTTGCACCGCTCCCCGGCTTCGCTACAGGATACAGCCGAGCAAGGGTCATGGAGCCCTCCATCTGCCGCCGCAGGTCATCTGTTGAAGCCTCCATCGCCGCCGCCGCATCCCGCGATTCCGCCCACGTAGCGAGTAAATGCCGGTGACTGAGCCACGCGTTGAAGACGAGGAGTGGAGGTTCTCGATTCTGAAAAGACTCCACAATAGGAAATCTATTTAACTAGTTGCGGCGGCGGATGAAAGGGACGGATGCAACCGCGACGGGGCTCCAAGGCGACGCCTCAAGGCAGGGGGCTGAGCCAAGCGATGCAAGCCGAGCGATGCGAGGGATGGCCAGGGCTGCGAGCCAAGCAAGCAGTGGACGTCCGATCATTGGAGTAGCCACGCGACGGGCATCTAAGGCGGGTCCTCATGGACAACCGTTTGGAGACCGTCCCATCTAATTTTTTTTCCAGCATTTTGCTTAGCTGGCGGTGTACTTTTGAACCTGGTGCTTTGTTAGTTCGGTTTTTTTTTTCTAAAGGAAAAACGTTAGCACCACCTTCCGGCTCCCGATTTCGCCAAGCTTCTCCTAGATGCACGTAGGGCACGTTTGGTAGCGCTCAAAAGCAGCTCCACTCCGCTCGGCTCCTCGATCCCAGGTGCTCCCGCTCCAGCCACTCCTGCACCCTAAAATCTAAAATAACCTGTTTGGTGGCGCCCCGGTGAGGCTCCAGCTCCGACCGCCGCGAATCCAACTCCAGCCAAGCTCCGGCTGCCGCGAATTGACCTCCGGGCGCCGCAAATCGACCTCCGGCCAAGCTCCGGCGGGCGAGCGAGCAGGCAGGGTCGCGCGGCCGGCCGGCGAGCGGGAGAGTGGGGATGCGTGTCCGGCTAGCGGGCGGGGACACGTGGCCAGCGGGCCGAGTTCTAGCCGGGACGGCCGGCAAGCGGGCGGGCGAGCGAGCGGACGGGCGGCCGGCGGGCGAACAGGGACGTGCGCCCGGCAGCTCAGCAGACGCGCGGGGACCTGCCGCGGGCGGGCTAAGGTCCGACTGTCGCGAATTGAGCTCCAGCGAACTCCGGCGGGGATGCGCGACCGGCGGGCGAGCGGCCGGCCGGCGCGTGCAGGGACGACGCGGGTGGGGAGCGGAAGAGAATCCGGGGGAGCAGACTTTTTCCGCTCCTCCTTCTACGTGGAATCGGTTTTCCACTCCAGACTCGATTCACCTGAATCGATCCCCAAAATCGGCGTTTGGTAGCGCTCCGCTGATTCATGCGCGGAGCGGAGCAGCGGGAGCGCTACCAAACGGGCCATAAGTTCCTCCAATATAGTGCACATCGTTCATTTTTTTCACCTAAGTAGTGAGCACGGTCAAATACTCCGCTAGTGAATGCCATGTCAACTCTCTGAGGCTAGGATGGGCAAGGCCCATGGCTCTTCTCTGGTCACAGCCTCACAGGTTCTGCTGATCGTTGCAAAAGATAGCGCCACGCCCCGGATGGGCGAAAGTACCCTAAAATTCATCAAGAGAGGAATACATGAAGATTCATCAAGAGAGGAATCCATATGGTTAAAAAATGTCGATTGGCGAATCCAGATTAGTTTTCCCATTTTCAATGTCATCTTTTACGATAAACAGTTTATTAAGCTTCAGTATGAAAAATCTCGGAATCAGATTCGGCGAAGAAGGATTTTATTGTTTCATTTTCATACCTAAGATGTTGCACTATACAACCCTCTGATCTGTTCTTTTGGGTCTGGAAGGTCGGAAAGAATGCAAGGTACAAGTTTTTTTAAGAAAGATTCGAGGGCCTTGATATTGGACATTTCACATATGGTTTCGAAACTGAGAAGTGCGTATATGTTTGGTGCTGTACTGCAGAGTCTCGTTCTCCTGTAAACACACGCAGTATACTGTGGAAGTTCGAGCAACATGTTCTGAATAACAGTTTCGAAATGATAATATCCAAACAGAAATTGAGTCATTGAAACAGATAACGGAGATTGCAACATGTACCACACAGCTTTATTAATGATAAAGTCTAGCGAACATAGCAGGGATTGCCGAACAACCTTTTGAAGCAAAGCGTTTGTCTTAGGGCTGTGACGACGACTCCAAAATACCTTGCGAGTTTTGGTGAGCCATCGTCGATACACACAGGCCGTAAAACAAGTGCTAGCCTGAAGCGAAGCATCATCTAAAGTGGCACATTTATTTCTGCTGTCCTGGCAGTGTTTAGTTTGTTTGCCTCACCTCATACTGGTGGCAAATCCTCATCGGCGTATCCTTAGAAACAGGCCTTTCCTCCGACCAAAGCTCCATGTTCACATCACCAGTTCCCCAGTGCACCAGGCATTTGCTAACCTCACTGGGATCAAACCGGTTAACCAAGCTCAGCCCGACACACTTGTCCACTAGCATCCATTCCCCTGAGGATTTGCCGAAAGAGTAAATGAGTTGGCAGATTGGCCAAGGTGGACGAGTCTTCAAGTGGTGCGCAAAGTAACTTACCATTGGGTCTGAGGTCTCCCTCGAATGTTATTTCTCCTGACTCTGGGGAGATCTCTTGCTTTGAACCATTGATGGCCGTGAAAGCAACCACCACCTCAGTTGGGTGCAGCAGGGTGAATGTAGGATGAACTCGTAAACAGACCAACCTTCAGAGGGAAAACAATCAAACATGATTCAATGTCTCAACTCTCTAAATATACTCTTGAAAAAAAGAACTCTAAAAGTAACCTCACATCATAAATTCAATGTACAAAAGAGTGCCGTTTTGAGTTGCATACACTCAACACATTTACACTTTGACAACCAATATCCTTTTGAATATTTCCATTGAAGTTTCAAAAATTGAGAAACTAGATTTGTCTAAACTTCCAAAATATTCAATTTTTCTCTATTGTGCATACATTTCACAGTGGTAATATGCGATCAAGGTAGAACACTAGTGGCCATGTCATGTCCAAAACAACAATCTTTCGTGAATGAAGGAAGTAGCTAAAGTTTCTGCTATAATAATTGAGCAAAGCATATTAGATGCAAACTCCAAAGCAAACAAACCAATACATAATTAAGGATAAGGTCAGCTGATGCCCAGGAACCAAACATGCCTAATGTTCTGTTTCTGGTGTCATCTTTGTCCTGCAATTCGTCTAGTCCATAAACAACAATTAGTAGAACCTGTATCTGGGCAACTTAGATAGAGGCCGAGGCTGCGAGGGCAGTGTTAATATGGGCATAACCATAGCTACAGAATAACTTTGCAGCATCTTAGGCATGGCTACCAACATGCAGGCTGACCACCGTCCTCTTGCCTTTCTTTGCTTGCTCAGCCTTTGATAAAAAATTCATTTTTCTTAGATTAAGCTACAAGTTGAATCAAGCTCTTTGAGTTCCAGCGAAATGCACTAGAAAATCATTAAGTGCTTGATCTTCCTTTTCGGTCATGCTTGAGTTCAAATCATGAACAGAGAGCAAGAGTAATCGAGAACGTATAATGATGGCGGAACGGCACCTCTGTTGTTGGTTTGTTTATCTTTTGTTTGTTTGGTTTTTCAAGGCGATCAAGATGGCTTCGACGGCTCCCTTTCGAGTAACAGACTGCCAGAGAAGTCATGGCAATGTTTGCTGGTGGTGGCCAAAGGCAGCATAGAACTGGCAGAAAGGAGTGGCGGGCAGCTATACAGGCCCGGACATTCCGGTACCGGAGTTGGAGAATGGAATCACTAGTAGGGTAAATGAGAGAACAGAGGAAGATATTTTTTTTATTTTTTGTTCCCATTCACTGGCATATCTGGTTCTCTGCAGTGTGGCCATGTGGTGGATGGCATGCCAGCGAGAATAAAATCAGTCATACTTGATCCAATGGTCCACGACCTAGGATATGTTTTGCACTAATTTTAACTATCGAAGGACCTGAAGTACAATATCAGAAATTTCCATAAAATTGCTTTCCATGCATAAGGTGTGCTTTGTGGCTGAAATTTCGCTAAGGTGCAGAGTTGCACAGTGCCACATTAATTTAATGGGAGAAAAAGGGTCCTCACCTTGAAAATCCACCAGATCCAGCTCCTACACTTCTTGCCTGAATGCTAGAGTCAATCTGAACAATCTTTGGGTTGTCTTTCAAAATAGATATCTGGCGCTGGAGAACCAGACCACCACCAATGTCTCCTTCCATACAAATAGATTCCTCCTCTCCCGATTGCTCCAGATACCTCCTGTAGTTTTTTGAACTTAAGTTATTTAGTGGAAAAAACTGGAAGTGGCCAAGAAATATTCACTAACAGGCAACAAATGACATCATAAGCAATTAGTCTGAAATGACGATTTCCACTACCTGATGACTTTGTACTCTTCAGTGCAGCCAGCAGACCTATATTCAGTCCCACTGTATTCTTCATAACCATTGATCTCTATCCTGCTGTGAAGCCACTGGGAATCTGCACACATCAATAATAAAATGGATCTATGTATAATGCATTGGCATGATGAAAGGATATACAACCATCATAAAGCACATAGATGAATTTTGAGGTATCTCAGGAAAAGTACATACCAGCAAATAAACAACATTAGTATCTCCATTTCTAAGGTAACAAATTTTATATTAGAATATATTACAATTTACACAGATGAAGCATACCAGAAGGAAGATGGGTCATTGAGATAATACGACCGCCAATCCATGGGACAATCTTAAGCAACCAGTCTCCATTCTTTAAATCAACAGGTATTTTTGATAGCTCAGCACCTTCCTGTCCTGATGGCTCATCGATATCAGGTATAGGCTGAATCATCTCTGTACAACCATCACAATGTGGCAATATAAGCCAAGTTCAGACAATTAAAAGTGTGGTAATTTTTTTGATAATGTGATTAAAGTTATAGTAATGGTAATCACTTATTTGTAGATCTAAAACAATATAACCATAAAGAAGTGGTAAGACAAATACCCAATCGTTTCTTGTGCTCAAGTTCACTAGTGGCAACTAAGCTGGACACTTGTGATTCAGAAGGCATTGTAAGGTGTATTTCTTCACCATCAACACCATCAGCGCTTATCTGGATGAAAAAAAAAGTTGTTTTATAATTACAATAAAGATATTTTGTTTCTTGAGTGAAAAAAAAAGAATGAAAGGCAATAGACATACCATAGCACCTCCACCAAGCAATATATTTATTTTTAAATTTCGTTTTGGTCTCTTCCATGACCCTTCAGATTTCAAGACTTTGACAGTGACCACCGATGAGTGGAGTTCAGCACCATAATATGTCAAAAGATAGTCTCCCTGTGTGAATGCATATCCATCTCCAGCATCTTCAAAGAGGACACCTTCAGCTTTACCTGTAAAACATGTTAGCTCTACCTCACCTCCAAAACTCAAACTCACACTCACAGCTCACACCCTGAGAGGTAGAAGATGAGAGAACCAGGAGCACCAATAATTTTGTGCTGCTTGAACTGGTTTGAGCTGCAGCTGCTCTTCTACTTTATAGAAGCAAATGTCAACTATCTAGTACAAGCATACTTGAGTACTGCTACCAACTACACTACCCACTACTAGTACTATGTACAAGACAGGGCATACAGCCCAATACTCATGTCACTGCTGTCCTATACGACAGGCAGTAGACAAGGAGCTCTACCTGCTCCATTGACTTTGTGAGAGAGAAAAAGAGATACAAGGGGCTGATCAATTATGCAACAATTCTTCCCCTAATTGTGAGGCCCTTCCTTGATCTCTTCAACACTAATCTTGGTCCTCAGCTCCTGGAGACGAAGGCGACCAAGTGGCTTAGTGAGAATGTCCCCGAGTTGCCGAGCTGTCTCGACATATTCGAGCTTGATCTGTCCTCCATCGACGCAATCACGGATGAAGTGAAACTTTGTGTCGATGTGCTTGCTTCTGTCATGGAGGACAGGGTTCTTTGCCAAAGCAATGGCGGACTTGTTGTCCACCATTAGGGCTGGTGCTCGAGCTTTATCTCCGGTGAGCTCTGCCAGCAGCCGACCCAGCCAAACTCCCTGACAGCACGTCGTCGCCGCTGCAATGTACTCTGCTTCGCAGGTGCTCAGCGCGACGACCCTTTGCTTCACAGACTGCCAGGAGATTGGGCACGCTCCAAGGAAGAAGAGCACGCCCGTCGTGCTCCGCCGCCCATCAACGTCGCCCGCCATGTCACTGTCTCTGTAGCCGATCAGCTCCAGCGCTCCTCTGCTCCTCCTTGGGTAGATGAGGCCGTAGTCGCACGTCCCGGCCACATAGCGAAGCAGATGCTTGACCACGGCGAGGTGATCCTCCCGTGGCTCTGCCATGAACCGGCTCACGTACCCCACGGCAAACCCGATGTCCGGCCGCGTGTGCGTGAGGTAGCGCAGCCCGCCGACGATGCTCCGGTAGCTCGTGGCGTCCACCAAGGGAGCAGGGCTATCCTTTAACAGCTTCAGCTTCTCCTCCATGGGCGTTTGGCACGCCCTGCACTCGCCCAGCCTGCTCCGCTCCAGCAGCTTCCTTGCGTAGGCGCTCTGGTGGAGCGTGATGGCGTTCTCGCTCTGCTCTACCTCTATCCCGAGATAGTAGGTGAGCAAGCCGAGATCGGACATGCGGAACATCGTCTTCACCTCTCGCTTGAAGTCGTCAATGTCACGCTGCTCCGACCCAGTGATGATCAGGTCATCGACGTATACGCCGACGATTAGCCGCCCGCACCCCGTCGTCTTGGTGTAGAGTGCGTGCTCGGTGGTGCATTTGGCGAAGCCGAGGGACTCCAATGTCGCGTCCAGCTTGGCGTTCCAAGCTCTCGACGCCTGCCGCAGCCCGTACAGAGCCTTGCGCAGGCGGAGCACCTTGTGCTCGCTGCCAGGGACGGCGAATCCCGGCGCCTGCTGCACATAAAGCTTCTCCTCCAGCTCGCCATTGAAGAAGGCGGACTTCACATCAAGGTGGTGAACACGCCAGTTCTTCGTTGCTGCCATCGCAAGTAGCAGGCGCACGGACTCCATGCGTGCCACCGGAGCAAAAACTTCCTCGAAGTCGATGCCCTCGCGCTGAACGAATCCTTTAGCGACAAGGCGGGCCTTGTGCCACACGACCTCGCCACGCTTGTTGCGCTTCACCTTGAAGACCCATTTCAATCCAATTGGACGGCACCCAATCGGTGGATCCACGAGCTCCCATGTCTCGTTCTCCTCGATTGCTGCCATCTCTTCCAGCATTGCGGCCCGCCAACACTGCTCCTGCTCTGCCGCCGCAAAGCTAGGTGGTTCCTCCGCGCTGCCCATGTGCAGCTCGAAGTCGTCCAGCACGCGAGCCACCTGCCCGGGTGCACTTGTGTCGCCGACAAGGTCATCCACCGTGCGGAACCGAAGTGGTTCGCCGGAGTACTCGGCATCGACGTTCGCGGAGGCGCTTGGCGGAGGCGTGACGAAGTGAATCGACGACTAGGTGCTTGTTGCGGCAGAAATCGGGGTCGCCTGCCCCGCGGGTGACATCTGCGGCGTCCCCTGCTCTGCTCCAGGAGCATAGGAGGCAGCTTCCCCTGGACTTGCTGCCGTGCCCTATTCCTCTGCTTCCAAAACAGGGGAGGCCCCGCCTGGGTTCTGCACTCCACCCCCACGACCCAGCTCCCCTGCACCGGAGTATTCCGTGTACTCTATGGTGAAGGAGCTGCTCAGGCCACCTGGGATTGCTTCCTCGTCGCCGAACTCCGCCCAGTCCCAGCTCGCCGTCTCATCGAAGACGACATCTCGTGACACCACCACACGTCTTGCCTGCGGATCATAGAGCCGATAGGCCTTGCTGCCGCGCTCGTATCAAAGGAACACCATGGGGGTGCTTCTGTCCTCCAGCTTGGTCAGGTTCGGCTTCGTCTTCTTCACGTGACCGACGCAGCCGAACGTGCGCAGGAAGGAAACGTCGGGCTTCCTCCCGTGCCATGCCTGAAATGGCGTTGTCCCCTTCAAGCTCTTGGTGGGCGCGCGGTTTAGGATGAACACCGCCCTGCTCACCGCCTCTCCCCAGAACGTCGCCGGCACTTTCTTGGCCTTGAGCATGCTCCTAGCCATGCCGACCACCGTCTAGTTCCTTCTTTCGACGACGCCGTTCTGCTGCGATGAGTAAGGCGCAGTGAGATGACGCTCAACGCCTTGTCCCGCGCAGTAGAGGCCGAACTCGATCGAGGTGAACTCGCCGCCGCGATCTGTTCGCGGTACGCGCAGCTTCTTCCCCGTCTCCGTCTCCACCTGCGCCTGGAACATCTTGATCGCCGCCGGCGCCTCATCCTTGCTTGTCAGCAGGTGCACCCACATGAACCGGCTGCAGTCGTCCACCAGGAGCAGGAAGTAGCGCCGCTTTCCATGCGTCGCCGGCGTGATTGGCCCGCAGAGGTCGCCATGGACGAGCTTGAGGATGTCCCCGGCGCGGAAGCTCGCCTTCTTGGGGAATGGGGCTCGCCGTTGCTTGCCAGCAAGACAGCTGTCGCAGAGCTCGCCGGCGTGCTCAATCAGCGGCAGCCCTCGCACCATCTGCTGCCTCGCCATCCTGGCTAGAGCATCAAAGCTCAAATGGCCAAGGCGTGCGTGCCAGCGCCACGCGTTGTCGTCGTGCCTTGCAGCCAGACACACTGGACGCGCGATGCGCAGCTTCAAGGTGTACAGCCAGTTCTTGCTGCGCTTCACCTTGGCGAGCAGCTTGCGCTCGCGATCGCGGATGTGGAGCACGCCTCCGTCGATCAGCACCTGGCATCCCCGCTCGTCCAGCTGACCGATGCTGACGATGTTGCTGCGGAGCTTGGGAATGAAGTACACGTCCGTGAGCGCCTTGTGCTCGCCGGACTTGCACTGGAACACGACCGTGCCGCGGCCTCGGATGTCGATGCCGGAGTTGTCGCCGAACTTCACCGTGCCGACGACGCTGGTGTCGAGCTCGGAGAAGGCCGTGCGGTTTCCCGTCATGTGGTTGCTCGCCCCGGAGTCCAGGTACCACCACTCCTCTGCTCCATCCCCTTCTAGCCCGAGGTTGACCTGTGCGCGCGTTTCATTGAGCATCGCGCGCGCGCGCTGGTCCTCTGCTTCGGTGTTGATGGCGCACACCTGCGCCATGAGCAGCGCAGGTTCCTCCTCATCTTCCGCCGTCGCCAGGTGCGCCCTCTCCCGGTGCTTGGGCTCCTTGCAGTCACAGGCCCAGTGCCCGACCTTGCCACAATTGCGGCATCGGTCCTTGTTGGAGACGTGACTGGCATCGTCCTTACCGCTACCATCCATCTTCCGCCGCGGCTTGCCATGCCTCCTCCCGCGCGCGCCGCCACCGCCGCCGCCGCGCGAAGCAGAGGAGCCTTCCCCCTGCTTCCGCTCGCGCACGCGCACCGCCCACTGCTCCTCAGTCATCAGCAGCTGGCCGCCGGCGGTCGTGCAAGTGGGCTCCTCAGCGCGGTCCTCGACCGCCTTCAGCCGCCCGGTAACCTCCTCGATCGAGAGCTCTTTTAGATCGAGCAGCGTCTCGATCGAGAGCGCGATCTGCGCGAACCGGGGTGGCACGACGCGCAGGTACTTCGTCACCACCTCCTCCTCGTCGATGATGACTCCCACCTGCGCCAGCTGACTCACCAGAGAGGTCAGCCGCTGTGCGAAGTCCTCGACAGCCTCGCCGTCACGGAACTTGATGGCCTCGTACTCCCGCCGGAGCTGCTGCGCCTTCGCCTTGCGTACGCGGTTGCCGCCGAGCCGCATCATCTTCAAGCTCTCCAAGGCCTCCTTGGCGGAGTCCTTGGCGCCGAGCGTGGTGATGTACTCCGACGGCACCGATTTGAGGATGGCCTCCATGGCCATTTGATCCTCTTCTTCATCGGCCGCGCCCATGGTCATTGCTGCCCACAGCCGGCGCGCCATGAACATCACCTTAATCAGCACCGCCCACTCGGTGTAGTTGGTGCGGGTAAGCATGGGGTACTGCGCGCCGCCGACGTCCCTCACCGTCTTCTTGACGACGTAGGTTGTCAACCCTTCCTGGCGTCTATCCACCGAAGAAGGTCGCGCGCCGGAGGTAGACATGGCCACCGGACTCCAACTCAGGCTCTGGTACCACTTGTTAGCTCTACCTCACCTCCAAAACTCAAACTCACACTAAAAGCTCACACCCGAGAGGTAGAAGATGAGAGAACCAAGAGCACCAATAATTTTGTGCTGCTTGAACTGGTTTGAGCTGCAGCTGCTCTTCTACTTTATAGAAGCAAATGTCAACTATCTAGTACAAGCATACTTGAGTACTGCTACCAACTACACTACTCACTACTAGTACTATGTACAAGACAGGGCATACAGCCCAATACTCATGTCACTGCTGTCCTATACGACAGGCAGTAGACAGGGAGCTCTACCTGCTCCATTGACTTTGTGAGAGAGAGAGAGAGATACAAGGGGCTGATCAATTATGCAACAAAACAAGCCAAGTCATTGCACAGACACTATGCACACAGTTTTGAGACAACATTTTAAATCATTATCTTGAACACAAAATAAAGGGTAACCAAAGCATAAAAATGAGATATAATGGGAACAGAGGTTAATGTGCAGTGGGTCAAATTTTGTTTTCTTATCCATTCAATCACATATGACATATTCACACTTAAGGATACCAACAGCATCTAATCTTCAGAAAATGAGAAGGTGCATACCATTTCCATCCAATGCAATAATTAGTGATAAATCATCCTCCAAACTCGCTTCACCAACATGCCTAATAGGAAGACCTACAGGAAGAATTGCTCCACCACGTAAATACAGCACGGGCAAATCCTACACAATTATCCATTCATAAATAAGTCTTGGAATACCATTTAAGTCAGCAAACTAGGAGTTTAAGAACAAACTTACAGGGTGTGAATCCGCAAAATCAAAAGGCAACCATATGCCCTTTGGTAACTTATGTGCACATTCATGAGCTCCTTTATTAGGTAAAGTGCTGCAAAAAGACCGGAAAGATTAAAGAAACCAAAGCATAGAGAAAGATACAGAAAAAGGGCACTTGGCCTTTTGGCATCTTTTCATCTCTACATAGTTGATGTCAGGAAATTGAACAATTTCCAATTGATGATGCAAAATCATCTCTAACGCACAAACATCTACTGAGGCACTAGCACATAGCTATATGAAAGCAAACGGGCACACATACAAAGCACACAAGGGGTCTCAAGACAAAAAACTTGAATAAAAAAAGTTATTATCAAGGCATTGATGTAAAGATATTACCTTGCGCAGACTAGAAGTGGTCCAAGGAGAAAGGAAGTCTCAACTTTCCTCAGTTCAGGGTCTTGTGGTTCTACAAAAAATCGACGAATGTGACACAACATTTATTAATAAACTGCATCCTTGGGAGAACATATGATATCTCTTATAAGTTTGGGTCGCAAAAGAAAGGAGGCAACAACTTGCCACACATCTGTGTTCTTCCTACAAACTATGAGCATCTGTACCAACTTAAAACTGGGGATACAAAGTGCGAGAATTAATTAATTACCAGCAAAGAAAACTGGAGTAGCAACAGGAATACCGGTTGTATGTGAACGGTAAAAAAGAGTGTAGATATGTGGCAATAGCCGGTACCGTCTCAGTAGTGCAAGGCGACAAACTTCCTCGCACTGAAAGAAGTATGAAGTTTCCCAATTAGCCAATGCTTTCTCAACTAAGAAATGAGCAATGCTACATTGCCAGCGCTTTGATTCCCAAGAATATTACATAAAACTCAACCCAATAACCAAACAAAAAACTGCCATCACAATATCTGGGACTTCAGTTCTGCTTGTTATTAGATGCAAACTACAATCTATGGCACACAGGACCATATTTTACATTCATAAAATGAACAGCCAGTTGAAAGAGAGAAGACATCATTCACCATTGGATACAGGTCAGAGGCATCCAAAACAATCAGCCGAAGCAAGTATCAGCTCATTAGAGTTACAGGACAGCATGACAGTAATATTGTTTTCCTGGGAAGACTAGATATAGGGATATAGGATAAATGAAGTGAAGGGAATTAACTAATGAAAAAAATGGGGTTGTAGAGAAGTTGACGCACAAGACGAAGCTTATATTTTTTTACCTGAGTTTATTACCAAAATAGTTACATATATACCACTAGTTGTAGAAACTAAATTTCCTGAAAATATTACTCACCTTATCTTTTTCTTTGACGTCCTAAACCCCATGTCATCAACTTTTAAAGTTTGACCAACTGTATGTTTAAAATCATTTATAGTGGCAATATGAAGATTGAATTGTTGTTATCTGTTGGTAAAAATACTTTCATAATTTCAAAAATAATGGAACACGACGAACAACTTGGACACATGTCAACCACGGAAAGTACATAAAATATTCAAATGTGTAACAGAGGAGGTGTTTGTTGCCATGGCAAGGTACATCAGACAAAAAAAATACCTCATAAGTTACACACAAGTGTATGATGTTAGAACGCAGGAAATAAGGCTACCCTCAGAAGGTCAAGCTAGCTGTGAAAATATCTAACATACACAGAGCAGCAGAAGTTTCTAGCAGAGCAATAACCCCTTGGAACCCTTATCAGAACAAAATGACTGCAGATTGAATCATGATGTACAGCATAGTGACTGGCATAAAAAAATGAAGGAAATGTCAACTGATATATGGCAATGTCAAGGACAAGCTAGCCTATAAAAGTGTGTCAAGTATACTGCACAAAAGGAGCACATTAAAGAAATTAAACTAACCATCAACCATGTATTCCATGCAAATATGAAATGCAGTGAAGCAGAAACTTCCACAGTTAATCAAGCTTCTTGGAGTGTGCAAAATTTTCCTATGTTCTTCAGTACACATGTTTGGATGGCAGTCTCGGGAGCACAAAGTAGTACCTCTTCACCGAAGGACCATGGCTCATGGTCAACACTTCCAGTTTCTGTATGGCCACGTGAAAATGGAAACAGTGCACCCACACCCATCCATCTTCCAAAAAGTTTTGGAGTGGCATTTCCAGCAAAACCACCAATATCAGGACCTGACAATGGTTGACCGCTGAGACCCTGATCAGATAACCATATTGTTAGACCATGGAAGTGTGCTTATATATCATATCTTGTCAGATGACTCAAAGTAAGAATAATTTAGCCACTGTAGTAACTTCAGTTTCTAAATGCCAACAACTCGAGAACAGCATCCTAATATCTTAAAAGAAGGGGGAAACGAATAGAACTTGGCAGAAGCGCAATTAACTGAGGAACCAAATTTTGACTGATACAGAAGACCATGGTTCTCAACCCAAGCACTATTGAGTATAGACAGGCTGAATTGCTTTCACATCACAAGATTGTACACATGGTGAAATTTAATACACCAATTGAATGCTAAAATAAGTAGCCACCAAAATAGTCATACATAAGCATTTGCACCTATGACCAAAAATAGAACATTTTGTTTTGGGGGCACTGGGAACATATTTTCAAAATTAGAAAAGACTAGAAACTCAAAAATATTCAAAAGGGAACGATTTTGGATATTAGAACACATATGTCACTTACCAACTGAAGAACCATTGGTAGACTCATGTGCAAATGCTCCCAGTTTGACAGATTATCACCAGTCCATGTTGCAGCATAGCGTTGGCTTCCTATAAAGCCAGCTCGTGTAAGAACAAATGGTCGTTTAGCTGCATTACCCATTGCCATTCCTTCATAAGTAGATCTTGCCATTAGCATTCCATAGACCTGAAAATTATAAACACTACAATATAATTGACAAAATAGCAAATATAAGTGAACTCATTCTATTTTCATTAGCCATTGTCCATGGCAGGGTTAAAAACACACATTGTGATAGTACGAATGATTTTGAACACCGCCGATATCAGCATCTCCCCTATGGATATTGTTTTCAGGCATTGTCTTCGTGGTAGTCTACAAGTTCAGACCAGCACTTTCAGTTACATAGGAAAAAATAGACTAGATGTATTAAATATATGATTCATGACAGATCACGTACCTTGAAAACGGCAGGCTCATTCATATCATTCCATATTCCATCAACACCATTAGAGATGAAGTCCTTTACCAAACTAGCCCACCATGCACGTGTTTGTTCAGATGTATAATCAGGGAAAACACAATCACCAGGCCATACTTCCCCTGAATTTAGACTATATGAGGCGTATCCTCCTTAAGTGCAAGAAGATGACAATGGAGCTTATTTGAGTCAGTGAACGTACCAACGAATGGGCTGCCATCTGCCTTTTGAATCCAAACATCATTTGTTGAACCACTATCATAAACAAAGTAACCCTCCTCCTTCTTGATCCCTGGGTCGAGCATCCAGATTGCTTTGCAACCAATGGAATGGAGGTCGTCCACCATTGATTTTGGATCAGGGAAACGGTTCTGTAGCATATCAACAGCAAGGTGCTCAAACAGGATTCAACAAAATCAATTGTCATAGGAAGTTGATTGCACTCAAAAGAACACTACAAAGCTCACCTAGAAACAGTACATAATTATAGGAAGAAAGTTGGAGGCTCTAGTTAGCATTCCAAAACAGTATAAATTTAAAACAAGAGATGAGAAACAGAAAGCAGTTTTTAAAGTGTTTCTACGTAGCAATCGCAATAGAACAGATACTTACACCATCGAACGTGAAGCACCTAAAACCATCCATATAGTCAATATCCATCCAGACAACATCACAAGGAATGCCTTTCTCCCTAAATGTTCTAACAACCTGTGCAAGCAATAAATAACCAAACATCAGGATAGAATATCATCATCATATTTTTTATGTCTCAAAATGAATCATGCGACAATTATGTAAACCGAATGGCAAATGGTCTGAATAACTTCAGATGGCCCATGAAAAGGAACATAATTCTTTCCAATAACATGATCTACGTTCCAACTTACAACAAGTTAGAAAAGATTCATTTATAGTAATAAACGTTCTTTACGTCAGCTTATGAAGAATATCACCATGTTTGAAAAGCACACCATACTTTCATGCATTTCTTTGTCACTACATATTTGTTCACCTTTTTACTCTTCAAAGCCCTGAATGAAAGACTTTGACCACGATTTTTTACATTAATACTTCGAACAAAATAAATATATTTACCATGAAAATATGTTCATACAAAATCTACATGTAATATGTATGTAGTTACTCTATATAGTTTTACAGTATAAGAGAAAATTAAGTGGTAAAATTCAAAACATTGATATATGGATCCCAGGTTATTTATATTTAGCAACAGTGGGGCTAACAATGAATAGGGAAAACAAAAATGACAATCAATTTAAGAGTCTATATGCTTGTTTAGGTGTTATAAATTTCCCTTTAAGTCAGAGAGTGAGAGAGGGACCCATAGTAATGCATTGAAGCCTGAACATTCGATATTGATGTACAGAAGATTTATATAAGTCATTATCACTAATTAGTACGGCGCTATATACTGCACATGTATGACATAAGGAATAGAGTACAAGCGAATATAATGTGAGCCCCAATCCTATAAGTGTATCCTAGTTCATATATATACGACTAAAATGCAGCTATACTGCTATAGGCAGGCAATTATTTTATGGATCCCTTGACGAATTCTCTTGCTACCTGCACCGTCCATCAATTAGTTCAGAGGCACAGGATTTGACGTTTGCATTTGGACTTATATTAATTGAAGACAATAAAATGAACACTTGTGTCATAGGACTCTACCTACACACTTTATTCATCATAAATGAAGAGTAGGAAGTTGCTGCCACTGAAGTATTAATTAATACTTCCTTAAAAGGAAATACAAATAGACAATCCAATGACAACAAAATACCTTGAGTACTTTCTCAGAAGAATCATAGCTCCAACGACATTGATGATAGCCAAGTGACCATTTTGGCGGCATGGACACAGTACCTACAATGGATTTTTTTTTCCCCAGCTTATTTCAAGAAGCAGCAAGTAAAAAACATAGAACATCTAAATTCCATGTGTGTTTTCTGCTATGACCAATTAGATAGAGAGATGTAATGATGCTCTCTTAGGTAGCTAATGTCTAGTTTGGTAAAAATAATCTGCAGAGAAAATGCCAATACAAGCAACAACGATAGTGACCCCGCATTCTACCGTAACATGTATATGCCTCGAACCAGTGCCAATAATGTATCAAACAGAATACAATACTTCCTATTATTACAATTGCATTCATATTAGAACAAAGATATACAGCTTTATTATTTATGAACAAAGCTAAACCTTGACTCAATAAAGCAACAGCATGCAGGATAGAAATATAGTGAAGAATTTGCGTATATATTAGTGCCGCAAGATGTTTATTAAACATGGTAGAATTACCGACTGCATGTGACAAAGATGTCATGACATCAGCTGGACTATTAAATGGCCCAAAAGTAATGACAGGGTAGGCAGATGAGGCAGAAAACTTTATAGTAGATTCTTGTCTCAAGTCAATCTGTCATAGTAAACAAGCATTCAGTTCAAGGCACTGATTAATTAACATATTAACAAATAAAAAGCTTTACAATGATGTACCACTGCATACCTCACAGCGCCTAGTGGTATCAGCAATGACACCCAATGCTTTTCCATCAGGGAGGACGGCCAAAACCCAAGGGTGTGACTGGTATAAAGAAGTGGTTCCTGGCCCAAAACCCCATGCATCTGTGTTCCACGTGAAAACCTGAAATATGTCAAAATATTATGGCAAGTCCTAAAGTCTGTTACAGAAGCAGGATAATAAATATATAGAATTATTTAGCAAAACTACAATTACCAGTAACATTGTAATAAGGAACTAAATTTCTGGTGACTATTTCACGAAACTAAAACTTTGGCAGGCCAAAGTTGTTGTAGTTTTGTGAAATGGTCCAGAATTTGACCTCTATTACAATTTCAATAGTTGTAGTTTTGAGAAATTAACTCAAATGTATAATATATGGTTTCTTAAAGCAGATGTCATACTCGTTTCCCTGTTCGTTCAAGTGGGCCACTCGCTTCTCCAGTGCCATAGAAAGATGTCCCAGAAGGAAGCTGATCAATTAAATGAAAGCAAGTAAGCCTTAACACATCTATTTTTGAAAAATGTTAAGAGTTCCAGGGAGATAATATTACAGGCATATACACATCAAGAATAAAATAAACACAACTCTTTTCTATCATTATCAGGTATAATAAATACATGGTGGGGGGCAATAACAGTAAGAGAAATCAATTGATGTTCCTGGGGTTTCAGGCATCCCCTCTAGCCAAAAAAGGAAGGAAAAAAAGGTTAAACCCAACATGTTGCAATGTTACAAAAAGCCATCACAAAAATCATGCTTGTAGTGCACATAAAGTAAAATAAACCTGCAAAATGCAATCTTATCTTTGATTTTTAAAAAGACTGTGCCAGATTGACATCTAGGACAAATTCGAAAGTGAATTGTTGCAGCTGTACTAACTTTATGTACACTGCACACAAGATTTTTTTGACAGATTTTTGAAATACCGCAACATGGAAAATTCACAAATGTGGAAGGCTGCACCCCTGGGTATGAAATCTGCACTGAAACTGGAACAAATGATGGTTCAAGTTTTCAACTGAACAACTATTTTCTGCCCACCAAGGGTGTCCAATTCGATGCGCTAATTATCAAACCGAAAATGGCCAGAAACTTTGGTGTAGAGAATGGTCAGATGATTAGGATAACAACTAGGTCAGTAGCATCGAGTGCTTCAAATTTGAGATAGTTGCAGCACTGTGGGGAGTAAGACAAGACAACGGAATACCACAGATCAACATCTAGATTTCTTCCTTCTACTGTTTGAGAAGAACAGCCTACTTTTACACATCAATTGCGGAAAGGCCCAACGTGCAAATAATACGAGTTGGCTTAGCAATTTTGACTTGTATCTCTAAACAATTCGTGTGTATTTGGGCTTACGGGGATGCAACGTGCACATTATCTTATAATGGATGCATCCAAGGAAAGGAAGCTACTGCCTAGGAGATCAATCGCAACAGTGCTGCGCCCCCCTCAAACAAGGCCGGAACGAGCAACAGACACGGCCACACGGGGATCACTGGATCAGCATTTCACGCGCTCTCCCCATCAGCCAACAGGGAAACCATCCAAACCACCACCCATCCCACATTCCCACCCGCACAACGAGACGAGGCAAGCGATCTCTAAGAGAGACACACACAAAAGAAAAACAGACGAGCCGAGCGCCAAACGCTTCGCGCACGCGCATCACTCCCCATCCAAGCCAAACCAAACCAACGGCCAGCAGTACGCTGCACGTGCGCGCCGGCGCCCGCGTACCTTGAGCACGACCCTCTGGGAGCCCCCCGGCGCTGCCTCGAACGCCGGGACCACCGCGGGCGCGTCCGCCCCCTCCCGCGGCGCCTCCCGCCGCCGCGGGTCCGCGAACGAGAGGCTGGGCCCCGCCGCGGCGCGCGCGGCCTCCGAGGCGTCGAACCGGAACACGCCCTCCTCGAGCACGCGCGCCCACACCATCTCCCCCGCCGCCGCCGCGGCCATCCTCCCTCCCTCCGCCGCCCCCGCTGCAGCAGCAGCAGCAGGCGGGATCCCGCCGCGGCACCTGCAGTGGACGAAGCCAGGCGAAGCCTCAATAATGAGCGAGCCCCGATCGACCAACCGCGGTCGCGGATCGAAATGGATCGGGAGCGGGGGCTCACCTGAGAGGGGATCGCCGCGGCCCGCCGGAGCCGCCTCGTGGCTCGCGCGGGTGGCGGAAGCGCGGGTAGTGGGGGACGAGGCGGAGTGACGCGGGGCTGCGGGTGTGCGTGGGCGTGGCGAGCATTTTCTTCTTGTAGAAGGGCCGCGCGGCCGGCGTTGCTTGCGTGGATCTGGGTTTGTTTAATGCGGGGGACCAGGGGTTGGTGGACTCTGCTAGAGGGACAGGGCGGAGTGAGTGGGGGCGGGGGCGGGGGGAGCCGAGTGGTCTGGTTTGGGTGGATGCGATTGGTGCCAGGTGTGCGACGCTACGGGTTCGCAGCTGACGCTGGTTCTGGGAGAGTGGGAGGGCCGGGTGGGTCCCGCGGGGCCACACGTCAGGGGGGGTGCGACCTCTTTCTTGTTCGGAGAAGTGCACGTGAGTATCGCTCACAATCTCGTAGTTTTTGGTAAGTAGGTCACGTGACTGATGTCTGGGGATAAGTTAAACAAATGGAATGTGCCGGGTTGGTTATCAAGATAACCATCCCGGTACTCCGAAACAAATTCTGACTAGACATTTGTCTTTTCAGTATAATAAATGCGTAACTATTTATTTTTGAATAAATATTTGTGGAAATTAAGTTGTCTCTTAATCTTAAGATGTTTGTTTGGGTGTAATATTTATACAGGGGCAACCTAAAAAGGCAAAAATAAAAAATGCAGTGAAAGTTATTGTTTTGAGATAACAAGGGAAGTGTTTTATTGACCTGTTTCAAGATGTATTCATAGAACAACTCAAGTTGCTTTGGGTACCCAGTCATCACACAAAATGTAGCTGATTCATTGGGGAATTGGATACACCCAATAGACATGGAGGTTTCAAATTAGGATGGAGCAACCAAGCAAGTGCGGTAGTATGCTGGTTTATTTGGATGAGTAAGAGTGATCTATCTTTGACAACAAAAAAAAGGATTACATTCTTACATGCAGTTCATCTTCAGTGCTACAGCATCTACGAGGTCCACCTTCGGTTCCAGTTGGAAAAAGAGAGCGCTTGACCAACAATGAATTAGGTCTGTGGTATGTTGGAAACAGTGGTGGAGATCTTTCCCAAATACGGGTGGATGTCTTTCTAGCATGCTCGTGTTTTTAGGGGTGGATATCGGCTCGGCTCGGCTCGCTCCGGCTCGTTTAGATAATGAGCTGGCTCGGCTCAGCTTATTATCTAAACGAGCAAAAAACGCAGCTCGGCTCGGCTCGTTTGCAGCTCCAGCTAGCTCGTCTTGGCTCCCGAGCTCTCAGCGCATGACGACGATGGCACGGTGGATGAGTGCGCGAGGCTGCCTTAACGGCGGTGCGAGGTGCTGCTGCCGGCTGGAGCTCACCGGAGATGCCGGAGTTGAAACTGGAGCACGTCATGCTCGTCTATGACCTGGAGGCCCGTCCAGAGAACAGCCACGCACGGCGGCACGATGAATAGGCATCTTGCGCACATCGAAGAGACGAGGACGCGGGTGTGGAGGTCACTGACGCGTACCTCCACCACCGGCTCATCATGGCCGAGCCCCGAGCAACTCCATGGCCTCCGCGCATGAGATCTGCTAGCACAAAATCCACAAGAACGGAGGATCTCAAATCAAATCTACATACAACGAATCAGGCTTCCTCAACTATTGAATGCTCCAAGACAACGAAGCCAAACAAATTAAAATCAACCAATCCAAGCCGGAGCATCTCAATTCCTAGGGCCTGACTTCATCAGCGCAACGGCGCGGGCACATGCCTTGGTGAAACCAGACAAATCTGCGCCAGAAGGTGACGAAGACACAACCTAGAAGGAGGAGGGACATCTGGGAGGCGGGAGCCCTGCGCCCCTGCCAAGGATGCGCCGCTGCAGCCTCTGCAGCCCCTCGCCGTCGAAATCAAAGCAGGCGATGACCAAGTATAGAGAGATGAGGACGAGAAGGGGATGAGGATAAAACTTGAAAGGCTCTGGCTCGTGCCTTGCCTCCTAATGGCTGCTGAGGAGCTCGTTTCCTTTAGGCTCGCGAGCAGCTCGAGCTGGCTCGTTATCTCTAACGAGCAAAAACATAAGCTCGCCTCGTTAAGAAAACACATCGAGCCGAGCTGAGTCGAGCCGAGTTGACCATGAACCGAGCGAGCCGACGAGCTGCGAACTGCCCTACGTGTTTTAGTCTGCCGTATGAGTTTATGCTTTTGTTTTCATGAACCTGTGTTTGCCATTTGCTAGCATTTGTTTGTTCTATGGTACGATCCAACTGCATAAATTGCCTTTTGCTAGCATTTGTAACTTCGAATAATTGATGACAGTCGAATGCATGTATGGCCTCATGGGCTGCCTATAATAAAGATCCTTTTTTTGAAAAAAATGAATTTATGCAGCTGGATCGTACACCAACCTCTTTCAACCCTCAAACCGAACACACACTTAGTAAGGATCAATCAATGTGTACGTACAGTGCTAGCTTTTCCAAGCCGTATTTTAAAACTTTGTAGTAGATCCAATACATCCTTCGTTTTTCAATACTATAGGCTTCATCTGTTTGAATACCTTGGCTAAACTTTAGTTGAAAGGCTAAAGATTAGCCCCTCAAAAGGAGGGATAAAGTTTGAACCTGACTAATGTACGGCCGGCCGTAGGGTCTCCGTACGGCCGCTCCTTTTAGGGAAAGTTCCTAATCACGATTTTCTATTTTTTGGCAGTTTTTCCACTCCCCTCAACTTCCGCATCGTGTATAAAGTACACGATTTCAAAAAAAGGTTGTAGTTTAAATATCGAGCGTCTAAATCAAAATCCGATTACACAGTTGCATTCGTTTCAATAAGAGCTTCGAAACAAGATCCCACACCACTATATTTCAAAGATATATTTTTTCGTGTGAGAAAAATACTTTTTAGTGTATTCTAATTTACTTATGAATTTTGTAAAAGTTGCTCATCGTTTTATAGAATGTTGCTTGACTCGCCTAAGTTTAGTTAAGTGGATATTGATGTTGATATTTAGAAGATAATTGGATGATGTGATTAGAGGATGATGGCAAACAATTGTGTTACGGTAGGTGGATGTTTATTGCATGATCAGTGATAGATAACTTTAGCAAGTCAATTTCTCATTTTACTAATTTACTGGTATTTTTTACGTAAGCAATTCATGTGTCTTTAAAAATAAAATATTGTTGAAACATATGCAATGACATCTTGTTTTGAAGGTCTTTTAAAAAAAAATACAGCTATGCAATCAGAATTTGAATTTGACGGGCAGTTTGAGAACTACAACTTTTTTAAGAGAGAGCAATAGAAATAAAAATGCTTCTCTGTGAACCGCTCCACATAGATGTACGTGGCCATACAGTCCAATTAAAATACGGCCGACCAGTAGAAGTCTTTACCATAAAGTTTAGATATTTTGTTTTTTGTTCCAAGGTTAGACCAAGATGTTGAAAAGACACCTTTACCCCTAATTAATGCTCATGGGTGGTAGAGAGAGAGGGTTGGTGGGAGGGTAGGGTGTGTCTTTTGCATCCCTACCACTTTTAGACCATTTTAGCCCCTTTTAGCACATCTTGAAGGGGCTAATGGACTAATAAGATCTAAACTTTAGACATGCACGTTTAGACTACTTGTTTGATTTTCCAAAGTTTAAAAGACTAAAAGTGCAGACCTACTCTTTAGACCATGGAGACCATGGGAACAAAAAAGGCCCTTACTACAATAATAGGAGAACATGAATGGTTCTTTTAGACCATCGAAACAGAAATGCTCGGAGTCCCATCGTCTGCCCAAAGCGAGCATCAGTAGTTCGACTTCAATTATGTGTTGGATGATCAATGTCAGAGCGAAAAGGCTAGTGATCCCAAACATGCACCAAATGTTTTTGGAACTTCACATCAAACAATCTCGAAGCACAGCCGAAAATTAACTTTGACACAAAGCTCCCAAATTACTCCACAATTTGGTTGGGTGCCAAACTTCTGCTTGGCATTCTTCTTATTTTGAAGGCCAACGCTGGGCACCAATTTGCTGACCACAATTTTGCAACAATTTTAGGATGAAGCCAAACAGGCCCTAACCAACCAAGTAATGGGTTTCCAACAATTTTAATCGGGTAGGAGTAGTTGATCCTTGCTGAGGTACTTGGTGAAGGAACATTGCTGGTAGGTGGGCTGGAAATAAAAATAACTTTCAGCAGCAAATGGCGCAACTCTAACCAGTGTCTTGTTTCTGGTATTGACGGCCAGCACCGAAAAACCGTTCGGGTCATCAACGTTCATCTTGGCAATCATGTACACAACATCCTCATCATACAGGTCCAGTGTAGGAGCCGTACTTACCACCTTGTCCAAGGTCAGCTTCCCCCCCCCCCCCCCCCCCTCACGGTCCCAGATCTCCAAGGTCAGCGGGCGAGAGCTCAGCCGAGTCAACGGTGCAGCACCGGTCCCAGTTCCCACGCAGACCCCCTCGCGAACATGGTGGCCGCCCACCTAAACGTTGTGAGGTTGTCGTCATCCAGGTTCGGATACTCGATCTCGATGAACCTCAGCAAACCGTCGCTGCAGGTGACGTCCCGGATTTGGCGCAGAGGCGGCGTCGCGCCGTCAAAACCCTCCCCGAAGTCGGCCCTGTTGGTGGGCAGCAACAAGGGCAGCTGGACCAGGCACACCTTGGGGCGCTCATCGGCCACGTTGCACAGCAGCACGCCTCGTCGGAGGTCAACCCAGCCCAGCCCGACCCCTCCGACGGAGACCACCTTGGTCGGCGCGTGCCTCGCCAGCAGGTCGCAGTATGTGCCACCAGCCACCGAGGCGACCGTCGTGCTCCACGACATGGTCTCGGTCGAGAAGACGTGGAGGTCGTAGTCCCTCTGACCGCACGCCTCGAACCGCGGCTGGGAGACAATGACAAGGTGGTGCCCGCCGCGGGACAGGACGCCGACGTGGTCGTAGTGGATGCGAACCGGGTAGGGGCGTGGGAGGAGGTGGAGGACGGCAGCTCCCCGGGGCCGCCGGCGAGGTACGCGAAGATGTCGGTAAACGTCCCTCTACCGCGGCGCTCGGCGACATCATGCTTACGAGGAGGAGCGCGCTATCCGCACCTGTGACTTGGGGCTTGGGGCTGCCAGGCGAAGGCCTCCGCCGGCAGGCTAGGGCAGTGGACGAAGAGGTGGGACTTGGGCGGCACGGCACGGCCCGACCCTCTCATGCTTCTTGCCGTGTCGGGTCTAGCCTTCTAGGCATGTTCATCACATCGTGTCGTGCCGTGTGGCACGGTAAGTATTTTACCAGGCCAAAGCACGGCCCACGGCGCGCCGGCACGCCTTCGTGCCGTGATGGCCCAAGCGATGGTCACGCCTTCTAGCCTTCTAGGCATGTTCATCACATCGTGCCGTGCCGTGTGGCACGACAAGTTTTTTACCAGGCCCAAGCACGGCCCACGGCACGCCGGCACGCCTTCGTGCCCTCCAGATACTTGTAGTTGGCTTGCGTACTCGTCGTTACAAGAAGAGATGGTCATGACTAACCCACCATGCCTATGCGTTGCTATACTAGCAATGATGAGGAAAAAAACTCTAAGTAATATGAAAAAAATGAGAAGAGACAAAATTGAGGAAAATATAATTTATTAATTTTGTTTTGCATCAGTCCACTGCCTTATTAAAAATCTTACACCTTATAATAGAGCTCCACATTAAAGGTAAGAGTACAGTGCACTATTACAAAGATAATCTCTACTCCTTCCATGGTGGATGATAATTAGGAAGCAATATTAACTGTTATAGTAGAACAACGGTCTACACGCGGGCTGATGGGCTATTTTCGTGCCGTGCCGGGCCAAGCACGGCCCAAGATGCGGGCCGTGCCATACGGCCTATCGTGCTGAGATTCTAGGCACAACAGGACCAACAGGACCCTCATGTTCGTGTCGTGCCGGCACGACCCAAAATTTTACGTGCCATGCCGTGCTTTGGGTCGAGCAGAAAGATCGTGCCGTAGCCCGCCCAATAACGGCACAGCCCAAGTCCCACCTCTAGACAGCAGCGAGGGCAGCTGGACCAGGCGCACCTTGGGGCGCTCGTCAGCCACGTTGCACAACAACACGCCTCGCCGGAGGTTGACCGAGCGCAGCCTGACCCCTCCGACGGAGACCACCTTGGTCAGCGCGTGCCTCGCCAGCAGGTCGCAGTCCGTGCCACCGGCCATCGGTGTGGCAACCCTGGTAATTACAAATCCAAAATCAATGACATAAGCCTAACTCCATGTGTTAAACTAACTAATGAGAGGGCGGAAAGAATTTAAAACGGGTTCAGTTGGAATTCAAATTAAATTTGGGCACATTTGGACACATTTGAAACTTTTAAATTAACTTTAAAACCATAAGCCAAATGAGGTTTTGCCTGAAACCAAAGTTGTAGAACTTTTTATTTTGAACAACTTTCGTGTTCAAAAGTTTTTGAAATTCAAATCAGAAAGAGGAGAAAACGCCCTGTTTGCACCCAGCCCCCTGAACTTTTTCGAATTTTTGCATTTCAGTCCCTCGCTTCTCCCCCTCCTCTGCCGCGCCGCGCGCGCTCGCCCGCCCGCCGCGCGCCAGGTGGCCGGCGTCGCCTGACCGGCGCGAAGCGCCAGGCCAGTGGCCGCCGCACCACCCCGCCACGGCCGGCTTTGCCCCGCCCCGACGCCGCGCCGCCCAGTCCGCGCCCGCGCGTGCCTGCGACGCAGCCGCGCCCAGGCCGCCGCCCGCTCGCCCAGTGGCCGCGCTCCGCCGTGCCGCCCCGGCCCCCGCGCCCCGCCAACTGCCGCGCCTGCCCTCCGCCCGAGCCGCTGCAGCAGCTGCTCCCCAATCCGCACGCCGCGCTATCTCCTCGCGCCCACGCCACAATCGCGGCCGCCCAGTCGCCCGCGCCCGCTCGCCGCACGCCGCGCCGGCGTTCTGCCGCCGCCCGCCGCGGCCAGTGCACGCCGCTGCCGTGCTCCGCCCCGCACGCTAACCAGGCCCCTCCTGTCCCTATAAAAGCGCCACCCCGGCCACGCGCGCGAGCCCCCGGCCACCAGAACGCCTCGCCGTCGCCATCGCCGCCGCCGAGCACCACCCGCCCGTGGACAGCCCACTGCCGCCGCCCACTGCCCAAACTGAGCACCCAGCCACCACTACATCACCTCACCGCAGCTCGCCGACCCACCCAACGCCACCCAGAGCCACCGGAGCACCGCCGCCCGCGCTGCCGTCGCCGCCGCCGCCCCTGCTCGCCGTGGACAGCACGACCCCGACCCCCTCCGTCCAAGCCGAGCCCTTGAGTGGCTTCCCCACGCGTCACTGAAGCTCGCCGACCGGACCACGCCGCCCCAAGCCCGCCGGAGCACCGCCGTCGACGCGAGCCGCGCCGCCGCCGCCTCTGCTCCAACGCCGGCGAGCCCTTCCCGGCCGTCCCCCACCTGAACAACACCCCCACAAGGTAGCCCTCGCACCCCTGAACCTTCCCCGACCCTCGCCCCTCGCCGCCGGTGAGCCCCCTCGCCGGAATTTCGGCCGGCCGCCGTACTCGAGCCGCCGAGGACCCAATTGCAAAAATTTAAATCTTTAGAAGGGTCTGAGCGCAAGATTCAAGGACCTAGTTGTAAAAGAAAATTTCAAACCTAGATTCAAATTCAGTGAACTTGTAAAATTCGTATAAAATCGTAGAAAATTCAGAAAAATGCAAACTCAACTGTTCTGGAATCCTCAGAACAAACTCTACCACTTTTGTTACAAAAATTTTCTCAGAATCTCAAAATATTTTGCTCTACATTAAATAGAAGCTTTAATGGACATATTTTATACCCACTGTTCTAGAACAATGCTGACCCTGAATTTTGGGCAGTGAATTAGTTGCTGGATGATTAGGACTGTGTAAAAAGATCAGGCCCAAATTCCATCTCTAGATTTACTGTTTGTTAAACTTAGTTTTATATCATGTGTAAGAAGAATGTTTTATCCCTGCAGTTAGGTGGTGAGTCACCCATTGAAATTTTTCCTATGCTAATGTATTGGTAACTAGAAGCCAGAGAAAAATTAGGAGACCTTTTATCTCACAGTAACCTATTTATTTGATTTATGTGCTAATAACATACATTAAATCAAGAAAATAGTACCTTAGCTTGGAAAATCCCCAAATTATTACTGGGAGTTACACTGTGGTAGAGGTTGCTGTGTAAAAAGTTTCATGGACAAAAACCCTGTGAAGGGTCCTGTAAAAATGAATCTTTAAAAAGCCTAGGTGTAGAATGTCATATTTTCTATGCTCTGAATACTGCATAATAAATCCTACAAAAATTACAGTAGCTTCTGCATGTTTAAGTGAAAGCTCTGTAAAAATCTTAGACCCATTTGTTGCACCAATTGTTCTGTACAAAAAGAACAAGTATCTAACAGCAGCAATGAAATATATTTTTCAGAATTAATCTGTTACATAAAATTGGCTGAAAATTTTACAGTAAGCACATCTTTCCTTGATGTGCCTAAATCCAAAAATTCATGACCAGAAACTATCCATTGTAGTAATTACTCTCAAATCGTAATCAAGCACCATTTCCACGACTTAAACTTGTGCACTCATGTAGAATCGACGACTCTCGCCGACGGAACTTACGAGCTGGTGCCCGCGTCCGAGAGTGAGCAGCGTGAAGCTCAAGCAAATCTAGCTGAAGCTCTTGAAGACCCGAGCCCAAGTTCGGAAGATCCCCACGCGAACTGCGAAGGCAAGCCCCGGGAGCATAACCCATTCTTTCCGAAATTATGCAACTCATTACTCTTTGCTTGTGCATTAAGTTTATAGGAGTTGGATGAAAACTTAGTTGCATGATGTCAGGAACCCTTGCTTGGAAAACTAGATGTAAGGTTCGATAGAATGCTGTGCTAATAGGACTCCGGTAAAAGTCGAGTGATTTCCTGTCACTCGCGAGAAAATAGGAGTTGAATGACTACTACACGCTGCAATCATAAGGACACGGACGGGTTATGTAACGATGGTTACGATTGAGGCCCGTCTGTCTAGTGAAAAATGCTAAGGCCGCAGGGTGTGGTAGTGATGGTTAAGTCTTTGAACGTACTAAACACATGCCGAGATTATGGGAATCGGTAAGCTTAAGTACCTGATTGGCCCGGCAAGGGGACGGCATCCTACCCTTTGAACTTCGGTCCCATGTGCATATGGCGAGTGCAGAGAGTGGTCACGACCCGGCGCCGAACCGTGGCGTGGAGCTCTTGTACTCTCGGAGGGTAGCCCCGATCCACGACCCGGAAAGAAAGGGGAACAGTTGCACGTGTGACTCTAGGGAGTAACCACGTGACGTGTGTTTGGGTTTCCCTTGCAAGGTTAAGAAATTCGATTCGAATCGTCCGTTTCTCACGGCTATTGAGACTGCTTAACCATTTTTACCCACAGAGTAAGAAGAGGAACAATGATGATGAATGAACTGGTTGGATGGAAAAATTTAATGCTTCACCATGTATGCTTTAGATAGCTGCTTATCTAGACTGGCTAACGAAACTAGAATCTTGAGCTAAAAGTTGAAAGTAAGGACCCACTTGTAGTTGCTTTTCGGCAAAACAAACCCCTGAGCCAAAAAGCCTGGCATGTCTAGAGTCGGTGGAGTAGATTCCACTACTCGGGTAAGTCTTGCTGAGTATTAGTATACTCAGCCTTGCTTGTGACTCGTTTTCAGGTGAGCCCTTCGAAGATATGATTGCTAGCTTGGCTTGGCCCTGCACTCTTCCCCCTGGTTGGTCGGTGGAATGGGATGCGCCCCCGTCCAACGGAGATAAGGCCGAGTGATGTCTCGTACGGGCTTCATCGAGACATCTTGTATCGTCGAGTAGTTTCCGTTGTTTATTTCCGCTGCAATTTAACTCTGAAGAACTTATTCATGTTAATTGAAGTACTTGTTTTTTAAACTCAGAACTAGGTCTGTAATATTGACTTATGCAAAAGATGTAATACTTGCTGGAATGTGGTATTCTTTGGGCTCATCGTCGCATGAGCATTTGTATGTACGGCGCTCGATCGGTTCACCGTGGTTGTATCGGGAGGTTATACCCGACAGACCAGTGGATTACTCCGTTTGAAGTGTAAGGTTAACCGAGGATGCCTTAATGGTGATGGTTAATACACTTGAGCCGGATTAATTCAGGTGGTTCTGCCACAGCTGGTATCAGAGCCGTAGCTGGTGCCACAGCTGGCAACAGCGGACACCAGAGCCGAAATACATACGCCAGAGAATGCTACAAGCCTTAAAAACTCATTTTACTAAAACTTGACTAGAAGGTTGTGTTGCGAAATGCGTTGGTACGTTAAGGATGGTGCCTAGTTCGTAAAGCCCTAAGAGATTATGGGAAAGTTACTAGGTGGCTATCTAACTTCTATATATATTATCAACTGACTTTCAGCACATTACTTTCTGTCGAAACTTACTTTCATGCACAACCAACCTTAAATTCTGTAACGACGCACTCGTCGCTAAGGTAAGAAGGTAAGGATCCTCAGCCAACTGAGGGAGCTTGGCCTTCCTGTCGGTGATGCGAACCGAACGCTGCCCTCAAGCAGTGGCTTACTTGAGGTGCTGCCAATATGCCAACTGTTAGTTGAACATATTGGGAGTAGAAGGTTCGGCGCAGGGTATGGCGATCGCTGTTCATACCCCCGTCTCATGACGGTACCCCCGTGAATACGCTATCTCGATAGCGTATGTTAACGTCGTCTGTACGGCGGGAATTGTACAGATATCGTTTCTATAAGTAAACGGTAATGATTACGGACGCTTTCATGAGTGCTGGCATGAAAGGTTCATGATATATATATGCTTGTCGATTTTCTGCAGGTACACTAACCGCGATTACGATAAGTTAAGGGACGAGTAGAAAGACTCGACTAGCTATTATAGGAGAGCCGTATTGTGTAAGCCACCGAAACTATCTTCGTAAGACCAAAGCTATTTGGCGATTATTTTATTTTGTGAGGACGAATAGGACGTGCATACATCATGAACATATGTATCTGAAATAAAAAATGCGATGTATGAGAGTGGTAAGGTTCTTGCGTATCTAAACCATGGTTTGCATAAGGACTATCTAGCGAAACTGTCCGAAATCTGCCGTCACCAAAAAGAGCGATTTTATGGCCTAAGAAAATGACCATTTCTGATAAAGTTCATGTTGAAGAAATTGTTCCAAATTTTGTGTTCTATCTTCTGTTCAAAAACAAAAAATTCTGAACGTATGGAGAGTGAGAAATAACAGAAACCTTGAAATGTCAGAATTCTGTCCGGAATAAGCACTTCTGCCCCTTAAATTTTTAGGCCCCCTTCCTGCGGTTTTCTGCAAAAGAGCACAACACGAAACTTGTTCCAAATTTACCCAGGAAGCTGCTGTTAAAATTTGGTAAATTTTGGCTAGGTAGATTTTCCCTGGTGTACGAAACTCTAGCCCTCTGTTCACTGAAAATTCTGGGTAGACAGTAAGGTAAAACCTGAAAAGAAAGACCATCTTAGAGACCCAATTAGCTCTGGAGTTGACTAGAAAAGTTGTTCACAAATACCTTAGGAGTGATCTGGTGAAATTTGAGAATTTTTGGATGAGAACTGTGGGAGTTATGATTATTTTTGCACACTATACAGAATCTGTCCTTGTGCTGCTCATAGTTTTTCGCTATCTCACTCCATTTGATCTTTTGTTCAGATGGCCGAGCCTGTTGAGATGATGGTGGATGAGGATGGACGCGTGCACTCGCAGTGTCTCCACTGGGAGGGCTTTCCCTCTATTTTGTGGGATGTTCTGCGTACCGCGGGCTATCTAATTCCCCCACGTTACGCCGGACTGGAGTTTGCGGAGAATGGAGTTACCCAGTGCCGTGTCAACGTGACTATCTTTCCGCACCCGCTACACCCGGAGCGGCCCGCCTTGGAGCTTGAGGCTGTTGGTCGCCGTTTGGCCGATACTTGGGAGCTTGCAGCCATGAGGGCGCTCACCACATTTTGTGCGCAGCGTCCCGAGGTTGTCACACTCACTCCCATTGGATTGTTTCCTGCTGCCCAGGACAACGACCCCTTTTGGCTCAACAGGGTGCAGCACGCACAGTATTTGGTAGACTTCCATGCCCAGGAGACTATCCATACCTCCGTGCGGTGCATGAGTGCACTCTACCGGCTTCAGACTCTCCAGAGTCAGGCACTCGAGCAGCTCACCGATCTTGCTCAGGCCTACCATATGATGGCAGATACCAGGGATGAGCAGATAAAGGAGCTCAGCCAGGATCTTGAGGACAGAGATGCTTAGATTGGCCAACTTGAGGGCCAAATCCAGGAGCAGGACACTCTCATGGGTGAGAGAGATACCACGATAGCACAGTTGGAGGAGCAGCTCCATGATCTGAAAATTGAGTTGGAGGATGCTAATGAGCACATTCAGTGGCACCATGATCAGAATGACCATCCCCATGAGGACGACATGGAGGAGGATGAGGAGGAGCCACAGGAGATTGATGGTATCTCAGATATGGATTTCGAGGGTGAGGTACCACAGGCACCTCGGATGGGAGCTCACTTTCCTGCTCACAGCGAGTCGTCCGTCAACGACTTGGATGATTTCTAGAGGATGACCTAGGAGGACTTTTGCACATACTCCTCGATAGGGTAGCCTAACTCTTGGCAAGTATTGTAATAGGCTAACTAGGAGTTGAGTAACTCTTTTGTGTTGGGTACGCCTGAACCATGTGGATACCCTCAGCATGTAAGGAACGGCGATAAACTTGGGTGATTTCGTTGTAATTTGGTAAACGATGAAATCCACAATCGCTGAGACTTGTCGGAATTTTTACCCATGTCTCCTTGCATTTCTTGGCTGAGTGTTGAATACCAGACTTGTGCTAAATCTTGTGATCTAGGGTCTCACAAAAATTCAGCATCATTGGACCTCACTAGTTTAAGATATAGGCGAAACCGTACGGGTCGATCTGCTGAAAAACAGCTAAGACAGTAAGGCAAAGGACGAGCTTTTCGACCCCCTTAGCTACAGTTCTAGCACCGAAGTTAAATACCAAAGTGGTGCATTCCTAAATTCTCTGACTACTGCCAATGTTGAGATGTTTTGAATGGACCCACAGCAGGCTATGATTTTTCTCGTAGCAAACAGAGATTCTGTCCATACGTCTAGCTGTGACTTCGGAAATCTATGACTACACCAATTATTTATGAATCAAGGAAGTAATATGGATCGCGTTGCTAATGGTAACCTTTCACGTTTCAGATGGTTGGATCAACACGTGGCAACCCCGAGGGTTTTGGTGCCGGTGGCAGCCGCTCGCGACAATCGCCACCACCCCCGCCCAGTTTGGTGGAAGTGATGGCCGCTCAAACCGAGCTGCTACGTCAGATTGTGCAAGGGCAACACCAACAGAGGGGTGGGCACAATGCTCACCAACCACAAGCTGCAGGATACACGGATTTCCTGGGGACCCAGCCTCCCTTGTTCCATAAGACCGAGGAACCCCTGGACGCAGATGCATGGATTCGCACCATAGAATCCAAGTTCACACTACTTGTGGCCCCATGCTCAGAAGCCAACAAAGCTCGTTTTGCCGCGCAACAGCTTCGCGGTACCGCTCGTCTGTGGTGGGACCACTATTTTGCGATGCTCCCGGCTGATCATGTGGTCGACTGGGATGAGTTCAAGACCGCGTTCCGGGCACATCATATTCCCGAGGGTCTCATGGAGAGGAAGTTGAATGAGTTTCTGGCACTTACCCAGGGCACCCGCACCGTGCTGCAGTACGCCCAAGCGTTCAACAACCTATGCCAGTATGCGGGCTATCACGCTGATACGGATGCCAAGAAGCGTGATCGTTTCCGCCGAGGTCTGAATACCAAGCTCAAGGAACGTCTGAACCTAGCTAGGGCTGACACCTACAACGAGTTGGTCAATATGGCCATTACCCAGGAAGACTGTATCATGGCACACCGGGCAGAGAAGAAGAGAAAGGCCCCCGCAGGACCATCAAGTGCCCAACCACCAAGGTATCGCATCGTGCAAAATACCGCACCTACAGCTCCACCAAAGGCCCCGCAGCCAAGAAGATGGATTGCCAGACCCCCACAGCAGCCAGGCATGGTACGACCCCCGATGCCTCCACAGAATGGTCCGAGGCCCATTCTTCAGCAGTCTCTTCGACCTAGCCCCGCAAATCGCTGTTTCAAATGCAGGAGTTCCAGCCACTTCGCAGGCGAATGCCCTCAGCCTGGACAGCCCAACCAAGGTCAAGGATCCAACCCGAACGCCAAGAACAGGGGCAAGAGACAGACCCTGCAAGTCAAGCAAGGACGGATTAACTTCACCACGCTTGCAGAGCTTCCAGAAGGCGCCCCAGTGATGTCGGGTACATTCTCTATCCATAACAAGCCTGCCGTTATATTATTTGATTCTGGTGCATCGCATAGTTTTATAAGTGCAAAATTCGGTGCAAAAGTAGGCTTGGATGTTTGTCACACAAAAGGGTCATATATGATATCAACACCGGGTGGTAAAATTGCTTCAAACCAAATGGTCAGACAAGTACCAGTCAAATTGGGTAGTAAAACCATCGACACGGACCTTGTCCTTTTACCCCTTGACGGCATGGACATTATTTTGGGAATGAACTGGATGGCTATGCATGGAGTCACACTGGACCTTTCTTCCCGAGCCGTTGAGATAAATTCACCTAGTCACGGAGCCACTACCCTTTACCTACCATTCATAGATTGCACGAATTCCTGTGCTTATAAGATGGAAGGACTTAAGCTAGATGAGATTCTTGTGGTGAACGAGTATGCCGATGTTTTCCCGGATGACTTACCAGGAATGCCACCGGATAGGGATATTGAGTTCGTTATTGAACTACAACCAGGCACTGCACCTATATCCAAAAGACCGTATAGGATGCCCCCTAAAGAATTGGCCGAGCTGAAACTTCAACTCCAAGAACTACTGGACAAAGGTTTTATTCGCCCTAGCGCGTCACCTTGGGGATGTCCAGCCCTATTCGTAAAGAAGAAGGATGACAGTTTGAGATTATGTGTGGACTACCGACCTCTCAATGCGGTAACTGTTAAAAATAAATACCCACTTCCTCGCATCGATGTGCTCTTCGATCAATTAGCTGGAGCCAGAGTCTTCTCAAAGATTGATCTTCGTTCGGGATATCATCAGATCAAGATTCGCCCGTGCGATATTCCTAAGACTGCCTTCTCCACACGATATGGACTATATGAATTCTTGGTCATGTCCTTTGGACTCACCAATGCCCCTGCCTACTTCATGTATCTCATGAATTCGGTATTCATGCCCGAACTTGACAAATTCGTCGTAGTGTTCATCGACGACATTCTTATCTATTCAAAGGATGAGGAAGAGCATGCCAAGCACCTTCGCATTGTTCTTCAGCGACTCAGAGACCATCAGCTCTATGCTAAGTTTTCTAAGTGTGAATTCTGGTTGGATACTGTAAAGTTCTTAGGTCACACGATCTCCAGCGAAGGCATAGCTGTTGACCCCAGCAAGGTACAAGAGGTGATGGATTGGAAACCCCCTACCTCTGTTCATCAGATTCGCAGTTTTCTCGGCTTAGCCGGTTACTACCGTCGCTTCATCCCGGATTTCTCTCGAATTGCTAAGCCCATGACGGAACTATTGAAGAAGGAAGTAAAGTTTGTATGGAATGAGAAGTGTGAGGAAGCCTTCCACACTCTCAGAGAGCATCTGACTACTGCACCTGTGTTAGCTCAACCCGATAATACCAAGTCATTCGATGTGTATTGTGACGCATCAGGTACTGGTCTAGGATGTGTGCTTATGCAAGAGAATCGAGTGATTGCATATGCCTCACGAGCCCTTCGGCCCCACGAACAGAAATATCCCACGCATGACCTTGAGCTCGCAGCCGTCATTCACGCTCTGAAGATATGGAGGCACTATCTCATGGGTACACAGTGCAATATCTACACGGATCATAAGAGTCTCAAGTACATCTTCACACAAGCCGATCTGAATATGAGACAACGAAGATGGCTAGAATTAATCAAAGATTATGACCTTGAAGTGCACTATCACCCCGGTAAGGCTAATGTAGTCGCGGATGCACTAAGCCGCAAGTCCCATTGCCATTGCTTATCCATGGAGTCCTACCATGAGACATTATGTGCAGACATGAGGAAGCTTAACTTGGAAATGGTTTCCCAAGGCACTCTAAATCACATCTCAGTTGAGCCCACTCTTCACGACCAAATCGTCATGGCACAACTACATGATGAAGGAATCAAGATCATCAAACAAAAACTCTCTCTAGGTGAGGAGAAGTATAAGTGTTTCCGCCAGGACCATAAGGGAGTTCTATGGTTCGAAAGTCGTATAGTCGTTCCGAAGAATCGTGAACTCCGCAAGCAAATTCTTGATGAGGCACACCTCTCCAAATTCTCTATCCACCCCGGCAGTAGAAAAATGTATCAGGACCTAAGGCAAAACTTCTGGTGGACTAGAATGAAAAGGGAAATTGCTACGTATGTCTCGGAATGTGACACGTGCCAGAGAGTAAAAGCTAGCCACTTAAAGGTAGCCGGTACACTTCAACCGTTACCTATACCATCATGGAAATGGGAAGACATAAGTATGGACTTCATCGTTGGACTACCAAACACGTCCCAAAGACATGATTCCATATGGGTTATCGTTGATAGACTCACGAAGACGGCACATTTTCTTCCGGTGCACACCACCTATTCTACCAAGAAATATGCCGATATTTACCTCGATCGTATTGTTTGCCTGCATGGAATACCTAAGACAATCATTTCCGATCGTGGTCCCCAGTTTGTAGCACGCTTTTGGGAACAACTGCAAACGTCTCTTGGCACAAAGCTGATTCGCAGCTCAGCATACCATCCTCAGACCGATGGACAAACGGAAAGAGTAAACCAAATTCTTGAAGACATGCTGAGAGCTTGTGTCATTCATTATGACAAGAATTGGGACAAATGCCTACCCCTGGCAGAGTTCTCGTACAACAACAGCTACCAAACGAGTTTAAAAATGGCACCATTTGAGGCCCTGTACGGACGAAGGTGTCGAACCCCTTTGAGCTGGTCACAAACCGGAGAACGTAAAATAATTGGACCCGACCTGGTAATCGAGGCAGAGGAGAAAGTAAAAGTAATACAAGCAAATCTTAAAGCCGCACAAGCCCGACAAAAGAGCTATTCTGACAAAAGGAGAAAGCCTCTAAAGTTCGAAGTTGGCGATCATGTCTATCTTCGAGTTTCACCAACCAAAGGAGTGCGAAGATTTGGGATCAAAGGCAAACTAGCTCCCCGTTATATTGGTCCTTACGAAATCATGGAGAGCTGCGGACCCGTAGACTACAAATTACGACTGCCCCCTCAGCTCACGGCCACCCATGATGTCTTCCACGTATCTCAACTCAAGAAGTGTATTCGAGTCCCTACCGAGATTGTGGAACAACAAGAAATATCGTTGGAACCCGATCTCTCGTATGTCGAACACCCAATTAAGATTCTGGATCAAAAAGAAAGAGAGACCAGGAGGAAAGTGATTAGAATATATAAAATACAATGGAATCGCCACACGGAAGAAGAGGCCACCTGGGAAACGGAAAGCTACCTGAACCAACATTTCCCTGGGTTTCTTGCCTCAACCACTGGTATGTGCACCCACGCCCACACTAAGAATTACCGAATCTCGGGGCGAGATTCTTGTTAAGGGGGGAAGGCTGTGGCAACCCTGGTATTTACAAATCCAAAATCAATGACATAAGCCTAACTCCATGTGTTAAACCAACTAATGAGAGGGCGGAAAGAATTTAAAACGGGTTCAGTTGGAATTCAAATTAAATTTGGGCACATTTGGACACATTTGAAACTTTTAAATTAACTTTAAAACAAAAGCCAAATGAGGTTTTGCCTGAAACCAAAGTTGTAGAACTTTTTATTTTGAACAACTTTCGTGTTCAAAAGTTTTTGAAATTCAAATCAGAAAGATGAGAAAACGCCCTGTTTGCACCCAGCCCCCTGAACTTTTTCGAATTTTTGCATTTCAGTCCCTCGCTTCTCCCCCTCCTCTGCCGCGCCGCGCGCGCTCGCCCGCCCGCCGCGCGCCAGGTGGCCGGCGTCGCCTGACCGGCGCGAAGCGCCAGGCCAGTGGCCGCCGCACCACCCCGCCACGGCCGGCTTTGCCCCGCCCCGACGCCGCGCCGCCCAGTCCGCGCCCGCGCGTGCCTGCGACGCAGCCGCGCCCAGGCCGCCGCCCGCTCGCCCAGTGGCCGCGCTCCGCCGTGCCGCCCCGGCCCCCGCGCCCCGCCAGCTGCCGCGCCTGCCCTCCGCCCGAGCCGCTGCAGCAGCTGCTCCCCAATCCGCACGCCGCGCTATCTCCTCGCGCCCACGCCACAATCACGGCCGCCCAGTCGCCCGCGCCCGCTCGCCGCACGCCGCGCCGGCGTTCTGCCGCCGCCCGCCGCGGCCAGTGCACGCCGCTGCCGTGCTCCGCCCCGCACGCTAACCAGGCCCCTCCTGTCCCTATAAAAGCGCCACCCCGGCCACGCGCGCGAGCCCCCGGCCACCAGAACGCCTCGCCGTCGCCATCGCCGCCGCCGAGCACCACCCGCCCGTGGACAGCCCACTGCCGCCGCCCACTGCCCAAACTGAGCACCCAGCCACCACTACATCACCTCACCGCAGCTCGCCGACCCACCCAACGCCACCCAGAGCCACCGGAGCACCGCCGCCCGCGCTGCCGTCGCCGCCGCCGCCCCTGCTCGCCGTGGACAGCACGACCCCGACCCCCTCCGTCCAAGCCGAGCCCTTGAGTGGCTTCCCCACGCGTCACTGAAGCTCGCCGACCGGACCACGCCGCCCCAAGCCCGCCGGAGCACCGCCGTCGACGCGAGCCGCGCCGCCGCCGCCTCTGCTCCAACGCCGGCGAGCCCTTCCCGGCCGTCCCCCACCTGAACAACACCCCCACAAGGTAGCCCTCGCACCCCTGAACCTTCCCCGACCCTCGCCCCTCGCCGCCGGTGAGCCCCCTCGCCGGAATTTCGGCCGGCCGCCGTACTCGAGCCGCTGAGGACCCAATTGCAAAAATTTAAATCTTTAGAAGGGTCTGAGCGCAAGATTCAAGGACCTAGTTGTAAAAGAAAATTTCAAACCTAGATTCAAATTCAGTGAACTTGTAAAATTCGTATAAAATCGTAGAAAATTCAGAAAAATGCAAACTCAACTGTTCTGGAATCCTCAGAACAAACTCTACCACTTTTGTTACAAAAATTTTCTCAGAATCTCAAAATATTTTGCTCTACATTAAATAGAAGCTTTAATGGACATATTTTATACCCACTGTTCTAGAACAATGCTGACCCTGAATTTTGGGCAGTGAATTAGTTGCTGGATGATTAGGACTGTGTAAAAAGATCAGGCCCAAATTCCATCTCTAGATTTACTGTTTGTTAAACTTAGTTTTATATCATGTGTAAGAAGAATGTTTTATCCCTGCAGTTAGGTGGTGAGTCACCCATTGAAATTTTTCCTATGCTAATGTATTGGTAACTAGAAGCCAGAGAAAAATTAGGAGACCTTTTATCTCACAGTAACCTATTTATTTGATTTATGTGCTAATAACATACATTAAATCAAGAAAATAGTACCTTAGCTTGGAAAATCCCCAAATTATTACTGGGAGTTACACTGTGGTAGAGGTTGCTGTGTAAAAAGTTTCATGGACAAAAACCCTGTGAAGGGTCCTGTAAAAATGAATCTTTAAAAAGCCTAGGTGTAGAATGTCATATTTTCTATGCTCTGAATACTGCATAATAAATCCTACAAAAATTACAGTAGCTTCTGCATGTTTAAGTGAAAGCTCTGTAAAAATCTTAGACCCATTTGTTGCACCAATTGTTCTGTACAAAAAGAACAAGTATCTAACAGCAGCAATGAAATATATTTTTCAGAATTAATCTGTTACATAAAATTGGCTGAAAATTTTACAGTAAGCACATCTTTCCTTGATGTGCCTAAATCCAAAAATTCATGACCAGAAACTATCCATTGTAGTAATTACTCTCAAATCGTAATCAAGCACCATTTCCACGACTTAAACTTGTGCACTCATGTAGAATCGACGACTCTCGCCGACGGAACTTACGAGCTGGTGCCCGCGTCCGAGAGTGAGCAGCGTGAAGCTCAAGCAAATCTAGCTGAAGCTCTTGAAGACCCGAGCCCAAGTTCGGAAGATCCCCACGCGAACTGCGAAGGCAAGCCCCGGGAGCATAACCCATTCTTTCCGAAATTATGCAACTCATTACTCTTTGCTTGTGCATTAAGTTTATAGGAGTTGGATGAAAACTTAGTTGCATGATGTCAGGAACCCTTGCTTGGAAAACTAGATGTAAGGTTCGATAGAATGCTGTGCTAATAGGACTCCGGTAAAAGTCGAGTGATTTCCTGTCACTCGCGAGAAAATAGGAGTTGAATGACTACTACACGCTGCAATCATAAGGACACGGACGGGTTATGTAACGATGGTTACGATTGAGGCCCGTCTGTCTAGTGAAAAATGCTAAGGCCGCAGGGTGTGGTAGTGATGGTTAAGTCTTTGAACGTACTAAACACATGCCGAGATTATGGGAATCGGTAAGCTTAAGTACCTGATTGGCCCGGCAAGGGGACGGCATCCTACCCTTTGAACTTCGGTCCCATGTGCATATGGCGAGTGCAGAGAGTGGTCACGACCCGGCGCCGAACCGTGGCGTGGAGCTCTTGTACTCTCGGAGGGTAGCCCCGATCCACGACCCGGAAAGAAAGGGGAACAGTTGCACGTGTGACTCTAGGGAGTAACCACGTGACGTGTGTTTGGGTTTCCCTTGCAAGGTTAAGAAATTCGATTCGAATCGTCCGTTTCTCACGGCTATTGAGACTGCTTAACCATTTTTACCCACAGAGTAAGAAGAGGAACAATGATGATGAATGAACTGGTTGGATGGAAAAATTTAATGCTTCACCATGTATGCTTTAGATAGCTGCTTATCTAGACTGGCTAACGAAACTAGAATCTTGAGCTAAAAGTTGAAAGTAAGGACCCACTTGTAGTTGCTTTTCGGCAAAACAAACCCCTGAGCCAAAAAGCCTGGCATGTCTAGAGTCGGTGGAGTAGATTCCACTACCCGGGTAAGTCTTGCTGAGTATTTGTATACTCAGCCTTGCTTGTGACTCGTTTTCAGGTGAGCCCTTCGAAGATATGATTGCTAGCTTGGCTTGGCCCTGCACTCTTCCCCCTGGTTGGTCGGTGGAATGGGATGCGCCCCCGTCCAACGGAGATAAGGCCAAGTGATGTCTCGTACGGGCTTCATCGAGACATCCTGTATCGTCGAGTAGTTTCCGTTGTTTATTTCCGCTGCAATTTAACTCTGAAGAACTTATTCATGTTAATTGAAGTACTTGTTTTCTAAACTCAGAACTAGGTCTGTAATATTGACTTATGCAAAAGATGTAATACTTGCTGGAATGTGGTATTCTTTGGGCTCATCGTCGCATGAGCATTTGTATGTACGGCGCTCGATCCGTTCACCGTGGTTGTATCGGGAGGTTATACCCGATAGACCAGTGGATTACTCCGTTTGAAGTGTAAGGTTAACCGAGGATGCCTTAATGGTGATGGTTAATACACTTGAGCCGGATTAATTCAGGTGGTTCTGCCACAATCGGGGCGACCGTCGTACTCCACGACATGGTCTCAGTCGAGAAGATGTGGAGGTCGTAGTCCCTCCGACCGCACGCCTCGAACCGCAGCTGGGGGACGACGACAAGGTGGTGCCTGCCGCGGGACAGGACGCCGACGTGGTCGTAGTGGATGCGAACCGGGTAGGGGCGCGGGAGGAGGTAGAGGACGACAGCTCCCTGGGGCCGCTGGCGTGGTACATCAGTGAACGTCCCTCTACCGTGGTGCTCAGCGAACATCACGCTTTCAAGGAGGAGCGCGCCGTCCGCGCCGGTGACTTGGGGCTGCCAGGTGAAGGCCTCCGCTGGCAGGCCGGGGCAGTGACGAGAAGCAGCTAGAGAGGCTGGGTGGGTCGGTCGCCGCGAAGGACACAACGATGTCGTCGCCGACGCTCGTCTTGGCTCGTCTTGGCGGTAGCGGTGGTCACGTTCTCGCAGCGCCCGATGCGCGCGACCGTGTCGAGGAGGACCCAGGGAGGGTGGTTGGGGCATTGGGTGGTTGTTCGCGGCATGTCGGAGCGGCGGGAGGAGGGTGCGGCGGCAGTCCGCGATTGGATTTGGGGATTAGGGCCTGGTGATGTCTCGGCGAGAGCGGGACGCTTTGACCTAGTTTCATTTTATTGGTAGGTATCTGCAATCCGTGTCCACCTCGGACGCAATATCTCCGCGCCGTTCCCCCGCGCAATCTTGTTGTTGTTGTTGTTTTAGCTCTAGTCTAGTGCAAATTACTAAGTTAGTGACCATGTAACCATCAACATTATCTTGATCTTTGCTTTAAACAATATGCTATATAGTATATCGGTCGTGAAATATACAGGACGACTAGGCTATGACTAGGACCAACTAGGCTCGACTAATCTGACTGATTGACGACTAATCATGACTAATCTTCTTATCGGTAGCCTTACGACTAGACATGATTTTACGATCTGAAAACATTGGCACCTACAGCCTGCAATAGAAGAGGATCAATAGTTCACTACACTATTCTTGGCATTCTTCTTGGAGTTTGAGAAGACAGAAGAGCCATGGAAGCACATCGCCTGAGCTCTCTCCTCTTTGCAAGGATAGCGACAGCGGCGGCACATAGGAGAGAGCCGCTGTCACCGACGGCGGAATGCAACGGCGTTAAGGGAGAAGAGGCGAAGCCGCCTGGGAGACATCATATGAAGGTGAGCCGAGCGCGTGCAAAGCATGCGCCTGGAGCAAATCGGCAGCTCAGCTTTGATCGAAAGCCGAACGTCTTTGCATGATAAAAGTAGTTGGTGAACTATTACTTTTATCATGCTTGAATTTGAATACTCACTTAGAGTTGCCATGCAAAGGCACAATTTCTTCCGGGGGTTGTTCCTAGTGGTAGGTGCGCCTGGAACAGTACCATCGCAGAAGCCTCTATCATGGGCCGTACATGGGCCGGGTCTTCTCCCTCGCCTCCACCGCCGTCTGCCGGCTTTGGCACTGCCCCAACGCCTCCGTCGCCGCCCCTAACCTCAATCGTCATCTCCAACACCGGCCGAGTTCCTCGCCTCCATCGCCGCCGGCTCCGGCGCCTCCGCCGCCACCCTCTAACACCGCCATCACAAGCTCGTGTCTTCTTCAACTCCGGCCAAACTCTCCTGCCACGATCCATGCCCACCCACCATCCTCCACCGCCTCGGTGGGCGGCATCCCCGCCACCCTGCCTCGCCGCTGTCTCGATCGGCCCATCGCCGGTCTGGTGACCTCCCCGGCCCTCTATAACCCGTTGGCACAGTAAACCCGGCAGCCCAGCAACCCTGAAACCCTAATCCTGACAGCCCAGAACCCTAACCCGACTGTCCAGGCGGCACGACGGGCGGCAGTGGCGGCGAGACGTCCGCGGTGGACTGCTCCTAGGCCTTCAATCGGTTGAATCTGTTAGGATTAAGTTTACTAGTGATCAATTAGTTTGCACCCCTCCATAGAGAGACACCTCTTAGTAGATAGATAGGACCTTACACGAAAGCGTCTGAAGCTTTCGCGAAAGGGCCTGAACCTTGAAGGGACATGTCCTTTGGACACACCTTTTCACCATGTATAAATATGTAATCGCACTGTTCATTCAATCAATCAATGAATCATTTGATCATTCCATTCTACTCTTTGCTTTCTAGTTTTAACATGTTATCGGTCATGTATCGCTCTCCTCTGAGATCGAGAACATGAAACGAAGAAGCAAGGGAAGCAAGATCGGCGGCCAAATGGCAAACTCAGCTGCAAGGAGAAACAGATGGCATGCTAATTGGTAAAAAAAAAAGAGTAAAATGTACCGCCGGTCCTCGAGCTTGGCAGAGGGTGCCATCCTAGTTCTCAAACTCTTAATATGCACATTAGAGTCCCTAAACTTGCTAATTGATACAGCTGAGGTCCAAATTTCGGTAACCCGCATTAAATTGCTTGCATGGCATGCTGATTGTGCGATGACGTGGACCTGACATGTGGGTCCCACATGTCAGGCCCGTCTCTGTCCTCCTCTTCCCTGCCGTCTTCTTCCTCCCCTCGCCAGCGTGGCAGTCCACTGCCGCCCGGCCGCGAGCTCAGCGGCGCTCGAGGCAGCGCCCGAGGTGCCGGTGGAGTAGGAGGCGCGGCTCAAGCTCGGCCATCGACGTGGGCAGAGAGAGCTTGGACGTCGCAGCCGGCCATCCACGCCCACCACCCCCGACCACCGGTGGCACCATGTCCACCACCACGGCCAGCTCCGCCGCGGCGTCGCCCTTCGCCATGTCCCCCTGGGCGCAGCTCCCGAGCCTCGGCCTCGGCGCCGGCGATGGCCGCGCGGACAACGGCAGGACCGGCCTCCTCGGCTCCCTCGTCAAGGCGGATGGCCACGTCTACTCGCTCTCCGCCGCCGGGGACCTCCTCTACACGGGCATGGAGTCCCAGGACATGCGCGTCTGGCGGACCGCCGCGAGCTCGGAGCGGACGCCCGATGGCCGGATCTACACGAGCCACCAGGATGGCAAGGTTCGCGTGTGGCGCGCCTCCACCGAGGACCCCGCCGCGTGGGGTCCCTCCCGCGGCTCCGGGACGTGCTCAGGATCGCGCCGCCGCCGCAATGGCCTCTGGATGCGCCACTTCGACACCGTCTTAGCGCTCTGCCTCGACGCCACCACGGGGCTCATCTACTCCGGCTCGTCGACGCCCACAACGACGCCGTGAACGCGGTGGCGGCGGCGGGGTTCGACGCGCTCGTGCTCACGGGCTCCGACGATGGTGCGGTTAAGGTCCGGCGAGGAAAAGAAGAACACGGCGGGGGAGAGAAGGAGAGAGACGGGCCTGACATGTGGGACCCACATGTCAGGTCCACATCATCACGCAATCAGCATGCCACGCAAGCAATTTAATGCGAGTTATGGAGATTTGGACCTCATTTGTATCAATTAGTAAATTTAGAGACCTTAATATGCATTTTAATCGGGATAGCACCTTGCCAAATTTAAGGACCGGCGATGCATTTTACTCGAAAAAGAATATGGCCGGAACAGAAGCACGCTGCATCTTCAACACCAGCATGCTCTCGTGGAGTTCGCTGGGCCAAGAGCAAGACCGGAATGAAGAACGGCGGCCGCTCACCGGCGACATGCTCGACCAAGAAGAAGACATGAATTAAGAATGGCAGCCTCTCACCGGCGACACGCTTAGGCCAACAAGAGACAGTGACAACTTAACTCCATCTCAATATGACTATTTACATTTTGTTTTCTCTTCTTGCATCGTTAATCGAGTACATGCAGAAAAATCATGAACTAAGGCCACGACGGAGAATGAATAACAGATGCGTAGTCTTCATCGCAATCGGCAACCGAGACTACCAGAGAAGACATCGATGAGGTTTACGCAATCTGCGGCTCCGACGGCATCTTCACCGCATCATCATCCACGACGGCAGCAACCCTGATAAAGAATGCACAACTTTTTCCCAGCGGCTGTAGTTCGGCATCAAGCGGAGTCGCCTGCATCTTCTAGAAATACATTGCGATCATGGAGTTCCTGGCGTTTTGGTCCCTAGCAACAAGAACAGTGAGGCCTCGACATCAAGAGAAGAACAGGTGGCCAGCACCCTGATCGCCAAGCATCGTTCTCAAAGTAACCCTTCTCTTGCTCCCAAGTTACCTCATCTCCTGAATGATAACTCAACTGAACCTTGCCATCTTGATGACCTTGTTCCTGGTGATTCTTTCTGCTGTCTCTATGATTTTGGCTAGATACTCTGAATACGTCAAATCATCCTGCACATTGAGTTCATCCAGGGGCAGCTGTTCTTCAGGCACTCGCAAACATTTCTTCAGTTGAGAGATATGGAACACATCATGCACATCCGAGAGACGAGTAGGTAACTCCAACTTGTATGCTACTTCACCTCTCCTTTCAAGTATCTGGAACGGACCAGTATACCTGGGTGACAGCTTTCCCTTGACTTTGAATCTGCGAAGACCTCGAATCGGCGAGACCTTTAAATAGACATAGTTACCAACCTCAAACTCCAATTCTCTACGTCTAGTGTCTGCATAACTCTTCTGTCGGGACTGTGCTGTCCTCAGGTTCTATCTGATGATCTGAACTTGCTGTTCTGCATCTTTCAAAATTTCTGGGCCAAATACTTGACTTTCACCTGTTTCGTGCCAATGCAAAGGTGTTCTACACTTTCTACCATACAAAGCTTCAAACAACGACATTTTGAGGCTTGCTTGGAAACTGTTGTTGTAAGAGAACTCAGCATACGGCAGACTCTTATCCAACTCTTTCCATACTTCAGAGCGCGGGCTCTCAGCATGTCCTCCAGAATCTGATTAGTCCTTTCTGTCTGACCATCAGTCTAAGGGTGGTAAGCTGAACTGAAATTCAATCGTGTATCCATGTTCTCATGTAATTTCTGCCAAAAGCGAGAAGTGAACTGAGTACCTCTGTCTGAGACTATCTTCTTAGGCACACTATGCAAACACACAATTATGGACATATACAACTCTGCTAGCCTGGCGCGGGAGTAAGTAGTCTTCACCGGAATAAATTGAGCTACTTTGGTCAGACGATTGACAATTACCCATATAGAATCATAATCACTCTGAGTATGAGGCAAACCCACAATAAAGTCCATGCAAATTTCTTCCCACTTCCATACAGGAATCTGCAACGGCTGGAGTAAACCTGCTGGCCTCTGATGTTCTGCTTGACTCTCTTACAGATATCACACAAGGCCACATGCGCAACCACGTCTCTCTTCATGCCATACCACCAATACAACTGTTTCAAGTCCTGGTGCATCTTGGTGCTTCCTGGATGGATCGAATAAGCCGAATTATGGCTTCTCTCAAGATTGTCTTGATTCCCTCAAGATTGTCTTTCTGATTGCCTCTATGTCTGGCACACACATCCTCTTCTTGAACCAGATTGTCCGTTGAGCATCTTCCGTAAAGTCGGGGCCTTGCCTTCCTTCATAAGCTCTCTGATCTCTTTTATTTTCTCATCCTCACGTTGTCCCTTCTTAATATCTTGCTCTAGTGTGTACTCAACCTCTAGAGTTACCCCTTCAGTATGACAAAGTATCCCAAGACTGAGTCGCTCAAACTTTCTACACAACTCCAACGGGTATGCAAGCACCACATTAGCATGGCTCTTCCAGCTCAAAGCATCTGCCACAACATTTGCCCTTCCTGGATGGTAATTAATACCCAAGGCATAGTCCTTGATCAGTTCCATCCATCTGCGCTGTCTGAGGTTAAGATCATTCTAAGTGAAGATGTATTTCAGACTCTTATGATTAGTATAAATCTCATGCCTATTTCCTAGAACATAGTGCCTCCAGATCTTGAGTGCATGTACAACAGCTGCCAGTTCCAGATCATGTGTTGGATATTTCTGCTCATGTTTCCTCAACTGCCTTGAAGCATAAGCTATAAATCTGCCTTTTTGGCACACAACCCATACCCTGATGGAAGCATCACAATATATATCAAAATTCTTGTGAATGTCAGGCCTAGCTAGCACCAGTGCAGTGGTCAGTCTCTTCTTTAATTCCTCAAAGTTGTTCTGACAAGCATCTGTCCACTTGAATTCCTTTCCTATCTCTAGAAGTTTTGTAAGGGGTTTAACAATCTTGGAGAAGTTCTCTATGAATCTGCGATAATATCCAACAAGTCCTAAGAAACTCTGGATTTCTGACACAGTCAGAGGTGGCTCCTAGTTCAATACATCCCTGACTTTCCTTGGATCTACTGCAATGCCTCCATCAATAATAACATGAATATGAAAAGACACTTCATTCAACAAGAACTCACACTTGCTCAACTTAGCATACAACTTATGTTCCCTTAGCTTCTGCAACACTAGTCTCAGATGTTCCTCATGTTCTTCCTTATTCTTGGAATATACCAGAATATCATCAATGAATACCACCACAAACGTGTCAAGATATTTCATAAAGGCCTTGTTCATCAAGTACATGAAGTAAGATGGAGCATTGGTCAACCCAAAAGACATAACTGTGTACTCACACAACCCATATCTGGTAGTGAAAGCTGTTTTCTCAATATTAGAAGGTCTAATTTTTAACTGATGATACCCTGACCTCAAGTCTATCTTAGAGAATATTCTGGCTCCTCTTAGCTGATCAAATAAATCTTCAATCCGAGGTAAGGGATATTTATTCTTAATTGTTACCTCATTAAGTGACCTATAGTCCACACACATCCTCTGAGTACCATCTTTCTTTTCCACAAATATAACAGGCGCACCCCAGGGTGAAAAACTAGGACGAATAAAATCCTTATCCAATAATTCTTTTAGTTGTTTCTTAAGTTCCTCTAGTTCATTAACAGCCATTCAATAGGGTCTCTTAGATATAGGTGCAGTTCCAGGTAAAAGCTCAATAACAAATTCAATGTCTCGATCAGGTGGCATATCTGGCAGATCATCTGGAAAGACATCTGGAAACTCACACACGATTCTGATATCCTCCAGTCTTGACCCTTCTAGCTGATTGACCACACAGTTTGCTGCTGATGGTAATGTTGCTACAAATTCAATTCTGTCTCCTTGTGGGCTGGTCAGAACCACTGATCTCTTATCACATTGAATTACCCCATCACATTTGCTCAACCAATCCATACCCAGTATCACATCAATCCCACTTGAGTAAAGAACAATTAAATTAGCTAGGAAAACTACCCCCAATATTTTTAGATTCACTTTAGGACATATGTAAGCAGCTTGCATTCGTCCACCAGGTGAACTAACTATCATGGGGCTTCTTATGGAACTCATGGGTATACTATATTTTTTTTACGTATTTAGCAGTAATGCAAGAATGTGATGCACCAGAATCAAATAAAACTGAAGCGGGGGCTGAGTTAACAAGAAACATACCAAGCACCACATCCTGAGCTTTCTGAGCACTCTCAGCAGACACATGGTTCACTCTCCCACGAGCATAGTTCTGCTGTACTCTGTTGGCCTGCTAATTCTGGTTCCCATTGCGGTCTTGCTGCTGTTGGTTCTGCCTCTGTCCGTTGTTGCTGAACTGTCCTGAGGTGTTCTGTGCAGATTTCTTTGGGCAAGCATTAGCAAAGTGGCCTGTCTCACCATAGTGGAAGCATCCCTTCCCAACAGGAGTGCTAGGTGCACTAGTCTTCATCTGAGGACCAGTTGGCAGGTTCTGGCGGTTCTGTGAGAAGTTGGGACGTTGACCCATCTGATTGAGGCGCTGGTACTGATGAATCCGGTTGGGGCACTGAAATTGATTCTGCCCTTGTTGCATTCCAGAACGTTGCTGAGGCCCTTAGGGCATGGCCAAGCGAGAACGGGTGTTGCTAGTACACTGCCCGGTGTGTTGAACTTCCTCTTCCTCTCATCCTGCTCATGACGCTTGTGCTCCACCATAAGTGCCTTGTCCACCATCTGCTGAAAAGTAGTGAAGGTGTGAGCTACCATCTGACACTGCAGTCCTCCATTCAAACCTTCCAAGAACAGCTCCTGCTTCTTCTCATCATCGGCCACATCCTCTAAGGCATACCGCAACAATTGAATGAATTTGTCACGGTACTCACTCATAGACATATGAAAGGAATCGGTGCTCGTAGCCTAAGAGGGGGAGGGGGTGAATTAGGTAATTCTAAAATCTTAACCTATAGCTCAAATTAGTTAGCACAAAATATAAGCTAAAACATATTATCTAGATGTGCAACTAGGGTTCAACTAGTGTGAAACCTCATCCCAAAGAGTTTTGCAACCTATAGCCAATCCTAGCAAGATACTACACTAAGAATGTAAAGGCACAAAAGATTGCAAATAAGAAATGCGGAAGCTTAAAGGAAGAGGATGAGGGGAAGCAAACTCTCGACACGAAGATTTATCCCGTGGTACTGGTAGGCCCAAGGCCACCCCTAGTTCACGTTGTTGAAGCACTGACTAAGAGTATTGCTTTCCGGTCACCGAGTCTCTTCCGGGGCTCTTCTTGACTCGCCACCAAGGCTCTCGCCAAGTCCCCGGTTATCTTGATGTCGTCTCCACTAAGGAGCTTCTCCACGAAGCAAGGGGGTCTCTACGTCCACTGCACAAAGCCGTCGTCGCCGCTCCACACCAAGCCGGAGGGTCGATGACTTGCCGACGAGCCACAAAGACTCCAAGGGGCTGGCACACCGAGATACAAGCTTGAGGTTCACTCAAGAACCAACACAAGGTCACAACACCTTGCTCTCACACTCTTTTGAGAGCTAGCCTAGCACTACACCTCACAAAGCTTGTGCTAAACCTAAGGATTTGATCAATGAGCTCTTTGGTTGGCTTGGAGAACTTCAGCAGAGTTTCTGTAGCTTCTCACGAACTCCAGCAGCCTCAAATGACCCGGGGTGAGGCCTTATATAGGCTAGAGAGTAACTCATAGCCGTTGCTTGCTTTTACCCAGAAAAGCATAAAGCGTCGGTTAAACCGGTCGCCACCGTCGGTTTAAACGGTCACACTCAGCCTACTTACTAGTCGTTGAACTCCAACTGCCATCCTCTGCTGACGTCATTGCACCGATGCAATGCACTGACGACCGTCGGTTCAACCGGTGCTGAAGACTTTGCTTGGAAACCCTTCTGGAACCAAAAGAAGCGTACTGCGTAACCACAGTACGCTTGCACCGACGCCTTCTTTTGCATCGTCGGTTTAACCGGTGCCTCTGTCATTTCTTCACTTGATTGCCATGTCATCTCCCCATTGCACCGATGCCTCCATTCTTATAGTGTCGGTTCAACCGGTGCAATTGGGTTCTTCTGTACTTGATCATTGTTTCAACTACCAATGCACCGACCCGTTATATTCTGGGACCGTCGGTTCAACCGGTCGACTGATTTTAGCTGGCACTTGTCCAATTCATCGCTGTGATCATTTGGACATCTCTGCATTTTCACTACAACTTGGACATCTTGACAGGGATTTGGATCATCTTGTATATGGATTGGACTCCATCCATGGGACCTAGAAATCCTACAAACTTGAGCTCACAAGCTCGTTAGTCCCATTGACTATGTTGTCATATAATCACCAAAATCACAACCATGGCCTAACGGGGCCATGTTCCTTACAATCCCCCCCCCTTATTTCAGACTGAGGAACTCCTTCTTCTTGAGCTTGATCACTCCAGCTGAGATATGGTGAGACCTGAAGTGATTCTTGAACTCTAACCAGGTGATGGTGGCGGGATTAGCATGAGCACTACTGTATAAGTCCCACCAATCTGCTACACATCCCTCTAGTCTGCCTGAAGCATACAGAACCTTCTCCCGGTCATTGCACTGAGCAATATCCAGCATCTTCTCTACTGCCTTGAGCCAGTCATCAGCCTGAAGTGGGTCAGCAGAGTGGGAATATGTAGGGGGCTTGTGGCTCATGAACTCCCTGTAGTTGTCCCTCGGCTGAGGCGGAGGTGACGGTGGTGCCTGGTTCTGGTGAGCCTGAATGTTGGCCATGGTTGCTGCAATCCCTTACAAGATTTGAGTCTGCATGGCCATGAGTTGCGCCACGTCGAACCGCGGTGGTGGCGGAGGCGGAGGTGGATTGTTATTTGGAATCAGGTCACCTCCTGGGTTTCCTCCGCCTCTTCCTCTGCCTCTGCCCCTGCCCCTTCCTCTGCCTCTAGTGTCCATCTACTTAGGAAAACATAGTTAAAGAGAAATTTTAAGACAGATAGAGAGTTGATTCAAGAGGCAATGATAGCAAGAATATAGTGAAGGACAGCAACCTACCATGATAAGAGTTATTAGCAGTTAAGAACTAAAAACAGTTCTAACATAAATAATCTAATAAAATAATAAAGTGGGACTATAATGTATCCAACAGATAGAGACATATAGATATGATCAAGGCATTGATATCATAACTATGATAGGCATAAGCGGTAAGGATATAGTGAACACTAAGAAAATGATGGATACGAACGACATAGATAAAGACGATAGTATGATATGATACATATAATAAAAGCGATAATAAGCTGAAGATTCCCAAGATATAAGACTCAACACTAATTAATATTATAACCAAATCGATGTCACTGTGGCAATTACCCCACAACACATCGCAGTCATTACAAACATCCAAATCACACCGAAGGCATAATAACAAACATCTCAAGCACACCAAGCTAAAGTTCATGACACACGACCCTCAAACGACTCGACTAACGCTAAACGTGTAACTAATGGCATAGGGGTTCCTCCTAAGGTAGGACAGTGGTGGTGGGGTGATGAGGGCCGAAGTTGATCCTCTTGCGGGGCAGTGAGTCTGCAATCCAATGATCTACAGTGTCTTGCACCTAGGCAGCTGGATCTACTCCCTGAAGTGTAGCTCTGAGTGCTTCATTCTCCCTTCTGGTGGCCGCCAACTGGCTGCGGACTTGCTGAAGCTCCATGGCAGTGCGCTGAATCTGAGTTTAAAGTGCGGCGGTGATTCCAACCTGAGCGACCAACTGAGTGTTCAGAAGGTTCTGCACTCCAACAATGACGCTCCTCATCTCTCCTTTGGAGCATCGAGGGAAGTGCCTCCATGGAGAGTTGTCCAGGTCGGCTTCTCCGTAGTGGCACAACACTGAAAGAGCTTAGCTAGCTGCATCACTGATCCTAGCCTCAAAGGTGGCTCTGGCTGCTAAGGCATGGTATACTGCCACGTCCACTGTTCCTCCATACTCATAGTCTAGTGTGTGGATGCATGTTGACACCAGCCACTCTTCTGGGTACCTCGGGTGAGTCCTGTGAGCTCTCGTGTACTCGATCTCCACTACCATGTGAAGGTGGTGAAATAGCAAGCGAAGTGCCCTGGCGAAGTAGCAGAATCCTCGAGTTTGGCGAACCCTCACAGTCCATCTCTCTGGCGGCGGCGGCGGTGGAACAACTTCAACTCTAGGTGCATCTTCTTGTCCAGCTTGGCCATCATCCTCCTCTTGCCCAATTTTAGCAACCTCCTCGGCTTGGTCCTCATCTGCTTGCACTTCATCAGCCTCATCCTCCACCACGTGCACTTCTTCACCTTCATCATCTTCCCATTCCATCTCCATGGGTTCTTCGTCTTGCTCCTCCACTTGCGGTACTCCTCAGGCACGAACGCAGGTGCAGGCTCAGGTGCAAGTACAGGTTCAGGTGCAGGTACAGGTGCAGAAGGTGGGCTGCTGCTCAAACGTGCGGCTTGTCTAGTGAGAACCATCTATAGGTGAATAGTTCAAGGGGTTATTAAGACAAAAAGAAACAAAAATAGAGCAATTAGTTAGATATAATAAATAAACAGCACAAAATCATAATAATAATCAATATCAGCAACAAGGAGGAGATAAATGACTAATGGACTAGAATTAATTACTCAAGAGCAAGAATATGCTAAAACAAGTCAAAGCATGGTTAAATATCGACCGTTTCTAACTAGGCTGACGTCCTACAATTAACACGGCTCTGGTACCACTTTGTCACACCCGATTTTGAAGTAATAAATCGAGCGATAAATCGTATGTGAGCTAGGATCAAAATTACACAAGAAAGTGAATAATAGAAGCAATGTCATAAAGTACCGTAGTCATCTATTACAAACCAAGCTGAGTTCATGAATATAAATAAATAAGCATTTCAATATCGCATTTATTCTAGCAGCGGAACACCAAACTCCACAGGCAGCTAACTGGGGGAACATACGCCTAGTACTCCTAAATATCCTCTGCAAACTCCTCAAACTAGCCTTGTTCTAAGCAGCGTTGGTTAGTAAGAGTGAGTACACTTATGGTTGGTACTCAACAGAGTATATTAAGAAAATAAATGATATGCAGGCCTTAATCAAGGAATAAAGGCTAGTTGAATAAAGAGGTAAGCATTTTAATGAACAGTTGAACATTAAACAATCTATTCACTAGTCGTGAGTGAATATTGCCCACATTTACGAAAAACAAAGGTACTGAGTAATAAATAAACTTGAAACCATTAAATTATTGGATTAACACAAGTTCAATATAAATAAGTCATGTGAGGTTTTGAGCCGCTCTTGACCATGAGCACGGCTGATATATCAGTTTTAGACTCAGCAGAGCTTGTACACTTTACCCACAAGTCGTGTCTCCCTTAATACCCGGGTTTGCAAGGCCCTTAAACACTTCCAAGATCAGTGGCAGGGATTCACTACGAAGCCTTTCCAAAGACACTCCAACAAGTCAGTGACCCGCTAAGGTTTCAGCCGCTACGTGAGTGAACCTCCCCCAAGGCGTGACCATAGCCATGCGTACACCCTTGGCAGGCAGTGAACACCTCATCACAGTCCCTCCTCTTGCGTTGAAACGACCACCAACAAGCTAGAGACATCTAATTACTTAGCTAAGACCAGAGCCATATAGTTCTTGTGGTTGCACTGTTTTCCCGGGTGGTCGCTCAATGATTTAAATTAATTATCATCATCAATTCATCATAATGTTTCCAAAAGAGGTAACTCATGTGTGGCAGAACCGCCCGAATTAACCCGGCTCAAGTGCACTAACCATCACCCTTGTAGATGAACTGGCCACCATGCACTACAAACGGATTAATCCGACAGTCTGTCGGGTAGATCCCGATGCAACCACTCAATATTTCGATCAAAACCAAGCATACACAAAACTCGCACGAAGACAAGTCCAGAGAGTACAACATTCCACAGATTTTAAAAGCACAAGTCGGGCATGAATTATTACAAGCCAAAAATACCACTCGAGTACTTTTGAAGTTCAACACAAAACTTTATTCGGAGTTTTTTTTCTGCAGCGGAAAGACAGACACGATCAACTACTCGTCGGCAGGGTCATTACTAGTCGGGGAAGGCTCCTATTCCACTGTCCAACCAGTCGGCAAGGCACTCGGCCAAGCCAAACCATCTACCATATCTTCAACAGGCATACCTGAAAACATTGCCACAAGCAAGGTTGAGTATACTAATACTCAACAAGACTTACCCGACTAGTTCTATGTACAGACTGAATACTAAGCATGCATGGCTCTAGGGTTCTAGGGTTTTCTTTTTGCTAAAAAGCAACAAAGAGTAGGTCCTTAATTTCATATTTTAACTTTCAATATTCTAGTTCATTTATCCAATCTAGATGAACATCTATCTCTAAGCAAACATGGTGAAAAATATTTAATCATCCAACAAGATTCATCATATCCATAGTTCCTCTCGTTACTCTATGTGGCAAGAGTGTTAAGCAGTCTCAATCACCGTGAGAAACGGACGATTCGAATCAAATTTCTTAACCTTACAAGGGAAACCTAAATACACGTCACGTGGTTACTCCAAAAGTCACACGTGCAACTTTTCCCTTTTATTTCCGTGCAACTTTTCCCCTTTATTCCCGGTTTATGGATCAAGGCCACCGGCCTCGAGTACAAGAAGTCCATGAACCACGGACGATGCCGGGACATGACCCCTCTTGCACTCACCATTGGCCTTTCGGACAACGTCAAGACGGTGGAACCTGTCCACACACCGGTTCAATCGAGTACTTAAGCTTACCGATTACCATATTCTCGGCATGTGGTTATTACTTTCAAACGCTTAACCACTGCTACCACACACTGCGGCCTTAGCATTTTTCACTACTCAGACAGGGCTTCAACCACGAGTACTTTACCACAGCCCCGCCTACCAACCTTATAGTTGCAGTATGCGGTAAACATTCAACTCCTATGATTCTCGTGAGTAGCAGGAAACTACTCGACTTTTACCATACCTATTAGCATAGCATCTACTCGAACTTTCTGTTCTAGTAGTCATTACAAAGGTACCTAGGATCGTGCAGCTAGGGTTCCAATCAAATCCTATGAACTTAAATGCACAGGCAAAGGAAACAATAGTTGCATAATTTAAAAAAACTGGGATCATGCACCAGGGCTTGTGTAACACCCAAAATATAGGAGTTGAAACTTTTGAAAGTATTATCATAAAAATCATAAATTAAAATTGTGCATGCATCTTTATTTCTTTCTTCTCCTATTCCTTCTTACAGCCAGCCCAATCCTTCTTCTCCTCTTCTTCTTTTTCTTTTCCCGCGGCCAACTCCGAGGCCAATTTCCTCACCCGCCCTTTGCTTCCACCGACAGCTAGGACCCACCTGTCGGCGCCTTCTTCCTCTTCTCTCTTCTTTCCTTACCTAGAGTCCAGAACGACTCCGTGCTGTCGTTCGTGTCCCGTTCTCTTTCTTTCTTCTTACCCGAGTCCTGATCGATTCCGCAGCACTGCGTTCCTAATCTCGGCGGATCTGCCCCTATAAAATCCTGCCAAAGCCCCGCTTTGCAACCCAAGCCAAACTCAAATCTTTTCCTCTACACAACATTGTCGCGCGCCGCTGGAAGTTGCACATCAGAGGAACGCCGCCGTCCTGAGTCGCCGATTTTTCGTCGATTCGCCATTCCGCAGCTTCCCCGCCATTATCAACTCTCACCAGAGCTTCACGAGTTGGTGAGTATCAAGCCGCCCCAGATTTCTCTCTCTTTTGCTCCGCCGCAAACCAGATGTCTCGCCGGACCCCTGTTTCCGCCCACCGCCGTGGCCGCCAGATCACAGCCGCCGCACAGCCACCCCGTACCCACCCTCACCTTCATCGTACCGCCCCCTCGTTCCCCGGCATGAACCTAGCTTGGATTGAGCCCCGGAACACCAGATTTGGTGAAGCTCCGGCCGTCCGCCGCCGCAATCGCTCGCCGCCGATGCCCAGTAAAACTCCGCTTCGCCTGACCCCTTTTTGTTCTGTCGAACCGACCCTTCCTCTGCCGCTCGATCTAGATCTAATGGCCAAAATCAATCTTCACTTTACCCGGCCGATTTACCCGACCTTTTCCTTACTCAGCCGATTTACCCGACCCACTCTTCATACCGCCGATTCGCCCGACCCTCACTCCGCCGATTCGTTTGACCCGCCGCCGATTCTGATCCAAAGGACCAGATTCACCCGACCCTAGCCGTTCCCGAAACTTTTGCAGGAAGATCCCTAGGTTTTCCAGGAATCAACCCGCAGTCCAGATCAGTAGAAAATAATTAGAGTTGAGCCCTTTCTTTTTCGGTTCCGACCCCTGACTTTTCTAGAATTAGAACCCGCCGTCCAGAATCTATAGTTTTGCACCCCGACCCTCTGTATCAGGTTTAATTATGTTTTGGCCCCTGAATTCTTCAGATCTAGCCTCGGGAGACTCAAAACTCTAGCAGTTAGGTCCTCAGATCACTGTTTTAGCTATATCTTCATCGTTTCAATTCCGATTTCAGCGATTCTTGAGCCCACACGATCTTTGCATCATGAACTACAACTTTAGCATCTTTTTCACCTTCTGTTTGTATTGTTTGTTTTACTGTTTCTTATTTGTTTGTGTATGCTTGTTTGTGTGATCGCGTATACAACGTGACATTCGAGCCAAATCAAGAGCAAGCTTACGAGGAAGAGAATCAGAAGTTGCTTGAAGAAGGCAAGTGGATTTCCCCCTCTGCATATTCTATTTGAACCCAACAACAGCATGAAAATTCACTTTACTTTACTGTTGCTTGCATGAACTTGATGGGTTACCTATGCTAAGGACATACCTAGTCTTTTACCCCAAACCTTGAAACACCTGGGTTTACTATTTATGTTGGGTAGTCAAGCTTAGTTGCAAACTTTGTGATTGGTATTGGTTTACTCTTTTGGCAACGTTGATCATATTTCATATTGTGGTTTTATTGCGTAAGTTCAAGATCAACTTTGTTTAATGGGAACATGGAGAACCACCCAAGTGAACTGTGCAACCACAAAGTCATATGGCTCTGACCTCAGCCAATTAATTAGATGTGTAGTTTGCTGGTGGCCTTACCGAAAGGGCAAGGAGGGGGTCGGTGATAGGGGTCATAGCCCGGTCCTCTTGGGGTAGCTGCCTTTGCTAAGGAGCTGACCATTAGGGAGGTTTATGGACCATGCCGCTACTGAAACTCTAGCGGGCTGCCTAGCTCTCGACATGTCTTTGCAAAGGCTTCGTAGTGTACCCTCGCCACTCACCTCGGAAGTGTTTAAGGGCCTTGCAAACCCGGGCGATCCAGGGAAACACGATTTGTGGGTAAAGTGTACAACCTCTGCAGAGTGTAAAACTGTTATAACAGCCGTACTCACGGTTAAGAGTGGCTTGGACCCTCACATGATAATGAAACTTGAAGATTAAATAAATTGTGGTTCGTGGTTTATGTTATGGTTGATGGTACTGTTATGATTCTACTAAATTGGGTTGGTATAAACTTAAAACCTAGTTAATAGATGCTTGTTAATAAATATTTGACCAACTAAAAGCAACCGCTGCTGCAAACCTCAGCCTATCCTTGATGGCCTTGCATTTTCACCCCACTTGCTGAGTACCAACCATAAGAGTACTCACCCTTGCCCCCTGCTGTTCAGAAGCTAACTTTGAAGAGGAGATCTTCGACGACTTCGAGGAGTTCTAGGTCCTGCGTTCACCAGTCATTGCCTGTGGAAGACGGAGTTGTTGAAGACTTCGTATAGGGTATAACGGTTTATCGTTTAAAGACAATTGTGTCTCTTTTATACGGAGTGTAATATTGTTGAATACTTTATTTAGTTACTTTTGAGCATTGTCTTTGATATATTACACTTTCCGTCTACCATATGTGTGTGAACGAGATCCTGGCGCACATATGAGATGCATCTGGTTCTTTCTAGAATCGGGTGTGACAGCTTGCCTTCTTGAGAAAAACTAGTCGGGAGTACCTCCGAATTTTGGTTCAGGTCTTCAACAACTTCAGTTAGATTGACTTGAGCTTCGTGCTGCTCACTCTCGGACTCTGGTGCTAGATTGTTCCGTCGGCGAGAGTAGTCGAGTCTATATGAATGCACAAGCATGAGTGGTTTTACTGGTACAAGATTGCTTTATAAAGTAGTCAAAACTTAAGTTAGTAGTCGAGTACTTCATTTTCTTTACCCTGGGCAGTCATTTATCGAGTACTCATTTGTATTAACTGACTCCATTAAGTGAGCGGGTGGTTGTGCATGTTGTACGGCCATTTTTAACAGGAAGCATTGTTTAACCAAAACTACTCGCAGGGGTAGTTTCTGGGTTGCAGAACTACTCGTACAGGTAGTTTCTGAGTTGCAGAACTAATCGTACAGGTAGCCCCTGAGTTGGGATTGTTATGTAGAGTTTGTTACTTAAGTATAACCTTATTGTAACAGATTTAGCCATTTTTATTCAGCATGTTACTCATGAAAAGCTTATTAAACAGTTGTTTATGATTAAAATCTACTTGCACAGAACAACAATGCAAGAAACTGGTGCTCAACTCCTTAGTGATCAAACCTACTCGAATGAGTAGTTTATAGCACATTTTGGTGGATCTTTCCTAAGCAAGAACTAGAGGTTATCATTTTAGTTTTAAAAGGAATCTAGCTTATAACAAAAGCACTCAAAACCCTGGTTGTGCTTGGATTTAGATCATGAAATTTTTATGAGAGATTTCCCCATTAGTTCTGAAACTACCATCCAAGTTTCATGAGCAGTTCTTTCTTGAATATCTTGGAACAATTAAAAGCCATTTAAACTTGATTTAAATCCACATCTAAAATCATGTGGAAACAGATCCAAAGTCTTGTTACAAAGTTGTAGATCTACTCTTAAGGATTCCAGAACATCTTAGCTTGTACTTTTAGGATTTTTCTGTGAGTTGTTATGCATCTTCAAAGTTAACGGATTGGTTTTCGAGTTCTTGTTCTAGGTTTACACATGAGTCCTCGAGCTGCACAGAAAACTTCTCAGAAGATTTAAATCGACACAGATAGATCCTTGGCACAAGGGAACGTCTACTGCCGGCCAAATTTCGACGAGTAAACCAGTCGGCGGCGAGGAGGAAGGTGGGGGAAACAGAGAGGGGACCGGGGCGCACCGATTTGTGGCGTTGATGGGGCTCGGGGACGGCCAGAGCAGGGTCCTCCACGGTGGACAGTAGGCGGCGGTAGATGGTGGCGGCAGTGGCACTGATCCGTCGGGGCAGGGGTGGCGTGTCCGGGCTTGGAAGCTCCAGTGGGAGGTGGGGAAGCTCGCTGGAGGATCATTTTGGGCGGAGGGAGGTCGGGGGTGGGAGCTCCACGATGGACTCGAGCTTGCCAGCGGCAATGATGGCTGTTTCGGGTGTGCATGCAAGAAAGGGGGCTCGGCTGCCCCTTTTACAGGCAGGGTGAGGGAAGGGAAAACGAGCTGGGAAGCTGGCGTGGCCTTAAGGGCGAAGGGAAGGGCCGGGCGGGTGGAGTGGTGATTCGCCGGTGTTGGGGGTTGGGGCGTCGAGCTCAGGGGCCTCTGGTGGGGCTTTTATAGGTGTGAGGGGAGGGATGGTGGCCTGGGCTTGAGCCGCTGGGTAAGGCGAAACCAGGGGCAAAACCGGGGGCGCAGCTGGGACAAGGTCGCGACAAGGGCGCGGCTTCACCGGCGCGTCGTGGCTCGACCGTCGGGCATCGTCAGCCGCGTGGCGCATACGGGCAGGCTAGGACGGGATACGGGAAGGGGCAAATCCCCTGTAGCAGGCTCGGTCAGTGGCTGGTCGGCCCTGTTTGGGTTCCGCTCCTTGGCGTGGCTCGACGGGCAGGGATGCCCTGCTGCGTGGCGGCGCCTCATTGCCGGCTGGGGCAAAACAGGGGAGGGGAGAGAAGGCAGAGGGAGGGAGAGAGAAAGGGCCGGGACTCAAAGTGAAATTTTCCTAAGATTTCAAACAGAAACTTGAAAAACTCTAAACACGAAAGTTGTAGGGAACTTGAAGATCTACAACTTTTGTTTTAGCTCAAAGATCATTTAAGCTATGGTTTAAAAGTTATTTTGAATTTCCGAAAGATTTTCTGCGGCGCAGCAGTTCTTCCATACCAATAAATGACCCATCATTTTATGTGAATTTTTGCGCTGTTAGCTTTTGAGTTCAACTAGACTTTTGTTGCTTTCGTTATGACAAAGGTGCCATTAAAACTACAGGTTCAAATGTGATCGATTTTTGAAAGTTACAAGAGTTTGATTGCACGGGTTCAATTTTTTATGCATGAACACATATTCATTTGCCTGCAAAGTATATTTGACAAGTTGCATCAAAATTTTTCTTGCTCTTCTGTGACTGATTTCAAGGTTTTGTATCTTTATTTAATCTTTTAGACACCTAGGGTATTGTTATCATAAACCACCTGTAACCATAGTTTAGCAACTAAGCAATCTACCCAGCAATGAAATATATAACCCGGCTTTCAAGGACATGGATAGACAATATGGATGGAGTAGGAACCTGTCAAGTTAATGCATGCAAGCGTAACTATAAATAAAGGTTATTAGGAAGAAATATGATCAAAGAATATACTTGCCTTCAGTCTCTTGCTGCTGCTCAGTCGCTTTGAATTCTTGCTCTTGAAAGTTCTCGAACGGCTCCTCGTCTTCTCATCACGAACATGCAAAAGCACACAAGTACATACAAGCAAACCAATAGAAACAAATTGAAACAGTACACCAACCATTGAAAAATAGAGACAAAAGGCTTAGAAACTAGTTCTACACGTTACAACGACCAAAACGGTACCAAGAACACTTGAAACGGATTTAAAACACTAAAGATATGCTAAAAACGGCTTTGTAGGGGCTTAAACGCAAGAAAAACTAACTAAAATAGCTAAATAGAAAGAAAACAAGGGCTAAGATGCAAATTTTATATAAAACATGGAGGTCAAAAGCTTTAAAAACCAAGGTATGGACGGCGAGTTATATATTGGTAAAGTTCAGGGGGTTTCCTGCAAAAGAAAGGGCTAAAGTAGAATTAATTTTGAAAAAGGCTGGACTGAGGGGTGGTTATGGAAAAGTTGGAGGGCCTTTTTGCAAAAGAGGCACGGCTGACGGTTGGGGTGGCGCGAGCGGGCCGGTTGGCGTCGGAACAGCGAAGGGGCGCCGAAGAGCGGCGGCGCTGCCCTATCCCACGGTGGGGCTCGTCGGAGTAGCACCCAACCAGCACTAGAGGATGCCAAAAATCACGCCGAGAATCGTGGGAGAGAGAGCGCGGCACGGGGATGCCAATTAGGCGCCCCAAGGACGTCGGAGGAGTGCCGGTTAGGGTGGCCGACAACGACCGGTGTGGCGACGGCGCTCTGGTGAGCGCAGATGCGCTCGCTGCAGGGCGGAAAAAGAGGGGAAAAGGGTCGGGGAGCTTCCCCGGCTCACTAGCAACTTGTTGGGTGCGACGGCGCGGGCGGAGGAGGCTAGGAGGGGGAGATCATCGACGGAGCGAAGGTGAGCTTGAGCGGCGGCGTTCGACGGGGAAAAAGGCGGCGGGGGTCACGGGCTAGGGCTCCGGGTCCCTCGGGGTAAAAAGGGGGCTCGCACAAGGCTGGGTCGCTCTTGGCGTGCACGCCGTGGGCCCCGGGCGTTTGAGTCCGAGCCAAGCTCGGCGTGGGGAGAGGGAAGGAGCTGACGGGCGGGCCTCACCTGTCGGTGGAAGAAAAGAAAGAGAGAGGTGGTAGCGAGTTGGGCCGATTGGGCTGAAAGCAAATGGAAGAAGAAAGAGAGAACGAGAAGTTGGGCCGGCGGGGAGGGAAAAAGAGGCTGGTGGCCCAGGTAGGAAAAGAAACGGAGAAGTAAACCGGGAAGGATAAAGAGGAAAAGATTTTCCTTTGTCCAGAATTTGAAATAAAAGCATAGAAAAATATAATTAAACCCGGAAAAATTCAGGAAAAATTCTAGGAACAACTACACCTCAACCACAAACATACAAAAATCAAATATGCACTAGCATGATTGCAACAAATCAAATTGGAGCCTATGATGAGTTTTAAGTATTGCAAACCTAAACCTTTTGAAAGCTGAAATTTATAGAACTAAACTAGACACAATTAAAGGCGAAATTTAGGGTGTTACACACCCTAACTCCATCATCGTGGGAAATGAGATAGAGTTATAAAGGGTCGATATTTTCACAAGCTATATTGGTTAAATCAGATCAATCATACGAAGACTACAAATTGTCGACATATACTCCTTATCAAAATTGTCATACACCTTCAGCTGGATCCAGACGAAAAGTCCTAGGCAGAGTGTCGAAACATTAAAATCGGTCAAATCAAAGGTGACAATTACGGAGAAGTATTCTCGTTAAATAGTGAGAAGTATTCAGGATAGTAATATCTTCTCATAATGCATTCTTTATGAAAGCAAGGTGGTGAAATGGCGAGAACTTGTAGTACATGGTTTCACGCAAAGAGTGAATAACATACCTGCATGGTATGTGTGAAAATTATGTTCCCATATTCAATCGTTGGCAGATCAAATGAATTTGATAGATTCAAATATACAATTGATTTTGTTTTCTGAATCGAAAGAATTTGATAGATTCAAATATACAATGGATTTTATTTTCTGAATCGAAATTGAAATCACAACATATATTGTGTATAACTGAAGTCATGGAAACTTGAAAAGGTTAAGGTGATTGTGGTACTAACCAAGCGAGTATCTTCCATACAAGGATTACTCCAATTGTTATGATTGCATATGTGTGTCTCTAAGTAAATTGTGAAATGAATTTTATCATCTCAACACACAAGCAAGCAATCATTTTACGACGGATTCCGAGATGAAATTTAGGTAAAACCAAACTATACTTAAATCTACAACTTAAACATGAACATCAGTTTACCAATATAGAATTGATATTGTACACCAATATCCAATAATATTGGAAAGTTATATCCATCAACGCTTGTAGTCAGTCAATCCCTAAAGATGGATCATTTTCCATAAAGACCCGTGGGATGACATTCTTAGCGCCATCAAAGCACTTATGTACCTTACAAATTGCAGCAGGCCTAATACTATATTTGTAGATATTTTGCTATAGCTCAAGATAGCTCAACAACTCAATAACACCATATAGGTGGGAGTCAAAGAGGATATTCGCAGATATCAAATGGTACCAAAATATTTTGATTTATTATGAATATAAATCATGATGTGACAAAAATAAGATATTAAGATACTGGCTAACTAATCCTCATATTGCCAGACTTTTGACTGATGTTATAGTAATGAAATTTCCATTGGAGTTATGAAAATAAATTCTAATGGTAATTTCACCTATCATTCCGAAGCATAACATGGATTTGTATAACTTCATTGAATGATTAACTGTGATTCTTTCGAATCACATACATTATCTACAAAAGGTAATACAACTTGCATTGCTTGGATGATAAGAGGTTATACAAAAGTAGTATTACTAAATATATTGCTTAACCTCATGAGATTCTCTCATAAAGTTCATACCAACCATTACATTGTAGGAATTTAATTCTGAATTAGTATGCAACAACTTTGATTTTTGCAAGGCTCAGGGGGAGATTCTCCGTAAATTATAACATGTTCAAACATCATATTGTACTCTTTTTCCCTATATGAGTGTTTCCTTGGAATGGTTTCTCATAGAGTACAAGAATATTTGTCATATCTCCTATTTTCCCCATCGGGGTTTTAAAGGTGGTATTCAGGACATATTGCATGTCATTTCTTAGGTTTTCCCAACAAGGGTTTTTAGGAAGGTATCAAAGACATATTGTTCCTCCTCATATTTTCCTATTGGGTTTTGGGGGAGGTTATTCGAATATGGTCTCTAAACTTGTTTATTATTTTTCCTTTCGAGGTTTTCTCATATAAGTTTGCGATGAGATAATAATCTGTATATGCTATACAATTTGGTTTCTCCTCATATTTTTCCCACAAGGTTTGATCAAGAGGGAGTATTAGAATTAAGTTTATTAGTAATCAATTAGTTTGCACCCTTTCATAGAGAGACACCTCTTAGTAGATAGACAGGACCTTTCACGAAAGGGTCTGAACCTTTTGCGAAGGGGCCTGAACCCCGAAGAGACATGTCCTTTGGACACACCCTTTCACCATGTATAAATATGTAATCGCACTGTTCATTTATTCAATCAATGAGTTATTTGTTCATTTTATTCTACTCTTTGCCTTCTAGTTTTAACAAAATCGACGTCGCGAGTGCGACCTCGATTATTCCCGGTTTCTTCCTACCCTTATCCAGTGACCTCACACCTCACTTTATTACATGACTTGTGCATTAACACCATGAACGTAGATACATAATCATTCATACGGATTAACTTGCATTCATCGTCAGTATGGACTGTAAGATTAAGCGTCGTCATTTCTTCAGCTTTATTACGTGCATTTTTCAAGACTAGTGGAGATGCACGTGCCACAGGCACGTGTTTAAAGATTTTTTTTCAGCATTTGTTGGGAACCTCACAGGATACACAGCTAAGTAAAAGAAATTATAAATGCACCTTATATATATATAATCTTATTCATACACAATAAAATTTTAGAAAATAATATATATAGGACTAATCCAATAATGGACATGTCGCATATCAAGATCAAGGCACACAAAGTATGTTTAGTCGTATACACCATACATTTATTCAATCATCTCAAATTCTATCATCTAAAAATATTCTGATAAGCCATTAACACTCACAATCTTCAAGCCCGTGACCTACAGGAACAATACATGTGATTAGAAGGAGCATGAAAGCACATGACTATGTGAGTGCATAAATGCATATTATTACACATCATGATTATATAAAGCTGAAGCACAAACACACCTCAGGACTCCAAGACATCTCTGTATACAATATTCTTCGTACTCTATCCTGTAGGATCGATGTTCATATTTCTCTTTGCAAGAACCCACGTAATCTCACAAAAAACACATCTGGATAGCGCCACATACAGCTGTCCGTGTGAAAATACAGGCTCGGGGAGGTAAATACCTACATTAGGTATGGTCTGACCCTGCGTTTTGTTAATTGTCATAGCAAAATTCAACCGGATGGGAAACTGCTTCCTCTTAAACTTGAACGGAAGAATGAGGTCTTCGGAAGGAGACATTGGAATCCTCGAGATGAACACCCTCTTACCTGCATGCTGGCCATTAACAAGCTCAACATCAATTGTATTATTCTGAAATACCCGTACCACTAGCCGAGTGCCATTGCATAGGCCATTACGAGGATCGAGATTACGAAGCAATATAACAAGACAATTCTTCTTAACCTTCAACTCATGAGGGGGCAACCCATTAGGAGTAATCAAATTGAGAAAATCAAGAGGATAATTGTTACGCGAGTCATCATCGATAGAGTTAAAGCTGTAGAAAATCTTACGCTTCCCTGGAAATCTATCAATCATAAGTGCATTCACCGCATCAACATGTTCATTCCTGGTGGAGTCCGCTTTTTTATCAGCTGGCAGGCTTGCGTACTTCTCCTTTGCCCTTTGCCACTTAGCTTCCCTTTGATCAGTGGAATCACCTGTAGTTGTAAAAGAACCATGAATAGATCACTTGTTTATTCACAACCATGAAGCACAAAGCTTATAATAACAATTTATTTACTAAAAGAAGACATGAAAAAAATACCATCATCAACATCATGGATAACAGGCTGCTCATGTAATTGCCGCTTACGACGATTCTGCGTATTTGTGATATCTCCAAATGGTCAACGGCCATCCATCGCTAGATGGAGAACAACAACTGATCAAAAGAATAACATGTGCATTGCACTATAATAACTAAAAGCATCTAAGAAATAATTTAATCAATCGTTAGATGGAGAACAACAACTCACCTCTCTATCAATTTTAACAAAGAGCTTGAGGGCACACTTCTACGATGGACAGGGGCGCAGTGCTTCGCACCTCCATGGTACACTTTTAGGAGTACAGGACTTCTAGGAGTAGAGGGGCGTCGGTGGCCAGAACAACTGATTGGGGATAAGTGAAAGCGCGAACAAATCCAAACGCCAGTTCGTCACTGGAAAAGCATCTGCCCAGAATCAAATCTGATTAGAAAGGGTGCAACTGGATACAATAATTTGAATTCGGAAATCTCTAACTGAAATTGAAACACACGGAGCAGTTCGTCGCAGAAACCAACAAGTTTGACGCCGAAACAAATGAACTATCCAAAAGCAGAAAACCCAACCCAAAGGCCAAAGGGCCAGAGTCCCAAACACACAGCTTAAGCCTCAAGCAGACAAAAATGCAGGCTAGCGACACGCTGCTCCCAACCCAACCACGGTGAACCCAGAACAAGTGGAGATAAACCACACTACGGACATCACATCGCCGGAACGCACTCACAAGTCACAATGCAAATGTCAAGGGCTGGAGGACAGGAGTAGCCTGCTTACCCGCCACTTCTTCAGCCTCTCGACGGGAGCGCCCTTGGCCCAAATGTCAAACACGTCGCGTTGCCACTGAAGCTGACCCACCGCGCCGTGCCTTCGTCCCGCCCGACGACGGGGCGATCACACGTCGCCGTTTGGTGAGTCAGGGGAACGTGTGACATTCCAATGGCAGGGAGAATATGAAAGTGATCAAAGATCCAAAAAAGCTACACGTGGGGGTATTTTCCTTCCAAACATACCGTGACACGAATTATGGAGGATTGAATGTGCAAAAGAAAGTTAAGTTTATGCATAAGGAAAGAAATATGCAGGGAGCAAATTTCTCCCCTTAAATGTGTGCGTGAGGGTATTTTTTTTCCTTCCAAACACACCGTGATGCGAATTATGGAGGATTGAATGTGCAAAGGAAAGTCAAGTTTATGCATAAGGAAACAAATATGCAGGGAGCAAATTTCTCCCTTAAACGTGCGCGTGAGGGTATTTTTTTCCTTCCAAACACACCGTGACGTGGATTATGGAGGATTGAATGTGCAAAGGAAAGTCAAATTTATGCATTAGGAAAGAAATATGCGGGGAGCAAATTTCTCCCCTTAAACGTGGGCGTGAGGGTATTTTTTCCATACAAACACACCCTGACGCGAATTATGGAGGATTGAATGTGCAAAGGAAAGTCGAGTTTATGCATAAGGAAAGAAATATGCGAGGAGCAAATTTCTCCCCTTAAACGTGCGTGGGAGGGTAGTTTTTTTCCATACAAACACACTGTGACGCGAATTATAGAGGATTGAATGTGCAAACGAAAGTCGAGTTTATGCATAAGGAAAGAAATATGCGGGGAGCAATCTTCTCCCTATTGTGCAGGTGAGGATGCTCCATGGGCGGGTACATCAGGGTGGGTATGTAGAAGATTTTAGTGAAAAAAATTTTAGCTTTTGGGTAGAAATATTTTCCTTGTATAAAAAATAGGACTCCATCCCTTTCATCAATTCTTTTGGTCTGTCAAGTCGGACCTCTATAAGAAGTATGATGGCCTAATTTTGATGAGAAATGTTTCAGTTGTTTTAACTTTTATATAGATACGAGTTGAAACTAGGAGTCTCCTGAGTCGCGAAGAAGGATGAGTGCCGCTCCGAATAAGAAACAAGTTCGCAAGATACAAAACTGCGCGAACAGTAGAACACGCGGCCCGCCCTCGCAGGCTGGGCCCGGATCCCTCCCCAGCTCGGTAACAGTGGGCCGATTTATCTTCCGTTCGGTATGGGCCAAAACAAATAGCGAGCAACATTTCAGCCCGTTACCACACGGACTCGCCCGCATCGCGAGCTAGCCCAAGCCCAACCCCCAACGCACGCAACACGCCCAACACGGCCCAGCGCCCCGCCCCCGTGCCGGCCCCCATCACCCGCCGCGCACACCGTCGCGCAGGCGCTTGTTCTAAGCGCGGCGGCGGCTCCTCTGCCCTACCAAAACCATACGCGCACGGCGGTTTCCTCGCACGCCGCACACTCACGCGCGCCTCGTTGGGCCCTCCCGCCGCGCCCACCCCGCCCGCTCGCCGTGTCCCCGTCTGCTCCCTTGCCGCCGCCGCCGCCGCCTCCACGTAGGCTCGATTCCAAGGGCGGGCCCTGCCGGAAACCCTCCCTGCGCGTAGGCCGCGGCGGCGCGCCCCCGGGCCCGGCGGTGTCCAGCACCCCTCTGCTCCACGCGGTGAGGTCCCCCCTCCCCCCAAGCTCGTGCTCGTTCTCCTTTCTGTGCCCGTCGACGGCTAGTGTTTAGCGTAGCGCTCGTCGGAGGGGTTCTTGGTGTCAGGGTAAAATTTGGGGCGCCAGAGCGTGACCGCCGGTCAATTTGGAAATTCCGAAGCTGAATATCCAACTTCCTCCCTTTTTTTGCTGTTTATTTTGATTGGCTATTCGGCTTTCCATTTCGTTGTGATAACCTCTTCAGGCTTGCTGTGTGCCCGTGCTAGGAAGAACAGGGGATAAGCTGCTATCCTCTCACCCGAGGCAGCCAACCATGCTCTTACCAACAAAACATGTAGAAGTAGTTGCACCGAGTATTGGAACTGTAATTTCTCTGTCACAAGCATTCGCTGATCCTTGCAGTTTCTTCCATTGGGAACAGGACATTACTGCGGTACAAGAGTGAACAAAGAGGCAAAAAAAAAGAGAGTAAGACAGTATGCCGAAGAAGGAGACCAAATCCAAGAAGGCGGTGGATGATGTTCCAGATCAACAAGAAAATAAGCTTCCGGATTACCTTGAGCTCCAGCGCACCCGTGTTGTGTGCAATGCAGATGCCCCTATTCATGTATACATTCATATGCTGCTCTCCTTCCATGTTTTTGCATTTATTGCTTAGGATCACCTGTATGTCCGTTTGTTATATTCACTGATTTTTCGCATGAATCAAGTGTTCTGGTAAGTTTATCTTGCATAGGAACCTGATTTCACACGGATGCATAGATATTTTGATTTTATGTGTCTAATTGACTGCTACTAGTATAAGGGAAAATAATTGTTTTTTTTTCATCAGTAAGTCTGTGTGCTATCTTGCTTCTGATAAAAGTTTGAATATGTTAGCTAATCTTTTCTGCTTATCTAGTTATACTTTTTGCAAAGGAACTGCTATTTAATTGGCTGGAATGTTACCTGTCATGTTGTTAATTAAAATAGTCAATTTAGTTTGTACTGATTATTGTGTTCGAGACTGTCCAAGTGTTAATGTTGAAATTTGCTGCTCTGGATACAGATTAATTCTTTTGTTTTCTTTTCTTAATTATTTGTCATGCCAGAAAAATCTTTTTTTTTCAATTTTGTTTGATTCTATCACCTGCCTCATATATTATTTTTTATATTTAATAGACTCAAGGTTTCCAATACTCGGGTGCTTTTGCTGCTATGGGCGTTGATAATAGTGTGTCAGTGGAGAAATTTTGCAAGAACTTCAAAATTGATATAAAGCGTCTCACTGAAGATGATATGGAGTTTGATATGATTGGTGTTGATGCATCAATAGCTAATGCTTTCCGGAGAATCCTCATCGCAGAGGTCTTTGCATGTTTTCATGTGTACTGTGAGATAACCAGAAACTGTTTTATCTACTTTAGTACTTCGTATATATCGGACCTCTGATCAACAAGGCTTATTTATATACTTCATCTGGATTAATAGGTTCCAACTATGGCCATAGAGAAAATCTTCATGGCTGACAACACGTCAGTTATAGCAGATGAGGTTCTTTCACATAGATTAGGACTTATTCCACTTGATGCAGATCCAAGGCTTTTTGACTATATCTCAGGTACGTAACATCAATTGCTCTAGCTTCACCTTCATACATTTACTGTAAGATCGATCTTATTGTTCCTTCCTCTTTTCACAGAAAATGATGTCCCAAATGAAAGGAACACTATTTGTTTTAAACTGCATGTTTCATGTGAAAAGGGTTCTCAACAGATTACAGGTATGCCTTATTTTCCTGCAGTACCTGCTGAGTAAAGATTTGTGTCAACTTTCAAAATGAAATGCCCATCGTACCTTATTGGAAGAATACCTCATTGTTCAAATTGCAAAGCTTCTGTAGTTAAGCTTGTGTGTACTTATGTGCATCTAAACGATATGTTTTTGTAAATGTACTGTAATGACAAGTTAAACATTCCATTTTTAGTAGTCTTGTTTGTATGTTTTACTTACCTCGAGTTGTCATGTTATGCACTTAGTTATCAAAGAAATTATTGCTAAAAGTATACATAAAAGTATCTGTGACAGGTGAAATATTTGATCTATTCCCTTATATTTCTCTTTTCTTCTGAGCATAAATCGAATTTCCTGTGGAAAGATGTTTGGGATTTTCTGGTGTTGTAACTTTGTAAGTGTTGACTGCTTGGTTGTCTGTGCAGTAAAATCTGGTGAACTAGAGTGGTTGCCAGAAGGTAGCCAATTAAGCATGGCATCTCCTGCGCAGTCTGGGGACAAACAGAAGACTTTCACTTCCTTCAGTCAAAGCCAAAAGGAGATCTTAGAAAAGCCTCTCGGTGTGAAGTTTAAAGATATAACTATTGCCAGGCTTGGGCCAGGACAGGTAAACTTGTTTCATTAGTACCATTATGATATGAATAGCTGTACATACATCTTCTGGCCTTCTTGATACTTTGTTGAGTAATTGTCCACATGGTAAAAGGGAACTTCAATCCGGTGGAAGTGGTTACAGAGTAAAATGCATGTAGCCAGCATCTTTTCCTCAATTCATATCATAGGATAAACTATGTTGATGATTTGAATTCATGGAGCCTGAGTTCGTGTGCATATAAGATTTACTTTTGTAAATATAATTTTTTTTACTATACCGGCCAGTTATCTTAAGGTGTTGTGCTTATCGCCACTGGGGGCACTGTACCTTATAATTTTATCTGTTCTTTTATAGGCTATTGAGCTCGAGGCACATGCTGTTAAGGGAGTTGGGAAAGTTCATGCCAAGTGGTCTCCAGTTGCTACAGCCTGGTACAGAATGCTCCCTGAGGTAGTAAAATTGATTCACTATGGCATTTCCAACAAGAAGATGGTGAATAAATGTATCCATTGCTTGTGCCCTAATGCTATATTATCAAATAGGTTGTCATTCTTGAACAAATTGAAGGTGAAGAGGCAGAGGAGCTCGTGAAGAAGTGCCCAGTTAATGTTTTTGATATTGAAGACCTGGGTAATGGTAATTTTCTTTCCCTTTCTGTCTCAAGAGGCTGAACTTGAGGTAGCAATGCAGTCAGAGACTCAGAGTAGCTTACTGTGGTGGCAGTGGCAATAAGTTACATTTATTGTTGTAGCAAGTTGATTGTTGAATCATTTAGAAACTCCTACCGGATCTCAACCAGTTTTAGTAGAAGTTAGTGTAAGACATAGTATATTGGGTATTGATTGGTTGAAGTTTGAACAAGAAAATCAAGGAAACATGTACCATATACATGAGAAATAGAAGAAAGGTAGGTCTCTGGATTTTCTTTATTCTCATTGAGAAACTGTGCCAGAGTATGGTGGATGATAAGGGTTAGGGATCAAATGTGACTTAGGTAACACCGAACTGGATGTCCATTGCAAAAACTATTGGGGTGTTAGTCTTCTAAATCTAAATCCAACCTGTTTTATGATCAACCTGCTGTTTACATTAACCCCTTGAAATTTTGTATACACAGGTGGAAAGAGGGCAGTTGTCGCAAAGCCAAGGGCTTGCACGCTCTGTAGAGAATGCGTCATGGGACCATGCGGGGAAAAAATCCAACTACGGCGTGTTAGAGACCATTTCATACGTAAGTAGTCTCACTTCATCATCTTACCCTAAGTAAAATGTCTTCATTATTGCGCCTTCATAGTTGGATAATTGTACCACTGAAGTTTTTTCTGGTACAATAGCACTGAGCTTCCATTGCAATGTTCTAATTCACTGGGTTGGCTATTGTTTCTCCTTGCTTAGATACCATCGAGTCGACGGGAGCTCTGCCCCCAGAGGTGCTATTCACAGAAGCCGTGAAGATTTTGGAAGAGAAATGCGAGAGGGTCATATCTGAGCTATCCTGAGAGGCAGGCACATGCGACAATGGAGTAAAATAGTCTCGTCCACCATATCCGGTATTTTGCAGGAGATTAGTGTGCGATCAAACATTTTTGTGGTGGTTGTTTGGCTCAAGAATGTGAGCTGAATTAGTACTATCGGTGCTACGGAATAGCCTGTAACACTCGAGCGTAATGTTAGAGTTAAACTGTGTCCGTTGAATCAACTGGCAACATACACTTGTGGACATGAGCTGAAATGGCCGTTTCTTGTCAGGCAAAAATCCTGTCCACCATTCCATGCACAGTACCTTGCTTCCTAATCGGATCTCTAAAACTGTAAGCAAATAAAGATTAATTGGGCTAAAAGATAAGTAAAACCTATTGGGCCGAAAGGTAAGCAAAGCCCACAAATGAAGAAAAGGGCTCAGCGAAAGACAGCATAACAAACAGTGTCAAGCCGAGCCGAGCGAGAAAGTAGCCCACGGCACTCTGCAAGATATCAGATAGACCGGCCATCAAAATTAGCCGAACTCACTGGCTAAGAACTACAAACGGATGCATAGCTCTTTAATCTCTATCGTGGTTGTGTTGTAGTGACTGCAAATGGAGCATATGGGGCCGGTTAATTTGCTGGTACCTCACATTCCTTGTTGGTTGTGTGACTGAACTAGCGGTGAAGGTGAAGATGGAATAAGAAGAGATGAAGCTGGGAAATGTGATGGTTTTTGTATAGAAGAAGGTAGAGGGGAGAGGGATGCATACTTGCATGCAAAACATCTGAGCATGAGATGCAATACCATCAAAGGCTGGAAGTGGAGTAAATATATAGCCAGCCAAGGTTACGCTGGGATGATAATATGAGAACTTTGAGGTGGTGGTGGTGGGGTTGGTGGGTGGGTGGGTGACGTCACAGATTGAATACCAATGAAACCTGCAAAACACATGGGAGTTGCTGGCTGGATTTACTTGCGATTTACTACTATTTAGTCAGCAGCCAGTTTGAGAATTCAATAGCGCATAATTCTTGTTTTTGTAAATGATCTTGAAAGGTCCATATACACAACTTAATTATGCATCGAATCGAGCAGGCACGGATCCTCAAAGTAAAAAAAAAAAGGTAGAACATGGAGTCTGTCACTGCAGGGCAGACACTGATGGAAGGCACTTTGAAACGCCTCTATAGGTCGAAAAAACGCCTTAAATGGCTTTACAAGGCGACTTAGAAGGGAAAAGTCATACAAGGCATTTTTAAAAAACGCCTCCAAAACTCATCTATGGAGGCGTATTTCTGAATGCCTTGTACACAATAATAGGCACTTCTGAGAGAGCCTCAACATACCATCTTAGGCAGTTTCTTGAAATGCCTAAAAGACAATTAGGTGTTTTTTTTAGGTTTCACAAATATCTGCATCTCACACACCTTGCTACTCACAATATAAATACCATTTCAATCACAAATTAGATAAATATTATCTGCAACCAAAAGAACTTAACCAGAAGAATCACACATTTAGGAGAAGTTCAAGAATTTACAATCCACAGGGTTACAACTTCAAGGACTCAAAACATAACCATAAGCTTCACAATCAAGCTATAGGTGGAAGATTCACAAGTTGCCAAACAGAATGCAAGTTTCTACAAAACAGAATCATATAAGGCTTAACAATGCAGTATTGGAGCTCATGATCGTATCCTTTTTTATTTTTGTAAATTCTGGTTGCTACCTGCAAGACATACAAAGCATGCAGTTAAAATCTTATTCCAGAACTGAACATACCACAAATACTAATAACTTAAGAAAAGAAAGACAAGATAGCTTAATAGAAGAAATACATAAATAGGAGATTAGCTCACTAACCTATCAATAAAAGAAAAGTTTTTCTCCAGAAAGAGATGTAAATGACGATCACTCAGCCATGCTAATCGCCCTATACTCATATGCTTTCTGTTAACCACAGTAGCAGCACACAATGAGTGCAGGTACCTTCATTTATCCACATATTTGAAGTAAATAATTAGAACAAGTGTCCGAGTCATATGCATTTCTTGCTACCTGCATCTTCTCTCTGCAAAAGTAAAAAAGAGAAATTGTTACCATGAGCATCAATTTCTTGACAAATCATATTTAAGTCTCAATATTTATGCACTACTACTATTCATTTTTTTGACTCATCCATCGACCTTAGTTCATTTACTATAAGCACACCTAAGTATAATGCAGGTATAAGTTGTTAATGAGACACATCAGCAATCTGCAAAAGCCTAAACTTTAAGAAATTTAGAAGCTTAGAACTAAGAATGGATTTCATCTATTTTTCATTTCAGACTTGATTGAAAAAGAAATAAGTACATGTTTAAACCATTTCTTTCGCATTCAACAATTATATGCATATAGCAAGTAATACCAATATCCTGAAATAAAAATGGATTCAAAACAATATATGCACATAGGACTTGAGACAAAACCAACCCCAAGTAGCATTCATAATAAATCATGGATTAGCAACCACATTTTAAGTTGCTCCATCACAGATCAAAACATTGAGATCTAGTTATCTTTTGAGCAAGCAAACATATACCGAAGTATATACTACCTACTGACTGTAGGCTACATGAGGTGTTGCCATCAACCATCAGATTTTACGGGATACTAAATTAATCAGCTATGCCACAAGTCCAAAATCTACAATCGCAACATCCAAACATGAATAAACAATAGAAATTTCTTGAGAAATACTTACCTAAGAGCAGACCCAAATCACATCTGCAGTCCAACCAAATTAAATAAGAGGAGACACAGAATACCTGGCGTTAGCAGATTCCCCATCGTGCAACTTGAAGATAGCAGATGCCCGCAGGCTCATCGAGACACCAAATCACCAGGCTGCCCTTGGGAAGAAAATTGTGAGCAGGGGTATCTCCAAACTCTGTTTGGCAACTTGTGAATCTTCCAAAATATCAAAAGAGCAGAACAAGGAAGTTCGCCACAATCACAACATCCGCATATGATCAAAAAGCTTTTCTAGAATTAAATTAATACTAACAGTGAAAAATCATTTAGAACCTCAAGTACTTTCCTTAAACATACCATTATCCATTCAATCACATATATCCAACCATGCAAATTAATAAGTACCAATTTCAAACGTTATTTGCTATAAATCATATATAGCATCTAAACCCCAGCAATTGCTAGAGAAACTCCAGCCCCAAAACAGACCCACGCACGAGGAATACTCGAATTTGCATCAGGTTGATGACAAATGACCAAACAATCCAATGGAATTAAACACGAGCAAACCCACAGAATGTTGTGAGAAATAACCTGTCGTGCAACCCTTGATAGCGGACTTGCGCGCGCTCATGAGTCACCAAATCCTCGATCTAGAGACGTCTGCGGGGACCACCAGGAGATTGCGAGCAGGTGCGCCTCGCGTCCCGCCGGTGGTGGTTAGTGGGAGCATCGCGGTCGAAACCCTAGGATTTGGATGGGAGCTTCACAGAGAAGGAGGCGCTGGGCTCGGATGAGGATGAGACCCGGGATCCAGAGTGGGGGGATGCGGGCAAAACTCGGGCCGGGAGCGGGACTGCAGGAGCAAAGTCGCCGGAGTCGAAGTTCGAGCAGAGTCGCCGGAGAAGAAGGGGAAAGAGACTTGGCGTTGTGGGTAATTTGGCCCAACCTGCAGGGGCTCTTGCATATACGTAAAAGAGTCGCTGACTCATGCAGGCGGGAGGGTGTTCATTGCAATTCGACATTCCTCAAGGTGTTTCTAGCATATGGTACATGGCTTTCCGAGGCGTTTTGTGAAATCGCCTCATAAGTGGCGCGACCTTCCTCCAAATCGCCTCTTATCCGCGTGATTTTGAGACGTTTTTCTCGTAACGCCTAAATTCTTTTGGACGGAAGGCGTTTCCATAAAACGCCACTACTAAAATGCCTTCTAATGCCTACCGTGCTGTAGTGCGTCGTGTTAACAATTCCGCACATAATTAAGCTAGGAGTTCATCTCAGTCATCGGTGAATTATGTCTAACATCCTCAACCAGATAATCACACTATGGGCATGCATATATGATTAGAAATACACTTCCTATATGTGTAGCATGAGGATTGCTCTAGCTTTTGTGTGATCCTAAAATATTGTTTGTCATAATTTATGAATTGTGCCTGCCTCACAAAGAAGCAAGAACAAATGGTCCGAACCGGATCAACCCTATACACCTCTTCATCGGTTTGTCTAAACAATTGGTAGCATCTTCTGGCTGTTGCACAGAGCTGCCATGGCCTAGCTAATGCCAACAAGGATCCAAGTTGTTGAAAACTTTCTGATACGGCCAGCAAGATCCATCCATGACCTACTGCACCCCTAATAAGATCTGTCTATGAACCATCTGTGGATGTTGCAAGGATCTAACAGGGCCACCAGACAACCACCTCTGCCAATGGAGCTTTAGAAGCTTTCGCTGATACCTCTCGTTCCTACATTTGTGTGTATGAGTACATCTATATGTACATATGCGTCGGATGCAGAAATATTACTCAACAACTGTATACAAACGGTCAATCCGCAATTAGCCGATTATTCTAGTGTTAGTGTGCGTCTGCCCCTGCGCGATTGTTCGTCGTTGCACTGCACTCTGCAGAGTTCAGTGTCTGTGGGCACACAAAGAGGACAAGTAGCGCATCCTTAATCCTCTTAGATACTGTATACTTTTAATGTGATCCTAAAGTATTGTTTGCCATAATTTATGAACCATACTTGCCTCCGCAACACGCTAAGAGAACTTGGCCCAAATTTAATCAACCAGGGATGCAAGTTATAAATATTATTTTGAGTCACTGGATCGACCTAGTAAATTGATAAAATGAATTAGAATAATATTCAATATAATTTATTTTGGAAGAAAAATAAATTGAGTGACATGCCATCAAAATTAATCAGCTGACTCAAAATACACCATTAAGTGGTCACTTGCATCCAAGGATTAACCACTTGATACTTCTCATCTCTACTGTGGCACAGAGGTACAAAGGTGGACCAGGTGGCGTCATGACCTAGCTAATACCGACAATGGTCGAAGTTGTTGGAAACTTGTTGATGGCATAATCCATGCACGCGCATCCACTATGAAACAGCCTGAGAACTTATGACGGGAGATCACATAGATAATAGCAAACTTCATCTACAGTGGAACCATGATCCAGGAAATCAGTGGGTGATCAGGAACTCGCTGATACCCCCCATTCCTAGCTAGTTGGTCCCTACGTACAGCATAGGTAGGGTTGCGTACCTGCTGTGCAGTGCCCAACGGCAACGCAAGCTAGCGTAGCTGTAGCATCTCAACTATGGTCTACTTAGATAGCAGACGGAAGCAGCGCAAGGTATTGAAGCAACAGACTACACGGTCTTTGCTCCCTTGCTTATATTTGCATCTCTGAGCATTGCAACCCACATGAGACTATAATAGGATGGTTGGTCGAGACCATGTAAATCCTTATTGCACTGCACATGTCGAATAAAGAGGAAACAATTTGTTTCATCATAAATAACTAGTACTATTGCCTTATGAACAATGATCCATGCCTATAAAAATTATAGGTCTGAGATGCAACAAAATACAGAATAGAGATTTCTCCACAGTGAAGCAATACTTAGCCAGTCAGTCCGCTATATTTTCTTCACATACGTTGTTCTTGTTGGGGGTAAAGGAAGTTGGATCTGTGCAACACATGGCAAAATTGAATCAGTAGAGCCCGATCCAATCAGCATGTGTTGTGTTTGACCCCTACTTGTGTTTTTATGATGATTTTGTTCTTTCATGAAATTATCGATAAATTGAATTGATACTTGCTAATAAGTAGATACTCGAATGCAGATCTGAATTCGAACTATCCATTTGTATTCTGCATTCGAGAACATTCATAAATCCGCATTTGTATTTAGGCTAAACTATGGAAAATAGTTCTATCTGAATCCGTAGTACCATATTCGATACCCTTGCATCCCTAACCATCCATCATGGTTCATGGCACAAACATTAGACAAGAGAGCCGCGTGTCTTTATATTAAGAAGAAAATTTGTTTGGCTTACAATGCGGGCCGATGAGTATGAAGGCACATGCACGACACTAGCTTACAATAGCGGACTATATGGAAGACTAGCTAGTACAACTACAACTATATATTGCAAGGCATGTTCCATTCTATCCAAGAACAACTACAGCCTGCTCGTTGACTCATGGGCACCCAATCCCCGCCCCCAAGTGCTTTCGCTTCGGCTCGTATCCACAACCCACCTTCTTCAATGATTCCATCCACCGGATGGACAACTATTGCCTGAACTTTGTCGAAGACTCGAGCGTTCCTCTCCTTGCAAATTCTCCAGGAAACGAGCATGACTGCTGAGTCAAGACGACCCTGCCGTTGCAGATTGGTGAGCCCGTTCCTTATTCGCATCCACCAGTCGATGGACTGAGCTCCTGGCAGTAGTGGGCCGTAGCTAGAATTCGTTGTTAAGCTTGGGGCGTGCTAGAATTGTTATGCTTGGGATATTCGCTATGCCAGCACCAGCTACTAAACCAAAGGTCCAGCGGGCAGCGGGCACATACAGCCAGTAGAAATAATCCTTTTGGAGGCCTTGCTCACACTACTCCCTTCATCCAAAAATAAGTCACTTATGAAATTTTAGAATAGATTGATGAGGAGATAAAATGATCTTGGTTGTCCCTATTTATTAGCTATATTAGACACTAGTTGACAGTTGCATGCCCACATGCAACATGCGCATATGCCAAATAATTAAGTATAATGACTTGTTTTCTGGGATAAATTTTAAATCACAGAATGACTTGTTGTTTAGGACGGAGGGAGTGTGCACCAGCTTGATGATAGGAGATAGTCTAGACGATTGCGACCTTTCTAGATACTGGAACCTCGATGGATAAAATAAGTCGCTGATACCTACCATTCCTAGCTAGGTGATTTCTACATATTTATGTGTAGGCAGGATTGCTCAACGACAATGCAAGATTGCCTACCTGCAGCATATGAGTATCTCAACTGCCCCTACTATGGCCAAGTTAGAGAGCGGATGGGAGCGCGGCACTAGTTATTAAAGCAACAGACTAAGCTAGGGTTCACTTTCTATTTGTTCTACTTGTGTGCATTTCAACCCACATGACGAGCTAGAATGCATGGGCCGAGGCCACGCGGATCCTTATTGAGTTGCACATGTTAAATACGGTAAAGAAGAAACATTTTATTTCATCATAAATAGCTAGTATCGTCGTCATTGCCTTAGGCACAATGACCCAAGATGCCTGCCTCTAAAAAATGATAGGCCTGGAGATGCAACAAAATACGTACAGAAAGTAGGATACGTACAGAATATTGGATTAGGTTTTTAGTACTCATATATGCATGAGATTTTTTTCAGTTTTGTCCGAGCGACATACTATATATCCAAATTAGGTCATGGTTTTCAAAAATTGGTAGTTAGTAATTTATTTAAAAGTATCACAAAAGTCAATAGGAGCATACTTGCAAAACATATCTGATCGAGTATGAGATCCAATACCACTAATGGCTGGAAATTGAGTAAAAAACACATCTTCATTAGTTTGTCTAACCAATTATATTGGTAGCATCTTCTGGCTTTCACACAGAGTTGCAAGGTGGATCAGGTGTGCGTCATTTTTTTAGAAAAGGGAGTGTTTCCAGCCTCTGCAACCGCACACAGCCAATTTTTACAGCAATCTTAGCTCCAAAACTAATCCAAAATAATAAGTAAAAGTGTACATCAACTAAAGGAAGTAATTAAAAGCAAATTCTCTTATTGCTTCTCCATCCATTGTTGGCGAAGATATCCAAAGCGATGACCTCTAGCGCTTTGCTTGTCAAATGGACAGTCTCCCTTGATTCAGTAGGGATCAAAATTACAGCCAATATGCTCCCCTGAAAATAGCCTACATAAAAGAGGTAACCTGTTTTTTCTCAAAAATCAAGTCATTACGTGTACACCAAATCGCCCATATAAGAGCAGTAGTCCTACAAAAATCAATACTCTATCTTTCTGGTTTATGCCAGTTAACCAATGTCCAAGCATATGAGATATTGACTTAGATGGGGTTAACCCAGTAGCTATATGAACAATACGCCAAATAATTTTAGCATGTTGACAATCAAAAAAGAGGTGCTTAATTGTTTCATTGCAATCGCAGAAGCAACATTTTTTGACTCTCAATCCAATTCCTTTTTGCTAAATTATTCTTGGTTAAAATAACACCTCGCTGGAGGTACCAAATGAAAATCTTTATTTTAAGTGGAATCTTGAGCTTCCAAATAAATTTATTTCTAAAAGGTGTATCCTGGTTTATTAAGAATTGATACATAGACCGAACTGTGAAATGATCATGTCTATGTAAGTCCCAGGTAAAAATATCCCTTCCATTCGAAAGCTGTTGACCGAAAATTTTAGCTACTAGGTTGTGCCAAGCAATCAATTTATCCCCAACTAGAGCTCTTCGAAAAGAGATATTCAATGACGTTTGATGTATCACATTCACCATTGTAATGTGTGGATAATGGACTATATTATATAAGTTGGGAAATTGCTCCTTTAGAGGTTTAGTACCAACCCAGGTGTCCTCCCAAAACAAAACCTGTTCTGTGACCCATCTTTTATCTTGAAGGTTCCATATCCCAGAAAATCTTCCCTGACATTTAATAGACCTTTCCAAAAATGTGAGTCACCAGGTTTAATATGAACCTGAGACAAATATTTTGAACTCAGGTATTTATTTCTAGATAAAATCTGCCAGGTACCTTCCTCATTTAATAATCTGAAAAACCATTTACTAAGAAGGCACTTGTTTTGAATCTAGAGATTTGTTATTCTCAAACCTCCTTGATCTTTAGGACGACACATGATATCCCACTTAGCTAGGCGATACCCTTTTTTTTATCATTCTTACCTTGCCAAAAGAATCTAGACCTATAGAAGTCCAATCTTTTGAGGATACCTTTTGGAATTTGGAAGAAAGACATCATAAACATGGGCGGACTGCTTAGAACTAAATTTAGCAACATCAATCTACCCCCATAAGATAAATGTTTGGCTTTCCATGTACTTAGCTTGGGCTTGAATCTTTCCTTGATAACGCTCCAATCCGCATTACAGAGTTTACGATGGTGCATCGGGATTCCCAAATATCTAAAAGGGTATGGCCCTAAACCACAGCCAAATAATTCTGTGTATTCCTGTTCATGATGTTTTGCTTCTCCATAGCAAAAGATTTCACTTTTATAAAAGTTAATCTTTAGACCTGATAGTTGTTCAAAGATGCAGAGCAATAGTTTCATATTTTTGGCTTGCTCTAAATCATGATCCATAAATAGAATTGTGTCATCTGCATATTGCAAGATTGACAATCCATCATCCACAAGGTGAGATATGACTCCTCTAATTTGGCCATCATCCTTTGCTCTCTTAATCAATATTGAGAGCATATCGCCACAATATTGAAGAGGATAGGTGACATTGGATCTCCTTGTCTAAGGTCCATTTTTATTTGAAAATAGTGCCCAATATCATCATTAATTTTGATGCCCACACTACATCCAGTAACAAAATTTTTAATCCATGTACACCATCTATTGCAGAACTTCTTCATCCTAAGAGTTTGCTGAAGAAAAGATATCATAGGTCTTTTCGAAATCTATTTTAAGAATGACCCCATTAAATTTTTGTGTGTGTAGTTCATGGATGGTTTCGTGTAATATCACAACTCCTTCCATAATATTCCGACCTGGCATAAATGCTGATTGAGAAGGTCGCACTATTTTGCTAGCCACTCCCATAAGTCTATTGGTAGCAACCTTGGTAAAAATTTTAAAACTTACATCAGGTGTGCGTCATGAACTAGCTAATCCAACAAGTATCCAAGTTGTTGAAAACATTTGTTGATACGTCCCATGCCCAGCTGAGACTTTCCAAGATCTAAACATACTCTTTCTGTAGCTTGTGTTTGGATCATGCTAGAGGGTCAAATTAGAAATCCACGGGAACATGCCGACAGAGTTGCACCATTTTCCTTGCAATGGATTATATTCCACCACCAATTAATTAATACGTTCCTCTTAATACTGCACAAGTGCAGGAAGTAACTAAGGAGCGACGCCGAAAACTTTGGTGTTGCGAATGATGAGCCGTGGATCAGTACATCGACTATTCTTCAAGACTGGACCTGACCATTTTGTGGGCTGGACCAGCCGAGAAAAAGCCCGATTTATTTATAGCCTAAAAATCAACATCCAAATCCAGTCCATCAACGCTATCAGGCCTGCAAATTCAGGTCCAAGTCTGATCGAGCCGTCCACCATTTTTTGATGAAAAAATAAATGAATTAACTGTTTCGGGTCAGGCTTGGCCTAGCCTGATTTGTTTTGGGCCACAAAATTCAGCACCACGCCAGGCCCTAAATCGTGCCCGGGATGGGCTTAGCCTGTCATGCTAGAGCCGGGGAAAGGCCGGGCTTGATTTTCTCAGCTCTCCTCGAGACTGTACAGTGGCGGATCGGATCTAGGATGTGAATCCAGTGGGCCTGCCTTATTTTTCTCCTCTTCTTCGTCCCTCCTCTCTTTTACTTTTTCTTCTTCCTCCTCTTCTTCTTTCTCTTCTTCATTCATGGTTGAAAATTATTGGAGGAACTCCATAGGTTGCATGGGGGTAGGGGGGCTCCAGCCCCCTGCACCCCCCTGAATCTGCCCCTGACTCTATATATGCAAGTGGATGTTGCAAGGATCTTACAGTGGGCCTCAACCATCTTTGCGATCGGGACTTTGAAGCTTTTGCTCATACCTCTCATTCCTTCATTTTTGTATGTCTATATATATGTACACTAGTTAATGCAGACATGCAATGCGCCAATGCATCTAGAGGGGAAGCTTGCTATATCACATCGGAAATGTTGCGGGAATAAGCTAAGAGATGAGGCCAAGCGAGACATTTAATTGAAGTAGCAAACGGAAAATAAAGTTACAAAAGTCAGTGATGAGGGAAGAATGGCGGCACGAGCACACTTCATGCGGCACGGCGTGCACAGCATCATGAGGGCGTGGTCACGCGGCAACAAGTCGCCACGAAGAACGGTGGAACACAAGCCCTACTGGTGATCAGAAACTTGCTGGTGCATCCCATTCTTAGCTAGTTGATTCCTACGTGCATATGTACGTCGAAGAGGCAGGGTTGTTTGGGTGCAGCGCCCAAGCACCATGCAATGCGAGCAAGCTTTGCGCAGCATATCAACTCCTATGGCTCGTCGAATAGAGAGCAAATGGGAGCGGCACAAAGTATTGAAGCAACAGGCTACGCGGTCTCTTTTTATTTGCATCTGCGCGTGTTGCAGCCCATACGACTAGGATGGTTGGTTGAGGCTTTATTGCATCGCGCTTGGCGATGAGATCCGCTAAGAAAATTACGCATTTCCTTTGACGATTTTATTGGGCTGCCAGAAAATTGAGTATTTTCTTGACGGTTTTTATAAATAGTCAAGAAAATAACGCAGTTCATTGCGGTTGGCAGCCAATGAATTGCTTTTCACTTAAACATGCATGACCATCCCCTTCTTGTGTTATGGGTTCTTCTTACTGAAAACCTTGTCCTCGCGGGTGTCGTGCCCTCCTTAAAGGTCTTGCTGTAGAAGTTCACAGGCCTTCTCTGCTCCATCGTAGCTATGGACATTGCTCTTTTTTTTTTGTCTATCCATTGGATCGTGCTCATAGGCATGAGGCTCAATGGTTGGAATTGGCTCAAACCCTGGTTTCTTCTCTTACCCTAGTTGGTGCTAAGATGCATCGTCAAGAGTCGACCTTACACAACAAGCTAATAGGGATTGCTACTCGAGCTGCAAATTGGAAGGCTCATTAATGTGTTTGGCATTATGATGTCTTAGGGTACATATATCTTATGTGCTCATGTTAGTAGAAGAGGCTATATTCTTGTCATTAGTGTGGTCTGGTGCATCCTTAGAAGACGATGCCTGAAACCGGAATTTTTTTATCTATTATCATAAAGAAAGAACAATGATCCACAATGACTTAAAAATGAAAGACCCGGGCTACATTCTTTACAATGAAGCATTACTTAATAGTTGGATCCACTATTTTCCTCGCATACCTTGTTCCTTCTTGTTGGGTAGAGGAAGTAGGATATGTGCAACGGATGGCAAAATTTAATCAGAATAACTTGACCCAATCAGCATGCCAACGTGACAATCCAGGTTTATTTGACTTTGAGCGACACAATATTTTGTTAGTGGAACATGGCACACTCAGCTCTTTGAGTAGACCAAATAGCACACATAAAGAACAACCAGAACATGTCAGTGAGGTTCCAATTTTAGTGGCAACACTACACGAAGGGGCTGACCGGCTGGGGCATGTAACACCCTAATTTTCAATTTAGAAACCTAAATAAATTTTGCTAGATTGCGTAGGCTTGATAAGGTTTTTATTCAATTCATTTTGATTTTAGAACATTTATCGAGAATTTATAAATAATTTATATAGCCACAAAAATGAATATAAGGAAATATAGGTCTTGTGCATTTCATGCGCAATATTTTATTTTATTGTTTATTTTTCAGTTAAATTTAAATTATAATTTAAATTCAAATAAAATTGCTTGTCTCCCTTTATTTTAAAAGCTTCTCTTTTCCCTCTCTTTTTCTCTTTTTCTTTCTCTTTCTTCCTATTTTTGGTCCAGCCCAAATCTCCCTCTCACTCTGCCTCCTTTTCTTTTTTCCCACGCGTAGCCCAAAACCTCCTCTCCCGGCCTGCCAGCCTTCTCTCTCTCCGTCTTTTCTTTCCCCGCGAACGGCCCGTTCTCGGCCTAGAACCGTGCCCTGGCCTTCCCCGCCGTTCTCCCCTCCCCACTCTCGCCACCAGGTGGGACCCGCCTGTGGGGCTCATCCCCACCTCGCGCCAGGCTTGGACTTGAGCCCGAGTCCGGCCGTGGCACGCCTCCCCGCGCAGTCCTAGGCGCGCACGCCGAGGCCCCGGCTCCCTCCTATATAATGCGCCGCCCTGCGCCCCTTGATCCTCACCAGAAGTTGCCACCTTCGCTCCGCTTTCGTCGCTAACCCTAGCTTACCGAGCGCTTCCTTCACCAAGTCTCGGTGCTACCGCCGACACCACGTTCCTCTTCGGCGTCAAGCCACCGCCGGACCTTTGCGTCATGGTGAGCCACCTCGCCACCTATTTTTCCCTATCTTCCCCGCTCTCTCACCCCCGGAATTTCTCGCCGGAGCAAGCTCTGCTGCCAAGCCCTCCCTTGTCGTTGCGCCCTGCCCTCCGGCCAGCAAAGCCCCGAGCCGAGCTCTCCATCGCCTTCCTTGTCGCCCCTCTTTCTCCCAGGCCAAACCGCGCCCAAAACCGAGGCCGGGAACACGTAAACGTGTTACTCTAGCGAGCTCACTGCCGCCCGCCGACCCCAGCGCCGCCTGCTCCGCCCAATCTAACCCTAGCCGTCGAATGTCGATCCAACAAACCAGATCCGATCTGACCCGAGCCAAAGTCCCCCCTACTGTTCAACCCTAGGCCGTTTAGCACTTAAGCCCCTCTGTTTTTCCAAAATGAACCCGCACTTTGCCTTAGTTCAAAAGTATTTACAAAATAGTCCTTTTTATCCTGTTTTGGCCCCTAGACTTTTCTAAAATAAAATCCGCCGTCCAAATCTCTCTATTTTCAAGTCTAGCCCTCAAGTTTTAGGTTTATTTATGTTTAGGCCCTAGGTTTCTTTGTTCAAAGCTCTTTTATATTCAAATCTTTTATAAATAAACCCTTTGAATCATGTTAACTTCTTCATTTTAACTCTGTTTTCATCGATTCTTGCACTCACGCGATCCTTGCGACGTGAACAATAGCTTTATCATCTTATTTTGCTCCGTTTATATTGATTGGTGTACTATTTCTTATTTATTGTACTTATTTGCTTGTATGTACTTGTGTGATGCGATAGAAGGTGCGCAGTTCGAGAAGCAAAAAAACCAAGGTTGGGAAGACACTGAGCAGCAGCAATGCTTTGAGGAAGGCAAGTGTTCCTTGATCATATTTCAGCCCCAATAATCTGTAATACATACATTTACTTTATATGCATGCATGTGTCTATAATATGATGGATCCCAAACTAAGGACATGCCTAGTTTCTATTGTGCTTCCTTGATTAAACCTGTGTTATTTACTTTATGTTGCGTAGCTTTACTAGTTGCGTATACCTTTGGGCTATGGTCGGTTAATTTGGAATAAATGCTACACCTGATTTATTTCATGTTCTAGAATACTTTACGGTGATTGGAACATGGAGAACCATCTAGAAAAATAGTACAACCACAATACTACATGGCTCTAGTCTTAGCTAAGTACTTAGAAATATTAGCTTATGATAATCTTACCGAAAGGGCAAGAGGGGTTGCATTGACCAGGTATAGCTCGGTCCTCTTGAGGCTTTTGATATGTGATCCTTGGCTAAGGCACATCCTCACTAGGGAGAGTTATGACCGCTTTGACTTGAAACCTTAGCGGATTGTCATAGGTTAGTGAATCTTTGTAAAGACCTCGTAATGAATCTCTTACCACTCACCTCGGAAGTGTTTAAAGGCCTTGCAAACCGGGGCATCAAGGGAAACACGAGTTGTGGGTAAAGCGTACAACCTCTGCAGAGTTTAAACTGATATATCAGCCGTGCTCACGGTTAAGAGCGGCTTGGACTCTCACATAATAATTGAACTTAAGATGATTTGAATTGATGCTCCTTATCTGAATTGATGTTATTTATCCTTATATCTAATATAAGGGTCCTTGGTATAAACTTATACTCAGTAATGCTTGCTAAATAAAATTTGACCAATTAAAGATGCTTATCGCTGTTAAACCATGCCAGCTATTCCTTGAAATTTGCCTTGCATATCATATAATTTACTATACTTGATGAGTACCAACTATAAGTGTACTCACGCTTGCTTTATTAAAATAAATGTTGCTCAGGACAAGATAATTGTATGGAGTTTCCTGAACACCTCGAGAATTGCTAGGTATATGTCTCTCAGTCATCTGCATGTGAAGATGAAGTTCCGCTAGTAGTTTAAGATATTTATTTATTTGCTTAAGATTAAGACTTTTGATCATGTAATAAAATACTTTAATAATCTCTTTCGTTATGATATTATTTTCGATATACACTTGTATCGTCTATCGTATGTGTGAACTTGATCTTGGCACACATATAAGATGCATCTAGTTTCTCCTTAAAACCAAGTATAAACTAGGTGTGACAGGGCCACCATTTTCGAGAAGAGTCAAGAGTTTTGGTACTCATTGCGGTCTGCAGATATCACTACCACCAACGCTTTTCTAATTTTTTGCCAATCGTAACACTCCAAATCTGTCACCGTCTTCTTCCTGCAACCATCAAACTTTTAATGGCAAATTCAAGTTATTTTTGGGAGGTGTGGGTGGTGGTGGTTGGGGGGTGGGGGGTCGAAGTGGTGGCAAATATGCAATTTCTCAAGTCGCAACTATCCTTCATGGTGGAGGTGGAGGCATGAGGTTATATCTCGCACGCGTTACAAATCTTCTAGCCTGAAAGGACTCATAGTAGGCTGCTAGAGAGAATTAGCCCAATAAATAGTTCACAGTGCAGCCAGTACGTACATTTACTAGGCACCAGCTGTGTGCACATGCATGGATGAACGTGGAGAGCTGAACTTGCAGTGACACATGGCGAATAAAGATCGGAAAACCTAAAGGCTTGCAAGTTTGAATGAAACAGAAGATTCAAAAACATTTTTCTCTCGAATCGTGCTTCCATTTTTATAACCATTTTCACCATAAAGTTGGTTGCAATTAATGCAACAAAATAAGATCAAACATGAATATATTTTAAACCTTTAAAAAATTGTATTTATTAATATAGAAAAGGAGTGTAGGAATATTTTCTTCTTCTTCCTGTTTATTTCTCTTGTTCTTTTCTTCTCTTTCCTATTTATTTTCTTCTCTTTTTGCTACTAATACTTCATATCTGTTTATTTGTTTATTCTCCTTTTGCTCTTTTTTCTATTTATGATTCATATCAACCACGTTTATTTCCTATATAATCGAATCTTGACAATATATATTTTCCTTTTTTCATGATACAATTATTTATTTGCACTGTAGATGATGATATAGACCAACTTATTCACTTTGCATACTAAACTTTTTCTTGTTTTCCTTTTTATAATATGTTCGCCGTGTATATGTATTTGTTTGTCTGCAAGGATTTTGTTCAAAATATGGATGTATCTGTTCTTCATGTAGAATTATTTGTTCATTTTGAAGCAATTTATTCGTTATGCATATTCATTTGCTCGCAATATTCAATGTTTTTGTTCGATGTATATAATCATTTGTTCATGCATATGATAATTTGTTCATGACGTTCATTTTCTACTGTATTATACTATACAATCAAATGATTGAATGTTTGTGATGTGTAATTTTTTCGCAGTATACTATTATTTGTACACCATGTTTAATCATTTATACACGAAAACACTAACTTTTCCTCGATGCTTAATTATTTGTTCGTTGGAGACACAATGTTCTATATTTCGAAAAAATGTTCACAATTTTTTTTTTCTTCCAAACATAGTTAAGTGTGGTTTTGTTTTGAAGATCTTATCATAATAAATGTAATTGTGCAATCCAAATTTAATTTGGATGCTTGGTTTATGATTTATGATTTTTAGTTTTGAATTTTCATGTATGTTGGGTGATGTTATTTCTTTTGTCTTTCGTTAAATGCATGCACTAGATCTAGTTGAGGTGTCGTATGTATCTTTGTTAGTGATGTCAGATTTGATGGCTGAAAAGTAGCAGGCTGTGGTTCCCGCGCTGCTGCTTGTCCTCATGCTTCAGATGAAAAATGATAATTTTATTGCCTGTGGCGATATACAATCGCACCCGAGGTGGAGGGCCGTGCTGCACCGCCTGCTCGCATTGCCTAGCCCCGCCCTGCCCTGCACTATCCAGTGCCGCTTGCGCCGGCTCTGCCTGGTCGCACCGCATCGATCCGCCGACACCGCCCTGTGCCAGCGCCGCTCCTCATAGCTGACCCACCCAAACAGAGAGAGACGGCATCTTACGGAGACAAATCTGGCGATGGTTCCATTTCGCATATGAAGGAGATATTCCACATCAGACATGGATCCAATCTATCCCACTTTATCTTTAAAATCAAACGCTATTGGATTAATTGAGCCTAGATCTATTAAGCTAATTAATCAAGTAACTTCAAGATCCATAAGAAATATTGGTAGGTACATTTATAATAAGACCATCTTAAAAGTTAAGAGGATCCCTAACTAACTTGTAAGGTGGAGCTTGTCTACACTTGGTAAGAAGTCGAAGAAGAGATACGCACGCTCGAGCTGGGCTGAGCGTGACGTGATGTGATGTGTGGGCTGAGCTTGGTCATGTTCTGCAGCTCTGGATCAGGGGTGGTAAAAATGACCAGCAGTAAACGACTAGTAACTGACGTGATGGGTTGGCAACAAATGTAGTTACTGGCCAGTTGATGGCCAGTAGACAATCAATGGCAGGAACATCAGTAATTGAATCCATTAGTCATGTAGAACCCAACTGTCTATAGAAACATCAGTAATTGAATCCATTAGTCATGTAGAACCCAACAGTAAGCAAAGTGTCTATAGAAAGGGCACTGGCCTCTCCTCTTTTGCGCATAAAAACACATAACATCTCCATTGTTTTTGTTGCATCTGCAATCCCGTTCTGGTGATCTGGGTGCACAGATTCACTAGAAAAGCAAGCCTCCGGAACTCCGCCCCCTTCAAAACTGTGCACCGAGTAGAGGTTGATCAGGTTTTTAGGGAGAGCATCTGCACGACTACTCATGGTGCATCCGGTGCCTCCTGTACTGGCTCCGCTTCAGGGTATTCTTTCTTTCGTTTCCTATTTCAATATGTTTTGCAGAAGCCATCACATGTAGGGATGCAAGTTATATTTATTTTGGGTCATTGGGTAGACCCAAAAACTTGATAAAATGAACTAGGATGATATTGTGTGTAATTAATTTAGGAGAAATGAACTAGAATGGCATACTATCATAATAATTATTTAGTTGACCCACAGAACACCATTGGGTACCCACTTGCACCCCTAATCACATGCCACTTGTTGTTACTGTAATTTTCATGAATTATGCTCTGTTTATATCATATTTTATCGAGTATTTTGGATTAAAATAAACCATAATGCCTCTAATTCTTACAATCACATGGTTAATAACTTCAAAAACTCAATTAATATTTCAGCCACCAGCGATGCCAATGTCATACCACCCAAAGCAAGACACGTAGAACGAAGGACATTTAGTAGGATTTCTTTATAAAGAAATGATTGGTTCGATGTTGAACTAACTGCAGACAAATGTTTAGGGATTAGAACGGTGGTTTTGGCAGTAAAAGACTTGAAGAACGAAATTTAGCTTGGGTACAAAGTTCAAGAATGAAAATGCCTATTCGGGCACCACTTCCTACGGCACGTCATGCTTGGTCACGCGGCAACAAGCCGGCAGCGTGAACATTCGAACAAGGGACCTCCTGGTGATTAGAAACTTGCTGGTACTTCCCATTCTTATCTAGTTGATTCCTATGTGTATAATGTGCATCGAATAGGCAAGATTGGGTGCAGTGCCCAAGGTCGATGCAAGCAAGCCTTGCTGCAGCTAGCATATGAACTCCTATGGCCCATCGAAACGGACTAGAGGGGCACAAAGTATTGAAGCAACAGACTATATATGCCGTTCCTTTTTATTTGTATCTGCAGGCATTATAGCCCCCAGAACCATACTTATAGGACGGTTGGTCGAAGCCATGTGAATCTTTATTATTACATCTCACATGTTAATAAATAAAGAGAAAATAATTTATTTTATAATAAGAACTAGAGTAAAATACACAACAGGTCACTGAACTAGTCTTGTATGGTCAAGTGAGTCATGAGAGGTACCTGTATACCTAAATTTGCTTAAGTGAGTCATGAAAGGTATTAATTTGGTCCGGATCCTATCCATGACTACGTGGCTGCATGTCATTGCCAACATTGCAACCTTTCCCCCTCCAGAGAAAAAGGTCCCTTGTTGGAAGGGATTAAAAAGCTAGATCGCATCTTAATTCTTCGCACAGCAGAGACGAACTGCAAGGCTGCCTGCGGCGAGGGTTGACCGAAGGCCGCGGACAGAGGGCACGGTTTGTTCTGGCATGGAGCCATCCTTGCGTGCCGAGGGGCATGATCCTCCTGTGTAGGTTAGGCAAGATTTCCCCATTTACTAGCGGTACAAATTTGGGAAAAATATTGTCATGAGCAGAAGTTCATTCTTTCCTAGATAACATGGTATAGATGGTTTGAAAAAAATAATTATTCGGGCGGCATATTCTTTGTTTCTTTTGAAGTGATTTATAACATTCCATCAGGACATAATTGAAGGCTATGTGCAAGCCATTCTCTGAAGAAATTCATTAATAGCACGATTACAGTTTGTGAATAGCATGTTGAGGTTTTCTCGCTAACTCACTAAAGATGCCAAAGTGGCATTAACATGCATCCACAAAAGCATGGGTAGGATGTGAGGCACGATTAGTACCTCCAGTGACCCACTTAAACAAGTTCAGGTATGTAGATACGCAATTTTCTAGTTGAAGTACCTACTTGACCACACAAGACAAGTTTAATGACCTGTGGTGTATTTTACTCTAACTGGTATCATTGCCTTAGGAAGTAGGAACAGGCTGCGCTACCGCACAGACTGGCGTGCTGCTGGGAAGGCAGTGCTCTGGCTTGCGTTGGTCCTGGTGCTACGATCGTGTGGTTGGGAGACCTATTGTCGATGGGGCTACATTGGCCGAATAATCCCCTCTAGGGATATGGATCCATCCTTATTGTCCCCAATCTAATTAAACACATCAAATGATGGGATGAACCCAATCCATTCCACTTCATCTTCCAAACCAAACACATACTTATTAATAGTTTTTAAAACTCAATTAGTATTTCAGCACCAGAGATGTCAATGCCATGCGAAAAGTGAATGGTTTGTAATTGAGGATTGAAAAGTGGATGGTTTTGTACTTGAGGGTTAAAACTAAGACTCATTCTTGACCGTATGCACTTACTGCCTATGAACCCCGGGTATCTTTTTCAAGTGAATAATTTGTTACAAAATGGACTAGTTTCCATCACCAATGAATAATTTATTACACTTTATCTTTTATTAATTGTTCTATTTACTCTGATCCGTGCTTTTGCACAATTTTGGTGAGTTTCACGTGATCAAGACAACTCTTGTGTTGTCTTTGCATGTACAATCAATTCTCTTCTATTGAATCGTCCTTTCACATGCGACGATTCTGGCCGCAGCTGATGTGGCGAGAGCACGCACATCCTGCGGCACGCCATGCCCGGCACCGGGCGTGGTCCCACGGCAACAAGCCGGCAGCGCGAGCTGCTGGGGTAGCAAGCGGCGCGCCGGCACCAGCTACCAGGGCCAGCGGCCTGCGGGCACGTACAGCCAGCAGATGGCCAGGCCCCAGATACGAGCTGGTGAGCATGCCGAAAGGCTCCTCTTGGAGGCCTCACACCCATGTTCGGGATGGCAAAATCCATACCCGTGCATCCAATGCGAAACGGCCAATGAGCTTGATGATTGAGGACTCGTCGGCTACGTTCATCAGACGGTGTGACGAGGATCCTCAGAGAAAAAGCCTGCCGGTGATTGGCAACTTACTGATACCTCTCATCCCTAGCTAGTTGATTTCTACCTAGTTGATACGATATGTGGTCACAAGCGAATGAGAGCGGAGAGGAACAAGGATTTGAAGCAACGGACGGCGTGCGTGGTCCCTTTTTATTTGTATTTGTGGGCATTGCAGCACATAAGACTAGAATAAGATGGTTGGTTGAGGCATGCGAATCCTTATTGCACTGCTCATGTTAAACAAAGAGGGAGCAATTTATTTCATCATAAATAACTAGTATCATCGCCTGAAGAACAAAGATTCACAATGCCTGTAAAAATAAATTATATAGGACCAGGTGCAACAGAATTCTGAACAAAACTTTTCTCCAGTGTTCTTTTTCATTCTTTCTCAGGTTGTCACTGAGCAGCCTTATCAGTAGTTTGATCCTTTTGCAACCTACTATGCAACTCATACCAAGTGGTCATATATTCAAACATGATCTGCACTTTTCTCGTGCTCTTTAAGTCTAGTTCTAAGATGTATCCAATCATTACCCCTCATTTGCCAACTGGCCTTTTGATGCTCTTTTATAAATAATTTACAACCGAAGTAAAATACTCTATATATCGAGTTCCTTAGAATAGACAAGCCAATCTCTATCACAATGCTCTCCATTTGATATAGTGCGAAAAACCTTCTAGAATATATATCCTTAGGACCTTTCTGAATTGATAGGTCTCTTTTAGTATTTTTTATGCTAAAATGTCAATTTGTTTAGTATTAAGGGAATCCCAATATCTTGGATCAAATATATCAAGCTGAAAAGAATCACCAACCTCCGCAACAGGTGAAGTATTGAAGTTAACTTCAAAATTAGTGGCTCCGATATTATCACCATTATCATCCATCCCAACATTTGTGTTATCAATAAGAACTTCCTCAGCTCCCAACATTACTTTCTGTTAGTGGCTAACCATCTCTAGGATCATTGTCAACATTACTATCAAGTGCAGACCCTGATCAAGTATCTGATTATTGGAGGACACTTGTGATTCTTCTACAATAAATCTATCGATCGCTCCTTTTTGAAATTGAGTTAAATCATCAATTCTTTTTTTTTTGGCATTTTTGGCTGCCGGAATCTAGATCGATTTACAAAAGATATGGCTTCAATCTTGTAACATATCTATATCTATACTATAAAAGTTGAAATGATTGAAAACAATTTCCATTAAGATTAGACCCACAACACTCCTTACAAGGGTCCACTTGCCACTCCATACAGTTTGACAGGATGTGTTACAAGACCCATGTTTTTGGATAACGGAAAAAATTTTCACCCAAAACTTAAAACTTTTTTCACCCAGCCCGTCCAGCATACCCGGCCTCTCCTTTGCTTAAAGGCCCGCTAATCAAGGTGCCAGCTACTAGGTGCACGTACAGCCAGCAGGTGGCCACACGGCGGGTAGGAGGTGATGGTGAGCATCTTGGAAGCCTCACTCGCACCCATATTCCGGACGGTGGAATCCATACACGCCAGTCGAATGTGAAATGGCCTGCGAGCTTGATTATGGAGGATTCCTCATCTACGCTCATCAGACGGTGCAACGAGAATCCTCATGGAGAAAGTCTGCCGGTGACTCGGAACTTGCTGATACCTCCAGTTCCCAGCTAGTTGATTCCTGCAGACATGCCGTGCAGTTTGCAACGACAAAGCAAGCAAGCCTAGTCGCAGCATGTGATCTATACTCTCTATATGGTCACAAGAGAATGGAAGCGGAGCGGCACAAGGTTTTGAAGCAAGCGACTCAGCGTGGGGTCCTTTTTATGTGTATTTGTGGGCATTGCAGCACACATACTAGAATGGGATGGTTGGTCGAGGCCACATGATGAATCCTTATTGCGCTGCACCTGTTAAATAAAGAAGAAACAATTTATTTCATCATAAATAACTAACTGGTATCATCGCCTTAGGAACATAGATTCGTGATGCCTATAAAAATGATAGGACCAGGCGCAAGAAAATACAGAATGGATATTTCTCTACAATGAAGCAATACTTATTAGCAGTTGATCCACTATTTTCTCCGCATACGTTGCTTATGTTCGGGTAAAGGAAGTAGGATATGTGCAACACACGACAAAATTGAATCAGCAGAGCTCGATCCAATCAGCATGTGCCATCGTATTGGTGGTACTTGGGGGCTACTCAAAAGATCCGAGTCCACACTCTCCACACTCAGATCTTTGAGCCCATAAAGCTTCGTGACATTTAGCTTGCTTTAGTTTGGCCCCTTTTTTGGGAGGTAAGTTTTGCTCTTGAGGGCATGTGATTCCTATTGGATTTACTTTCAGATTTGTATGCTACACTAATCTTAAGGTAGATCCAATGGTGCATAACCGTGCGTTGCATCGAATTCAATGCTTGAGAAACAGCACATCACAACTAGTGCCCATGCAAAGGTACGGTGGATCCATGCTAAGGAGTAGAATTATGCTGGATGAAAATAGTAGTGTGCTAGCTTGTAATTAATGCTCGCAATTTACACTATTTTCTTATGTTAAGAAACAACTAGATGTACGGTATATGAAAGTGATAAACAACTTTTATCCAATTGCACAACTAATTCTTAACGAATAATAGAAAATCTGTCCTGTAAACTCTTTGACGTTAGATGTATTGTTTAAATTTGGTTATGGCTATGTTTTCAGACTCTATCATCAATTCATTTCTAGATAATTTATCTGCTAGTTTTCCTTTATACGATCCCTTCCTTCTAGGTAATAAATTCTTCTTCTATAATAAACCTTGGCACCTGTTACTGCACAGTGAACAAGAATATTTATACTTGGGAGTGAAATTCACCAGTGATCCTTAAACTTATATATCCATATTCTCATCTATACCCATAAGTTCCAAAATGTATATCTTGTCGGTAAACTTGCTAACTGCACCAATTAAGGTCCAAACCATCCAAATTAGGTGCTAACCCACATACATGGCATGCTGACTATGTGATGACGTGGACCCTAATATGAGGTGTCCAAACATTATTAAGCCCTCTCTCTCTTTCTCTCTCTATGTGCGCGTGCGTGCGGAGCCCTTGGTCCCTTGCTTAAACTATTGGGTAGCTTTCTAATTCAAGAGTTCAAGCTGTGTTCTGGTCTGCAGTTTGCATTGACCTCTTCCAAATTAATGTGTCATGCGATCGATTGGGGAACGACGTGGTCGAGCTAAGAAGTGCTAGGGACTTTGACCATTTCATCTGCAAGTAGTGAAGAACATGATTATTTTTCCAACAAGCAGAAGTATGTCTCTGCTATTGCCTGCACCTTCATAGTTGGCTCACTGTATTACTTGCTGTTGAGTTATATTAGAGTGCTAGACTCTTTAATGCAATAATGTTCTAATTCACTATGCTGGCTATAATTTTACCTTCGCTAGTCACCATCGAATCCACTAGGGCTGTGTGCCCCTAGAGGTACGTGAAGAAGCCGTCAATGGTATCTTGACAGAAGCTTCCTTAGAGAAAGGCTGACGTTCGACAATGGAGTAACGCTGCGTGGTCTGCTATTTTGTAGTTTACTGGAGACTGGTGTGATCAAACACATTTTTTTGGTGGTGGTTCACTGTGAAGAAATGAGTACTGAACTAGTATCATCGTGCTACAAAACAGCTGTGTTTGGTTGTGCATGCATGGTAGTGATGAGTAGTTAGATCAAACTGTGGCTGGTGAATCAGTTGGAATAATGTCAAGACAATGCGGCCATGGATTGGTACCACTGCTACCCGGCGAGATGGCACTTGCGCCACAAGCAAAATCAACATAAGCCAAGTAGACAAAAGCATTGAGGGAATGAGACACTGATCACACAAGCGTTGTAACAAGGTTCCTGACTGTCCGCAGACCAGCTGATTACCCAATAAATTGTTCATGCTATTTTCCCAGTGGAGCCGCAGGCACGTACAGGCAGCAAGTCGCCAGGCGCCGAGCAGGTCATGGAGAGGGCGCCGAAAGGCTCCTCTTGGAAGCCTCACGCCCATGTTCGTGACGGCAGACCCCATACCCACGCATCCGATGCGAAACGGCCTGTGAGCTTGAGGATGGAGGATTCCTCATCTACATTCATCAGGCGGTGCGACGAGAATCCTCGGACAAAAACCCTGATGGTTATTGGGGACATACGGTGCAGTGCACAGCGACAAAGCAGCTAGGCTAGACATGATACCTAGCTGCAGCATATCAGCTATATACTATGTGGTCACACACAATTGAATGGGAAGGAGCGGCACAAGGTATATATTGAAGCAACGGACTACGTGCGCGGTTCTTTTTTATTCGTGTTTGCAGGTATGGCGGCACACAAGACTAGAATGGGATGGTTGGTTGAGGCCACATGGATTCTTATGGCACTGCACATGTGTTAAACAAAGTGGGAAATAATTTTTTTCATCACAAATGACTAGTATGTATCATCGCCTTAGGAACAATGATTCACGATGCCTGTAAAAATGATAGGACCAGGTCCAACACAATACAGAATGGGTATATATTTCTATTACAATGAAGCAATACCTAGTAGCAGTTGGATCCAGCATTTTCTTCGCATACGTTGCTCATGATGATTTCTTTATTTGGCTGGGTACCATGCATGCTAGGGGAAGCTTCACGCTGGATCAAGATGACCCGACTTCTACCTCCGTGGCATGTCCTTGGTGCTACTTCCTCGAATGGATTTACGCTGCTGCTGCTCTTACTATGTCAGGGATGGCGAAATCCATACACAAGCATCCACTACGAATCGGTCTGCGAGCTTCAGATGTCAGCTACTCGGGGGTCGGGGATCCCGGAGCTGCAGCTTGGCTCCACGTTCTTTCGCTCGATGCGCGCTGTTAGACTGTCGGCGGAGTTCCGGTGCGCGAGGACGCTTGCGCTGGAGATGGCGGAGCCGCAGGTGAAGCCTGTGGCGGACTTCCTCCGGTGCTTCCCCTGCTTGGAGATGCTCTATGTCACGGTAGTTACTACCTATGGGTAAAGTGTTGATTGTTCATTCCTGGTTAGGGCTTATATTGATGGATTTTATTGTTGAGTTGCAGTCTCACATGGTTGTTCCCCAGAGCATGGAAATATTGAATTATGAGATGGATAATCACAGAGTGCCTCAACTATCGTCTCAAGACAGTGGTGCTGAAAGGTTACAGAGGGAGAAAGCATGAGCTCCAGCTAGCCATGTTTCTTGTTCGTAGTGCAAGAGTTCTACGGGTTGTGAAATTCCTGTGTGAGAATGACTGCAACCCTTCATGGTTGACAAACAAAAACGGCGATTACTGTTGGACAACAGGGCATCATTAGGGGCTCAATTTGTTTTTCAGAAGTTCACCAAGAGCTGCATCAGGTTTCTAAAGCAAGCAAGTACATAGAAACCTGATGTACTTGCTTGCTTTAGAAACCTGTTGTAGCTTAATTAGAAACCAGTGACATATGATTGTTGCTATGCATATAAGTGAATAAGGCTTGCCCGTTAATAAGCGGTACGGATGAATTTTTTTATAGTTGCATTGTTAATTGCAACTACAAATTGAGATAGTAGATAAGTCAGGCCATACTAGATGGCCGACTCGAAACCTTATTTGAGCAATTTTCTTGATCCATATGTTAGTTTTATATTGTGGACCTCTCTTTAATTGAGTGATCAGCTCAGCAGGTTGAGAAAGACTTGAATGGTTCAGCCACATAATCAATTGCTGCTGACAAAAAGCTTGGCATTTTTGACAAAATATTTTCTGCATACCATGATGCTCCGAGCTGCATCCGCAATGGCCTGGTACGAAACTTTTTTTGTTTTACTGGTCATATTTTGTACAATCTATTTTATACTAGAGATATGATATACAATGCTTACTGTTTTTTTAACTAATAAATTCCAAATGTAGGCTTCTGTTGGCAATGCTGAGAATATAATAGATGACTTGAATGGTCTTGACAAGGCTGTTAGTGCTGTTTTAGGATTGAGGACTATAGAATGCAACAAGTTACTTGTTATCATTGCTAAAAGTAAATTTACAAAGCAACGAGATGAGAAAAATGAGAGAATCACAAAGCCAGAGAAGAACCTGTTCGGCTATGTGATCTGCTTATTCAGGTATGCTTGCTTTTTATCATGCCCCTTTTGAGATGCTCTCACGTTTTTTTACTGGACTTGTGTGCTTTTGCTGGTGGGAAACTGCCTTTTGCAGAATACAACAGACTTGATAGATTTTGTTAGCTCTGGCAGAAATAAAAATAAAGAAAAGAACTCTTTTATTCATGAGTATGAGCTGAAAGGCTTGGCTTTCAGAGCTGCGAGGTTTGTAATACTCTATCCCAAGGATAACAAACTCTTTAACAACCAGCTTTCTTCACATCCATTGTCTCTCCTTTGGTGATAAATCTGTTCCCGAACTATTTTCTGGTTGCGAGTTTTTCACCCTTTGACATGTTGGTTTGTATGCCTTGCTGCGGGCTATTCACCAATTATCTATATATACCAAAACACAATCAGGTTATCGAAAAGCTTAATGAAAATCACTTGCATAGTTAGTTTACACTATCCTTTTCCAAATCACCCCATTTGTATAAATCGTTCTGATGGTTAGCAAGGTTTCAGTTGATATGCTAGAAAACTTATATATAATGCCCATTGGATTATCCTTACAAGTTTCACTTTGAATAATTGTGCAGATGTTTCTTTTTGGCGAAGTCATATAGTTCTACTGGCAAAAGGGCCGAAGCATATGCATTATTCTGTCATGCCCGAAGTCTCAATGATTTCGGACTGCAGCAGCTTGCAAACAGTCCTGACAAGGTTTTGACACTGAACCGACAGCATGAGCTCCAGCTAGCCATGGTTCTTGTTCGTAGTGCAAGAGTTCTACGGGTTATGAAATTCTTGTGTGAGAATGACTGCAACCCTTCATGGTTGACAAACCAAAAAAAGGCGATTACTGTTGGACAATAGGGCATCATTAGGGGCTCAATTTGTTTTTCAGAAGTTCACCAAGAGCTGCATCAGGTTTCTAAAGCAAGCAAGTGACATGTACTTGCTTGCTTTAGAAACCTCTGATGTACTTGCTTGCTTTAGAAATCTGATGTAGCTTATGTCACTTGCTTGCTTTAGAAACCTCTGATGTACTTGCTTGCTTTAGAAATCTGATGTAGCTTATTTGGAAACCAGTGACATATGATTGTTGGTATGCATCTAAATGAATAAGGCTTGCCTGTTAATAAGCAGTATGAATGAAAATTTTTTATAGTTGCATTGTTAATTGCAACTATAAATTGAGACAGTAGATAAGTCAAGCCATACTAGATGGCCGACTCGAATCCTTGTTTGAGCAATTTTCTTGATCCATATGTTAGTTTTATATTGTGGACCTCTCTTTAATTGAGTGATATGATCAGCTCAGCAGGTTGAGAAAGACTTGAATGGTTCAGCCACAGATGTGTCTTTCTTTATGTATTTTTTAAATTATGAGCTACGTAGAGATTCCTGTGTCAAACATATTCAATAATAAGTGGATTATAATTCTTTGGAACAACGTTATTGATTATGTGTTTTAGTTGACTAAAATTACTCTGAATTCTCATGAAAAGATTTTGCCACTCGTAGCAACGCATGGACACTCAATTATAACAAATAATTCTTATGACAAATTTGTATCACAAAGTAATAACAAATTCGTAATTATTATTAGCAGCTAAAAAACAAGGAAAAACTTTGAATGATGTAGCTTGCTTCCTTTAGTTCAAACTATATTATCTGTTGGTGTGCCATGTTTAAACTTTTGACACTATATTATATAAAAAGATGATTCTTATCAATCTCAATTAGCCTCAAAGCAACAAAATCATGTTTTTATGCTCTATGTATTGCGCTAGAAATCTTTTTACCACCCGTAGCAACGCACGGGCATAAACCTAGTACGAGTGAAAACTTGCTGTAAATGGTTCGTCGACAATCACGATAGGGCCGATGCGGAAAGAGCAATGTGCGGTCCTGAAATTTATTGGCAAAATAATTCAATACCTCCTCTGATTTAACTCGTAAGTGCCAAATACTCAAATCATACATCAAATTATTATCTTGGAATAGCATCATGTGCACATAAAGAATGGCATCGTCCCAAAACCCCATGTATGGCTGTAACTATCTCCCAATCAAACATTGCATGTACCACATTTTTAATTTTGTTCACCGATGTTTTAAGATTCCCAACAGTAAAAAGAGGGCAACAGAATGAGAGAAACAACAGATCAGGCAACTCTTACCAGGTTCTCAGCTCATCATATAGCATGTTCATGACCTTATCTTTCGCTACTTCGCCATTCTCATGAACGAGGGACTTCTTTGCTTCTGCCAGAACTTCATCATTGTTGGGAACAATTATGTCACCAAGACGCCGTTGATCCTATGCAGAGAACAAATGAAGGAATTTCAGAACTATAATCTATTTACCATAGCAGTATCCAAATATAATCTTGTCACAACAAAAGTTTGAGAAATAATTTTGATAAATACAAATGCAATGCAATAGCAGTAACAGTGCACAGTTTCTGATAATGACATTGGGTTTTCATCAGAATATGTACCCTAGTTGTACTTGTATCGCAAACTGTTTGTAGTAACAGGGTATATTCCTTACCTGGCCGATCACAACTGCTTATGTTGATATCATAAGGATCAGCCGATTAGGAAATCACATCAAGATAAGGAAACAAAATAGTGCCTATTACACAATGCAGCATACCATCACTTAACGATTTTGGTTAAAATTGAGAATTTGTCATTACCTGATGCAAGAGATTTTGGTGGGTCAGCATTACGCCTTTCGGTGTGCCACTTCTTCCACTAGTATATATTAGTGTTGCCACATCTGGAGTAATAGTTTCGAAGACTTCTTGCTGACCTGACAAATGAGAAACAACAATCCATAGTCTAGCCCATAGTTGTGTACAAGCAACTGTATATGGGGTGATGTTTGGCCATTCTGAATTGCACAACAAATTCACATGCTTGACGGCTCTATTCGCCCCCCCCCCCCCCCACCCCCAAGAACCAGCTATTAACAAAAAAACAACAGCCTAAGGCCCAATAACGGAAGAGACACACTCGGCCACCAGCTGCAGGCCTGTAGCTACGAGCGCATCCCTCAAGTCCCCTGGTCCCTCAGCAGTCAGCAACGCTGCAGTGCACCCTGTGTCCGGCTTGGGGGCTGGCTCCAGGAGCCACTCAGGCTCACCAGCCCCACGGCAGCACACTCTGCTGTCTGCCTATCCCGGAAACCTGCCAGCGCCATGCGCGCTGCCAGCCACTGGATGCGCTCTAAAGCTTCTTGCTTCCTTCATGTGATGGTCAAATCACTCAAGCACCAAAGGACATGAGCACAAACTTGGCAGCTTAAAGCAGTAAATTTAATTGAGGAGGGGTTGATCTTCATAATAGGTTTAAATGGGATAGAAAATTGGAAAAATAAATCTAACTTTAATGCAATATTCATGCAGATTAGTCCAATATTCATGAAGGAGCCGATTATCAAGTCAAATTTTATGGAGTTGTGTCCGCATTTGAATTTGAACATCTGCATACAACATGGAAATCCGGGTTCATACAACGTGAGCAATGTTAGGGACTGTCTATAAGCTAGGCAGTGGAGCAGCTTGTACGCAAGGCATCAGCAACGGCAAGGGAAGGGCGGCGTCGATCAATTAGACCGAGAATCGAAACCCTAAACCGGCTCCTATTCCTCTCTTTCACCCGTACTGCTCTTCTTCCTCTCCCTAATCCGCTGTATAGAAGCTTTTGGATCCTCCTAAAACCCTCCTCCTTCTGTACTCTCCTCAATCCCAGAACTCATCCATCCAGTCTATCTCTCGACAGTGGAACTCAGAAACATACACCAGTCTGCTGCTCACACTCTGGGACGGGGAATCGATTGGACGAACCTCAGATCGGCTCCCCATGAATCGAGAGGCCGTCCCCGCCGCCGGTGAGAAGCGGGGGCCCGACGGCGACGGGAGGGCAGCGCCTGGAATCCGTCGGAGCAGAGAGCGCAGAGCCATGGGCCTACCAGCACGGACTCCAGCGGCGGCGGCTTGGATTCCGGAGGCCGCTCGGAGTCGGCTGCGGCTTCTGCTCAGGGAGTGAAGCCGGCAGGGCAGCAAACGACTTGGCAAAATTGTGGGCCCTGGTTGGGCCGTATTATGTTAGGTTCAAGGCCCATCGGTTCTTGATGGCCGATTTCTGAACAATGTTAGGGGTCGAATGGGCTAGCCATCGTGGTTAAGTGTAACAAATAGTTGATTTTTTTAAAAAGGATTGAAATCATGCATAAATACATACTCCAGCTGAAGTTGTTACAAATGTGAAAAATTGAAATTTACGTCGAAATAGTTTTTTTTCATCATGCTACAGAGAGAACTAGGAGTTTTATTAAAAGTAATTTCAGAACAGAGTACAAATGTGGCCATGTGGGGTTAATCAAAACAAGAAAACTAATATATGTATAGATCCTACTTATATCTATCACTTTTTTCCAAGAAAATAAAATAAAAAATATCACGTGTCCTAAAAAGGATGCATAAATGCAAGTTGGGGCACAGTGGCTGATCCAAGAGTTTGTATAAGAGTTTAAGCGATTTAGTGGCTTACCGACAGATTAGGCTTTTTTCCGAAAAGATCAACAGATTAGGCTTCACATTCTCTACATATGCCTACTTATTAATTAGGTCTAGAGCACATGAATGTAGAGGAGCCCCGGTAAGGTCCATGATCGCCGGGCCTTGGATCACCCTGGGCGGTGTCGTGGTTATGTGGAGACTCGTGTGGTTTATTTTAATAGAGGCTTATTCTCATTAATTGTTATGCCATATTCAATTTTTTTCTAGTGATGAGGAATCAAATTTAAGAGTGTGGAGAGCAATTCCAGCTAGATAAAACTATCTAGACACAAATACCAATGTATATGAGTCATGAAATGTTATATGGAGTGTATGAAACAATAACGTGAAATTATTATTGCATCAGAGAGGCTGTCATTACATGTTACTACCGTGGCTATCTTAGAAACACCCATATAGAAAAGGCCTATAAAGATTAGTCTTTTTGACGCGCATGCGGATGCGGAGGTAGAGGCACCATCTGCATTTTTTATATGCGTGATCACAGCCGTGGTTGGGAGGTTTTATTTTTACGGCAGTCAATCAAGAATGAAAGACACCGTTTCCCTGGAGCCTAGAGGACACAATGAATGCATTTCCTTTCACTGTACCACAGCCCCGGATCACCGACTATGCGGGAGTTAGTATAATCCAAGCAAGTATATTGAAGTATGCATAAAATTTCAGTAGGACATTTCATATGCATCTACAATTACACACGATCGACAAAATAAAGGAAAAACATTTAATAAAGCGAGTAAAAAGAAAGAAATAAAAAGAGCCGGGTCCAGCTACCCTCCTCGCTGTTGCGGACCCCACCTTTGTGACACTGACACTGACAGCCGCGCCGCGCCGCTGCAGCGCGCGAGTCTCCCCTTCTTCTCGGCATTGTTTAATCTCGCCACTCCCTTTCCCACTTCGCACTCGTGCCCAGCTCCTTCCCTTTCCCTCCCCCGTCGACTCGGTCCTCGCCTCCTCGCGGCTCGCTAGTCGCCTACCTCCCGTGGAAGAGAGGAAAACAAACAGACAGACACGAAACACACAGAGGTCCGAATCCAAATCTAGCGTCCGCGTCGCGATCTCGCGGCCTTCACCCCCAACCACTCCCGCGGAGGCGGCGGCGGCGCCGATCCCGCCTTGGGCTCGCGCGTCGGCAACTCCGGCGCCAACTCCCCTCCACTTCGCGGTGGCGCGCGGGAGGAGGGCGGCGGCTGCGATCGCGCCAGCGGAGCCGCCTCTTCGCCCTCGGCGCCGCGGGGCCTGATCCGACCCCGCCGGCGGAATGGTACGTGCTACGGTTTGCCCAATCGGAATCTGCGCTTGGTTGTTTGTTCGTTTGTTTGGGAAGTAGCGTGCGTGCTGGCTGGGGATCGGCCGCTCGGTGACGGCGCCGAAATGCACGCTCGGTTCGGGGTGTTTCCGTTTCGCACTCTGTGATCTCGTCTAGTTGAAGCAGCCGCGTGGCGAGATCGTTCGGATGAACGGCGTTGTTCTAGGGAATGGTATATAGGATACGAATCGGAGGAGCTGTTTGCTGTCCTTCCTTCTGGCCGTGATTGTGCAATGTGGCGAGGTTGGGGCTCTGGCTTCGGGCTCAAACTCTGTGTTATGGTAGATTCCGTCCAATTTGGCTCAATAAGGCTCTCCTTACGGACATGTGGGATCTGATCATCTCGTGGAATTTGATATAGGCTTATGTGAATGTGATGTTGCTGAGCCAGCATCAGTTTAGAAAATCAGGACCCTTATACTCTGCTTGGCGTTCCATTATTGAAATGAATGCGCAAACACAGGCACCTAAATCATGGGGCAATGTCTATTGATGTCCTCTAAACTTCTCTTCACTCTTTTGTTTTGAATTTTGTTCTGTGGAGAATGAAACTTAGCCCATGTGTTTGTTATCACCAAATGTGGATCTTCATATTGTGTGTGTTGTAAGTTCGAATGCAATTGAAGGATTTGATATTCAGGAACTTCTCAACTATTATATCATCAGTATATGTATATATTGCTCCCAGATTGTGATTTTTGGGTTGAGATGTTGTCAGTTGTTACTATCGTTTTTGCTCATCCTTCGTATTATTCAGTTTGCCGCAATCACTGGTTAACCGACATTAGCTGCGTGCTTGTGCGTTTTCTGTTGCAGGCATCCAAAGTCCGTTTGACAGTGGGTTCTCAAGTTTGGGTTGAGGATGCGGATGTGGCTTGGATTGATGGGCTGGTGGAGGAGGTCCAGGGAGATGAATTAGTAATAAACTGCAGCTCTGGGAAGAAGGTCAGTTACTAATTCCGTGATAGCTTCCTTTTTATGTTCCACCCAAAGTGAACTTTTGGTAGTTTGTGTGGTCCTAATGGCTATTGGTGCAACACTTTCTATTCATGCTTAACTGGGGCTTTGGCAACACTTTTATCCTAAAATTCTTTTTTAATGCCTCATGTTAATTACTTTTTTAAGTCTGAAGCTGTTAATTCGTGAGTGCCAGAATATAATCCTATAGCATATAATAGATAAACATATTTATATTTTGGTCACAGGTTACTGCCAATGTCTCAAGTGTGTATCCTAAGGATGCAGAAGCAAAGCGCTGTGGTGTTGAGGATATGACGAGGCTGGCTTATCTAAATGAACCAGGGGTCCTACAAAACTTGAAGTCTAGATATGCAATGAATGAAATATATGTAAGTTGAGTTGTTCAACATATTAGCTCTTCTTTTTGTGCTATTTATTCATGCATGCTTGGATCCATTCCCACGAGTTCTTGGTTGCTCTAAATTTCTTATTCTAATACATTCTCTAGGATGCTAGTACAATTACTTGTTCAAATTACACCTCCTCCCCGTATAGTGTTTATGTTTCATTGCTGATGTTACTGTAATGGTATTTACTGTTTCAACATTCTAACTGTATGCTTTATAATATCCTCTACTGTACTGAACAACTTTTTGGCCTGATCTAATGGCTTAAATTTGTTTGTCCTTGTAGACTTATACTGGCAACATATTAATAGCTGTCAACCCATTTCAAAGACTTCCACACCTTTACAACAATCACATGATGGGAATTTATAAAGGAGCAGAATTCGGCGACCTGAGTCCACATCCTTTTGCCATCGCGGACCGTGCATATAGGTGTGTTTCAGCACACACAAAAAAAAACTTTTTTGAGTGTTTTGTGCATTAATTATGGAGCATGTATCTGACGTATCGGCCATGCAGGCTTATGATTAATTATGGTAAAAGCCAAGCCATATTAGTGAGTGGCGAAAGTGGAGCTGGTAAGACAGAAAGCACTAAAAGTCTTATGCAGTATCTTGCATTTATGGGTGGCAAGGCTCAATCTGGAGGAAGGTCAGTGCAACAACAAGTACTGGAGGTGAGGCATTCCTTGGTGTCCTTACTCTTGGGCATATGAGTGTTATGAATGGCAACTCAAAATGTATTACCATGCCCACAAGGGCCAGATATGGTTCTGTACAAAGTGCAAATAGCACCCTACGCTAGTGAGAAAATACACTAGGATGTATATACATCTAACAATGAGCAACTAAAAGTACTAGACATATGGATTATGAACTGTCATCTTGGAATGTGCATATAGAAGCAAGCTGATTGTTTCTCTAGATTGGATCAAATTCGTATTTCATCATCTTGATGTCATTCTAGTATCTTATGCTATCCAATCTATCTGTTTGTTTGACACAGTCCAATCCTGTTCTTGAGGCATTTGGAAATGCAAAAACAGTCAGGAATAACAATTCGAGGTAATGAACTTCAACGACACTTATGCTTTTCTTTGTTTCAGTAGTTAGTGTTTGCTTGTTTATCATGGCTTTCTATTTTTCCTCCTAGTTTATGGCTTTCTTTTATCTTACTACCCAGTCGTTTCGGCAAATTTGTTGAGATCCAGTTTGATCAGAATGGGAAGATTTCTGGAGCTGCCATAAGGACTTACCTCCTTGAAAGGTCTCGTGTCTGTCAAATATCTGATCCAGAAAGGAACTATCACTGCTTTTACATGCTTTGTGCTGCACCACCTGAGGTAACTGATATATGTGGAATTCTATCTTGCCAGCTTTCAACATGTTAGTACTAGTTTTTTTAACGCATAAAAAGGATCAAGTTGGGGTATCTGGAGCCGGAACATTGTGGAACTATATTACTTCAAAATAAATACTGCACATATATGGACAACTTTTGTAAATGAAACCCCACATTAGTACATAAAATCTATGCAGTTAGAGATTATCAGGTTATAACTGCTGGTTGACCATTTTAGCACCCAATATGCCAGATTCTCAGTAAATTTTTATACCTGTTATTAAGACAAAAACTCGACCACGGGGAGAAGTCATGCTGCTGGCTGCATCTTAAATAATGAGAGTACCGAACCCTGGATGGCTAGAAACTTGCTGAAACCAGTTCTAAGGGAGCTAACCATACTTTGCATGCACCCAGGTTTGAACTTGGGTGGGTGGCCTCTCAGTTGGAGGCTCTACCAACCGAGCTATCACTTGGGTCTGTCTGTTGTTTAAAGCTTCATACATCTAATGGCAAACACAATACATGCAATACACTGCACTTTTGGCTCGTATTTTTTCCTGTTATGGCTTTTGTAATTGTTCATTAACATGACGTTTTGTTTCATTTGTTTACCCTTATCTATTTGAGTCTGTAGTCTACACCTATTGATCTGTTCTCAAAATGTTGCTGCTGCAGGACCGTGAGAGATATAAATTAGGAGATGCTGCATCATTTCACTATCTTAACCAGTCTAGTTGCATTAAACTTGATGCGATGGATGATGCCTCAGAATATATCACAACTAGGAGGGCTATGGACATTGTGGGCATTAGTTCTGATGAACAGGTAACGGCAAGGGCATGGTTGAAATTAATATTCACTTGAAAGATAAAATATTCACTTTAAACTTCCATTGGCATTTCATGCAGGATGCAATATTTAGAGTTGTAGCTGCTATTCTTCATTTGGGCAATGTGGAATTTTCAGAAGGGAGCGAAGCAGATTCTTCTGTACCCAAAGATGAAAAATCTCAGTTCCATCTTAAGACAGCTGCAGAGCTTTTCATGTATTAGTCCTTTCTTGTGTTCCCTCGATAACATTATTTGTCATCTTTGGTGAGAGATGCATTTGACAACATTTTACAGGTGTGATGAAAAGGGTCTTGAAGAATCTTTGTGTAAGCGTGTTATAGCAACACGTGGTGAAAGTATCGTGAAAAATTTAGATGCGCGAGCAGCAGCTCTTAGTAGAGATGCATTGGCCAGAATTGTTTACTCTCGTTTGTTTGATTGGTAAGTTCTGACATTAGTCAGTAGTTTATTGTCATGTTGCTTTCTATTAAATTACTTCGATAGCAAAAAAGATGATTCACATTTATGTTTCTGCTTTTTAGGCTTGTAAATAAGATCAATACTTCAATAGGACAAGATCTGAGCTCAAAGCTTCTGATTGGTGTGCTGGATATATATGGTTTTGAGAGTTTCAAGACAAACAGGTGCTTAACTGGTATGCCTTTGCATTTAATCATCTGTTTTATCTTTACCAATGCTTTAATAGAGTGTAACAAAAGAACAGCAGCGAGATTTTTTTATTGGATAGTGTATATCACTGATTTAGCGGGCTCAACATGTTTAACTTTGTTTGCTGCAATACAAAGCTAATCAATCTATTTTGAATATAAATGGCTTACGTTGTATTAGAATTATTTGTTTCATTGCGTATCCCAAGTCTTCGGAATGTGTTCAAAATGGAAATGATTGATCATGCAACACATATATCTTACTATGCAAGCATATTATTTAAAACAATGATCTTGATGTGCTTAGAAAACAGACACGACTTTTCTGCTTTTTAACTAAAAATCTTGTTGTAATGTCAGAATATCTTAGGAAATTTTCTCCCAATGTACTTTTGTCTATAGTTGACTTTTTGTTTGCAACATTTTTACGGGAACTACGAATACATGAACAATGACCATACTGCACATTGTGAGAATCATTCAATATGTATGTTGAGTTCATTTTATTTCATATATGTGAACATATGTCTGAAACATACTGAATCAAATTCACATATCAAAAGCGTGGTAATTGGATATATTGAAAAGGAAAAAAAGGACCTGTAGGAATGGTACTCTCAACACTTACCCAAAGAAGAAGAAAACCTTGATGGAAAACTATTATCATGTTGTCGACATAAATGGGGTCTGTTGGTACGAAATTTGGCTGAAATATGTGCTCTTCATTATAGCTGTTGCATGTAGTTTCTTTTAGCTAGCGCCTGCACTGGTTACAGTAACTGCATAACAATATGCGACGTTGTATGCTCTCCCTGTTAAGAGACTTTGATCTTTCATATCTCTACTTAGTAATTGGTACTGAAACCATTTTGTTACCTTTTGTTGATATGGAAGATAAATGTTATTTGGTGATGTTTTGCTATGCCTCAGTTTCGAGCAGTTCTGTATCAACTTAACTAATGAGAAGCTGCAGCAACACTTTAATCAGGTTAGAGAAAGGAAGTCTCATTTCTTGAAAATGTTCTGCATTCTATGTTTTAGCTGGTCAAACAAAAATTTGATTTGTGTTTAATCATTCTTTGTATATGTTCCATGAGCAGCATGTGTTTAAGATGGAACAAGAAGAATATACAAAGGAAGAAATTGATTGGAGTTATATCCAGTTTGTGGACAACCAAGAGATTCTTGATCTTATTGAGAAGGTGAACAACATACAGTATCCTATGCAGTGTTTTATCTATTATCAATATTTCATTTTTGCACTTATATGATCTGCTTTCAACACTACCTTGAATACATGACATTTTCTTTCATCTGCCTTCAGCAAGTTATTGTCTTTTTTAGTTACTTTTAGACTAATGAAACTTAAGATTGAATGTAGAATTATCTGGTACTCAGAATTATTGAATAATCTGAATGGGTCTGAGTACCATGTGCATTTTAACCATATAGAAATATTAGTTACTAATTTCAATTGCAGTTTAGCCATACTATGGGATTGCATTTTTGACTTCTGATTTCTTTTAATACAGAAACCAGGGGGTATAATTTCTCTACTGGATGAGACTTGGTAAGGAAGCTGTGAATATCTTGTTTTGTTTGTAGTTCTGACCCTTTATAACATTGTCTTATTTTGTGCTTCAGCATGTTGCGAAATTCAACCCATGAAATATTTGCTGAAAAGCTTTATCAAAAATTTAAAGGGAACCCACACTTCAGTAGGCCAAAATTCGCGCGGTCTGATTTCACTATTCATCACTACGCTGGAAATGTAAGTAGCGTATTTGTTCTGTTGGCCCTACTATCATTTGAAAGAATAATTCTTCACACTATGTACAACATATTTTGGCTTGCCACTGATGATACATGATGCACTAACTATGAACTTGTGACAGTGACACATGTTGACACATGTGGTCGCACGCATTATATTATATGTTATAATGCAAACAATAAACTGGTCCCAGGTGGTGGGTCACAACTTGGCAGTCTTATATCCTGCAAAAAATGTCAATCCATGCTTGGTGGTATATTTGCATCTCAATAAGTCAACCTTTACTCATGTAACCTGTAAATACAAGTCGGGTTTGACAGATGCCTTATGTGAAATAACCATTCCAGCCAATCATACCAGTTGTTGCTCACTGAATTTTGATTATTCGTTGTAAAAAATACAGTAGGAGCATCGTAGAGGATGATATAATTGAGTAGAACAAAAAACAACGGATAGGTCTGTCCCATAATTGGATTGACAACTGTAACTTTAGTTGAGTTTCACATTTATCAATTTGAAGCCCAAAAGCTTAATGGCTGCTGAATAAGGTTTCTGATCTATGGACTTGCCATTATTGGATAGGATAAATGGGTAAGCAAAGATCATCAACATGTGAAAATTTGATTGGTGAAAACTAAGTGATCATTTTCTAATTGACACAATTTTTCTGAACCTATGTTGTACATAAAATAATTCTGAAAGAAGTAAAGAACATATACATGTCCATCATGTCATGTAACATATTCATAAATTTGTGCGAAATATAATCAGATACGCATTGCACCAGAAGAAGAGGTGATGAAAGAGAAGTTGTGGCATACATGTTCATCTTCTTTTTCTTTTTACATAGTGCACAACTGCACATAAGGAGATGTTTTTCCAGGTGTACATGTTTAGAAATGTACACGCACCAATGTTTTGAGGTGGATGAGTGCATAAATGCATGTTAGGTATTGTTGAACAGATGTAAGTTTTGAATTGAACGGCCCTTTTTTCTAACATGTCCGTAACACACTTTTCAGCATATGCTTTGTCCCCATCATGGCAAGATAATTTACTTGCTGCACATGATCCATTCGTCTAACCTGGAGATGAATTAGTTCTGTGGTGCCATACTGCCATCATATCTTTCTATAATTGGGACAGAGTACGAGGTACACATGTTATAATCATCATTTTCTTCTTTTGCAGGTTACATATCAAACAGATTTGTTCTTGGATAAGAACATTGATTATGCTGTGAACGAGCATCAAGTTTTATTAAATGCTTCTAGATGTTCATTTGTTTCAAGTCTTTTCCCACCTTCTGAAGAATCAACTAAATCCACGAAATTTACATCGATAGGTTCAAGCTTTAAGGTAAAAGAGTGTGTTGCTTGTCAGACATAAACCTGTATAGCTTCTGTATCAGGAAATTTATCATTTCTGGTAACATCACAGCAACAATTACAAGCTTTGCTGGAAACTCTGAGTGCAACAGAACCACATTACATACGCTGCATAAAGCCCAATAATGCTCTCAAGCCAGCAATTTTCGAGAACAGTAATGTTCTCCAGCAACTTCGATGTGGGGTAAGACATTGTGCTGAGTTATTTCACTGGAAGTACATATTTCTATATGGATAAAAAGGTCGAGTCAAAATATAAAGGCAGACTTTACACTGGTAAAATAAAACTGTTTCAAACTAAATGCCTTTCTTCTTTCAAATTTCACCATATAGATTGTAAAGTAACAAGTACCTTAGACAGTCATGTGAACAGAGCAAAATACAGGTTATAAATTCCTGTGGTATGAAGTTGTACACATGGTGGCGGTATGCCCGGGGATTTTTATGCTGATAAATCTTGTTCTTGATGCAGTTTGTTTGTATTAACTAACTGTTGAAGATAGATATGCTAAATTGATACGTTATCTAACCTTGTAAACAGGGAGTATTAGAGGCGATAAGAATAAGCTGTCTAGGATATCCAACGAGGCGTAGATTTGATGAATTTGTTGATCGTTTTGGTGTCTTACTACCTGAAGTCCTTGGTGAAAGGTAATCTACACTATCTTGATCTAGTCTATTGCATTTTGGTTGCCTTTTGGCCTTGCAGCTTGTCCTTACTGTTACGTTGGCAGTTATGATGAAGTTACTGCTACAAACATGCTCCTTGAGAAAGCCAATCTCACAGGCTATCAGGTTAGTGCTGGTTGGTGAAATGTGTAGTCTTGATGTCTTTAAATCAAATCAATTTTAATTTTTCACTTGTACTAGAATTGGTCTTTCTTTGGCTTCTCTTCTGTTTCTCTATTATGAAGGCTTACAACATATTCACTTCCCTAATCTTGTAACCACTGAAAAGGCCACTCTGGTTAGCAGATTTAGTTGAATGGTGTACACTTAGTTTTACATGTTGCTCTAAATATTCTAAAAAAATTGAAACTCATGTATTCTGTATGTATGATTCCATGACAGAAGTTAGTTCTACATTAGTTGTATTGTTTGATGGCTAAGCACTGGTTCTGTTTCAACCCATTCAATGGACCTGTTGTCTTGATATCATGAGAAAAAATATTGCAATTCCTCTAAGACAAGCTTTAGAACAACCTTGTATGTATCTTGTCAAATGGATTACAGGAATTACTTATAAGAGAAACCCTAAGTGCAATTCAATCTCTATCCTTATCTGGACAAGTTGCTGCTTCTGAAGTTCTAACTTTATTATGTTAGTTTTAAGTACCCTTTATATATCTTATATTCTCATGTCCAATTTACAGATAGGGAAAACTAAAGTGTTTCTGCGGGCTGGTCAAATGGCTGAGTTAGATGCTCTGAGAACTGAGGTGTTGGGGCGTTCTGCTACTAAGATCCAGAGAAAAGTTCGGTCTTACCTGGCTCGCAAAAATTTCATACAACTTCGAATATCTGCTACCCATCTTCAGGCTATTTGCAGAGGTATATCTTCTTGTTACACTGAAAAAATTTAAAATAAACATATTTTAGTATTCTCTATGATTTTGAAATGGAGATAATGATTGTTGAAATGTGATAACTGAAGGACAAATTGCAAGATATCATTATGAAGATCTCCGTAGGGAGGCTGCTTCATTAACAATACAAGCCTGCTATCGTATGCACTTTGCAAGGAAGAACTACAGAAATCTCTGTTCCGCATCAACTACTATCCAATCTGGTCTACGTGGTATGGCTGCTCGCAAGGAACTCCATTTCCGTCTGCAAACAAAAGCTGTGGTGATTATTCAGGTATGTTTTCAGGCCTCTGTTTTAGTTTCTTTGGAAGTATCTAATTTCCGGTCGTCCATCAAAGTCTTGTGCATGTTTAAATATTAACTAAAACTGACCATGTTTATCTGAGGATTGTTTTACGTTTTTCTGAACCTTGCATTTCCTGAAAAAGTTTGTATTTACCTTTATGAGTATACTTTCATATTAATATTAAATACGTCCTAGTACTTCTTGTGTGTTGACTCTAAGCTATAAATAGGTATTCTTTTTATAAATTTTTTTTGACTAGCTCTATTTCTTGAGGTATCTTTATCTAACTAGATTACAGTTCAAGCCAATGCAACTGTATCCATTTCTTACTAATCCCTCTTTAACTCCATTTATGATACAATATTTTAACATCACTTTTATTCATTTTGTTCTCCACAGAGTTTCTGGCGTAGTTATGTAGCACGCTCTAGGTACACGAGCTTGAAGAAGGCAGCTGTTACTACACAATGTGCTTGGAGAGGAAGAGTTGCCAGAAAAGAACTTCGGAAACTTAAAATGGTACGAAGCACCTGTGTATATGGCCTGAGTATATTTGACTGTAATTTTCTTTGGCATGTTGCTGCAGTATCTTTTTAATTACAATGCTATACATAACACAAGTCATCAGCTGATTATCAACGAAGGTGTACTCTTTATAATGTTTCTGATTGATGCTTTCGAGAAAAATGTTATTGATTAATAACTGGGTATTCACACACAAATGAGGTCATGTCTTTTTGTGCCAACCCTGATTTATGGGCCAACTCCTTATGGTCAGTTAAAAGCTATGGTCCTTATCGCCAACTCCATATGCAAGCGCACCTAACGGCCATAAATCTAGCTCTCACACTTCTGGTACTCCGAAACCTGGATCAACATGAAAGCTTAGCCAGAGTTTGGTAAACTCGTCATTGTTTAAGTTACAATATTATCATCTTCATACTTTCTTGTATTTTCAGGCTGCTAAAGAAACTGGTGCTCTCCAAGCTGCCAAGAATAAATTAGAGAAGCAAGTGGAGGAGCTCACCTGGCGTTTGCAACTAGAGAAACGCATCAGGGTAAAGTTCTGGATTATTTTATTTTGCATACGGGCATATGATTGATATATACTTGCTAATTTCATAAATAGTACTCCCACATTTTTTTATTAAATGTGCTGAAGTTGAAAAGTGTAATTTTAATTTCATGTAATAATATTTCAAAAAGAAATATACCTGTATTTTCCAAATGTGCACCTCTGTCCTTTAACCATGCAGTTATGTACAACAATACAACAAGTCTCTTTATTGATTGGTTGTGATGGATAACTGAATAACCTAATGAATTTAATGAGACAAGGGGCAACATCAACATGGGAATGGTGTCGGCTGTTGCTTTTTTTTAATGCATATCCACAAGTCTAAATCATCAAATACAAAAGAAATAATAATCATGGTTTCCAGTGGAACAAAGCAATCCCTTTCTGAGGCAGTGGTTATTGAATATTGAAGTACACAGGACTAGCATACTGTTGAAGGACATATTAGTTCCATAATTGTCCAATCAAGAAATGTGAGTCTAATAAACATTTTGGAGGGATTTCTGTTATTACATTGCAGGGACAAAATTGTGAGTGCTATGGAATAAAAGTGCATGACAACAGTAAATATATCTCTCAGTTTCTATGCATTGTCTGCTACTTCTTTAACTGTGCAATGTCTGATTCTTATTTAACTGTTTCTCTTTTCTTTTTGTTGAGGTAGTTTTACACCTGATGAAGAAGCTACAAAAGGGTCGTAAATATATTGTTGGATTTTTCATAATATAAATATGCATATATTTGCTCTTTTGGTGAACTTGGAGTTTGATTTTCATAACTTGGGCATTTTGTTAATGAATTTTGCTTTCAAGTGTTTTCCTTAAGCCAAAACATATGTGAAACAAGCACATACGATGTGAAGATGGCACTTCTACATGATTTTTGAATTTGATTTGAACAAGAAAGCTGTTATATTCGATGAACCTTTTCGTTATCTTACTGACCTTTTAATATTGTGACTTAAGCACATCAGTGCATTTAAATGGGTTTTTGCATATTGTTACCCTAGTATTTTTTTTTATTTATCATTCTATACTATGAGATGAACTTCTAAGCCCAACTCATTCCTTTCCAGTTCCAATCCAGTTTAAAGCTAATTGTAATCTAGGAATGCAAGTGGGTCAGTTTGGCTCGATCCAAATTTCTTATTAGCTCATTTTGTTTACTGAATATGCAAACAATACACTTTGTTGCGAACTTGATTCATAGATAAGGTTAAGTTAAAACAGATATGTAACTCTGTAACATGGATATTACTGTTGGTACACCGTGTTACTATGGACATTCATATTAGTTTGCTTCATCTAACGCTGTTGCAAGTACCTGATCTGTGTTTTCCTTGCTTGCAGGCTGACATGGAGGAAGCTAAGACACAAGAAAATAGGAAGTTGCAACAACAATTGCAGGAACTACAATCACAATCCAAGGAGACAAAAGATCTGTTGAAAAGGGAACAAGAAATCGCGAAAGAAGCACTTGAGAGAGCTGCCTTAGTACCAGAAGTCCAAGTTGATACAACTCTTGTTGATAAACTCACTGTTGAAAATGAGAATCTAAAGGTAAGTATGATAAATGATTTTGATGTCCACTGCATTACATTTGTTGCATTTGTCTGTCTATCAACTATTGTGGTAAAATTATCAAAACCTTCAGGATGAGCGAAATGCATCATGCTAGTTCATAGTTACGTTAAGGGATTTTTCGTGGCTCTATATTGCGTCACATTATGTGATGGGAATTGAAGTACACTTTACAGCACAATATTCAAACTATGAGCAAATGCTAATGAGCTATGCCCCCAAGCATCTGATCCTCCATATAGTTGATCATGCTTCTAAATTCAGTGGGCTGGAACTTGGAACATAAGCATTGTTTAATCTCTACTTTAAATTCTTAGCATATTTTGTATCTTTTTACAGGAGAAACATATTTTTGGTTTTTAATCCATTATAACCATCTGAGGTGCTTTTCTGTGAATAAACATTTATTATCCTACTATACTTTTGGTGCCTCAACATGGTTTGTACACCAAACTAACTACAACATTTGAACCATCTTAACTCATAAGATGGCGTTAGAAAAACTTGCCAAACTTATCTGTTAAATTCTAAGAAATGATCATGGTGGTACTCATCTTTTCCTAGTAGAACTTGCTTTTAGGAAAGCTAACATCTGATTGGAAGTGCTGCCTAACCCATCTTAGTTCTTTCAATGAGGCTTGTGATATCATCTGGCCCTATCAACTCATTTTTCTTCTTTTTCTTCATTTACATCTTTCCTATCTTTCCTTTGTATTACGACAAAAGATGCTGACATGGTGCTTTGTATTTCTTCTATACTTTTAGACTTTAGTGGGCTCTCTTGAGACCAAAATTGGTGAAACAGAACAGAAGTTTGAAGAAATGAAGAAAACTAGGGAAGAGTGGATGAAGAAAGTTGCAGATGCTGAGTCAAAGATAAATGAACTGACCAACACAATGCTAAGGTCAGCATTGTTTACATATGTAATCTCTTTTGGTGTTGGTGCATCATATACATCTGTTCTTTTGCTGATTACCTTCTGAAACTTGTTTCTTCTGCCGGATGGGTAGTTTTCAAGAAAAGGTAACCACTATGGAAGCAGAAAACCAATTACTTCGGCAGCAGGCACTGTTGCGTACTCCTGTTAGAACAATACCCGAGAATTCATCTCCGAAATCTGTATGACGTCTCTCCATTCCTCATGTCATAAAGCATTTTAGTACAAATATTGGCGCACTGGTGTTTCCTGCACTGTTTTCTATATTGCTACTTTGCACATTTTTACTTGTTAAAATTTTAAGCTACACATTTTTATTTCTGAAATATTTCTGTCTTTCTACCTTTGCAGAAATTGACTAATGGCAGTCCACGTAGTGAACAAACGGTCAGAAGCAATTATCTTATACAATATGTTAAATTGCTAACTATTAGTTGTCTATGTTTGAATCTAATTCGGTCATTGTCCGCAGACACCTCATGGCACTCCTCCAGCTCCCAGGGAATATGGGAGCTTTGCACAGCCTAGGGCATCCTTTTTTGAGAGGCAGCATGTATGTTAAAATGTTTATATCTGTGTGTGTTTTTAAGTCATTTAGTAAAGTTATAGGACAATATAACATATGAAGCTTCACTTTAACAGTATACTTCTTGCAGGAGAGTGTTGATGCACTTATAAACTGTGTTAGTGAAAATATTGGCTTTAGTGAAGGAAAGCCAGTTGCTGCAATAACCATATATAAGTGTCTTGTGCATTGGAAGATCTTTGAAACAGAAAAAACAAGTGTTTTTGATCGTCTTATTCAAATTTTTGGTTCGGCAATGCAGGTATTTTCTGCTTTGTATTGATTCTCTATGTTTTTTTACATGGAAACCATGTTCCACAAACATTTGTTCCTGGTATCTCTCCGTTCATTTAGCTCTTAAATAATTGACATTCTGTGCATTTCAGAACCACGATAGCAATGAGGATCTTGCATACTGGTTATCGAATTCATCGACTTTACTGATCATGCTTCAAAAGAGCCTAAAAGCTGCTGGCACAACAGGAACTAGTCCACTGAAGAGACCACAGACTCAATCATCATTTCTTGGGAGGATGGTATGTTTCGTCGGTTACTCTTGGAGTAGAGTCACATATCTGTCCTCTTGACAAGATTCTGCATTGTAATTTTTTTAGTACACTTGTGTCAAAATAAAGTTTTCATCGAACAAAAGTGTGGGGTGGGGGTTACGATAATTCGGGACACCTTGCTCTGGTGCATATTTGTTTCTGTTTGGAGGAGGCATATTTTGTTGTGATCCAAACTTCATAGTGCATCTCTAGGACAAGATGTGTCCTGAATTTGGCATGGCATAGTTTAGTTCTCTCTTACATTATCAGTACTTGATGACCGCATCTGCTGTTGTCATCTTTTCAGGTGTTCCGCTCTTCAAACATCACTGTTGATATGGACCTTGTGCGCCAAATTGAGGCCAAGTATCCTGCTTTTCTTTTTAAGCAGCAACTGTCAGCATTTGTGGAAGGCTTATATGGAATGATCTGTGACAATTTGAAGAAAGATCTTTCTTCGTTACTGTCGTATGCTATTCAGGTATCATACCATGTGATCTTCATTTTTGCTAACCTCATGTCAGCTGATTGCACACACACTCTTTAGGTTACTATGGATATGAATTTATAAGAATCTTCTTTTATAATGTACACCTTTGTTTCGAAAAATCCACATTTTTTATTGACTAGGTTGACATTTACTGCGCCCAGTTATCTTTCTGTTTCAGAGCCTTCACCTGCATGTACTCACAGTGCTTTTAGTGTTTTCATTGGTTTTGATTTTTGGATCATGTTGTGACCGCAGGTCCCAAGAACTGTTAAAGCTAGTATGGTGAGAGGGCGTTCTTTTGGATCGTCAAGTTTGCCAAGGGGACGTTCATTTTCAAATCAAGCTAGTTATTGGCAGGCAATGGTCGATCATTTGAATGAACTCTTGAAAATTTTGCAAGACAATTGTGTAAGTTTTACTTTATTTGATGTACCTTCCCCATAACTAGTGGGTATTGTTCTAAACATTCTGCTGAACTTCTAGGTCCCATCTATTTTTATCCGGAAGATATTTACCCAGGTTTTCTCATTTATCAATGCACAACTTTTCAATAGGTAAATTATCTGCTGATTCCAGTTATCTAGTGCTTTTCCATTTCCTCCAATGCATAAATTGCTTACTATGTCACTAAACTGTTCTGCAGCCTTCTTGTACGTCATGAGTGCTGCTCTTTCAGTAATGGAGAGTATGTGAAACAAGGATTGGCGCAACTAGAGGCATGGTGTGGAGAAGTCAAGCCAGAGGTAATCTTAAACGTGCAGTTGCACCATATATCTAAACCTGAGTTCTTTTTGTACCATTTTCCATGGATGCGCATTGTTGGAACCTTTTTTTTTTCTAGTTGGCATTAGTCCCGTAAAGCTGTAATGCTAAAAGTTAAATGAGTTCTGAATTCCTATGGCACCCAACATATGCATATCTGTTTGTGGAATCTTTTGTTATATAGGGGCTCTCTTGTAACATGGAGCAAAATTATCCATTACGCTCTAGCATCTCACTATATGCTCATCATGTAAAACCCTCTATTTTCCCTCTAATCTTGCTTTCCTTTCACAGGACTATCATATTTTTGTATTTTTTTTTGGCTAAATGTTGAAGTGCAGCTATCAGCATTAAGTATGTATTTTGTTTCTTTTGCTTGTACCTAACTATTACATGCTAACAGTATGCAGGATCTGCATTGGATGAACTCAAGCATATCAGGCAAGCTGTTGGTTTCTTGGTATGTGATACCTGAGCAATTCGTTCACACCTATGCTTATAGATTGTCATCAAGGTGTCTATAACATGGTTAGCTAGTGTGAGAACTGAAGTACAGAAGTTGTTAAACAAGTACTCCCTCCGGTCAGAATAACTTGATGCTTCTGACAGCCCAATTGACTTGCAATTAGATCATTTTGGCTGTCAAAAGCGTCATCTTTTTCCGGGTGGAGGTAGTTATAAGAAAGCTATAATATTTGACTTGCTCATGGTTAGTCTAAAATATATCATGGAATTTAATGTAGTTCTATTGTTTCCAGATTGTCTAAGATGTCACTTTTTACATGATACCTGAATAAAGGGAAATGAGCATGATAGCTTCCTAGAATGGAAATATTTTTTTTTGTTGCATTGGAGAAAAGGAAGTTACCAATGTCCTGTTCTGGTTGCTTTTTAGGGCCATGTCTGTAGGCACTCTGTGTGTGGCTGTTAGTAGCAGCGCATCACACCAGGTGGGTGGCCCTGGCGCATTAGTTGGATGTTATTAGGATAGATTGTAAGTTTGACGTTTCGTGTAAAATACTCATTTAGTTTGAGGATGGTCCGAACTGATTTTTTCCGATTGGTAAATTTAATGGAGAGGCATTTATGTCTTCAGTTGATGCTTGTATTTTATGGCTCCTTAAAGGACTTGCGGTATGAATTTCCAATACTGATGAGATATTTATGTTGTCTAGGTCATATTCAAAAAGTTCAGGATTTCATATGATGAAATAGTCCATGATCTCTGCCCAGTAAGTGCTCCCTCCCTCGCACAACACGCGCACACTAACCAACCAACTAACTCTATTCCGGTATCATGCAGGTACTAAGTGTACAGCAGCTCTACAAAATATGCACTCAGTACTGGGATGACAAATATAACACAGAGAGCGTGTCAGAAGAGGTAATAAGAGAATCTGTTTTTTAATGCTCAAATATATAGTCGTATTCAGTTTCATTTCACCCTGGATGCACATGGAAAGGCATTAGCACAATTTCTGCAAAATGGGAAATTTAGCTGGATTCAACAGCTCATGTATTATGGAATGCCACTTCAGTTTTGAATCTAATTGATACCTCCAACTTTTCACCATTTCGCCTGTTTCCTGGTTCTGCACTTTGAATTTGCATTTTCCTCATTCATAGAACATAGAGCAGCCGATTACTAGCGTAACTGATTGATTTTCTTCTTGACTATAGGTCCTTGAGGAGATGCGAACACTGATGACCAAGGAATCGAACCAGGACAATCTGGAGAACACTTTTTTACTGGATGATGAAATTAGGTGTGTAAAAAAATTACTGTGCTGCTTGTGAAATTCTGAGGACATGCTTAACTTTTGACCTTTACTCATTGCAGCATGCCCATATCACTTGAAGAGATAGCAGATTCTATGGATGCCAAAGAATTTCAGAATGTCACCGCACCGCAAGAACTTACTGCAATGCCTGCCTTTCAATTCTTGAAGAGCTGAGCCCTCAAAGGGCCAGAGACGACACTTACTTTTCCTCACAATACGTTGCTGCATGGGCATATACCTCTGCATTCTTCCATCAGATGATGTAAATTCAACCTAGGGTTTCCTTTCTCCCTGTTGTGCTATGTAATTATCTTTTGTCCAGATAGGTTGGTTTGCTGTTCTCAAGTTTCAGTTGGCTGGGTTGGGAATAGTTTTTTTTTGTTCTGCCCTCCCGAAATGCATGTCTGCAGTATTCATAGACTGAAAGCATCATCTTTCTCATGGTAGCAGCTAGGAATTCCTTGAAAATCATTCTTTTATCCAAATTTTGTCGGATTCGGTTCTGCATAACAATGTGAATAACTTGTATAGTTCAATTATTTTTGAAGAAAATAATGTGTTATGGAATTGTCTGTTCTGTGTGTTTTCATTTTCTTAAAACTTTTTTTCCTGGTTGGATGATTTTACTATGAATTTATTACTTGTATAGCCCCAAGCTTTAAACAGCTGAAACCTTTGTAAGTGCTGAAAAGTGAGCAAAAGTTTATGTGTGACTTTAATAGCTTAACTGGTATTTTTACTGGATCTCAGATGAATTTTCATACGTTCGATAAGCGCATCACCTGTGTTATTGTCGTCTATCGAGCTTCAGCTGCTGAGCTTGTGTTGGCACAGCCTTTTCTGGATCACTCACGTAGCCCAATTGTTACCAACAGGCTTGTTATTTTGATGATGGAATATATCCAATGTTGAATATCGTTGCATTTCTCATTGGCACAAAATGTACAAAATATAAAGAGTGGGTGATAATGGAGATTAACAAAAACTTGACTTAATTGTAAAAAAACTTGATCAATGATCCGATTAAAGCACAAGAAATTTGTTGCAATATTGAGCGGATAAACCCTAGCCAACCAAGAACCATGAAAAAGGAAATTGAGGCTTCGTTGCTCCAAACTGTACATGTGTGGCAAGTAGCCAAAAAAAAAACGAGCATCTCAGCACTTTCTAATAAACATCTTCTAACAAGGTAGTTTTGGGTTATCCCGATACCACTTTCATACATTATTAGAGGAGATGTTTTTACAGTTTTCAATAATCTCATCCCAATACAACTAACATGTTGGGAGAGCAAAAATTCCCCTTTTATTTGAGGGCAGTTGGGTAAAATATTTAGACCCAATAATTATTGGGGAAAGGAAGAGATTTTGGTAAACTGTTGAAGCATATCTTTAACCCCAATATTGATAGTTTAATAGAAAAATGGAGACAGAGATGCTTTAACGAAGCAAATAGTTTTGAGATGGGGTACCGGTCCTGTTTGAATGGTATAAAGGTGTATCTTCCTTGAGCGCATTTTAATTGTGGTAATGGGCAAAGACTTAGGGGCTGAGACAGAAAAACTTTCAAATTGAACGCAAAACTTTCATTTTCAAACTCTCAATTAGTCATTTCTTTGATTTGAAATCTTCCGGCTCAAAAGTTTGGAAAAGGACCTTTCAAACTTTCAATGTGAAAATATCCTTTCCACTTCGTTTTGGAATTTCTTCTTAAAACGCCCGTACCAATTCACAACTTCAAATTCCAGACTTCCACTATGATTTTGGAGGTTTAAATATTACACTAGAATAAGCTCACACACCTTTTTAAATTTCTGAATTGGACGCCAGTTGGTGTTATTTTCTCATGTGCTAAATTTTATTTAGGACATCGATTACGTGAACAGAACTCAAGCAAAATGATTACCGTGGACAAAATGTACACAAATCCCACAAGTTCACCACAGCAAAAAAAATTCTATGCTTTGGCACCGCACGCATGGTCGGTGACGTGGGCGCGGGCTACCGGCAGGGTACGACGTGGACTTCTCTCGCCGTCTCGGCCAGCAGACGGCCCGCTCAACCGCTCTCAACGCCCGTCGCCCCACCACCGCGCCGACCCGGTCCCCCGCGGATCCTGACCGTCGGCCGGCACCTGGCGCGAACGTCCTCCGCTCCCAGATCGCGCCACGTGTCCCGTACCCGGCGCCCGGTGGCCTTCATCGTCTTCGTTCCAGGAGAAGCCTCCCCCCCCGCGTTCGGCGTTCCCTTCCTTTCCTCTCTCCGACGACTCTGCCCCCTCTCGCATCGCTTGGCTGGCCCGCCGTGGGAGGTTCTGGTCTTCTGGAGGACGCCTTCGTCTCGGGAGAGAGGGAGGGAAGCTTCTAGAAGCCTTTGCCGCGGCCAATGGAGGAAGCCAGCGGCGCCGGCGCCGGCGCTGAGGGTGTCGTCTCCTCGTCCGGTGAGCCCCCTTGATGCCTCTTCCAATACGCCGTCCGACGCTTCTGGGAGTTTCCACAATTCCACTAGTCCCCTTACTTTGCCTCGTTGAATCCTTAGCTAGAATTCTGTGTCTATGATGATAGCGGCGGTGGATTATGGAACCGATTTGATCCGGTTTTTTTTTTTGACTCATAAGATTTGGTAACGGAGGCGTATCGGTGCGGCATTGTTGGGCGGAACCGCGGCCTTGGGTTGGAGTTGTCAATTTTGGAAGCGGGCGTTAGGGTTTATGCGAGCTTGCCGTGGGTTTTGGCTAATATTGTCGCCTTGAGGATTGCTGACCTGTTCGGTGGGAGAATTGGGAAGGAAACGGAAAACAGAGGAGGTGGAGGGAGCAGCAACCTTTTTTTTTGGTTTTTGTGTGCCGGTTTTATTTTTGTTGTGAAGCAAACTTTTGGAAGTGGACAGAGTCAGGGTGCAGGGGAATTTTCCTGCCTGGTCCCCTGATTCCTATGCCTGCACAGTGGCTGAGACTTTGACATTTTGTCCTCACAGACTTAAAATGACAGGTTTTCTCTTTTTTTTTTCTTTTTATGGCCATTATACCATTCTCTTATAGTGATCAACACTAAATAGGGGCACTGTATACTTGTGATTGTTCGATATATTGAAGATTTACCTTGCAGTGTTTGTTGCCACATGTGGATTCCTTATGTGATCCACACTGGTCTTGACTCTTGAATAGTTCCTCTGTTCAAAGCAGTTCATCATGGTCCTATATATTCACCTTTTCATTTGCAGTTATATGATGTGTCATTTACCTGACTGTATTTTAGCTATATACTATTTATGCAAGTATTTTGAAAAAGCACAACTTTATTGGTCGTGTAACTGTTTGGAATTTTGTTCTTCTAGTGTCGAATAATTGTTTCCCACAAGATGAGGGTACAAGCTCCAGCTAGATGGACAATACTGAATGCTCTGAGACATCCTCAGAGCTGTCTAATTCTGAAAGATCTAGGCCTGAAGGTAGAAAAAAAACATCTTCCATATTGGATAAGAAGATATCCGTAAAAAAGAAGGTGAGTTGATCTGTCATCTTTGTTGGATGATGTATTGTGCTAAGGCTAGTAAACCTTCTAGGATCCGGACTCTTGTCTTATGAACCAGACCCAGCTAGGATTCTAGGACTATATATATGTAACCAACACACATTGTAAGGGATTCAGTTTTACTCTCCCAAATTTTCCAGTCTATTGATCTTTGCTAGAAAATGCCGTTTTGCTCATTACTGTTGCATGCGTGACAAAATTTATGTGAGTCTTTTTTCTTTTGCTACTGTAACATGCAAATGTTTTTCTAAGGAAAAGAAACCGTACAGTATTATGAGCATAGAAAAATTACTACGCAGTGTGGACAGCTGCAATCATTGCAGAATTTCTAGCAACTTGAACTAGTTTCTAGCCCCGCTAGTTTTGCTTGTGAATTTTCAATTCTCATAGTTAATTATCAGCCTCCTATTGCTTCCATTATTTTTTAATTATGTAATCAAATGATAGGTTATACCGGCTGCATCACTGTTTGTTTTCATTGCAGCTGAAATTGTTTAGTCGAATGGCTACACTGAAAGATGATGGAACTGTAGTTGTTGATATCCCCACCAATCTTGAGGCTGCATCACCCGATCTTCCTTCGGCAGATAACCACAGTGTGGCCTTTGGTGGGGAACCATTGGACTCCTCAGATCTGCAGCACAGGCCACCGATGCAAATTGTTATGCTGATTGTTGGTACGAGAGGAGATGTGCAGCCATTCATAGCTATAGGAAAACGGTTGCAGGTTGGCATCCTATTGCTTTCTTTTGATATTTCATGATTCTTCCACTAAAACTTATATTGATTCATGCTGCTTATAAGATGTGCATTAAGAGGATGAGTATCTGGCCCTATTTTTTATATGATGAATAAGCTAGCTAGCTAAGAATTTAGAGCATGTCATAATCAAATATAGGCTCTGAAATCGTGGCAGCCACTCTCCTGTATATTTGAGAAAAATAATCAAATAGACTGTACAATGTTATTGCCGTGCGTGCGTTATGGTTCGCTGGAAGCAAATATTCAAGGGTCCAGTACAGCACAAGGAGGGCACCATACTAATTATTGATTTCGGACTTTCACCATAGAACTGCAATTTGCTTATTATTTTTATGTTATGTTCAAGGTGGAGTAACATTTATTTCTGTTGGCAGAACTATGGTCATCGTGTTAGACTAGCAACCCATGCCAACTTTAAGGATTTTGTGATGGCTACTGGACTGGAATTTTATCCCCTTGGTGGTGATCCAAAAGTTCTTGCGGGATGTATGTGAATATATTCTTACTGTTTTTGCACTTTCACCTTGGAGTTTGCTATAAATAGATCTTTGCATAACAGTACAGGGTTGGTAATTTGAGCAGACATGGTTAAGAATAAAGGATTCTTGCCCGCAACTCCATCAGAAATTCCTATCCAGCGCAAGCAGATTAGGGACATCATATTCTCCTTGCTTCCTGCCTGCAAGGATCCAGACATTGATACTGGCATTTCTTTCAGTGCGGATGCTATAATAGCCAATCCTGCAGCATATGGTAATCCTTTTTTTTTGTTCCTATTTATATTATTTCCATTTTGATTTCTCGCACTTATAGAAATTGAGGGTGAATAACAGGCTATGGTTTTATCTTTGAGGGAACTTTCCACCTTAGAGCATTTTATTTGTTATGTTACTTCAACTGCTGACCTAAACTAGTGCTTCTCCAGGACATGTACATGTGGCAGAGGCCCTCAATATACCAATTCACATAATTTTCACAATACCTTGGACGTGAGTGCTCCCTCTCTTTCCCTCCCTCCCTCCTTCCCTCTGAATATGCGTGGCCTCCACTTTCTTTTTCTCCTGGATATTAAGAAGTTTAACTTTTTGGTTTAATGACCAAACTTGCCTTGCCAAAATTCGGCTATCCCCAACAGTTTTGGCATCCATGTGGTTTGTGCGGATGGTTGCCAAACTTGTGGCAAGCCCATGCCCATTTGCTCCTTTCCTATATATGTTTTTTTGGCAGCTGTTGTCCTAATGTTATCAAGCAAGAGCCTGGGCAAAATGTTGCTGTGTAAATTTTTTTTAGCCAAATTTGGACATGAACCAAACAAGCCCTAGGTTTTAACTTCAAGCATGTTATTGATGATCTTTATTTTATTGCCAGGCCTACCTGTGAATTTCCACATCCTTTCTCACACGTGAAGCAATCTGCAGGATATAGGGTAAGTCTATGTTGTTTCATATGTTCAGATCCATAAAGAAAAAGAAGACAAGTCATATTTGTAAATTTCCGTTCATACTAATTCGTGAATATGGGTCAAAAGCAATGTTGGTTTTCTATTGTTGCAAGGGGATTCAGTTGGGTAACCTTCCTGTTTAGGATCATGTGCTCGCGCAAGGTTAGCATGTTCAAGCACTAAACCTGTCTAGTTTACATAGTATTTCTGCAAGTAACTGCAACCTCACTACATTTAGATTCGCCACCATATATAGATGAGGGAAATTGATCAAGCTATCAGTATTTAGTTCCCTTTAATCTTAAGCTATCAGTATTTTGTAAAACCGTTGTATTTTGACAAAACCTAAGTATTTCGTAAAAGCCTTAGACCCTGTTGGATGAAAAAGGTCTATTGTATCCAAAAATTGATTTAGGAAAAGTATGGGATGTTTGGATACAATAGACCTTGTAGTTTTGGAAACCATAGTATTGATAGAACTCTACTCCGCTCCAAACCTCTTTCTTCTTCTAAATCTTGGTTTTGCACATCTCTAGCTTCAAAAACTACAGTTTTGGGTACCATGGTTTCTCATAACTATGACATCCAAACAGGCCTATAGTATTTTTCTTAAACTTCAAAAAATACTTTGTATTGAAGTAGGGTCACGACTTTATAATATGATAGAGCTGCTGCAAGAAGACATTCTATCTTTTGATGAACTTCCTCACTCTTTCTTTAGAGACAATTATTATATGGAACACATCATCCACTCGTTGAATCTTTGGTTGCAGCTCTCGTACCAGATTGTTGACTCTTTTGTCTGGCTTGGCATAAGGGATATGATAAATGATCTCCGGAAAAGGAAGTTGAAATTAAGACCAGTTACTTACCTAAGTGGTACCCATGCTTATTCAAATGATATTCCTCATGCATATATCTGGAGCCCTTACCTTGTCCCCAAACCCAAAGGTCTGAATCCGTCCTCTGATAAGACACCTATCAAAATTCAACAAGAATTTTAAAATTGCTTGGAACATTCTGTTTCGCCTCATCAAGATTATTGTGCATAGAAAAGGTCATGCAGCTTGACAATCAAAAGGAACTTGACTTATTCCTTGAACTAATGCTTAGCTAGCATTAGGTGGTAAAGTTGGATTTGTTTACTTGAAGTTTCTAGGTAGTACTTTGGTTACCTTAGGATGGTCAATGGTTAGCCTTAAAGAGATCAAAGTCAAATTGACTAGACTATGTAGTTGTCTGAGTTGTAAAAGTGAATGTACTAGCTAGAAATGAGTTGTACTCTTGAATGTATGACGGTTTGTGAGTCCTATAAAAGGACATGTACCCCTTCATGTAATCTAGTATGTGTGGGTGTCATAGAACTAGAGATGTAAGCTTGTAGTGTGAGGCTACAAGATCAATATAGTTTTTGAGTGACCTCTTATTTTCTTGTGTGTTCAAGATAGTTAAGAGAGTAAAGAAGGAATTGAGTGATTTGATTCCGACAAATTAGCGGGACAGAGCGATTCTGTCCATCAGTTTCTTTGTCCATGATATTCATGGATATTTGTTGCTGTACCATGCCTATCATTAATCATTATTTACTCCATGTCAAGAGAAAACCTTGTTATTGTTTTGTTTCAATTATCTTGTGACACTTTGGCCTTGCGGATAATTATTGCTACATGTTTTTTTATTTGTCACTTCTGGTTTATTACTGATTACTCCGCATTTCCAGCCGATTCCAGAACCAGATAAGTTGACAAAAATCATTGTGGAAGCACTAGAAATTACTGGACAGAGAGGAATCATTAATAAGGGTTGGGGTGGGCTTGGAAATTGTAAGTTATAATAGTTAGCTATATTAGCTTGTTCTACACTTTCATATCCTTTGCATGTCTAACTATATGTTTTTTTCCAGTGGAAGAATCAAAGGATTTTGTATATGTACTTGACAACGTTCCACATGATTGGCTCTTTCTGCAATGCAAGGCTGTGGTAAGGCTTGTTCTTTTCAGGATGTTTATGTGCCAAAATCAAGTATGGTGGTTTAACATGATGCAAAGCTTATGCAGATGAAGCTGGGGAAGAATTTGTGATGAGCTTTGCTGTTTGCAAATCATGTGTATAATATGCCTTCCTAGTTACATGTTAGGGCGTTAGGCTATGTTGTGTTGGAATTCATATTAAGCATTCTAGACAAATTTAAAAGAAGATGGAAATAATGGGTTGAATAGGGGATTACACAAAGATTAAAATCTGATTGCAATGAATGGGATTCTGGTCATTTAATTCAACAGAGCCACAGAGGTAGTCAAATGCAACCGATGTTCCTTATATTTTTGCTCACTTGGGACTGAAATAAGTTGTGCCTTATGACAGTGAAATTGCTTGATATTTCCTTTATTTGTTTTTATTTATGAAATAGTTCTGCTTTTCTTATGTGCTGTCTTGTGACACTGTTTAAATAATGCAATAATCTTGATTGATAAGTATGGTTTCTTGTTCCTATTTTTCGCTTTCCCAGAGTGTTATATTGCTATGCTAAGTAATTATTTATATAAAAAGCTCTTAGTTATATTCCAGCGGCCTGTTTGTTTGCCTCCTATATTATAGAATCTAGCTTATGGTCCAAGGACAACATGGTAGCCAGCTTATTTCAGATTATTTTGGTGGTCCAGGGTATCCTTATACCATGATGTCCTTAGACCATGAGCTAGATTATATAATCTGAGGAAACAATCAGGGCCGAAGTATAACTTGTGATGTGGCCTTTGTCCTTTTCAGGTACACCATGGTGGTGCAGGAACCACTGCAGCGGGTCTTAAAGCCGCGGTACTCCCTCCCTCTCTCTAATTCCTACTAATTTGCCACGGGACTATGTGTGTGTTCTCCTGCTGATGTTTATTACCACTAATTTGCAGTGTCCCACTACCATCATCCCATTCTTTGGTGATCAATTCTTTTGGGGCAGCATGGTGCATGCCAGAGGACTGGGAGCACCACCTGTACCTGTGGAGCAATTACAATTGCATTCACTGGTTGATGCAATCAAATTTATGATTGATCCAAAGGTAAACATTGTAATGCTGATTAGTGTTTATTGTTATGTCAAGTTATGCACTAATGTTGTTACAGAGAAGCATTTGTGCAACATTTACTATCATCTGCCTTGACCTAATTGTTGAATCCTAGGCACTCACTAGTTTGAAGAGATAAAATAAAATTTGATATGTGTTTTGATTACTAACTGTTTGTAAGGATTTTTTTTTTTGCATAAACCACCCTACAGGTTCTGCACTAATTTAGCCCCTTCAAAGTTTATGTGGTATCAAAAGCTTCCTGTGGCTAGTTTTGTGAGTTTACTGCCCACGCGGTGATGGTGGCACCCCAGCATGGCAAGGATTTAATACACATCATAGAAACTACAAGTTTGCAATAAATAAACAAAAATGTCCTCTCGTTTTTTAAAAATTGAGGGCCCTCTCCCATGCACACCCCTCGGTTCACCTCCCTTGGACACAAACTATCGTTGTAGTGTCACAACACACACCATGTAAGATGGTTTTTGAATATGTATATGTGTTTCTATTACTAGTAATGACTCCTATATTTTATTCGAAAAAGAACCTCCTATCAAACTACTATAGCTTAGCATTATCTAGAATTTAATATATAGGATGGGAAGCTTAAGAATCATATAAACGAACCTGTGCTTGAAAATAATGCATTGACTACCTGCAGTCTAGTGTCTGCACTTCTACATTAAACTGAAAACTAAGTGGATCACATGTATTATCCATTATCCAATATACTCCTCTTGCAAATGCTCCTTCATTTATACTATATTGGGATTGAGAAAGTTTAGACTTATGCACGAGGATTGAGAAAGTAGTCAAATGCTCCTTCATTTATACTGTCTTGGGAAAGGACGACAACTCATCCATTTGTGAGAAAGTTAGCATTTGTGACGATGCATAGAAGTTCCAGGATAACAGGTGAAAGCTCTAGAAAGTTACAATTTGTATTTCGCTTTATTTGGCGACAGGTAAAGGAACGAGCTGTTGAGCTAGCAAAGGCAATTGAATCAGAGGACGGTGTTGATGGGGCTGTTAAATCCTTTCTGAAACATCTTCCACAACAAAGAAATTCTGAGACGATGCCAACTGCACCACCATCAACCGTCATGCACCCCTTGCTTCTCCCTGTAAAGAGATGTTTTGGCATTGCTTCCTAACTCTGCATTTTCATACTTTGATCCTGTGACATAACAGCTGTTGCGCCACATGCTAAAGGGGAAATCACCAACATTGGCTGCCCTTTTTCAACCTTTACAATCGTTGCGTTCGCCTACTGTAGGGTATTTCGTTCTTCATATACTGTAATTATTTGATGTTCCCTTTTGATGTACGTATAGCTTGTGATTTGCGTGTACAGGGTATTATACTTAGAGACTTGGCTCCTGACTGGCTGTTTGTTATCACCCTCTTTTTTTTTTCATTTTTCCTCGTTGCTGTAGCAAACCACGGTTAAATCAAAGGAGGTACTGCCCCAAGTATTATATTCACCCTTTTAGGGTTACCACAAAACTTGAATAATGGATTATACTATTTATCACCTCTAGATAATACATAACTAAAAAGTGAGCAGCTATCATGAATAATCCCCTGTGGTGGCAGCTGCTGGTACAAGAATCGGATGGCTGAGAACTCTTCTACGATAGAAGACCGAAGATTCAAGATCTGGTTTTGAAGAAAATACCAGGCACAGCCGCAGAGGCCAGTATCCCACTGTTACCAGGGAAGTTTCAGTGAGTTTTGCCGCCCTGATTGTTTGGACTTGAGATGGGTAACTACTAACTGACATTGCAAGACAATGGAGAATATTTTATAAAGTGTGGCAATATGTTACGTGTATGACTTATGTTCAAAACAACCACGACAGATTTCAATTTCTATATCACCTTAAAACAAACAAGAACCAATTATTGCCCTAATTTTTTTAATAAATCCTAAAACAAATTTAAAGTAAATTGCAACTTCACAAAAAAAATTAATGGTGTCCAAATACATGTAAAAATTAATGTTAAATATTTTTACAAAATAAATTTAGCAAAACTAAAAAAAAAGAATTTTAAATTCAAAATAAAGCTTAAACACAAAATTTTAATTTTATCTTCACAAATATAGTCCAAAAAAACCTAGAAAGTATGTCTTGGTAGTGCATTTGTTTGGTAGATGTTAATGTATTTTTCTATAAACTTAATCAAACGTAGACAAGTTTGACTTAGAATTTAAATAAAAACATCTTATATTTTTCAATTGGAGTGAGAACTGTTTTTCCAAATTTCTTTGTTTGGTAGAGTTGTTTCGCGGTTTTTATCTAGTTGAGTGTAGGACTTCTTTGTTTTTGTCAATGAAATGACTAATGACAAATAGCCAACTTATAGTCCCATAAGTTTCAACCAAGGTTGGTTTGGTGACACGAGGACCAACTTGAAACAAAGAAAGTTTAAGGATTGTCTCATACAAATAAAAATCTTTAGCATAAATAATAGTTATTCTCTATGGCACTCTTCCCTAAGAGAAACTAGTCATGCCCACAATGGGGATCCTACAATGACCTAATTGTTCTTTCTTAGTTTCGTGTATTTTTAATTTGAATTGAGATCAGTTTTTCCAAAAAATGAAAAAGAGGATTCTTGTGATCCTAATTTGAATTGAAATGAAAAAAAGGCCAGATAAGTGTTGTTTTTCATTTGAACTAAGAGTAGATTTTCCAACAAAATAAATTAAGAGTAGATTAGAAATAATCATTCAAATATCATGAGAAAATAGTAAGCTTTTGTGGAATTAAGCTCGCCAACAATAGTTGTCAAAACCAGATTCCTGACCCTGCAATACATTATACATATAGTTTCTCTCACTCAGGTTCCAAATGTGAACGAAAGAAACATCAATTAACTAGAGAGGTTTGCTTTTACCAGTAGTGTTTCTCCACACGAAGAGAAATAGCTCCCAAGTTTGTGGAAATGGTTCGCGGCTTTAGCTAGAGAAGGGTATGGTTTCTTTAGCTTTTAACTTTTTATAGAGGAGGGCATGACTTCTTTAGTTTTTCTAGTGAAAATAACTCCCAATATTATTTAGAGTTGTTGACTGATGTGACCTAATTATATTTGTGACAATATGCTAGCACAAAAGTATAAACATCATCGGTCGTCAAACCACGTTTTCCCTCTCACTTTACGCCGTTGATTTGAACAAAGAATCCAAATTCCAGGTGGAAGTACACGAAAGAATCAAAAGCGCAGAGACCGTAGACGGCGCCACGGCGGCCCACTGGCTCCCCACGCTCACCGGCCGGCGGGGCCCACCGCCAGTGCGCGCGTGACAGGGAGGACGGCGGGCCCACCCGACCGACTAACCCGGCGCGACGGAACGGAACGGAACGGAACCGGGTCGGAAATGGGAGCCGCGAAATAAACCAACCGCAGCCACCAACAGCAATCCAACCAAGCGACCCCTCCCCTCGCCTATATAACCGCGAGGCAGGCGGCCGTTCCGTGAGCGGAGAAAGGAAGAAATCTGGAAGAAAGCGAGCGAAGAAAAAGGCTTCCGATCCGGCTTCTCGCCTCGTCAGACCCCCCCGTAAAATTTCCCACCCTTTTCCCCTCGTTTTCTCCGTTTCTTCCCGGCCCGTCCCGCCGCCTGCTGCTCCTGATCGATCCGCGCCGTCGGCGCGGTTTAGGTAGGTGGGTGGATCGATCGGTGGGGTGGTTTCGCGGTTAGGTCCAGGGCGATCGGGCGCCGTTGGTCCCGGCTAGGTTTGTTGGGGCTGACGGCGGGCTCTTCGATGATTTGGGGTTTGGATTTGGGGGGGCGATTGGGGGTGGTTCGTCATGCGTGAGTTGGGGGATTATTGGGGGTTTCGGCAATTCCGATGGTGATTGTGGGTGTTCGATCTACGGAATTTAGGGGTCAAATTGTGCTTGCTTGGTCTTTGCTGTATACAAAGTAGATTCAATCTCCGCAATAAGACCCATTCCGACATATATAACCTGCTTATAGCATGCTGTAGGCTTTGTTGAGTAGTTATTGATTTGCAACTTATCATTAATTTATCTGCTAGAAGTCTCATCGTGTGCTGTAGGCTGTGTTGAGTGGTTAATTGACTTGCAACTTACTATTAATTCTGCTCGTACTCTATGGTTAATGTGATAACCGGTCAACTGTTGAGAACTTCAGTCTTGAAAATGCCTGAGACATTTCATTACTTGATTCTGTTACAACTCTTGGATGCTTTTGATATTCCGTTGGTTATATAGATATAGATAGGTATCACAATCGAGCAAAACAATGTTTAACTGCGATCTGATTTGCATATTGTGGCTAGTAACATAATCCTCAATTGCTGACAGTGTACACATTATTTCAGGGACTAAATTGTGCCAATACCATCACCGTTCTTGATCCATTTCAAGTGTTCAGTACATACAACTGCTTCTTATAGGTTAGTGTTAACTTTCTGTGTACAAGTTAAATCAACAGATTCTTATGCATTAGATGTCATAGGTTCTTTTTGTTGATTTGCCTTTTTTTTTAATAAATAAATGTGCTCAATAAGACCACCACATACAGTCAGCCTTCTTTGTCATTTTTTCTGTGTCAAAGGGTGCTCATGTAATTTTTTGGAATTTTTTTCCTTGGGTAGTAAAATTTTACCTGTCTTTTGGAACAATAGATAGTTCATGGTCTATTCATAACTTATTTTAGTATTGCGTTTATTATCAGCAGTTACATAGTCTCTCCGTTGGATTCCAGTACCTAATGTAGTTACTGTTGTCAATTGGTTTATACTCCGTTACCTTCTGAGAAATATGACTAATAACTTTTCAAGGCACGATCTCTTTACAGCAGAATACTCTCTTTCGAACCAAAATATTTGTTGGAAACTGTAGTCTTGTACCTGCTAAACTATCTCCAATGTTAATCTGATAAGCAAATGTGTTTCAATATCTAAAAGTTTTACTATTTCCATGAGTACATAAAAGCATGTTTCATGGCTTTTTGCCCCTCCAAACTGCTTTTCTTAACTTGACACAATAATTTTTTTCAACAATTCTAACGATTAAGTGAATTCGACACAGTTGGTTTCAAGATGACAAGTAAGAAAAGTAACAGATCTACAGTCACATCATGCACTGCTCTGCATATGGAATGGGACAGGATTTCTTGCCCTATTTGTATGGAGCAACCCCACAATGCTGTTTTACTTATATGCAGCTCATACAAGAATGGCTGCAGATGTTACATTTGTAACACAAGCCATCGACACTCTAATTGCCTTGACCGGTTCAGAAAAATGAATGGTGATAGTAAGGTCCGTGCTTCACACTCAACCTATTCGGTGCTTTCAAACTCCAATATCAGAACTGTCCAACCAAGAGCTCACTATGATATCATTTCCAGACGTTCAAGAAGCCCAAGACTTGAAAGATATGTTGATAATGAAGCGTCTTATCGTTCCAATGTAAACAATGGTCAAAATCCAGATGGAATATCTAGATCTGAGCCTGAGTTTGCTAACTATCAAGAATATGAAAACCCAGCCTTATCTATAGAAGGAAACATTGTAATAGGGGAATGTCATGATGCTATGCAAAGTTCTGCTGAAGTGAAATGTCCTCTCTGTAGAGGGTCTGTATCTGGCTGGATCCCTGCTGGTGATGTGAGACAGTATCTGGACAGGAAGTTGAGAACTTGCTCCCATGATTCTTGCAAATTTGTTGGAACCTATGAGCAGCTGCGCGAACATGCTAGGAATACTCACTTGCTTACAAAGCCTGCCCATGTAGATCTGTCAAGGAAGAGAACTTGGGATCGCATTGAGCGTGAGCAGGAGGTTGGTGATGTCATTAGCGCAATCAGGTCCCAGATACCTGGGGCAATAATAGTTGGTGATTATGTTATTGAGACTAGAGATGACATGTCCCCAGACATAGACTCTGGTGATGAAAGTAGTGAAGAGTGGTGGTCAGATAGAGGTGATGTTGAATCACCAGGTAGCAGACTTGATTCCCCAAGTGTGTGGCCAAATGATACGCTAGGATCACCTAGCATTTGGCCAGACGAAAGACGTAATTTGCCAAGGCATCTGCCACAGAACAACAGAGTTTCACCCAGGCTTTCGTTCAGCAACAGGCGTAGCTTCCATTCAGATTGGCAGGGGATACGACAACCAAGGACACAGTCTGCTGCGACGGGGCTTCTCAAATAGCCACCCTGGACATCGCAGCAATTATCGTGGCTATCGTCGCACGCTCCTGGATCGGTCATATACTGGAACCCGAGAACCAGGCAGGAGCATAGATCCATCGATGGAGCCAAGAAGGCGGCAGCGGCTGCGGTACACGAACAGAAGCCACTACTGATTGAAACAATAGTAGTTCTGTAGAAATTCATTGGTGGTTGTGGTTCCACCCAAGCTATCTTTGTAAATACAAATGTCCAAGACTACATTTTTTTCTTTAGTTTATTTAATATGTGTATTATGTGAAACAATCTATCCCAGGTGCAAAAGGCATTCCTCTTTAATGTTATTGACTGTGTCTTGTCACTGCATTTCTTTGGCTGCTTGTCTCAGTTTGTTACACCTGCACATGATTGGATTGGGTTTACATGCATACAATTTTTTATACCTGCCTGCGTTTGAGGTACACATTTGTTCATCCTCTCAAGCTTGTTTGAGGACAAATGTGTCCATCCTCGCATATGTATTTGTAATTTGGACTTTGTACCAAGTTGGTGATCGATCTTCGTTGTGAAGTTTAATTGTTCATGATGTTTCTTACAAATGTGGCCCATAAGTGAATTGTTCGTTCACACATCCTTAATTATCTGAAAGTGAATGATGGCAGCAGATCTCATCAGTATCGTAAAATAAATTGCAATGATCTGACATAGGATTGGTAGTGTGTGTGTTTTTTGTTTAACTCAGAGCAAAAACAAAAAGAAAGAAAAAAGAAAAAAAACCTCAAAGAAACAAACATTTGGTAACAGATTTGTCTTCAGAAATTCTAAACCCCACTTTTTTACGCCTCCTTTTGATTGTTGCTTCTGAACGTTGCTTGACTTTCAGCTTTGCAAGCCTCGATCATGCTTTCACCCAGTCTGTTTTGGTAACAAAGTTTCTTGCACGAGTGGATGAACGCTTCTTTCAGTTGAAGGTGGCAAGTGGCAGCGCATCGTTGGACCGCTGGCGATGAGAATCTGAGAGGCACACGCGTTTGCCGCTGCCGGCGCGAGCTGACCTTGCCTGCATCTATTGCGTGGGCTGAGCCTGTATTGCATGCTGAAGCAGCTGAAAGGTGCCTTGTTAGCTTCTATTTGTTCCAAGTCCGTGCAGGGACGCGTCAGTGAGCCAACTGCTGAGGGCAGCAATGCAAAACGATCTGGATAAGTCTTTGTAAGATCTAATATTAGTATAGTAGGTGGATATATAGTTGTTTACGCAATGTCCTCTCAGTTTGGCTACTCCAGAGCTGATGATATGATAGCACAACTTGAAGGAAAAAAAGAAGAAGAGCAGCTAGCTGATACTACTATGAAAATGGGAAGAGAGTTATCATGAAGCTATCTTTTCACAATAGGCCAGAATGCCAGATCAAGCAAATGGATGTTTTGCCACGGCATCCCAAGTTTGTTCTCAGTTTCTGATTGGCCATGTGCAGTTTTGTACATTGGATGGGACCCCGCCAAGCATTAGTGTGGTTCTTTTTTTTAAGAAAAAAATAGCTACTATGTTTTTTCTCATTTTTTGTTTGGAAATGTAGACATCGGATGGCCACCCCGCGAAGCATTATTGTGGTTCTTTTTCAAGAATCGCTACTAGTTATAAGCTCCATCTGGATCATTTGTACTAGATAGGAAATATCTTGAGATTTCAAACGTTTAATACATAATACAAACACTCATATCTGAATCCAAATGTTTATAGTTAGGGCTTTCAGTTTAATTTGGATTTAAAATATTTGCACCGAGAGCTTCGAAGATCAATACTTCTATTTCGAATTACGAAATTTCAATTTGGCTTTCGCAAGTTTCATACGGTAAGAATCCAATTTAATTTATTTTCTCAAAAACGACATCCCATTATAATTTTTCATTAGGATATTTCAGATCCTAGCGGACATTTCGACATGAACACACGAAACCACCGTTTACAAGTTCTTCCCGTGATCGACCGGCAGCACGGGCACGGCGTGGCTCCTCTAGCTCGTCCCGGAGCCCGGGCAAAAGGTGACCTGGTAGTCCACGCCGCCGTTGCAGGTGAAGGTGCTGCTCCCGTCGTCGTACGCGTAGCTGTAGGCCTGCGGGCACTGCGCCTTGAACAGCCTCGAGTACCCGCTCGGCTTGCACGTCGCCGGGGACGCGAACCGCCCGCGGCAGCAGTACTCGTCGGTGCCGAACGCCAGGCACGCGCTCTTGCAGCCCACCACCGTGCCGCCGCCAGCTCGCTCGGGCACACCCGGTTGATGCCCGCCGGGCACGACGCCCGCTGGCACCGCCCGCCGGCCGCGGGCTCGATGTCCACGGGCAGGTTGAAGCCGTCGACGTTGCTCACGTCGTAGAAGTCCCTGGCGCCGCCGCCGAGGGTGAACTCCGCCAGCGTGGCCGGCGGGGCGCCGCCGGCGCCGCCTCACGCGACCTGCCCCGTCCCGCAGTCCCCGGACTCGCAGGAGGAGCGCGCGCCGCCTGGCGCCGTGGCGGTGCAGCGGTAGCGGCCCCACACCCGGCCCGACCACGTGGCGCCCACGCCGGGGAAGGAGACGGAGGCGCCCGGCGCCAGGGCGAAGCCGGTGGTCGGGAACGCGGGGCCGCTGGAGGTCAGCGTCGCCGGCCAGACGGTCTCCGGGCAGTTGTTGCGGAAGGTGAACGTCACCGCCGCCGCACCTGTCCGGTGTAAAAGAAAGAACGGCGTGTCAAGATACGGATTTGATCATCACTTGCATCTCCACCGTTGCCGCAGATGCCCACAATGTAGGTCGAAGATGTCAGTTAGACAAACTTCATGGATCATCCGTTGATCCGTATTTCATCATCAATAAGATCTTCTTGAGAAACTTTTTGGATGGGTTGATCTCCATTATTGTGCCAACCAATTTGGCAAATCTATCTACACTGCTTGTACTTGTTACATGCATTGTGGATCTTGCTTTCCCATCTAATTTCCCCCTCTTGATAAACCTAGCAGCTCGCTTGCTATCTTTGGACACTGCATTGTCACATGAAACTTACACTGCGTGTCACTTCTTTCCTTCAAGTGAGTATCAAAGAAGTTGGATCTGGGCTGTTGTTTCTTGTTTCTTAATAGCAGTGCAAACACAAAGAGGAGTAAACATAACTGGAATTACAATTGTCATTTTTGTATTACAGGGTTGCTTTCTTGTATACAAAACAAAACATGAAAATGGAAACATGCGAAATATTATATATCATAAAGAGAACAGATGGATGCATGCGTGCACACTTGAGCAACCAACATTAACAGCATGCGCTTATCATGCATGAGTGTTCGAGTCTGCTAATGATCAGCTTTGGCTCACGACCTTTCGTACTAAATACAGTCTTGCTTGCTGATCTAATTCACAAAGGTGCGACGAAGAAGACGATGTCACGGCCCCACAAAATGCTCTGCGCATATGAACAAAGTTAATTTGAAAGGAAAAGAGCTAGTAGAAGGTCTATAGCGCGCATTTTTCCGAGTTCATGACCAGAAACTGAACTCTGGTCTCCAACTAGCTGCAGAACGTGTTGCGTGTACGCTAAAACGTGTACTGATTGCATGTTGTTGAAGCTAAACAATGCTGGTATCTACTAGCTACTAGCATGGATGCCACATCACCCTCTGGTTTGTCACTAACTTGCCATAGGATAGGAGAGGCGCCCAAGTCAAGCCTGCTGGCAGGACATCTCATTGCGGCTATGCTGCATACATACAGTCCACCTAATAACCGTGTTTCAGCATACGATGGCACACGCATCAGATTCTGTTTTAGAGTCACGAGAACCACAACAAAATCGATCACAACCAAACCTAACTACGCTGCCTGTCGCCTAAATTTTTATTTGATCTTCCTGCCAGTGGTGCGGGCACCAGGCTAGCTAGAGCAGATATTCGATTGCAGTTTCAGGCTTTCAGCCAAGTATGGTAGTTCTGAAAGCTGACCATGCATTCCTCCCGCTTTCTGATAGGAGAACAGAGTAGGAAGATGGCTCTGCTGTCCATAGTATTGGTGATTGTATTCAGTGATTTAATTGCAAGGTAATGGGCACAGCAGGAACGAAGCTGAATGTGCAAGTGCTCGTCAACAAACCTTGGTGTACACTCAATGTTGCCTTGCCAATGTCAGTCATTTTTGCTGAGCCTCAACACGGGGTACGGTCTTTGCTCTAACTGGATTATGTGTGGGCCCAAGATTCAAGAATTCGAAGTGTTGCATGATTAATTCTTTCAAATGATGCCCTCATAATCGTTTGCTTGGTAACCATTTTTTCCGCGAATATTAAGAGTCACACACGCGGATGCTAGTGAACTCGTCGCAGAAGGCTATCCGTCCGTCGCTGCAGGTGGGCCCCACACCACAGTTCATCTTCCTCCTCGCGACATCCACCGGATTCGGGGAGGGAGCCTACGGGTGTGCGGAATCCGGCACGGCCGGACGTAGAAGGAGGAGGGGGGTGGGGCAGGGAGGCCCAGCGGCGGTGACGGGTTGAGGCGGCGGGAGCCGCCGGCCGCCGGTGGTCGGAAAGATAACTGGTGGGTCGAGACACCGGACTGGGGAGCGCAAGAAGCCATCAGAGGCGGTTGGTTGGCGGAGGCTCCCACCGCCGGAGACTGAGGTGGCGGCGAGCTGCTTGTGGGCCTTCTACGACGTGCTCGCTCGCAGTCGCACCTGCGATCCCGAGCAGCCCCCATTTTTTTACACTAATGATAGGGGTTGCGCGCGCTGGTGGTATCCCGCGCATCGCACAAGCACCCTGCCGGCCCAAATTGCGAATACACACGATCATGAAGGGATGCAACATTATTGGTGGTTTCTTCTTTTATTTTTCTTCATCCATTCATTTGAAACAATTATTCCATAAGGCGGAATATCTTTTTATTATGTTGGAATAATTATTCTAGAAAGCAGAACATTTTTTTATTACGTTGGAACAATTGTTCCAGCTTCAGAAAAAATTATTCCGTGTTAAAAAAATATTCCACCAAAAAATTATCTAAATGTATTCAAGTGGGATCTTGTTACGAAGATTTCGTTGCAAGAAACACGTTGGTTCAGTCAGATTTTGATTTAGATATACAATTTGAGAAATATAAATTTTTTTCTTATTTTATTTTTTGTTAGGCCACGTCCCCAGCCCATTATCATTTATATGATACCTTGAGTTCTAGTCACATGGTACGTCACTCCTACAAACCCCCCATTTTTTTAGCCAGCCCAATGGTCACCAATCTGCTGCAGAGCCCAGCAGGCCCGGCAGGGAATATCCCCGGTTCGTGCGGTTACTGTACCAGTCCATGGAGGCCCACATTGAGGTCCGGCCTGCGAATCAGATTGTGTAGAAGAAATGAGTCCATATGGACTGATGGGCCTAGCTCAAATTCTGCATCTGGAGGATCTGCCCGCCCACCACCATCGTCTTGGTCCTGCGGTCCTGCCGTAGTCGCCGGTCGGTGTGGATGTGGAGGTCCTGGTCCGAGGTGAAGAGCTACTTGTTGTCGAACGCGTTGGGCGTCCGGATGATGTCGTTCACCGTCATGCTGCCCGTGCTTCCTGCTCGCTCGCTCTACTGGCCCGGGCAGGATGGAGGCGTGAGGCGTCGCAGCCCTGCACGGAGCAAGCAGCCCCGGCGGCGAGGCCGCCGATGTCCTTGCGCACAGCGTCCTGCAGGAAGGCGAAGACGATGGACTCCGCCTACGGGGCAGCTGTGGTGGCAAGCAGGGAGCTGGCCGCCGGCGCGACGAGCAGCATCGCAGTATCGCACTGGTGGTCGGATGATACGGGAATGGATTGGATTTTCAAGTTGGGGTGGTAACGGATCGGCACTAGTGGTCTCTTCGCAATCTAACTTGGTTTTTATATAACTTGATTTTTATATATTTTTAGTTCAAAATTATATAAGATTAGAGCCCGATTCTTCTAGGATCTAATTTTTCAAGGCTCTTTACCACCCCCGTGTGCAACTCCTATGTATGCATTGGGAGATGAGGAAGATGGAGGGACCGAGCTGCATCTTCTCTTAGTGTACTGTACTGTACTCAGTACTTAGGAAAGGATGGGCCCTGCTAATCTATCCTGCCAACTGCTAGAATAAATATTGCTGTCAAGTGGACCATCGAATGAATTTCACCACAATAGCCAAGCTAATTTTTACTCGCCTAAAATTTTCCATCACCTGGACGATCACCTAAAGTTTCAATTACAGAGCAAAGCTGCAATTCTATTTGGGTTGTCTGATGTTGATCTTGTTCTTGGCCAGAAAAAGAATCGCAATCCCCAAAAGACATGCATTGTTAAAAACTGCAAATCGAGAAACTGCAACTAAATCACAGCGAAATATGTCAAATCACACCAAGCAATGCAAGATAAAATTTTTTGGTGTAACAAGAAAACTTTATCACAATCCATGCTAACATTAAGCAAACTGATTAAACCGGCATAAATCCATGACACTGGTGGTACAACACCATAAGTAAGTCTGAAAATAAAGAGTGATGATAAAGTTCTGAGAAACAGTAAAGCAACATCTAGGAGGTGATCCATCCGAAACCATGTCCATGGACGAACCAGCATACGAGCCCGGCGCAAAGCCTAGAGCACGATTGATTCCTTCCCCCAGTCGGTTCCACTGCAGATGCTCACCCAAGCGATGCATAAAGGAAATCACAGTCTAAATTTTATTCTCTCCACCACTCTCAAATGCCGGAAGCATTCGACATGGAGCACGTCCGACGCATCAAGCTGGGAGGACGATCTCGGCCTCGACGGCGTTCTTGATCTTCTCCATCACATGGCACATCAGCTTCCCGACGTCATCAAAGGCCCCTGCTGCGGTGTCCGGCAGGGGGCCGGGCAGCAGCACCTGGTAGGCCATGGTCACCAGAGACCCCCCGGTGTCGTTGCGGAGGACGGGAGCACTGGAGGAGGTGCTCGGAGCAGGGCTCGGAGCGTGGCAAGCCTTGCCGCGGCCGTCCGGGAGGATGGCGAATCCAGATGGCGTGGGGAAGTCGGAGGCGCCGTCGCCGCCGCCCATGGCAGCATCCATGGCCTCCTCCCCAATAGGAGTGTACACCACCAGGGAGCCCGATGCGTCGGTGCGCGCGTCCTGCAGGATCAGCGTCCTGTCGTTGGTTCCATCAGTCTTCTGCAAGAAAAAAAGAATAGTATCATTAAGTGTTTGAAGAAACAAATGGAAAGTTGCTAATCCCTCTTTTATTCCAAAATATGATGTCTTTTATTCCAAAATCTGTTTATGCAACTTTCCAGCATATTTGAATGAAATTGTGACCTAAAAAATGACTAAAAGTAGTTCAACAAAGTTTATTTCTACTGAATTTCCCTAATCATGTTCCGAAGCAATTTTATTTTATAAGTGCTGATTTAGCAAGGTGGAAGTGTCAGGAAATATTAAAAGCTGCAAACTTACATTGGAGGAGAGGATGGAGGTGACATTGCCTGCGAGGTAGCCCATGGAAACAGAGCTCATCTCCTCCACCACGGCACCATTGGTGTGGACGAAATCCCACTCGCCACGGCGCTGCTCATTGCGGAGGTAGTCGAACACGCGCTCCGGCGGAGTGCCGGGCAGCCACAGTGTGGTGGTGGCACTCAGGAACCAGCTCGCCGGCTCTCCGGCCACACTGCTGCCAGCTTTCTCCCAGGTCACCATGCGCACAGCTACATCAAACCTCTCAACGCCGGTGCCTATGCTGCCAAACCAGTCGTTGATGCTGCTCGTTGCCTGACTCTGAGCGATGGGCCCGGAGACAGTCGCGTAGAAGCTCGCCATCATCTGCTGCGCCAGCTTTAGCATGCCAGCTGCTTCTGCTGCTGCACAATTTACAGAATGACAGAGAACACAAAAAACTGTTAATAAAATGCAGATAAGAAAGCTGCATATGCATTCTCCACCCAGCTCCGCGTTGTTGTTGACTAACCTGTGTTGTTGTTTCCTGGATAAAGGCTGGAGTGCAAAGCAGTGGCGTATTCACGCTGCCTCTGGAGTGAAGTGAGCCAGCGGCACGCTCCCAGGGCTTTCCCGTTGAGGAACAATGGTTTGAACACTGTCGGCATGGTGGTCTCGTCGTACTCGGCATGAACAATCCATGTGACCTGGAATGTACAGATATAATCCAATGTTGTGAATGCACATCCTTTGCAACATGTACACAAGTAGCTATATGAATGCCACATGTTTCTTAAACTATCCAAAATTAGTATCTAATTGTGACAGGAGTACCTTGCAGTAGCCATTGCTTATGTCCTCAAGGAGGCAGCCGGACGGCAGCAGCCTGCAGCCCATGTACCTAGCCGGCAAATAAGCCGGCAAAACTTCTTGTCCAAAGATGCCATCAACAGAAACGTCCATCACAGCCCACTGCCTCTCAGCAACCAGTTTGCTGTACCTCAAAATGTTCACGGTGCGGTTCGGCACGCGTGGCGACTGCACCCACATCTCGGCATTCATCTGCAGGTGCTCCACACAACCAATCAAGATCGTTGGTCACGGGTGTTCGATCAAGATTAACCACTGAACCACAGAATACTTATGTCTGAATGCATGTACTCACCAGCTGAATCTGCCCATCAGCGAAACTACCGGTGGATACAACATCACCGGCTACCACACTTGCCACAACCCCAGGGAACGTCTCGGACCAGCGAGCCTGCAAAACAACAAAGGCACACGCACAAGGAGTCAAGGACACATGAAAAGCCCAGACTAGTGTGTGTTGCTGAAGAAATGGAGCAGATAGGTACCGTGTCCATGAAGATGACGACGAGCTCAGCAGCGCTGCCCCAAACCATGGCGGTGTCCCTGGTGGCCTCCACGGCGAACCCCTCGGGACGGAGCCTGAACAAGGCCGGGGAAAATTTGGCACGATACTCCACATGGTTCAGCATCTCGCCACCGTCTGCTGCAGGAAGCCACATCGGCTCCCCCTTGGTTGCGAGCACCAGGAACTGCTCCATGGATGCCTCCGCGTGGCGGAGAAGCGCTTCACGATCAGCTTCGCTGCTGCTGCTGATCCACGGCGCAGGTTGGGTGAAAGCGGAATCACGGATGATCTTGCTGTGGATGGCAAAAGCACGCAGGAATTCATCCTTGAGCCTTGCGTTCTTGGTGAGCAACTGCTGCTTCTCCAATAATGGATTGAAGGGCAGAGTCTTGCCACAACATGTGACACATGTCTGGGTCAGTATAGCCTTACGGAGTGACCGGTTCTCTGCCTTCAATGAAGCATTCGCTTGCTGAAACTGTTGGTTTTGCTCCTGCTGGTCCTTCTTCTGCAAACATTGATTGGAAGAAACAGAAATTCTTTTCAAAAGGAAACATGAACTTGGCAAAAAAATGAACTTGGAACAAGATTTATGGGGGCAGGCTGTGCACGAAACAGCTGCTAATATAACATCAATGTGTCATGGTGGAGAGAAAGATACACTACCTTCACTTGGGAGCGTCTGTTTTGGAACCAGAACTTCACCAGTTTTGGCTCCAAACCAATCATTGTGCCAAATGCCTGCATTGCCTCGGGATCCGGGTGAGTACACTGCTCATACGCACTGCATAAGGTTAGAAGCAGATAAGGTCAGGCACATTCTTCAGATCAAAAGGCAGTGAATGATTCGTTTTCAGTTGCGGTGTCTTACGCCATGAGTTCTTGAATCTGCTGTGGTGTGTGGCGCTTCACACGCTTTTTTGACGGCTTGCTGCGCCTATTAGGAACGTAGTCCTCGTCTTCAGGATCGGTGTGGGCAGGGTCCTCGTCTCCCAAGATGTCATCAATTGCATCCTCATCGTTGTTCCATAGCTGCGGGATGGGCTCATTGAGGTCCAGATGTCCGTTCTTGTTGGCTTGCTGACCCCCTTTCTCCATGGTGACCTTGTAACCAAAAAAAAGAAAGGGAGTGGCAGTGAGAAATAACATAGCCTGGAAAAAATGGTACAAACTTTGGAGAACTACAGCATCTGTAGTAAAAAGTAGCCATTAATGGTAAGAAGTGAACAACAAACACAAATATATAGAACAAATAAATGTACACTGTACAAAGTTCTGCAGGACTAACTGAAGTCCATTCTTTCGCAAGCTATTTAGGTAGAAAGAAATATAAATTAAGATCAACACACAATCAACACGGAAAATGCATGGCTTTACGTGCTGTATCACTATGAGGCTGTGAACCCAGTACCACTACGACACTGAAATTTTAGAAGAAGTTATTTCCGCAACTCACATCGATGGCGAATGGAGAATTGAAAAATAAAATAGGTACAACACTAGGGTCTAGGGGTAAACGCGTCATATGTTAGCCTACATCGCGTTTGCCGTACAGCCGGGCGTCGGCGGTGCCAATGGCCTTCGAAATGCATCGGGAGGGCATTTGGGTGGACGGAGCCATGGAGGGATGTACCGATGCGGCGGCGGCTGGGGGAGTGAGCACCAGAGTATGGATCCATGCATGGAGGCTAGGATGGAGCAGTGCACAACACCGAGGGCTTGGATGGCTACGGGCGCCTAGGGTTTAAACGGCGGCAAAACTGCTACTTGGAGCTTCCGATCATCGGATGGAACGAGCAATGCTCGGGGAACGAATGATTGGAAGTTGGCTCCGTGAAGGGGCTCGATGTGGGCCTATCTTAGACTAGTATGAGATCACTTATGGCCTCTTTTAGGGGATGGGCTAGGAATTTCATTACCCCAGCTGGATCTGGCAAAAACAGCTGTGGGTAGTCAGATATTTCTGGTGGGCCGTGGTAAATGGGCTAAGTAGGATGGAATATGGAAACTCTGTTTCTTTTATCACAAAATAAGGTTCAAGTTTCTTTTAGCCCCCTCGACCCTGAGCTACATTTGTGTATATCACTCTTCCGGTGCGCTTGAGCTCTAGTTGTGTACAAAGGCATCTGGCTACTCACAGCTATTAAAGAACAAGCACAACCTAACAAAAATGCTAAAACTTAAATACGTTACAAAAGAGACAAACTAGACACTGCCTTAAGTTTTTTGGCCCCAAGGTTTAGGGCCTATGTGTATGCTAAACGTGCGCACCGCAAAAAAGATTCTCTGCATTCCTGCTACAAATCTAATCCCTTGCAGACCTACTCTGATAGATGACATGTATCTCATCTCTTCAGTCTCAACCATCCCTTGATTTCTTACTCCGGGAATGGTCGAGATTGACAAAATAAGGCGCGTTGCATCCATCGAGGTGTGGCTACACGGGTTGGATTCGCAAACAGATGCATATAATTTTTGTTCCTCATGGACGACCTAGCAAAGCAATCTTTCTCACATGGCAATCTTTCCCCTCCTCACACACGGAATAAAACTATAACAATGCAAAGAAAAACATACGAAGCTTGATTGTAGTACCTTCCGTTGATGAGATTCCGAAGATACGAAAACACTGAAGGCGCGTCACAAAGAGGCGACGGGAAGTATAAGGATGCGGAGCACAAGCAACCAGGCCTATTTATAACATCTTGAGTTGTGCATATTACAAAAACACCCTATCACTATTAAATAGGTTGGATCCAACTGTTAACTAATAAATGTTCTTGTGTCCAATATTGTCATTTTCGTATGAATACATCGATATCTTGATACTATTCTAGGATATCATTAATGTATGCCAGAATAAATAGTGATATTCCATATTATATAATGCACTAACAATAAATGTTGCATGCTACCAAATATTTGAAGTGACGTGAGCGGGAAACTCAAATTTCTATTATGTAATTGACGTGGGATATTTTTGTGATGTACTTTTCCCAAATCTTCTCTCTTTATTCATTCTATTCGTGGCATCAGAGCAGATTCATCTCCTAAACCTCTACACCATCTGCTACCCATTGTGCGTTGTTGCTTCTCTCACACTCAGCAATTGCTGACCTTACCACTCCATGGGTTTATTGATGCTCCCACCTTATCGACCTGGCCAACACACCACCAGATCTGCCAATACTTATGTGGCTCATATCTTTCAATCTTTAGTGGCCACCATTATTAATGACACCTTCATTAGGATGCATGAGATGGTGATCCTCAACTCCAAGTTGATTAACTTCATCAAGTGGTAGACATACTTTAGGCCACCTAGTGCAACTTCGGTCTCGTCTCCCACGTGAATAGCTTTGTTCTGATACCTAGACAATCCTAGATTGGCTTAGGTAGATAATTTTGGACACAACGCTACGCACATGTAATCTCTTCACCGCCAACAATAACACAAGCACCATCTACACGCGCAAGCAGATCTACTCCGAGATGCAAGGCGATCTTTCAATTACTAAATAATTTCAATGGATCAAGACAACCTCCAAAACTTTTTTGTTATGTTAACCATGTGATTCAAGATGACTTACTCATCCGCAACGCCATGTGTGGCTTGAATTGTCATTACAAGAATACCATCAACATGACGGCCTCTTCTGAGCCCATAGCATCCTGCACCAAGTCTTAAGACCTCCTCCCCTATGAAATAGCTAAGCGTATGAAAGTCGACCTCTCCGCCATTGCCCTTCTCATGTCGGTGCCATTGTGCCATGGAGGCTCAACTAGTCTACTTGCAGTTTGTCCAATGACTATACCCCCATCACCAACTCCAGGCATTGCCACGATAATAAAAATGTCCTTGCAATAGTAAGAAGGGCGTCTAGGCCGAATTCCTCCTCAACACGCGACTTGTGGGTCCGATGCCTACTAGTTTTGTGGATCAGCATGACCCATGGGGCTAATTCATGTCGATCCCACTCGGCCAAACTTGGCTAGGGTTTGGGTGCCTTGAAATTCTCGGTTACCACCTAGCGCATGCGCACGCTTGAGTGTAGGAAATGATATTTTGCACCTGTCCAAGCCTCATCCCCCAACCATGGGCAACAATAGGTCTAAGCCTCCCTAATCATAGCTCTCAATACTATGCAATTCCCGTCATGGTTGGTTGTCATCGACACTGCCTCCACATACCACAAGGCTTTAGCCTTAATTTTGGCTTGCCATATGGCTTAGTTTACGATGAGTAGGAGCTGACACAAAGTAGTTTGCATGTAGTCCAAGATTTTGATACTAGGTACTTCTAAATCAATATAGACCCAAAACCATGTGTCATATTTACGAACTATTTGCACCAAAATCCACACATCATGACCTGAATTGACAATGTTTTGTTAAAAATAAATTTAGTTACACATAGGGCCCCTTATACTTATGGTTTTGCTACTATCCAAATGCCAGATCTTTTAAAGGATCTAGATGTTACCTAGAGGGGTGAATAGTTATTTCTGCAAAATTTAGCTCATGGCCAAATTAAATTACTAGGCAATCTGGTTAGCCACCAGGTGCTGTATAATAGGTCTAGAGGATCCCATCATGAGCTGGATGATCCGGTCATAGAGGGAATAATGCACAAATCAAACATTTGAACGTATTCTAGCGAAATTTGCTTGTTACCAAGGTTGAGAAATAAACTAGAGAGACCTCTCCATTGTTCACCTACAACCAAATACTCACCAACAAGTAGAGTAGGATAAACCACTCAGAAGTTAACAAGAACAATAATGAAGACAAATAAGCACATGAAAACAAAACATTGTTAAGAAGTTCATATCCATAAAGGAACATATGCCTTCATTAAGGAGTTCACTATTGTGAGCCTTATGCCTAATAGAATAATCCACAACAGTACTTATACCAGTATGACTTTCACTCGAAAGTATTCCAAAGTATTGGTTTACATAGGAAATGAGGAGTGTACTGATCCATAAGCTAATTTGTCTAGGGTTAAGTAATGATAGAAAGAGAAAGATTTTATGGGTAGAGAGGATCTCCTGGGTTCCACGTAGTTTTCTATCTAGTTAGATAGTTTATTCATATCTTATCTACTTCTACCTTGTTCGGGTATCGCCACACCACAAGCCAAGGAGAAGCTTGCAACTATAATGACATAATGATTTAAGGTCTTTATGTACCAACCTGAATGTAGTGAATTGCAAAGGATAGATAGGATGTTGCCATATGCTACCTACCACACAGTCTATGGGACTGGGTGCATTCCTTGTTAAACTGCAGTCTAGTACTCACATCCAGAACTTAAGATACAAGCAATCACAAAAGATAAAAGCATAAGCTATATATACACAAACTAAGAACCTACACATAAAAGATAGATAAGAACTGAATTTATTATTTAACTAGAAAAATAAGATTATAATGTTATCCGTCATAGAGTGAAGACATTACTCTCGGTGGAGCTCAATCCTCAAGGCACAAAGTGGAATAATAAGGGCCTACATCTCATACTCCTCCCTCGAATTCTCTACCTCTCACTCTCTCTTTATTTCTAATCTCTGCAGCGCTTCACCTTGCCTTTGGTCTTTCTCTGTGTGTTTGCATATGAGGCGAGATGCTCTAATAGCTTAGATAGGTTGGTGAAGTGAAGGGGGTACTTGTAGACAAAGGGGAGAGGTGGTGTGTACATACTCTGATGAATACAACTCTTGGGGCTAGCGGTCCACCATGGCTACAACCACGTAGGATGACCATGATGTCTAGGATCTAGCCTAAGTCATCTCCTAGGTTACCTCGAAACTTTGCAGTGGCCCTCATGTCCTTATGATGTGTGTCCCTCAGTTTCATCAGCATCTGGTGAACGGATGAAAATTTTAATCAAGGTGGGGGTATTTATACCTTGAGGAGACCGTGGTAGAAATAGAATGCCATTCATAGGAGATTAAGGGTGAGACCTGATCTATATCAAAAATAAAAAGAAAAATAAAAATAAAGGTTTGACCTGAAATATGGGAAACCATTGATCGGCTAGCCTAGCCCCAACTAGTCGGCCTAGCAACTAGCTCAACTCACCTCCCTTTTTTCCCACATGCAAAGAAGCCCAATCATAGCCTTGGATCCAGAGGATGACAAGTAGAAGGTCGGGATGACTCAAACATGGATTGGACATCCCCTAAACCGACTTTCAACCGCTTCAAACGACATACTATACAACCACTTGTAACAACTACCAACCACCATTTGGAGTATATCTACACCATCCACAAGCAAAGGCGGTCTATCCATCTGGCTTGGTCTAGGCCGGCCAACCTACCATCCTGATAAAATTGCACGCGCTTCCTTGGACACTATGTTGGTGTTTTACCGCCACGCCCACCGAGGTGGTGAGTTTGTAGGTAGGGTGTCGCCAAGATTAGGAACTTGAAGGTGCAAGGAACACAAAGTTTAGACAGGTTCGGGCCACCGAGAGCGTAATACCCTACGTCCTGTGTGGTTTGTATTGCCTTAGGTGGTGATCGGGTGATCTCCTGGGTGATCTGTTGCACGAGGCACGAGTTGTCCCTCATGCTCCTTCTTGAGAAGGGTCCCTGTCCGCCCTTATATAGTCTGGGGGGTCAGAGTTACATGGAAGTCCAAGTTGGATACGAGCCCTAGAGTCCTACCCGAGTGGTTTTCAGGTAGTTTACTATTGTCTCCGACTAGTTTTACTACTGAATGAGTAGTTCTACTACTCTATGAGTAGTTACAACTGGTGTAGGGCGTGGGCCATACCCCATCCCTTATCCTGTAAGATGTAGGCCATATGCGCAGTCCCGTAGACCCGGATCTGACACACTATGCAATTGACCATGGTGGAGTGAACTCTGGAGCATCCATTGAGAAAAAGCGGTGATCCAAAGACCAACCGGCACCCACACCTTCCCCAAACGTTGCAACTACCATGCCTACTAGCTCTCCGCTCCTCCTACGGTGTAAAAATGAGTGCATCCGACACATGCAACCGATATCGATTCACACCATCTGTTGGATGGGGGTGCGCCTTAGGCCATCACCTAAGGTTAGAGACCTTTTTGTACAAAAGAGGCTAAGTTATGAGGTCTAAGGGCTTGTTTATAAGGTCTAGGGATTTAGTTGCAACGTTTAGGGACCTGTTTGTAAGATCTAGGAATTCCTTTGAAAATTCTAGGGACCTACTTGTAATATTTGCCCCCACCAATGGAATAAATATAAACAACCACCTCCTCCTCCCTATAAATAGAGCCCTAGGGCTTGGAGGAGAGAACTTTGGCCCATTTGCTCACTTGCTCACTTGGCTTGCTCTCCCTCTAGCTATATCACTCTAAGGTTATTTAGTTGAGTTTGAGCTCCCTTTCTCCTAATTTGTTTGGTTTCGGCTCGTCGGAGCTCAACAGTGGTGCCCACCGTGATTTTCGCACGAAATAAAAGTTTAGGATGATACCACCGAAAAAAGGGAGCAGAGCAAAGCATATGAGCGAAGTAAGAAAGCATAGGACGATTGCACAAAGCGGTACGTCGATTTGATCGAAGCTTCGGCCAACGTCATCAGCTCGCACGTCGTCACCTTCGCTCAACAGCAACAGTGCAAAAAACAAATGCATCGGCCTAGGTTCCCGGTGCTTTCCGATCGAAGCTGCGTATTCATGGTCCAGGACCAGTCAGCGAAACAGCAAGCGGTTCTTTCTGCAAATCATGACCGAAGGTGAAGGCCACATGGAGCATGGGACAGCAGCGCGGAGCATGGCTGCCTCCTGCCAGTGGCAAGCAGAGTCAGACAAGTCAACTACGACAAGCTAACTAGCGAGCTTCGATGGCGGCAGAGTGGTTCCGAAGTGGCGGCACGCGCGAACGAGCCGTGCAGCGGCATCCTTCGCGGGCCTTTTGGTCCTTCGCGGCAGTGCGGCACCCTCGGCCGCTCGCCACTCGGCGGCTCCACCAGCACTGCAGGACTGCGAGCCGCGGCAGGAAGGCGTATTCTCACCGTCATTTGCAAATTGCAAGCATCGACCCACCAATGGAGAAGCTACAAGCCAGCAAGAAAGAATCGAAGGTGCCAGGCAAAGATTGCAGCTGCGCTACCAGCGGAGGACATCCGCCCACCTGCCACCTCGTTACCTCCGCACAAGACTAGCTGTTACGACTAACTATTATCAGCTAATCTGGTTTCTCTTGCGGAGGTCCCAGACAAGATACAAACCATGGGCTTCTCGACGCCACCTTCGATCATTCATGCAGCCAAGTTTGCGTTCCACGTCAAGCACCAAGCCAAGCTACTCGTTGCACTGTCTTGGGATTCAAACCGAATGGGCCGAATTTCACCGAAACTCGTCCATTTCGGTAAGGCCCAAGATAAAATTGAACCGGCCAAAAATTTTTAGCCCAACTTAAATTTGCAGCCCGGCCCAAGATCCATAATAGCCCACATATACCTCTTCTCACTCTAAAACCCTGAACTCCACTCTAAAAAACCCTAGCAATTTCATTTTCTCCCATGCCTCCTCCCTGTTGGCCGCCGCCAACAGGCCGTGGCGCCGCGGTCGCACTCGTACGGAAGCCAAGGTCTTCCCGTCAGCCTCCTCCTAGATCTGCTCCTCTCCTTCCTGGTTCATCCCATTCCCATCCATCTCTCCACTCCAATCTGCAGCTCGTAGCTAGTGCTCCTCTGTTTATAATCAGGTCGTTGTGCACTTGTGCTTGGCTAGGCTCTGCTCATGGATGACTCACGAAGTCAGTTGGCCAGCGGCCGTGTATGCAGCGGGTTGGCCGGCGGCGACGGTCAGGTTGGCGGCGGCGGCGGCGGCGGCGGTCAGGTCGGCGGACACATCGGAGTTGGTGACGATGCGCCGACAAGAGATGCAGCACCATGGTCGGAAGCAGCACGTGAGGGTAAAAAAATAGTCATACTTGTTTGATCCTTCTGCTTCGTTGATTGGTGCAAGCAGCACATGTGTTTATCTATGGTAAAATTATGAGCGTGCAGACTATTTGTAGAAATCGACATCAATAGGTTTCATGAATACTTGTGTTGTTTAATCCTTTTCATTCATTGATTGGTTGCAAGCACTTTACAAATAAATGAAATGTTATGTAGAGGTCAGACTACCAGAAATTGTAGAGGCTTACAAAATTCAGACTAGTTAGATCGATCTGTAATTCAGACTACCAGAAAATAGTCTTGATTTGTTGAGAGGTCATTTTGAATCCATTATCTAGAGTTGTTTTCTGTAAGGGAGTAGTTTGTTTTTGTTTGGAACAGGTCTGTCTTGTCTCTGTTCATGTAATTTCCAAGCTCAAATGATTCATCTCATTATATAAAATATTCTGGTTGCTTGGCACAAGTGTTACAAGCTATCCAATACCAAAGGGGTTAGGTGTTCTAGTGTGTTAGCCATCGAGTGGTGGGGATTTTCTTTCACGACATGAAAATTTAGCTGCTATGTTAGAAAAGGTAGTCCAACTATATACTGTGATTTTTATGCCGTTGTTTACTGTTATTTTAGTCAACCGAATATGTAATTTTTATTTTTTTTGCTGTTGACATTGTGCTTGCATTTTGTAAAAATGTAGAGCTTAATGATGGAAACATTGAGAACGTATGGAATCATGGCACAAGACTTAATGGCCAAGGCTTCAAATGTGGGTACTGTGGGATGACAAACAAAGGTGGTGGTGCAACCAGGCTAAGGGACCATCTTGGTGGGATAGTAGGTGAAGTACGATCATGTGACAGTGTGCCCAGAGTTGTGTGGGATGCAACGAGGGAGTTACGGAAGTTGTCAATGGAGAAGAAAAGAGAAAAAGAACAACGCAAAGGCGTGCATGGTGGTGATGAAGTGATTGATCTTGCAAGTGATGAAGAAGATCAAGCCCGTATGGACATCAGGAATTCATTGAGAAACAAGAATATTTCTCGTGCAATAGAAAGAAGGAGTGTGAGTGGCAAAGCTGTTCGTGTTCTGTTGGCAAAAGGAGTGTCAACTGCCTATTTTGATAAGGATTTAGCACGCAGCAAAGCATCTGTGCAGCCAAAGATTGACACTGCTATTTTAGAGGGATCTAGAGAAAAGCTTGGACAAGCTTGGGCAAAGTGGTTCCATGCAAATGACATTGCTGGGTTGAAAGCTGATTGCCCTTACTTTCGGAATGCAATTAAGCTTACTCAACAGTTGGTCTCTATGGGATATATTCCTACATCTCGTGGAGTTGATGGGGAATTCTTGCAAGCAAACTTTGAGGAAGCTGAACAGTCTCTTGAAATCTTCAAACAAGGTTGAATTCAATATGGTGTAACTATCAAGTGTGACTCATGGACAGGACCTACCGACATGTCTGTCATTAACTTCACGGTGTATTGTAATGCACGCATGTTCTTCCACAAATCAATTGATGCATCTGGGCACAAGCAGAGTGCTGGTAAATGTTCCTGATTCTCCTTTTTCTTTAAATTACTGTTGTTAAGCTAAATATACTGATGCGATCTAGTTAATTGGTTCTTTGCATGTCTATGCATATACAAGAATGTTCTTTGTGTTTAGAATTTACATTTATTATTGAAAGATACTGAAAAATGTTATATTTTTGCATTATGCAGAATTTATATATCAACAGACTAGGAAGGTTGTTGTTGATGAGATTGGCCCCCAGCTGGTAGTCCAAATTGTCACAGATAATGGATCAAACTACAAGAAAGCATGTGAGAAGCTCGTTGAGGAAAACAATCACATTTTCTGGCAGCCATGTGCTGCTCACACTATAAAACTCATGCTGAAGGACATTGGTAAGTTCAGAAGGGTAGCTAATATTGTTGCAAGTGCCAAGAAGATCTGTAGGTTCTTCTATAACCATAACAGATTGCATGATGAGATGAGGAGAATGATTGGTGGGGAGTTGATAAGACCCAATGCTACTCGTTTTGGAACTGTATTCATGTTTCTTCAGAGTTACCTTGACAAGAAAGACGAGCTTCATAGTTGGATGGTTTCAAGAAATTGGAAGGAGAGTGATTGGAATGGTGATGAGAACTATGAATACACTGAAGCATGCTTGCAAAATAATAGTTGGTGGGCAGCACTAAAGTGGGTAGTAGATATATTGAAGCCGCTTTATTTGGTGCTGCGGTATGCAAATACGCAGAGAAACTGCACACTTTCTGGTTTCAAGCCAAGAATGATGGCAGCCATACATGCAATGGAAGCTCAGCTTGGTGAGGGATCACAATTTCGTTGATTCATGAGTAAAGTGTCCCAAAGGGTACGCAATATGGAAACTAATACACTGATGGTTGCAGGTACAGAGAAAACAACTAAAGTTTGCAATCTGCATGTGTATATGCTTGCAATGGTTCTAATTTTTTCCACCTTTCTCTTGCAGCCGTTGTTCTGGATCCCGCGACCCACTATAGGCACAACTTTAGCAGCAATCCAGAATATGCTCAAGCCCTGACAGATGCAATTGAGAAGATGGCAGAGACATCTGAAGATGCTGTTCAGGCAATTCAGGAGATAGGATTCTTTCGGGAGTGCTTTGGGAGGTTCAGTCGGCCCACTGCACGTGCTGGAGCATCATCCATGCCCCCAAGTAAGTCTTATCTAACCTTATCTTGGTTCTCTGTGATCTTGAATTTATGGCTTGGTCAACTCGTTACTAATTTAGTGATATACTGGTAATTTTCAAATTTGATAGAATTCATTGGTTCAATTGCACTTGTATGAAATTGGCATATTTATTTGTTCCATTCTCACTTGGCAGCAAATTGGTGGTTTCAATTTGGAGGTGAAGTGCCTACCTTACAAAAATACGCTTTGCGCATTGTTTCACAATATGTCTGATCTAGTGGTTGTGAGAGGAATTGGAGTACTTTTGCATTGGTTCATACGAAGATTAGGAACAAGCTGGCTATGACAAACTTCGTAAGCTTGTTTATGTCCATTATAACCTAAAGGAACGTATCCAAGAGCAGAGTGGACAGCAACAGAAGGAAGTTGATCCGTGTGCTATGATGTTGGATGGTGCAATATTTGATGAGACAAATCCAATATGGGATTGGTTGGATAAGTCTATGAGTGATGTTGGTCCCAGTTTGGATGATATTTATGTAAGCCGGCTGGATAAGTCTGCATGTGGAAGGAATGGTAAAAACAAGAATCGTAAGAGGGTGAGAGTGGAGGATGAAGAGGAAGATATCGAGTTTCTGGACAGCGAAGATGGATATGAAGAGGATGAATTTGAGGATGTCTTATCCGACAGTGATGATGACCATGCCGAACTCAGTTGTGATGATGATGGCATTGGTGACAATGGTGTGGAAACCTCACCAAAAGTGGAAGGAAACATAGGAACTTCAAGGGAAGGGGATCTTAATCCTAATGGCCGCAGATCTGGTAGACTCCATCAGAAGAGAATGAGGCTCCAAACACTCTACCAGAGAGAGTAGCATACCTCTTATGTCAAGGTATACTTCTGTTTATATTGCAAAAGTTAGGCTGAAACTGTTATGTGAATGTAACAATAATTTAAATCTGAGAGTTAGACTTGAACCTGTTATGATAATAAGTTGTTGATTTGTCATATATATGCCACTATAATATTACTATCTAAGATGACAATATAATTGCAAAGAGCCACTATAATGTGTGAAATCTACTAAAAATGGTCTTTGTTTTTTCATGCATGTTGTGAAGGTACAGTCCGGTGATTATGGAGCTAGTTTTTGTTGTATGCATGGTGGTGGTGAGATGCCATGAAACATAAACAATGCCAGTGGCAATTGACATCTGCTAACTGACATAGTTTCTTTTGGGTGACTGGATTCTGTTGGTGTATGTATGGCTGGCTGGACTGTAATTATTTTGAATTTTGTGGTCTCTGTGATGGAGTGAAAAACTAGACTCCTAGGGACTTGGAGCGTGTCCTAAATGCTTGGTATAATTATTTTGGATCTTAGACTATTTGTGGTCCAGTGACTCCTAGAGATATGGACTATGTACCATAAAGACTCTATTTGTGATGTTGCCTCAATTAGACTCTAAAATATGTTAATTGGACCGTGGTGCAGGTGGTATTATCGTTCATCTCTCTTGATGCATGTATCATCTATTTTAAAACACTCTCCCTAAAAATATCTGTTATTTCAAAAATTCGGTTCAAATTTGTCAAAATTCGGTCAGATTTCGGTCAAAATTAAAATTGTTTGACTGGTCAACTCAAATGAAATTCGGTCCGAAATTTCTAAAATTTTCGAAATTCGTCCAATTCGGTGGGCTCCGAATTTTTTTGGCTTTTGAATCCCAAAACCTTGACTCGTTGAGATGAGGAGCGAGTCCAATCGAAGCACCATCACCACCGTCACCTCCGCACGCTAAGTCAAGCTCGAAACCTCTACGGCGAGCTGAAGCTTCGCGGTCATCAGCGGCGAGCTGAACCCTCGCAGCCGTCCGCAACCTTCGCAGCGAGCCGAACCTTCGCAACCGTCGGCAACTCCGCGACAAGCTCGGAACCTCTACGGCGAGCTGAAGCTTCGCGGTCATCAGCGGCGAGCTGAACCCTCGCAGCCGTCCGCAACCTTCGCAGCGAGCCGAACCTTCGCAACCGTCGGCAACTCCGCGACAAGCTCGGAACCTCTACGGCGAGCTGAAGCTTCGCGGTCATCAGCGGCGAGCTGAACCCTCGCGGCCGTTCGCAACCTTCGCAGCGAGCCGAACCTTCACAACTGTCGGCAACTCCGCGGCAAGCTCGGAACCTCTACGGCGAGTTGAAGCTTCGCGGTCTTCACCGGCGAGCTGAACCCTCGCGGCCGTCAGCAACCTCCGTGGCGAGTTGAACCCTCGCGACCTTCAGCGACCTCCACGGCGAGTTGAACCCTCTCAGCCAACATCAACCTCCGCTGACAGCTCAACCTCCGGGACGAGCGGCAACCTTGCGGCATGTGCGTACCCTCATCCTTCGAGCTCAACCTCTGCACGCAGGCTCTGCATCAAGCAAAGTACGCATGCATGCATGCGTCAACCCCTCAGTCCACCGTCATCAAGCGAAGAACCTTCGGTTGACAAAAAGAGCAACGGTTCTCTTTGCTTAGCAACCTTAAGGTACGTAAAAGCAATAATAATCCATGTGCACCATGCGGGATTTGAATGTTACCTCGTCCACTGAAGGTTACCTCTCTATCAAATCAGCTATTATGCATCTTGGAGTGGACTTCGGTCCTCTTCTATATGTCTTTGGCTATCAAAATATATATAAAAAAAGGAAAAACAGAGCTCTCGGCAACAACAAGACTATGACCTAGCAGCAAAAAGAGCAAAAAACACTCCTCACAATCTTTGGTTTCCTCCTAAACTTGTATCTCGTACACTATCTAAGTGCATATTGATACAAGTCCTCTCTAAGCTAACATCAATGCTTGCAGGATGTATCCTTTAAAATACTTATTAAATTTGTTTTTACCATCTTTGGATTTTTCACCTCTTTATGAACTGTTGGGATTACCTAACCCATTATGGAAGCTACCTTCGCTCCAAGGAATGCAGAACCGTGGCACTAAAGTAAAAAAGTATATTTACCATCTTGAGCTGCCGCAAGAAAGGATTATTGGGTTCTCAATACTACATCTCTATTGGCACTTGAAGAAAGTCTGAATTTTTCCACTAAGTACCCAGCAAAGGTTTGGGAAAATATCTCGTCATGAAGAAAATTCCAACGAGAGTGAGTGGTATTTTATTTCAGATGTCCTATTATTTTTGCTGAATAAAGTACCTCATCAAACTAAGGTTACCCTCTCTCAAACTCGGCAATTAAGAATGTCTGAAAAACCTTTCGGGACCTTTACAATGTGAGCATCCTTTCCAATAAGTCAATTTTGGTACTCATGTGACTACCCTTGCAAATATTGTGTTAACCACGAAGGTTATATCGAAGGTCTGTCTTCTTGGTGTTATGTCTCTACTGACCTCCGGAGAAAGTTATAATTTTCAGAGGCCATGACAAAGTTCATCGGCTTGCTGATTCTTTATCGCTAATGATGATAAAAAAAATTAAAGTCTATTTTCATCTTATTTATTGAAATTTTCTCACTAACCTCTATATTTGCAGGAGGGTGTATCCTTTAAAGAACTTCGCTTATTATTTATTTGTTATTATATTTGCATGCTTTAAGTTTTCTAAGCTTATAGCTCTCCAACTAAGTTTGTTCTACATAGTGAAATTAGTTCACTAACACCTCTCTTGAGGATAATTTTTCTTTCAAAAATGCAGAGTTATCATAATTAGATTTTTGGAGAAGGTTACGACTTTATTGGTTTTCTACCTTCATTGACCTAGACAAGGTCAGAGCTTCTAGAGAAGGTTGGGATGAAAATTACAATATTTTTGGAGAAGATTATAACGAAGGTTATTACCATATTGTTTTTCAAATCTCTATTAACCACCGGAGAAGGTTATGGCTTTTATTAACTTCTAGAGAAGGTTGGGATAAAAATCCCTGACTTAATTGGCTCTCCTTAGTCATGGATGCGGGCTCTCTTCAAGCAAGCAACCTTCAGAAGCAAAGAATATATTTCGGAAATTGAGGTTAGAAGGTCCTTGAGGGACCAAGTCATTTACAAGCATTCTTCACTAACCTTAGATCGTTGTTTCTTTAAGCTAAGAACCTCTACAAGCAAAGAATGTACTAGAGAACTCCAAGAAAAATATCCCAAAGATACCACATCTTGAGATGCTTATCTACCTTGCGATGCTTAACTGCTTTTGTCTAAGTGTTTCAGCTTATCTCGGGTTGAAGCAACGAAGAGTTGCAAGCATCGACCATCGCATCTTGAATGCTCCAATCGTGTAAGTTAGCAAAGTACGCATGCCTCGCAAACTTTGCATACTTATCTAAAAGTGCAATAAGTACTTGAATGGCAAAGGGCTTCCAGACCTAAGGGTCTTAAAGCCACTTATGACCTCTAATCCAGACTTCACCCAAAACACTCAGCCAAAGAAGCTGTTTTTGAAAGTTATACATTTCTTATACAATGAAATTTGCCTTCACTAACATGCAGGTTTTCTTCGAGGTAAGCACTCCTTCTCCGCCTTAGGCTAACCCCTTTATGCGAGACATTCGTATTCATTTCACTTCGTAGGAATATTGGTTTTCATCCCAAACCTAAGTGCTTGATACATGGTTTTCAAAGTATATGGGTTCTCATCAAGTGATATGTCTTATTGACCCCCGGCTCTTACTGGCTATTGGATTGGTTTCTTTTGGTGTTCATCAGTCATTGACTTCCATTATAATGATATTTATCAACAGTTGGATTCCACCTTAACAATGGCAATTCATCCGCTCTGGTATTCAAGAGTATTGTCTTGACCTTCGATCCTTATCAGCTTCAAGGATCTGGAATTGGCAAACCTTGCCATATCTTTGCAAATGCATCCATCTCATCATCTCATTGCATGAACACATCATCATGCATGACAAAAAAATAATAGCTCCGAGGAGCTAAGAGGGGCTGGGGGTGTACCGGAGGACCAGTCCTTCTTAGACGACGGAGTCTTGTTCGATGCTAGTGAGAAAAGACTTGAAAACGTTGCGGCTACCTTCGACCATGACTTCTCCGACTACATCGCTGACTGCGGCTACCTTCGGCCACGACTATTCCGACTACATCGGAAGATGAGCCACTCGCTGATCGAAGCTCGAGAGCGAAGCTGCCTGCAAAATCAAAACTCTAAAGGATCTAAAGTTGGCACTTGTGCATGTAAATCAAAATATATGCGTGCTCTTTTCTCCGTGCCCTTTTTTCCCACTGGATTTTTAGGAAGAGTTTTTAGTGAGACGCACATGTCTAAGTTACAAATGACATTCTTTGCAACCAGGGGCCGGATTGTAGATATGCCTCTTTTAACAGGATCAGCTACTCGGCCTCGTTGTGCCAGCCGAGACCGAATAGCTGAGGGGCTACTGTTGGGGGTGCCTTAGGCCATCACTAAGGCTAGGGACCCCCTTTGTATAAAAGAGGCTAAGTTATGGGGTCTAAGGGCTTGTTTATGAGGTTTAGGGATTTAGTTGCAGCATCCAGGGATCTGTTTGTAAGATCCAGAGATTCCTTTGTAAATTCCAGGGGCCTACTTGTAATATTTGCCCCACCAATGGAATAAATATAAACAACCACATCCTTCTCCCTATAAATAGAGCCCTAGGGCTTGGAGGAGAGGACTTTAGGCCATTTGGTCACTTGACTTGCTCTCTCTCATTATATCACTCTTAGTTGAGCTTGAATTTTCTTTCTCTCAATCTATTTGGTTTCGGCTCGTCCGAGCCCAACATCATCTCTCGCTCCCTTTTGGGGAGATGTCCTTATAGGTGGCACTTCCCTTCCTTCAGTTCAAAGTTTAGTAAGGGGATCACCTGGTATCGGAGGAGACGGATGGTGTTGTCGCCAGAAAGATTGGACACAAAGAACAAGAGGAAAGGGAGTGGCGCTCATGGAAGGGGAAGATGATAGAGATGAGATCTTAACCCCTCTTTAATGGAGGGCAAACGGGACTTATTCTATTTGTCTTTCCTCTCGAATCAGAGAAAATCTTATTTTAATAGCTGCGGCGTACTACGACAAATGGACGCGTTTTAGTAACGGTAATGCCCCATTTCCTGGTTTGTAGCGTGTTTTGGCCAATTTGAAGAAAGTTCAATGTCCCAACACAAATGTTGCCTACTTTTATAGTCTCAAAAGAAATCCGGCAATGTGTGTGTATTGTGTAAGTGTGTTGTTGCCGGAGGGCTGGATGCGGCGGCGTGCACTGATTGCCATGGAGATGTACACGCATATCTTTCACTGGTAGTGTGGATTGCCAACTTGACATACAGAGCGCGCATTACGCGCCAATAAGTCAAGCCTGCAGGACAGAATCACAGAACCATAACAAAAATGATCACAACCAAGTTATTCCACACACCCTTTCAATAAAAAAAATTATCCCCCCCTCCCCCTCCCCCTAATGTTTCATCTGTACAATTTCAGCACATATGACAGGAAACCGTCAGTGCTGCACAACTAGGGTATCCATAAAAGGCATAATATTACACTTCTTTTTTGTGAAATGGACAAGTTCAGTTTCAGCAAAAGTAAAGTCTGAAAGATAACTGCACATTTCTTCTTTTTCCCCTTTCTGAGGAGACAATGGTAGAAAAAGCCTCTACTGTGCATAGTATTGGTGATTGTATTCAATGATTCAATTGCAATCTAATGAGCAGAACACAAACGACACCAAATCTGCAAATGTTTATCAAACCTTGTGTTCATCCACTCAAGGATAATTGTTCATAAATCAGGAGGCAAATGCAAAAGATGCTGCAGGTATTATTTGTCGATCTAAGAAAAGCATCAAATCTATTATATTGACTAGATAGCAAGTTATCACTTTACTTCTTTATTGGTCATTTCCACTTGATGTGCTCATCTAGTTAGTTAATTGCAGTGTTCACTTTAAGATGAACCAGGGCTAACTCTATAGTGTTTGTTTGTATCACCTCCAAATCTGAACTTTTGTCACATAAGAAATCAACTTCCATGGCCAAATACACCCCCCCCCCCCCCCCCCCAAAAAAAAAAAAGAAAGAAAAGAACTAGCCATTGCCTGTTTTCAGTTTCTGAGAAAAGGAGTGATTAGCTTCTACTCAATCCTCATACCTAAATGGTACACTTAATCATGTTGCTGAAACTTCAACATAAGTTTAGCCAAAGGTCACCAATCTGCAAAGCAGTAAGCATGGACTACTGCAAATCATGTCCTGGTTCCTGAATTATGCGGGAACTGTGATGAGCTTATAAAGGCACCAAATCTAATATCTATGTAAGATAATTATACGAATTTACATCTATTTCTTTTAGGAAGTTAGATTTTCAATACTAGAATGGAATAACCCGGTTATACAAAAAAAGTAATTTCTGGTTAGCCAACAATTCTTTGTTCACATTTGCTTAAAAAGAGTCTGCTCTTTTCCTAGGAGCTAGGTTGATCACAAACTTTGGCAGATTGCATAATCCCAAAATATAGATTTTATTCAACCTCCATGAGATCATCTTATACCTTCCAGGCAATTGTATTCAACCATTCAGGAACCTAACTCAAGGATACATCACAAACAACATGGAAAAGGACATGTACACTCAAGGATACATCACAAACAACATGGAAAAGGACATGTACAGAGGAACAAGATCAGCAATTGAACATTGAGAAGCATCATCTTACTTTTGCAGTGTTCTCCCTCTATTCAGGGATTTGCACAGATTTTCGCCAAAGCACTATCCCATACTTCCACAGATCCCTTGTCAGCTCTGGCCAATGCCATCCTGCTGCCTCCAAATGCCCAGCCCACAATCTTAGCCTTCTCCTTGACCGCTTCCTCGCCAGCCCCCGCATCCATGTATGGTCCGCTGCCGACCCAATTCCTTTTCATCACCTTCTTCCCACCGGCCTCTGGTGCCAATTCGACCTGACTCCACACCTCCACATCTGCGCCGCGTGTCACAAACACCCAATTGCAGTAGCACTCAATCATACAGCCATTCCCCTCTTTCCTTCTAGATGACGCCGCAGCAGCTGCCCTCTGTCCGTCACCAATGCACACCCACGGCTCCAACCCAATGCCACCACCGTTACCAAGCCTCCTCAAGTCTGCCATGAACACCTCGCCAGATGCAGCCCCCACCTTGAACAGTGCAGACAGTGTGTCAGATGCGGCAACATCCGCAAAGCAGTCCTCCTTCTCCCTGACCTCCCACACAGGCACCGTAGCGCTGGCCCTGATATCCCACAGGCGTATGTCCCCCACCACCCCGCCCGGGCTGGAGTGCGAGCCAGCAGCAAGCAAGAGATTGTGCTCACAAAGCCACCCCAGCTTGGTCGCAGGTATCGCGGCCTCGACGTCCGCACCGAACACCTCCTTCCGCCCGATTTCCGCCACAGGAGAAAAGGAATTCAGGTCGAACGCCACCATGGCGCTCGAGTTGCGCCGTGCGGACTCGAAGCTGGCGAAGAGCCATGGCGCCGATGGGGCTCCTGATGGCACTGTGGCCGCCATAGACAGCACGGTGGCGGAGGGCGAGCCCGGCCAGGAAAGCACCTCCGGAACAGCGGCGGCGGCGGGGACGTCGTCGGAGAACCGGCAGAGGTGGACGCCGGGGAAGTCACGGGCGCCCGCGAGCGCGAGGGCAGGGGACACCGCGACGAGCGAGTCAACGGCTGGGAGCGGCATGAGGACGCTGGCGCGGGTGGCGAGCGCGGCGTCGAAGCAGGTGACCACCCCGCCGTGCGCGGCGACGATGGAGGCCGGGTGCGGCGGCGAGGGGCACACCGCCACGGCGGAGGGCGGGACGCGGCCGGTGAGCGGGAGGAGCGCGGAGGGCCGGAGCGAGAGCGGGGCGAAGGCGGAGACCGGGGAGAGGGAGGCGAGGAGGGCGCCGTCGAGCGCGAATCGGCGGGCCTCGGCGAGGAGCGCGGCGGAGGGAGGGGCCGGCGCCAGGAGGCGGCCGTGGCGGAGGAAGGAGAGGAGCTGGGCGAAGAGGCGCGGGTCGCCGTCGAGGAAGTGCGGGGCGGATGGGGATGAGGGGCCGAGGGAGGCGAGCGGGGACGCGGCCCCGGCCCGGGAGAGCGTGGCGGCGGTGGTCTGGAAGAGCTCGCCGCCGACGTTGAGGGCGACGGCGGCGGCGGCGGCGGCGGCCATGGCTGGGGAGTGATCCGACGGTGGATGTGCGTGGTTGGGTTGACTTTCGCTCCTTGGGTCTTGACAGTAGCACCGATTGAGTGACTGAGGCTTCTCTGGGCCTGCTATTTTTCAAGAGAGGAGGGAGGGAGTCCCTGGGCCTTGTCGTTGGGGGCCTGCACACAATGTTTCGGCCTTTTCAATATCCGCACCACCCGGCAGATTTTGGCCCATGACTCCTTAAACTTTTTTATTTTTATGTTTTCCAATGCCGGCTTTAGCAAAAATAAATGCTCATTTAAAAATCTTACAATCTATACCTCTCCCACCTATTCATCCGACGGGGAAGACCACCGCCAATTCAAATGGCTATAGCCTACAACCAATTGAACTAGCTATAGCTGTTGTACTTGCTGATCCCGGAGCCTTGCAGACCAGTCAAAAGTCAGTATATTGTTTCTTTGTGAAGCGTATTTTAAGAACAATTCATAACTGTGCGTATGATCTTTGATGAGGACAAGATTTATATGAAATTTGCAGAGCTCGATAGTACTTACAAGTTTATTTATAGCTCAACACCTTTTCATTTGAAAGACATCTCAATACTATATAATTGATACAAAGTTTAGATCTGTAAAGACAAATATGATTATTTCTTTACCATCGAGAAGGTGATTGGGACCTACCTAACAAAAATTTGCCAATGCGGTAGGTCTGATTCTCATCAGATGATAGCAGTGATAGGGAATCTCGCCATGTCAACTGGCGGGAAAGATTTAGATTTATGAAATTTTTAATCGGATATTTATTTTTGAAAAAAATTATAATTGAAAAATGAAAAAAAATAAAAATTCATGATTCCTTTCCATCCCCGCATTTCCTTATCCTTCGCTCTCTTCAGTCATATATTCTCTCTTCTCTCCTACTTAAAAAAGCTCTGCACTCCGCCATCCCCGTATCTTGACTAGCGCTGACACGTGGGCTCACGACTCATGGGCTGCATTTCACTAAACTTAGTGAAGAGTTTTTCTATTTTAGACGAAACTTAGCGAAGAGTTAGAGCATGTTTGGATGGGCTAAAGTTAAATGCTAAACTTTAGCACCCATTAGTACTCATATTTCTATTAAAGTTTTTGAGTCTCGATTAAAGTTTAGCCTACCCTCTTAACTCTCCTGTTTGGATGAGGTAGCGCTAAAGTCTAGTACTTTTGAACATTAGCACTTAAATCCAAACAGCCCTTTAATGCATCGGATGATAGTTTATCTGGCCTTAGTTTTCGTGTTTCAATAACTTTTTTGTTGGGTGTGATAGATGGCCATGCTACAATGATCTCCGAGACACATATCAAATTTGAAGGAGCAGAGTTTAGGAGTGAAGCGCATGTGTTGATTGTTCATGTTATCACGAGATTATTAAAACAAAAAAATAAAAGTTGCTTCGCATGCATAATAAACTAATAAACATTACAATTCGCACTAAAAACTAACTGAACACACCACGACGCATTCGCATGAACCATCTGCCAAAAGGCGCGGTCTTCGTCTCCGCCACGGCGACGTCGCACTGGACGCGGAGCAGGTCGTTCCTGATGAGCAGCGGCGCCGACGTCCTGAGCTCCTCCGTCGCGACCAGCCACTCGATGGCGGTCTTCCCCAGGAGCTCCTCCGTCTCGGCCTGCGGCTGGCCCCACGACGACGACGGGCGGCCGTAGCTGCCCCAGAAGCGGCGCGGGACCACGGCGCCGCTGGTGCGCCGGGAGGCACGCGTGGTCGATGATGCTCACCCGATACGACGCCGTGGCCTTCGAGCCCTCCCCCCAGGCGAGCGAGAGCTCGGCGGAGACGAAGCCGCGGTGGCCGGAGTCGATGCCGTTGGGGTAGTAGAGGAGCTACCACCAGCGGCCGCCGACGAGGAACGGGCTGGAGCTGACGGACTCGCCGGCGACGAGGGCCCCCTCGACGAGCGAGTAGCCATCGATCTGGTGCAGGTGCGTGCCGGTCGCCATCCGCGCCGTGGTCATCGTGCCGCTGAGGAGATGCCGGCCGCTGCTGCGGGCCAACGGCGGCAGGAGCTTGGCGACTTATTGGGGGCTAGGTCGTTGGGCGACAGGATCAAAAGACCTGAATTGATTGTTGGAAAGAATTGTTTCTGCCGGATATAAATAGGACCTTGCATGCTCATCTATCAGAATTGCATGGATAGGTAGTGCACGCGTGCCTATGTAGGAAACTAGTACCTATTGCATGTCAAAAAAAAAAACAAGGACTAGTCCAAAACAACAAAAGGCACGCCTTTGATGTGTCCATCCTTCTTGCTATTAGATCCGGATTCTGGAACCTGTACTGGGCTTTTTGTGCCTCATTATCGATCAACTAAAGACATGATATTTGTTCATCATGAATACAACAAAACCTGAAAGTTCTTTGGGCATGTGTACTTAGGCATCGATTGCATTTGCGTTGAGTCAGACTCGGCCGAGAAAGCAAAGAGTAAGAGAAGATGAGATAGGTCTGAGGAGCTAGAGCTCTTGTACAATGCGGAGTCGGAGCAGACGGACTAAAATTTTGGGCGTGCATTATTTGTCAGGCGCGGGCGAAGGGCAAGGTCTAAAATAAACCATTCCCTAGGAAGCATATTTGAAGGACTAACAGTAGAAAGCCGAGAAACAGGCAACAAGAATTGCAACATTTGCTGAGAGTATCCAACAAGTGGCTGACCGGGAAGCATGTTTATTATTAGGTACTCCCTCCGTTTTAAATTGTAGATCGTTTTAGTAAATCTAGATACATAAGAAAAATTATATATCTAGATTTGCCAAAACGATAATTTGGAACAGAGGAAGTATCATTTTAGACCTAATGGCCGAAGTTGATTAAGCCTTGCAGTGATATCGCCGAGAGCTAGCGCAAAACAACGACGAGGAATTGCCGACCAACATTAGCTGACGTGATGGGCCGGGAAATAGTGGGTGAAATGACTTGTTTCCCGTCAGCCACTTTATCAAAACTCTAGGCAAAAGTTTCGAATCTTGTAGTAGGAGACCAGCGAGCTGAGCCAGAAGGTAGTCAGTTATCTAACCAAAAGGCAGTAGCAAGGTCCTCACGACCTCACCTCAACCTTTTGTCAAATAAAGATTGGTAGCATTTCAGCTTGGTTTACACGCCAATCGCCCCAATGCAAGAAGCTGTCCGGGATTCCGCCACCCATGCCAGGTCTTCGCTGTCGGGAGTATGAACAAACCAACTCGTCCAAAGGAAGTTTTCACCTTGAAGGATCTTGTGCACAAACTTTATAAGGAGGGAATGGTTATGTTCGGGATGCCGTCATAAGGATATTGTTTGTGGCCCAACTCCTTAAGTCCTTATAAACAGGGACCTCCATCTCCATGCACATGCTTCGCATTCATTTTTTATTTATGTATATAGCATATCACAACTATAAATGTGCAGATATATTCGCACACTAATTTCAAAAGAAACTTTCCTACTCTGAAATATACTTATGCCACACTCATATATATAGACACTACTGTGGAGTTGTTGAGTTTGTGGCTTTAGATGGGACAATATGTAGATAGACACTTATTTGGAATGAGTTGCACCAGGAATATGATTTGAAGCAAGATTTGGATTGGTTGCTTGTTTTAGTCATCATCCGGTCATAGCTAGAAAGCCTCACATTTTCCAGCCTACAAATTACAGATGTAACTCCGCTTTAGAGCCGCCAGAGATCTTGCATCGCTTGGGGGGTTAGCTAATCCAAGGTGACTTAGCTTAACTTGCTCAGATCAATGTGGTTGTTGCGGAGCGTCACAGAAGTCAAAATTTACCTCACAGAGTATATATTCTTGAGGCATGGTGTGTCGTTGTAACTTCTGCATGCCGTGTAGCTTGCCAAATAAGAGAAGTTTTATATTCCCTAACAAAACCAATAATATCCATTAGTCCCTACACACATTTTTTCTTCTTACCTGATAGTCTCGATCGTACCGACCACCTGCTCCTGTTTTCACTTCTTGCACTTCATCATCTGTTTAATTGATGAACAAAGCAACAGCACTAATTCTAGTTTCTCAGCTTCAAAAGCTTTGATAATGGCAAAAGGTACATGGCATGCACGTGTCATTTGGTATGGTTCATTTATCATATTTTTGGGGAATGCAATGCCGTGAGATTTTGAGTATCCACAAGCAGAAATTTGGGCAATAATTTCAATAGATAATGTAGTTAATTTACAATTTTACAATATTATGATACCCATAAGGCACTGCATGTCCTCCTCATGGGCTGTGTGTAGTGCAAGGCTGGATTGATGAAAGGACATGCATTGCTTGGAATTGAGTGGCATCGAGAAAAGCTTGTCAGGAAGAAAGTAAGGGTGTGTTTAGTTACATATACCATTTGGTTCGTGAATGGAATGGTTCAAGTTAGATGGTGATCCTTTTGTTTGGTTCGGTGAAGCCATCATGAAGCCATCCCACCACTTGATATAATTTTTTACTGAGAAGGTTCAAGGAAATTAGTTGAACCACTCCATCCAAGATCATCCATGCATGCACCAAATGGAGCATGCAACCAAAAACACCCTGTTGTACAACAGTTGTGGTGCAAACCATGGAGCGAGCATATAGTAGAGTGGCGTCCAAGATCCAAAGGCACCGGCCGGATGTTGCCTAGCCTGCTGCTTGTCAACATGTGTAAACTAGTACATGCATTGGTGAACAGCTTCATATAGATGTGCCGAACTTAATTTTGAGTATAATTATGTATTAACATTTGATTTGGAGTGTCAGATGTTTCAATTCCTAGAGTTGTTTCTTATTGTGACATGTATGTTCCTTTGGAGATTATCTACGCAAATATTATTAGATACAAGCTAGGATTTCTAATTTGGGTTTTAAGAGAACTACCATTTGGTATTTGAGAAAATCCTAAATTTCAACTGCACTAAAATAGCTTCCTGTAATTGTTATCTAACAATCCAACTGACCATTCCACTCAATCAAGAGACTCCCGTCTCCATGCATGGCTCTTTAGCTTTTAAAGGAAACTCCAGTGTATACAGCTAGCTAGACAATTGTTTGGTGTTTTCATCCAACAACCAGGGAACAACGACTCGTAGTGGTTATTTGTCTCTAATAAAGGCAATGGATGTTTGCCCTCACCCCCTCCCTAATTTTGTAATTTAAGCCTATATTACTAAGGAGGGTAGATATGCATTTAGCGACCGATACCTTCACTCGAAGCATCAGAGATGAAGTGTTCTTAAAGCCAACAGCAGCCCCATCCTTGGTTTCTAGATAATATTTCACCTTATTCACAAAGAGGCTGCCACTGATTTGGGCCATTGCATTGGTAGATGCCTACAAATTGTAGTTCACAATTCCCACTTGTCCCACTTGCTGGTCTTCCTCATGAACCTACATTATGTTGGGTTAGATTGATGAGAGGGCATGCACGCTGCATATGAGAATGAGTGGCATCAAGAAGAGAGGAGTATGTAACCTCATGGACCGTTGTGATGTGTATCCACAGTTTTGTCCATGGATCTGTCAAAATGGCACTTCCCTCCAAAGACGGCTTGCTGCTGTGGATTTCTCCCAATATCGTGGGTTTGTCCTGATCTTCGACTTCATGCCAGCAACATCGTTCATCATGCTCTACGTGATCAAGCATCCTTGCTTTCTTTTTGACTTGGCGTGTAGAATAACCGCACGCCTGTGCGAGTAGGTGTTTGGGATTATTACTGACCCACCTACAGCTTGTGTGCATGGCCGGTCGGCCACAACACAAACCATACACGGGACAATGCACCTAAACTACGAGAGGATGAGATCAAGATGTCCTTTTTCAGGGTAGTCACAGCATGCCATACTTGTTATTAATTCCATTGATTTATGATGGTTGATTGCACATATTTGCATGGTTGTTTATTTGTGTAGTGATTAGCAATGTCAGATTACCATGGTGTACAGTTAAATGACCCATGGAAATAATTTGAACCTCTGGTGCATTGAAAGTAGGTGTTGGTAGCAATGAATTATTGTAAGTTTTTTTTCTTTTGATGAACCCACTTTAAAGCATGTGAAAACTCCCAAACTCACAATGTCTGAATGAAGGTGAGTAACCCGGGATGCCATTATGAGGATATTGTTTGTGGTCCAACTTCATGTAAATAGAGACTTCCGGGCACATATGCTTCGTGTGATTTGTTATTTATGTATATGGCATATCACAATAATAATGTGCAGATTTTGCACAATAATTTCCAAAGAAACTTTCTTACTCTGAAATATATACCACACTCATGTAGACACTACTGAGATGCTCCCTTCGTCTAAAATCGCAATCTCATTTGGAGTCGTTGAGTATGTGATTTTAGATGAGACAGTATATATAGAAGGACACTTATTTGGAATGAGTTGCACCAGGAATATGAATTGAAGCTAATCTTCAACTGGCTGCTTGTTTTAGTCATCATCCAGTCATAGCTAGAGAGCTTCGAATTTTCCAGCCTAGTCACACATGTAACTCTGCTTCAGCTAAAGCCAGCAAAGACATTGCTTACAGGGCTAACTTGGTCCATGTGGCTGTTGGTTAGAGTCACTCGAGTCGTAATTCCATCACAATATACTTCATATAGAGTACTCTTGAGGCATGGCGTTTTGTTGTATCTTCAGCGTGCCATTAATCATAGGTTGCTTATTAATAAAACAAATCGTGCATGCCTCTAACAAAACCAGTATCCATTGGTCTGACCTGCTAGTCTCGATCGTACTGATCATCTGCCCACCTGATTGTTTTACGCACGCGCGAGCGCACAAGTAGAAACTAGGATGGGAGAGGCACACCCGCATGGAGTTCATTTTGCCTCACTCGATCGGTAGCCAATACGCCCCCTCTGATTGTCGTTCATTCCACACATGCACAGTATATCTGCATGCACACGCACACATTCTCATGCATGTACACGAACATATCTTCTAAACCCTAGCGACAAGATTATACCTTTTTCCAAAAAAAAAGATTATTCCTAACGGTGGATAATATACATTAATTGATGAAGCATTTCATATGTCATGCATCCGCCGCATCGAAATGAGTGTACAGCAGTTGTGGTCCAAAGTCCAAACCATGGATCAAGCACCGTAATCATGCAAATGGAAGGAAACCTGCTATCATACCGCAATTTAGTTCGACGCATGGACGAAGAAAAAGAATGAAACTTAGTCTTCTATTTTTTTCTTAGAGTTTTTCTTCTTGTGTTTTTGAGCTCTTCATTATTAAGGATTAGAGTCTAAGAACTCTCTATTACCTTTGGCTGTATATATCCACAATGTCGATATTGAAGGTCGGATTTTATCCTTAATCTGAAAAAATACCGTATTTTAGTTTGTTACTATATGTGGCCTGAAGTTGGCACCAAGAAGAGTGGCGTCGTCCAACGAAACCAATGGCAGCAGATGTTGGCCAGCCTGCTGCTTGTCAGTGTGTGTAAACTAGCACATGCATTGATGAAAGGATTGACAGAGATGCGTGGGAAATTCTTACTTTAATTATATTTGATCCGGCCAAGAATTTCAGCGGACACTAACAGAAGGCCTGTTTAGTGGCTATCTCCGGGTACTAGCAACTATATCGTCTAAGAAAGTGTAACGGCAACAACCAATTATCCTAACTGATGCCATTCCCAGCAGTTATATCATGCAGAGAGCCGGGGATTTAAAATCTTGATTCGATTAGACCCTCCAGGGCTCTTTAGCTTTTAAAGGCAACACTACTGGAAAACAAGCCCTCGTTACCGGTTGAAAATCGGCATAGGTCCTAGTTCTTCGACCGGTACTAGAAAACCGAAACTGAAACTCTCAACTTTATACAATGGGTATTTTACCCGGTGTCTAAGGCACCCTTAGATACCAGTTGGTCCGGTACCTCAGGGGCCGCCACGCTGACGCAAGTTGGCGGCCCCTTAGGTACCTGTTGGTCTTTCCAACCGGTACCTAAAGATTTTCTCCCCTTTTTTTTACAAATCATGTTTTATTTGAATTATTTATTACTATTTATATTTACAGAATTGCTACGCGTACCCGAGCTATATACTACTATACGTCCATTAGTCGCGTTCGTATGAAAATAGTTAAATGTCGTTGACAATCATGTAATTAAGTTATCTAGACATAATAATATTCACAAATATACAAAGGTCACGCTTACAAGTTCTAAGCCCTCACGACGTCGATGCGGATGCTACTCTATTAATAGGGTCGTCATGGTAGAACTCATCTTTAGGATCCAGGATCTCCCTCATAATGAATCCTATCAGCTGCTCCGACACGGCATCAATCGTATCCACATGTAGAACTTCATTCTTTATTTGCATCATCTATCATTTTCAAAAAAAATAAAGCTCGATGAATTCGTGCACGCCATTAATAAACTCCATTGAACGCCGATCGACGTTGTACATCCATTGCCGACTCATCTAAAAAAATAAAAAGTAAATCTACAAATTACTTATATTCAAATGTACGCCATTTCAGTACAATGATCAAATAAATGAACAAAAATGAATAAATTCTAATAATTACAATAACATGAATAATTGTAAGGTCCAAATATCCATCACACACCATGATTAATTAAAAGGTCTAACCGATAATTACTCATTAACCTATAATTGAATACAAAAGTCAATAGAATTATTCTAACACTCTTCAGTTTTTTTTCAAACCGCATCTCCATAAATAGACTTTCAGAGATGAGTGTTTGTTTCTGAAAAGATTTATGTATTTCTTCCAACATAGCCTTCGGGGCAGTAAAATCTTTTAGGCTGACACTAAAACCCTAGAGAATTAAAGATTCCATCAACACTAGCTACAACAGATTCAGAAATTGGAGAGCCTCTCTTTAACCCTTCTTAGACAGAACAGAGGATACCAAATCAATGAAGGAGTTATGAACAATATCTTTATAAAGATACAACTTTATAACATCATTTATAAAGTTGAATCTTAACAAAAATTGTGTTCATGTCTAGTTCACTGATTTGGTGTCCTCTCTCTTACTGAGAAGGGTCCAGGAGAGGTTCTTCAGTTTCTGGACGTGCCGCAACCATTGTTGACAGAATTTTTAGTTCTTAATGGGTTATAGTGTAAGCATGAAAGATTTTAATGTTCCTAAGGCTATGTTGGAAATGTTGGAAGAAACACGAAATTTTTTTAGAAACATACCATATATATAGTGGTAAAATAATTTATTTCTAAAAACCGTAATTAGAACCTAAAATTAAATATACTAAAACCACCTCATTAGACTGTCTAAATAAATTAATTATAATAACAATAATAAACTAAACCAATTGCTAACTACATCTAAATCATATGGTATCTACATCTAAAAAATAATTACCATGTCTAACAATTATTATATCAATAATAAACTAAATAGATAGCTAACTACATCTAAATCACTTGCAAACTAAAACTATAAAAATTAATTAGCAAGTGTATAACAATTATAAACTAAATAAAAGGCTAATTGCACCGAAGAAAATTAATTGCTAGCTCAAGAAAAAAAAATCTAACCTTTTTAGAAAAAAATTGCAAAATTTTCCCTCCCCTCCCCTCACCCAGCTGCCATGAATAGTGCTGAGTTCATGGCAGCTCGGGGAGAGGAGAGGGTCTGGTATTTATAGGTGGAGGCATTTGTACCGGATCGTGGCATGACCCGGTGCTTATGGTCAATCATTAGCGCCGGGTTGTGCCACGACTCGACACTAATGCTGCTGGGGTTAGTAGGCACCGGGTTGTGGCACGAACCGGTGCTCATGTCCGCTGCATAGGCACCGGGTCATGCCACGATCTGGTGCTTGAGGCCCCGCGAAGCCTTTGGTACCGGGTCGTGGCATGACCCGGTGCTCATGTCCGCTGCATAGGCACCGGGTCATGCCAAGATCCGGTGCTTGAGGTCTCGCGAAGCCTTTGGTACCGGATCGTGGCACGAACAGCATAGGCACTGGTTCGTGCCACGATCCGGTACCAAAGGCTCTCTCTAGGATAGCTAGCGGTCATTGCAGCTGATACTGATGCGAATCAATACCGGCTGCAACAGCAGGTGGTAATTAGATCTGGATCTTTAGTCCATTTTCTATACTCGTAGTGGGTTAGTTGCCTTTAGTAAAGGCAATGGGTGTAGTACCCTCACCCCCTCTATAATTTTGTAATTCAAGCCTATTACTCTAAGGAGCTAGGTGAGGTAAGCATTTAGCGATCCATGCCTTGGTAGGCTACCTCCATCAATAAAAGTTACATTAAAGGTGGAGTGTTAGTTCTTAAGGTCAACAACAACCCTATCTTGAGTTTCACAATTTCACCTTATTCACAAAGAGGCAGCCACTGATTTGGGCAATCGCATTGGATATATAGAAGAATTCCAGTTGCATTCTGATTCACCATATGAAACTGAAATGCTAATAGTGTCATATACAACTGTATGTATGTATATCTGATCAGATTTAAAATACACCGTACTCTACTTCCTTTTAATTATGGCGGTGTTCAAATTCCCAACTTATAGGTAATGTAGGCTTTCCTCTTGAGCTGCCCATAGTGTTGGGCTGGATTGATGAAAGGGCATGCACGCATTGCTTGGGAATGAGTAGCATCAAGGATAGCAGGTTATGGAATCACAGGGCACGTTACCGTGTTTGTCTACAAGATTGTCCGTGCATCCATCAAAATGGCAGACCGCGCTGAGTTTCTCCCAATAGCAGGGGCCAGGGGGGTTGCTCAGACATTCAAGTTCACGCCAGCAACATTGTTCGCCATGCTCTGCATGAGCAGACATCCTTGCTTCTTTTGACTGAGCGTGCATGCCCTCAACCCCCTGGGCGAGCAGGTGTTTGGGATTACCACCGACCCGCCCACAGCTTTAATTTTGTTCATGGCCCGTCGGCCACAACACGAACCATACACGAGACAATGCAGGGTTCCAACTTCCAAATTATGAGAAGATGAGATATATCAAGATGTCCTTTTCTAGGATAACCACAGCATGTCATACTTGTTACTGATTTCATTCAGTTAAGATGGTTGATTGCATATATTTGTATGGTTTTTTGTGTAGTAGTGACGAGCAATGTTAGCTTACCATGGTTTATTGTTAAAGGACCATGGCGCAATAATTTGAAACTTAGGTGTATTGAAAGTAGCTGTTAGAGTATTATCAGTTCTATTTTTTTCTTTTTATAAACTTATTCTAAAGCATGAAAAAAAACTCACAAACTCGTAGGCGAGTGATCCGGGATGGATCTTAGGCTACTCCTAATGGAGAATTTTATTATCATTAATTAGCACGCCACATAGGATTTTCTAGTGATATGTCATCAAATTTAAGAAGAGAGAGAATGAACTAGTACCATCTAGATGAAACCATCCTTACACAGATACCAACTATTGATGAGTAATGAAATTTAATGTTATATGGTACGGTGCCCATGAAACTACAACATGAAATAGTGCACTAGAGAGGTAGTAGTTTCAAACACCACCCCTGGTCTGAAGTTCGGACAGACGGCTAAAAAAGTGGTGTCCAAACTCAGCTGGCCCCACCCACGCGATTCGACACTCAGCGGGCCCCACCCACGCCGAGTGAAGGGAGAGACCGAGTGCGGGTGAGGCGCAGCTCCAATGGAGCCGCAGCTGTCAGGCCAGCAGCACAGGTGGAGGGCGCCAAGCTCCGGCAGAGCCACCGTTATCTAGCCACCTGTAACACCTAAAAATATAGAAAATAAAATTTTAAAAATATTTTTTTTAAAAGTCACAGAATGAAATAATGCATGCATCTTTTTTTCTTTTTCTTCTCCCACTCTTTTCTTTCAGCCCAGCTCAAACCTCTCTCTCTTCTCCTTCTATTTTCCTTCTTCTCGCGGCCCAACCTAGTCGGCCCAAATCCTTCTCTTCTCCTTTTTCTTTTTCCTCTCCCCGCGGTCCAACTCAGCCGGCCCAAACCATTTCACTCTCCCTCACCTCTCTCTCACCGCTAGCTGGGACCCACCCATCGGCGTCCTCTCTTCCTTTCCTTTCTTCTTCCTCCCGCTCCCCTCTTTCCTTTTTCCGCCGCGACACCAGACGCGCCGCCGCGCCGTCGTTCCGCGCCTCCCTCCCCTTTCCTTTTTTCTTCCTCACCCCGAATCCGGTTCGCGCCCGTCGCCCGCGTCCCCTCCTTCCTTCCCCGCGACGCTGGCTTGCCATACTGGCCGCGGTACGCGCTCCGGCCCTTTCCTTCGCAGGCCGCCGCGTGAGCCGCCGCCTTCCTTTTCCCCGGCCACTCCTATAAAACCCACGCTGGAGCCCGCTCTACACCCAGAGCCGTCTTCAACCTCTTCTTCTACTCCGCACCGTCACACGCCGCTGGAAACCGCTCACCAGAGGAACGCCGCAGCCCCATGTCGCGCCCCTTCGTCGACTCACCGTCCCTCTGATTCTCCAACGACTACAACTCTCGCCGGAGTTTCGCGATGTGGTCAGCACCAAGCCGCCCCCGTTTCCCCCTTTCTCTCGCTCTGTCGCAGCTCCAATTTCTCGCCGGAGCTCTGTTTCCGCCCGCCGCCGTGGCCGCCGGTCTACGGTCGCCGCACGGCCGTCCCGTGACCCCTACCACTTTCGCCGTGCCGCCCTCTCTCTCCCCGGCATAACCCTAGCCTGAACCGAGCCCCGAAACACCGGATTCGGTGAAGTCCGGCCGTCCGCTGCCGCTCTCGCTCGCCGCCAGCGCCAAACGCAGCTGAGCGATTCGCCCGACCCTTTTACTCCGCCGGATCGACCCGAGCCGACCCTCACCCTGCCGCTCGATCCCCGCGTCCGATTCGCCCGACCCCTACCCTGCCACACGATTCTGATCCAACGTACCAGATTCGCCCGACCCTAGCCGTTTCCGGAACCTTTGCAGAAAAGCTCCTAGGCTTTCCAGGAATCAACCCGCAGTCCAGATCAGTAGAAAAATAATTAGAGTTGAGCCCTTTCTTTTTCTGTCTCAACCCCTGACTTTTCCAGAATTAGTACCCGCCGTCCAGGACCTCCAGTTTTGCACTCCGACCCTCTGTTTAAGGTTTAATTATATTTTAGCCCCTGATTTCTTCAGATCTAGCCCTTGGAAGTTCAAAACTCTCGCAGTTAGGTTCTTAGATCACTGTTTTAGCCATATCTTCATCGTTTCAACTCCGATTTCAGTGATTCTTGCACTCACGTGATCCTTGCATCATGAACTACAATATTATCATCTTTTTACTCTCTGTTTGTACTGCTTATTGTACTGTTTCTTATTTGTTTGTGTATGCTTGTTTGTGTGATCGCGTAGATAACGTGACTTTCGAGCAAGACCAAGAGCAAGCTTACAAAGAAGAGAACCAGCAGCCATTTGAGGAAGGCAAGTGGATTCCCCCCCCCCCCCCCTGCATATTCTACTTTATCCCAACAATAGCATGATAATTCACTTTACTTTAATGTTGCTTGCATAAACTCGATGGGTTACCTATACTAAGGACATACCTAGTCTTTTACCCCAAACCTTGAAACATCTGGGTTTACTATTCATGTTGGGTAGACACGCTTAGTTGCAAACTTTGGGATTGGTGTTGGTTTACTCTTATGACAATGTTGATCACGTTTCATAATATTGTTATACCGTGTTAATTCAAGATCAACTTTGACTAATGGGAACATGGAGAACCACCCAAGTGAACAGTGCAACCACAAAGTTATATGGCTCTGACCTTAGCCAATTAATTAGATGTGTAGTTAGCTGGTGGCCTTACCGAAAGGGCAAGGAGGGGGTCGGTGTTAGGGGTCATAGCCCGGTCCTCTTGGGGTAGCTGCCTTTGCTAAGGAGCTGACCATTAGGGAGGTTTATGGACCACACTGCTACTGAAACTCTAGCGGGCTGCCTAGCTCTCGACATGTCTTTGTAAAGGCTTCGTAGTGTACCCTCACCACTCACCTTGGAAGTGTTTAAGGGCCTTGCAAACCCGGGCGATTCAGGGGAACACGATTTGTGGGTAAAGTGTACAACCTCTGCAGAGTGTAAAACTGTTATAACAGCCGTACTCACGGTTAAGAGTGGCTTGGACCCTCACATGATAATGAAACTTGAATATTAATTAAACTGTGGTTCGTGGTTTATGTTTATGTTGATGGTAACTTTATGCTTTTGCTAAAGTGGGATGGTATAAACTTAAACCTAGTTAATAGGTGCTTGCTAATAAATACTTGACCAACTAAAAGTGATCGCTGCTGCAAACCTTAGCCTATCCTTGATGGCCTTGCATATTCACCCCACTTGCTGAGTACCAACCATAAGAGTACTCACCCTTGCCCACTGCTATTCAGAAGATAACTTTGAAGAGGAGAACTTCGACGACTTCGAGGAGTTCTAGGCTTTGCGTTCACCAGCCATCGCCTGTGGAAGACGGAGTTGTTGCAGACTTCGTATAGGGTATATCGGTGTATTGTTTAAAGACCTTTGTGTCTCTTTTAATCGGAGTGTAATATGGTTTAATACTTTATTTAGTTACTTTTTGAGCATTGCCTTTGATATATTACACTTTTCCGTCTATCATGTGTGTGAACATGATCCTGGTGCACACATGAAATGCATCTGGTTCTTTCTAGAATCGGGTGTGACACCACCGGTGCAAACCTAGGTGGGCAAAGCACGCTGAGCTCTAGTGGAGCCTCCGCCGAGGAACGAGTGGGGTCTACTAAAATTTAGAAATAGATGTTATAGCTATCTAGTTGCGGGACGAGTCTCTAGTGTTCTTTATAGCTGATGTGGATAACATTATAAAGAGCATGCTCTCTATACTATTGTGGGTGCCCTAAAATGTGGAAAGCATTTAGCAAACAATGCCTTGGTAGGCTACCTTCTTCAATGCTCATCCAAAGCTGCATTAGAGCTGAAGTGTTCTTAAGGCCAACAGCAGCCCCATCCTTGTTCTTTTGATTATATTTCACCTCATTCACAAAGAGGTAGCCACTAATTTGGGCAACCACATTGGACGGAGACCTATACGGATTGCACTTGCATCGTCATTCACCATATGAAACAGTAGTAGTAATAGTTTTCCGTAGTACTGTATATCTCATGAGATGTAGATTACATTGTACTCTACTTCCTTTTATGATGTTCAAATTCAACATACAAGTATTGCAGGTGTTCCTAATGAACTGTGCATAGTGTTGGGCTGGATTGATGAAAGGGCATGCATTGCTCCAGCTGGGGAATGAGTGGAATCGAGAAGGGGGGGAAGTACGGAATCATACGGCATGTCCGCTGTGCTTTTCCACCCTCTTGTCCATGTATGCGTTAAAATGGCACCGCAACCCTCGGTCCTCGGAGACGCCTTGCTACTGGGTTTCTCAGAAAATCCAGGCCGGGGTTATCTTGATCTTCAAGTTCAGGCCAGCAACATCATGTCGTTCATGATGCAGATTTGGATTATGGACACGCTCAATGAGCAGCAAATGCAAAATATTGAAATTGGACAATTTTTGCTGCTTTTACTGTGCGTGCAGACGAACCGCCTGGGGGTGCTTCGGATTCTACCGCGCAGGTTTTGTGCACAGCCACAACACAGACCTGCGACAACAATGCTAGGTATTCGAACGTCCAAGCTACAAGGGAATGAAATTAAGACAGTTTTTGACCATATAACAACGTGATGTCTTTGATTGAACCACGATGGTGAATATATATATATATATATATATATATATATATATATATATATTTCACATTTGGTTATAGTGACTAGCAATGTCTGCTTAACGGTGTATTGTTGAAGGACCATAGCAGTAAATTGGACCTTTGGTGCACTAAAAAGTATTACTCCCTAAATCACTAAAAAGTATTACTCCCTAAATCTCAAAATATAGCTACGTTTAGAATTATTCAAAACCAAATATTTTTATATTTGATTAACAATATCCCCAAAATAGTTAATTTTAAATAGAAAAGATTACATGATATGATAGTTGGTTTCATGATAAATAAATTAACATCACTTTTATACTGTCAATCTTTATGATTTTTTTCTATCCATAGTCAAAGTTTGAAAGATTTAACTTGGAAAAAACTAAACATAGCTATATTGTAGGACAGAGTAAGTAGGAGTTACTAGCACTGAACTATGAATGAGCGTGTGTATAGCCTAGGATTATATCCTGTCATCGATGAACCTGATCCGATCCACTCGAAAAAATCTTGACCCAGAGCTGACCCAACAATATGTGGACCAGGCCCGGGCCGAGATTTGCGACTCGCAGCAAAAATCAGGCCAGGCACGGGCTGATTTTTGACACAAAATCTGCAAAAAATCCAACCCAACCCAAAAATTGTATATAAAAAATCGGATGTAAGTTGTAACCCGACCTGATCCAACCATGTGTCGGGTTGGGCTAAGCTAAAAAATCTAGCCCGACGGTCGGATGGGACTAGGTTCGAGCCAAAGAAAAAAAACATCAATTTTGTTTTACCCGACCCTAGGCCACCCATGATCAAGTTACCCAAGATGGATGTCAGATTTTTTTTACAACCTCCGTGGGACAAGCGAAGTAATTAAATGCATCAATCAATATAGCATGGCGTGGGACAAAGCTGAGTTATGCCATCCACGAACTCATTCTACCTTCATATCTTATTATAAGACCTTCGAGTAACTCTCTCCCTCATCTGATTATTTAGTATGTCCAGCATACCATAAACATAAGGAGAAGAGTGTTGTAGATCTATGATCTATGCACAACACTAGTTCCTCTAAAACCAAAACCATACTCTCATACAGGCAGCTAATAATATAGCGCATATAGTCTTCACAATTCTTGATGATGACTGTTTGACTTCCGATGAGGCAATATAGGTGCACACTTATTCGGGATGAGTGGCATCAGGAAAATGAATTGAAGTAGAAGTCAAATCCATTGCTTGTTTTAGGCATCAAAGGGTCCCCCAGAGTGTCAAGACACTTGCCCAACAAAATATTAATGCACGTTCGTCCGACATCGCATTATGGGGCTAGATTGGAAACTCTGTGAACACCTGAAGAGTCGGTCGGCTAGAGCCCCTCCTGTTTCATAAAGAAAAAACAGTCATGGCTCCGTCTCAATTTAGTTTTCTTATAGTTATTTCCAGTTTGGTGTACAAAACATTTCCTTTCATAACCGATCCATACTTCTGCCATTTGGTTCAAACCACTGCCAAATATGCCTCTAGCTTAATACTACACCGTAACCAAGCTGACTCGATCGAAGAAGACAATCGGTCAAACAATTCAGTTGTTCTCCTTTGATTTGTAACACTTTTCTACTATCTTCTCCAAGAAGAAAATGAGGACGGAATGGGTTCCCTAATGCTTCCAGTCGAGAGACACATTTTTTTAGATCTAGTGATTGTTCTTCTTCTCTTTATGCCCAATTGGCATAGAGGTAGTTTAAATAGTACATTTTTAATATAGATCCTTTATCCATATTTCCATTTGTCATATATTCAAGGTTCGATCAAGTTGTACAACATTGTGTAGAACTTCTTTAATATCGGATTTGTCTAATTTTCAACTGATTGTGAAAACTACATAATACTACTAGCAGTTCCGATATCTTATATTTAAATTCTGAGAACTCGAGACGACCACATGCGTCCTATACTATTTATCATGTGGGGGCAGGTCCTCTCAAAAAAAAAAGTGGGGGCGGGTCCATTTAAGTAGATATTGGGTGCTTTGTCGAGGGAAATTCTGCTTGCATTAGCTTTATTGGTTACACTTTCCTACTTCGTCCTAAATGATATCTCTCGATTTCAAATTGTAGATCGTTTTGACAAATCTAAATACATAGTTTTTATTATGCATCTAGATATAGATTATGTCTAAATATATGGTAAAATTTATATATCTAGATTTGTTAAACGATCTACAATTTGAAATTGGTGAGTAAATTATTTGGTGCCAAAAGGATATGGTTCAGGGCGAAGTCCTAGCTCAAAATCGAAGACAATACCAATGGGGCAGACCCGCACATCATGGACAAGAAAGCATGGGCAGTAATCACAACCACAAAATGAAAATAATTCGGGGCGCGCGCGCGACCTGGAGGTGACGTCGCAGAAAGTATCCTCGTGCTCGTTCTTTGCTTCTTTTACGTCTTTTATCTTCTTCCAGCCCATGAGTAACCCATATAGGTGCACATGGCCAGCTGACGTATGCATAGGATTATGTGCAAACGAAGATTCAAAGTAAAAAATCTTGTAGTTTCAAAATTAGATGTCCAAATTAAAATCAGATTGCACAGTTGTGTCTTTTACAATGAGATCTTAAAAATAAAACCACACTTGACCATATTTCGATAAAAGAATTTGGAACATTTTTTTTGAGGAGGAACATTTTTTTTGTTAGTTTGGAACAATTATTCCCAGTTCACAATAAATTTTTCTACATTCATAAAAAATGTTCTACCAAGAAAATCATTCAAACATATTTAATTTTGATCTTATTTCAAAGATCTTGTCATAAGATACAGTGGTACAATTCGATTTTTAATTTGCATATTTGTATTGAAGAAAATAGCTTTTTAACATTTGTACGAAGATTTTCTCTTATCTGAGGCCACGTGCCCGGCCTACAAATTCCTCTTCTGCGGAAAAGGGCCGCGAGCACCACCAGCCCAAACCGAGATCAGGCAAGGAGCCCAAAGCATAAGCAGCACAAGCAGGCCCAAAGTAGCACTCAAAGAGATCCACAACAACAGAGTTGGTGGGTTCCGTTGAGGTGGGGGCAGTTGTGCTATGCGGCGCAGCAAGACACCACCCGACAGCGTGCCGACGCGGATCGTGATTGCGACGAGCCGGCGGACGGCGGCCTCGGGCAGCTGCGGATGGTCGGCGGCAACTGCGCGTCCCGGCGGGAACGACCTGAGCTGAGCGGAAGAAGAACAGCATCCAGCAGCTTGGCCTTGGCGACCTCGATCTGGCGGAGGACGATGACTTACCGCCGCCGCTGCTACTCGACACGGATCTTAGAAGCCGCCGATGACTCCGTCCGCCCGTCCCGCATCCATCTCTGCACGGTCGCCGACGCTCAACGGCGACCCGGCAAGTCGCAGGCTTCATCAATCAAAAAACAAAAGAAAAGGGAAAAAAAAACAGGAGCGAAACGAATAAAAGGGGAAAAAAAGAGAAGGGAACTTTTATCCCTTACCTTATATTGAGACGAACAGTTTGCTGGAGATCAGAATCAGTCCCTGCGAATTGTGCTTGCTCCGAACACTTTGTGATGGCTTTATTCCTAGCGCTGATGGTTTTGATTTCAGAGTTTTCAGGCAACCGCGTCTAAACTTCAGACTTCAGGGGTAAAAAAGAAAAGGGCAAGTGGTTCCCCTGTTATTTTGCTCATGTTGGAGCATGCGCAAGTGCTGCAATGTGCAATTGTTCAATAACACTGAAGCTTAAAGGAATCAGGACGAAAAGCAGGGTTCTCAGAAGTCAAGAACATTCAGTTGTCAACGCAGCAGAAGCATGAACCTGTGTGTGTTGTCCCAGATCAACCAGCCCAGCTCAGGCAATATCACTGTAGCACAGAATAGATGCTGCACATCTGGCTCTGTAAACTGCTTGCCTAATTTCGCTCTCGATGTCTGAATACATAACATTTTGCTTATCTAGGACTAGGAAAAGGATAGATAACATTGTTGACAACCACAATTGCATCGCAGTAATAAACTATTTCTTTTTATCAACCCATAACAGATGTCTGAATACAAGATGCTCAAAACAATTCTGTTGCCAAATCATACATATGCATTGCTTCATCTCCATGGATCAACATATGCACTAAAAGAGTTTTAATTGAACAGCTAACAACGGAATAAAGGGATCAACATATGCATTGCTTCATCTCCATGGATCATGCCAGCTGGTAATAACCAGAGATTACAAAAATAATGAACAAACGAATTGGATTACAACAGTCACTTCAATCCTCAGGAGCTCTCAGATCACGACGGTCACTACGCTAGCACTAGTGCTACTCCGAGCTGCTCTGCCTGCGCCGCAGCAGGTGGCGGCAGGACGTTCCTCCTCCTCCTCCTCGGCGAACCACGGATGCTGGAGCGCGGCCGTGGCGGTGAGCCTGTCACTGGGCTGGACGGCAAGCAGGCCGGCGAGGACCTCTCGCGCTCCCGGCGACAGCTCCGGCAGGCCCTGGAACGTCGGCCACTCGTCGAACGCCTGCAGCCCCCTCTCGGCGAGCGCTCGCCGCAGGTCCATCACCTTGTCAATCATCTTCTCCTCCGTGTCCTCGTCGAACATGAACTGGCCGGTGAGGAGCTCGGCCATGACGCACCCTAGCGCCCAGATGTCGACGCCCGGGCCGTAGTCCCGGCGGCCCGCCAGCTGCTCCGGCGAGCGGTAGAGCAGCGTGCCCACGCGGCGCTCGGGGTACGCCGCCCCCTCGGGCCTCGCCGGCGTGGCGAGCCCCAGGTCGCAGATCTTGACCGCGCCGCCGGGGCCCAAGAGGATGTTGTCCGGCTTGATGTCCCGGTGGATGATCCCGGCGCCGTGCATCCGCTCCGCGCCGCGCAGGAGCTGCCGCATCACCGCGCGGGCCCCGGCCTCGGGGAGCCGCGGCCGCGCCGCCGCCCGCTGCAGGCGGCGCAGGCTGGCGCCGACGAACTCCATGACGAGGAACACGTCCCCGGTGGCGGCGTCCTCGACGACGTCGCGGATGCCCACGACCGAGGGGTGGCAGCGGCACGCGGCCAGGCAGCCGGCCTCGCGGAGGACCGCGCGGAGGTCGGAGGCCCTGGCCCGCTTGATGGCCACCGCCTCGCCCGTCGCGCGGTGGCGCGCCTTGACCACCACGCCGAAGCTGCCCTCCCCGAGCACCTCCAGCTTCTCGTAGTCGTAGATGCTCCCGAGCGTGATCCGCGCCTGCTTGCTCTCGCCGCCGGCCGCCGTGGCGGCGTGCGTGCCGTCGGTCGCCGGGCGCTTGCGCGTCGCCGCCGCCGCCATGGCCACGAGGAAAGCCCTGTCGGATTCTTGGCGCGGCGAGGCGGTGCGGCGGTGGTGGAAGACGGATGATTCTTGGAACGCGACAGCTTTGGTGTGGCGTGCATCAATTGAATTTATAGGGTTAGCGTAGCACTCAAATTCGAGTCGGATTCATGAGCCCGTACATGGTTGGATGCGTGCCGTGCGCGCGGGGTTTCCCGGGGCTCCTGAGCAAGTCGCCAGTCGGAGAAGAGTACACGGAACTCTGACGGTACGCGTGGCAGCCCGCTATCGTGCCACGTGGAGGATGAGAAAATACAGAGGACAACGCTTAAATTCTAACTGTGTTGTCGGAAATTGGATAGGTAGGTCGGTAACGTCATTTTTTGATAAAAACTAAAAAATAACTCCTAAACTGCGGAGAAAATTGTTTCTCCCTAGAAATCCTCCTTAGACAACTCGCAATTATCCTGAAATGGTTAAACTGCACGATTCAATACACTCTCATATCTATTGGGTATCATAGGTTCCCTTGTAACTTTATTATCTTCTCCCATCTCAGGTTCTTAAAGAGTCCGTTTCAATCCACTCATCTAGTGATCATCACGTTCCTTTGTTACTTCTCTTTTCCCAGCTCATGCTCTTACAACATGATACTGATTTTGGAGAGGACTAACTACGATGATGTAATCAAAGATTGTACTTTTCCTAAAAGTAATTGTGCGTGCTTGTGTATGTGATTGCTCATCTAAATATTTACAGTTACATAATTGAAGGAAAAGCCATTTCATTATTAATCTACTTTTAGCCCTGTTATTATCTTTAACAGTAGACTAAAGTTGGCTGATTGAGAACTTACTACTGGTCCACTAGTGTCGGTATTTAACCTCCAAATCCACCGAGGGATACCTTTGAGATAGTAGATTGTAGGTAGGGTGTCGCCGAGATCAGGAACTCGAAGGTGCAAGGAACACAAGATTTAGACAGGTCCGGACCGCCGAGAGCGTAATACCTTACGTCCTGTGTGATGGTTTGTATTGCTTAAATGTTGATGTGTTTCGAGGGGGTACCTACCCGCCCTTATACAGTCTGGGGGGACAGGGTTATATGGAAATCCTAGCTAGATACGAGCTTAGGAGTCCTGCCCGAGTACTACTCGGGTAGTTTACTTCTGTCCCGACTAGTCCTATTACGGTACGAGTAGTTACAACTGATGTAAGGCGTGCGTCATGTCTCATGCCTTATCCTAAATATGTACATCATATGCGCATCATATGCGCAGTCCCGTGACCCCGGGTCTGCCATATATCACATCCCTTATCCTAAATATGTACGTCATGTGCGCAGTCCCGTGGCCCCGGATCTGACGCTGACACACATCCTCCTCCACTCCAGCCCAAAAGGTGCACAAATCATTAAAAAAAAGGTACACAAACTTTTGTTCCTCCGGCCGAAGGTTTTTACAGTCCAGAAGACAGGAAAGGAATATTATCTAATATCCAGATGCACATAAACTACAATTCAAAGTCCTTGCTTCAAGAAACTCAACTTTAAGGACCTTCAACCGAATAAAAACTTTAAGAATTTCAGGATAACTTTCAACTAGAAATTGAAACTTTTCGTTTGGAAATCCTCACCACTAGACCAAATATGAAGCTTCACAAGCTTATGAGCACGAACAAAAAAAAAAAACGCATCACATCGAACATAGAGAAACAGGATAGCCAAGCCCGTACAGATATTTGAAGTGACTCAATGTCCCATAATGTTTGTGTTCCCACCTTGTATTTTACAGATGCTACGGACTACAAAAAGTAATATTTAAGTGCCTTTGAAGTCTCAACCATAAATTTACAGAAGGATAAAATCGATGGTCGTACTAGAACAAGAAAGAATTGCACTGTCTCAAGATCATATGAGCAACAAAAATTGCCAGTAGAAGCAGTCCCTGCCACCGAATTCCGGTGCCTGTTGTGCTCAAGCGCTAAGCGGTTGCTGCTGGAGTACGCGAGTTGGCAGCAGAGACCTAAGCTGCTCACTCCCTGGAAGCCCATCCTTCAAACGGCTGAATGCTCCAATGACTCGGCTCATGCTCTGTCAAACAGAGTGAACATCATCCAACTATATGATTAGCTGGTTACCAGAAAATAAAAAGCTATTTTGCTTAAAGGATACGCAAATTCCTATCTATAAAGAAAACCAATATGATATAGAGACAAATGAGTACTTGGCAAAAATAACTCTATATGGCAAACTATGATATGATTTAACTGGAAATTTGTATTCTATCTCATCAGTTAAAACGAACAGATCAATTAATATCCTTGTCAACAAACCTAGTACTGTCTAGAGATGTGTGTTCAACAAAACGGACAGCAGCTGTGAGACAAACTTGAATGCAATGGGAGCAAACTGTTGAAATGTTGAGACTAGAAAATAAATGTTAAGTGAGAGTTTGATCATTTTTGCAATGGAAGCACTTTGAACAACAAACAGGACACTGGAAGAGCATTATGTGATTCTTTGTCAGTATATTTCCTAATGTATCGCAGAGGTTATATCGCCATCAAATAATCAGAAACATACAAGAAAAACAAGGTACAATGGAAAAAATGCACTCCTAGCAAAGTTTTTACAGATAAAGGATAGATGGCATACCTCACCGTTGACACTGAACTGAAATTGATGAAGGTGCAAATGGTCCTGCTGCCACCTCTGACTCATCACAACAAAACCCACAACAGCACCAGCTGCCACAACTGAGCAGACTGTAGTCACTCCCTTTATATGGTGAAACAGATAAGTGGATTTCCTTTTCCACCATCCTTCACAAGGAATATCAGCCTTGCAGGTTGTGTGATCTTTATCTTGCTTAGCATTTGTTTCTTTGGATTTGGAATCTGGTAAAGGAGTTTCATTGGCAGCAGGCAACTCACTGTTGACAGATAGATTCTCATTACTCATGCATTCAACTTGTTCTGGTGATACATGGCACCACTCATCATCGTTACTCCCAGCACATCTATCTTCCCTACCATTGCTGTTTGTAATTGATTCATCATGCTCAGGTTGTACTGGCAAAATCTCATGCTCAGGTTCAATTGGCAAATTCTCATGCTCACTTGGAGGGAACACAAAGCCATCTGACATGAATAATCCAGTATGTGTGCCATCCTGACTATTACTCACATCCCCATATCCAGGCAAATTAATAGGATCAAATCCTTTTCGGAATAATGGGCTGGTATATACTGAAGAAGTCAGAGGTAGCATATCCCATTCATCAGCCACAGGTGACACTCCAGTGACCTCATTGTCATCTGCCATGCATACAAACCTACCACAAACACCAAAAACTCAACATTAGATGGGAAAATTCAAAAGAACAGATGTTAGTGCAGATCATTATATTGTATCAATGCATCTTATAATATATGCCAATCTACATGACATAATTAAATAGTTCATTCATTTTGGTGTTAAGTCATGAAGAAATAGTTGCTTCTTCCCAGTTGTAGGCTTGTCGGAAAAGTTAGAACTAGAAGCAAACAGAGCAAAACCAGATGATAATTTGCAAGCATCCATCCCCAATCATCATCGTCACCAGGCACATTATGGTTCATATGCTCACTACTTCACTTATGGCCATTAGATGCATTAGTGTCTAGGCTGATCCATGTTTTCACAGAACTCCTGAACTTCCCTCCCAGTTTCCCACCTCCCCTCACACCAACAAGGCCTTATTTTCAGCCTTCATATTGTTAGCACTTACATCAGCATTAACATTACAGGATCAGTGGATCACAGATTCACATATAGTCTGTAATGTCACTTAAAATTCAAGATCCAAGGCGCTATTGACACTAACACAAGTCAAAAATTTCTCAAACTAAGCAAATAGCTAAATTTCTTGCATATGCCATAATATCCTGCAATGGGCTTATCCTTATCCCCCGTGTAAGGCCCTTATGATATCCGTCATGCTATCTTCCCTGCTTGACCAAATTACTTAGCAAACCCTTCACCAGCTTAGGCAACGTTTGACGGTCAAGCCCCACGTTCAATTCAGCCTTTTTCTGACGATATTATCCTGGTTGGGAACAAAGGGGATACAATGGGCTCGAGCATGAAAGGGGAACGAACTCAATGAGCGCGGAGGCAACTCATCAACCAGCTGGTGTGCGCAAGTATGAGCAGCATCGAAGTATCGAACACCTCATTCTACACACAAGGCCACCTCAGAACGCCCTGGTAGCAGGCTCACAGCTACGGACGTCATGGTGGTAGGCTAACAGCTAAAAACGTCACCGAGATTTTTCTCCGGCCTATTCAAGCCGCACCAGAATCAGTGAAGAACGCGACCGGCCACCCCGAACGCAGCTGCGCAGACCGATACGGCCAAGGCGTCCCACAAGAACCAGCTGAGCCCGAGACCGAGGAACCGCATCGCGCGAACCTGCCGCACCGCAACTTCTCTCGCCGCCGTGGCGGAACCCAAGAACAGATCACGAACAGCGGACACACAATCAACGAACAAGGGCCGGTGGGGGCGGAGCGAGGCCGGTACCTGAGGTGAAGACGACGCCGGGGGACGGGTTCTCCGGCGAGCGGGCAGGGTAGGCCGGTTCCGCCGACGGCGGCGGCGGTGCGGGGGATTTGGCTCGGGGGCAGGGACCTGCAATTTGGCAGTTGGAGCTTTTCTTGTTTCTTTCCTTTCACCCTTGGGTGTTGTGCACTAATTAATTTTATTTGTTCGGTAGGGGAGAGGGAACCGATTTACAACGCGAATCCGTATCCCAATCTCCTTTTTTTTTCCAACTTATTAATTTTTTATAATTCCAAGATAATAATAACTGGTGATTGATGGCAGCAGGGATTCGGGTGTCACGGTGGGCCCACCCACAGGGACGTGATTCGGACATGGTACCACCGCCAGATGCACGAGTCCAGACCACCGGGTCCCAAACGATTCCGATTTCAAACCAATCATCGCAGACCGTTCGATCTCCTTTTTTTTTCTTTGAAAAAAAAGGGTTAAACCTCACCTCAGCTGAGCTTTCCCACTAACCAATCGCCAATCCAGCTCCATATCCTCGATGGGAAATCTTGGTCAAGAACAAAAATTGAAAATCATCTTTAGCCTTCTTGATACCACATGAATGTTAATGTGATTTGCGTGTCTAAGGAAATCACCCGAAGTTATCAAAGAGCATAATGCCCATGTACCCTAGTATTGTACCCGCCACACCAAGATTATAGGCTTTACCCATGCGGCATCAGTCCATTCAAAAAAAAAAAACATGCTGCATCAAACGGAGGATATTAAGCTTGGCGTGCCCATGGCGCAAGTTCCAAATGTATGAATTCAAAGAAAGATATCAATCCTATCATAGGCCAAGTTGAGCAACGAACTCCCAAGGTGATCCAAGGGAGGATGATCGAAAGAGGGCAAAACTACATTGGGAGATATAACTTTTGTGATTCTCAGGGCACTTTCTGAACCGCGTACATAAATTATTCATAATTCTAATGTAGTTCCAAATGCTTTAACGAGATAAAGTAGACAATGTAATAGCACTAGCTAAGATTGCCATGGATGCTCTTCCTTTCTTAGATGCACATACATACTTCATACGAATTGTAAGCAGGGGCGGAGCTGGGCCGGCCCAGCGTCTAGGGCCATTCCATGGGTTGATTGGCTAGCTCGGTTGGGCTTCTTTGCTACCCAACACCTAGGGCCATGGCCCTAGTGGCATTAGGCCTTCCTCCGCCATTGATTGTAAAGTTGCTAAACCAGTGCAATGAACCTACAAACGGTTGTCAATTCGATGTACAAACCTAATGAGGCAGATGCCACACTTCAAATTTGGAGGAAATAAGACTAGAACTTGGCATCATTGATTACTTAAAAGAACAATAGACACCAATTTTCACTCAAGCCCCATCGAATCTTGCATTTTGTCATGACTCAAAGAGTTTAATTGGAAAATTGAATGTAACATATCGTCCTTCATTCTCATGCATGGTTTTCCCAAATATGCTATAGTTGTTTAGTCGGTTCGAATCATTACTTAGCATTAGGGACCTTGTAAAGTTACACAATGACAGATCAAATTCAAACAAACTTTCACTAACAAGAAAAAAAATAGTGATTGTTGTTAACATTTTGGAGAATTGTTTATAGTTGAATATAATCGTTTCTGTGGGCTGGGCCGTCTCTCACTCTCTCTCCCTTCCCTCCTCGTTACTTCCTGGCCCACCAAAGCTTAAAGCCCATAGCCCCGTCCCCATTCGGCTGCCTCTTCTTCCTCGGCCTCACGCACGCCATGGACGCCGTTCGCTTTCTCGGCACGGCACCTGGCCGCCTGGAGAGGGTCGTGGGGGTTTTACCGGCCGCCGGCAGCTTGGGCTGCCGCTCCACCTTGCCTTTAGGGAGGGCCGGCCCCTACTTCGTTCGGTCCGTTCCGCCGCCCGGTGGAGCGGGGAGGAGGGGAGTAAGGGCGGCGAGGCCCCCGCGCGCCGCGATGGGCAGCGACCTGTTCGCCCTCGACTTCGACGGCGTCTTATGCGACAGCTGCGGCGAGAGCTCCCTCTCCGCCGTTAAGGTCTCCTCCTCCGTCTTGCTTCTTGCGTGCTTGATAAGTATGCGTCAAATGAGTAACGGTGTTCGATTAATCGATTTGTTGTGCTTGTGCAGGCCGCGAAGGTTAGGTGGCCGTGGGTGTTTGAGAAGGTTGACTCCGCCATGGAGGAGTGGATAGTGGAGCAGATGTACACTGTAAGCCTTCGTTGCCCAGATGGTTTTAGCTACCAAGCTAGCACACCCTAGCGTTTCAGAGCTCCATTTAGCATTTCTGTGATTTTGCAGAGCGCCCAATTTGTTTTTTTTAAAAAAAAGATGAATGTCTTAGTTAGTTGGAAGCATCTTTTATGGAGATGCGGGAACTAATAACCTTCCTCTGAGTAGTTAATATATTCCATGTCACAATGCAGCTTGCTACACATCCAGCAGCTTTAGTTAACAAGAATATTACCAAAAAGAATGAAGAACTAAAAGAATGTACAAAAAAGTTAGGTTGATGGATCATTGAGTTTAGTGGCTTGGAACAATGTGCACCTGGCTCATCTGATTGGTTTTGTCATGTCTTTCAGTATCCTGTCCTGAAGCACTGATCCCCCTTTTCTTATTATTGAAAACCCATGAAACTTAGATTTATGATTTAAAGAAGAATGGTGCTATGAATAAATTAAGCTTCTCATCCTCATGAAGCATAATAGATGTTCTCATATTGGTTTCATGACAAGGAACACAGCATTCCTCTTCCCAATTCTATTGTTTACACAATGTAGGAGTAATACTTAAAATGTTTTCCACTATTTCAGCTCCGTCCAGTGGTGGAAACAGGATATGAGAACCTGTTGCTTGTTAGGTTGCTTGTTGAGATCCAGATACCGTCAGTTCGGAAATCATCAGTAAGATCTGCAGTGTTCATCTGTAGTGTATTCATGACCAAATATTGTCATGCTGTCTTAGGTGGTAAAAGAATAGGCAAATGATTATAGCTTATAGATTGATTGAATTTTTATATTAAGGTGATATTTGCAAGGTTGCAGATGGGCTTAGCATCCAAGAAATATTGGAGAACTGGTTAAAACTGAAGCCCACACTCATGGACGAGTGGCAAGAAGATAGGGAGTCTCTGGTAGATCTCTTTGGTCGCGTAAGAGATGACTGGATTGAAAATGATTTGTCTGGCTGGATAGCTGCTAACAGGTGCCTGATCTATGAAATAAGTGGTGTATATTTTCATTTGGTCTGACCAATATATATTCAGAGAAATTAAGTTAGATCTAACTATAACTTTGTGTTTTACTGTTGGTAGTTGGGACTTGGGAGGTATATACTCCACGGGGACAACCATCTCTAGATATTCTAGTGTTCTGTCCTCACTCCTCAGTTGTGAGGAACACTTCAAAAGTTTCAGAAACACCCTCAGGTCCATGACCACATGGATGAAATACAGATCCTACATTTCTATAGTAGTTCATACATAGCTTGCAAAGATAATTTGATAAATTAGTAGCAGAGGCCTCATTGTATCTAAGTGGGTCTAAGGTAGTAAACAACTTTCTAGTTCGTATTACTCAATGTGATGTATTGATTAGTGGCTATGGCTATTAAATAAGTTGGAAAGAAAATTGATTCCTAATCCCGAGTTCGATTATTGGCTCCATGTCTAGCCATTTCTGTGCATGTGTGTCTGCATGAGCATGCATATGCATACATATGTGCTTTGCTGTGTGTTATTGGCTCATTGCTTGCCTGTGTGATTGTCTTACACGCTAACTTAATTTTATTGCTGCATGTGAAAGTTTTGTTTGGATTGAATGATCACAAATTTATTAGTCGCTTCCGATAGGGTGCTATTCTTCCCACTGTTTCCCTTTTCAGTTTTACAGCTAATTCGCTGGAAAAAGTTGAAGGGATGTAATGAACCTGAAGTGTCTCATGTTCATTACACATATCGAACAAAGCCTATTGTGCAACTCATTGGTAGGTCAATGTGACTGCAGGTTTTATCCTGGGACAGCTGATGCATTAAAGCTTTCAAGCTCTGAAACTTACATAGTCACAACAAAACAGGTCAATCTCCTGTATTTCTCTGCTGTGCGACGTAACTTTTCTCAATCTTCTATTTCATGTGTTCATGGTTTCAGTTTCTGTTTTTTTGTAGATGTTTATAAAAAGCTGAACTTTTCCAACTAACAAACATATTTAGACTTTACCTTTTTATAGATATTTTTCGATAATGGATATTTTAGAATTTATTTTCACAGTTCTGCTCTGTAGGTAACGCAGAATGCTGATCTTCTGCTGATCACTTATTGGTCATCTTTCAGAGTAGATTTGCTGAAGCACTACTGAAAGAATTGGCTGGAATAGATTTTCCATCTGAAAGGATATATGGCCTTGGCACTGGGTTAGTACGGTGCTTATTTTCTTTTCCTTAACCTACGCTATGCCTGTCCATGATTTTTCAGTACCGAATATGTGATTTCATTCTTCAGTCCGAAGGTAAAAGTTCTCCAGCAGCTGCAGCAGATGCCGCAGCACCAAGGTCTAACACTTCAGTAAGTCCATAGTTTGCATGGTCGAATTTTAATACCATATACTGCATCCCATAAACTAGTTCTGGGCATCCATATGTGATGGACAACAGTAAAAGAAGTACGGAATGATTGTTGTTTCCTTTTGTTTTGGTTGTACCTTGAATAGTTTCATCGAGGATCGACTTGCGACTTTGAAGAATGTGATCAAAGAACCAGCACTGGATAAATGGAACCTCTACCTGGGTAAGTGATGTTTTCCTCCCTAAGACCCTAACCCCAATGGTTCACTCTTGGTGAAAATTAATTTGTGTTTCTCATATTACTGGACGCCATGTGGGCAGTGACATGGGGATACAACACACAGAAAGAGAGGGAAGAAGCACAAGGTATCTCAAGGATCCAGCTCGTTGATCTCCCAGACTTCAGTAAGAAGCTGAAATAGAAGGCAATGACGGATCGCCCAAAGTCCAAACTGTGTCCTACTTTGGTTGATGTGCTTGCTTTTTGATTAAATGCATTGCTCACGAATTTGTGAGCATGTCCAATATCATCTAATTTTATCTTCACTGCTCGAAGTTTCTGATGTCTTATATGATAATTTTCAAAATGTTATATTTCCTCCGGTCATGAAAACATAATTTTTTGACATCTTATCAAACTGTTGAAATATTGATTATCATTGTTATGGGTTTATTGTATCGAATATATTCTAAATTCTTCGAATAAGAGATACTTTGCCATTTGAATGTCTAGCCAAGGAGCCATGCAATGTTCTGTTGACCGCAGGTGGGGCGGGTATGTCATATGATAATATTCTCTTTGTAAAGAAAATAATTCGTAACTAAAGCAGTCTTTGATTAGTCTCACCGCATTTACATTTTTCTTTGAAACGGAAAATCAAAAATCACTGTTAAAAGATTACTAAACACGCCCAGCGAGCTGGTCCTGTTTCTCAGCACGACGAGCATCCTCTATCTCGAGAGGATCTTGTGGAAAGCACTTGATCGCGGACCAAAAACTGGTACCAATCAACACTGCAACGGAGATGCTCACTCTCACTTTCCCTGACCTGTCCTTGGCCTCCCTCGCATAAGTGGCATAACCCACGCCCATCCATGGTCATTCCACATGTAATACAACCACTTAACAATATCATGAGCCAATACTGCAAACAAATCCAAGAAGAGTGCAGTGAACAATATAAGTGTGAAAATAAAGCTCTACACGAGACACTTATCTTCACACCCATGATTCCTCAAAATATAGAGGATATGAGATATTAATACAGACATACACAGGTATAGACTCATGCATATTCGAGAAAATATATATCTTTATCTATTTCTAAAGCACGTAACGTTTCCACTAGTTTGGCCCAACTTCTATCGTAGATATGTGGGTCTTAGTCCATCCCGTATGCGAGTCGGACACCCTCTATCCACGACTCGATCACGTAGACCCTACAAATTAACGTACATGCACTGTATCCGATACTTATATAGTCTTTGTCCGTAGCAAGATACGAGTATATTTGCCTAGTATATATAAATACTAGGCAATTATGCCCGTACATTGCTACAGGCAAAGACTGTATAAGTATTGGATAAAAGACTGTATAAGTATCGGATATGTCATACGTATAGGTACTTGTATGTTAATTTGTAGGGATCTGCGTGATCGAGTCGTGTACGAAGGGCTGGTCCGACTCGCATACGGGATGAATTAAGGTCCATCTGCCAATGATATAAGGCGGACAAAAAAAAATTTAGATGAAAACTTTAGAAATAGGTATATATATGTATATATATATGATACCCGTGACGATAAATATAATTGCAGGGTTGATAGAACGGGGAGAGTATTCAGCTCGTGCCGCATTGTGCTCCTGGTCGTCCTCGCAGTAGGCCGCCGTGTGCCTGTGGTACCAGTCTACCAGACCTTGCCGACGCGCCCCTCCCGGAGCGCGAACAGCGGCAGCTTCGGCAGGCTATCGGCGGCGGCGGCCCCGGCGTCTCTCCTGGTGACGACGACATTTTAAGGCAGCGGGTCTTGCAGATGCAGCAGCGCTAGCTAGTTTGTTCCGGTAGAAGAAGCGGATGCGCACGACGCGGTGGCCGCACCGCCCGACGGCCACCCACTCCAGGGCTCCGTGCACACGTCGCAGGAGCTCTCGCGGTCAGCGTCCTCGTCGTCGGCTTCTTCAGTTCCTGCGACGACAACATCCATGGCGTGGTGGTCGTCGTTGGTGCTTTGTATTTTGTGAGTATAGTTTCAAAACGTGCGTTGTCCACGGTAAGAGCGGACCCACGTAGAACCCAGCGATGCCACGTAGACCTTCTGGATGTCTAGCCATTTCTGTTGACCGCATTTATATTCTTTGAAGCGTAAAAAAAAAATCAGAGCACTGCGCCGCCGCTGCGTAGCACCGCGCGGAGGCAGGCGACCCGCCAGGCGCCTCCCGGCGATGGCCGAGCGGTCGCGTCCGCGCCGCGCCGTGGACCACCGGCATCGCCTTCGCCTCCGTCGGCTCCTCGTCCTCCTCCCGCTCGCTCTCCTCCTCTCGCAGCTCCCCGCGCTCCTCCTCCGCCGCGCCAACTCACTCGGCCGCCGGTGCCTGCCCGGCGCCCCCGACCGCCTCGTCCGGGACCCCCGCCTCAGCCTCTCCATCGTCACCCTCGCCGACGAGGGCGCGAGCGGGTCGCGCGCGCGGCGGTCCTTCCGCGGCGTGCTGGCGGCCACCGCGCGGAACAAGCGCGCGTACGCGGCGGCGCACGGGTACCGCCTCGTCGCGCTCCCCGCGTCCGCCGTCGACCCCAGGCGCCCGCCCAGCTGGAGCAAGGTCCTCGCGCTCCGCGCGCACCTCCGCCGCCACCACTGGCTCTTCTGGAACGACGCGGTGGGTCGCCGATGCTACTTAATTACTGCCGGACTGAATCTTGAGTATAATTTTCAGCATACGTGGAAGGTCTTGCACCTAATTGATGTTTTATCTTGGTTGTTACAGGACACCCTGGTTACTAATACAGAAATCCCGCTGGTGAGTCTCTGATGCTTGCAACTTGTGCTCTGATTGAGATGGGTACCCATGATGGGATGTTTACCTGTGGTTGCTTATCTTGTTGACATACTTTTGTCTTTTCATTACATTACATGGTTTGCAGGAGAGGATTTTGTTCTCAGTGATAGGACATAGTGATTTTGATGACTCACCTGATCTTGTTCTGACAGAAGATTTCGGTGGTGTGAATGCTGGTATGGGAGACTTAATACGTGAATATTTTGTGTCTTTTGTTTATTAGAATTGCTTTGAGAGCAAATTGTTCTGACACACTACATTTTCATCATGTCCAACCCCAAAGAGGCATCGTTATAATCCCAAATTGTCAACTCATCTTACTGCCAATATATTGGAGTCTGAAACTGCATTTATTAATTTGAGTTTGAGTGTTCCTCACCTACAGTAATGCATATTCAGAAGAATCTGATGTTTAGAAATATGCATTTTGAATGGCCATTTCAGTTTTCTCTGTTTTCCAGTAGCATGATTTCACAATATTCCTTTTCTTTTCATCATCCACCATGACACTATAATAGCATACCGCTTCTCATGCAGGGGTTTTCTTCATAAGGAGGTCAAAATGGAGTGAGAGGTTTTTGGATACATGGTGGAATCAGACTTCATTTATTCAGTTTGGTTCCACAAAAAGTGGAGATAATGCAGCACTCAAGCATCTAATTGATCACTTATCAGCTGAAGAAATGCAAGCGCATGTTCGAATAGCAAAAATGCAGTGCCTCTTCAATTCCTACCCTTGGGTCCTCACATGGAAGTCGGCCCATCGCCTCATCTTCCACCTGCCAACTACATGGAAAGGTTTTCACATTCTCTCATCCACTCTACTAGTCTACAGTGCCATATGTAATGAGGGTTTGCATTTGAATGTTATAATTCGTCGTATTAAATTGAGGACATAGCTTCCTAGGAGTCCTTTAGGTTTATCTGCCGAGTCTTTTAATAGCTTTGACAAATTGATTTTATAAATCATTTGCGACATGATGCTGCAAGAACGATATTGCATTAAATTAAATCAGTATAGTTTTACTCATAAACAAGAAAATTGACATGTCTCAAGCATTCATGCACTACTTGTTCTCTGTCACCTTACATTGTCGGCTATCCTGCATTGATTCTCAATAAATTTCAATTATCATCTGAACTAAGTTTTGCACTTTTCTTCTTACGGAAGTTTGTTTACTATCATGTATGGCCTCTATGGTTTGTTCACAGCATATTGGATTTTCAGGGGCTTATTCAGATGGAGACTTCATGATTCATTTTGCTGGTTTGGATGACAAGAAAGGTTGGACAAATAAGATTGTTGGAGATATAGAAACTCAAGATGAGCCGTGTTAAACTCATAGTTAGTCTAAGGAGAAACTAGAAGATTAAGTAAAGGCCAGGTTGCTTTGGTCAGTAGTCAAAATTGTGGCACCTGCAAGGTCAAACCGGGCAGCCAGAAGATATATTGTGTGGAGCCCCCGACCGACAAGGTATTTCAATGCCAGAGTGCCAGGATGCCACTGTAAAAACTTAACTCAGTGCCAACTACACTATTTACCAAGGCTGTGTTGACTCCCTGTCGAGTGTAAACCGTTCTCCAAATACAACAGAATCTGCATAACAGTGTCAGCATGGAGGAGCCAGCTTCAGCATCTGCACAGCAGAACTAAAGTAGACAGGAGAGTAGGTTTCGTGTAACAGGCTAGGCAGTTCCCATGTTGTACATTGTCTCATTCTAATTGTCATTAATGATTGCTCGACAAAGCAGTACAGGCGACCTGCATGGTTGTTTGTCCAAAACTTTTGGCTGCTACTAAACGCCAATATGCAGAGTGCTTGTTGAAAACTTGAAATTGAGGCAGGGATCTGCAGTACGGTTAGTGCCACATTGTTGTTTATTGTTTCTGGGTGCTTGAAGGTGCTCTGATGTGAACATGATGCCGAAGCTCTTCAATGCATAGCACATTAGCACTGGTTTTTGAAGATCAAAGCCTTCAAAACACAAGCAGTAGCCTTCAGGAAAAGAGTTAAAACCATGGCACCAAACATGTTCTTGCTAAATTATGGTGAAATTCTTGGTTACACACATGATGCCAGCTTAGTTACACAAATTTATTTGAAGCACGGCGATCCGGTCAAGGGCAGAAGACGATGTTGTAGCCGGCGCCGGTGGCGCAGGTGAAGGTGCTGGTCCGGTCGTCGTAGGCGTAGCTGTAGGCCTGCGGGCACTTGTGCTTGAAGAACTCCGAGTACCTGCTCGGCCGGCACCTGCCCGGGGTCCCGTACTCCCCGCGGCTGCAGTGCTTGTCGGTGTCGAACGCCAGGCACGCGCTCTTGCACCCCACCGTGCCTCCGTCCGCCGCCCTCACCGCCAGCTCCGGCGGGCACGCCGCGTTGATGTCGGCGCCGCACGTCACCGTTGCGCAGCCGGCGCCGGCACCGGCCGGCCCGATCTGGAGGGGCACGTTGAAGCCGTCGACGTTGCTGATGTCGTAGAAGTCGTTGCCGCCCGAGCCGCCGAGCGTGAACTCGGCCAGCGTGCTCGGCGGCTGGTTGCCGGCGCCGGTGCACTCGAGCCTCCCCGCGCAGTCACCGGACGCGCACGACAAGCCGCCGCCGCCCGAGGCGCCGCCGGGGGAGCAGCGGTGGCGAGGCCAGATGCGGCCGGCCCAGGTGCCCGCGACGCCGCGGTACTGGGCCTCGGCGCCGGGCTGAAGCTGGAAGCCGGTGGTCGGGAAGGCCGGCCTGCCGGGGTTCGTCTGCACGCCGGGGTAGATCGTCTCGTTGCAGTTGTTTCTGAACACGAATGTTGCTGCCATTGCGCCTGAAATAATCCTCAGTTTGGTTACACTACCACAGTCCACAGGCTTATTGTTCAGTTGCTACTGAAAACGTGGTACGGTGGGACTTGTGTAGTGATACACATATAACATGTTTTTGTTCAAATTTTATATTCTCTAAGGCTTGTGTGGTACCCAAAAATTCCAATGTCACAAGGAGAGCATTGAATTGATGAGTGAAAAAAAATTCTTACAATCCACTAAGACAATGTTCCACGTTTTTGTATCTATGAGAGTAGCTACAAAATGTTAACAAGGTTTCCTACTCTTATAGATATTTAGCATAAACTGTATCTCTACGATCTTCTTTTATCTTTTTGTTACTTGTCACACAAAAATCTTATACAGCACTCAATGTGCATGACATAATGCAATGGGAGTAGCCTAATGGTCACCCAGGATGATATAATGCACAAAATCCAGTATTTTGGTACAAAATAAATGTTTTAGGTCCACAGACATAATATAGCAACAATTAACTGTTAAGCATGATACTACGCGTTGAATTTGTCGTTTAATTTAATGATTTCGGTATGATATGACGGTCTTGGATGTAAAAATATGATACTATGCACCGAAAAAGTGAGCACCTACGGACTGGAATCAAATATTAGAAGAGCAAAATCTGTACCTGGCGCAAAAACAGAGACCAAATAGAAGAGCAACAAAATGGTCTTTGAGGTTCTCATGATGACCTTGGCGGACAACCAGCAAGGTAGGGGGAGAAATTCTAAGCACTTTGGGCATCACAGAATTGTGAAGCTCCTATGTATTTATAGGTAGAGTTTGCTACAATATGGTCTATGTGCAAGCTAATATAATCCGTAGCCCCTTGCCTAAGGATAACAACGTCAACAGGCATAAATTGCTATCTTATTCTAAGATCTTTTAAATATGAATAATACAGATAGATAATCTTGGCATATCCGTTGGTGGACTCAGATATAAATGCTAACCTCATTTTATGAAACAATATGAGGGTGAGATTTAAATAGGAAAAATCTCCATTGTAGATCTAGGTATATCCATTAGCTAGCTAACCACTATAGGTAGCTAAATTTTTAAATAGGAATGATCATGTGGTTTTCATGCCATGACAACTACTCCCTCTCTCAACATCATATTAATAGTCATTTTCAATTTAGAAGGTGTTTTAGCATGCAACACTTAGACCCGCTAATGTGTTTAAATCCACTCCTCAACCACTCCAACCCTAATCCGAAGCTTATGGGACTCTACTGGGAACCCAAACCCACCCAAAAACTCAACTAATTAACCCACCCTATCCCGCCCCACCGCAATGGGTGAAACCAATGTGGTGTGCCATGATTATATCCGCCATGTGCAAGTCTGAGTCTAAACATACCATCATTACAAAATGATCATTGTATGCACATGCAAGAAACTGAAGAAGATCTTAGCAAATTAAGAGGTACAAATACTTCTCTATTACTCAATATCTTCATGATAACTAGCATAACATCACAGATCACTCTATAAATATTCTCTATAACGATAAGTGAGAATGTGAGATTGGAAAGCACACACACAGTCGTGCATGGTCCCTTACAAGGGGCCAGTTTCATCAGAAGATAATGCATCCACATTTACTAATTCTAGCCTTTTAGGATGATGTGGTAGCAAGCCCTCCACGAATACTACGAACGAGCTCAAATAGGCTTGTAGCAAAGCACAGATCCAGATCTCCAATCCATCCTGACAAAAGAACCAATGGTAACCATTCAAAACCACTTCAATCGCAGAGGCATAGAGCACTAGAGCAGGCGCCGGTCAAGAACAAAAGCTGCAGGGCCGCAGTGACCCGGCCATACCATCAAACACCAGTAACCACCATGAATGATATGGAAAAGTTATCAGCAACACATATATATGGGTTCGTACTTGATAGAATTTAGCTGTTGAGTCAACAAGGCAGGGCACCAAATTAAAATTTACACCATAAAACCCATTTCTATTCCAAACACCTCCCTCTCTCTCTCTAGAGATGGAGTGTATCCACTTTCTATAGTAGTGTGGAGGGTTAAATGGACACATTTGTTGATGTTTTCGCATGCCCATGTTTTGGTTATCTACAGTATCAAAGGATCTTTGCACTGTAGCTATGTTTAGGCATGGCACACGTGGAGTGTGACCGGGTAGAAAATATCTGCACGCTCCAAATAGTAGATTTTCACAGTTACCTATTACTGGCCAAGTGGGCCCATGCATTTGTGGGGAGAAGAAACTATAGGCCGAACCATTTTCTCAACCCTCAACTATAAAACTGTTTACTTCTCTATCCTCAAAGAACCAACATTCACTTTCCAACCCTGATTGAACTTTGGTTTTGAGTGACAAGGTGACATGACTAATAACTAAGTAGCATTTGATATTTTTAAGAAGCTATAAATGGGTTAAATTTTTTAAAATTATCCAATGATATTTTATTGGTGAAATAAAGTACATAGATAAAGTTCATTTTTGTCCTCAAACTATCATACTCTCATTTTGGTCCTTCAACTCTAAAACCAAACATTGAAACTGTATTTTCACCCTTGATCTGGTATTATAGATGGTTTCCACCATGTTACAGTCGCATCACTTGTCGCGCGCTGTCATTTCATCCTTTTCACCAGTAAATTAGAAATTAATTAAAAAGAGTAGTGGTGCCTGCTATCAATAGAGGAGAAAAGAAGGTATAAACGAGGGGCTGCTAATGTTTTTTTTTTAAAAAAAAAATTCTGAGTAGCGGAGCATGTAAGTAGGAGACAAGTGACCTAGCTGCCATCATGCAGAAAACCACCTACCAAACTACTAGCTCAAAGGTGAAATATAAATGGTATTGGTAGTTTAAGTGTACTTTGTATGGTTTTGGAACTCGAGGGCTAAACTCCATACCGAATTAAAACATCACACACTTGCGGATATACCAAACGCTAAATTTCATCTAGTGATCAGCTACAACAATAATGGGACTTGATGTGGTCGATGCCACAATTTGCAGCGCTCTTCCTTCATGCAGGGTGGGATGATTATTCCATCTACTATCTCATCTCTTGCTCCAGCAAGACACCAGGGTCTAAGTGGTGTGTAAATACGCTGGGTCCACATGCATTTCATGCATAGGAACAAGAGAGATGACACAAGACAGGGGAAGCTGCAAAGTCGTATGCACAAGGGAGGCTTGACGCACACGATTCTGACCGAGAAACGACAAATCCTGACGTTTTATTTTCTTTAACTATTCATACATGTGACTTTCCTTTTTCAGAAAGTTTCCACCTTTTCGGAGAACCTTTTTGGATAACTTCATCAATTTTCCATGACAACTTTTTCTGGAAACTTTTCGGGACGACTTTTTTCAAGAGATTGTCATGGGAGTTGGACAAACTCTTATTTCTTCCAACAACAAGTAGTGGAGTTTTTTGAGTGAATCTCCTTCAAATAGTTTTTTCTCGAAAATGTTTTGTGAAAAAATCTTCTTCAATCAAGTTATCTGAAAAAAATTATTTGAATAGGTTCTTCTATTTTTTTGTGGAGAACTTCTTCCAAATAAATTCTATAAAATACATTCAGGAAACAGTGAGGGAGCGGGTGCTGAATGTCAGCCGGGAGTAGATCCAATTTTCAGACAGCACAAGCAAATGGTTAGGATGAGTAGTGCACCCAGAAGAAAAGTGCAAAAGGAGAAGAGAAAGGAAGGAAGAAAAAAAAAGAAAGAAAGATAGATAGAGGTCGGGGCGGGGTGTTTAGCTCTAATATGTACCCGTGATTTCGCCATATGGATGACGAGCTGGCTAGATGGGATGAGTAATTTCTTATTAAACTGCAGCAAAAATAGCCTGAGATCGAGTTGAAGGCACTAGTGCCATTGAAACACACAGTAGTCTGATCTTAGGAAAAGAGTTGAAGCCGTACCAACAAATACGGGCATATTACACTGAAAATCAGTGAAATCCTTACCTATACATGATGGTAAAGCCTGAACCTAAGTAGTAGCTAGAGAGATGCAACAACATTTATTCAATTCGAAAGAATTCCAAACGCTACTATCCAGCAGATCAGTAAAACGAGATCGATCAAGGGCAGAAGATGATCTGGTAGTTGCCGCCGGAGGCGCGGGTGAAGGTGCTGCTCCCGTCGTCGAAGGCGTAGCTGTAGGCCTGCGGGCACTGCGCCTTGAAGAACTGCGAGTACCTGCTGGGCCTGCACCTGTCCGGGCTCCCGAACTCCCCGCGGCAGCAGAACTCGTCCGTGTTGAACGCCCCGCACGCGCTCCGGCACCCCACCGTGGCGCCGCCCGCCGCCCGCGCCGCCAGCTCCGGCGGGCACGCCGCGTTGATGTTGGCGGCGCAGGTCACCGTCGCGCAGCTCTGGCCGCCGTAGGGCAGGATCTGTAGCATCGTCACACAATCTGTCATTGGCTCATTGCTACTGTATCATTTATCAGATGGTGTATCTCGTTGCTAAGTTTGTTACCTGGATGGGCACGTTGAAGCCGTCGACGTTGCTGATGTCGTAGAAGTCCCTGCCGCCCTGGCCGTTGAGCGTGAACTCGGCCAGCGTGCTCGGCGCCTGGTTGCCGGCGCCGTTGCACTCGACGCGCCCCGTGGCGCAGTCGCCGGACGCGCACCCGAAGCTGCCGGAGGCGTCGGTGGCGCAGCGGTAGCGGCCCCAGATGCGGCCTGACCAGCCGGCGGGGACGCCGGGGAAGGCGGCGTCGGGGCCGGGCGGCAGCGCGAAGCCGGTGGTCGGGAACGCCGGCCGGTTTGGGTTCGTCTGCACGCCGGGGTAGATCGTCTCCGGGCACCTGTTTGTGAACACGAAAATTGTTGCCATGGCGCCTGGAAATAAATGTGATCAGCTTCATTAGTGGCACTAGTACATCGACATTCAAGATACTTTTGGATCAAAATAGGTTACTCTCATCCCATCCTCAAGGAAATGACCATGCTACTAAAACCTTAAAATAACCATGGGCTACATCATAGAAAATCAAGATTATTCCTATGTTGGAGGATGAGATCAATACCTGGCAAAAGAACTGGGATCAAGAAGAAGAGCAAAGAAGTGGTTGAGGAGCTTCCCATGGTGGCCTCTGTGGATAACTAGGCAGCAGGCACCAAAAAGAATTTTGAACTTGTGCAACAGAGATGGTGTGGTGAAGTGCATAGGCGGCAGTAATTTATAGCCGAATTTGAAGAAAAAATGTTATTATAGGAGATCAATGCATATTAATTTCAAAGGATACTCATCAGTAAATTGAAGATCATCTACGATCTACAAAGCTATATTTGGAGAAGTAATATAAGTGGAAACAACTATCATCCGGACGGCTCACCTGGCTACATCCATTGGATGCTTGCTGTACCCTGTTTGGATTTTCAATGCGTTAGTATATCCAATTTGTTTTTCTCCTAGAGCAAAGTAACTATTTTTTAGATAAAGAAATATTTCAATATCTCAGCTTCTACATCACTATTATATTAGAAGTGCGATATAAAAAACTTCCCACTTGCAACTATAATCTTCTCAAATATAGAGTGCATCTATAATCTCTAAAAAATATATAGAAGGTTTGTCATTTTAGGCTTCATGCTGGTCAAACTTTTTTAGCTTCGCCATCGGTATATAAACGATTACAAGATTAATACTACAAGATTCATTATGAAATTTGAAAATGCAACACGTTTCAGTGCTGGCCAGCTGGGGATTGGCAATGCACATCGTCGTTTCTTCATCACTGATGATATAGCTAGCACATTAAGTATTGCTTAGCACATTGTGTTGCATGCTCTGTTGGCCTACGCGGGGATTTCATCACCACGCGTTTCCAGTTCGAGCCCAACTGCATTTGTTTGATTCTAATTCGACAGGGGCACTCATCACTAAGACAGAAACTGTAGGGTAGTACAAGTACTATATATGACCCATCCTTTGGCTGGGTTCTCAGTTTCTCTCACAGAAGCTCATCGCCTTAATTACGTCATTACTACGTTTTTCTGAAAAACGTGTATGCCACATGTACACAGCTCAAATCCATCTAGTCTAAAGATCCTGCACGCCACTAACCAACTAAACACTTCACCACAACATATTTCAAAAAGCATGCATGGTCAACATGGAAAAATCAGTGATGGGTCAAAATAAGTTGTAGAACATAATTCTAGTTTTGTCCTGTATGAGTTATGAGATTGAAGCATATCATACGGTAGCAAGTTTACGGACCACTTATTTGGAGTGAAGGGGGCTTGTTACAGTCGATCTCCAACAGCAGCAGGTCCGGATCGTCCCCCTCCTGACCACGTTCTCTGCCTCATGTGTGCACCCCTCTTCATCCCCCTTTTAAATTTAACCAAAGAAATGTCATATCCAAACTAAAATTATACACAACATTTCTACGCGTAGAAATTGTACAACAACCTTTTGTAGAAATTTGTTCAAAATACGTAGATTTATAGACAAACTTTTGTAAAAAATAAATTTATGAACAAAAATGTAGAAAAATAAAACAATAATTATGAAAAAAATTTCGAAACAAATATTTAGGGCAAAATTTTGAAACAAATTTTGCGAAATTTTTAGAAACCAAAAATTGAAGGGAAAAATCAAAAATGAAATTTGGAAGCAAAAATAGGGAATAAAATTCAAAAATAAAAAAGTAATAGACAAACACTAATAAAATTCGAGAACAAGACTACACAGAAAGAAAGCTATAGAAAAATATTCAAGAAAATAATAAAATCTGCCTCCCGGCGGCATCCGTGCAGATTAGGTCGCTCAGGGTGACCGGATTAGACGGCACCCATGCGGATCTTGTCTCTCTGGTGAGTGGATCTGGCAGCACCCCGCACCCCGCACGGATTTGGCCACTCCAGCCTTGGAGCCATCGCTCCCGCTTGGGGAGCTCACCATTGTGCCCGCCGCCGCTACGCTGACACTAGCTTGGGTGGGATCTGCCGAGTCACTATTTTCGAGCATGTTGCCGCTCGCCGCCACTCCAACGTGTTGCCGCTCGCCACGGCTCCTTCAGGTAGTGCGCCCTCCCTGCAGCTGGATCTAGGGAATGAAGGAGAGTGGGAATGAGAAAGGAATTGAGAGAGGACAGAGAGATGAGAAAGCGAAAGTGGAGAAATGAAAAAAAGAAAAAGGCCGAGGTGAGATTTATATAGTATGGCCCACCATATGCGGAGGAAGTGTGTGGAGAGACAGTTGTTGATTGGACAGAACGAAAACTACCAGCGGAGTTTTGGAATCACAACGTCTCATGTCCTCGAATTTCTTTATTTATCATTCACTGCTTCCTCAACCTAGATTTTCTCATGTAAGTGGCCTTTCCCCTCTATGCTGATAGGCTCAGATCCCAAGTTTAAAGAGTTATATCCTTCCAAGCAGTGGCGGACCAGTGGATAGGCCATATAGGCCTGGGACTACCCAAAATTCTGAGCAAAATTTCCTTTACTAGTTAGATTTCAACGGCCCAAACACAAGAAATGGCCCAACAACCGGCCTCAGCAGCTCTTAGCATGCACGTTCCTCCTCCCTACCGTCCTGCCAGCCCGTGCGTGCAACCTCGCACGTCCAGCATCGCCTGAGCACCAGACACTGTCCTCCAACCCGCGCAGCTGTACCCTGCTGCTCCTGCCTCAAATCCCCTCACGACGTGACAGCCTCATTGCTGATGCTAAGTGCTGACTAGTAACTTCTCTGCATCTCCTATGAATGGGGACTATTGACTACGTTGTACATATTACTCTACTTCAATTTCAATTGTAGATTTGCGTAACTTATCCTGAAATTGTTGTGTGCGTGGACATGTGAACGTGACTTGGTATTTCAGTGGTTAGGGACTTGCTTAGCTTGGTCGGAAATAAGAGATTGTTATGTCATTTTTTGCTACTATTTTGTGCTGTCAGAAAGTGGAGGGATTGCAAAGGTATTGTGAGATATTTTAAATATACTATAATTTTTCTACCAGTATACCTAATTATTTGGAAAATCTTGTAGTTATATTCCAAATTGTATATTGAATTGTACCGTATTGTATCTTAGAGTTTTACCTAGGCATACCCCTAGATTCAAATCCTAGGTCCGCCACTGCTTCCAAGACCATCATGTAGTATGTCTCATTACTTGTTAGTGTATCTACAATCCTAGTATGTCTCATTACTTGTTAGTGTATCTACAATCCTAGGCAAAATTAGAAAAGTTTGATTTAGGATAAAATAAAAAATGGCATACATTATTTTGGAAAACAAGGCATACAACTTATAAGTTTTTTGTTCAGCTTTTTCCCATACATTTTGTAGTAGAGAGTAATAAAAAGGACAAATGTCAAGCAATAGGCACGGGACAGACAGGTCTTGTTCGCGTGATGATGGTGTAACAAATAGGGTCTTGTTTAGAGGGTTCTTTCTATAATCTGAGTTTGGACTATAGTGCAGGAAGTCCCACCGCTGGATCAAACTGAAATTGTGGCATAACAAGACCTTGAGTACCATTTTTGGATCAACTTAGGTGTAAAACAATTGTGGGTTTGCGCTCTTCGGAGTCCTAGTGTAGTGTTCACCATCTTATTAATGTTGCGAACTTGAGGTGTTGAGCTATGTAACAAATTAGTTGAGATGCTATATAGTAAACGCATTGGTCAGCCCAAATATGTTTTAGTTATAATTAGCTCAAATATGGTTACTTCCAGTTCATATAATTACTTGCTATCTGAATCACTTGTCGACGCCTTATTCATTTCAAAGTAAAAATGCACCACCAATCATCAAACTTGACTCGAGGTGTCATCCATATCGCTAAACTTACAAAATGCATATTCAGATTCTTAAACTTGCTAATCATATATGACGTCCAAATCACAATTGCTTATGCTAAATCAAAAGTTACATTATTTGCTCAAATACAAACTTATATACAAAACGTATACACGCAAAAAAATCATAATAAATTTATTTGTACAATATGTTCAAATAAAAAGGATCTATATGCAAACTTGCATGAGAATGAAACTCATATGACAAAATTTGTAAAAAGAATTGGACAACAAAAAAGGGAATTTTGGAGGAAACATTGAGAAAAAAGTTTGGGCATAAAGTTTTGAAATAAATTTTTGGAGAAAATTTTAAAAATATAAGAGTTTAATATAAAAAAAATTAAAAAATTGGACCCACGTGTAAGCTCCACATCAGCAAAATTACTTCTGCTTTAACTGAAAAAATGATGATTTGGACCTCACGTGATACGATTAGTAAGTTTAAGGATATAGATATGAATTTTGTAAGTTTGGAAACCTAGATGGCATTACGAGCCAACCGGTGGTGCATTTTACTCTTCCTTTTTAATATCTGACTAATGCCAATCAGTAGCACTTCTCTGTTCAGTTGATTTGCCAATTTCTGCCTCTTACATCTCTGCAAGCTCCTGGGGTAATAGGGTATGGTCTCTGCAGGTATTATTAGTTATTAATGTTTTCCATTTTGTTTCAGAGAGCAAATTCATAAGGTGAGAAAAATAATAATCCAATAATCAACTTAGGTTCTATCAGAAAAAACAAACCTCTAGGCATCCGAAGATCTCACCATATGAACAACCATGTATACTGAAAATTTGAAACGTAACTACATTTCAAGTATTTTTCAAGTCCACGTGAATTAATGTTGCCAGACAAATGCAAATCTCAAATTATATGCAGAAGTTCTCATGAGACGTAAAAAAAAAAGACATCAATCTAAAAAGGATCTCCCCTTACTATTATTAGTAAATCAATAATCTGAATGTAGATAGGGAAAGAGATTCATGATATATGTATGATATAAGATAAAGAGTTCTCTAAGATAAATTACATTTCTTTCATAAGATAGCTAAAGGAGGAGACGGATTACTTAGCGAGTTTATATTGATAGCCACAATAACTCCAGAAGTAGATATTTCACAGACAAAGCTTGCTTTTTATAACACAGAAATATTATTTCTATTTCAACCAAGGAGATTTTATTGTAATAGTTTTTCATACTATTCTTTGGAGGAAAGTCAAGAAAAATAATCTAAAATAAAGTTTTGATGCAGCTGGGATGGATGAACATATACACATTAATTTGAATAGCTTTTTGTTATCTTGGCGCTACAATGGGCTATCTGATCCAAATATCATGCCAGTAATACTGTTTTTTCCCCTTAACCTATCACACTCTTGTTACTATCTAGTATTTTCCGTCGGAAACGGAAGTTACAATGCACCACGGGAAAATCAAAGTCTTTATTAATACAGCAAAGCATCAGAAATCATCTCTTAATTGAAGTTCTAACAAGGGTACGTAAGTAATTGAGGTCCAAATAGTAGTAGAACAGATGAAGAGAACCTATAAAAATTTCTTCCGTATTGTGCTACTTATATATACATCATCAGCTACCAAACAAGCTAGCTAGGACCTCCAAGAAATTATTTGATCCTGCTCCAGCAATCACTTCTTCCTCAATCAAGTTCCGGTAGCGGACAATCAAGAACCGAACTACCAAATATAATGAGAAATCGAGCAGCAAAACAAGTAGCTCCGTACCTATATAGCAATCAGCACATAGCAGCTGATTCGGGCTCTACTACTTCTCAGCAAGTTTAATTTGGGGGTTCTCTGCTATTAGTTATACGGATAGCCCCCAAGCCTGAGCTCCAGATCGACATCCTCCTTCCTCCCCAGGGAGAGGCCCAGGTGCACGTCGCCGCCGCCGTAGGTCCGGGAGCCACCGGCGTCGTCCTGCTGCGGCGGCGCGGCCCCGGGCTTGCCGCCGCGGTCCTTGCGGTGGATGTTCATGTGGCCGCCGAGCGCCTGCGCGTTGGTGAACCCCCTCTTGCAGAAGGAGCACTCGTAGTAGGCCCCCGCCGGCGCGCGCCGCGTGCCGCCCTCGCCGGACGCCTCCGGTGAGCCGGCCTTGTTGAAGCCACCTTCCATGGAGAAAATTGAGAAGCTAAGGATCAGGAAGCACTTGCTTTGGAGTACGGATCGGACCGTGTCAAAGGTAGCTGGCTGGTGTGGTGTTGTGCCTGCAGGTGAGTGAGCGAAGGCCGGCCGGCCGGCCGGAAGTTCTTAGGGTTTTGGAGAGAGGAGAGTAGTGTCGTCGGAGACTCCGAATGGAGCAATGGCAGGTGCCTTATATAGTGACAGGTGCAGCTGCAAGTTGCTGAGTTTTATTTGGGGAGTAATCGACACGGCTTTGACGTCTAGTTCTGGCGTTTGGATGGCGACAAGGGCGAGAAAACTACTCGGCCGGCCGCGGCCGGCCCGGCCTAGCTTGCTTGCCAGTGCAACGCCTCCGATCCTCGCCTTGCCGACTGCAGTGCGAACGGTTCTCGTTCTCGGGTTTGGCGTGGCATGGTATAGCTAGCTGTACCTAGAAGGCCAAGGTATATACATATGTGTGCGTGTGCCGGTGCGTGGTGAACTGCGATGTACAATTAGTGATGCAAGTGGGTACCCAATAATATTTTATGAATCAACTAAATAATTACGATCCTAATTCATTTCTCCTCCTAAATTAATTATTCACAATAACATCCTTCATTTTATCAAGTATTTGGGTCGATCTAATGACCCAACATAAATATGACTTGCATCCCTATGTACAGTATAGAAAATCTAAGATATATGTCTACACAGTTACATACCGCTGGTTTATTTTGCATGCGATTGCTAGGTCTGTTTTCTTATTTTTCTTATATCTAAGATTTGAATTTGAATATTGTTTGAAGAAACGATCAGTTCACATGGTGTCAATAAGGAATCATTTATTTACAAAAAAAATGACTTCTCCAGAAGCATATATATAGTTTACAAATCAAATTGATGGGCCATATATATCATGCATACTGCAGGTGTGTGTGTGTGTGTGTGTGTGTAACTGGATTAGAACTTATAAGACAGTGCATACAACGAGAAGTCGTTGGAAACTTGGATCCATATATATGATATTTGCTTTTGGATCCGCCGTTTCTGTTCCGATGTTAGTTTTGGACTTTCTGTTGCTTTCACCCGGATGCTCCTGCTGATGCAGCCGGCGGTCCCTATATGCATGTGACTCTCTCGATCTATATATCTCAATTTCAGATATTTTTCCAATCCAACATGTGATACACACACACACACACACACATTTATGAGAGGACAGTCATTTGCTCGTGTGCACATGATAAACTATATGTCAAGAATTACCGATTTCTTGTCGAAACTAAGATCGATGATGCCGATTGCATGCCCAGTTTTGATTTGGACGGCATTAATTCTTAATTTCTTATATGCATTCTTATATGCCGATTGCATGCCTTCAGATTTCAGAGAGGTCTGAAAACACTCTTTCTGAAAAGACATTTCTCTTCTTAATCCTGTACTACTGAATTAACTTTATTTTCACTAGGTAAACTATGTGGATGACATATATATATATATATATATATATATATATATATATATACTCTTATTTTGCCCACGACATTACTCAACAAAGTATTCAAGTCACATCAGGTGAGTTTCCTACTATGGGTTTTCCTTTGATTGATCCCTGCTGGGGCTGGGGACTAACTAAGAATACTTAAAAATAAAATGTACCAGAAGTCCACTAACTTGTAAGGGTGTGTCATTTAAATCCACGAACTTCAAAAGTGCATTTTTAGATCCATTAACTTGTAATTTATGTCACTTAGATCCATAAACTTTGAAAATATAGGTCCATAAACTCTGAAAGTGCATTTTTGGGTCCATAAACTTATAATTTGTGTCACTTAGATCCATAAACTCTGAAAGTGCATTTTTAGGTCCATGAACTTCATCCATGAGCAGCCATGTGGCTACAGACGCACCCACAAAGGTCGCCCCGATATCGCTATCCATGAATATCTTTCAACCCCTCACCGAGAACCTCTCTGGGTTGACCCAAGTCTAACATCGTCACGAGATTTTTCGCAACAACGCCTGGCGCCACTATATCCGGCCACCCGCGCCACGAAGGACATAATATCCCCTACCACGGTACACATGTTGTTGAGTCCCTCTGTGACCTCCTCCACCTTTCCCAAACCATCACCCCCACCACTCCACCCATATTACGAGGTTATATCTAGATCTAAGCTCCAGAACACACCAATGGCAGTCCATAAGCCTCCTTTGAATCCTAATACATGTCAATAACCTCCAAGATAAGTCTTTCATCCCTCCTCTCTCCTCTCCCTATGCACTTGATTCGAAATCAGGGCTTAAATTTGACCCTTCTGACGAAACTCCAGCAGCGTGCAGGCACCATGTAGATTCACGTTAGTGATATATCAGTTCATGAAGGCTCGGTGGAGGGGCATGGACCTATGTGACACAAATTACAAGTTTATGAACCTAGCAATGAACTTTCAGAGTTCCTAAGTGACACAAATTACAAGTTTATGAACCTAGAAATGTAATTTCGAAAAAAAGTTGATGGACCTAAGTGACACCTTCTTACAAGGTTGATAGACCTCTAGTGCATTTTACTCATACTTAAAATATTATTTGTTATGAAGTGAAGTCCCCCTACCAAGAAGCACAGAAGATTTTTCCAGGAATTACCTTTCATGCATTGATTCAGTCAAATTGTCATAACTAATACTTAGTTTGTCTGATCCTTTTGTCTCAAATGCCTTTCGTGAACACGCCTTGTCTACATATGAACACACATTCTTCTTGATTCTTATGAGTCAGTCGAACATACCATTCCCTAGCCTTCCTTCAATTCTGTTGTAAGAAAATGAAGTCTTCAAAAAACATTAACTACCATGCATGCAGCACTTGTTATTCATGTGCCTTAATTTTGCTCCAACTTTTAACGACATAACTAGATATATGTCAAATATCAATGATGAATTATTTATTTTTCTCAAATAAAATAATAGATATGGATGGCATATGTTTGGTAACGAGTTACTCCCTCCATCCAAAAAACTATTTTTAAAAAAAATCAGACGCATTACTAATCGTGAGAAATGATCTTATTATCCCTAATTAATTATAGCATTTGTGATTGAAAACCGTGTTATTCATTTGGTTCTCTAGATTCTCGAAAAATCCATATGTATTGGAACTAGGAAAGTAGCATTTATTAAGTATTTGATTGGCTCGACGTGCTTCTCAATATAATTCTTTCTTGGTACTTGGCATTACTTTAATTAGATGAATCTCACTGTAAGCTAAAAGAGCCATCTTTGTGGGATAAAATTTAAGTGCTAATAAAAGAACATTTATTTTGGGATAGAGGGAGTACTCAGTTTAATCGAAATTCAGTTTATTTGTTTAAGAACACTAGTATTTCGGGTTTTAACTACTGGTTCGTATTACATCGCTAACTAGCACTACCAAAATCTGCGAAGTTCCCTAGTGTCAAGAACACTCGGGATTATCAGTAAAACACTCGGGACAAACTTTCCCATAGGTAGACACTCGGCGAACCGAGTGTCTACAGAGAAACACGCGGCTAATATGAAACTTTCCAAGTGCTTTGTGTTCCCCTGAGTGTAAAGTGGAACACTCGGCAAGTTTTATGAGTGTTTCAGTAAAACACTCGGGAAAATATTGGATACTAGGGAACTTCACATATTCTGGTAGTGTAGTATGAACATAAAATGCATCGACTTTTCGCAACGAGCCAATAAGCAACTAACTAACCAAAAATATATGCTATTTACTTCTCATGATACTCAGAATTACTTGGTAAAACCATATCGAAGAGACCAAGACCGACCAGGGCCATGATTCTTCCCCAGGATACAAATAACTGAACCTTTTTTCCCCCGGCTCTATAAGGAAGACTTGGCCAGCAGGACTGACCATATAGCCGGACAAAAGAATCTATCATACTACGGCACGGTCTTAGTCACCCTCACCAAGCTAGTCTGGAGATCCAAGGTTTCAAACATACAGAGGAGAACGAAGATATAGAAATAGGGCGGACGGCAGCGATTGTTTTTGTGCGGAGTGGTTGGGTAATGAGTTGGACATAAGTGGCAAGACAGCACTCGCTTTCCACCTGTTCACATCTCCGCCGATCTGGAGGTTAGCTGCTGACCTCTTCAACACCAACTTAGCTCATTGTAGAGTTCTCGTTGCATGTAGCAAGGAAAAAACATATTTTTATGGTACTATTTGTACAACATATTCCAGTAGGAATTATATGGCTAACTTAAGGTAACATTAAACTAAAACTGGGGCCTGGTCTTCTATTTTGCCCGCTGGACATCCCGAAATGGTGGCTTTGTGCGCAGCACACTCCACTCTTTGATTTAGTCTTATGAACACCGCAAAAATATGGTTTTGTCTGAAGCACACCACCCCCATTAAATTAGTCTTTCAGCTTGGGGAGCTAGAGGTTGCCTAGTAAAAAGACTGAAATGCCCATGACTATGTAATACGCCAAAACAAGGGACTCAAAGCCACTTGCCAGACTTCCAGTAGCAAAATATCATATTTTGTTAACATATTTGACAAGTGCAATATCAAACAGTAACAACTGACTATATCAAAGTATCCACACACATAATATTGTCTTGCACAACTTAACATGCCACAAAATAACTAGTATAGAATAAGTGACCATCATGTCACAAATCTTAATCTTAACATCTCAAATTACATCAATTTAGCATGTCAAAAGGCTTTATGCAGTTTGCTTGCACACAAAAGCATACATATCAGAACTGCATAAGATGCTCCAGAGCCATTCTACCATGCACCTCGGCCTCCTCCATTGCATTTTTCTTAGCTCGACCGTAAAAGATAACAAGGATTAGGAAAAATAAAAAAATCCGGATATTAGTCAAAGAAAAATGGTAGATATTTACCTTCGAGTCAGTGCTCCAGGACTACAGTTTAGATCAAATGGGCTTGATGGTGTTGCTAGTGCCCGTTGCAACCTAAGTGGTGTACTTGGGCTGGGCATTACTTCTGTTATCACTTCCTTCATCCTCTTGGCCTTCTTTCTTTTAGGTGTACTTGGACTGGCTGCTGCTTCCTTCTTCTTCTTGGTTCTGTTTCTCTTAGGTTTTGGTGGTGCAGGTGGTGGAGCATCTGAGTCATACACAGTCTCATTGCAAGTCTTCTGCATGTGTCCTAACTGACCACATCTCTTGCATCGCTTCCTTTTCTTGGTGTCTCCCTCATCAACTGATTTTATTCTCCTACTCCTTGGTCTACCTGCTGCCCTCTTGAGTTGCAGAGGCCATAGCTTGAATCCTATGTGTACTTGAGGCCAATGTGTTCTATCTGCTATTGGTTCAATCCAACCTTCATATGCTGCTTTGAACTTAGAAACAGAGTAACATGTGTCTACGTAATCCTCCAACTCTAAACCTCTGTAAGAGCATATCAAACTAATCGCGTGATTGCATGGCAGTCCAGTGAGCTGCCATTTATTGCAGCTGCAAGTTCGCTGTTCTAGGTTAACGATATGCCTCCAAGGAGTCAAGTCCTTGTAGACACCACTTATCTCTGCTAGGTGGCCAACACCTTTGTGGATTGAATAACCAAACAATCCTCTACTCTTTGCATTGAGAGCCTTTATTATGTGTGGCAGCACTTTAGTGTTCAATTTCATGGCTAGATTTCTTCTCCGAAATAGCTTCTCCATGATTTTTTGCCTAATTCTATCAATAAGTTCTATAATAGGCAGTGACTTCTCATGTTTTATCCAATTGTTGAAGGCTTCAGCAATGTTATTGGTCACATAGTCACACTTGCTAGCTGTAGAGAAGTAACATCTTGCCCATAAGTGCTTATGATTCTCCTCAATCCATTTCATTGCTTTTGTTGATGATGCCTTCATGATATTATAGTGATTGTCAAATATATCCTTCCTGTAAGTTCTTGCCGCTGGCCATAGGTTCTTCTCAAAGACCTTTCCATGATATCTTTTCTTAAAATATTTGTATAGGTGCCTCATGCATTCCCTATGCTCTACTCCATTGCTGAAGACTCTAGTCACAGCTATATCAATACCCTTACCTACATCAGTTGAAATGACAAGTTCAGGTGGAGATCCAGTTGCCATTGATAGCTTGCTCATGAACCAACCCCAATTTTCTTGTGTCTCTGATCCAAATACTCCATATGCCACAGGGAATATCCAGTTATGTCCATCAACGCCTATAGCTAAAGCTAGTTGTCCCTTCCACTTTTCAGTAAGAGCTGTGGAGTCAATGCCCAAGTAGGGTCTGCACCCATTTTTTAATCCATCAATACATGGCTTCAAAGCAACAAACATCCTGCTAAATCTGATCTTGGATCCAACCTTCTCATAATCTATCTCTACTATGCTTCCAGGAGACTTGCTCTCTATTTCTGCCTTGAATGCAAAAGCATAGTCAAAACTATCCTCCCACTTGCCTAAAATCTCATCAAGTGCTAGCTGCTTGCCATTGTACACAATCCAATATGACAAGGTGATCAAATACTTCTCCACCAACTTCTTCTTCAAAGCAGAAGCACCAATTGTAGGACCTTGCCTCAGCCATTGAATTACCCTATCTCTAACCCAATACTGATTAGCCATGCAATTGCTCTGTATTTTACTTGTGCTCTTGCAATAGTGCTTGTTAGGCATCTTCTTAATCTGCAAACAATACTATAACTAAAAAACAAATATAAAAGGAACATAAGTATATGAAAAAGGGACATGTAATTTATTACCATCCATGTCATTTCATCCTGCAATTGTGATGCATGTATTCTCCACTTGCATCTCTTAGCTTTACAGAGTCATCTGTACCTCTTTGCTTCATTGTAAGGAGCTACAATTTCAACCTCGTTCAGAATGGCATATTGCCTAATAGCTCTCTGGAAGGTGTCTCTATCCTCAAATGTTACACCAACAGCTATCTTGGGATTTTCTAAGTCAGTTATATGCTCAACAACCTCACAACCTTTCTCATCATCAACAATGCAGTCATCATTATCTTCTTCATCAGTGTCAGGAATGTAATCAAAACCAGTATTAGAACTAGGCTCAACAGGCTCATCATCTACACCAACATACTCTGTTTCATCATTTTGACCCCAAGGATCATCTGCAGGCCTTTCCTCAGTATCATAAGCAATATAATTAGTAGACCTTTCCTTAGTGTTAGAAGCTACACTGGTAACAATAGCTGACTTGTTTTCAATAGAACATATCAATAGCTGACTTGTTTTCATATCAACAATATTATGATCAATAGCTGACTTCATTTTATAACTTGGCCGGTTAATCACGGAAACTACTAGAGGAAGCCTTCTGATGTCCCAGTACATATCAATTGCGGCAAGCAATGATGAGTCGGAATCAATATTCATATACTTGTATGCAACCTTGTTCCAAAAGCTCACCGATAAACTTTGGTTACTAGCTCGCTTTATCTCGACATCTATATCAGCATAGAAATCCATCCACGAAATTGTATCCTTATCGCGAACCCAATTTTTATCACAGGTAACATGATACACATGTGTACCATGCTCCTCGTAGCCTGGTATGCGAATGGCAAGCCTACAGGCTGTGTTGCGGTCCATCCTAATGCAGGCAAATGCAAAAGAAACTAAGACAAATCTAATATCACAGACTAAATCGAACCAAACATATTGTGCAAACCTATATCCCCAATTCTCCTCTTTCTTGAACTCTAGACCTGAAATCAAATGAGGATATGCATGAAGAAGGGTTCGAATCTTACCCATCTGGAACCCATAACAGGTCCAAAGTTTTCGTTGGAGATCCCACACTGTGTAGCCGCCCAACTCGAGAACGAGGATTTGGGGATCGATTCGACGGCATCGGATCCTCAGCACACCGAGATCAGGAGAATCGATGCAGGTTAGCTGGTGGATTGGAGCGTCGCCATGCTCACCTTCTCCCTCACCTGCTTGCGATGCGCAGCAGCAAGGTAGGAACGGCGGCACAGCGCGGCAGCAGCCTAGGAGCCGGAACGGCGGCGCAGCACAGGAGCCGCCGTCCTAGAGCCCGTGCGTGCGAGAACAGAAAAGCAAGGAAGCGATAAGGCTAGCAGTGCTCGTCAACCACAAAATATAGCAAGGGCAAAATCGTCCATTTACAAGGCATCTGCCCACTCGGTTGCTGCAAATTCCTTTTTTAATGTGGCTAAGCTAAACGCTACATCTAGGAGTGTCCGTCGCACAAAAATAAGAAGTGCAATGTGTGCTGCACAAAATCATATTTTGAGAATGTTCCATAAGCAATGTGTCACGTCACCCGATTTGTTGGACTAGTTAATTTTTTAGGGATGCATACATAGGCACGTCATATTGTCAAGTTTCTACCCTTTTTATATATGTCACTTGGACATTCGTCTTGCTAAGGATGTATTCGATAGAATCCACCTTTTTTTTACTCAGAAACCATGGGGAGAGTTCCCCTTATTGCACCGCAAGTCATTTTTATTGGATTTTATAGAGTTTTTATATCTCTTTTGTTGAAAACTTACGCAGATTTTAAATGGGCAGTGCATGCGTATTCTTTTATGCTGAAAAACTTATGTCGAATTCACGTTGTAAACTCATTTTTATTTCACTTAAGATTGATCAAAGTAGAGACCTGGCTGTGTATAACCCTAGATAGGAGAAGAAATATGGAAAAACAAAAGAGAAGTAAGAATACAAGGATGGCAAGAGTTATGTAACAAAGAGACTCTCAAGTATATTGGACACTAGCTTGTTGACTCGGTTATAAAATGCCTTTGAAGGCATCTTCTCTCCTCTCTCTCTCAAATAAACTTGCTCTAAGGCAAATACACATCTTCCATCTGAAAACGTTAATCTACATAATATCCCTCTTCGTCCCCAACAATACTTGGCCTTGCCAACAGTCCACATAAGTGGATTTTCTAACATAACAATAAACAACACAACCAGGCGAACGATACTAGAGCTCACTTGATTTTCTAATTTTACCCCTAGAGCATCTCTAAAACAGTGCATGTACATATATATGGATCTGTGTCACTGCATCAGTGTCAATGCACTCATGGAATGTGGCCAGCGACGAGAATGTGGATTAGAATGACTAACTAGTTGTTTGGTTTAAATCTAACTAGTTGTCGTTGCATCTGTGTCAATGCACTCATGCAAGTTGAGATTGATCAAGCTGGCAGTTGTTTGGTTGTAGCCACAAATAGTGGTAAAATTTTTTTTACAACTCAACCCACATGTCAATAATTAAAAAATATATGGCAAGATACTCCTAGGTTAATAAGGTGTGACAAACAATTCAATAAACTAATTAATCAAGTTTAGCAATAAACCATGACCTTAGGGTATATTTGATTGTTAACTAGTGTTGCCATGTATTCTTGACTAACCTAGTCTTGCCACACTTTTGTGGCAAGAAAGAAGATCAACTAACCTTAGGTAAAGTTTAAAGAAATTTGACTTCCTTTTTTTAAAAAAATTTGACTATAACAAATGGATTATGGTGCTAAGAAATCAGGCAACTAAACTATGGCAACCACTAAACACTGCCTAATAAAATTGTGACTACTAATAAGCTCTTAGGTGTGGCAACTTTTAAGTTGTAATTCAAATAGGCCCTAAAATCGAGAAGGTAAAAGCTTTTTTTTGAAGCAAAGAAGGTAAAGAGTTATCAAAGGAGAAGATAATGAGAGTTGGTAATCCGGATGGGACGGGTAGAAATAGATCCAATACGTATGGGAAACGATTTTTTCGAATGGTAATTTTTCATTTTGCTCATTTTTGTCTTTTTCCCGTTTCTCTTATTTTAACGATGTGTACCGCCGGAGGTTTATGCCTGCTCACCCCTCCCCATCCCTTCAGCGGCGGCGCACCTCCCGGCGCCTTGAGCTCCCTCGCTGAGGTCCCCGGGGACGGGCTGACCGTCATCGAAGCGACAGGGACAGGGACAGGTGGATCTCGCTAATTCGTCAACAAAGCAGGGCCTCCATGGAAGTGGAAGAAGCACCAGGCGAACTTGGGGGCGCCGGCAAGGACGAGGAGGCGGCGGAGTACCATTCGCACGACTTCGAGTGGGAGGACCTCAGGGAGGAGGTGGAATCCGACCCCACCTTCTCCTACCACCTCTCCCCCTTTCCCGGCCCCGCCGCGAGCACCACCTTGCCGCCGCAGCCGTCGTCGGAGGCCTGGAGAAGCTTCCACCGTCGCCACGCGTCTGGCAAGTTCTTCAAGGTTGCCTCTCCATCCCCTGGGCAAAAGTCTTTTTCTTTCTTTTCCTTTCAGAACTGTGCATCTGCTTATCCAGTCAGGTCAGGACTAGTAGATTAGATTCAGAAAATGGCATGCCTGAGTGATCACTGATCACTCGGCAAAGGTACATGCAAACCAATGTGTCAGGCATTCAAATTTTGAGTATGAATTAAAGAGTTCGTGACACTAGATGTTGTGATTCATGTTAAGTTCATGTTCATATATTGCCTTTTCACAGGAAAGGAGATATTTGCTTAAGGAGTTTCCTGAATTACCCAACAGCAAAGATTGTGCCAAGATTTTAGAAGTGGGATGTGGGAATGGAAGTACTGCTGTTTCCATACTGCGGTAATGTGCTCAGAACTATTATTTTGTTCAGCCAATTAGCTTGATTGCGAACAGTCACTAAGTCACCTACTTCTAAACCTTTTGTCCAGACCTGTTTTGTTGTATCCACGATTGCATCCAACATATATGATTGCATTGACAATTGCATTCAACATATATGATTCTGAATATGTAGCGTTTTTCTGTCCCGTACTTGTCCTGAATATATGATACTGTTTGTTTGTTCTATCATCTTTTGGTTGAACTATATTACCTGGAACTTAATTCCTAATTGTGACATTGTCATAATGTATGGTTTCTCCAGGTCTAGTGAAAGCATCACTGTCTTTGCTTGTGACTGTAGTAAAGACACTCTTGAGAAGGCAAATGAGATTATATCTAATACAAAAGGGATTGATATCAAGGATAGATTCCGCCCCTTTTTAATGGATGTTTCTAAAGAAATTTTTCCAGATTGGTTATTCTGCAATGCCTGTAAAAGTTCACATGGAAAGTCTGCTGAATTTTACTTGGTTATTCATTTAATTAAATTTTCTTTATTTGAGTTTTCTTTTATTACCTAGTTATGAACTCTGCATAACATTTTTGCTTTCAGATAGTCATCATGAAATGAGAAAAGAGCGCCCAGACTTCCTGAGAGAGAATCAATGTTGTGTTGGTGGCATGGATTTTATCACCATGGTAGGTTATTGCATCTGGTGCTATTTGTTTGGTTGTTTGCTTTCTGCATCCTTTCTAATTTTTCATCGTGGTGCACCTATGCCTGTATCTTTCAAATTGTAAATTTTGTAGTTCTGAATGTACTTTGACAAGCAAAATCCTTCAATATGCCTACTTGTGTTTATAAATATATGCTATAGCTTTTTATTCTCTTTTTTGGCAGATATTCACATTATCAGCCATACCCTTCGCCATAATGCCAAGAACTATAGAGCAATGTGTTTCTGTTCTGAAACCAGGTGGCCTTCTTCTGTTTAGGGACTATGGTAATTGTTCAGACATACAATGGTATAATTTCATATTGCTTCGGCCACCTACTTTCTAACAGTTCATTTTTCATATTAGGTCTTTATGACATGACGATGCTTCGGTTCTTAGCTCATCAAAGAGTAGGATTTCGGGAATATATGCGGTCAGATGGCACCTTGTCATACTTCTTCACATTGGACACTGTGAGAGAACTCTTTCATGCTGCTGGCCTAATAGAGGTACCTCTCATTCTTTAACATGTTTTCAGGGTCAGATGTTACTTTTTGAAGTTTGACCACTAACTTCCATCATGCCCAATGCGGCTCTTCAAGTCTTGATGCTTTCATGTTAGTGTGCAGAGTTATTGAATTGAGTATTTTAATGAATTAATTGATTGTTTCTTATCCTTATTGAAATGGAAATGTTCTGTACGGATCTAATGCACTGTAGTTTTACATAAGGATATTTCATTACTTATTATAAGTTACAATATGCAACAGTGGTAAATTATTTTGTATTGTAGTTAGGTAGGTACAGATCTTCCATGGTATTGTATCTATTACCTATGTAGTTTATACATCGTTTTAAATCAAGTTTACAAATTATTTGACGCTGACTTGCATTTGCCACACGGCTCTGCAGTTGGAGCTGGAATACTGCTGTGTCAAGTCGGTGAACCGAAAGAACGGGAAGAAGATGCAGCGGGTATGGGTGCATGGGAAATTCCTGAAGCCACCAAGCTGACGCTGACAAACCGTGAATGTTGTGTTCCAACAAACTTCCACTGCTGTGGCAATTCTTTACCCCTTGCTTCAACACTAGCCATTCTAGCCACGAGTCCCTTGTGCAGATTGCCTGACCACTCATTCTGTCTTCATAGCTGCAGACTAGCATTGTCTTGGGGGACTGGAATGTCGTTTTGATAGGGCTCTGTTTGAGCTTCACGCCGTGATGAGGTAGGAAGGCGGAGTCACTGTCGGTGTGCATGCACCGTGGAGTGATAGCTCAAGCTGGAATTTTTTTTTTCGGTTTTGCTTTCATGTAGGCGTGCAGGGTTATCAGATTTTGTTCAGCCTGTTTATTCCATTTTCCTAAACATGCTCGAGGATCCAGTGCAATTGAAGTTTAGCTTCCACAGTAGTGCTTCAGTTTCAAACTAAAATTTGATGAAAGCCTCATCCCTTCCTTTTAGGATGACACGGTTGGAATCCCTGGAAAAAACTGTGGCATGACTGTTGAGCACAAGCTTGTAGCGTCCAGCTATGGGATGCTTGTGTAACAGGTGAAACATAACTTAGTGTAACGAGATGTTTTGCCCCCTCCTAGTTAGGATCGGACGATCCATCACCCACTCTTGGAACCAAACACCCATAGGTCCGTTGAAAGAACAGTCAACGCAAATGAAGATAGAAGAGAGGTTCCGTGTGCCCTATTACTCGTAACCAGATTTAAGCAGCAATCTGTCATCTAACAGTAAAAGACATACGCGGTGGATGATTTCTGCTACTCACGCTGATGCCCAAACAACACTTCCCAAAATGGATCAAGCGCGAGCACCCCATGACATACCTAAACTACAGGTCCAACCAACCAAACACTGCCTAACATGATCGAATATACACACCCTAAGTGATGGCGTCAACCAATCTACTTGTCTAGTCTTCCAACTCTACTTATCTAATCTCCCAGTCACCTCTTGTGATGGAACCGCACCTTCAGCAAGAACTGCATCTTCACCTGCCAGACAGTTTCACAGAAGGTAAGCAGAATTCTCCAATGAACCATAAGAGCGAAGGTGTAGGGTGAAGGACATGTCCGGACCTGGGATGTGTTATAGACGATGTACTCATTGTACAGGAGTTCAGAGCTCCTGACTGATGATGGCACTGGCTTGCCGCAGGGGACAACAACATCATCCCTCCAGTTCACAAACTCCGACTCCAGTGGCACAGTTTTGCCTAAGCCCTTGGTGGAGTGCTTCCCTCGTGGAGGTTTGTCCATGGACTACATCAACAAGGACATGCTAAGCCAGGATAAACATGGAAAAGCAACCGAATGATGACATTTGAATTAAGAGTAACAAAAGGCCCCCATGATAAATTATCACAAGGTCGTATCAGTGATGTGCTTACTAGCCCCAGTATAATATAACCCTAAACTAACGAAGCTGTAGGACGTGTAAATAGGATCACAGGAAGACCAAAGTGCTAGCTTTTAGATCATTTTGTTAGAACCATTGATCAGTGATGCAATACAGCAATATGGGCACAAATTTAGGAAATTAGAGTCTTGAGATATCTATAGCAAACTTATTTTATCTAGGATCCTGTTTGAGTGTCAAAACAACCGACATGGCATAGAAGATAAAATGGAAGGACAAAAGCCAATATGAGCAATTAGATTTGCTTTCACCAAGATGATTTGAAGCTTACCATGGCTTTCTTTAGTTCATACATGTCTCCTAAAGCAACCTCAGAAAGAAGCATCAAACCAACTGGATTGTCCCTATCCACATAACAATATTGTGCACTCTTGCTTACTAAATCTGCAAAGTAGAGGCCCTTGCCGAACTGCCAAACAAAAAGGAGCATCAACACATAATTATATTCAACCAGCATTTTGACTGATGCTACAGTTAAAACATATAGAACATGAATAACGAGCAAACCATATAGCCTGTAACAGGAGCCTCAGGAGGTGCGATCCTTAGTCCTTGACTTAGAATCCCCACAAAATTCGTCAACCTTGAACCTACAAATTGAGTTTTACGGAGAAGTGGGAAGGGTTATTCTTCAGAAATGTTTTAAGAGTTCTCAAATGTTACTGAATAAACTATAAATATGTAAATACTGAGCTGTGCATTTAGTAAACAATCAGTAGTAAATTTAGACTATTGCAATGATTGTACACTGAAAGCTATCACTAGTACATATTCAAACTATTGCTTACCATGCCATAATAGCATCTTATTATGCAGATTATTTTTGTATCTTGAGTACTTATTTAGTTCTCCATCTCTATCAAGTGAAAAAACTTCCTCTAGTTCCAGTGACCAGTCCTTCAAAAAAAAACATAACATGAGGTTTGGCAGAGGACCCCCAAATAAACAGAATAAAAACAGCCATGTAACACAAACAAAAATGCACTGTGTGTGGTGCAATGTGTGCGGAAGAGACATAGGACCATACCTTGTGAGTAGGAGCATGTGTGTTGAGGAGATAACGCTCGACTAGCTTGTAATCTTCACTATCATGAGGCAGTGGGGTGATGTTGCAACGAAGCTTCATGTACTTATCATCAAGTGATTCATCGCTATCGCTATCAAAGCCAACTAGCTTAGAAGCAATTTCAATATCTTGCAGAGCTTCAAGCATTTTCGCCTGTACATAAGTTACAGGCAAGTTAGGACTAAGAAAGCTCTTTCATCATATTCAAGGAAAATAAATACAACTGAATGACTGGAGAATCATGAACACAAGTAGATCATAAATAGACTAAGGTACTGTTTCTAGTGGCAATGACAATGAAATTATGTCACAAGCAAAAGAAATAACAAATGTCCTTGCTGTATCATAACTTTCTGTAAAACTATTGCAAGTGCACAGCAGAGAGAAAGATTGAGCAAAATACAAGATACATTTAGAATCCGCGCCAAAATAGCAGAAGTATGAACACTGCTTTGGTTAACTAAACGAAAAGGTGTGGTTTTATTTCCATATGATATAATGCAGTACCATGTGTAATGGTATAGCTATCATTACATGAAACGAAGGATCAATACAAATCACATAGCAATGAACTACTAATTGCAATTGTAGACGGCATTTTCAAAGGAATTATGGGGAAAACAATCTACTACATACGAAGAAGTTAACATGAATTAAAAAATATAAGAAGCATAATAAAATACTTCTTTCAAAATACAGGAACAAAAGTAGGTAGCGAGCACATACTTTGATCATCAACTCGTCCTCATCCCGTATGATGTGAGGATGGATAGAAGGAATAAGGGTGAAAAACCGATTGCTCGCAGCAACAATTAAGCTTTCTCTAACAGCCAGTGCTTGATCAGCTGTGTTCTTCAACAAATTTTGTATCTCAGTTAATGCTTCGAATCCTGCAAGTAGTGCGAGTGTAACCATCGTCATATCATCATAAATTTGAAAGATAAGAAAAATAGGTCCACAAGGAATGATATTAGCAAACCTTTCTGAATGTTTTCCTTGCTTAGCTTCCCAAGAGGCATTTCCGACATATTAATTTCAAATTCCATCATAGCAGCTCTGGAAAAAAGGTTTATTTTAACACAAGAAAAGGAGCAAAAAAATGTAGGCAAGCATTACATTTGAGAAACAAGAATGCACCTATATGTTTCCACGTTGAAAAGCATCTTCATGAGTTGCAGCAACTGAGGAGCAAGAGAACTTTTCATTTCACTGGTATCTTTCCGTTTGGGCGCCTGCTTAACACCATAGTCCTGCATTGCACTTAATAAATCAGTTCAAATCCAAAAAATCAGTAAAAACAATGTTAGATGTTTTTCACAACATACAATATCAAGAGGGTAAAATTTCCCAGGCTGCTTCTGGAAATTAGTTTTTCGTTCCCAAGCTTCCCATGGGTTCCCAGTCTTCTCAAGAAATAATCTTTTGAATTCCTGGATTGCATCAGCTTTAGACATCTCCTCCAGCTTTTGGCTTCCAATTTGTTCATTCCCAACCCTTCCCCACTTTCGAAATACATAGCATTCAGACCCATTATCCTCTTCAATGATCTGGAGTATATAGTAGCTTCACAAAAAAAAGAAGAAGAAAACTATTAAGAGAGGAGCCAGAGCAATAACATCATAGCGTGGAAAAACATAACAAAGTAGCAATTAGTAAAATTACAGCATGAGGCTAAGTTCTCTTTTTTCATTTCAATATGTATTTCATTTTTTAGCATCAATCAATCTCTGACAGGACATACTCCCTTCGTCCCAAGAAACAAGTCATTCTGTGATTCAAAATTTGTCTCAGAAAACAAGTCATTATACGCAATATGGCATGTGCGTATGTTGCATGTGGGCATGCAATTGTCAATTAGCGCCAAATATGGTTAATAAATAGGGGGCAATCAAGGTCATTTTACCTCCTTGTTAATTTGTCCTAAAATTTCTTGGGTGACTTGTTTTTTGGGACGGAGGGAGTAGAACAGAAAAGGTATGCAAGTTTCAAAATTCTGGGTAGTAGACTGACAGGAACGATAAACTTTAGCAGGTGCATACTGATTGTAGGCATACTACATCCATGAAGTTAAAAGTATTAGAAGTAGAACCACTCGATCATATTTGGTTTCATCTCTTTTCCCTTCTTATTGGAGGCTCATGTTGCGTTTCAACTCTAAGCGCTATAAGGCTTCGTCGTCATTGTTGTTGTAATAGTAGTAGCACTAATGGATTGAGAAAGATTGTGGACTAAAACAAAGGTAGTAAGCAGTAGAGCAGTGAATTGAGAAGGACTGCATCCTCAAAAGAAAAACTAACCATGGTTTGCCTTTTCTGTCCACTAGTATCTTCAAAAACACATTTATGGTACCTTTTTTTCTCCTATGTTTCCATAGTTTCTTCAATTACAGGAAAAAAAACAATCATATAACCAAAAGTAGTGTCTACCATTCATGTTCAAGACCCACATAAAATAGAGCAAATGCTGAAAAGAAAGATTGGATGGCTTCCAAGTTCCAAAAGCTAAATTATATAAAAGCTACCAGATCACAATTTGAATTTATTACATCCTGATTAGTATGGACAAGATAGATATTTATTTCGTAGATGCATTCCTGTTCCGCTAAACACTAAAGTTCAGGCAAAATCCAAAAAAAATGACATATGCTGCCCAAATCAACCAAAATTAGCAGGCAGTACAACAAGGATATATATGGGGTTATTTCCAAGAGGAGAGAACTTATGCGAGTAAACGATAGAAAGAAACGTTAAAACTATCGCAACTAAAAACAAGTTCTGAAACACAAAAGAAAATATTGTGAGAAAGAGTCCTTGCCTGTTCACACCTCGTGCCAAGTCAGACATGTTCAAGGTTGTATTGTAAATGCTTTTTCCATCTTCAAGAATATGAGCTGTATCTTGCAAACCGGAGGATTCATGAACTGCACTTCGGCCCTTAACTTTAACAGTGACAGTACCACCTTTTGAGGACTCTAAGGTGTTCTCTACTTTATACAAATCAACTGGAAGCTTTCTATTTTTTCTAATGCATTCTCCTATGTATTCCTCTCTTACAATCGGTATCTTCAGCCTCCTGCAAACAAATGGACATATATGTATCATGACACTTGAACCCCATTGGTAGCTAACAAAAGCTAGACCAACCTAGGCGGAACTAGGTGGCTTTATATTAAGAAGGTAGCTACAAAAGGAAGGCATAAAATTACAATTGAAACAGGAGGGAGGGAGGAGGGAGACCTTGCTTTCCTGACTTCAGCATTCTCATTGTCGAGCTCACCACATGAAATTAAACAATCAATATCTGCAATGCAAGTATTCCCTTTAAGCATAATTCCTCACTTTTCTAAAAATCACTTCACATTGCAAATACCACCCTTGAAGTTTATTAGCTACATTTACTATCTCATAACTCTAACCTAAATATATTCGTTTTAAAAAAAAACAGGAAAAAGAAAAGAAAAGTGCAGAATGCCCATCTGGGTGTTTAGGTGATGCCATGTCAGTACTTTGGGTGCTCTACGTAGGTTGGTAGTGTGGGAGGTAGAAGAGGGTTGAGGGTTTAAGGATGCACTAGGGCCAATCAGACTCCTCAATTGCGACTCAGTCTGGTTTGTGGAGGCAACAACTATGCATCCAAATTCAAATTACGGCAAAGCGCAAACATGCCATCATGGCATAGCATCACGGGGATTCTGCACCAGGTTTAGAATTGTGGGGCAGTAAATGCAACTAAGGATATATTGGAACTTGAATTGACCTTTAGGGGGTTCTTTGCAACTTTTTAAGAAAGAATGACCTAACTAAGTCACCCATTTCTGTTTCACAAGCAATCTCTTAGGCTCCAGTGCCATACAAATCCAACAGGTTCATAAGCCTGAGCTACAGAAAATTCAGTTCTAGACTGAAAAGGGATTACAAATAAACCTTTGGCAACCCTGGCATGGAAGTTGGCACCAGCATGTTTGAGCTTCTGAATCGATTCATCCTGCAACCGATGAGTAATATCAAATTTATGATGGAACAACTATACACAAACATATTCTCTTGTACAATGTGGTAAGAACATATCCTGAGAACAAACAACCTAAATAATCATGATTATGATTTTTTATTGTGGCTGGTGCAAGCCAAAACTTGCAAGCAAGGTCACGGAAAAACTGGTGCTGCTTCCACTGATGCAATTTATAGAAAGATAGCTTGTTGGTATGGATTCTTTCGGAAAAGACACGTATGTCTTGTTTGGATAAGATCAACACAATTAACGCAGCACCTACTTGTAACTAAAAGAAAAGAGAAAGCAAGACAGAAAATAACCAATGATCCTAAGGATAGCGACATCAACCAGGAAATAAAAGTTAACAAGTATTACTTACTACTGCTTCTTTAGATTGTCCTACAATAGAAAACCTTAATTTATCCAATCCTTCAGGAGAGAGTAACCGTGTTCCCTGAGTTGCTTTACTTCCAGATTTCTCAGGTGACATTGGTGGAAGAACCCTCTCTGGTTTCTTAACCTTTTGAGACTTGAACCACTGCAAGGTATACCTATTTGTCAAAAATTATCTGCCGAAAAACAAGCATTAAGTTTCATTAGGCATACCTTCATAAGATAATCATTATCTGTTCCATCTGGAATTTGCCACTTCTTCTTAATGCGTACAGGTTCTGTTGTAGAGTATGTACACTTGGACCACTCTGACACATTACCACTGCACTGGTACTGACCATTATAATAGTCCAGGCCGTTAGAACAGACTGGGCAAGGACCCAATGCTCCAAATAGCATTCCATCAGCACTGCCAGGAAACAAAACAGAGTTATCAAAAGTAGGGCCATTTATGAAAACGTTCTAGTAAAGCCTCTGAAAACTGTAAGAAACATAGTAATGCTCCAGAAATGTCCATGTAGCCAACAATATCTACTGCAAATATCAATTGCAGCATGCCAACCCTATCTGCACTAGCCCACACTTGGAATCTGCTGTGGTCCATCGTTTTGTCCACCAGTGTTGCAGTCTGCAGCAGTTTTCAGAATTGGAGCACGCAATATCAGGACAATTTAGATGGAAGGGTCTGGCAAGTTGATGGGAGAAGAGATCCATACAAGGATTCACGTGATCCTTTGCATGAGGTATGTTGCTTAACAAGTACAATTCATCATTAATCATTGTAACTTACTTTGGAAATACTAAGGTCCGCTTATGACAAGGATCCGTTCAGTATTTTTTGTTTAGATGCCAATCGATCTTCAGAAAAATGGAAAAAGGAAGAAAAAACAGAATATTACCAACAAATTTGTTACCGAAAAATGAGGAAACAGAATGCAAATTACCAACGGTCCAATAGGTGCCTCTCTGGTCCAGACGTATCTTGCTCATTAGCTTCAAGCATATCCCTTAATTCAGCAGTCGATACATGCTTCTTAAGTTCATCCTTTAACTTCCAAAGTGTGTCACTCTGCTCTTTAAGCTTTTGTTGCATATCAGCAGAACTGGCATTGGAATCACGTGGGTCAACAAGTTTTCCTTTGTTTTGTACTGTGCCTTCCGATGTACTTCCATCTAACTTGAGCGCTTTGCAGCTCTGCATATCACTTTCGCCTTTCTTGCGCTTGGAACCCTTAGTTGATTCTTGATGACCAAATAAACAAAGTCAGATTAGTAAGTGAAATTAATAAAGGTAGGTGGCGTAGACCTCTACGATTTCTTACCATTATGGCCAACATCTTTCTTAACGAGATCAAGAACAGTCCTTTTATCCTCGTCTGACAAAGTATCCCAGCCCGAGAATTTCTCAACAGTTGCAGATGGGGACACCTCAAAGAAACAGTTGACATGATACCATGGTATACCCTTGGAAGCTTGACCTTCAAGCTTAGCTGAAACACGAACCTAGTCAAACATATAAAACTGTTATTGATAAATTGAGTTGAGACAAACAGCATGTTTTAGAGCATAAGTTGCTAAGTATTAGTGGACCATTGGATACTTTTCTGTCCAGAATATATCGCAGGATCAAGCATCTCATTAGGAGCACAAAATTGTGAAGGCCGCATAAATAAAAAAACAAATTCAACATAGTTAACCTTGCTATCAGTTCCTACTTTTTCGCAATCTATTTCATTATTTTTCACAGGTCACCTTAGCAACAACTCATAGATATCGACAGGCATTTCAGATAATAAAGGAGCAAGTTGGTGATTTCACAGGATTTTACTTTACAGTTCTTCCTGATTTTCCGGCGCAACAGAAGAATAAAAGCTTTGGCACTAAATGCAGTGTGACGTCGCTTCTATGAGTTAAGGAAAAACTATGCCATCCCACACACACATCTCTAGGTGTACAGGAAGTAAATTGTATGCAATTGCCTTCAATTAAAAAGTCTAAAACGTGGAATTCCTGCCTACATATAAATTATACTTAAGACTGCAAAGCACTGAAAGGAATATTTTGTTCATAATCATACTGTGAACACAACAAAAGAAACAATTAGCATCATCTATCAACCCAAAAGCAATCATGTGTGTTATCCAACACAGTGATGCTTCACAAAAAAAATGTTGACATAAAAAAATTCATTAATCATAATATACTTACACTTCCTTTTGTAATCTTTTCACTGCATCGTCTGCATGAAGTACGAGCAGATGGAGCAACATCAATGGTACATTTATCAGGAACTGCAGCTGTGGAACTTGTAGCAGCTGAGGCACTTCCAACATAGTTCCTTATCGTCTCTTGATCATCCCATCGAAGTGCATCTATTCCTTCAACATCATCAACACTGAATGCACATTACGAATCACGTTAAAATGTTGATGGTGAATACTCAAAAGATAAAACAAAGCTGAATAATTTCAGAGAGTTAAGCCTAAAATCTACTCCCTCCGTTTCAAAACGTAAGACATTTTATTTTTGTCCTAAGTCAAACTTCAATAGCTAAAATTAGTTATACTAAATCCAACATCAAGTTAGAGAAGTTTGACTTAACAAATCTAAAACATCCTACATTTTGGAATAGAGAGAGTACTTGACAAGTAAGAGACACGGTTACTTACGATTTTATCTGGTTCTTCTTACTGAAGATGCATTTGGCATGGTTCCACATCTGGAAAGGAGAAAACAGGGACAGGCATCATACAACTCTACCATCACAGAAAAGCAAAATAATTCCACTTCGTTCCAGAAAGAGAAATAGACATAGTTTACAAAAACATCACCAAGACGCAGCAGCTCACATTCAATTCTATACCTCTAAAATCAGGGAAAATGATAGTTGCAATCAAACTATATCCTTGTTAAAGAACATGATGTAATGAAGGTGGCAATGTGGCATGCATACCCAGAATTCCAAGGTCACCTTATTTTCCCCCTAAATACATAAAAAATTCTCAATGTGAAACTTAATCCAGCAAACGGATTGAGTATCAACCGAATGCACGACGAGCACCACATTCTAGAATCTAGAAGCAACCACGGTCGATCAAACGCGCCAAAAATCAGGCGTCACGACCACCATGAACAGGGACGATCAAAATATACCCGTACCCCGCATCAGGCCCGCGAACTTCGCATCCCAAACGCCCCCAAACGCGCCACCACCATTCCAATCCGCCTGCATTCCGGACCCAACCCACGGAAACCGCCGAGAACGCCGAGCCGCGCCTAAACCCTACCCTCCCGAACCCCTCGAAGATCCAACGAAGGCTCGCGCCAATCTACCAACACCGATTGGCGGCGAAGAGCGTGGGGGGGAGAACGGGCCGCGCGGGCGAGCGGGAGGGGTTACGCACGGGCATGACGCCGTCGAACTGGGTCGCCTGCACCATCTTGCCGAGGCGGAGCTGGTCCTTGGCGATGGGAGACCGGCACGACTTGCACGAGGCCCGCCCGGACTTGGCGTACTCCGCCTTCCAGGCCTTCGGCGGCGCCGCCATTCCGCCGCGCCGCTCCTGCTCCCCGCCTCCCTCGGCCCCTTCCTGACGGACCCGCGCACGGGGGGAGGGACGCAAGGCTGCAGCAGAGGCTCCACTGTTGGGGCGTGTGAGGTGTCAATGAGTCATCAATGCCCCTAAAACCTTCCTTTATGTGTTGCATTTCCTTCCTTTGTAAGCTACAATCTTTTCACATGTGCGTCCATTGCAAATGCGGATCACTCTCTGTAGTATGATAAAAACACAGTGGCACATTACATATATATTTTTTTTCCTATATTTTATGTGTTGCAGTTTCCTTCCTTCATAAGCTTTTGTGTGTTGCATTTGTTTTAGGGGATAAACGAAGCATTGCTTGAATCTTTTATTTTGTTTGGCCCCGAGTCGTTGGGACATAGCATCCTTTCTTGTTTCAAATACAAAGTCAAATGCATTGTTACCTACTACTAGAGGTTTCAGGCATAATTGTTAAAATTGGACGGAACTGCTATATTGTACCATTTTTGTTTTGAATATAAAGTCAAATACATAAATACATGATTGTGTGTTAGTGGCCTCATAGTAGTAGGCATAATTATTAGAATTAGACTGGTCATCAAATTGGCGAGGGTGCCGGTTCGTTGGCCGGAAGGTCATTTAGCGGACTAGTTGTCTAACACAAGTGATAAAAGTAGTCTAGTTGTGAAAATATAACTTTACCAACAATTTTTTAGCAACCCGCTAAAGGAAAATAGTCAAGTTTTTAATAAAATTGCCGGTTCAACCGGGTTTCTTCTGCAAAACAACAGGCACGACGTTGGTTCTAGATTTCTCCGTTCAAAGAGTCAATCCAGTCTTATTCTAATAACTATTCTCACTGGTAAGTTTATCCAGTCTGATTCTAATAACTGGTAAGTTTATGTATACTCTGAGATATACTATCTCACGGGTATGAGTGGCCAAATAGTTTTTGTACCTTTACTATTTTTCCTCGAGCTCTTTGAGGGTTTTTCTGTTACAACTTGCATCTTTACCAGTAGTTTCATCATATCACCAACAACATTCATTCCCCATAGTTATAGTAGCTAGGTATCTAAATATACTAAAAACTGTTGACAACTTGTAAGAAAAATGTTGGAAAATATCAGAAATTAAAGATAGGTGGTGGAGACAGGTGAAAGAACAAGGAACAGATCAAGTGATTGTTCTGACTTCGGAGCCGATGCAGGAGTACAGACATGTTTGATTAAAAATTGAAATAAAGATTTACTCCCTAACCGCAATCGAAATAATTCAAAATAGAATTTTAAGCTTCTTAAATAAATTGGCAATTACATAATACATAAAAGTATAATTTAAGAAACACTTCGTGTAGATGTAGCATCCTAAATATATTTTCTTTGAAAAGTGCATCCTAATTATACTGTCTAATGTGGGTCTGCCACTGAAAACAGGCATTAAGAATCGAGTGAGTTGTTTTAGTTTTGTTTGTTCTGCAGTAAACCGCATTACCATTTTATGCCTTCCGAAGGAAATAATCGCACTGGCATGAAGGATCTCTATGAAAAATCCAAACTAGTAATTTACACATTCAAAATTGTATTCTTACAATCTAAGACGTGCATACATTAGAAAAAACCCCACTTCGTGAAACAATACAAATCAATACACAAAGCATACAATCCAAGTCAATACATTTCTTCTTCCTCCTTTTTTTTTTTTTTGGGGGGGGGGGGGGGGGGGGGTACTACCCCTACGGCAACATATAGGTTTAACAGGTCAACTAGCTCATCAGGATGATCTCCAGTTATTTACCCAGTCTGTCAATGTACATACGTTCCTACTAATATCCTCCACATTGTCACTTCGCAAGGGCATCACAATGTCCTCTTTGTAGCTCTCCCTCGCCTCCTCCAGGAGCACTTGGAAGATCTCGCACTCTATGTTGTTTGAGAGCTTGGAACCCATATAGCCTCTGCAAATACAATTTTGTCAAAAATAATGTGCGTGCTATGTCAGTTGTCTGAATGGTTTGTTCTGTGTTGTTCTGTGGAAATTCCACATCGATTACCTGCTGGTCAAGCGATCATGCAGAATTGAGTTATCAGTCTGGAGCACAACTACTAGGTCAAACCAACGCTCTGGAAAGAAATCACATCCGTGGTAATCTACCAGTATACCACCTTCTTCCATCATGTCCTCAAGCTCGTCACAGACCTGCAACCAAAAATATAGCAACCATTAAGAACATTTCTATCCAACAGCAGAAATAAGGTATACTGACAGTCTTCTCAGCAAACTGAATAACAAATGGGAACATGGGGACCCATATGCACCAAGAAGCTTTGCCTGTTCAAATTAACTGGATCCAGGAAGTGAACATATTGAGGCAAACGGCGTCAATCTATGGGCAGAATAGAGCATACCAACTAGATCTATCAAAGATAATTGTACAGTTGTTTTTCTTTTGTAATGCTGCATTGAGCCAGACACACCATCTATTCACAGAAAGGGAGTAACTGTACAACACAAAGACCTATCCAGTAAATTTTAAGAGGAAATAGGTATGTATCTGACGTATTTTATGCCCTAGGTTTAATTTCATGGTCCAAATCTTTGTAAAAATACAAGAAACAACAAAAGAGACAAGAATACATAACAGAACCATCAAAGTTAAATATTTGCTTCATTTTCATAAATCCATACCAAAAAAAAGTACTAGGCACCAACCCTTAAAAAGGATAAAGTATCCGTCAAATCTATGTTCTATTAAAAGTTCTTTAATATTATAGCTATTAATACTGACAGCAGAGTGAGCAGGTAGAACTGATGAACAATTTTACGTCACTGTATTAGCTATGATTACAACTACACATAGAAGGAACTATCCATCATCCAAAGAAATTGACTGCTCCAATCTCACCGTGCAGTGATGTAGGTCCACAAAGCAATCTCAAGGAAAAAAATGTTTTGAGTGGAATGCTGCATTTATAGATTGCGTTTTCTTCCTCAACATGACATGAAGCAAGCTGTGGACAGACATCCAAGGTCTATGACAACCATAATTGAAGAATAAAGTATTTTTTTGCGAAGGCATTATTAAATGTAAGAATTTTGAAGTGTTCAGTCTGGTAAAATGAATATGGTTAATTATCAACAGAGCTACCTGAATCATACTAATAGTCTGTTTTATGTAACATGACTAGCTTCAGATCGCAATTACAGACAGATGGAATTATCCAAGGAACTTACAAATATAGCTCCAGTTCCAGGTGATCATTGTTGTAGAGCTAGGATGTAGGTCCAAAAAGCAGACCCATGCTAGTCTCAAGGAAGTTATTAATCCAACAGAAGAGCACCATCCACATTGAGAATGGAGTGATTCCAAGTGGAATGTTGCACTAGTGGATCATATCTTCTTATTGAATACCAGCATTGGTCAAGCCATAGACAGACATCCCAGGTACAGCAATCATCATTGACAAACAGGATAACTTGCTGTATGTCATTAGTTAATCCTATGCAACAGGTACTAACATGACTAGCTTCAGATTGGAACTACCTACAGATGGTATTGTCCAAAGAACTTACACAAATAGCTCCAGTTCCAGGTGATCATTGTTGTAGAGCTAGGATGTAGGTCCACAAAGCAGACCCATGCTAGGTTCAAGGAAGAAAATTTAATCCAGTAGAAGAGCACCATCCACAATGAGAATCAAATGATTCTTTCTGGAATGTTGCACATGGTAATGGATCAAGTCTTCTTGAATACCAGCATCAGTCAAGCATGGACAGACATCCCAGGTCTACAACAATCATCATTGACAAACAGGATAACCTGCTGTAAGTTCATTAGTTAATCCTACACAACAGGTAGTAACATGACTATTTCAGATTGCAACTACCTAAAGATAGTATTATCCAAAGAACTCACGCTGATAAACCCAGTTCCGGGTGATCCTTGTTGTAGAGCTAGGATGTAGGCCCACAAAACAAACCTATGTCAGTCTCAAGAAAAAATTAGTCTAGTGGAAGAGCAACATCCACACAAGAATGGAGTGATTCCATATGGATTGTTGACATCGGTTGAGCCATAGACAAACATCCCAGATCTACAACAATCATCATTGACAAACAGGATAAAATGCTGTAAGTTCATTAGTTAATCCTATACCACAGGTAACAATCACTTTGATGGAAGCCTTCTTCAAACTCAACCGATTTAGGTAAGCAACTAAACAAGAATGAGGCACGGGCTGCTTCTGTATATTTTGTTCTTGACAGAATTAAGAAACTAACTCATCAGTTAAGACCTGATCAAAAGAAAGTAACAGACCCTGTAACTAATCATTGTAATTCCTAAGTTAGTGATGTCTGCCATTTGCGCTGGCTTGCTGCTGTATGTCCTTGTCTGACTGGTGGCTAAGAGCAGTAAAGCATACAAAATGTTCTGACAGGTGATGTTTCTGTCTGACAGGCTTAAGAGCAGTAAGACCATCAAAATGTTCCGGTCAATCAATTTAAAATGGAAACTTGTTTGCTGCAAAAGCATACAAAGTGTCTCCTACGTGTTCTGAAAGGTGATGTAGAATGGCCAATTAACCAATGAACAGGGCCATATTTCCCAAACCATAACGAGCAACTAGGTAAAGCAGTAAAGCTAGCATAGAACCTGCCCTGCCCCTGCCGTAGGGCGTATGACATTGCAAAACACAAATATGGAACTATCGCATCTTAAAAGCTAAACACGGAAGGCATAATGCAATACAACTCATAGTGCTAATCAACCCCAAAATAATCTCCAATTTTCAGGATCCACGCATGAGAAATCAGGTATTTCACCTCTATTTTTAATTTAATCCACAAGAGAAATGGTGAAATTGCGGTCCAGAATACACGATTCGATGAACACAGGAGCCAGGATTGGGAGAAGGGTGGGGGGCCGCGGTGGAGGAGGCTTACCAAGTCCTCGTTGATGACGTTGCACTCGAGGTCGTCGTCCCAGCCGTCGTGGAGGCTCTTCTCGCGGACGAGGTCGCCGATGTTGACGTGGCGGAGGCCCGCGGCTTCGGAGAGGAGGGAGCACGTCGTCGTCTTCCCCGTGCCCGGCGTACCCGTCACCAGCATGTTCGGCCGCGAGCGCCGAGAGGCGCCGCCGTTCGCCGCCGCCATCGGGAGGGCAGGGTTTTAGGTTTCTCTCTCGATGCGAAATTGCGAATCATTTATACGGGCCCCTCTGCCAAACAGGGAGGGGAGGTAAGGAGCACGGCTGTGGGCTTGTGACCTTAGGGTGCTTTGTAGGCCGGTGACTTTTGCTTGATGGGCCGGATTCTTGTCATTTCTTACGATATGCGCTGCTATCAAACCTTCATAACAAAATAAAAAAAAATAAAAAAAACAACAAAATAAAAACAGTTTTCCTAAAAAAACAGATTTATTTTAGCAAGCATAACTCTCTCTATTTTTCTATTCCTTCCTAGCTGAATATATTTTTAATAGAAAAAAATGAAAAACAACTTTCTTTTATAGCCTAGGGATGATTGTTGTCTACGTGGCCTTTGAGCCAGGCGGATGAAAACGTGGTGGCTGTAAAGGTAGAAAAAAGAAGGTGTTGGCATGAAGTTCATCTTCCTGCACTTAAAAAAATGTTCTTTAGACTTATATCGATGTTGAACCACACTAGTTTCAGTTGATATGTAATAATCACTCAATAATTGTATCATTATGCATGTTTTGATCAAGGCTATCTTCTAACAAATGACAAATGTGTACTCCATCTGTCCCACAATAAGTCTACTCTAGCATTGTCCTAAGTCAAATGATCCTAAATTTGATGATCTATACAAAAATGTACCCATATTTATAATATTTATGATACTAAATAAATATTGATAAATTCTTAGTGTACCTATTTGATGTCGTGAATGTTGATATTCTTTATTTATAAACATTTTAACTTAAGATAAAGCTAAAACATGCACTTATTTTTCAGGTTGGAAGTATATACCAAATATATGTTTCCACCTAGCCGGGCAAGGAAATCCCTTTTTTCAATCTTTCAACTAGATCTAAAATAACATTCAGTAGTAAACAAAATTCAGGATGTCTTAGACATGATATAATTGGAAAATCGGATGAATGTATGTGATTACAAAGCTAATTTTCAAGACATCTATACACATCATTTTTATGTTTTCAAACTAATAAGTATTCCAGAACCATTGCTAGTAGAAGTTTGATCAAACCTTGTATAAAACATGAAGCATTTGTGGCCTGTAGGAGTGCAACAAATTGCCAAACACCTGCTCTTTTCATGGTTTGATCTCTAGGCGCTTGTTCCATACGTTGTTCCGCAATGTGTCATCTGCTAGGAAGATGGAACCATGTTGCAACAGCCGAACAGAATGGGTCATCATCTCGTGGCTCCTTGCTAACTGCTCCTTTACTCACACTCCCCAGCGGTTGCAGGCCTGCAGCAGGATGCAGCTGCTAGTGGTCCGAGTTAACTGCCACCACATGCAGCCTCTTCCATGCAGCTCCAATCTGTCCATTTCTTTCGTAACCTCTGCCCCAGTTAGAGCCCTAACTAAGCTATCAACCAAGCATTGCAACTTGCAAGTGGCAACACGATTTGGAGGTTTACATTGGGCATGACATGTTGCATAATGCACATTGTGCTGGCCTACATGCAGTGCTTCTTCACAAGATTTTGTTTAAATGTCTATTCGCCATGCCGAGTTGTTGTCAGCGGTTCGCTTTGTTTCGCCTGGGGACTGATTCTGATTCGGACTTGGTGACCAATCAACAAACATGTCGAAACCGAAAAATAGAACAAGTCAAATTATTGTAATAAACTTCTTCCGTTGCCAATGACATGATTTCGAACATTTCATTGCTGACAAGTAGAGAATTTCGTTGGATCCATCGAGTTAGTTTTTCAGCAGAAACTGAAAAGGGTACACTTACAACTCCATTGCCACTTCTAAGTTCCTGGACACAATATTCAAACAGCATGTACAAGAATTTCTAACGCGTAGTATCTTGTTAAAATAATACCCAGTACAAGCCTCCAACGGACCTCGAAAGAGGTTTATTCACCAGAGTTTCTCCGGATATTCTACTCACGAACAACGTCGTCCCTGCATCCCTTCCCGTTGCGCCGGATCCAGTCCACTGCCACCGCGCCTTGGACTCTCCATCCGCGCAACCGACCCCTTCGCCACCTGCTCCTTGTTGCTTCTGCGCCATGCCGGAGACAGCACACGCCGTCACCGTCCCTGTCTTCTACTCGTATCTTGCCGTTGTCCCATTCGTCGCGCCAAACGCACGCCTGCCTATATAAGCCGGCGCGAGCTCCGGGGCTGATCCCCTCGTGCGGCGGCGTAGCTAGCTTGCGATCGGGAAGGCGGCGGCGGCGGCGATGGCGCCGGAGAAGCTGCAGGTGCTGCACGCGCTGGACGTGGCGGGGACGCAGCGGTACCACGTCCGCGCGGTGGTCATCGCCGGCACGGGCTTCTTCGCCGACGCCTACGACCTCTTCTGCATCACGCTCGTCACCAAGCTCCTGGGCCGCATCTACTACCACGCCCCGGGCCGCGGCGAGCCGGGGCGGCTCCCGTTGCGGCTGGAGGCGGCGATCGGCGGCGCCACCTTCTGCGGCGCGGTAACGGGGCAGCTCCTCTTCGGCTGGCTCGGCGACCGGGCCGGCCGCAAGCGGTTCTACGGCAAGACCGTCCTGCTCATGGCCGCGGGCTCCTTCCTCTCGGGCCTCTCCTTCGGCGACACCCCCGGCGGCGTCATGGCCACGCTCTGCTTCTTCCGCTTCTGGCTCGGCGTCGGCGTCGGCGGGGACTACCCGCTCTCGGCGACCATTGTGGCCGAGTACGCCAGCAAGCGGACCAGGGGCACCCTCGTCGCCGCCGTCTTCGCCATGGAGGGATTCGGCGTCCTCGCGGGCTGCATTGTCACGCTCGCCGTCTCCGCCACGTTCCAGGCGCGGTTCCGCGCGCCGGCGTACGAGGAGGACCCCGCGGGGTCCACCCCGCCGCATGCCGACTACGTGTGGCGGATCGTCCTCATGGCCGGCGCCATCCCGGCCTGCCTCACCTACCACTGGCGGGCGCGGATGCCCGAGACGGCGCGCTACACGGCGCTGGTCGCCCGCGACGCCGGCAGGGCCGCGCGCGACATGTCCAGGGTGCTCGAGGTCGACATCGCCGGCGAGCCGGACAAGGTGGAGAGCCTCACCAGGGGCCGGGACTACGGCGTCCTCTCCCGCCGCTTCGCGCGCCGCCACGGCCTCCACCTCCTCGGCGCCGCCGCGTGCTGGTTCGTGCTCGGCGTCGTCTTCTACTCCCAGAACATCCTCCAGGAGGAGATCTTCAGCGACGTCGGGTGGGTCCCCAGGGCGCGCGCCATGAGCGCCCTCGAGGAGGCCTACCGCGTCGCTCGCGCGCACGCCATCATCGCGCTCTGCGGCACGCTGCCGGGCTACTGGTTCACCGTCGCCTTCGTCGACGTCGTCGGCCGGAAGGCCATCCAGTTCCTCGGCTTCGCCATGATGACGGGGTTCATGCTCGCCATCGCCGCCCTCTACGACGGCCTGGCGAGCCCCGGGCGGCGGGTATGGCTGGTGGCCATGTACACCTTCACCTTCTTCTTCGCCAACTTCGGGCCCAACAGCACCACCTTCATCGTGCCGGCGGAGATCTTCCCGGCGCACCTGCGCGCGACGTGCCACGGGATATCGTCCGCGGCGGGGAAGGCCGGCGCCATCGTCGGGACGTTCGGGTTCATGTACGCCGCGCAGAAGGCGGACGGCAGTGAGGCGGCCGAGACGGGGTACCCGTCGGGCATCGGCGTGCGCGCCTCCCTGTTCGTGCTCGCCGCGTCCAACGTGCTGGGGATACTCTTCACCTGCTTGCTGCCGGAGCCGAAGGGGAGGTCGCTGGAGGAGGTGTCCGGTGACGGCGGCGGCGAGTCCCTGAACGGAGATGACGCGGACGTGGGCGACTCCCAGATCCTCCCGCTGTAGATGCTCCTTTTGTTTTGCGATGACAAGGGGATGCCGGCGCTCATGGCTGGCGGGGCAACAGATTTTGTGCGCGCATTATTTCGTGGTTTACACCTTCAAATTATCATAAAAATCCAATTTTCAACCTTTATAACTATAAAATCGGATAATAGAGGCTATCCAACTGTCAAAACCGGACAAATTTAACCCTTTATGTGGTCTCAAAAGTGGTTTCTGAAATTAAAAATATTTAAATTTAAACTAAAAAATTCATAAGTAATTCATTGTAAATTAAAAAACAAAATAGGTATCAAAAGATTTTTAAAAATATAACATATCTATTGGCACTCTACTGTCAGTTATTTGGATCCAATTTTTTTATATTTATAGTATTTAGTTGTTTACAGTTATGCCTATTATCTCTGAATAAGTAAGATTAAAATAAAGCAATAATAGACACATTATATTTTTAGAAAAATTTTGGTACTAGTTTCATATTTTTATGATTTAAAATGAATTAGTTTTGATTTTTTAGATCTAATTAAAGTTTTGATTTAAATCATGATCTTCTTATATATAAAAACATGTGGCAAAATTAACCAAAAATCATCTCAAATTGAATTGAACTTAACGATCCAACAAGTGGTGGCTACATACCTTGGGTACAGAATGCCAATGTTTTATGGAAGATTTTCTGAGTCAATGAAGGCCTCTCCATGTCCTTTGAGAAAGAGACCCCACCTCTAAAACGATACTAAGATGAAGCAAGAATATTTGTTTTGAGATTTGCTATTTATCATCTATTGAAAATTTTGATGCTGGAGGTTTTATCATGATTTTAGTGGAAAAAATATGGCAGACTTTTTTTTTTGAGGGCATGATTGTTGATGCTTTGAAGAGCCTTGCCTCCTATAAGTGTCATAAAAGGACCGAGTCCATTTCCAAGCCTGCTTAAATACGCATATGACATGTCATAAAAAGATCATTTTTACTACCTTTGTAAGTATAAGTGCACGACTGACTACCTTATTAACATGTTGGATAATCATCAGATTTCATGGTCAAAGGTTGGAATACCCACAGTTCACCATTGTTCCTACATAAAGATTTCACATAAACTTTTTATTAGTACAAAGGTACTAGCAAAGCACCAATTAATCTCTTATCTTATGCAACGAAATTGAAACAATCACATGCACAAATATGCAATGTTTTGCATGGGAAAATCTCCTTAAGTTGAGTAAATAATCCCACGGGACCAACCATTCCGCTACAAGCTTCCACTAATCAACACATGGTTAAAAAAATCTTCTATGATGCAAACTTGGCATCAACAACAACCATAACCATGTAACAAGAAATATGATAATTTTCAAATAGATAAGTCACAAATTTTCTTCCCTTCAATAATCATTTCATATCTCATAAACTACAAGAAGTACGGTAGCTTTCAAATAGAGAAGTCACATATTTTCTTCCCTTCGATAATCATTTTATATCTTATAAACTATTGGTCCACTGTGAACCAAATTTTGGTAGGCATGTAGCTCCACGAGTTCCCTAATCATTGATAAAGTTTTAGCTCAGTCGGATACCGTTTCACCACCCTAAAGATCATGTACCGAAACTGTTCGGCGTTGAAAACCCAGTCATCCAAACTGACGAAACTCCTCTAAGATCTAATGCTCAACTCAATCAATCGTCAAACCAATTGACTAGATTGACATACTCTAAGCGTAGAAAATGCTCAATAAGTTTAACACAAACCAAATATGTTTGAGCCTCTGATTAATGACTTGAGGCAGATCAGTTTCAAAGCCACCAAATATGGACATACTTGCTTCTCTTCTTCTTTCTCTCATATGTCAATTTGTGCTGTGTGTGTTTTGCTTTCTCTCACTCCCAAAGTGATGTCCTCCAGGGATGAAGCTAGCATAAAATTCATAGTGGTGCATAACGTTAACGAACATGTAGAAACGTGCCAATTTTCTAAGCACTTATGTATTAAAAATAAGCTACTCAAAAATAAATCTTATTTCTTGCTTGGTGCCTAGACACCACCCAACCACACCTCTATGTCCTCACTTGGGAGAAAGTGGAGGTTAGAATTTTTTCTCTTTCCTTGCCACTCCCACTTAAGAAGTAATCTCAACCGTTGGCAGTCACGGAGCGTGCCGTTAATCCAAGGGGGACCGGTTGCTACAGTAGTGGCGATAGCCATCTTGCAACTCGGGAAGCACCAAAATAAATGCTAGACAGCAGAATAGGGGAACCCGGACGAGATGCGAGAGGGACTGAGAGCATCATAAGCTCTTTTTGCTTGTGGCTGAGGGCATCATACGCCTCTGTTGCTTGCGGCTCTCTAGAAACTTTTCTGAGCTAGGGGGCTGGAGCTCAGTATGGCCCCAACGTAGCTCCACCAATGACTGTTGGCAACTAACCAACGATGCATATATATACTCTGTGGGTTGTTGCTGCTGAATTCTGCTATGCTCCAAATCGTCCTCTATGTGGAACTCAACTCTTTTCGTATGGAGTCTGGAGCAATTCAGTTTCGAATTCGTTGTCAAGGGTAGGGGCGAGAAGAAAATAAATTCTTTGTTTCAAGGGCAGAAAATAAAATAAATTTCCCTCCTCTCTTGAGGTTTAAAAGAACTGCCGAGAAGAAAAAAGATCTTTCGAATTTCAAAAAAAAAAGAAAAAACATCTCGTGCGCGATCACCTCACCTGGGTCCGTCCCAACACATGTCCGTCGTCGTTTGCCCGTGTCCGGTGTCCCCCAGCACCCTGCGCACTCGGTCGCTGCCACCCCGCTACCCGACGACGACGCCGCCCTCCCCGAGCCAACGGCTCACGCTCCCCCTGCTCCCTGCCCCGCGCCGCGGACGGGCACGGGAACACCACGAGTCCCCCGCACTTTCCCCGGCTGGGGCCCAGCGCAGGAACCGACGGCCCTCGTGCCCCGCCTTTCCGCCCCGAGGCCCCCCGTTCCTCGGCTCGCCTTGGCATATTCGCCTCCGCGCCTCGGACCCGCCGCGCCGGTGCGGTGCGGGTAAGCTGCCGAGGCGAGGCGCGGCACCGCCCATTGCCTCCATGTGTGGTGGTGGCCGTGCTGGCGCAGGCCACCGTGTGGCGCCCGTGCGCCAGCCACTGCGCGGCCGCCGCCTGGCGCCCGCGCGATATTTCCCTGGCCCTCCGTCCCCGCTCCGTCGCCGTCAGCCTTCTACTTCTACTACTTGAGCGAGCCTTCCTCCGCCCGCGCCCTGCAGTCCGCACTCCCGCGAGCCGACGGCCAGCCGCTTCGCCTTCCTCCCGTGGCTTCAGCCAGCGCAAGGTATCCAGCATTCCCATTCTTGGAGCCCGCGTTCTCTTACTCTTCCTCGCCTTCTTTCTCCCCCATTTTCATTCCTGAAAAATGCAAACTCAGAACAGTGGGAATGTAGCGTACTGCTGCAATTTTATTGTTTCTTGGTTTTGGGATTTGAGGAGGGTGGGGGGAAATTGGGGATTGGATGTCTTGGCGACTATGAGCTTGTCAGAATGTGATCCGCGGCATTGAGGTTTGCTACCTTACTGCTTACTGTCTCACAAGGTGCCAACTGAAGCTCGTTCTTCCCCAACATCCATCCTGGGCCTCCTGCTCCTGCACGCTCCTGATTCTGTGATCTACGACTTCAGTATCTGCCTATATATCTGGGAGAGTAGTAGGTTCTCTGTTAACAGTTATGCTCGACAGTTTGCTTCGCCCCACTTCACAGGTAGGTAGTTCGTCAGAGGGTCCGAGAAAGTAGTCCAAAGGTCAGCTTGTCCAGAAAAACTTCTTGTGTAGCTAAAATTTCTTGGGAGGCACTTGTGATCAGTAAGTATGCGTGATATGATGCTTCCATACGAGGAACAAATTTCAAAATGGGATCGATACTCTAGTCTTACATGCCCCCGCATGCATGATTTTGTGATGGCAGGATCTGGGTTTTTGAACTGTTGCACTCATTTGCAGCACTGTGCTTTGTGTTGTTTGAATTTCGGAGTCTTGATACTTTGCATGTCACTAATCTTTATGACCGGAGAAAGAGATGGTTCGGAATAAAAAGAAAGTAACGTCAAGACCAACTGGGTCCACTTATTTTTCAACATGAACATAGGTTCCTAGGACAGCAACATTTGTGAATTGTGATAATTATGGATTTTCCATGTTTTTGTAACACCCTAAAATGCATTGGTTGGAACCTATATCACCTGGTAAAGAAAATCTCATCAGTCAAATTAAACAATTCTTCTAAAATAATCTCTCCACAAATAGTTGTCATTATGAAAAATCTCCTATTTTTTTCGACCAACAAAATATCCTATCAGTTGAGTAGTATTAACTAGAGTCTATTTAAGTAGTAGAACCCATGAGGAAATCTTTTCTTTTCATATTTTTTTTACCTTGTAGGCAGCCACAATTACTAAAACAAGGAAACCTTGGACCAAAATAAAATAAAATAAAAATAAACAAGGAAACCTAATTTTTTATCTTTTTTTTTTGGAAAAAGGTTCTTTCCCTTTATCCTTTCTATGTCTGATTAAAATGACCGAACTGGCTAGCTGAGCTACTGTATGAGGGTGCTGAAGTGCATCGGGAGTTAGGTTTCAGAAACCTCATTAACTTTTTTGCATAAATCTAGCTAGAATCTTGGGTAACTGAATGTGGCCTTAACAAAAGTGGCCTTCCCTTGGATGGTGTCTCAGACTGAACTGGAGGCCTTTTCAGGGTATGGGGCTACTATGCCCACAAATTAGTCCCCTTGAATAACTTCAGCACCTTGAGTTTGAGACATCTAAAAGTTATACTTGGATCTAGTCACATAACATTTGTTCTACATCAGCATAACATGTTCTGTGTGCCAGTTTGTGAAGATTGTTTTTTTTTAAAAAAAAATTCAGATTCATGTTTTTGATGTTATAAACATCTAACATAAAAATATTTGTGCTGCTCTCCATTGACAATATGTGTGTAAGCAATGTAGTTTTTCATGTTTATCTAAACTAGAATGACATAAAAAACTTTTGTCTTCATTGGCATTTGACAGGTCACCATTGAATGGCTGCAACAATGGGTTCAATATCTGCCTATGGTTCTTACCAAACAAATAGGCCCAGTGCACTCAAGCAGACACCTCACATGCAATTCCAACAATGTTGTAGCGGTGGAGTTAGGTTCTTAAGCAATCATTCCCAATCCATGCGAAGTAAGACACGGCTGTCCAAAAGAAGAGCCACAAATAATGGAATTCGTCCAAAGACTACCAGGTCTCAGGCACCTATTGTATGTTCCACTGGAATGACCATAGTTTTTGTTGCAACTGAAGTACACCCATGGTGCAAAACTGGTGGCCTCGGTGATGTTGTAGGAGGACTGCCCCCAGCTCTGGCAGTAAGTATTCTTGCAAAACATTGCTACTTTCAATAACCACAAGTTCCCTGAGTTCATGCTTCAAACCAGTTATGTTCTGGTGTTCCTTGCCAAATTCTTAGGTAATTAGGTCCTGTTGATAATATCTGATCACCCTTGAATTGAACCATAGCAGGGGACTAACTCAAGATAGTTTCTGCTTACTATAATGATGCTTAATGCAGGCTGTGCTGTATCTATTTCTTCTGTTTTGAGATAGTATTGTATTGACATTTCTGTGTAATAGAGTGTTTTACATTATGTATGTATCATTTTTTTGTAGGCCATGGGACACCGGGTCATGACGATAGCTCCTCGCTATGATCAATACAAGGATGCATGGGATACAAATGTCCTTGTTGAGGTATACGTTTTTACTTTATTGCTGTTTAGCATGCATTTAACTTGTGGCTGCTTAATGGCATTTTATATGCTAAAGCACTAAAAAATATTTCACTTTTGTAGGTAAATGTTGGTGACACAGTAGAAACAGTTCGCTTCTTCCACTGCTACAAAAGAGGAGTTGATCGTGTTTTTGTTGATCACCCTATGTTTCTTGAAAAGGTCCGTTGAGTTGCATTTCCGTGTGCTTATTGAATGACCTAATTAGGTGTAGTGACCTTTAAATGTTGCATTTGAATAATGTACTCTAGGTATGGGGCAAGACTGGTGCAAAATTGTATGGTCCTACTACTGGATCTGACTATCGAGATAACCAGTTGAGGTTCTGCCTTTTGTGCCTTGTAAGTAATCCAGTCAATTTTTGAATTTTGATTATCCAGAGTACACTGCAATCCAACAAATTTCTCCATTTGATATTATTTTAGTGAAATTTCTTCTAATCCAGCTACTCTTTTAGGCTGCATTGGAGGCTCCAAGAGTTCTCAATCTCAACAATTCTGAATATTTCTCTGGACCATATGGTAGGTCTGTCTGTTAGACGAACTAACATAGCCACACTCTCTTACTTACTATCATTCATGTTTTTTCCTTGTAATAGGTGAAGATGTTGTCTTCGTAGCGAATGATTGGCACACTGCAGTTCTGCCCTGCTATCTGAAGAGCATGTATAAGCCAAATGGAATTTATGCGAATGCTAAGGTATCCAATTTTCTTACTTTTGTATTTCGACTTTAAAGCAATCTTGGGCACTAAGTTTATGGGGAGTAATTATGTGTTGGCTTGCTAGGATCTGTCCTTTGTTATGAATCTAGTTAGGACTACAGGACAATAAATGTAACCAACACCTAAGCAATTGAGTTTTACTCTCCCAAAAGTATTGAAATTCTTCTCGATATCAGCAGTGACTTCTTCTCTTTACTTCAGTCTGACCGCAGTGCTACAGTTTAGACTGCGGGGTATTGTTGATGACGTATTGTGCTAGGTCTTGTAACTGTCCAGGATCCGGCCTTTGTTATGAATCGAATCTAGCCATCACTACATGACTATATATGTAACCAACACCCACTCTAAGGGATTGAGTTTTATTCTCACAAAAATATTGAAATTCTTCAGAGTTATCTTTTTAGTCCTTTTTTTTTGAGAATACGCAGGAGAGCTGCGTATCATTGCATTAAGAAGAAATAATAAAAAGTTTGTACAACGCGGGCCGTAAGGGGCACACACACACCTTGACAGATCACTAGGGGACTGTACGGTAGCAAATTACAACCGAGAAAAAAGTAGAGCAAAGCGCCTATCTTTTTAGTCTTCATACTTCACATAATTTCATATTTACTTGCTTTTGTTTGTCAACTGTGATATTGTAGGTTGCTTTCTGCATTCACAACATTGCCTATCAAGGTAGATTTGCCAGAGCAGACTTCGAAGTTCTTAATCTACCTGACAGTTTCTTGCCGTCATTTGATTTTATTGATGGGTATGGGCCTTCATGTTCTATTGCTTCATTAGATAAGGGTATTCTGTATGTTCTAGTTTCTTTGACACTGGTAGAATGTGAATGTGTGCAGACATGTTAAGCCTGTACTAGGGAGAAAGATTAACTGGATGAAGGCCGGGATCATGGAGAGTGATCTGGTTCTAACAGTTAGTCCACATTATGTCAAGGAACTCACTTCTGGCCCAGACAAGGGTGTTGAGTTGGATGGTATCCTTCGCACAAAGCCCCTTGAAACTGGAATTGTAAATGGCATGGATATTTATGAATGGGATCCTTCGACAGATAAGTACATCAGTGTGAAATATGATGCAACAACGGTAAGGTCACTATTATGATATTGTCCGCACTTACCACATATGGAGATTTCTCTACTCAATGAAATAACTTGTCAGGTAACTGAAGCAAGGGCTCTCAATAAAGAAAGGTTGCAAGCTGAAGTTGGATTGCCTGTGGACTCCAGCATCCCTGTTATAGTTTTTGTTGGCCGTCTTGAAGAACAGAAAGGATCAGACATACTTATTTCAGCCATTCCAGAATTCGTGGGCGAGAATGTTCAGATAATTGTTCTTGTATGTTTCAATTAATAAGTGAATCCTAATGCTTTCACATGCCGTAATGCAAGTTGATGGTTGATGAGAAAACTTTCTTTTGCTCTTCAGGGTACTGGGAAGAAGAAAATGGAGGAGGAATTGACGCTGCTAGAAGTGAAATATCCAAACAATGCTAGAGGCATAGCGAAATTCAACGTCCCATTAGCACATATGATGTTTGCTGGGGCTGACTTCATCATTGTCCCAAGTAGGTTTGAGCCCTGTGGTCTCATTCAGTTGCAAGGGATGAGATATGGAGTGGTAAGAATTTCTAACTTGGCTTATTACATTTCCAGTTTGAGTTCATTCAAAGGTATATCTTAATTCTCTATAAACTGTTAGGAAATACTAATTTAATTAGAGAAGGTGGAGAAAAGTGACGATTGATGACAAAATTCTGCAAATATCTTTCTTTTTTCAGATCCCCATCTGTTCATCAACTGGAGGACTTGTAGACACGGTTAAGGAGGGTGTCACCGGATTCCACATGGGCTCCTTCAATGTCGAGGTAAAGAACAGTAGGCAACCACTGACTCCTTTGCTCTCATGCGCGCTCAAGAAATAGTCCCTGATCATAGCCTTTGCTGTCCTGTAGTGTGAAACTGTCCATCCAGCTGACGTCGCAGCAGTGGCTTCAACTGTCACACGCGCTCTGAAACAGTACGACACCCCGGCCTTCCATGAGATGATTCAGAACTGCATGACACAGGACCTGTCCTGGAAGGTAGGCACAGATGCTGATTTCTCCATTTATTTACCGTTACTGTGCAGCAACTTTTTTTTGAAGATACAGCATAACCCCCTCCCTTCTCTGATCCAGGGGCCTGCGAAGAAGTGGGAGGAGGTGCTTCTTGGCCTCGGGGTCGAGGGAAGTGAGGCGGGCATCGAGGGCGAGGAGATCGCCCCTCTTGCCAAGGCAAATGTGGCCACTCCCTGAAGCCTCTCGTGCATGGGAAATATGCATTGAGCAATAGTATGAACTAGTACTATCTTTTAGGACCCTCCTGACTGCATGGCCTGGGTTAAAGTTTCTTAGCCCTCCATGACATGTTGAGCCAGACACCGGCAAAGCCACCAGTTTCACGCATCTACGTCATGTGTAATATAATCCTTGATATTCTAAAGAAGGCGTGCCTGGTTTGGTTCATGCGCAATGTTAAGTTAGCTGGATGTTTCAACCTACTTCTCGCTTTCGTTCAATCGCCAATCTTGTGTAAATAGCTGATGTGAGTGGATAACTCGAATAATGGTCATCATAGGGTCTTGAAAGATTTGCATATCTTGTTTCATCTCGTTGTTCCGCATTGTTCGCTTCTTAGTGGAGCATTAGGGTTCACTACCCTATCAACCCGTGCTCCCGCATGGGCTAATTAATTCTCTATCAGCCCGTGCGGGAACCCGTGCTCCCGCACGGGCTAATTAGAATTAATGTAAAATGAGGCTTATAGCTAATCATTATAATTATCTATCTCACGTCCTCTTTCGTCTATTAAATATTCTAACACATACTCTAAAATACATATTGCAATAGATTTCATTTTGCATCACACCTTCATGTATGTTTGGTATATATTTAATTGATCCATTTGTTTGTGAATTAGTATTCTTATCTCTTCCATCATACATGAATATAAGGTGATACATATCGTGGATAGTATTTTTATATAAACAACAACATACATAATATATTAATAATGATAGAAATAGTACTTTAATAATATTAATAATGATAGAAATAGTACTTTAGAATTTTATATTGGTGCAATTTAACATTTTGTTATAATTATATAATTTAGATTCAGATCTAGGGTTACTTTAACTTTTAATAATGACATAATTGGATAAATATCGGTGTTTTACCGCCACGCCCATCGAGGGATACCCCCAAGGTGGTGAGTTTGGTTGATTGGGTGTCGCCGAGATCAGGAACTCGAAGGTGCAAAGGAACACAAGGTTTTTTAGACAGGTTCGGGACGCCGAGAGCGTAATACCCTACGTCCTATGTGTTTTGTATTGTCTTTGATGATGATTGTGATTGTTCCCGAGGGGGTGCCTGTCCGCCCTTATATAGTCTGAGGGACGGGTTTAAATGAGAATCCTAGTCGGGTACAGGCCTAAGAGTCCTACCCGACTACTTCCCGGGTAGTCTCTATCCGACTCCGACTAGTCTAACTACCGTGCGAGTAATTCTACTGCATTACGAGTAGTTAAAATGGATGTGGGGCGTGGGCCATATCCCATCCCGAATCCTAGGTGAAGTGTGCCACGTGGCCAGTCCCGTGTGCCCGGGTCTGACAATCCCCCGAGCTCTTCGTAGCCGAGTATTTGCAGGTGTCCGAGTACTTCTGAATGCGTATTCAAGTTCTTCGCAAACTTCATCTTGAAGGTGTCCTCCGAGTACTTTCATGGCTGCATCGAGGCTGTGAGGTGCTCATGCCCTAAATAGTTGTCCAGTCTTCTATATATGGGGTGCGATTAATTCGCACTCCATATGGAGTAACCTCTGAGCCTTAGGTTGACTCGTAGAATCAGGCTGAGGGTCAATTTAAACTTGAGTCTTCTGTCTTAGTCTTCCAACAGATTTGAAAAATAAATCGCTGATGACACGTGTCCCGCAGCCCCGAGCCTTAAATCCAAATCCCCAAGTTTTGGAATCTAGGATCCGTAGAGTCGTGGCATGCAATATGGTAAAAATTTGATGGTAAACATGGGCAAATTGGTGTAGTAAATTTGAAAATCTCTCTTTTCGGGATGAGTTCCCTGAAAAGATGGTGAAACAAATAACATCCCCAACAAGCACCCGAAATTACCGCTCAAACCAAACTTAGTGTCCGAGCCAATGACCAAATAAATCCTCTGGGTAATAAATTTAAAAATCCCTTATTTCGAAATAAAGTCCCTGAAATAATGGTTAACAAATATACACCCAAGATAAATCTTAAGAAGCCTCTTGGTTCAGGTATCTGTCGAATAATCATGCGGTATCCAGCAGGGAACATGTGTACTACCTTTGAAAGCAATATGAGAGCTTTGCCACATCAAGCTCTCGAGCCAGGGGCATAAAGTAGTTGATGCAGAAAGGTGGCATTAGCCCCCAAGCCCCAACGTAGAGCAAGTAGTGAAGCCATCTATTCAGAAGTGATCCCGACTAGGATTGTAGTCAAGACAAGTAGTCGAAATAGTTGAACTGGTATGGGACCAGTCATAAACAAGTAAAATTCTTATCATGGGAGCAAGACCCTTTCAATAACATAATATACTAGTCGAGAACAAGTAATATGTTACTGGAAAATATGGGAGCGAGGCCCCTTCCGCAAACTCGCACATGATACCGGTCGTAAACCAGTAAAACGGAGTTGTACTGGAAGTATAAGCACAAAGGCCCTTCAGAAACCCAAAATACTAGTCATGCAGTAGTAATTAGGTACCGGGAATATGTGAGCGAGGCCCCTTCAGGAAACTTGCGCGTAGTACCAGTTGTACACCAGTAAAACGGAGTTGTACTGGAACAATCAACTTCTTGGCACCAATATATGATAGCTCTAGTTGATTTAAGGATGAAACCGACGCAAGTGTTCAATATTCCATGAGTTTGGTACCTCCTAGCCGTCCGAGTACTGCAAGAAATAAGATCTGGGGCATGTAACCTTATGTACAATGAAAGGCCCTTCCCATCGTGAATTGAGCTTGTGCAAGCCAGTATTATCCTGGATCCGGCGAAGTACCATGTCCCCAATATTGAAAGAGCGCCGTTGAATGTTCATGTCGTGGTAACGAGGAACTCCTTGTAGGTAACGTGCCGACTACAATAGTGCATTGCATCTGACTTCCTCGGTTGAATTGAGTTCAAGTTGTCTTGCAGTGTCAGCCTCGTCTTCTTCAAACATCTCCAGTCATGGAGACTTCCAAATCACGTCAGCTGGCAATATGGCCTCGGATCCATATACGAGAAAGAAAGGTGGATGGCCTATGGCTTTGCTTGGTTGTGTGCGAAGCCCCCAGACTACTGATGAAATCTCGTTGATCCACTTGCCGTCCTTTTTTCTATTCTCGTCATAAAGTCTTTTCTTTAGTTCATCAAGAATCAAGCCGTTGGCATGCTCAACCTGGTCATTGGCCCGCGGATGAGCCACCGAAGCATATTTGACTTCAATGGAGTTGTGTTCACAAAAATTCCAGAACTCATGCGAGTGGAAATTTGACCCCAAATCTATGATAATTGTGTTGGGGAAACCAAAGCAGTGTAGGATGTCGCAGATAAAAGTAACCACTCGACCAGCAGTGAGCGTTGCGATTGGTTTATACTCGATCCACTTTGTAAATTTGTCGATGGCCACCAATAGTGTGTGAAACCTCCTGGCGCAGTTGTAAAGGGCCCAATCATGTCCAAGCCTTGCATATGGCCATGAATATGGTATGGTTATCAAATTATGAGTCGGAACATTGGGCTGTTTGCCAAAAAAATGGCAGTTGGTACATCGGCAAACGATTGCTTCGGCATCTGCCAAGGCAGTCGGCCAGTAGAAACCAGAGCGAAATGCCTTGCCGACTAGTGTGCGAGAAGCAGCATGGTTCCCGCACACACCTTCATGAATCTCCTGGAGTATTTCTTTGCCTTCCTCCGTGCTGACACATTTCATGAGTATACCTGATGCTGATCCACGCTTGTACAAATTGCCCCCGACTAGAACATACCCTTTGCTACGCCGTAAGATGCGGGTAGCTTTAGCGCTTTTCGGGTCGACGCCGGGGGGTAGTTTGTGTTCATGAAGGTAGTCGATAAAGGTCACCCTCTAGTCGACCTCGATTATCAAGACCTCTCGGTCGGGTTCCTTGAGACCCTGAACGATGGAACTTGAATCTGGTGTCCTGATGGAAGGGTGATGCAACTCATGAACGAAAACTCCCGGTGGGACGTTAGCACGATCAGAACCCAGTTTGGAGAGCACGTCCGCGCCCACATTGTTGTCGCGAACCACATGATGAATCTCCAGCCCCGAGAACTTTTTCTCGAGCTTGCGTATTTCCATGACATAGGCATCCACGGTGTCCTTATTGATATCCCACTCTTTATTGACTTGTTGAACCACCAGTAAGGAGTCGCCATAGACTAGTAATCGCTTGATGCCGAGGGAGATTGCCAAGTGTAGGCCATGCAGCAGTGCCTCGTACTCGGCCTCGTTGTTGGAGACCTCGAATAAAATTTGAAACACGTACTTGAGCTGTTCTCCTCTCGGACTGATGAAAAGTACTCCCACACCACCACCACCGAGCTTGAGTGAACCGTCAAAGTACATGACCCAATGCTCTGGCTGGTTGGTTGGGGCTTCCACTTGGTTTTCTCGCCACTCAGCCATGAAATCGACTAGTGCTTGTGACTTGATGACTGTCCGGGGCTTGAAGTCGAGTGTGAAGGCTCCCAGCTCCACCGCCCACTTGGAGATGCGCCCGGTAGTGTCCCGATTGTGGAGGATATCTGCCAATGGGAAGTCGGAGACCACCAGGATGTTGTATGCATCAAAGTAGTGGCGAAGCTTCCTAGAAGTGATGAGGATACCGTAAAGAATTTTTTGAATCGTCGGGTAACAAACCTTAGATTCTGAGAGGACTTCGCTGATGAAGTAAACTGGTCGCTGCACCCCGAAGGCGTGGCCTTCTTCCTGTCGTTCCACCACGATTGCTGTGCTGACGACGTGAGTAGTCGCGATGATGTAGAGCAGCAGGTTCACGTCTAGTTGGGGAGCCGTCAGGATGGGTGGCGACTGCAAGTAATGTTTGAGGTCTTGTAGCGCCTTGTTTGCTTCCTCGGTCCACTTGAACATGTCATGGTGCTTGAGCAACTTGAAGAAGGGTAGTCCCCTTTCTCCAAGTCAGGAAATGAAGTGGTTCAAAGCTGCCATGAAGCCGGTTAGCTTCTGGACGTCTTTGACTATCTTTGGGGCATCCATGGCTGTGATGGCATTAATCTTCTCTGGATTGGCTTCGATCCCGCGATGACTGACAATGAACCTGAGTAGTTTGCCTTGAGGCACGGCAGAGACGCACTTTGTCAGGTTGAGCTTCCATCGAAACCGTCGCAAGCTGTTGAAAGTCTCCTCGAGATCGGTGATGAACTCATCGTGGGATCTGGTCTTAATGACCACATCATCCACGTAAGCCTCAATGTTGCGGTGAAGTTGATCTGCAAGGCATAATTGGATGGCCCGTTGATAAGTGGCTCCTGCGTTCTTCAACCCAAAAGACATTGTAGTATAAGCGTATTCTCCGAAGGGGGTGATGAATGCCGTTTTGATCTAGTCTTCCTCCTTGAGAGCTATCTGATGATAGCCCAAGTAGCAGTCAAGGAAGGAGAGCAAAACGCAGCCAACCATGGAGTCGATGACTTGATCAATGCGTGGGAGCGCGAAGGGGTCCTTCGGGCAGTGTTTATTGAGATCAGTATAATCCACACACATCCTCCATTCATTATTATTCTTTTTGAGTACAAGTACAGGGTTAGCTAGCCACTCTGGGTGGTAAACTTCTTTAATAAAACCAGCCGCGAGTAGTTTTGCTAACTCTTTCTTGATAGCCTCCCTCTTGTTGGGGGCAAAACGACGTAGTCGTTGCTTCTTCGGAGTGGCGTTAGGGTTGACTTTCAGGCAATGCTCGATCAACTCCTTGGGCACCCCTGGCATATCCGCTAGTTTCCACGCGAATATGTCACGGTTAGCCCTAAGGTAGTTGACGAGCGCGCTTTCCTTAGTCACCTAGGCCGCCTCCAATCAGAGCAGTCTTGGACGGGTCGTCTTCCTGAGCTGGATGGTCTTGATGCCGACGTCGCTGGGGTTAGGTTTAACCCTCGACAGGCTTGGCCGCTGGTTGGAGATCTCCATCTCTGTGTTGGTCAGCTTCAGCGCGGCCGCGAGTACTTCTGCAGATGGCTCTAGCACGCGTGAAGTCTTTGCATATTCGATCGCCTCCTGGTCGCAGTCGTACGACTTCTTCAGGTCGCCATGGACTGTGAGTACGCCGGTCTTGCCTGGCAACTTGAGTAGTAGATACACGGCACGGCCATGAATTTGGCTAGTGCCGGCCTGCCAAGAATGGCGTGGTACGACGAGTCAAAATCCGCCACCTCGAGCTTGATGTACTCGGTGCGGTAGTTGTCTTTGGTCCCGAAGGTGATCCGAGTGGTGTAGCCGTGTTGCCTGGGACGATCCCGTAGAAGGGAGCCTTGCTAGGACTGAGCATTGTTGAAATGTCCAGTCCCATCTTCTTGAGGGTATTCGCGAAGAGCAGATTGAGTCCGCTTCCGCCGTCAATGAGTACTCGGGTAAGCTGCGAGCCCGCCACGATAGGATCTAGGACGAGCGGGAACTTTCCCAGCTCGGAGAAGCCGGTCCATTGATCCTCCTTGGAGAAGGAAATTGGGACCTCGCTGTATCTCAAGGGCCTTGTCGTGGCTGGTTCGACAGAGAGAATTTCGCGCAGGGCTAGCTTCTGCGCGCGCTTGGTGGGGTATCCACCGTCTCCACCGAAGATAATGTTGATGACGTTCTTCGGATCCTGGAAATCTTGGGCTCCCGACTTGTCACCTCCTTCTTCATCGTCCTCCTTGTCCTTTCGCTTTCCGCCTTGATGGAGGGGTGGAGCGTTGAGTGATTTGCGGATGGTGACGCACTCAAAAGAGCGTGTGACGCGACTTCGGGTGAATCGGGCATTGCTTGTGCAGGACTTGCTCGTATTCCGACTGGTTGTTCCCCGACTTCTTGCCGCGCGGGTTGCGCTCGACAGCCACGACTTCGTGGTCTAGCTTGCGCTTTCGGGGGTGTCTCGAGTGGTTCCGCTGGCTTTTGTCGAAGTGGCTGTTGTCGTTCCCTTGTTTGTCATGGTTGCGCTTGGGGAAGCGGTCATTTTCCTCGTCCTCCCTGTCAGCCCATCTTGCCATCATGTCCCGCAGCTCCACGACAGTAGTCGAGCGGTTGCGCCCGAAGTCGTGGTACGTGTTCTTCGAGAAGAGGCCGTGTTGGAAGCAGCGGGTGACAGCTTCATTGGTGATGTTGGCGATGGTGGCGCGCGTCTCAAAAAAAACGCCGTGTATAAGACCTCAGGGTCTCGTTCATCTCCTGCTTCACCTGGGACAAATCGTGACGAGTGCCTGCCGTGATCATGGACCCCTGGAAGTTGTCGATGAAGGCCCGCTTGAGGTCCTCCCACGAGTCGATGGAGTTTGGCTTGAGGCTTTCAAGCCACGTGAGGGGTGCGGGTTCTAGAGCCACCGAGAAGTAGAGTGCTTTCGTAGAGTTGGAGCCCCTTGAAACTTCAATAGCGATGGAATAGCAACGAAGCCACTGGCGTGGGTCCTGCTTACCGTCATATTTGGGGATTCCGACTGGTTTGAAGTCCTTGGGGTAGGACTTGTCGGTGATGGTCATAGTGAAGGCGGGGATGCGGTCGCTGTCGTCGTCGTCGTAGTGCCTGCCGGTACGGTCCTTCCTTCTCGCGTCAATGACAAGCCGCGTGTCGCGGCCTTCATTGATCTTCTGCCTGAGGTCGATCGTGGGAGCGTCCTGGAGGTTGGCTGTGACTGGATCTTGGCCGCGGTGCCTTGCCCCACACTGGTTGAGAGGGGGTTGTTGTACTTCTTGTTCATGGTTGCCGCGCGCAGACGGGTGGCCCTCATGATGCTGGCGGTTGTCGTTCCTCCGACTCCCTTGGCCTCCTCCGGGAGTGTGACCGACCAACGCGGTATCCCCGTGTTGCTCAGACCTCGAGAGCTGGTTCCGAGTGGATGACACTGGATGTTGCCCATCGAGTTGCACGAGCGCGCGCTGGGTCAAGTACTATAACCTTTGGATCTGGGGTTAGATGGGAGTTGTTGGGCCAAGAGTGCTGCCTCTGCAATTGCGCTGGTCGGGGTACGGTACTCGCGATCCGCGACTGCTGCGAAGGCGTTGGTGAGATCCCTTGGTCCACGGGCGCGGTTCTGCGCGTTGCGCCTGCGTTGAGTGCGCTTGGTATTCTTTGCTTGCCGGATCCTCCGGTGTTCCTCGTCTTCATCTTGAGGAGCGTTTGCTGTGGGCTCATCGACTGAGATGTCTACGAGTTGTTCGTTCTCGTATTGGGTGCCCAGCATGTCTTCCTCCGTGTTGCGAAGGGAAGCCATGCAGACTTGTCGATCCGGCGAGTGGTTAGCCCTAAGGCCGTAGTCGAGTAGCTTTGTGCTACCCTCACCTTCTTCCGCGATGGGCGAGAGAGGTCTACCCTCTTGGAAGGGTAGTTCTTGCGTGAAGGCCACAAGGCGGGATTCGTAGTCGAGTAATTCGGAGGGCTCAAAGCCCTTCCAGTACACGAAACGTCCGTGTGGCGTTGATGTAATCATTAAACCCAGATGGCTGCCCGACAAGAAATTGGGGTGGCCATCGTGTTGCGACTGGTTTTGAAGGGCGGGGGCCGCCCGATGGGTGGTGGCTCCCTTGCCTCCGAGTCCTTTTCGGATCCGGTTTAGAGATGTAGTCCCGCACATGGAGTACTCTGCATCCGAGTCCAAGTAGAAGTCGGGAACGGGGGCCTCCCGGCTAGTGGTGGCACCCACGTCCCCGATTTGGAGCAGCAGATCCAAATCCTCCTCCAAGTTGGAGAGGGATTTGGATCGTGGGGTCTTTGTAGATTGGTTTGAATCCGAGTCGAGTAAATCTGTTTCATCTCGAGTGAAGTCGTTTTGAAAACGGACGTCATTTCGATCTGCTGAGCCAGATCCAGAAGCAGCATGTCGTCGAGGCTATCGACGAAGTCGTCAAGATCGCCGCTTGCGGTTGATGAAGTAGCCTCTGGTTGCTTGGAGTTGGCTAGGTGGCTGTTGAGGCCACCCAAACCGTCAGCGATGCAGATCCAAGAGCCGAAGATGAAAGTCGTGCCCTTGTCGAGCACGGAGCTGGTGAAATTGAACGACGCCATCGAGTTCTCCGGTGGATCTTCGATGAGCCCCCCTACCTGGCGCGCCAGTTGTTGGTGTTTCACCGCCACGCCCACCGAGCGATACCCCCGAGGTGGTGAGTTTGGTTGATTGGGTGTCGCCGAGATCAGGAACTCGAAGGTGCAAAGGAACACAAGGTTTTAGACATGTTCGGGACGCCGAGAGCGTAATACCTTATGTCATGTGTGGTTTGTATTGCCTTTGATGATGATTGTGATTGTTCCCGAGGGGGTGCCTATCCGCCCTTATATAGTCGGGGGACGGGTTGACATGAGAATCCTAGTTGGTACAGGCCTAAGAGTCCTACCCGACTACTTCCCGGGTAGTCTCTATCCGACTCCGACTAGTTTAACTACCGTGCGAGTAATTCTACTGCATTACGAGTAGTTACAATGGATGTGGGGCGTGGGCCATGTCCCATCCCAAATCCTAGGTGAAGTGTGCCACGTGGCCAGTCCCGTGTGCCCGGGTCTGACAATAACTTATATGCAAATTTAAGGGGTTATTTGCATTATTTTTATAATGGCATAGGTGTGTAATTTACACGAAGATTAGGGGGTTACTTTAGATTTTTTTTATAATAGCAGAAGTGGGTAATTTAGATACGTGGGGTTACTTTAGTCTATTTTTATAATGGTAGAAATTGGTAATTTATTAGAAAAGATAACAGATCCAATGCCTATTATAATTAGAGTTGTCGGATTGATGTCCGGATGTTTCTAATTTTTTAAGAATTTCTAGGATTTCTCTATTATTTTAAGTGTCCACCTAGATTCTAGGTGACTTCACGTGGAGGCTAGTAACCTCCAATTGATTAGTAATAGTAAGATTCCATTATTCTTCACAGGATGTTCCACTTAAAAAATATACATACACATACTTACTCATCCTATGGATGTACACAAGAATATTTTATCCCTATAAGTTCCTTTGAGAAATTAGGTAGGTCTCGCTGTCCACGTGCATGTAACGTACTAGCTAATGGAATCTTAAAAGCTAGTGGAACATTGGGATTTGTAGGGTTAGGAGAACAACAGGAGGGGTATACAAAGTATGACAGCCATATACTTTATGCAAATTAGTATGCCAAATCAATATGTGGGTCTCTCGTCAATAGAAGCTCACCAGGAAATTTGAGATTGGATAGTTTGTACTTTAGAACACTACTCAACTAACTCAAGCCTATTGGATTTTTGGCCTCACATAAATCCAAGCCCATATATATTTAGTCTGGAAGTCCAAATAAGATCCAATCCAATGCAATGAAGTCCAAGTTGAAAAAGTCCAATTGCATTATGGGTATCCAAATCCAGTCCCAGATTTACGGAATGGATTGTAATCCATATCCAAATGAAGAAGTCTATCTGGAGAAAATCCACTACAAAATACCATTTACCCAATCTAATCAAATCCAAATGATCCGAGTCTAAGTCCATCCAGGATGACACAATAATCATGAAGTTCGGTATGTAAAATCTTAACATCACGTTCATATTATAATTTTTTAATATCAAATTAAAAATGATTATAGTTGCTTTAATTGGTTTTGGGACTACTGTGTGCAAGTTGACGGCCTAGATGGGTAAGTGGCACCCGTGGAAAAAGTGTGATATTTCATATTTTTGTCTTTAATATCACATTCACGGTACAAAATTTCACATAATTGTCTGAAAATTATTGTAGATGATTCGACTTGCCTTGGAGTTATATGTGCAAATAGACATGTGGGATCCATGGTGAAAGTTTTGGATTTAAAGCATTACTATAACTTCACTTTCGAGCTATATTTTTCTTTTTTCAAAATTATTGTGTACATATACTAATCACATATTCTTAAGAAACTCTCACATTAATCAGAGAAATCAGGAGGTACCCATAGGATAATGTTTTCGACTTCCCACAATTTTGATCTTGGCACATCGCGCTCGCACGCAATCGACCAGTCGCTCATCTGCTCGGCACCAACCGTAATTTCCAAGCACCATGCCCTTGTTGCCTCCCAACTGCAGTATCCAAGTCGTGAGCAGAGTAAGCTATATATGTGCAGAGTCTCCAGATCGATGCTGCATCTTCAACCTCTAGCTAGCTGATCGATCGATCTCTGCTACTTACCAATCACCATTTCGCAGAGGAACCACCTTGTTCACGGGACGATGGTGAGCAACGACGCCGACACGGCCGCCACCAAGCAGGCGTCGTCCATGGCCCCCAACCCCGGCAAGGCCACGATCCTCGCCCTCGGCCACGCCTTCCCGCAGCAGCTGGTCATGCAGGACTACGTCGTCGACGGCTTCATGAAGAACACCAACTGCGACGACCCCGAGCTCAAGGAGAAGCTCACCAGACTCTGTAATTAATCACAAATCCACTCGATCGATCGATCCGTCAGCAACACAATTATTATTTTGTTTGGTTCTACAGATTTCGTGGGTTCATGATTTTTTGTTGGCGATGATGATGGATGCAGGCAAGACGACGACGGTGAAGACCCGGTACGTGGTGATGTCGGAGGAGATCCTGAGGAGCTACCCGGAGCTGGCGCAGGAGGGCCTGCCGACGATGAAGCAGCGGCTGGACATCTCCAACAAGGCGGTGACGCAGATGGCGACGGAGGCGTCGCTCGCGTGCGTCCGCTCCTGGGGCGGCGCGCTCTCCTCCGTCACCCACCTCGTCTACGTCTCCTCCAGCGAGGCGCGGTTCCCGGGCGGCGACCTGCACCTGGCGCGCGCCCTGGAGCTCAGCCCGGACGTCCGCCGCGTCATGCTCGCCTTCACCGGCTGCTCCGGCGGCGTGGCGGGGCTCCGCGTCGCCAAGGGCCTCGCCGAGAGCTGCCCCGGCGCGCGCGTCCTGCTCGCCACCTCCGAGACCACCATCGTGGGGTTCCGCCCGCCCAGCTCCGACCGCCCCTACGACCTCGTCGGCGTCGCCCTCTTCGGCGACGGCGCGGGCGCCGCCGTCATCGGCGCCGACCCGGCCCCCGGCGAGCGCCCGCTCTTCGAGCTCCACGCGGCGCTGCAGCGCTTCCTCCCGGGCACGGACAAGACCATCGAGGGCCGGCTCACGGAGGAGGGCATCAAGTTCCAGCTGGGGCGGGAGCTGCCCCACCTCATCGAGGCGCACGTGGAGGACTTCTGCCGGAAGCTGATGGCGGAGCGGGAGGGCCCGGCCGCCGGCGGCGAGGGGATGGGGTACGACGACATGTTCTGGGCGGTGCACCCCGGCGGGCCGGCGATCCTGACCAAAATGGAGGGCCGGCTCGGCCTCGGCGGCGACAAGCTCCGCGCCAGCCGGTGCGCGCTCCGGGACTTCGGGAACGCCAGCAGCAACACCATCGTGTACGTGCTGGAGAACATGGTGGAGGAGACCCGGCGGAGGAAGGCGGCGGCGGCGGCGGAGGCCGGCGACGGGGAGGACTGCGAGTGGGGCCTCATCCTGGCGTTCGGCCCCGGGATCACCTTCGAGGGCATCCTCGCCAGGAACCTGCAGGCAACCGCGCGCGCGCCTTAACTGAACTGAACTGGTGGTTGAGAGGTGTTGGTGACTTGGTGTTGCCTGCGTGCGCCATTGTTCGTCTCGTCAAGGGTTAAAGGTCTCAGTGTTTCGTTTGATTGCTTTGCGTGTGCGAGAGTGACAGCAATGTCATTTGTTTACATGATCAGTGGAATAAGTGAAGCTCCAGGAATTCATCCTTGAAGTTGGATGAACAAAATGAAAAAAAAACATCTGAAATCAAACATAATCTAACAAAAATGTTGTGGTTCACCATGAGTACTCCACATGTTCATCATGCCACTTCACCACTTCATTGGTCACAGCATCAGCAGAGTTTTTTTTTGACAGCCTAGCTAATGCAAAATTAAACAAAAAAACAACAACACTGAAAGTGTTGTTACATTTGGCTCTGCTCTTCAGTTCAGTTCAGCAGGGCATCTTGAAGCCCATGTACCGGCCGCTCGTGTACTGCTCCCAGACGCGGACGGCGCCGGAGCACGCGATCACGGCGGCGCTGAGGGCCAGGATGCCGGCGATCACGAACACGATCAGCGAGGCCCTGCCGGACCTCCTCACGGCGCCCTCGATCGCGGCCAGCCCGACGACGGACGCCGCGAAACAGGTGGCGGCGTAGACCAGCGCACTCGCGATCCCCTCGACTCCCAGGATGATGAACTGGGCCATGGACATCGAGGCGCAGAAGAGCACCATGAACATCGTCGTCGCCGACGCCGTCTGAAACGAAGATCATTCAGAGTTCGTTCGGAAATGGGCGTCCCGAATAAGGGGAGCAGAAGACGATGAACACGAGCTGCGATTCGTGATCTTACTTTTGGAGGGACCCCGATCTGGAGGAGGACGGGGTTGAGGAGCAGGCCGCCTCCGATGCCGAAGAGCCCGCTCATGACGCCGGTCAGCAGAGCGGCCACCGGGAAGACGTACGCCGGCAGCGCGTCAGCCTTGCTGCTCGCCGACATCGCCTGCGTTCGTCATCGAGCACAGATGGTTGTCACCGGAAAAGTGAACAATTTTGTAGCTTCTTTGGTGACTAATTTTGTTGGATTTTTGGTAATGATCGCAGGAGTACCTGGTCGACGCCGTGGTGAGCTTGTGACTTTCTCCTTTGGTGCCCGACGCACGCTGTGAAAGCCACCGCGACAGGGATCTGGGCCACGGTGATGAGCCAGTACGCGATTCCACAGGGCTTTATGTTGAAGGCTCCCTGAAGAATCAAGAAACAGATCAAGGATGTGTCCTCACAGTTTGAAAGAATTTGAAACATGTTTATTGAGATTAAAGTTACAAATTTACTACTGGTATGAGTTCACTTTATAAAAACATCGAATCGAAATGAATTCATGTTGCATGCAGGGCAGGGAAGCTCAGCTCAGCTCGTACCTTGGCGCCATCACCTCCTATGAACAGGTGCATGGCGAAGAAGCAGAGCCAGACCGTGACAAGCACCAGCAAGTCCACCCACTGGCAGCGCCGGCCGCCGTCACCGCCGCCGCCGCCTCCGTTCCGTCCAAGGAGCGGCTCCTCCGCCGCCGCCGCGGCCGCGCCCTCAGCGCCTGCCGCGTCGGGGATCCTCCCCAGCTCCGCCGTCTCGGCGCGCCACCGCCGCACTCCGGTGCGGTACGTCTTGAAGGTGGCGAAGGCGAGGAACAGCGAGAAGAGCGCGGTGATGAGCCACTCCGGGAACATGACGTTGCACACGACCCCGGCGCTGACGCCCAGGAGCAGGCACGGCTGCGACACCACGGCGATGCCGTAGTCGATCAGCGGCCGCCGCCCGCCGCCGCGGAGGAGGAGGGTGTAGAGCACGTTGGAGAGCGTGCCCCCGTGACCATGAACGTGGAGAACGCGGCCGCCGTCTTGAGGCCGAGCCCGGCGACGACGCTGAGGATCGGGACGTACAGCGAGCCGCCGCCGGCGCTGGAGACGGCCGCGGCCAGGAAGGAGAGGACGCACGCAAGAACGGCGCCGAGGTTGATCTGCGGGGAAGGTGCCGTGACCTGCGAGCTCCATTGGGATTGGTAGATTCCCGGGCTAGCCGCTGCCGCGCCGACAGAGGAGATCAGGAGCTGCGAGGAGTTCATCATCTTGCTAGTGTCGTGGAGGCGACTTGGAGTTGGAGAATGCCGTGCTTCTTGTTTTGTAGGACTTGGTAGATGTCAACTTCGGCTTTTCAGTGGTGCTAATGGACGACGAAGCTGAGTTGGGAGCAGTTGAATCTGTGTACAATAGGATCCAATCGATGCTTTGTGATGTACATGGTTCCATTTTCTGTCTGTTAGTTTAGAGGTTTCTGCTCGTGGAGGCAGCGACAAAAGTGTTTTTTTTTTGAGCGGGCAGCGGCAAAAGTTGTAGTTGGTGTTAAGCAACAGATTTTTTTTATTTGGTCAGCAGTTGTGGCATGTGTTGTGAGGTCTCCAACTGGTTTTTGTTTGTTGTTGTGTGGTTGTTTCTGTCGTGTGGTGGTGGCATCAGGGGCGGAGCCAAGGATTTTAGGTGCCGGGGTCTCACAGTGCAAGACATTGGTGAGGTCATGGCCTCACGGGGATCATCAGTACTGTTACCATGGTGTTTGTCCTAGATCATCGGGGTCATGCCTCTAGCTCCACCCCTGGGTGGCGTCGTTGTGTGCTGTGCTGTGTTCGTTGCCTTTATATTTCGGTTTCTATATTAATACATAAACCTAACCTTCCAACTTCTTAAAAAAATTGATCAACTATGTGTGGCTACTTTTATTTAAGAGACATGACAAACCTTCAGCACAAAGGTGGAAAAGATAAAGATATGGAGAAAATGGACCTCCTTATCTGAATTCTCTAGATGGTTTAAATTTTTCTAGGCTTCCTCTCAATTGAAAAGAATCAAGAAAGAAATTGTAGGTACACATTTCATAATTAAACAAATCCATCTCTTGCTGAATCCCAGCCTTTCCATGATATAGCAAAAACGTATGGCCACTCCACTTGATGATATGCCTTGGACATATCAAGTTTGAGAGCAAAACTGTGATTTCGTTTTGTACCATTTGCTCGCATAAAATTCAGACATTCATATGCTGCAATTATATTGTAAAAAATAATTCTACCTTGGGAAAATGTAGATTGCTCCTCGGAAATGATTCAAAGGATAGGAGAACAGGCTTGAGCCAATTAACCAGTATATTAGAAAGAATTTCATGGACCACCTTGTGTAGACTAATCAGACCAAATTGTACTCACACCTAGAGAACTGACCTCTAGTACCGGTCAACAACCCATTTAAGTACCGGATGGCTGTCCGGTACTACCTGGTCGGTACTAAATGCCACACCATTTAATACCGACAAAAACACCCGGTACTAAAGGGATCATAGTACTAGTACCGGTAGGTAGTCGGTAACACCGACCGGTACTAAATGACTTTACGCCCAAAAAATAAAGAAAAAAATTGAGGAATAGCCGGGAGGCTCCCGCACACGCACATCCTCCCAAGTCACAAGTCACACGAATTTCACGCATAATATGTGCATGCACAGTCAGTAGGATTCAAACTCATGACCTCAAGTCTCACACGAATTTTCCTTACCATCTCACGTACACACAGTACATGTGATGGGGCTAGATTTGCTTTTGTTTGGAAGTAACCTGCCGAGATGCATTTAGTACCGGTTAATGGTACCGGTTGGTGTTATTGACCGGTACTAAATGGCCTCCGAGGATCGAAAATTTCTACTCGTTACTAATTTCGCGCGTTAGTATCGGACGAAAATGCGTTCGGTACTAACGCGTTGGACGAATGCTCAGTTTTCAGCAGCGACTAGATTGGACAACTTTGAAACTTAAACAATGAATGTATTATTACTTTCTCATGTCGAATGCCGAGTGTTAGCTAGCCACAGAGAGGCGTGGGAGGACGGTGTGGAACGACGGATGAAAACCATCCTCAGCATATATAGAGGACGACAGACTAAATGTTGTTCGCTTTAGAAATCAAAATGGGAGCACCTGTTTATGAAATAAATGGACCAACCAAGAAACATTACGTGCTTTAAAAATATAGAAAATTATATCATACAATTTCATTTGTAGGTCATTAGAGGAGGTATGCACGCCCATAAGATCGGATCTAGATTTAAACACTGACGGCGCTATTTTTTTCAATGGTGGACGTTAGGGATGTAAGTTATATTTATTTTGGATCATTAGATCAATCTAAAAATTTGATAAAATGAACTAGCATGATATTGTGCGTAATTAATTTAGAAAGACAAATGAACTAGGATGGCATGCTATCGTAATTATTTAGTTGACTCATAAAACATCATTAGGTACCGACTTGCATCCCTAATGGGCATGCCTTTCCACAATGATATATTTTTGGTGATTTAATCAATTTTAAGATCTGTCTGTTCAGTCTTTCAGATATACTTATGGAGGTAAAAGTTTGCACATGTATATATTCCCTATATAGCATGGGAAGAAAACATGGTTCCCGATATAGCATTAGAAAATTTTATCTACCTTAACTCACGTTGGGATTTATATTCGGTTCGTTTCTTAGCTTAGGTTTCGATGTTGTACTATATTTAACCGGTGTTTGTTGATCTCTCGCACGCAGCGTGGGAATCACGTATCGATAATAATGCATCTGATCGAGTACGATTAACGAAATCATACTACAGGTCGAAACGAACAAATTATTATATTATTATATGGAACACCAGCATATAATTTTTTTTTTGAGGGGTACCTGCATATAAATGGGAGGAACACTATCATCACAGGGACAAATCGGCTGCTGCACACTAGAGCCCACGACAAAAGAAGGTACCCCCGGAGATTCACCGAAGCCCATGAAAAAAACAACAGTAGCTTCAGGCCCACCTTGTCGGCCTGCTAGACACACTTCTGCATCATGGGTCCATAATTGTTCGAACGGGCTGTTATCTCTCTATAACGAATCCCGGAACAAGCTCAAGCATCTTATTGGGCCACGTCGCTTGCTTTTTTCCTGCCGTCGGATTTTGATCGGACCATCCAGAATCGGGCATAGCACCTAGTGTTTCCAGAGCCTTCCCGATCGCCGCCTCGCAGCAGCAGCCCCCCACGTCCCGCCGTGCAGCTCTGAGAACGAGAGATGCGCGACCCGCGCAGAGGCTGGAGGGCGCGCGACCACGGCACGAGGCATCTGGCGCCCGCCGGCCCGGAGGCCCGAGAGAGAGCGGACGTAGCCAAAGGAGGGGCGCTTACCCTCATCGTCGCCTACCTCTACGCTCCCTCCGCTTGTTGCCTAGTACGTCTGCTATGTGCTATCCGCCGCTCGCGGAGGAGCAGCAGTATCCACGCCGGCGCCATTCGAATGCACATATGATGAAGCAGGCAAGTAGTGCCAGCCCTTCGCAGCTCCCCTGTGCGCCCTCCCACTCCGCCGAACGCACCAGCCAGCACCCTGGCAGGCGGAGCGGCCATTGGAAGATGCCCGATAGCTGCTCGATGAAATGCCTCCAAGGCAAGCTACTCACTGAACCAACACTGGATCCAGACGTCCTCTGCCTAGGAACAAGGTGGCAACAACGTCCTCGGCCACGTCTTACTCGCATTCGATGAACAAGGTAGTGTGTCGTTTGATAAGATTAGCTTCTTGTTGTCTAAGATCTAATATGCATATGCATGCAGGCTGTTCAATTTATATGTGCAGATGCATGTGTGGGCACGCGTGATAGAGAAGCTAGCTATATACAGAGCATGGTGATTGGGTAGAGCGCGGCGTCACCATCAGCAGCCAGACCTCGCCAGGAAGCTGTGGCTCATCCTCACCGTTTGAGCTTGTGGACCTATAGGTGCAACAGCTTATGAATGACTGCAGCCTGTTATTTTACAATCTCTTGCCCCCTATCAAAGACATCTTGCTTGCCCAACCTAGGCAAAGCTGACAGCCTGAGATATGCTCTATATCTATTTGATGAAATGCGCACACCAGCGTACTCGTAGTCATAGGTCTTTCAAAAATACTCAGTCATAGCTATGGCTGATGAACGCGACATACAAGCTCCGAGACTTAGATAATGGATAATGGTAAGTACAAACAAATTGTTATTTGTTTCCTGGCACTTCTCCATCTGACTGCAACCATTATAAAAGATCATGCCCAAAACACTTTCTTTAAGCATAATAAGCATAGCTTGGATTCGAATTGCTTTAAGTTGTAGTATCCAAAAGAGAATATATAGTACTGTAATTTTGAATTTCCTCTCCGGCTAGTTTATTAAACTAAGCAAAATAGTCAATGCAACTCACTAAGATTTAGTTTAGTTCAAGTATACTATATTCATCTTGATCTCTGTAATAACGAGTACTAACCTTTTGTACCATACCTTGTAGGACAGCAATAGTTCTGATAATTTCTGCTTTCCAGGAAAGAAAACATTATAACTCGACTCCTTTTGATTGATTCTTGCATCAGGGATGGCTCCTGAGACCAAAGTTGTGAAGGCAGCTAAGCCTGTTCTAGAGTGGCATAAACGTACTCCACATAAGTTGCTGCATTTTAAATGGCATTTGCAGCATCTGCTGGTAGGGCCATGCTTGTGACGTTCCTTATTACAAGTACAAAATTTTATATTTAGGGCCTCATCAGGAAGAAAGAGTAGTATGTTCAGGGTTATACCTGAAGCTACATGGAAATTCTTCTCCTGGATCCTCATTTTTCCCTTTCAAAATTCATTCAGGTGTCATCCTAGTTTGGTGATAGCCGAAGTTGGCTGCTACTACACTGCTATCTGTTTGAAAGTACATATGCTATTTTATTCTAATACTTACAGAGCACAAGATACTATTATAACAGCTACACTTCACTTGTTGAAGTTGTTAATACTTATCTTCTAATATATTTCTGCTTTGTCAAAAAAAAATTGTGCCTCTAATATATTTAATCGAGTAATTTTCTATTCAAACCAGTAACGTCTTTTTCCTACAACATCTCTGAACTTCGGTAATTACCAAGATGTAGCTGTAAAGTTTGCATCGACATCTCTTTTACCAGAATTATAATCTCATCTGCTACATAAGTTATAGTTATCCCACCTCCATCCTATGTATTAATTATTAAACAAAAATGTGCAATGCTCTGTAAATGTACCACTATAAGGTAACATTGCTGAGCTACATAATAAAAGGCGAAGCACAACAAAATGATATTCATTCACTGGCCTATAAAGTATGTATGCAGGACTGGCTCGCTCCAAGCAAGGCAAGGCAAAGCCGCGCGAGTTTTTCTAGTAACTAATTAAAGCCCCTTCCTCTAAAAAAACTAATTTAAGCCCCTTGTGCATACAGATGCGTTCATGGGCCTTGCGGGCTACCAATATCCGAGATGGACACCATACATAAGATATTTTGGGCACAATTAAGCACTTACTTATTCCGCAGTTAGTTACTCTCTCAATTTTAGTTGTGATGGTGTGCATTTAGTACATTTGTCTATCTGTCTATACGATATTAACCCTATTGCACTATAATATATCAACACCAGGAGAAAAAAGTGCAACTAATAACCACATAACTTGATAATATTAAAAAAAATACAACCGCTACACCGAGCCATCTATTTTCACCGCTTGGCTGGATTGCAGCAATTCGACTTAAAAGCTCATTAGGTCTTTCAAAAAAAAGACTTAAAAGGTCATTAGTGTTTTCTGGGTCTATTCGAAAACAATTCAAATATCCTCGAACCATGCTCGGACATACAGTCTAGAATTCGAAAACATATTACTAAGAATTACTAGTCTAGGCATTTACAACTAGCAAACAAGCTAAGCAAATAAGGTGGTAGCCAGAAAAGACATTAGTGTTTTTTTGGGTCTATTCTGGTTAACAATCTCTAATTTTGTTCATTTAATATTTACACATTGCATTCTTTTAATATTGTGTTTGCTTTGTTTTATTATAATCAATAGTACTAAGATTATTACATCAAAATTAAACTAGTACGAAATTATCCCTTACAGCTCGTATTCTATTTACTGGTGTAAGATGGTATATATGACAGGTTATTATTGACCATAACATCCTGGTCACCACAGGTATTTCGTTACTTGGGTACGTAGGAGCAGAGCTAGCTAGGTTTCTATGTGTTTGTTCCTAATAATTGAGTCATAGGGATCTGAAAAAAAAAGAAATAGTATTAAAAAAGTTCACATTAATCCAAAAATGGAAAACATGCTATCTAGTAGTTATCAAAACTTTTACATTAGGTTCCCCATCAGGTAATAGCTACTTGTTGAGGAGGATTATATTCTCCTAGGCCTATCAGCAGGGAAGCTATCAGGTGTATTCAGGTTACCCACTCTGGCTGCAGGTTCTCCTCCCACACATGACAGACCCTCGCTCACCTCGTATGTGGTTCTGTTCCCATGAACTAACTTGCTGCTGATCGATGAATAAAATAACTTAGAGATATCTATCGATGTTAGCAACAAAAGGGCGAACGTTAGTGACAAGAAATATTTGCTTTGTTTTCCGAACTTCATTTTCACCAGAGATCGCCCTTGTCATCACTTCTGCGTATGCAGATCGAACACAGATTTATTTCTCATTGGTGTTTGTCCAAGATTGGTTCTGCGTCAGGGTTAAAAGAAACAGGGTTCAGAATATCCGCGGCCACATGCAGCGGACCTGAGCAGTAGCCATCACGCACGTACGCATCAATGATGTGTGGAGCACACTCCCTACTACCTACTTCCTGGAAACTGCGGCATGCATACGACCTATAGCCTGACAGTGCTGCACCCTTTCCAATTCAAACGGAGCTGATAGTTGGCTGCATTTTGTTGGTCAGAGACTAGGATATAGTTAAATATTGTGCACACCTATTACCTAGTCCAAGTTCTCTGATCAAAGAGCCAGCCAGCCCTCTGAAAGAAAGGAGAGAACGAAGTTGAAGGGAGAAGCGACTTCCCCGTTTTGACTTAAAATCCTTGAATGTGTTTGGGAGAATATCAACCACAACAAGAAGGGAAGTCAGCATACATAAAAGTTTGAAGTTTCCTGAGTGCATCCAGGGTCAACTTCTACATATAGTTATATTGCTTGTTTTCAGCAGCAGAAATGCTCCTCTAAATTTGAAAAAAAAGGAGTGGGTCCCTGGATAGTGGCATAACTGTTTTAATATATAACATGCTGTAAAGAAAGTGGAATTTTGAACAAGAACCCTACCTGCGTCGCGCCAAAAACAATTCCCTGTCAGTGCAGTCCAGCTGCTGCCCCCACAAAAACTACTTGCACACGACTAAGCACAGACCAATTGCAAAAATATCCCCCTGCGTACGTCGCCGGTATTAACTCCCCGCAGAAACGGGTGCTGCATCGCAGGCTGGATCGATCCGCCGGAAGCTTTGTGTATTCATTCAGATGACCATTGACTGAAGAATCTTGATCGGCAGTGGGAGGGCGCCGCCTCCGGCCGGGCTGATGAGACCACGAAAGCGTTAGCTGCCTGGATCGAACCTGCAGCAGCGTTGAGCGCGACGGCGGCGTTGCCTTGCGTTGGATGACTGGGATCTGGGCCGGCCGGCCGCCGCAGGGACATGATACGAAGCGTCAACCGTCACCGAGAAAAGTAGGGGAGGCGGCGCGCGGCGGGCGGCGGCTCCGCCGTCCACGTCGTCGGCGTGTATGCGGGGCAGCCCCCCGGCCAAGGGAGGCGGCATCGTGGAACCTTCTTGTCGGCCGGCCGGCCGGGCTCGCTTGTCCGCGATCCAGGGAGATCTGTCACTATGTTTGTTTTTAACAAATTTTATGTTATCTAGTAGAGTCTCTACTATATGACTGGCCTGGAGGTATGGGGCTGAGTAGCTATGTGGGTTAGTGGGTAAACATCAGTAGCTACTGGCTGGATCGGAGTGAGAGTAGTGGGTACTACCTAGGTACTGAGTTTTATGCCAATTCTTATGTTAGCTGTCATTAGCTAGGGATTTATCTAAGCATGAAGATCGCCAGGCTTTTGCTGTCAAGTGGATAGGGCTCAAGATATGCAACCATATACTAATAATGAGCACCTCCAGGAAAAACAAATTTGCCGGTAGTAGTGTAACTAGCTAGGACATCAACTAGGCGCGACCATCGGGTTCGAGATGGCTGGCACGAAAGAGACGACACAGTGGCAAGTGGAGGCGCCTAGTTGTGTGCGCTGTGCGGTCTCGGAGAAATAGGGTTTCAGCTTTTTAGATAAGGCCAATCTCAATGGAAGTGTTATAAAAGTGTCATGAGCATTAAATATCATGCTACATCAGTAAATTTGCTGATATGGTAGAGTTATTTATGAGGAAACAGGAGGGAGAGTATTATAGAATGAGAGAGGAGTGTCATCACCGTGACACTTCTCCGGCACAGTTACCAAGTTTCCAGTCTTGACAACTGTGCGATGACACTCCCCACTAAGAATGGCATAAGAGAAGAAGAGTTAGTTCAAGATACCGAGGGGGTTGAATGGTCATTTCAGGGGGTTTATTAAGCATGTCAACTTGCAGTTTAATTTCTAGTACTGCTAATTAAGAAAGTATTGAAGGTCATTACATAGGTCTACCGAAAAAAAACTATTGCAAGATATATTATCTGTACCTTATTATATCTTGAGAGCTTGAAAAGACTAATGTAAAGACTAATTGATTGCAACAGATGACTCTATATCCCCCCAGTGCACATTCGGTGCTATCTTCTCTCCTGGATTTCTCTAAGAAGTGCTCTTATATCAATGCAAACTCATCACCTATTTTACCTAGACCTTTTTTTGGAGGTAATAATATTATTCGACCACTATAATAGTGTACTTTGGCTATGCTAAACAATTTATCAAAGTAACTAATAATGAAAACTTGTTCATGGCTATTATAGGTGAGAGGAAGTTTTACATGTGTTAGAAGTTTAAGAAAAAAACATGGAGTAAGTCCTTTTTAACCTATCAATAATATACTGTACCACAGTCTGATATATTTTATTGACTGATGTTGTGAAACTTCAAATTTCTTGTAGAACTTTATTGTCCATGTCTACCCTTAAGTTGGCAGTTTTCTGTAGTGTTACAGTGTACTGGATGGAGTTTGGGTGTGATTGTACTAGGGTTTATTATTTTTGTAGAACTTTGCATCCGTATCTACACTGTTCAATAACAAGTACAGAAGATATTAATAAATTAGTCTTTGTTGTCCATGTCTATCCTGAATGTTGACATTATGTAAGCAGCGTGGGGAATAGAGGACTGATATGAATAAATTAGCACGTAAAAGAAACCTGCACAGGGTGCGTGCATGCCAAAAATGTTGAAGGCCAAAAGGGAAAGGTTGAAATCATGCTAGTTATCTCTCCTTGAGCCATTTACTTTAATTTCTCTATTGCTCCCTCCAGTCACAAATGTAGTTATCTCTCACAACAGCTAGCTATCTCTTTGAAGGGTAGTTATAATTACCACTATTTTCTATTGATGAGTATATATTGATAAATCACAATGAGTTATGATATGATGAATCTACTTTTGAAGACAATGTGTACATATGGTTTTTTTTATGTTTCATCGTATCCTCCAATTATTCTGAAAGATTCTAGTTTAATGGTATAACTGGAATCTTATATATCCAAAATGTAGTGTATTTGTGAACGCGCGGCACCCTTGAGACCCAGACATCTAAAAAGAGAATAAGTGGAACTTATAGTACTACAAAAATAATTAAATCAGGTCGACAAGAAAATAAAGAAAGCTCTAAATTTCGTTCTTAATGAAAGAAACTAATTAAGACACATCTTGGAGACATATTTTAATACATTTGATGTCTACAAAATTTAATCAGCACCATAATCACTACATAAGTCCAATTGTATATGCATGGTTTTTTCTATTTTTTTCTTGCATTAATGTGGAAATCTAGTTTTTTTCCCGAAATCTGAATGAAGTGGCCATTTCTTGATTTCCTAACAATGTTTTTATCTAGTTATATGTAAAAGTTAGTACAATAAACGAAAGCCACTATTTATTGCAATGATTTCTTCACATTTTCATAAACTGATATGCACTTTTTTAAATAAGATTCAAATTCTTGTGTATGCGACTTACAATACATCTCAGCCTCTCTATATGTAATAATAGCTTCAAAAAAGTTCTTTTCTGGGGCAAGAGGGGAGCAACCGGGGACTATTGCGTTTGAGCCGGAATATGCTCAATCTAGCCAAGCCAAATTTTGGCCACCATTTGGCTGGTGCAGAAATTTAGCTTTGGTAGCCTTCTGATTTGCTCGCCTTAGTCTTTTTAATGGTTAAAATTGGCTAAATCTTGGAGCACCTATTACATGGCCAAATTTTGACTTGGCTAAGAGCTAGGTGGCAATTTTTGTACAGTGGAGCGCGTTAGATTTTATACCAAATTTACCATATAGTTTTAAAAATTACTGACATGTTCTAAATATAATACAGGTAGCAATTCCGTAGTAACCTAATTAATACTCGTGCTCCAAACAGATCCAACCAGTTGCTAAAATTAGCAATTATCCATTTAATTTACCAACAAGGGCCACCACTACCTGCAGGCCAGGAAGGCAGGCAGCACCGCAGCAGCATCCGATACTACAGTACAAGCGTGGTCGGTGACGCCACCGTCTCTTGTCGTATCTAGCCGCCCTACGTCAGCCCTGCCCTACGTGCCCCGACAACGCCCTGGCTTTCCAGTTAAAGCGACAGGCCCCGCGGTCCCCACATGCCAGCGTCAGGCGTTGGGCCCCACCCCAACCGTCGTGGTCGGTAGAAAATTCGTCAAAGCCCACCCATCCCCCTTTCTCTTCTATATAAACAGGCTCAGCAACAGACGCCGCCGCCGCATCTCGCTGCTGCCTCGCCTTCCAGCTCCAGCAGTGAGATGGAAACAAAGTCAACCAGAGCACCACCACCATTCCATCCGCCACACATGGAGCAGCACCGCGTCCACGGCTTCTACCTGTACAGCGACTACGCCGCCGCCGCCGCGACGTCGTCGTCGTCGTCCTCCTCCTCCGACTCGCTCCCGTTCGGCACGGGCTGCTGCGGCGACGAGGTGCCCGAGCCCGCCGTGTCCGGCTACGGGCGGCGCCGAGCGGATGCTGCCGAGGTCTCGGCCGCGGTGCCGGCCGCGGCTGCCGAGGCGGGGGAGGTGGCGCCGGGCAGCAGCAGCAAGGGGGCGTTCATCGGGGTGCGGAGGCGGCCGTGGGGGAGGTTCGCGGCGGAGATCCGGGACTCCACGCGGAACGGCGCGCGGGTGTGGCTCGGCACCTTCGACAGCGCCGATGCCGCCGCGATGGCCTACGACCAGGCGGCGCTGTCCGCGCGGGGGCCCGGGGCCGCGCTCAACTTCCCCGTCGAGCGCGTGCAGGAGTCGCTCCGCGCGCTCGCGCTGGGCGGCGGCGCCGGCGCCGGCGCGGCCGCCTCCGCGGCGGGGTCGCCCGTGCTGGCGCTCAAGTCGCGGCACTCCAAGAGGAAGCGCCGGAAGAAGTCCGAGATCGCGGCCGCGGCCGCGGCGGCGGCTGCGAACGGCGCGGTGGCGCCGGGCAGGAGCAGGAGCAGGAGCGCCGCGGCGGCGGCCGAGCAGCAGCGGTTCGTCGTGGAGCTGGAGGACCTCGGCGCCGACTACCTGGAGGAGCTCCTCAGGATCTCCGAGAGCTAAGTAGTGATCGCTTAGCTTGATGGTGCTTGTGCAAAATTCCAACTTCCAAGGTAGTAGCTGGCTTCTTGCTTGGGGGGTCAATGCAATGCCCAAGCCTCCTTGGATGGTATTTGCGACACTGAGGGCCATCTCATTTCAAAAGTTTTGTGATTTAGTGCGAATTTGAACTAAATCCCAAAACTTTTGGACAAAATTAAGACCTCCAATCGGAACAAAAAAGAAAAGAAACTTGTGAGTTCACTTTGAGCACTTCTTGGAATGCATCCAATGTGCACTCAGATCGGAGCCTGCTATTTTGCTACCATATGAAGAAACTTGTTGTACAGTAGCCACTTGCATACAAGTGACAAGTGAGCAATTTGATGGCCCCTTTCTACTGTAACTCATCAGGGGGGTTGCATGTTCTGTGAACTGGGGACTGCACTGGGATTGGCCCGTACATGCCACCCTAGATGCATGCATCTCCCTGCTTTCTGCATGGATTAGACAATAATCCAGCCATCTGTGGAATATACAAAAAAAAAGTTGCCCAGCTTTTCACTGGCATGTCAATCTATATTGGAACTTTGTGCTCTGTCCTTGTCCTTGATTGAGATACGTACATGTACTGATTGCTTGGGTTTTGTTTTAATTGTTATCAGATGCAATGGATTTTTCTTTGGCTTTTGAATATTCAACACTACCGGACATGGTGTAGCAGTTCATATGTAGTATGACCCCACCTTTTGATGATGCTTTGCAGATTAGTTGACAGAAAAGGTAACGAGATCATCATGCATGGGGAGTCTAGATCTAACGACACGGTGTAAGTAGTAGTGCAATTACCGTACCAGTTGCACTTTGCCATTCCAGACACTTTCACTCCGTGGGTTAAATTTGTGGCTCCAATTTTACATCATTATTTCGTATTTATTTGGTTTCGGTAACTTGGAACACATGTACCTTGCAAGGTAGGGCCATGTGCAATGAGCATTGAATTCTTTTAAACTCATTCGTTGTTGTCTTGAGATTTCTGAGCTCTAGTTTTCTTGGCTGCAACTTTTGATGGATTTATATCTGATCTAATTCCAGCTAACTAATAAGGCCAAGAACAGTTCTTTTATAAAGATGCCCCATATACAGGCATGTATCAGTTTTCGCCATGCTTGAAGATTGAGCCATTCAAAGGATAAATTATACAACACAGGTACGGTTCTAAGGCTCATACAAATTACTATGGGTTTTTTTAGTTATGATTTGTGGCTAATAATTCTCCATAAGCCTTAGTTGGATCTGTTTGTGGTAGATCAAATGACTTTGGAATAAAATTTTTACCAAGATGAGTAACTGGTACTCCAGATATAATAAATATCAGGTGGGTGGTAATAATAAATGCACTTCAGCAGGAAAATGATAGAAGTAGCTGATTAATTGTTTGCTGGTTCCTGCTACTTGATCCATTCTCATTTCGGTTTATTGTTTTTTAAAGAATGTTGGATATCAACTGCATCTCTCCTTATTAATTGTAACAGGAAATGCCAAGGTCACAATGGTGTTAGCCACAACACTGAAAAAGGTTAAAGTTATTCAAATCTTTGTGACCCTCAAGACCTCAACATGCATCTCAATTCGAGTAATGTAAGCTTCTAAGGACCAAAGTATCGCTCAGCATACTTCCAAAGTTCAAACAATATCTAAAGCATTTGTTTACACAAATTTGATCAAATCCTCTATTAAAGGTAGTGCAGAATTTATGCATATAAAACAGGAACACATAATCGTGTTATCCTTGGAAGTAGACAAAAGAATCATTTGCTGCAAAAAAAAATAGAAATTAGGCACACGGAAGGAATAAAAATCAAATAATAAACAACAAATAAATCATATAAACTAGAACTTACTGGAAAAAAAAGAACATCTGGTAAAAGATAGAACATATATATATATATATTCACAAAAACGTAATGCTTTCTCAAAAATTATTGGAAGTATATAATAATTGAACGAAGTTCCCTTTCATGTTCTTGGCTCTAAGCTACTCATGATCTCCAGTAACTAAAACAACCCGCTAATAATCCCATGGACACCTTTTTTCAACTCTGTTTCTCATTAGGGTACGTATATACACACCATGTAACCGGTTTCCATTGGGTCTCTCTCTCATTTCAAATTCTCAATCTCTTGATGCTTCGCCTTCACATGCATACATTATCTTCATACCCAGTGCATCAGCACATTTTCTGTTGCTCTAGCTAGCTCATTGTCCTCAGCATTTTTTGAATAAACTCTCACTGTCCTCAACTAGCATTGCAGTTCTGGCAACACCTGGTCTATATATCACTATGTCCCGCAATTCAATTCAGGTCATGGGTACGGTCGTAGTGTTGTTCTAGCTAGTTTATGTGCAGCTCCACGTGGCAGTAGTCCAGAGCAATTTTTCTTTACTTGGCAGCCGTGGCCCCAATAATGGCGCATAACTGATACAAGTAAATTGGCCCTGCTAGCTAAAAGTTAGTGACCCGATGGTTCATAGGTGCTCTATAGTCCAATGCTAATATGCCACTATACTATGCGTGGTAAAGATGAAATTTATACCACTATACTGCGCATCTTTTGTTTTTTTTTTCCCAAAGTTTCATCAATAAAAAATATGATCTTCAAAGGAAATTCAAATTAAGGGAAAATGGAGTCGAGGCGAGTGAAGGGGAGAAAAATAAACGGACAGCATAAAGTAACATTTTGAGTCTTGTGATCCTAATGAAATTAATAATATGTATGGTAATCCCTTCTAATTAAACAGCAAGGAGAAAATAACAAAAAAAAAGTAAACAAGCATGGTCCAGCCGAGGAATAAAGAAATAAGTAAACCAACTCAAAGGATGAGTAATTTCAAATGCTAACATAAGTTAAGAAGAGAAAAGTTAATATAGGCCAGCTGCCTATGATTATCGTCAGCATGTGGAACATTATTGGAAGTGTCTAATATAGGCCAGCTGCCTATGATTAAACTTAAACAGCTACTCTTGGATAAGTATGATTCTGGACCATCCTAATGGCATCTTATTGTGTTGACTGCCGATGATAATCCTCTGCATATGCTGCTATTCCCACATATGTATCATCAGGTCATAACTTGAAAAATGTTTTGGATTAGTTGGGGCAATGAGTCGCTGAGAGGTCATTTGTTTTGCTTATCTTTAGCACAACTTCACAAAATAAAGAAGGATGTTGTACACAATTCAAGCACCAAAATAAGATCAACATTGAATATTATTTATTTATTTAGTTCAATTTTGAAAAAGATAAAAGAAGGTCATACCACCTCAACAATTCTAGAACTGGGTAGCAACAAGATCACATGCATAGTACCGTTGGAAACATTCCTTCTTCTTTTTTGAAATTTTTGAATTAGGATGGTTGTCTGATTCGGTTTTGATCATTTTCTAACTTTAAACACATCTATCACTTGATTGGCTGATCTCAAATAAAGATTGAAGCATGATGTTCTCTATTGTTAATGAAACCAAATGATATCCCGATGATATATATATATATATATATATTACATTATATTTATTATTTATTTTTCTAAAAAGGAATCAATATATGTATCGTATTATTTCATTCATCCACATAAAAATGGTCAGTATTCCAGCCAATCGTCTAGTCATGTTTCTTGAACTGTGTAATTCTTATTGAAAGAAAAAGAAAATCGAGATCACAACATTGATTTGGCATTTACCTCAACTAACAGGAAAAGGGGGGAAAATAGATCCTTACATACTGTATGCAGTATATACGGGTGCATGGGGCGATGCTGCAACCAAAAATTTCTGCCACAATATACCCAGTGTAAATCATTTAAATTTTTATAATATTGAACCTTTGGCAGTGCAATAAAAATCTGAACCGCTGCGAAAAGGCTTTCAATTCTCTAAAAAAAATGAAGAAGGAATAAAAAAAAGAAAAAAGTTCGCTTAATGGGCCTAAATGGGCTGATCAATTGTCGACCTGTGTATACCTGTAGAAAAGTCGTTGCCTACCTGGAAACCTGTCGGCTGTCCAGTACCAGTCCAGTGTGCACTCGTCTTTGGGATTCCTCGTCTTTGACCGTTTTGACTCGGGCACTGAGAAACACACGACCAAACGCATTCGACAAGCCGCATCCAAGATTCCAAGCCAAGCATCCCAAAATCGCTGGTCGCCGGAGATTCCCCTCGACCGAGCAGCGACGGTTACATTTAAAGCCCCTCCAACCCCTCCCCCTGATCACACTCACGTAGCGCGCTGGCCCGTCGAACACCCAAGAAATGTACGTCGTCGCGCGCCACCACCACCGTCTCCTCCTCTTGCTCGCCGTCCTCCTCTATGGCGCTGCCACCGGAGCCGCGGCAGCCGGGGGCGGCCCGGGCGGCGACGACGACGGCGCGCTGCTCGACCTCCTGCAGCGCGTGCAGTCGGAGGCGCTGCGCGCGTTCGGGCCGCGCGGCTTCGACCCCAAGCTCTACGTCGACATGCCGCTCGCCGCGGGCGCCGACCCGGGCGCCGCGGCGGCCGAGCTGCCGCCCGCCGGCGGTGGCCCGGCGCCGTCGCGGGGCGAGATGGGGGCGTTCCTGGCCCGGTACCTCGCGCCGGCCGGGTCGGACCTCGCGGCCGCCGACCCGCCCGACCTGGCGCTGCCCGAGCCGCGCGGGTTCCTGCCCCGGGTGCAGAGCGGCGCCGCGCGGGCGTGGGCGCGGGAGGTGCACGCGATGTGGTGGAACCTGACGCGGCGAGTGGCGCCGGGCGTCGCCGCCGCGCGGCACACGCTCCTGCCGCTGCCCGGCAGGGCGGTCGTGCCGGGCTCCGGCTACCGGGAGCTCTACTGCTGGGACTCCTACTGGGTCGTCAGGTCCGTGCGCCGCCCCCGATCTGTTCCTCCGGCCACCGCGTTTTGCTTTGCGTGCTCGCCCCGATCGATCTGTTTATGATGCAGGGGCTTACTAGTGAGCAAGATGTACGAGACGGCGAAGGAGGTCGTGCTCAACCTCTTGTCCCTTGTCGAGAGATACGGCTTCGTTCTCAATGGAGCGAGATCCTACTACACAAATCGAAGGTGAAAATATTACTCTCCCCAAACCAGCAGAGTTCAATGATAATGATCCTAATGCACACATTACCCAATGCAATAAGTGATTAGAAGGTGAAAGAATTTCAGTCACTTCAATTGTAGACATGTGTGAATTCCCTCCACATAACACTATAGCAGCAGCGATGAGAGTAGCCACTAGTCCTGGGCTTCGCCGCGGACATCTCCACACGCCTTTGGACTCTGCATATTCACCTCTGCACTTAAATTGGTTTCTGGGCATTGTTCTGCTAGTTTTAATGTCATAGAGAGAAATTTAAAGCAGAAATATATCAAATAAGGCTCTTATGTTTCAAATAATTTATCAATACGAGGGTTATTTTTTAGAAAAAGACATTAAAATGAAATAAAACTAGTCAAAAAAGGGGGGAAATAAATTTACAGGTATACAAAATGCAACAGTGTATCAAATTTGAATTCTTGGGTAAATACCTATAAATTTGCTACCCAAGAAAAATGCAAAATGAGAAAAAAAAGTGTGCAGAAGAGGACGGTGAACCAACAAAAACATGACCGAGACAATAAGAAAATAAACGAAACATACAAAAATAATAGGAAAAGCTTAGGGATATATGAGCACTAAAAATAAAAGGTTGAATACCGGTTGCCCAAATAGAGAAACAATTGAATGCCAATTATTTTTTGACTTCCCCTTGATCTCGGCCCTATTTATGCTCCTAGTTACTGGCCCAATACCAGTTATCGTGACCTCTCTTGATCTCGGCCCTTACAGCTCATAGTTACTGGCCCGTACCCATCCTGTATCCATTAGCTAGGTAGGCTGTGACCAGGCCGCACCGATTGATCTGACCCTCTCCAACCCGACCCATCAATTAAACTACGCTGGAATATCCCAAATATCCCCTCCTATCTATTGTACATTAATTTTTTTTTCAAAGCTACAAATATACTGATCGATTTTATCGCAACAGTAAATGTTCTAGATGTAGGGATGCATCTGCCGAGCAATTCATGAATCTGATTTTTTATATGCAGCCAGCCACCACTCCTAAGCTCCATGGTTTTAGAGATATACTCCCGAACCGGTGATTTGGACCTGGTGAAGAAAGCATTTCCTTCTCTGCTAAAAGAGCATAACTTCTGGATGTCAGGTTTACCCTTGAATTCAGCAAACATACGAAACGTGCTATCCGTCACATTATTTGAGGCATTGTTTAGATTACCCATGTAAATAAACTCAATCATTAATATTTTCTTTTAGAATGTAGCAAGAACCACACTGGTACTTTTATCCTACACTAAATTTATTATTCAGATTTTCACAGAGTAATGGTAAGGGATAATCAGGGACAGATACATAGCTTGACTCGGTATCAAGCTATGTGGAACAAACCCAGGCCAGAATCTGCAACCACTGTAAGCTCTTCTACTTTTGAAATTATTGAATCTGCTGAATGTACCTGTTCTTTTTAAGAGTTATCACGGGAATGATTAATAGAGAATTCTTTTATTGTGCTTTGTTTCAGGATGAGCAAATGGCTTCAAAGCTCTCCTCTGAAGTTGACAAGGAAAAATTCTATCGCCAAGTTGCTTCAGCAGCAGAATCAGGGTGGGATTTTAGCTCTCGATGGATGAGGTGGTGCCTACTAATTACTGTTTACCAATAAAAAACCCATTTATGATCTTCACCGTGAAAAAAGGACAGTGCACTTTGTAGTAAGTCATGCTTCTAATGGTTTTAATTTTTTTTTTGGGTAGAAATCCTCCTGACATGACGACATTGGCAACAACATATATCATACCAGTGGATTTGAACGCGTTCATATACAAGGTGGGGTGTATATGGTGTTCTAATTCAAACATAAGAATAAGCATATTCAAATTCTGAAATTGAAGGGTACATCATGCTTACGATTATATGCACTTTACTTGCTCGCTAGCATGTACCCAATGTCTAGGAGTGTTCTTGCGGCAAAAAGTTAACTGATTCAAATCAATAATAATTTACTTTTTATCGATAAGCAATAATTTTCATAGAATCGAGACTGGTACTGATCCTTAAATCTTCAAATAAAGTAATGTCAACCTTTGTGTGCAACACAGATGGAGCGAGACATTGAATTCTTTGCTGAACTTACAGGAGAACATACAACTTCAAAAGAATTTTCCGAGACTGCAAAAGCACGTCAAATTGCAATTGACTCTATTTTATGGAACTCTGAGATGGAGCAGTGGCTTGACTACTGGCTTCCTGCTGATGTACAATGCCAGGTACTTAAGAAGGAAGAAGGATTATGCCTTGACCTATCAAACTTTAATGAACAGAATTATGATATTCACTTGATATTTCTTATATTTTCAGGGTGTCTACCAATGGAATTCTAAGTCGCAGAACCGCAATATCTTTGCCTCCAACTTCATACCTATCTGGCTAAATGCATATCATCATTCAGGTGTGTGCTGTATGTTTTTCAAGTTCTGCCTCCAACTTCATACCTATCTGTTACCAAATGGAATTCCCAAGGTTTACTATCAATAAACTGGAAATTGTGTTAGACAATATTGCACAATTTTTTTCCTTGACATCTTTTTTTAGTGACTTTTCCTTCATATCCTTCTGTTTAATCCAATAATGTATAGAATCCAGGTTTTGTCAAATATTCTTTTTGACAGAATCTGTTATGTACATTTTTTCCCTTCACATCCTTCTTTTTAATCCAATAATGTATAGGTTGAGGTTTTTGTCAAGTATTCTTTTTGACTGAATTAGGTAGCAGAATGAAGGCAATAACTTGATCCTGCTGCGATATAGGATAAACTTTTGCTAGTTATCACTTTTCTAGATTGTTTACTCTTTGTTCTATATTTTGCAATATTTATTGAGTATTGTGGTTGGACAGTGAAAACTGGTAATCCCAGGAAAAAAAATTCTATAAAAAGTGGGCCAATGCGTTTGATCTAAAGAAATTAAATATGGATAGGGGAAAAAACTCCTAAATATTATGGTCACTTGAATAATTTACAGTGTTTTCATGATTCTAAAAGCATCATGTGTAACCTTAAAGTACTAGGATGGTGACTAAGAGAAACTCTTATGTTGTCCTTCAGTTACTAATATTGTCTAGGCACAACTACCCAAACTGAACATACTTTATAGTACTAGAATGAGAATTATTATATCTAAAAAGATTTCCGTTTCATTCCTTTTGCTGCTCTCATAGCACAGTCTTTGAGTTTGATTATCTGAAACAAAACCAGGCTCGGTGAAATAAGTCAATGAGTCAAAATCAAAAGGAGTCATGAGAAGCCTGAAGGCATCAGGGCTACTTCATAGCTCTGGAATAGCGGCTTCATTATTGAACACCGGGCAGCAGTGGTTAGTTGTTCCCTGAAAACGAACACTGCATGAGAATGTATAGTTTGATCCCCCAGTTCAACAGTTCTTCCAAATTGCAATGCAACAGGGATTTTCCGAATGGATGGGCCCCATTGCAGCATCTGATAGTTGAAGGATTGGTGAACTGTGGTTCAGCAGAGGCAAGGGAATTTGCTGAAGATATTGCTACAAGGTGGGTTCGAACGAACTACGCCGCCTATAAAGAAAGTGGTGTTATGTATGAGAAGTATGATGTGGAGGTCTGTGGAAGATCTGGTGGCAGCGGTGAATACAAACACCAGGTACGGTTATAGACTTATAGTTGTAACTTCGAAAAATAATCCTATTCAGTTGTCAGTCATGATGGTAAGCATGAAGTATGAACCTGTTCCTTCATAAATGGAAGCCAACTTTTATATCATCATTCTCGTATGATGATGTATGTTCTAAGCAACCGATTGTTCGTCTTGTTCTAGTTCTAGTTCAAGCTCATGGGCATCTTTTGCAGACTGGTTTTGGCTGGTCCAATGGTGTGGTATTGTCATTCTTGGAAGAGTTTGGATGGCCTCGGGGCAAGGAAATTGTCTGCTCGTGATGGGGGAGAACAGGCTCCACAGAAGCAGAATCCAACCAAATCAATGTGCATAATTTGGAATATACGACGGTTCGGAAAGGTGGTCGTTACTTAAACTGGACACCGGAGTAGACCCTTTTATATCGAGAAATGGGGGGCTCAGATCCTTACAACGCTTTTGACCCTGTTTGATGTGGCATGTGTATGTATCCTCCAATGAGACACCTGAAAAATATGTGGAGTTGAGAAGTGGGCTTTCAGGAAATGTCTATATATTGTGAAGTAGCATTCTCATTTCAAGTTGAGAAGTGGTTGTTTTGAGTTGTGTTAAGTTTGCGAAGATGGGAATATTTTGCTTGGATTCCGAAGTTTTAAGTTTTGAAGTCATGCTTGAATTAGGAGCGAGCAACAATTCATTTCTCAAATTGCCATAGCCAGTATTCAAATTCGAGACCTCTGCCCCTGATACTATATTAAGGTGCATACTAGTTGCCCAAAGGCCTCAATTGATGAGAAAGGCGGCCAAAATACTTTATACTACAACATCTACATCGGTTCACTATACCGCCAGCAAGAGAAAGCCTAATAATTCGGTTCGCAGGTCGCTCCACCCGGTGCTTAAACATGAGGTGCTCACAAGTCATGCGACTACCTCTTCGGAATGGTTCTAGCATCCCAGTGCAACTCGGCGCGCGAGGCATATGTTTAATGGCTACCCTATGCAATTGTGCAACATCTTGATCAAGTTCCATCAGGCCAAGGTCAGATGTGCCAAACGTGTTTACCAGCTAGTCCGGGCAATTGGTTTTTTTTTTCCCTTTCAGAACTTGCTTGAGAAATTAAGCATTAGATTGGCCAGTTAGTTCAGTTTTTATGATTTTGGCAAACAAATCATCCATGAGCAAGCTAGACAACAAATTAACGAACATAAGTCATAAACCACACAGGACGACAGACCAAGTGCCAAGCTAATTAAATTGCTAATCGCAACGGCAAGTGTTGGACAAGTGGATTTTGGGACACGAATCGAAATGAAGAAGAAATCGGCATGGGATCATTTTGTCATCAACTAGTCCACGAAGGCGTACTGCTCGTAGCGCACGCTGCAGTCGACGAGCACGGCCCTGGCGCCGACGCTGCGGCCGCAGGAGGCCTCCATCTGGGACACGGCGGAGCGGAGGCAGGCCGCGCAGTCGTCGGCCGACGGCAGCGCCGCGCCCGGGCGGCACGCGGCGTGCCCGTACGCGAAGGCGGCCGGGTACGGGGAGATGTCGTAGAAGTCGCGCCCGGGCCGGGCCGGCGTCGCGGACACCAGCTCCGCCAGCACGTACGCAAGGCTCGCCGCGAAGGGGTCCCCGGCGCCGTACGACGCGCCGTTGCACAGCACCGACAGCGCCGCCGTGTTGGGCGCCGCCGCGGCGCCGCGCGGGGAGGCGAGCGCCAGCAGCAGGGAGAGCAGCGAGATGGCAGGAAGGAGGAGCGGTGGTGGCTGGGTTGAGGATGCCATGGTGATTGGTGAAGGGTGCTAGCTTGTGCACGCTTTTGGCTTTTGTGATACTGTGATCTTGTGTTTTTCTTGGTGATGGCGTTGTGAATTGTGCTGGAGAAGAGTGCAAGGCGAGCTGGCGAGGACAGGAGGGGAGGGACACGGACTGGCCGGACGGCCCGGGCATTGGTTGGTCCTGCAGGTCATTGTCATGGCGTGATGCTGGGAGACGATTCGTTTGTTGCCTTGCCTTGCCGGCCGGCCTCCATTATTTGTGGATGACGTGAGCAACGCCATGGCGGTGTGGCCATGCTCTCTGTCTGCCTTGTTTAAGAATGAGGATGATCGTGCGGGTTTACCTGCGGGGTTGGGTGGGGAATGCTAGCATCGACGATCCACGTGGAGATTGTAAGCCAAGCGAAACTCGGCAGATTCAAAACTTCATGATTTTAGCCGAACCGTGTCTGGTTGCAGATTTCTGCGACCGGACTGTGGCTGGACGCAATCACGCAATGTTCGTGGCTCATTTTCGCTGTGTCTTTGTCTTTCTTGGTATTTTCTTGCAAAACATAAAACTAGAAGCAGGGCCCGGGCAAGCAGGTTTCTGCAGAGGCCGGTGCTCTTTCTGCTCCTGCTGTCCTGCTGAGGCGAATGTGAGCATGTCCGCGGTAAGGGTGTGCACAGCACAGCCTTGGGCCACAACAATCATTTCCTTTATGTTGCGCGTTAAAGTTAACATTTGTCTCCGCCTACTCTCGTGTACTGAATCTTTTTATCCCTCTGGAATAACTACTGCAAAAATGATTCGTAGGGCGTACTGTTTTTTTCCAGGAGCGGCCCAAAAGATAATCCGCTTCTACAAATGGAGTAACCCAATGTTACTGTAGCAATTCACCCGCTCTTGGAAATGAATTTTTAGGGAAGGATGATGACATCACTCATCCGTAAAATGACCACCATTTCAAAAGCGGGTGATAGTATGACCCGCCCCTACAAATAGTTGCATGTAAAAAAATTTTATAACTTTTTCGTATAATCTCGGATGAAGTCAAACTTTGTATCAAAATTGTAGAGATTGACGATACATACAATTTTGTAGTTGATGACTTTTTCATTTAAGGTTATTTAATAGTCCAAAAAATTATTATAAGTTGCCTAATAGCTATGACTATATAGTATCTCATACAACTCAAGTCATACTTTGAGGTTTCCACAATCTTAACCTTTATATACACTAAAATATACTTGTCATATTTTTTTATCTACAGTTCATAATAACCATAGTGTAGAAGTTTCACTTTTTTATTTGTTTTCATTTTGCTATATGTAAAGATTTAAATGAATTTTGGAATAAAGTAGAAAAATATTTTTAGGGGTGGGTGATGGCATCATCCGTTGTTGGTGTTTCGATCACTGGCTAGTAATTTGCGCCGCACTTCTCGGAGGCTCGATGGCTAACAATCGAAGGCAAGGATTTATACTAGTTCGGGCAAAAACCCTACATCTAGTATGGGGTGGCTCACTTCGTGTTCCTCAAGTTCGAATGTTGGGTGCTTACAACGGGACGCTTACAAGCGGTGTGTGTGTTGTATGATCGTGTAATCGCGTGATGCTTTCTAGAGAAGGTCCAGCTCCGCATACGTGGCGGGCTGGGCTACATTGCGTGAGAGAGTGGATGCTCTTTCCCCTGGGGTCGGCTACCCTACACGTGTCCTACCGGGACCCGTGTCCGTTCGTGCTCCATACGCCTGCTGAAGTCAAGTCCCGTTCGTCCGGTACGCGGCGCCGCTTGACACGTCCTTGGTCACGTCCTCCATCCCCTGTCAGGAGATGGCGTCGTTCTCCTCGTGCCCCGTCCCCCAATGCGCCGAAGGCAGGCCTCTCGCCGAGTTGGCAGGCTCCCTCCTCCTCCTCGCTGGTCGGGAGGTCGGGCGCCTGGGTTCAGCGGCCACCGGGTTTGTGGTAGGGCTCGCTAGCTCGGCGGGCCTACCTTCCCTACGCCTAGCCACGGAGAGGACCCAACACGATCCGTCGCATCGTGCTGACGGAGTGGTGGTGCGACCGGCGCACTCACCGGTCGCGACGTCATGATGGCCCGTCAGACCCGGGGTCTCTCGCTGGTCCTCGGTTCGTAGGCGGCGCCTCCTACCCTAGCTATCGGGGGAGGGACACGCGCACGTCTTATCATATCTTAGGGAGTTAATGTCCCGCTGTGCCTTCCCCAGGAAGCCATGCGCTCGGGCTCCCTGCCGAGGACGGTCCGTCCTCCGGACCCTCGCTTCGGCGCGATGGGTCGGGAGGGCTCCACGTGGCCCGTGCCCAGCTGCTTCCGAGCTTGGGCGTCGCTTTGCGCTGCTGGACCTGCTCCAGCCGCATTCAATGCCTTACCGGGCCGGGCCACCTTACGTCATCTGGCTAATCCTTGCTTAGGCCCTTGAGGGCCGTACTTTGGGGTACTTGTTGCCCGTGACCCCGTCACCCGCTCCTATAAACGATTTCTAGGGACGGTGATGGCGTCACCCGCCCCTACAAATCAATTTTAGAGTTACTATAAAAGAATTAGCAAATCCCATAGAGTCACAAGTGACTGTGTAGTTTGATGGGGAGAAAGGTATGCACGAGGCTTGAGCTATAGGGTTCGAACCCCGGGTGATGCAAGTGTGCATATTTCCTAAAAAAATTATACCTTAATAGTAAGGGGCATGTGGTGGTGGTTAGTTGGCTGCAATATTTTTTTTATTTTTCTGTTTTTGATTTTTTTTATATTTTTCATTTTCTGAAAATTGATTTGTAGGGGCAGGTCATGGCATGATCCGCCCCTAGAAATTGATTTTTAGCCATAATCCGCTCCTAGAAATCATTTTCAAGGGTGGGTACGGTACCCGCCCCTAAAAATACGTTTTTACCCGCCTCTAAAAATTCTTTTTGTTGTAGTGAATAAAATAGGGAAAACCCTTTTGTCTAGAAAAAAATAATATCTAGTACAATACCATCTAAATACACTGACATATGGTACCTGCATATAGTTTTCGTCTGCCCAGATCTTTTTGTCTGCCCCGCGTCGCCCAGGGGCGACTCGGGCGATGCCGCCTCCCATCCCTCTCGTCCCCGTTCCCTCCTCCCCTTGCCGCGCCGCCGCCGGAGCTCGCCACCAGAAGCCCGCGTGGCCGCGATGAAGGTGACGGCGGGCACATCTTCCCCGAATCCCCCTTCCCCCGTCTGTTCTCTCGTTTATCTAGGATGGCCGGCTGCCGGCGGCGGCACGCGTTCCCAGTCTAGCAGAGCACAGGTCGGGTCCTCCGTGTGGCCTAGGCGGATCCACCCACCATCATCGTGCTAGCCCGCCGCTGCTCCCCTCCCAGCGGGCGGCCGCGCAACCGCTAGGCGGCGGCATGCCTGCAGGCGCTCGGGGTGGGGGTCGACGCCGAATCCAGGGTCAGTGAGGCCAGGTACGGCCTCGCACGCAGAGCCGGCGCAATGGCAGGATGGGGGTGGCAGCGGCAACTATCGCTGGTTAAGGCTCCGCCCTCGGAGGTGGACCGCCAGCTGGCGCTCCTCGTGGGCGCATGTGTGCGGAGTTGGCTTCAGGGTACTCCGGGGCGCGCAGGGAGAAATTTCAGTCTGGCCTCACGCCGGCCGGGAATGACGATGTTTCTTGCGCCGTTTTTCTTGCTGGAGGCTTTGCCGATGCGCTATCTACAGGTCCGTGTTATCGTTAGGGTGCTACAGGAAACCGTTTTAGGTAATCCTTTCTGGCATTACACTGGCACTGATATTGGTGACACCTTGTGGTGTCACTCCCTTCTTGAAGGTGACATCTCCTCGCACCCATACGCTAGGCGGAGATTTACGTGAAAAGATTTGGCAAGCAACAGACGATCCGAACATCAAGTTTCTAAGCAGACGAGAGATATGATGGATTAGTGTTGCGTGAAGATATTACAAGGTTGAAGCGGGAACGAAGAAGGAGATTGAAGCTTAGTCTTGTAACTTTCTTTTTTTGTTCTATAACTTTCTTTCTTGTTTTCGTGAAATCCTCATTTGAGGTTTAGAGTATAAGAATTTTTGTAACATTTGGCCGTATATATCCTGCTAGTTTAATCCTATATTAGAAAATACACTGACATATTTCACAGTGAATTTAATAAAACACAGCCGAGAGTAATTATGGCACGAAGGAAATGGTATTCGAGCTAGAAAATAACCAGACAACATGCCTGGATCCGGCTATCGGCTTGACGATGCAGAAGCACGACCAGCCAGCTGCAGTAACCCATTTTTATTACACCTGGCGTGGATTCAGATCTGATGTACGCTCTGTAGTGTGGCAGTGCCTTCCTTCCATCGAAAAGATCCAACAGATCTGACCACGTTGTGCGTTGAATCTCACAAGGAATGGCACTGGCAGCTTCGATAGATCAGGCAGGCTTTGCTGCAAAGGAGGCCAGGCCAGACTCACCGAGCCATCGCCCATCGGTAGACAATGCTGCTATGCACGAGCAGGAGCTGACAGTAACAGAGCTGAATGCTTGGGCAGCAACGCGGCCGGTATACGTACGTGCACGTATGCGATGGGTACAGTACATTGGACCAGAGTGAGTGCTCCAATGGCATGATAGGGAAAAATTGATCATCCTCCCAGGCTCCCACCCCCCAGGAAGACACACGGACCTCAGGGTCAAGACACGTGTCAATGCCATAAAATTCGACCGTTGGATGCCTCAAAACATTGGAATATATACTACGAGTATTATTTATTTATTGCCTTGCGGACATGAAAAATGAGTTGGAAAAAAGAAACCGTGACTTGGAAGTTGGAACGCAGAAATTGAGCGGGAAATAAAACCGAGCGACAGCGACAACGGACGCGAGGATTAAATCCGAATTGAGCCGGAACTGAAGTGAGCGGCCTGGTCGCTCAGGCGTCAGGGCAGCCGGTGTCGGCGGTGCAGAGGAACCGTTTGGGGTCGACCCCGCGGCGGCGGAGCTCGTCCCGGAGGCGGCACAGGCACTCGCGCTCGCCGCCGGCGAAGGCGTTGCAGCACTCGGCGCTCAGAGCCTTGTGCTCGTCGGGGTCGGCCGACGTCGTCGGCGCCCGCAGCCCCTCCGGGCCCATGCACGCCATGAACACCGGGATGCTCGAGCAGGCAGCCGCCTCGTCGCCGCCGGCCTGGGCGCGCACAGTCAGCAGCAGCAGCAGGGCCGTGGCGGCGACCGCCATGGGCGGCGCTGGTGCCTTGACACGACGCGCCATTGCAGCTGCTGCCGTCACGGTGGATCTGTCGTCGGATCTGAGAAACTTGATGAATTGGTGATGTTTGCGCGTGATCTCGTAATTGCCCGCTAATGAGCCTTTTACAGCCGCGCTTAGCTTGGGGTCAATGCTGCTGCTGCTGCAGGGCTGCGGTTCCAACGTGACTAAGTGGTGCCCTCCCAACAGCTGGCTGCTCTCTCCTCAATGATGCACAGCATGATCCACGTAGTCAACATCGTACGATCATCGTGTGACCTGGAAAAGATCAAATAGCAGATGCGACCTTTAGCGAGAATCAAGAGGTATCTTCCAGCAATTTATAATGGCACCTGAGAGTCCCATTGGTTGGAAAAGGAAAAAAGAAAGTGATGTTGCACGACGAATAACCATAGAGATGTGCTCACCTTGCACATGTACTTTTGTCTATGCAAAACACACATGGACACTTATATACACGCAGGCACACTCAACTCTATATGAACCGACACGGACTCACCCGTATGAAATTGCATATATATGAAACGAAACAAACATTAAGAATTTAAACAGAAGTAATTGAAATTATCAAATTCTAACTTTGAGAATATTTACAGTGGTTAAAAAAAGGAATAAAAATGATGCCATACCAAGCAAACCGAGCAGCTAGCATAATAGGACGGCCATAAAGGGTTGCACTGAATTACAATACAGTGAATAGTTCATCGACCCGTGCTTCTCCAAGGCCCTCCGGATTAGTAATTTTAAGAGATTTAGCTATGGTAAAATATAGAAGCCAAATATTAGCCAATAGTATGTTTACTGTCGTTATCGCCCTACCTCTTTTAATTTGTCCTCGCAATCAATGAGTGCTCCGTTCGCCTGCAGCGATCACTATTAAACTTCAGGTGTCCATCAAGTGCCATTTGATAATCTTTTTTTTTTGAAGGAAAAGTGCCATTTGATGATCAGTAACATGCGGCATAAGTTGTTCGGTCGGTCAGTCAGGACAAGCTCCAAGCTGGGCCAAATCGTCTGTCCTCTTTAGCTCTCCGCTGTACAGTCACACCAGGCAGGCGAGGACAAATCGAAGCCATTTTCCCAGTTGCCGACTTTGAGCCTAACACCGTGCACCTGGGCCACCCTATGCTTATCACGCAGCGAGACCGTTCCAAAGCTTACGAGTTCAGTTACCATAAATGTTGATCTAAGCTTACAATTACCAAGGCCAAAACACCCTAAAACCATGCTGGCACGCCAACCTTGATTCAGTCAGTAATTGCATCCATACACAGCTACGATATGGCTAAACATTATTCTAGTATTCACTAGTAAGAACTTAAGAAGTTTCCTGCAAAGTCACGGCAGCTATCATCCGCACCTCCGGGTGGCATGGTGCAGAAGAAGAACAGACACCTGCTTCCTCCGGCTCATGAAAAACGCAATTCTAATCTTTTTCAAATAGATTAGTGGTCGCGTGAAAACATTCTCATACCCTTATTTATTTGCCACATGTGGTTAGTTTTGGCATGCAAATCATCTAACCACTTAATTAGATAGGTAGTTAAGATCCAATCTCTAGAATTACACTTTGACAGGTCCAGGGACACGGGGTCCCAACGGACCCGCCTTCCGCTGGCATCCCGACTAGCCCAAGACAGCACCTGGAACGAACGCCCATCTTCGTGGGCCGCGACTTCATCCAGACCGCTCTGGCCCATGATCCCAAACGGCCGACCGGTCGGCAAAATCATGGCTTGCGTCCCGACCAAGGAGACGATCGGGGACTGGGTCCGCACCATGGCTCTGACTGAGGTCCCCGATCAAGCTCCGCCTTACACGTATCACTATCCCCGACCGGCGAGGCCGAGGCTAGCCAGACCCTACTGGCGGGCCTCGGGAGCAGGTGCGGTGGATAAGGATGTACGCCGGAGTCAACTTACCGCACAGGCCAACCACTTCCCCCACGGGGGTTACAATGCCCCCTCGCTTCCATAACAGGGAGGCGTTGTTTCACCTGACCGTCCTTGTGAGGGGATGGAACACAACAACGTCATCAAGACGCGTCGGGCACGCCTCCATCATGGCGGAATGACATGGCGTAACGTTAAGGATGGAGCGTAACTGCCATACCGTGCTTATCAGCGCACGCCTACCCCTCCAACTGGCGAAGCACAACGCACAGGGCCAGAATAAGACGGTCACTCCGCGACACAGGACTTGGTGGTGGCCGCCCGAGGACTCCGACTGATAGAGTTGGCGACCCCGACCGACGGGGCAAGGAACTCTCTCCCTCTCTTCTCTACCTTTAGTTCCCCTGTAAAAGAGGCCCCCTTGGACTATAGAAAGGAAGAATCAGCCGCCTTGGAAAGTGGACCGAAATCCAAGATTCATCCTCCACTCGTAAGCTTGTAACTCCCCAAACTCTCACGAGCACCCGGGCTCAAGCAATACATCCGACCAATCCCCGCCTGGACGTAGGGCACGATTGCCTGAACCAGTATAAATTTTGAGTTATTGTGTGCTAGGCCATCTCCGATCACAACGTGACATACACTTCGAGTAGATTTGGCTGCCGGCTATTTCCAAAACCGACACACTCTTTGTGGGATTTTTTCAAACACAGGATTGCACTCTTCATGGGACGGAGGGAGTGGGCCTTTGCATCTCAGATATTGGAAATCAATTTGTTTGTCCGAATTTCATCCAAATCTGGTTGCCCGAACAACAGGGCGGGCCCAATATTGATGCATGGGTATTCAACTCCTAAACTTTTTGGTAAAAAAATTTATATACATAATATATATTATGTATATGTATCAAAAATAGAAAATAACATCACGGAACAGGTTTCCCAATCTTATATTGCCTCTTGGGTTCAAATAGCTCACTCCTCAATCTCATTTTAGTATTTAATTATATGCTATAAATCTATACTTTATGTTGTCAAAAAAATTTCATCCTTTGAAAATTTTGAATACCCAAATCTCAAGTATTGGGCCCGTCCCTACCGAACAAGATGGTGGGTTAGGTGTCATGGACATTGAGTTATTGGCCAACAACAGCATGCTCATATCCGTAAACGCTTTGACGCACACGTAATGCTCACCGTTTGGAAGCTATGGCTGCAAAGGAATGATAGAGTGTTCAAAGGCAAGGCGGGCCCTGCTTCGAGCTTGATCAATAGCACTATCGAGGAGGCGCGGTGCTGGATCTCAGCCAGCATGGTAGGCTAGCTTTTTTTTTCTTTTTTTTGATGGCTAGTTTTTCTCTTTCACTAGTTGTAGGTCGGCTTTTCAGCTTTGTTGTTTTGTAATTTTGGAAAAACTATTTAGGTTTGAGGTCATGTGTATTGTAAACACCTGCTTCTTCTTAATGAAATGCTTGTCCGGGCAAAGTTTTCGAAAAAAATCAAATTCCAACTACTGTTGCTGACCTATGGCTGAATCCATGGTACCAAACCACGGGATGCTTCTTCCAGGATTAGCACTCCTTCCGCGAGGACGGTCCAACATGCTCAACGGCACGAGCCGCCCGGTCCTGGTGCAGTGTCTTCATCAGTCCATGATCCATCCATCCTGCCTCTGCTACACACAGAGCGGCCATCTCTCCATCCATCCACACAGCCAGCCAGGCCGCCACTGGTCTCTCCTGCACGGCTGCTTGTACTCCTGCCAGGCCAGGCGTGCTCACACCTACCTACTACACACTGTTCGGTGCATTTGGAACTACAATCATTTGGATTGGATGAGCCGGGATCAGCTCCTCCATCCCATATCCGTAGTACTTTTCCTCTGATGAATAATATAACTATGAACTCCCACTTTTTTATAAAAAAATAGTACTCCGCAGCAGCCTTTGGCAAGTTCGTCAGGCAAGTAGTAGGGGGGCCGAGGAGGAGGAGGTCTGCGTTCCCACCTGTTCAGACTACAGAGCACATCCATCCCTTCCGGCTCCGCGACCCGAACCCGGCCACCCATGCTGGGTCCAGGGGGGCGTTCCCCCAGGCCAGGCCCAACCAACCGAGGCCCGGTGGCGCGCGCGCTCTCGCTTGCTTCCAGCGCCGGCGCCCGCCGCCGCCGCCGCCGCAGATAGGCTAGGCGCGCCACGCCCCCGCCCGCCCGCCCGGTCGGCTGCATGGCGCGCACGCACGGCCCACGTGCGCGCCGCGGCCGCTCCGAGGCCCGTCCCGGTCCGCCGCACCGTCGTGGAATGGTCGTGCACGCACGCGCGCGCCCCGATCGACGTGCGAGGCTCCGTCCACCGCCGCCACGCGCGCGCCTATATATGCACACATGGCGCTGGCCTAGCTGCTGCATGCTCTTCCCGAGCGGTCTAGCTCGTGTCGTGATGAGGTCCCCGGGCGCCCGCCCGTCGCCTCGAACGACTGTCGTCGAAGAATTGAAGCCGACTTCTGCGGGTGCGGCGTCATCAAGGTTCACCGGCGAGTAGTCGGCCGGCCGGCGATCATTTCGTTCAGGCGTGCGCGCAGTGCAGTGCAGCGCGCGACGCTGCTGGCTGCCAGGCTGCGTGTGTGTGAATCTTGATGATGCTGCACCGGCAGTAAGTCGGCTATAGCTGGTGGTGCTCTCGGAGACGGTTGCGGCTCAGATATTGCCGGCCGGTGCACTTGTGAGAAGGGCGAGGCTTCCAAGCGTGGAAATCGGCCGTCCTACTCCGGAATATATATACCAACCCCGTATTCATCGTCGCCGGCGAGAGCTCGACCGACCAACGATTCCCGGTGCAGCCCGACGTGCCCCGCCTTAGCGAGACGCCTGTATCTGCCTGCCTAGCGCTACCTCCACTTTCACCCCCATTGTGGCTGCCTTCTCCTCCTTCCCACCCTACGCTAACTACTCCAGCAATTCCATTTCCACCATAGCCCTGCTCACCGACGGTCGACCACCAATCGGCCGGCAGCATATGTCACCCGCTGCCGTTGCCGATCCGAAATGATCTCTCTTGACGACTCCTCTAAATATGCCTGTAACTAGACGTATCTTCCTGAGTCTAGCAACCCCAAACCCAACCTAAGTCGTGAAAGTGAGCTTAGGCATCACCACCATGATGGTTCTAGGGCAGTGGTATATTGTGCATGAGCTGAGCAAATTTAGCCATTTATTAGGGAACATATAATAAGTCGTGAATATCAGTTCACTCTTCGTGCACGAATCTTAAAGTTTTTTGAAAGGAACGAATCTTAAAGTTAACCTGCATGAAGTTCGGAGTGGATGGGACAAGTAGGAGTAGGATGCATCCCACAGCCCGCTGCCCACCTACAAGTATCAGGGATTTTTTTTCTTTCTTTTATTTTTGCCCAGTTATGTGCACCGCCTTTGGAGAATGGGAAACATGCTGGTCATACTCGCAGCAAAAACCAAAAAACAAAAAATACTTGTTTCCATTTTCACAAGGTCACGTCACGTACACACCGCTACACATGCAAATCGTAAACACGATAATTTCAATAACAGTGTTTGAACTTATTATATCCTCGTGCCCAACCACCACTCTAAGAAGTTCTCTAATCTAGATTATTCCCTCTATTTGAAATCAAGACAAGACATACTTTGTTTGAAAAGAGTCAAAACACTGATTTTTTATCACAAATATTTCCTCTGTTCAAAATCAAGGCATACTTTGTTTGTAAAAAGGTCAAACCTTATTTTTTTATCAACAGTTAGTTAAACTATAAGCAGAGTTGAGTGTGTAAATTTTTTACAATTGAAAACACATTTCAAAAGTGATTCTAAACAATGTTTTGTAGCCGTAAATGATTTCTTTTGAGAGAAATTAAATGATGGTAAAAATCTGTCTTCGAAGAAAAAAGAAAACGACAATCTATATGTACTAACGGAGGAATAAGATAAAAGAATGCTTGCAGAAAAATAAAATAAAGTATTGCACATATGCAATCCATTACGACCTGGTTGTTTCACAAACATGCGTAATTTTGCAGTCAAAACTTTCTAAGGTTTAGTAACAAACTTGCACACATTAACTTTCCTTCTTATCGGATAGTAAGACTATCATCAGACGACGCAAAAGACGGGAACTACTTGAATTGGACCTCTCAAAGTAGTCATGCGGTTTAAATATGAAGTAACTAGATAAATACCATAAAAAAGAATCCATATTATCATATTTGTATTGGCCGGTATATTTGTGTTGGACTGAAGTAGAGCTTACATATATATCAATCTGACCTAGAAACTGATAATTTACTTTTTATGGGGATAATTTATTTCGATGTTGTCACAATATAAAACTATCGACACTACCATCGTTTATATATATATATATATATATATATATATATATATATATATATATATATATATATATATATATATATATATATATATATATATATATACGGAGAGAGAGTTATAGGGGTATTGTGCCCACGTTTGGCACGTGACAAGGCGAAGTCGCCCCGCCCCTCCGTCCGTGCTGCTGGACCGGAGTGCTAGCTGCTAACCGGTTTGTGCAGTGCACCGCCCGTCACGACTCGCGAAGGGACAATGTGTCTCCAGGCTGCAGCCTTTAGGGGCGCCTCTCGGGCACTCTCGTATTGCGCAACATTTTTTTCTAAAATAAAAATTCTATGTCGGATCCGGAGCTCGGACGCAATGCGCCGCACCTACAGCAGGTGGTGATCAACCGCGCAGGCACGTCGCGTTCCCAGCATGGGCATAGCATGAGCAGATATTGTTACGTGGATACGTTCGACGGTTCGAGGATCAGGATTAAGCGTCAGCTGGTTAGTTTTTTTCTTCTAAAAAACATATCCATCTAGAAGCACAATACTGTAATTAATTGTTTTGTGGTGGTATGGGGATGGTGACTTTGTCAGTATCAAACTTTATTTATTTATTTTTTAGATAGACAGGCTTAACAGCCATGCCCCATTTCCACTAGAAAACCAAGCAAGAAATGTTTACAGCATCGAGTTTTGGCTTAGCCGTAGCTAAGTTTCAGTACAGAATTTGGTTCAGGGAGGGGTACGGTCACCTCCGGTGACATAACAGCCAACACACGGCTTGCAAAACCGGACATACAGAGGATAACAGCGCAGAGCAAACTCGACGAGGCTGCAGGAGACACATTATCCCTTCGCGAGTCATACAGAACGCCCAGTGGACGCCACCCACCCTTCCATTCACCCTTCTGGAGTTTCTTCACGAGGATGTGATCGCCAGCGGAGTCTTGAGAACCGCCTCCAAGAAAATACGCCATTGTGCCATACTTTGCTCTAGATTCTCTTCAAAGATAGATTTGCAGTCCACCATGCAAAGCCAGATTTTCCTCAACACTACCTTCACATCTCTCAAGACCTGGTGATTGAACACAAAGTCATTTCTAATCAACCACAAGCCCCACAGTATTCCTGCAGATATACTGTTAGTCAGTCAGAGTCAGGGTATGATTTTCCTCACAAGGCCATTTGCTGGTCAGATCAATACACAAATCAATTTTCACTCCTGAAAAGCAAAAGAAAGTGTGCCAGACAAACCTATCACGCAATCAAAAAACTGGTGGTGAATCGATTCATGCTCTAGGCAGAAGCAACATTCTGGTGGTTTTAACACACCTCTTCTACCCAAATTATCTACTGTCATGAGTTTGTTATTTGACAAGAGCCAAAGAAACACATGCACTTTTGGAGGCGTTTTTATTTTCCAAACCGAAGGAATGTAAACTGGTACCACACCCCTAAAATTAACCACAACATACAAGAACTTGGCGGTGTACGTGCCTTTGTTGTCATACTGCCAAACCAAAGCATCACCATCATTGTTGTAAACTACAGCAGAAATAATACCCACCAGTTCAAACAGTATCAAACTCTATCAAACTAGTCTCTGACATTTTCATAAAGCTTATAGTACTGGTGCATAGATATAGCTAGTAAGAATGTAAATACCCTAGATATAGTGTAACTGACAATTGCATTATCTTACTATCTAAGCTCTTCTCATGTAGATTTTGTATCAAAGTTACTCGGTGCAGCGCGAAATGAAGAAAATGAAGATGAGGCACGCAGAACGTAGTCGATAAATTCAAGTGGTGGCGCAATTGTGCTGCCCAGATACTTGTGCCTCCCTGCCTCTCGTGCAGGCTTCACAACACCCATGGTTCGGGATACTGCTAATCCTCCACCTCGCACGCCGAGGAAAAGAATCCGACAGCTCAGTGACACAACACAGGAAAAGGAGAAGGCAAAGAGAGTTCGTAGGGATTTGATTTGGAGACTTTCCATAACCTTTTATAGAGGAGGTGGCATCATTGTGCTAACCGTTTCAGTTATATATAATGATGCTCCACTAATTAAAATTGGTAACCATCCAATTAACTCAGGATGTATTGATCGTATATCAACGTATCAACACTTTTAATCACTGTTGTTAACGGATAGAAAAGGAATATACTGATGGCAAAAGAAACGTAACCATATTTATGCGAAAAGTGCGCGCGTGTAAACCAGAGCCATTGGCAAAAAGGTTTACAAGTAAACAGTTCCTCCTGAAATACTCCGACCACCCTGCGAATTGGTTATTCTAAACGAGTCATGAGATGACGAATATACCTTGCCTCCACGTTGGATCCAGATAAGGATCGGGAATCCTTTTTTCATTGTTGTTAGAGAGTATTTAACCCTGTCATATAAAAAAGAATCAAGTATTAAATAAAGTCTAATTATAAAACTAATTGCAGAACTTCCGGGCTAATTTGCGAGATAAATTTAATAAGATATATTAATTCATAATTAGCGGATGGTTACTATAGCATCACTGCTATAAATTATAGATTAACTAGATTCATTAAATTCGTCTCGCGAATTAGCACCATATGTGCAGAAAATTTTTTAGTAAATTTTATTTAATACTTCTAAATGATAAAAAAAATTTGATATGACGGAGCTAAAGTTCAGCCCTTGGAAACGCAACGCGAATAATTCATGCGCTGCACCTAACCAGAGCCACAGGCCATGCCCCTGCCTCCTTCGTGCACGGTGCCGTAAGTACGACCAGCAGCTACGACGCAAGTTGCGACGGCCGGAGTTTCTAGCTTCCGCCGCAGGACGGACAAGCGCGTCCATTCACGTACGATCGACGACGCTCCCTCCCGGCGCTGCGGATCCAAAAGTCTAGGACGGCACGGCAAGAGCCATTCGGAACGCATCGGCGCTAGAGTATGTGCTCCGGGGTGGCGGCGGCGGCGGCAAGGAAGTGCTCTGCGCACCGGGCAAGTACTACCAAAACTCCAACCAGAAGGTCAGCAACATGTAAGGTCTGACATCTCCTTTGGCCATTTTCACCAGAGATGACCCCATGAAAATAACACAAATAATGGAACACGGTGAAAATTCGTCCGAAACGTACAAACGGTTTTCAAAAAGATTGAGACGTTGCACAAGTGTAGGTGCGTCCATATTCTATGTACACACATGAAGTCCAAATTTGATGCCACTAAAAAGATGCAAAAAGAAGGACAAATTTTGGATGCAATAATTGCAGTACATGACAAACATTTTTTTTTTATCTTTTCAAAATAATCGAATTTGAATTTGAGGTTTTGTGTGCATATAGAAACACAGATGCATGTACACCTGTGAAACGTTTTCTTTTTTTAAAAAAAAGGTTTATTTTGTTTTTTGCTGAATTTTTACTATTTTCAATATTTATGTCATTTTCACAAAGATACCCCCTTTTTTTAAATTACAGATCGAGGAATCCAATAAGATAAAACATGTAGCTAACATCCAACCGACTTCATCTTAGAAAGGGAGTTTGAATGCTTCTTTGGAAAATTTTACACACGTTGCATGGGCTCCGTAGGTTGCAGCCTAGAGTAGTCACGAAATTTATCCACGAATGTAAATGTTATAACATACAGCACTCGTATGTGAGAGCGCTTAGCATAGCGTCCAAGGTATCGGGAGATTGTCAATCTTGCGACAGAGGACACTAAACACCAATAGTACAGCATGATTCATTTGGGCAATTCTGGCTGTGCATTTACACCTTGCAATCTATTTTTGACCCGTGCTGTTGCACCATGGAATTTGCTTCCTCTGATAACAAACTAGTTAATCATAAACAGCGTCTCCAGTATTGCATTATGATTAGCAACATATAATTTCAAATACAATTATTCTTATGTGTTGACATTCAAGGTTTATATTTAACCAACAACAATCCAACATGAATTAACAACAAAGGTTGTACCGGATCATCAATGGTTGATCTTATCGCCAAAATGACAAAAAAAAAATACATACACAACTACTCAAGAACTGTTCAGCTGGCAACAAAGAAGATTGCAAAAGTGGGAGATAAAGATAGATGCATTCCACAGCAATACATCATACAGTTCAGGAAATACTGAGTCTTGTAACACATGTGAGAGCACTAGACATAAAACATGAAAACATACAATCCAACTTGTTTATATAGAACGAAAAATCTCAATAATAGCCACAAACTGATAAATGCCCAATCTCATAAAAATGACCAAAACTAACATCCATGCAGGAAATCATATTTAATCTATAAGGTAGCTAATGCTGAATATGGCCAAAATAACTGATTTAAGTGGCCTTATCAGCCTTGGCAGCAGTAGCAGCAGCTTGGCCTCTAAGACGACCAGTTCTCCTTGCGGCAATGAGACCAACCTTCTGGCCAGGAGGAGCATCACGGCGGACGGTGGAGGCGTGACCAATGTGCTGGTGGTTACCTCCTCCGTGAGGATGCTCAACAGGGTTCATGGCCACACCACGCACCTTAGGCCAGCAGTTCCTCTTCACACGGTACTTGTGGTAGGCATTGCCAGCCTTCAGCATTGGCTTCTCAGTCCTCCCACCACCAGCAACCTGCCCAATCATGGCACGGCAGCTGCTTGGGACAATCTTCTTAGCACCAGAGGGGAGCTTGATCCTGAAAAACACAATACCATTAGTTCCTAGAGAAGACTGTTCCATACAAACTAAGTAACTCCAAAGTTCACTGAAAGCATCCACGACGTACCAATAAAACAAGGAACAATGATGCAGTCAGCAAGCTAAAAACAAATACCATGTATCAGATGGACAAGGATATAGTCTGTCCTAAGAAGTTGGTTTTGGTCAGGCGTACATCAAAGTTCAAGATGCTTTTCTCGGTTCCTGAGGAATATTTCCACCAGGTGCCTCTTCTATTAGTTGCTTATTGTTGGCAGTGTTAGAGAGTGGTTTTAAAGTGAAATGACAAATGCATGAATTATTCAAGCATTGAACTAGAATGACACCATAAGCACAAAAACCTGGTGGGGAAAAATCTACATAAAACCAAAAGATTACAATCCTGGCGTCTTGATAAAAACAGAACAGTTCTGCACCGAGTACAATAGGTTACCATATTCAGCGTCTAGGACAACAGCTTACTACAGAGCCTAGTTCAACAGTTAAATAATTCAACACTGCCAGGCTAAAGCGTGGCAGTGATAAAAGACTCCACATAGGTTACTTTAGTCCAAAGGGTTAAATCATGGAAAATTGCACAGCTAAATCACACAATGACAGAATACCTGTACCTAAAATTACAGAACTATATTGTTACTCAATTTACAGCATTGGAAGCATTTGATGAATACTAAATTGTTGACTACACTGCTAACATGATCAATTCAAGTGTCTCTAAGAGAAAATGCCTCGACAGATTACGATGGCTTGATTGCAAAGAAATGTTGTATAAACCACACAAAAGGACCTACACATATGTTTTCACAAGATTCCTATATCCAAAAAATACTAACAGTCTCAAAACATTTCAGATAAGATCTTCATTTCTAACCATTTCATAATGCAACTAGTATACTGTATGCTACACATACTCACTAAAATTCTCCACAAGAAAAATACACAAATCACCATCATGCCCAACGAAAACAGAGCCTAAAGAAAACTTGACATCGACACGCATCACATCCAACTACTGATACAGACATAGCAGATGCAACAAAAAAAAAACACAGGGAGATATGCAGACTTTAGGCAGAGAGTGTGGTGGTGGCTAGTGCGTTCGTCACCTCGATGTGCCGTTGTCCGGGTTGTGGCTGATGACGATGGCGTAGTCCCCGGACGCTCTGGCGAAGACGCCGCGGTCCCCGACGTGGTGCTCGACGTTGCAGACGACGGCACCCTCGGGGATCCCCCTGAGCGGCAGCACGTTGCCGATGGAGAGCGTGGCGCGGCGGCCGCAGTAGACGAACTGGCCCGTGTACATGCCCTCGGCGGCGACGAAGAGCTCCTTCTGGTGCTTGTAGCGGAACGGGTGGCGGAAGGTGACCTTGGCCAGCGGCGCGCCGCGGCCGGGGTCGTGGATGACGTCGGTGACGACGCCCTTGAGGTACCCGTTGCGCTCGCCAAAGTCGAGGGACCGGAACCGGGCGGGGCCCTTGCGGTGGTGGGTGTGGGACTTGAACACGCTCCCCGCACCCTTACGCTGCGCGCGGATCACGCGGCCCATCGCGGCGGCGGTGGCGGCGGGGCGGGGTGCCGGCGCCGGAGGGGGAGGACGGAAGAGGGGTTACGGTTCGGGGGCGGAATGGCCGAGGAGGGTGGGCCGTTGGATATGAAGGTGGCGGATGTGCGGGAACGAGCTAGGGGTTCGTAGTGGTCCCAGGGTGTCAGTGGTCGAGGATGGCTACCTTGCTGGTTCCGCGAGCTTTGATGGGATACGTATTTTTGCAACACCAAACGATCCCAAAGTGTTTAAAGTCCCAAAACATAAACCCAACACCCCGAAAAGAGAAGAATAGTGTAAGGCTTCAAAAGTCATCAGAGTATATGCAAGAAAAAAATGCGACACTTCGTAGGCAAGAACTGCAACAAATTGAAAAGAAAAAGGTGTCATGCCAGTATGCCACCATCATCCATCCTTCTCACCATAGCCTATGCTGACCAAGTTATGGGCCTTTCTAAAGTCCCTATCAAACCTCCTTTGATTGAGACACACTCCTTCGTTGCTATCGAATGACATTGCTAGAGTAACACTTTTCGTGATAGTATGCATATAGTGATATGGAAGTCGAAAAGTGACATGAGCTTCAGAATATAATGGGAAGGAATGTGGGATCGAGATAAATGGAGTTAGAGTAAAAAATGATTTGCTTTTTCTTTGAAGTATAGCAAAGGGGTATTTTTCATATTAACAAAATAATTAGTCTGTACTTCCAAACTAGCCATTAGAGCATATAATGGTCATGTCCATTCTTTGAGGAGAAAGAAGCTGGAAGTATGAACAATAATTCTGATATTATTCGAACAAACTGATTCCAACGTTATTATATTTAAAAGAAAATGAAAAAGTAAGGGGCGCATCTTACTTTTTATTCCATGGATGAATTATTGATATTTAAATTATTTGGGGAAGAATTAAAAACCATCCGGCATACTTCCATCATCGTGAAATAATGACTCTCTGCTGCCACTTGTCACCTGAAACCTTATTATTTCAGGTAATCTTCCTTCCTCCATATCTCATCTCCATCAGAGCAGCTCTAACAATCTAGCTCGGACCTAATCGATGTCATATTTCTATCTATGTGGAATAAAGAAAACAATTAAAAACACCACGCTAGTGAGTCGTGAAGAAATAAGTTTTCATGCTATCCTATTGCATTCGTGGGATCCATCCTCTGTAGGGCATATGTCCGCAAATTCTAACCCTCCCAGCTAATCTCATACGTCCAAATCAAGTTCGCAAACTCTAACAGCGCTCTGTTTGGTAGAACTCCACTTCTAGCTTTTTCGGAGCGGATTCCATGATGCTATACCAAACGATTAAGACAACAACTTGATTCTAGTGGAAGCTGATAAGAAACACTTCTCCATTTACACTGCGAGGTGGGAGCTAAAAAATCTACTTCCCCATTCTACACTAGAATTACTCTAGAATCACTTCTTTATCTATATCCACCATGCTACCCACCAGAATCACTATATTAGAGAATTCGGGAGCTAGAGATGAAGAATTAGGGAGCAGAGCTCTACTAAGTTGATCCTAACTCTTATCCACCATGCTACCCACCAGAATCACTATATTAGAGAATTCGGGAGCTAGAGATGAAGAATTAGGGAGCAGAGCTCTACTAAGTTGACCCTAACTCTCCCAGCTAAATCATACCTCCAGATCAGCTGGCGATTTGTATTAATCATTTTCATTATTATGAAACTTGATTTACTTGAAAGTCCTCGTTTCCTCTTAACTACTTAGATTGAGCGACAAATTTTGAATCCTAGCAATAGTTGTGAAAAACACGAGCTTAAGCTAATGGTGAAAATATTTCCGATAAACAAAACACAAGTCTCGCAAGAAAAAGCAAAACACAAATAAAATAAAATATCCTAGGAGCCATAAAGTCTGGCCAAATCTAGAAAAGAAAAAAGGCCACAAAGTCGAGAAATGTGGTCGGGGCTCGGGCGTGAAACCTTTTCCAAAAGTTCAAACTGCCGCGACGACCCAGAAGGCCACAGTTACACCCAGCGCAGACCGGAGACCCCGGCTTTCCAAGTTCCGTCCATGATCCAGCCCCCTGGAATAATTACAAAATCACCCTCATTCTTATGCATCACTGCCATCACAAGTACTCGTACACGATTAAATTATCGGAGAAGGGCCAGCGCGCAAGTTTCCCCCGAGTTCGCGTGAATCCCCAGCAACCTTTCACCGCAAGGCTTTGCCTCCTCCCCCGCTCTCCGCTTAAACCCCGCGGCTGCGGCGAAACAATTCAAAATCCCTTCCTCCAATCCGTCCGCCCCCCCTACCCGGAATCCCCTCCTGGGCCGCATCGCCCCGCCGCTCCGCCGCCTCGGAACCTCCTCCAACCTTCTCGGGCCTCACGAGTGACGAGTCCGCCGCCGAACTTCTCGCCCCGAGCTCACCGCCGCGGGCGCCATGGCGGCGGAGAAGCTGCGGGATCTGAGCCGGCCCATCGACGTGCCGCTGCTCGACGCCACCGTCGCGGCGTTCTACGGCACAGGCTCCAGTGATGAGGTAACCGCGCCCCCCTGAACCCGTTGGATGCTGCGGTTGTCACGGGGTGCCCGGGGGGTTTGTTTGGGGGGTTCGGGGGTGTCCGGCCTTCGGCGGCCGATTGATGGGAGAGGGCGGTCTAGGGTTTTCGGCGGTGAATGGTGAATGGCTCGCTGGGGTAGGGACGTTTGGTTTTTTGGCCTGTGTTTCGGTGGTGATCGCGCCTCAGCGGAAGGGGCAGCATGGCCGCTTTCCTGTGTCGACGCATCTGCGTTGATCAGGTACATAGGTTTGTCATTTGTGAGTGCTGATATGATGATTACCTTGCTTGGTTGCATTCAAGTCTACAAAATGCTTCTAGAATCCAGTATTGGATTTTGTGCAACTTATACATGTCTAACACTTCAATTGCATAATTGTAAAATTTGGACCATTATTTTCAAAAAAAAAATTGGACCATCAATAATGGTACGGAACAACATTTGTATTCAAGGATTGAACTGTGAACTGAATAACCAATGGTCCATATACGACAGCTGACATGGTGAAGAAAATACTCTCAAAATATTGCCCAATACCGCATTCTAGCGCAATTTGTTCTTTCAATGAATCAGAAGCATATAAGCTGTAGTTCTATAGTGGTGCATACTGCTGGATCACCAATTGTCAGTCTATATTAGCACAGTGGAAAGTGTATGATGCCTGCATCATCAGCTAAATCTAAATTGATTTTTGCGTACCTACCAGCAATAGCTATCTTAAGTAATTTCTAGCAATTCATTGTGTTCTTCCAACATCATTTTGGTTGACAGGATAGTTGCATCATATGCACTGTGGCATGTGTAATGTTACAAATTTTAATTCAGCCTGAAGCATTTCTTTTTTCTTACACAGTTACTGCATGTTGCTTGCATTATTGACAGCTGAATCTAATAGTACTGTTAGATAAAACTGTTTATATGCATGCTTTCTAACTGGCAAAAGCAATAAAAGCCAAACTGTAGGAATATTTCTTTGGGCATTATTACAATTCATTTTATGGCCATGTATTTGACAAGCTTCTATTATTTTCCTGTGTGAGGTAACCTTGGCCATTTTTATATGTGCTGCTGCTGTGTTTCAGAGGCATGCTGCAGATCAAATCTTGCGGGAGCTGCAGAATAATCCAGATATGTGGCTACAAGTGGTTCACATTCTGCAGAACTCTCAAAATTTGAATACCAAGTTCTTTGCTCTCCAAGTAAGTTTTGATTTGAGATGTTTTTGTATGTGACATTGTAAACATTAAATAATTTGAAACTGAACAGGGACTCATCCTTGGAAATACTGCTTACTTATCGGGTGCTTTGTATTTCATGGGATGTTCCATGACGGGATCACCCCATTATTTTAGTGGATGGGCACCATGCTAACTGGGCATGTACTATTATTGATGCGGTGATGGACCAACACATCCCGTTTCCGAAACCAAACTAGTTGGTTAGTTTGGAGCTCGGATTAGATGGTCCATTCCTCAGATCAAATACAGTGCAAATAGTCAGGGTTGTTTGTGAAAGTTTCTTAGACACCTTGACTTATATTGTATTTTGATGTGTCTATTAGAGTTCATGCTCAAATTTGTCATCGGGAATTGCTACTATCATATAAAATTTATGTTTGATTCTAATCCTATATTTTTTAGGTACTTGAAAATGTTATCAAATATAAATGGAACGTTTTGCCTATTGAACAGCGTGATGGCATAAAGAATTATATATCTGATGTCATTGTTCAGGTAATGATCAACATGTCAACCTGATGATCTTTTGCGGTTTGTAAAGCTGATTCTATCTGACTTCATTTTCGTTTTCTATTTTCACTTTCTACTAGCTATCAGGAAATGAGGTTTCCTTTCGACAAGAGAAGCTTTATGTAAATAAGTTAAACATTATCCTGGTGCAGGTAGGCTAAACTCTTTTGATTCTATTCTGAAGCACCTTTTCTTTTGTCGAAGTATGCAGATTTGTTTGCAAGAACTATCGTGGTTTCAAGGCACTCTAGATATATGTTTCTTATGTTGCATGTTTGCGCTATAATAGGTTTTAAAGCGTGAGTGGCCTGCCAGGTGGACTACCTTCATCCCTGACCTTATTGCAGCAGCAACAAGTAGTCCAACAATATGCGAGAATTGTATGGCAATACTGAAGGCAAGTTACTCGCTCAGTATGTCTGTTACCTATTTGTTTTACCATATTTGAATTGGTTGTCTCACTTGACAACTAATATGCAGCTCCTAAGTGAAGAGATTTTTGATTTCTCAAGAGGCGAAATGACACAACAGAAGATTAAAGAGTTAAAGGGTTCGCTAAATAGGTATTGATTTCTATCTTCTTTTGCTAACTTTTAGCTTCTACTTTATAGATTGCTCATTCGTTTCATTCATGTATTGTTTTGATGGCATATTTCTTTTGTCTGTGTGGATTGGGATATAACTCCTATTTGTATGTAAAAATAGTTTCTCTGTAAGTTTCAATACAATTTTTTATTTGTAAAATGTTTATCTGTGAGTACTAATACAATGGCTTATATTTTTCAACAGTGAATTTCGTCTTATTCATGAGCTTTGCTTAAATGTCCTATCTCAGTCACAACAACCTGAACTTCTTTGTGCTACATTGGCCACACTTCATGCTTTCTTGTCATGGATCCCCATTGGCTTCATATTTGAGTCGCCGCTGGTTTGTAGTCCATTCTTATAATTTGCTCTTATGCAAAGTTGCATCTGCTCCAACTAAACCTTTTCATCTAACCTTTTAGCTGGAGACACTCTTGAAGTTTTTCCCCATTGCTGCTTACCGGAATCTTACACTTCAATGCCTAACAGAGGTAAACAAAGATGCCATTTTCTTGCCATTTCTAACGCGTTATTCCAGTATAGTAACTAGTCTACACAGTTTATTTGGATTTGATAACTATTGAGCTTTACCTCTGAGAGTTGAATCAGGATTCAGGTGGTGGCTGTTACTGATGTTTTAAGTTATTTCAGGTTGCTGCTCTTCACTTTGGTGATTTCTATGACACACAGTATGTTCAGATGTACACGGTCTTTATGTTGCAGTTGCAGGTATACTACATAATGTCAAAAACTATGTTCACTTTCGTCTAGCTTGTTTGGTGGCCTTTTTCACTCCTTATTTTTCTGGATGAGCAGGCAATGCTTCCTTCTGGAACAATTTCAGATGGATATGGTAATGGTTCTAATGAAGAACAGGTATACTTTATCCAAATTAAAGAAGCAGTTATTTTTTTTCTTGTCTCCTCTTAGAAATTACTTATACTTACCTTATCTAGTTGGAGTGTTCATCTGATTGTTCTTAATCATACAACATCTAGTCCAATTTTCAGTTGTCCCCGCCCCCTTCTGGAAATTGCAAACTTCTGGTTTTAAATAGGAGATTTAAGAGTTTAGAAGCTTCGGCTCAGTTTTGACCAATTAAAATTCAAAATGTTCAACATACATGTGTAATATAAGTAATGTCAAATTTCAGAATTGAAATTTGATGATGACATCTCACAGCTGGACATTTCAATAAAGAACTTGGATTTCATAATTGAAATTTGAAGTGAAGGCATTTCCTTTTGATAATGAGATTATCATACCAACCTTTCTGGTATTGGGAAATTATAGGTGCCTAGTAACATGATTACAACTATAGCTATTAATTATCATAATTTAATGTATTTGCCAATAATGCTAACCTATTCTGTTATAATGGAATTCTGATAGGCCTTAAAGGATTGTGGAGTCCAGTTCTGCATAATGAGCATGTTGCTCCCATATAATGCACTAATACATACTTGTTTCTTTGAGCAGGCATTTATCCAGAATCTTGCGCTTTTTTTGACATCCTTCTTCAAGGTAATGATCACTCCATTGTGAATCAAAGCTGTCTGGTAATATACCTTTTATTGTTAACATTCATTCAAACGTTCCGGTTAGCCAATATACTCAGTTGATGCTATATTTCCCGCTACAAGAAAAAGTTGGAGTTATCTTATTCAACTGTAGAATGCAGGCTAGTTTCATGCTCAATTTATAACCAAGAAAAATAAAAATGCTGTTTCTTATTGTACTATAAGCCATTCCAGTTTCAATTATATTACTTTTCTTTCATTGTGATAAATGTAGAATCACATTCGTATACTGGAATCAACTCCTGAAAATAGAGCTGCATTGCTTCTGGGCCTTGACTACCTCATTGAAATTTCATTTGTTGAAGACACAGAGATGTTTAAGGTATGAAGCTTGGCCAAATTCTGGGATGTATAAAGTATTGTCTAAAGGTCATCTCATGATGTTGATTGTTGATAAACAGGTCTGCTTGGACTATTGGAATCTGTTTGTTTTAGAACTATTTGAAACTTACAACCAAGTGGAGCGATTGATGGGACTTCAGGTTCTTCTAATTTAATACTGCTTCTTGCTTTCGGATGTGATTAGATCTTGATAATATGATTTAATCATTTTTTTAAAATCTAAGCAGCACCTAGTGAGATATGTCAGAACCAGATAAATTTGAAATTTCCCAAGCTGTTAATGCATTGTGTTTCAGACTTTCAGTTTCCTCTGTTTGTAATTTTTATGTCAGCTATTAATGTTTTGCCATTTAAAAGATGTGGCACATACACGGCACTAACACTGCAGTGCTATATAATTTATACATTTAGTCTGGGGCCATCGTTGATATGTATGTCATTGCTAATTTGACATTTTGCCCATTAAAAACCTCCTTTTTCAGAATAATCGTACCATGTAGAAACAATTTAGGTACAAAACTGGAATAGAAATAGCATGTCTATCCTTGTCAAATGAAGTGCACTGAGTGTAACTAAATTTGTTCAGTTAAAAGTCAGGGTCAGATTAGGGAAACTGCAATAAAAAACACCTGATTCCATACATTATGGAATGTCTACTCCTGAGAAAATAGTTACGCAGTGAAACGAGCGAAGTAATTGTTAATGTAAAGTGGTATATCGTTGCCTCTTCAGTGCCACTTTCCACCCCCTCGAACACACAAGAGATGTGTATCTTTGTATTAAGAAGAGAAATGGTTAGAAACCCTTACAAACACACCCTGCACAAGTTACACGCCAATAGTTTCTTAAATTACATTCACACCCATGATTTATTTGAGAAAATGACCTCGACCTAAGTGTTAACCACCTCTTGGCACATGGGCAGTCAGGAAGGAAAGACCCCGAGCCCCGGCCATACACCACCACTGTATATCTTCACTGGCCAGCAACAAGGCACCAGGACTCTTGGAACAGTATCATCAAAAACACATCTGTTACGATGCCTCCAGATCGACCAGGCCCCTAGGATGATTAGCGCTTTCTGTGCTTGTCCATCAATTGCATCACTAACTTTACCCTTCTGTGTCATGTACATGCCTAACTAAACTGATAAATTGGTTCGCCACTCATGATGCTATTATAGAAATATTCCAGAGGTTCTGATACTTTTGATTGTGATCAGGTCTGATCTTTTGTAAATGATATGTTTTCTATTTTTTCTAATAAATTGCTTTGATACAACTAGCCTCTTTGTATAGTTGGTGTGTTACTGTTCATTCTTGTCGTTAAATTATGTTTACTTCATTTCTAATCGTTTACCACATCCAGAAATGTCAAGCTCAGCGGATTCCTGGAACTGATGTTGGTACTCTGATAGCTGTTCGACAGAGGAGGCAACTTTATTCAGTTTCACTTTCAAAGTTACGAACATTAATGATCTGTCGGATGGCGAAGCCAGAGGAGGTTTTGATTGTTGAAGATGAGAACGGGAATATTGTACGAGAAACATTGAAAGATAATGATGTTCTTGTTCAATATAAGGTTAGTAAACGTAGAATGGTAATTCATGCAGGATATCATAGTGACCTTTTATTAACCTCCTATTGTTGTCATCTGCTGTTTTATTCTAGATCATGAGGGAAACACTGATATACTTGTCACATCTTGATCATGTAGATACAGAGCAGCAGGTATGTCTTACCAAAGGGCTTTGTAATCTTTTGATTCCATGAATCCTAATTCAACCTTTTCAGGATGCTTATAAACTCTGCTCACTATGCTGTTTCCGTTTGATATTGGGTTAGGTACTTAGGTTTAGGGTAAAATGTACACAAACAAGAGAAACAATTGGAACCTGTTTGGTACAAATGATTCTCTAAAAAAAATGCACAGGCAAATCTATAAGCACTTTTGGGCAGTTTTGAACATTGGAAAAATAAAACAAATTCATAGGATATATTACTTTTCCTTTGATTTCAGAGTTACACAGGAACCTAAAAAACAATTGTGACCTAATTTTATCTTGCTTGCATATGATTGCAACAGTGTATCCTGTGCCATTTCACTTCACACACTATCCCCTTCAACTTTTTGTTGTTTTCACCTGGATTTCTATCTTATTCCGGTGCCTTTTATTTTCTACTCTGGTGTTTTTCATCCTGCTTTCCGATTGGGACCTTGGAAACAGAAAAAGGCTGTGGAGATGATAGTTATTCTTTGGTGATGTAGAAGCCATACTTATCTTCTTAGAACATTAAGAAAGTTTTGGTAGATTCCAAGATGTTTTTTTTAAAAAAAATTGATATAATTCTTCATTTGTTTGACTACAGATGTTAAAGAAATTGAGTACGCAACTGAATGGAGAAGACTGGAGCTGGAATAACTTAAATACTCTATGTTGGGCTATTGGATCTATTTCCGGTTCTATGGTGGAGGAGCAGGTTCGTTGACTGTACTCATCATTTGAAGACCTTTCCATTGCTGTGGCTTCCTCAGTAACACCCCCAAACACTTTAGAAACCCCAGAGTATAATCCTTTTTTTTACTGACTTGTCAAAACTTGCAAATAGCTTAATTATTAGGTTGCAGCCAAGTTCCCAATCTCTCTTCCTTACTTGCACATTGAGCTCTCCTCTACATATATAAGAATGGGTTGGACCATCCTGAGGCAGTGAGGATATGCATGATTTTTGTAGCATGACCTTGCAACTCATTTTTGTATTGGTATAGTATATCATTTGTGCTCATACATCTAGTCATCCATATTCCCATTCGTCTAGCCAAACAAGAGGTGGGATAACTTGGCTGTAGGGGTCTAGTACTAATTCCTCGAATCTATCACCCTTTATAGACTAGAGCCGTTTAAAGCAACATAGACTGTTCTTTAAAATGACTGGGTCTTTAACACGTTAGATTGATCAAGTTTACATCAACAGCCAGGAAACACTTAAGTTTTGTTCCAACTGACAACTATGTAATCTTCTCTTGTTCAGTCCTCGTGGAATTGATCAGACCCTGATTTGAGGTCTGCCACCTTGGACAGTCAACGGATTGTTGTACACCAATGTTTCTAGCTTTCTGGATCTGCCACTTTCTCACATCTATAATATAATGTTGTTCATTGTAATGTAATTTTAGGGTCAGCTCATGTACAAAATCTCTGAATATCTCCCTGTTGAATCTTCTGCAGGAAAACAGGTTTTTGGTTTTGGTTATTCGTGATTTATTAAACCTTTGTGAGATTACAAAAGGGAAAGATAACAAAGCTGTGATTGCTAGTAATATTATGTAAGTATTGCTTTCATTTTATTTTGTCATGCCTTTATTCGTTGGGATTCAGAATGATCAGTATGCTGCTATTCTTCCTTCCATGAATAGGTATGTTGTGGGACAATACCCAAGGTTTTTAAGGGCGCACTGGAAGTTTTTAAAAACAGTGGTCAACAAATTATTTGAATTCATGCATGAGATGCATCCTGGAGTTCAGGTTAGAATTTCTGTTTGTTTATTTTTAGAAAAAAATGCATTTATCTGCTATTCAGTTGGTTCTGCAGTTTTTTGTCTTAATGTTATATTCATGATGATTACCTCCCCTAGTTTTAGCAAGTAGGTCAGCTAATCTTTAGTCATATTCTTCTGTGTATCTGGTAGCAAGGATGCTTGTTAGTTTATGTTACTATTCTGCCATATATCCGGCACTGTTCTATCAATATAAAACCTAAAGCATGTTTTGCGTGCAGGATATGGCATGTGACACTTTCCTGAAAATAGTTCAGAAGTGCAAGCGCAAGTTTGTGACACTTCAGGTAAGTTCGGTATTGTTGAATAGTCTAGTTTTGTATAGCTCTCTAAAATCATCCCTATACAGCTGAGTGAAGTATTCAAGTTGTGTTATTTTGGAAAAAGCTTCATAACCTGAAGTATAATACATCAATATCATGCGTTGCAATTAAACTCAATATATACTTTCTGTCCTGACATTAAAAATTAGAATGACCTGTGACCTTTTAAAGGGCCAGGAACCATTAAAAAGGTGAAGTTGTCAGCTAATGAGTGGACATTAAGTAGATAGGTAGCTTGTCGTTGTAGTTCAGTAAATAATGTTGTCCTGCTTTTGTGGTGTGCCTCTTACTACTGTCATGAATTCCTTCCACGTTAATTATCATCATTAGGGCCCAAGTCCCCCTAAATGTCCCCTATTTTCCAAGTTCATTGAAATAATTACTTCATGACATTTGGTACACATCTTCAGATCATGCATACCCATTTGAAGCACAAGTTTTTTTCTTGAACACGCAGGAGAGCTGCATATCTTTATATTAAGAAGGTGAAAAGAAGGGGGTCAAGAGCCCCTACAAAGCAAAAACCCACCACACGCACACACCCAGCCACTCACACCAACACTGTTGGGGCAGGGAACTCAGGCTTTATTTAATGGAGAATTAGAGATAACAAGGGCAGGTTGAGCGAGGTCCAACCTCCTTGAGAAAGGACTCTTAGGCTCTTAGCTCAATCTCTGCATACCCGTCTTCTAATCTGCTACGGCTTATATACTGCTGAGCCTAACAAAACCAGCTAACAACCCAACTAACAACTCTCCTGAAGATCTTCCCTGCTACTAATTAACTAAATCTTCTCAATCCTGCTTGTTGCGTCTCCTCCTCTGATACGGTTGGCCCACAAAGGAGTCCAAACAAACACACTCACACTAGGTGCGCCCGCCTGAGTTGTTGGAGCTGTGGTCATCCCATGTGAGTAGTTGTGGCTAACAAAGGCATCCACAACATCTGGACTGATGTTGTACCTTAGGGCATATTTAACAATATGCCTCAGCTAAGTTTAAGCTTGTCCACATTAGCCTCTATGGAGATGGGATAACACTAAGAGAAACTCTATTCTCATGCTCCAACATGCTTGCAATGGTGCAGCTTGTAGGGACCTATCACATATTGTCCACTATTAAATTTATCAAATTTGGGGAGCATGCTATAGTCACACTGATAGTAGTTGGCTGTACTATTGGATATGCCCTTAGAGAAGTCTGAAGTTATCTTTATTGATGAGTTTTCCTCTACTGTTTTTTTTTTTCATACGGCTGTTAATAAATAGAGTTGCTTGATTCTGGATTTCTATATTTGTCAGTTAGTTTCCTTGTATTTCTTCTGCTTCATTGTTTTCTTGTTTTTGTACAGTGGGCCTAGCTTTTTCTTCTTAGTACAATGATGGGTAGCTCTCTCACCTAAAAAAAAAAATGAATGTTTGCACATGCACACTGGTGGCCTTGATTGCCATTTATATTTTCCTATCGTAATTTTGAGTGATAAGTATGGAATGCATGAACATGTACTGATGTTTATGTCTAGGTAACGTGTGGCTGTTAACATCTAATTTCACGTTTACTCATGGTTGCACAGGTGGGTGAAAACGAACCATTTGTTTCTGTGCTGCTGTCCAACCTTCCTACCACAATAGCGGATCTTGAGCCTCATCAGATCCACACATTCTACGAATCGGTAAGCTGTTAAAATTAACAGTTTTGCTGTGGGTTAATGAAGGATATATCTTATATGTTTGTTATCATTATTCAGGTTGGTCAGATGATTCAGGCTGAATCTGTCAATACAAAGAGGGAGGAGTATCTCAAGAGATTGATGAGCCTTCCCAATCAGGTTCCGCAATTTTATCTTTCGCCGTCCAATTTTGCTATGATTCTTACCTAGTATTCTAGTTGTAAGTTGTAACATTGTTTTATTCTAATCATTGCAGAAATGGGCTGAAATAATTGTGGAGGCAGGCCGAAGCTCTGATATACTGAAAAACCAAGATGTTATCAGATCTGTTCTAAACATCTTACAGGTAATAAAATTGACTTATGAAGATTCTAAGTCCTAAGAGGCTATTTTTATTCTTAAGTTTCTATTGCTTATCAAATGTTGTAATCAGTGTCATCCTGTTGCCACCCAGGGCTAGGTGCCTGATACTGAGACAATCCCTCATTAAACTTGATGCTCAATTTGTTATTATTTTTGGTCCAATCTTAGAATATCCTTCCATAAATCATTTTATCAGAAGCATACTTCAGTGCCATATTGCTACTCACCCTATTGCTTCATTTTCTCCAATCTTGTAATACTTCCTTCATATATTATATTTTAGATAATTGTATTGACCACTTTATTAGAAGCACGTTCTAGTCCATTTAAATTTGCTCAGGCAACTTTCTGTTTAGCAGTACTCTTTTTCACCTTTTTTTTCTCTTGTTCTTATCTGATATGGTCTTTGGTGCTTGCAGACAAACACAAGTGTTGCATGCTCACTTGGACCATATTTTTTCCCACAAATTTCAGTAATCTTCCTGGACATGCTGACAGTGTATAGGTATTTTACTTGCAGTTTCCAAAGTTATTGTTATGCCTTTATTTTCTTAAATTGAAATTGGTCCAGTATGCTTATTCTAGAGTTCTCTTCCTAAATTTGATTCTCTGTTAGTCTTGCTTTCTTCATATCATCTCTATCACCTGCTAATGAACTACAGAGATAATGTCTCAGCTACTAATATCCTTGCCTGTACATCAGAATGTACAGCGAGCTGGTGTCAAACACTATTTGTGAAGGAGGGGCTTTTGCTTCGAAGACATCATTTGTAAAACTTCTGAGGTGTGCATGATTAATCTCTGCATCTCTTCATTTTGTATAATTTTTGCTAAATAATTTTGTAATAAATAGATCAGTAAAGAGGGAGACATTAAAATTGATCGAGACTTTTCTGGACAAGGCTGAAGATTTACCACACTTAGGAAAACAGTTTGTTCCTCCGATGATGGATCCTGTTCTAGGTGATTATGCTAGAAATGTACCTGATGCAAGAGAATCTGAAGTTTTGTCCTTATTTGCGACAATTATAAACAAGTAAGCCTATTGTTCTCTGTTCATCTATTTGGTTTGTGATTTGTTCGCTAACTTCAGATTTATTGTCTGCTGGTTTTTTATTTGAAAAAATTGGCATTGGTTCTACCCTATCCTTAGCTTGGGACTAAAGGCTTCTTGTAATTAAGTAAATACTTCCTTTTCTATGTAGGTACAAAGGTGAGATGCTCGAGGAAGTACCGCACATCTTTGAGGCTGTCTTCCAGTGTACTCTTGAGGTATATAGTTAATACTAACATGTTTCATGTACTGATAAATGATAATTCTGATTGATAACCAAGATATAATTCTTATCCATATCAGATGATCACCAAAAACTTTGAAGACTATCCTGAACATCGTCTTAAATTCTTCTCCTTGCTTCGTGCAATTGGTACACATTGTTTCCAAGCTTTTATTCATCTCTCAAGTCAGGTAAGTTGGAACTTGATATTTCATTTTTTAGAAGTTCTGTAAATTACAATAGCATCATCACATATGCTTATCGTGTTTCCAGATTACTTGTTGACTATTTCCTTGATTATTCATTTGTCTGTTTCAGCAACTGAAGCTTGTAATGGATTCCATAAGCTGGGCATTTCGACATACAGAGAGAAATATTGCTGAGACTGGCCTAAGCCTGTTATTGGAAATTTTAAAGAACTTTGAGGTGCAACTTTTGTTCTATCCTTGATTAATACACTGTCAGTACACTGAAGCTAATTTGAGTGATGCCACTTCCTAGCAGGGTTCGGGGTTCCAAAATCAGTTCTACAAGACATACTTCTTAAATATTGAGCAAGAGATATTTGCAGTGCTCACAGATACGTTCCACAAACCTGGTTTCAAGCTTCACGTTTCTGTCCTACAACATTTGTTCTATGTGGTATGTATACATTTATACACTGTCCTATTCTTTGATGATTGTGTGTCTTAGGTTACTATCTTTGCTGGCATATTAGGTTGATGGTCTAACGGAGCCTCTCTGGGATGCCACAATGGTTCCTTCTCAATATACAAATAATGCAATGTTTGTCCGTGACTACACTATCAAACTTCTGAGCTCATCATTTCCTAACATGACGCCTGTAGAGGTACATTTTATCTCTTGTGTACATGCATTCTTAGTTCAATCAGCAGGTAATTTGAAATCCATATTCCTATAGGTAGCTAAGTTCGTTGATGGACTTTTTAGTTCAAAAGCTGATCTTCCGAACTTCAAGAACCATATAAGAGATTTTCTTGTTCAATCGAAGGAGTTTTCTGCTCAGGTAACGTCACAAAATTGCCTATATCATCTTGAATAAATTTATTTCATTTTGGCCTTGCTGGAATGAAAATATTTTACCGTATTATGAAACTGTTAAATATATGTATACCTACATGCTGATCAATGGAGTGGACAGCTTCTCACCTCTAGTTAGTATCATATCAGAGCAAAAAACCCCCCTAGTCTACATCAATCAGGCCACAGCAACATATCAGAAGGGCCTTCCATTTCAGATCCTTCTTGTATAACCTAGTTTTTAATGATGCCCTATATATTATTTGAGTGTGCTCAGTGTAAAATTGTAATCCCTCTGCTGATTTTCTTCTGGTTGTTATGTGGTGCCAGGATAACAAAGATCTATATGCTGAGGAGGCTGCTTTACAGAGGGAAAAGGAACGCCAACGTATGCTTTCCATTCCCGGACTTGTGGCCCCAAATGAATTGCAGGACGAGATGGTGGATTCGTAGTGCATCTGAGTTTGCCTCTTAATGCTTGCTTTGACATTAAACTTCTGGAGCCCTTGCGTCGAAGGCCCAATTCTTTTGCTAGGGTGATGAAAGAAGTGCTGGCTTTAGCTTTAACATTCTCCATAGTTACACTGGTGGTTCAGAGGTTTCTTAAGTAGATAGTTTAAAGATTTAGTTGTCTGAGCTGTTTCAGACTGCCATTGGTGTATTGGGTTGTATTGGCTGATTTGGTAGCAGTGGCTGTTGCGTTCAATGTATTTAGCGGAGTGTGGTGCTTGTGCTTCACCGCTTTGTATTATGATGATATCCAGACCACGCTCCATTTTCATTTCTTTTATAGAATGAGTTTCAACTGTTGGATCACAGTAATCGAGTTGAAATCATGCTACATTGTATTAGTGTATTACCCTGAGAACCACTTGCTTGTTTCATTTTCTTGGTGCCAAAATATAATGATCTCTATTGTTGCTTCCTGGAGTTTTTTTTGGTTCTACATGTAAATTGGCTGACCATTTTTTGCATAATAATCTATTAGGTGTTGTTCGACCGTTTTTACCTGGAATATGACTGCAATTATTACCAGAGTTCGCTGGAATAGTCTTTCGTTGATTGGAAAGCTTTTCTGATTTGCTCATGTTCAGCTTACTAAGTTAGTTTTTCTGCATGCATCACTTATTCAGAACCTTGTGTATGAACAGTATAAACCGTGCTCTATTTATATATATCTTTGACAGATGAAGAAGTTTGAGCGCGTTAAGCTTAAGCCCAAGCGCTCCTTTCCAGAAAAGGAGAAATTTGCTTCCCGTGTTAGGTTTGAACTTGACCACCTTACGCGCAGCAGCACTCTTGGCCATGATGGCACCTGAGCTCCTGTTGTGCCGCCATATTGACGAGATAGGAAATAGGATACCACGGCTGGAGAGGGAGATGGCGTGGGCTCATCCGCTCATGAAGGAAGAATAACAGTAGTTTATCTTCTTTTCTTTTTTCGTTTTTTGACTTGCTGGTACAGTATTGGATAGCAACTTTAGTGGAAGCTAAAGTAGTAAATTATGTGAAAAGAAGGCTACTACTTTAGTCAAATTAAGAGGGTGTTTGGATCCAAGTGCTAATTTTCAAAAGTGCAAACTTTAGCATTAGCTCATCAAATAGGAGTGCTAATAGGGTGGTCTAAATTTTAGCCAAGACTTAAAAACTTTAGTATGTATGGTATGAGTGCTAATAGGTGCTAAAGTTTAGCACTCAACTTTAACCCATCCAAACAGGCCAAGTTGACTACCAATTTCCATGAAGTTTAGGATGGCAGCTTGTTCGAAGTATCAAACTTCTACAGGAGTAGAGTAGCAATTGGAATGAAAAATATGCACCCAAAGTTAGACTAATAACTCCTAGTGATGATGGGAAAATTAGGTAGCACCGTTCTTGGTAGTAGCTCTAGTGTCTTGTGACAATATAGTCAATATTTATTAGAGCTTATACCATATATGGTAGTAACTTCCGGTTTCTGTATATTTATTTTCGTTTGAGGCAATGGGAGGTGAAAGCCCCTACATGAAGCAAGAAAAGAGAGGTTACGCAAGGTGATCTAGCCGTTCTACTACTTGTGGGAAATATTTCTTTTTGTCAAATGTATAACCGTGGCAAATTCATGTTAAACATATGTTTGCAGATTTGTATTGTTGGCTGCTGATGAGTGAAAATTGCTCCATTTATGGTTGTCCATATGCTCCATGCCATGAGGACCATAACTTCCATGGAGAAGGGCTCATTCAGTTGCAGTTTCAGTGGTTCCAGGATCCTGAAGGGCTGCATATTTGGAGTGATTTGTAGCTGCAAAATACCCCAAAGTTGTGCTGAGAATGGGCACTGCAGAAAGAGATGTTGCAAAGGTTTCTGTACATTTTGTGAACAGAGAACGCATGCGTAACTCTGCCATATTTTTTTCTCCTTAACAATTCTCTGGTGTTTAATTTGTCTTTCAAGAGCAGCCAGGAAAAGATCTTGTGCTTAAGTTGGCAGGTGTTTTTCCAAAGCCAGGAATACCATTGATGATCGAGTACCTATGTGACCTTTGAGAGCTCTGTATGCTTTGCAGGACTGTAGGAGCCATTTCCCCCGAATATATGTCCAGAAATCCCATAGATAAACAGTTTTCCCTTGCAAAGTGTCACAGTTGCTAGCCCCTTATAGAGATCCAAAACATTTTTATTAACATTTTACCCTTTATATTTTACTCAGGGTAGTGCCCAGCACTCAGTTTCTACTTTCTAGGATGGTGATAATTTGTTTCCTCCTCTTAGATAAATAAGTCCTTTTTTATTTAGGAGATCTGCAGTGTATTTATTTTAGAAAAAGTACATTTTACTCTCTTCAACAATTCACTTTGTCCGCTTAATTTCCTGAGCAAAATTTAGGATAAATTTACTCCCCCAACAATTCCAATTAGTCCAATCTACCCTCTAATGATATTTCTCTTTTTTGTTTCTCCGTGTACGAATTGAATTTTAAGTTCAAATTTTGTGAGTGAATAGAGAATATGATGTCATATGTTAAAAAATACATTAAGAATTTTTCATGGTTACTTTCATAATTTGGAAACATTTAACACGAAATTTATCAAAAAAATATAATTCTGCATGAAAAATATTCATGAAAAAATCATAATATATTTTTCTAGCATAGGGCATCATATTATAAGTTACATTGCAAAATTTAAAGTTCAAATTCCACTTGTAAGTGAAGATATAAAAAAGAGAAATCTCATTAGGGGTTAGATTGGACCAATTGAAATAGTTTGGGTAGTAGCTTGAGCCTAAATTTTATTTAGGAGGTTAAGTGGACAAATTGAATTATTGAGGAGAGTAAAATAAAAATTTTCCTTTATTTTATTTCAAATTACTATTTCAGATAGTATATTATACACACAAGGAAGGCTGAGATGGTGCTTAAAATTTGGAAAGCATTTACTGAAATTAATGGAGTATTGAAGGAGCAATAATCCACCAGAAAATATCGCTCCATATTAAACCTGAATAACTAGCGGTGAGCTGTACACATATCTACCCTGGGTTACAATACAAAATCTCCATAAAACTCATTTGCAGCTGTATTATACACAATTACTATTTTAATTTCCATCAATGGTGGGGTAATATTTCAAGTATAAAACCTATGGCAGCCGCCTCCCCAGGAGGGGCACTTCAACCAGGAAAGCACCAGAATTTGCCTCACAAATCACAACCATCCCCAAACAAACCTAGCTAGGATGAGGACATCCTGCATACTATTGATCGCCGTTGCTCTGGTGGCGCAGTACTCAGGTATTTGTAGTTTTCTTTGGGTAGGTGTCCTTCTAAATCCTTTTCATTTTGTACGTTCGAAATGTTATGTTTTTTTCTGCATCTTTCGTTTTTGAAATCTTCTCCTTAGATACCGTGATGGCGAAAAAGGCGGTCGCATGTGGACATGGTGGCTCGTTTGAACCTCAAGACTGCAGAACGCTGCCGCCCCGCCCAGGTCCATGCGCCCCTGCGTCGTGCTCTCAAAGTTGTCGGAACGACATTGGCTTTGGAGCTGTGGGCGATTGTGTTGCGGGGGGATGCCAGTGCACCTATTGTACACCACCAAAATCAAAATGAACAAAGCTGAATGACTGCTAGAAAATAATAGCAATGTATTGGTCAGCATGACCATGCATTATTACTGAATGAACTGCTACATGTTTTGCTGTTCATGATTGTTTTAATTTGTATCGATTGATCATACTATATATAGTGCAAGAGAAATTGGTGGTCATATAATATAGTTTTTAGAAAATTATTCCAAATCCTAATGCGTCTAGTATACAAAATATAGAAAAGTTGGAATATTATGAAGCTACTATTCGGAAAGGAATATCAAGCTGTACTATTTTCAAAGGATCAATTAAAACTTTTAAATAGGTATTGATGGCCAGATTTGAAGGTACCGACTGCGCAACTGAAGTAACACTCTTTTCATCTTTTGTGAATGTAGGGAGTATTACACAAATTACTCGTACTTGTGACCCAAGGGATCGGAGAAAGCATGCAATCGGTTGGAGCGTGACAGTAGTCAACAGAACGCTCCAAACTAAAAGATCAAACAATCATACTGTCTGTTAGACCTCCACTAACCGATAGATTATAGAGGTTCTTCCGCGACTTTGTGATATGAATCGTGATGAGGCCAGTCATCCTGGTCCCCCCCTTCCATTAGCGCCATGATCGAGCTGGTCCTTGCAGCTGCTATTGGCCACTGGACTCGCTAGCTAATCAACTTGTGTCAGGGTCACTGCTCTTAGTTTAAGCACCCGATCGACCAGGCCAGGACAGGGATCGGAGTAGACGAGTGTCAACTTACTTTGGTCGAGGCACATGTCCTGGGACACTTGGCACCGGCAGATACTACTATATTGCTATGGCCTGCAGCACTCATCATGTTGTCACATGAAAGGATTTGCCATTTTTACACGCATAAAATCCGCAGCATCAATGGTGGCCCACCACTATCAACAAGTAGGATGATACTATAATCCGAGCCCTACGTGTAGTAGACGAGCTTTGCCTGCTTTGTTTACGTTGACGAGATGGGCTAAGCCGCGGCACGCACTCCCATGTGGACCATGAAGTCTCTGATCCATCGATCAGTGGCGCACGTTATTAGGGAAGGGCAGATTCTTCATTCTTCGTAGGTTGGTTTTGACAAGAACACACAAACACTGAATTGACAGAGTTGTATTACCTTTGTTTTGTGAAAAACAATTGGAATTCTTATACTCCATCATTTTTAAATATATGATGTTTAGGGCAAATAAATTAGTTCGCTGTTCTCCGGTCTTTGAAGACAGTAGCATAAAAGATGTCCTTTTAAGCACACAGGACGATCATCTTTTATTTTACTTAGTTATAATTTCTTCTTAGTGCTCGATCCTATGTTCCAAATTATATATTATTTTATCTTTTCTATAGTGTATACCTATATGCATAGTAAAAATTATGTAAAAAAAGTCAAAACGACCGGACGAAGGAGTAATATATTGGATGTTCTAAGCTGGTCGCCACAAAGATTAATGTCCACTCGTTATAGTAGTAATATGTGCAATAACATAGTAGTTTTTGTTAATGAAATCAAGGTTCTAAGAGAAATTAAAGTTGGTTCAGATAAGTTCACTAACAAGGGAACCGGAAGTGACTCAATAATGAGGACGCAGACCATATTTTAGTTTACTTTTGGAATTAAACGCACGATCAACATGATGAATCCATGCTGCATCTCACTAAAAACAACTCATCAATCCTTTGCTTTGCAGGTTTGCAGCTAGCGCCCTAATTTTTGAACCCGAGATCTGCTATTTACTTGATTTATTCGGCCTCCTTGCAGTGGTGGTTGTGGTGCATGTTCAGGCACCTTTACCACGTGCACTGCAGACATTCATATCGGTTCTTGCAACTAAACAAAACACAAGTTGCTCATGGGAAAATAAAACAAAGGGGCAGCAGCTGCTTCCCCGCTGAAAAGTTTTGAAACTTTCTATTGTCCTACTAGTTTCAAGATCTCTCAATGGAATATATGTATATATTATGGTTCAAGATATGGAACCTTTTTCTTTTTTCCAATTACAAGGAAAAAATTAATATGGTGTTGCAACTTGCATATTTAGTCGTATTGATGTATTATCATAGTGTTCTAAGAGCATCTCCAGTAGTCTTCCAATAAACCTTTCCAATAAGATGTTATTGGGATATTCCAATACTACTTTCATGAGTTATTAGGAGAGATGCCTTTTCCCAATAATCTTCTCAATACAACTATTGTATTGGGAGAGAATGAACTCTCCCTTTATTTGAGGGGAGGTGGGATGAATTATTGGGACAAACCAATAATTATTATTATTGGGAGAAAGGAGAGGTGTTGGGGAGTGCTGGAGTACTTCTTTTTTCCCAATAGTGGTAATTGATCGGGGGAAAGCGGGACTGCTGAAGATGCTCTAAGAATCTTCCTATACATATATAGCGATTCCATTATTGCATGACTAATTCAAATCAGTAATAAAAGATCTACATGGATTCACACAGCATCACTTGTCATATAATTTACTCCTACGTATAGCTAGCTATTTTGATGTTCTAGAGCTTACATCTGAATGGATTAAAACTAAGTAAGATGCACCTAAATATGATGCATAGGTGGTAAAAAAGAGTTGCCTATCTCAATAATACAGGGAATTCGACTTTATCATAGGTTTTACATATGCTTGGGTTGGGTCACTGCTTAGATTTCTTCTAGCCAAAGCAGTTCCCTTAGGTTCAATTCTTCGTCTAAGAATAGGTGCTCACATTTTTTGTTAATTAATATGTTTCACACGCAGAACAAATTATATGTACCTTTATGGGGGCCCGGCGGATTATTCATAGTAGCTCATAGGAGCATAGAGTGCTATCAATTTTGATGTCTTTCCGAGTTGCGGTCTTACCAGGCCATCACGTAGCCGCCCTGACTACTATATCACGTTGTAGCCAGTTCAAAAACTATCTCGTAGCGATGAAATTTTATTTTCATCCAGGGGTGTATGATATAGGAGTGGTAAGAAAAGTTCATCCAGTTGGAGCAGAAAATAAAAGTTCATCACAGCTATATCTTTATGGGCCTGGAATCAGCTTTAATTTCAGTTCATGGCTAACTCATACCGGCAGCACGATGTCAGCAAAGAGGCTGCCAATATTAGAGGAGGGATGTCGGTGAGCATTTCCAGCAGGTCAAGCCTGCATTTAGCAATCGGATATGCAGATGCTCTGGCAGATTATAATCCAATTATCATTACCATTTTTTTAATCATAAAAACACACCTTCCTCTTATCTAAATGAATGGAATTCATCTCTCTACCCTACCTACTGGTAATTAGCCTTTGATAGTGTGCTGCATCAACTATTGTTAAAAATATAAATATATAATTATTGGTTATGGAGAGAAATTTTTTAGATATGAAATATGAGTAATGTGCTGAAGATATTGTAATAAGGAGGACTGAGTCGAGTCGGTACTCGGTAGGCTGACAGTGGTTGTAGGTCAGTTCTAGTGTTGCTAGGAGATGACCAGATGAGCGGCAGTAGGTGAGTGGAAAACTAGAGAGAGAGAGAAACAGACGGTGAGGGAGGAATGCTAGGAGCATACCAATAATGAGGACGCCGCTAATGTGATGGTGGACAAGTAGGTGAGCGCGACATATATTTTTATCCGTGCAAAGAAGATAAATGATATGAAATCTGTGATAGTATTTTTTTCTTGAATACACGTGAGAGCTATGTATCATTCAATTGAGAGGAAGTCCGTGAAAGCATTCATTGATTGGTAGAAAATATATCAAAAAACAATCACATGCGCTATAGCATTTCCCTTTCTTTCCTCATGTACCCTCCACTAATAACAAGCTGAAGAAGTCAAGTATTTCATAAATTTTAAATTTTTAAACGAATAGGACCAGCATGCAGATTATACTGAAACGTGTACAAGTAGTACATTTCTAGTACACTCCTCATCATTTATATGCTTCCTGTAGTCGCCCATTTTTTTTTTCATCCACGCAATGCATCCACTTATTTCCACATTTTTTTTGTCTCTCCACCGTTTTCTTTTCTTTCCTTTTCGAGGATCCTCTATCGTACCCTCCTGCATTATTTTCTCAGTTTCGATTTTCTATTTGCCCCCGTATTTCAGTACCCGACCGCGTATATATAAAATACACAAGTCCACACGCGAAACGCAATGCTATCAGAGAATCAAAGTCTTGCAGGAGCCGAGCTTCTGCTGGCTGCTGGCTGCTGCCTCGGTCTCGGGTCTCCCCATTTAATTTAATTTAATTTAAAGAAGAAAAAAAGAAAAAGAAAAGGAAAAAACTCTCTCCGCGTGGCGGGCCCCGCGCTGGGCCTCCAGCACACGCGAGCGAGTACCCACCAGGTCACCAACACCCGCGCACCAAATCGCGTCGCCTTCCTTTCCTCCCCATTTCCCCCGCCACGTCACCCCGCACCACCCCAAGCCCAAACAAACCCCACCCGGCTTCCGACCCGCGCGCCCCACCGACACGCGGGTCCCTGTACCCCCTGTCCCCACCTAGTCATCCTCAGGGGCAGGCCACCGCGTCGCGGCACGCGGGGTCGCGGTAGGCCACCGCCATTTTCTTACTCGCGAAAGCAGGAGGAGAGAGGGGGGGAGCGGAGAGCGACGACATCGCCACCAGTGGGAGATCCCCAGCGAGCAGAGACTACTACAAAGTCTCCTCCGGCTTTGACCCCTCCCCGGAATTCCCACTCCATTGATGGTCGCGGGGGCACCGGTAGCGGGGAGCCGGCGACCACGACGATGGGCCTCTGCAGCTCCTCCACCGCGGCCGCGGACACCCCCCGGCGGCCCGGCGCCGGCGCCGGTGCGGCGGCGGGGAAGAGGGAGAGGGAGAAGGGCCGCGGGATCGTGGCCTGCGGCAAGCGGACCGACTTCGGCTACGACAAGGACTTCGAGGCGCGGTACTCGCTCGGCAAGCTGCTGGGGCACGGCCAGTTCGGGTACACCTTCGCCGCCGTCGACCGCGCGTCCGGAGACCGCGTCGCCGTCAAGCGCATCGACAAGAACAAGGTACCGTGCTCCGCTCGCCGGTGGTGACCGGGCCTTCATTTCTCCCTCCCTCCCTCTCTGTTTCTTTTTTCTCGGGCCGTTTCTCTTGCGGAGGAGCCGAGGCGGGACAGTGGACGTGCCATGTGGCTGGCTGACGGGTGGGCCAGGCCCGGGACCTCCTCGGGCCGCGTCGCGACAGCTGGGCTAGCCTGGCCGAGCTTGCGGGGGGTGGTGGAGTCAGTGGGTGCTTCCCGTTTACCACGTGGATTGGGGGAGGTGCGGATAGGAAAGCCAAATGCGGGAATCTGCGGTGGTACCCGCGATGCTGCCGTATAGCTTGTGCAAAGTTGCTAGCACGAGATGACAAATGCCAATTGTCCGGGGAGACTGCACATGGAGAATCAGCAGGAACAGGATTCCCGAATAATGACGTGCTTCAATCTAAAAAGAATAATGACGTGCTGGCTTATCTGGGCTTTCTGTACATATAGGCTACTTCGGGCAAGTTTCCTTTCAGGAGGACGAGTCGGATAGCTGCTCATCTTTGGATAATTGGATCAGTATAATGTGTGCAAGTTAGGGATAGATAGCAGTCATGAATGTTACACAAATCAGGACTGATGGTTTGTTCTGGTTTCTGAAGGTCACCGGTACCTATGTCATGGTTAGTGGCAATATGCCAACTTGTCCTTGCTCAGGCTGTCCACCGTTCTAGATAGTGGTGGCAAGGTATGGCCCACTGCCATACCTTGTTTTTGCCATGGTAGTCTACTCCTCTTAATGCTCAATATCGATCAGTTTAGTTCTGTACTTATCCTATGGCGCTGCTATGGATGAGCATTAAGTAATGAGCATTTGATGGTAGAGGAAGGTAAAAAAAGAGGGAGCTCTTGTTCAGCAGCAGGAGTGAGCAAGTGGCCTGCACAGTCACACATCCGCATAGCAAATAGCAAGTTTGGTTGCTTGAAGATCGATTGACTTCACCACACCTTAGTTTTTATCCGTCCTCCGCCACTGGTTCTAGAGCAAGTTAGTATCAGACAAGTTACCGGTAAGCATATCATAGCTAGTGTCAGCTCTGCTTTGGCCTTACATCATAACAGTAGCGTAGATGTATTGGAAGCATGTTTGGCTTTTGTCCGTCTTTGTCCAAATGGAGATAACTGCTATTTGCCTTTGCAGATGTTTTTTTGCATATTCAGTATTGGTACATCCTAGCCACTGTAATTTGTACGTAATATCAAGAAAGTACAGAACTAACCCATATTCTCATTTTTACAGAATATAAAGCATACTGAATTAACTCATATTTGCAAAATATACTGGACAGAATTAACTTAGTATGAAAGGTCTGTTTTCCTTGCAGATGGTCCTTCCTGTTGCTGTTGAAGACGTAAAGCGAGAAGTTAAAATATTGAAGGCCTTACAAGGGCACGAAAATGTTGTACATTTTTACAATGCATTTGAAGATGACAACTTTGTGTATATAGTCATGGAGTAAGTTCTGGAAAATCTCTCAAATGCTTTTGGAATCTTTGAAGCTTCCTTTGCACTACAAGGCCTGTGTGAACTCCGAATGGTCATGGATTCTATTCTATTAGAGCCCCAATCAGACATGAAGTAGAGTGGGACACAGAGTTCACTTCTGTTAGAAACTTTTCCCATAACTTATATGGAGGAGTTGAGCTAAGTGGGGCTGGGGGGTAGTTTGGGGTTTAATGACATGAATCAATGACATTATATTCAAACTAGCATAATTTTTTATTCCTGAACAAATTCTAGGATAGTGCTGGTTTATATAAAAATTCAGGATAAAATAAAACAAGGATCAGATTAGTTGGCAAGCAATTTTGATGCTTTCCAGTCTTTATTCTTTGTTTATCACTTTATATACTAAATGAAACATCTGACTTTCTGTGGTATCTTCTGACAGATTATGTGAGGGTGGTGAATTACTTGATCGGATATTAGCCAAGTAAGAAATATTATAACCTTTAGATGTTTATGACAGTTCTTACTTCCTACCTTTATTGCAGAAATATTCCATTCCTTGTTCTCTCTCTTTTATTTGCATTATTGAGCTAAAATGTTTCCTTCTTTTGTTCGGCTAAGTGTTCCTTTTGAATTATACTTTCTCATTTCAAAGTTTATTCTAAAATATGTCTTCAAATTTTGTTATTGTTATTCTTTCTTGGACTATACAAACATTGATTTATTTTCTGAAGGATAGTTTTTCCATATAACTGTGCCTACTAGGCTTAGCCACAGTTTGATTCCTCTCTCAACTGCAAATAGTGCACCGCACTGTAAGGAGTTGCATAATATGGATTTACAGCATTTATTGATTGGTAGAGGTGGAGTATCCTAGTCACTTTTCAGCAACAGTAGAAAAAGGACATTCTACTCTTGTATGATATGTTTATACCCTTTTATACAAGAGTCTTTGTTCTGATGTATGTAGAAGATATTTGCCATGCTGGGACTCAGATATTTTGTGTCCAAACAGGAAAGATAGCCGTTATAGCGAGAAAGATGCTGCAGTAATTGTCCGACAGATGCTCAAGGTTGCAGCTGAGTGCCACCTGCATGGTTTGGTTCATCGGGACATGAAACCTGAGGTATACTCTGAAAGTATACAATGGAATCTTGTCATCAAGAGTAACTGATAATATATTTCGACAAAAAGGAATACCTAACGTTTTGGTGTGTTTTTCCTGTTTCCAGAACTTCCTATTCAAATCAACAAAGGAGGACTCACCCCTTAAGGCTACAGATTTCGGCCTTTCAGACTTCATAAGACCAGGTACGTTTTAATTTACTATTACGTGGTTTTCCCTGTTTGACTATCACTGTATATGCTGGTTATAGCTTGCACTTAAACATTGTTGTGTGCTTTTGCAGGAAAGCAATTCCGTGACATTGTCGGAAGTGCCTACTATGTGGCACCAGAAGTACTCAAGCGTAAGTCAGGGCCAGAATCTGACGTTTGGAGTATAGGCGTTATTACCTATATTTTGCTGTGTGGAAGACGGCCTTTCTGGGACAAAACTGAAGATGGAATATTTAAAGAGGTTATTAGCCTAAATTATCTCTGCTCTGTAATCAACTTTACATGTTTTTCATTTTCTATATATTACTTTTTTTCATTGACATGTCCCATATTAATTATTTTTCCATTTTGTTCTACAATGTTGCTACATTATCTTGATATCATTTCCTAATTCTAATTGAATACAGATTAAAATTTTCAGTGTCAATGAAGGGAAGTAAAATTTTCTAGTGCCATATAGGGAACCAAGTTTTTATCTAGTGCCATATAGGGAATTTTCTCGCCAATTTATCCTTATTAGTGTTGCACTAGAACAATTATGTACTTGAAGTGACTAAGAAGCACTAGAACTCCTGTTCCCAAATAACGATGTCATCCAAGGATATTGCTGGAAAAATGATCCAGGAAATGGCAAGCCAAAAGATGTATATTGGAAATACGTGAATACAAATTAGGAGCAAGCGATCTTTTGGGTTCACGAGTTCTTGTGGTGTTCACAAAACTGGGTCTTGAAAGAAAAACCTTAAATTCTCTTATCTTCCTAAACCTATGCAACAAAGGAAAATCTAGGGTTGTCTGAATTAAAGCATGCTTATTTGGATAAATGTAGGAACAAACCATCCTTGGTGAAGGCTCAATGTCCAGAAATTTCTAGCATGGATGCCTCTAGATTCACCTCTTGGGGAGAATCCTCATTCCTCTCTTTTCTCCTAGCTTTAATGCACTAACAAAACTATGAAAGCAGTCCTAAACTTCACCTTTGCATGTACAAAAGCATGAATATATGTGGTTACTCTACTCAGCTAGTGTCTCCTCGTAGTTATGATCTGTATGATTACTATACCGATTTTGCTATTTTCTTTTTGATGCAGGTATTAAAAAACAAGCCAGATTTTCGCCGCAAGCCTTGGCCAAATATTACTCCAGCTGCAAAAGATTTTGTACAAAAGTTACTAGTTAAGGATCCCCGTGCAAGACTAACTGCTGCACAGGCATTATGTATGTGACTATGTTACCATCCCGAAAAATATTAACTCTTTAATTTTGCTAATCTGGTTAGTGTAACTAATACAAATCTGACTATATGAGGGGTCACACCTCGTTATCCAGTGGTCATAGTTAGACCAAAGGATGGGTTTGCAGTATATCCTGTTAACTAATGCCAGTGGCTCGTTGTCTAGTTTCTCTTGTTTGGTGTGGGGGGATTTGATTTTTTTCGCTCCTTTTTGCCCATGTATAAACTATGCATGTTTAGGCCTTTATGCCACTTCATAGAAACTTCCTTTCTGTCATTTCTCGCAGTTGGGCATAGTAGGTGACATGATCAAGGGCTGGTACAATCTTCCAAGCTATTATAGTATTATCGAAACGTAACTAGGATGCTACTACTATCAGTGACTACAGACTACAGAGTGTTTCGTGCTGACTATGATTGGTTATCAGAAAAAGTGTCCTTTTGGGGAAAACAAAAAGAACCTTGTTTTTGTAGACTAGGTACATCATAGTGTTTCTTTTGAAGTTATTTATTGTTTAATTTGTGTTCTTCTCCAGCACATGATTGGGTGAGAGAAGGAGGAAAGGCATCTGAAATACCCTTGGATATATCAGTATTACATAATATGCGACAGTTTGTGAAATATAGTCGTTTCAAGCAATTTGCTTTAAGGGTAAGTTAAAGGTGCCAGAATTTGTGAAGATCTTGAACATTACTTCAGGAGATTTGATCAAGTCGATTGAAATGGTTGATACAACTTTTGTAGGCATTAGCATCTACACTAAACTCAGAAGAGCTGTCTGATCTTCGTGATCAGTTCAATGCCATTGACGTTGACAAAAATGGAACAATTAGCCTGGAGGAATTGAAGCAGGTAAGTTTGGTTGGATGTCATTGCTGAGTAACTGTTTTTTCTAACTTTACTCTGGACTACTCTTATAAAAAAAAACTCTGGACTACATAGAATGAGCTCTCGATTGTAAGACACTTATCAGAGTTCACAGTTATTGGAAACCTAAGCAAACCACATCAAAATTTAACTATTGTATAAGAAAAGACGCAAGGTTATGTACGGCTAATATGAATAGCTAGCTGGCTTTTTTGTCGCCGGTCTGAACTAGTTCCAGATTTCTCTCTGAACTACCTAAAGACTTACCTCAAAATTAGCCATGCTAGTGGTGTTGCCACCATATCCTATTGTTTTGCCCACCACAAGACTAGTCATGTGCCAGTATTCTAAGCAACACACTACATTCTTAAAAAATGAAAGAATGTAGTTCTTTCAATTGTCAGCTGATGCTTCAAAATAACCAGTTGTTGCAAAATGTTTTTTTGACTTTTGTATTGCTCCATCGTTTCTAAAGAGATGCCCTTTTATAGTATGTTAATTTAGTCAAAGTTGATCAGTATTATTCACTTATACTCACAATTTTTTACAAAGCCAATACTATTTATTTATAAATTTGAGAAACATTTCTTGTTCTCAAAACAAAGAAAAATTCTATGTGGTAGTGAATTTTCTTCTCAGGAACAGACAAAAGTTGGCAGTTAGATTCCTTATTTTGTTCTAGGACCTGTGTTAGGTGATTGATCTTATACTCATCAATCATGATAATTTGGTGTCAACACTAATCTGCAGGCTCTTGCAAAGGATGTTCCGTGGAGATTAAAGGGTCCTCGTGTTTTAGAGATTATAGAGGCGGTATGTTACTTTGGCTTATGCTGTAGCACTGTAGCAGTATTGTCACGTATTGGTTTTAAGTTCACATGTTTTATGGGACATGCTTGTTTGGAACAAAGTGTGTGTTATTTTAAGTGTGGTATTTGTTAATGTGTATATGTGTAGCAGTTTTCCTTGTTTCTTGCCCATTTCGACTCCTTAGTCTGTTTGATTTATGTACTATACTGCTTTGTGGTCTTGGATCACAATTCACGAATTCCTTGTTACAGTTTCATGATTATAATAGCTTAAAATACTTACACGATTTCTTGTAGGAAACTTGGAAGAACTGTAACATTTTCTTTGTCTCTGAATGGTGATAATGAGATTTGCTAAAATAATTTCCCGACTGTTCTTTTTTCTTTTAATTAATGGTATATGTTGCATGTTCACTGTAACAATACTTTTTAGTAGTATGTATTTAAGCCATTAGAACTAAGTGCTTGTTCCCCTGATGTCTTTATTTGGTTGGAATGATACAAATACATCCACTGCCGCTCCTATATCTGTATGGCTAAAACATGGCTGTCTTTTAATCCTTTTAGCATCAATGCATATAGTTAAATGTTTCGTTCGAGTTTCAGGAATTGACAGCCAATATTCCATTCTTGGGCAGATTGATAGTAATACAGATGGGTTAGTTGATTTTGAAGAGTTTGTTGCGGCAACACTACACGTGCATCAGCTGGTGGAACATGATACTCAAAAGTGGAAATCATTGTCTCAAGCTGCATTTGATAAATTTGATGTTGATGGTGATGGCTATATCACATCTGATGAACTTAGAATGGTAAGCTTAAGAAAATTGCCGGAGCTTATTCTCTTTGTTCTTTTGGTTACGTAGCTCATTCTTTGCTGTACTTTCCTAACTTTTTACTAGTACTGGAACCCAGTTATTTATGCATTTCTGGTTTTTCATTGACATTTTACTTATTGTATTGTTACATAGTGCAGAAATTGAATTAAAAATGTATTTTGGCTGGTCGTTGACATGTTGATCCTTGTCTACAGCATACAGGAATGAAGGGTTCTATTGACCCCCTCCTAGAGGAGGCTGACATTGACAAAGATGGCAAAATAAGCCTAGATGAATTCCGCAGGCTCTTGAAAACTGCAAGCATGAGCGTGCGCACTGTACAAACTCCGAGGGGCGTTCGCATGTCATAGTTTCTCAATTTTCATAGTTCACTCCACTGAACAAGCTAGGGAGCAGCAAACGGTGAGATGTTTTTCGGCGGCACATGTAATTGAGAATTGTTGCCGGAAAGGCATCTTGATGTAAATTATACAATCAATGCACATGAAATGGAGTCGACCTGTAGTTGTTCCTTGAAGATGTATTATTCCTATGCAGGAGTGCACTTCACATATGGTTCGTGGTGTCTGTTTTTGGTTTCGTTTGTTTCCAGCAAGTTCTGCTATTGAGCTTTGAAAATACGAAATTGAATGCGGCAACTCTAACTTTAGGAAGCAGACTCAACAGGCTCGTCATCAGGTTTGATCTACAACAAAAAAGATGTTAGTCTACAACGTGAAAATCCGACACATCACAACATTTGATGTTAGTCTACAACCTCATGAAACATATTGGTCACACGTGTCCAACAATGTGAAACACCGTCGGCAACATCTAAGACAACCAGAACAAATATACTTCCTCAACAAACTAAGACAACCACTAGTTGTGAAACATCTAGTCACTCTTCTTGCAACAAGAACAAATGTACACTTGTTCAACAAACCAAATGTATAGTAGCAGAAACTTAAAAATTACATATCTGCATGGCCTCAAATGTAGAACGTTGCCTCTACTGTTGTAACAATATTTACTCCATCAATAAAAAAACAATGCATATGTGGTCTACAAAAAATTGTGCTTCGTGACAAGAGTAAGTTGCTTCCAAAAAGCATGAGAATGTGTGGTATACAAGAATATAGTTGCATCAAGAGATTGCACATGTGTTTTGGCACACATCTCCGTTACTTTCTGATATTAGCCTCGTTTAAAGCTCAGCTATCTTTCACATAATAAATTTAGCAAACCCTACAATGATGCATATCGAATCACCAAGTTTACTTGTCTATAAATATTACAAAAAATAGCCCGTGGTCCCACAAAATTGCTTGCACAATAGAGATCACCCTCGTAAAGATCAATGTTGCAATGGTCCTTAGATGTAGCAAGGATCGCCAAATAGCGGACAGATAACAACAAGATCTATACATAAGAGGATGTACTATAGTAGCAGTTGTTGTTGGCCCATGTGCCTGGTTGTTGTGTGATGGTTTAGTACCATTTTGGAAGTTTAGGGGTTGAGACCAAATTATAATCCTTGTAACTCCAAATATAGCATCTTTGGATTAGTCATTTTACATAAAACAATGATGAAAGTGTAGGTGAGCTATTATGCGTATGCGGTTCATGCCACTTAAAGGAGCTAGACTGAAAAAATGGATTTTAGACACGGGGTGTCTAATCTAAGTGACACCTAAAACATCAAGGTCCCTCAAATTGTTCAACATGATGACCACCATGTCAGCGGAATGCTGCTGGGTCTTCAAGGATTTTAACATAATTCCTGGCATCAAGAAAGCTGGAAACAATTCCTTCACAACTCCATGAGAGCAATTCCTTGATGTCATAGCCGCTATTTGGTTTGCGTAGAACATAAGATATCAACCGTTTCTCAAGAAGAGCACATAGCTAATGCAGGCAACTATGAGGGTAGGTTACGACATCAAGGAATTGTACAATTTGCATCAAGATTTGCATTTTAGATCCACAGCGCCACCTCTAGATTTGGATAATTTAAACTAAAAGTCACTATGTATTCAGCCCCAAAAAAATTATATTTTTCTGTACAACATCAAATTGCTTCCAAAGCACGAGAGTCCATAGTATAGACCGATATAGCTGCATTAAGAATTAACTTATATGTTTCGACCTATATTTCCGTTACTTTTTAATATAAGCCGTATTTAAATATTGCCCATATTTCATATAATAAAAATTGGGCACATACTATTAATGATGCATATCCAACCAAGTTGAATTGCCTATAAATATCATAACAATTAGCCTAGTCCCACAAACTAGTTTGCATCATAGAAATGAAATCCATAAAGATCAAAATTGCATGGGTTGTTAGACGTATTAGGGGTCGCCGAGCATTTGAAAGGCACCAACGCGACCAACTGAAGAGGGTGGCTAATCTAAGTGCCAACTACGGCATCAAGATTCCTATAATCTCAACGGAGTGCTCGTCAGGTCTTTAAGGATTTTACCGCTCTTCCTGGCATCGAGAAACAAGAGAACATTCACCTTTACAACTCCTTCATGAGGCGGCGCCTTGATCTCATAACTATGTTATGTCGCATAGAAAATGAGATATCGTCCCTTTTCGATGAGTACTTGGCCAATGGAGACAACAGGGATGATATGTTGTCTCAATCCAATAGTAAACTTTCTCCTAGTGATTGCATAAACATGTTGACAGTATTTAATATCATAAGAAAGAAGATGTAATTTCTGATAGATGGTATAACCAATAGGAAGGGAAGGGAGATGGATGGTATCGAGCGACCATCATATGAACCATATTGGAAAACAATGAACTTCACGGTTAGACTTGGTCGATTTATTGTAGAATTGTTTCTTTATTATTTCTTTTAGCATTGATGGAGACTTATGCTTTGAGGCAAACAGCTTTGAGCTGCTAAGTGAGCATAGCTTAACTGTTAAGGTTTCTTGTGGTCAGACCTGCCCAGCGTGGGTATTCGCATGTTTCTAAATTTATTCTGTGAGTTAACCGGTAGATTTATCATGGGAATCAATATGCTTTGCAAAAAAGAAAAAAGCTTTGAGCTTGCAGACAATTTTGGATCCGAATCAACTCTAATCTGCAGCTTAATTTTGACAAAAGGTTCGAGGCTAAAGGCTAAAGCTGGCCTTATTACTCTGTAAAAGAAGATATCATCTGCACTTCTCCTCTTTGCACCAGAAATCTATCTTGGAAGAATTTTCAAGCATATGTCACCTACACAATTCATCATAGATTGTCCAGATTTTAGCGTCGTGCTTGCCCAGAGTTCTTTAGCATCTGCTCTAGCTAGCTATTGCTCCTACTCGGCGATCCGCGCCCTTGAGTGCTAGCAACGCCGCTCCGTACGCCGCCTCGGTCTGCTCCGCCTTCCGCACCGGCACGCCGAGCACCCTCTCCCGAATCGTCGTCCACTTCTCGTTCTGCGCTCCGCCTCCCGCCGTGAACACCTCCTCCACCGCCGTCGCGCCGAGCTCCCTCAGCAGACTGTACCCCCTGGCCTAGTTGTTCGTCCCACAAACTCAGAAACATTTTCAAAGACTACTTGGTAGCTAGTGTGTCGGATGAACTAGAGTTTGATTTCAACCTCAATTCGCGCGATCGATTCCAGGATGCCGTGCAGGTACTCCGCGTCGCTCTCGGGGCGCGGCTGCAACCTTCAGAGGCAAAAAGGCCAACGGTGAATTTGCAATGTGTTCATCAGTTCGTGGTCGATCTGCAGATGAGGAGATCCCTGCATCAATGGGTTTCAGATTGTTGTCATCAACCTTGGCGCCATGTCGGGGTCGGAGACCGGGAACCTCTCGCCTTTCCTCGGCAGCGGGTAGTAGTCGAGCGGCGACGCGGCGGCCGGGTCGATGTCCCTGCTCAGCGCCACCAGCTGGTCGTCGGTGAAGAGCTGCCGGAGGACGGCTCCCCCGGTGTTGGACGCGCCGCCGACGAGCCACGCGTCGTCCAGGGTGGCTGTACACGCCGAACCTCGCGTCGTCCACGCGGGCCTCGCTCACGAGCTTGACCGCCAGCGTCGAGCCCAGCGACGTCACCGCTCTCCCCGGCCCGGCGGTGCGCGCCGCGAGGAACGCCGCGATGCTGTCCGTCGTCCCGGTGCAGACGACGCATTCCTTGGAGAGCCCTGCCGGCCAGGCGGCAAAACCTTCACATGTTCAGCTAGACAAAGACGATCTCCGTGGATGAGAGACATTGCTGACGAGGTGGTGTTTTTACCGTACTGAGAGCGCACGTCGTCTCTGACGGCGGCGATGGGCGCTCCCGGCGCCATGACGGAGGGCAGCACGCGCGAGTACGGCTGCGCCATGATCCAGCTCGGGTAGGCGTCGGCCTCCGGATCGTAGCCGACCTTGAGGGCGTTGTTGTAGTCAGAGACGCCGTACCGGCCGTGCAGGAGCCAGAGGAGCCAGTCGGACTGGTGCATCAGCACGGCGGCCGAGCCGGACCCGGTGCCGTCGCCGCCAGCCGTGTTCCACCACGACACGAGCTTGCAGAGGGTGGAGGAGGCGGAGCACACCGTGTGGTTCGCCGGCGCGATCGACTCCACAGCCGGCAGCGCGTCCGGCCGGCCGAGGAAGAAGGATAAGGAACCTTTGGACGGAGCGCCACGGGTCTTTGTTGGGCCGGGCCTGAAGTAACGGACACACAGTAGGGGCTCTATTGGGCCGGACCTGAAGAAACGGACGCACAGTGGGGGCTCTATTGGGCCGACCTCGTGGGTTGCGCACTGGGCCGTACATCTGGGCGGCGGCAGCTACGAAGCCCACCACTACACGAGGGCGTTCGATCCGGTGGGCGCTGCCCGGTCGCCGCCGACGTAGTTTCGGAAAAACGCCAGAGGGATCCGTTCGCCTCACGTCCCGTGCCCCGGCTCTGTCTCTCGTTGGCGGCGACGACTGGGGGAGCGCGGCGGCGCCCTTCGCCTGTTACACGTCGGGTTCTTCGCCGGCGACGAGCGTCCACCAGGTACGCCCGCGCCTTCTCTTCCTGCCGCGCGGAACCCAGCTGCGAGTGATTCGTATCCGGATCTGACCCGGTTACAACTATCTGTCTATGATACCCACTAGCTTCGATTTGGTACCTAGGGTTTGGTTGGTTAGAATGCCCCGGAATTTTCGATTTCTAGGTCCTGCTTCTGTTGGAACCTTGGTGCTTTATCTGATTGGCGGAATGGGTGTGTAGGGATTGGCGATTGGAGGAGGGCGATTGCGGGAGATGGGCTGACCGGAACCACGGGGAGATTCGGTTTTCCTTCTCCGGATTGCGGTCTCCGTAGGTGGATTTGGTTGGTCCGCGTTCAGAGTCGGAGATGGACGACGACGGCAGCCTCGGCATTCGGAATTGGGGCTTCTACGACACAGTGAAAGGCAGCCTCGGCCTGCAGCTCATGTCGTCCGTGCCGGCCGACAGGGACACAAAGTCGCTGCTCCCGGCCGGTGCCTTCTTGCATCACCATGGGCACCACAATGCCCCGCACCAGGTCCACTCGCACCATTCCCGCGACTCTGGTGGCGCCGGAACCTCCGGCGGCATGCCCACTGAGCCGCAGTCTATTCACATGGACTTCTCGCGCAATGAAGCTTGGTTGCACCCGTTGCACCACCAACACCCCCGCGAGCAGAAGGTCCTTCATGCTCGGCCTGTCGGGCCAGCTGGACATGTTGGCCATCCTGGGCACGGCGGACATGCTGTGCATCACCGCCCTACTGGCTATGGGATGATACCAGATGCACCACACACACTCCAGATGATGCAAGTGCAACCACAACTTCAGTCACAACTGCAGGAGCCTCCTCCATGTAAGGAGGATGACGTGCCCCCTCCACTGGTTGAGGATCAATCCCTGGTCAAGACTGAGCTGCCTGTGAAGAAGAGGCAGCAGGGTAGGCAGCCTAAGTTACCGAAGCCTAAGAAGCCTAAGAAGGTTGCTGTTCCACATGAGGATAGGGCAGTCAATGGTCATGCACCCCGAGGGAGGGGACCTAAGAAGACTGTGGGGATGGTGATCAATGGGATTGAGTTGGACCTTTCAAACATACCAACACCGGTGTGCTCGTGCACGGGAGCTCCCCAGCAATGCTACCGGTGGGGTGCAGGTGGCTGGCAGTCTGCGTGCTGCACAACTTCTATCTCAACATATCCACTGCCAATGAACACAAAGCGGCGGGGCGCACGTATTGCTGGAAGGAAGATGAGCCAAGGTGCATTCAAAAAGGTGCTTGAGAAGTTAGTTGGTGAAGGCTACAACCTTGCTAATCCAATTGACTTGAAGACCTTTTGGGCCAAGCACGGCACAAATAAGTTTGTAACGATCAGGTAAAGAAAAAAGGCAGGCTATGTTTGTCGCTTTGTAGGTTGTAGAGCTGCAGTTAAGCCTGATTTATTGCTTGTATCTCTATGTGCCAATCTGCAGAAAATTTTAGGAGTAGTTTGTAGCCATGCTCAGTTTCACTGACTTAACTGTCATGCCTGTCTTGAGCTTCAGATATCGACTCATTGAAGTCGGTTTGTATCCTTCACTTTGCAAATTGTAGTGTACACTAACAGTCTCTAATTTAGATGGCATGAATTTTACTGCATTAAATATCTGTTTAATTAGTGGCATTATGTGGAGGTTTTCTATAGCGAAAGCTGAAAGGCATTTGCCGGAATTTTTGGACAAGGAGCTAATTGTGAATTTTTGTCCACGGTATCTTAAGTTGTGAAAATCAAGCTTTGTTATTTATGGCCATCTTGCTCAACGTGAAATGTGTATAGAACTTTGTGTTTAATTTACGGTGTATTGTTCTTGTCAAGTGCTAGTTGGCATGTAGCATTTCTTCAGAAAGAGTGTGTGAAGTTGAGGTTATTTGATTGCTTTGGTTCCTTATTAGAATAAAGAGGCTATCGTTGAGCCTAGGACCATTTCTTAGTGTCAAAAATGGTTGAGAAGTCTTATGTAATCACCATGAGCATCAATAGATAAGAAATGTCTTTTCGGGCAATATTTTACAAGAGTTCAGGTGTTGAAATCTGGTTACAAAGCTTGTATAAAGATGTGACTGGCGAAGCAGATTTTCAACTGTATGACAATATGGATCCGAGGTCATGGTGTAATATTTGGAAACTTGAAGTATTCCATGGTGCAAACAGTATGTGCTTAATGCAGAGGCTTTATTTTAGTTGTATTCCTCATTTCATTGAATGGATATGTAGATGTAGCAAAACTAAGTAATTTTCATATTGTTTGGTTTCTCCATTGTTATTTCTTGCAGGGCAATCCAGGACAAATTGAGTCGTTTTGTTTGTTTAATCTGGTTGGAGATTTGTAGTTCTACTTTTCTTTGATAGTCAAGTTGGTATGATACATCCTTCTCTTTTAGTCTATGGGAGTCTTGTGCACTTTGGGATGTCAGTATTGGATAGTTTTCTCAAAATTTATGTGATTATGTTACTAGCTAGGATAATTTTTGTGGGTATTGGATCATGTTCTTCTGAACATATAGTTTTGAAGTTTGAGACCTTTTAGGCTAAGCATGGCACAAACAAGTTTGTAAGAATCAGGTAAATGACATGCTTGTCCTGAGTTTGAGACCTTCTGAACATATCTATTCTGTATGTGCCAATCTGGAGAAGTTTTTACAGCTTGTAGCCATTCTCAGTTCCGTGGAATTAATTTACATGCCTGTATCAGATAATACAGCTCTCAAATTCATGGAGATCTGTCTGTGTCTTTATGTTTAGAAGTTGAAGCGGAACAAGTCTCTAACTTAGATGGTATAAATTAATGTGAACAATGTTTTGTGTCTCTGGTTTTTTTTAATTGTATGATGTAGAGGATTTTTATGTGAAAGACTATTGCTAGCAATATTTGGCTAGGAGATATTTTCCGTTTGCTACATGCTACTTCTTTCAACGTTTTTTTTTATGAAATACTACCTCCGTCCTAAATTACAATTCGTTTTGGCTTTTCTAGATACATATATTTTGCTATGCACCAAGATGTACACTACGTCTAGATACATAGCAATAATTATGTATCTAAAAAGGCCAAAACGAATTGTAATTTGGAACGGAGGGAGTAGTACTCATATTGTGCAAGTAGTGTTTACCTTTACTCCTATTGACCTGATGCTTCCCATCTCCTTTGATTCAAGGAAGTAGAATCCTTAATGGTTTACCCTTTTTAACCTCCAATGCTAAGATGTGCTTAGGTCTATATTGTGCAACCTTACTTGACTACCCTGAAAATGCCGTAGCACTTTAACATTTGCTATTAAGTTGGATTGTATGAGTAGTTTCTTTTCCCTGCTGAAAGAGTGCATCGGATGATGTAATATTTAGTTTTGTTTGCACTAAACTTCATTTTTGTCCTGGTTACTGATATTAGAGTGAAGATGCTATCCTTGAACCCTGGAGCATTTATTTGTGGGAAAATTTATGATTTGCCACCCTAGCTGTCATTCAGGATTTGGCACCTATGGCTCACTTGCATGTAGCCCTTAAGACATATGTCACTGAAACATCGAGTGCACATCTTGAAGTGATGAAGAATACAATGTGAGAATGTGTCATGGGCAGTATGGGACTTGTCTTATGTTATTACCTAACCCTGAACCTTCTGCAACAAGATTTTAGATGCAGGAATGTGGTTCGGAACTATTACTAAGATTTGTCTAGTAACAGGTTTCAGACAGTACGGTAAAATGGATCTTCTGTCTTGATGTATTGGGAAGTTGAGTGAAGTATGTGGTGCATGCACATATAGCTAACAAATAGGGTGATTTAGTGATTTTAGTCTCCTTGTTTGGAATAGATTTTTGTTTTATCAGGGGTATAGCAAAATTATGTTGTCGAAGGGGCCTGCAGAATATTGGGTTGGTTGCTTCCTCTGAATGTTGTACTTTACCTCCTTTCACCGTTTTTTGGATTTTGATAGGCAAGTGAGCATGATACATTCGCCCTTAGTAAAACTGTAAAAGAATGTTTCTATTCTCCTTTGAGAGCTCATTGGGGCTCAAGTTCATTTTGGTATGTTGGTATTGGTTGATCCTGCACGATTTGCGTGGCTTTTTGGGGGATGTTTGTTAGTCCCTGGCTGTGTCGAATCTGGGCCACATCAGGTTAATGAACGTTTTCTTTAATCAACAGCATTATACTTACTGTTACGGGAATTTTTGCAACACGAGGACAAGGAAAACACCCTGCACAATCACTTTGTGCTGCAGCTTAGTGGCACGCGCCTACGGCCCACCACCGCCTCCTTACGTGTTTTGGTTCTCCTGGTTTACGTGCGTGGTCGTACCAACTCCAAAAGCTAAGGTGAACGACTTTTTATCAAAAAAAAATGGGTGAAGGACCAATATCATATATTTAAAATAGAGGCAGTAAATATTTTTTTAGTGACGTCATTTTGGTTCTCCACGTAGCCGCACCAACCCCAAAAGCAAGACGGAGGACCAAATCATGCCTTTAAATTTGACACAAAGAATTGTGAAATGTAGCTCTCGTGTGCGTCGCCAAGCTCGGATTCACGCATATTAGCTTCAAAAAAGAAATTTGAATATGGCTGGTTCCCCTTCAAATACTATAGGCGATGTGTCGCATTCTCATTTCTTTAGAAGTTTATATTATAGAAAAAAAATCAAAACTGATTATCATTTCACCCCGTTCATTTTCCACTCACCCCGAATATAAATAGACCAAAGAAAACCAACGAGATAATAACAATTAACATGAACGGATTAATATCAGACTAGCACGTCATAGACTTTCCATAAACTTCAATACGACGGCGTTGTTACATCAATCTGTCAAAGCGATCTAATTTACAGTAATCTTTACTATAAAAGTACCATTACAGCGAACAAAATAAACCAGCAGATATTTCATATAACCAGCGCCGTGGATGGCAGTGTGCTGAAATGCAAACATAAAACTCCGTATAATCCCAGATATTGAGAAAGTAGAACGGGAACCCTGTCACAAATGGGAATTGTCTTTTCACTGTACATCAGACTACCCGGAAGGTTGATCAGGCTGGGGAGCAGTAGAGCTGCTGCCGTTCTTGCGGGACATGCTGAAAGGCCCTGCCACAGTCTTGCCCATGAACTTCCCGGCTTTACCAAGGCCACTGCCGACTGCGCCAAAACCAGAACCAACAAGCCCGACGCCAGCACCAATACCAGAGCCAACAAGCCCCACACCAGCACCAATGCCAGTGCCCACAAGTCCAACACCAGAACCAACTAGTGATGCAGCGCCACCAACTGCATCCATTGTGCTACCAATTACCCCAGCCTCCTTCAGACGCTTCCTCTCCTCTATGGCTTGCTTTTCCGCCTCTAGGGCTTCAAATTGCTCTTCTTTTGTAAACGGATGATACATGACCTGAAGGGTTGAAACAATATATCAGCACCATCATATTAAATTGTACACATTTCGAGCCAACTACCAATGTTGCCACTATGCAGATGCAACCATCTAGATTTCGAACGCCTATTAATCCAGAGACTCAAAATTTGGAAGCCTGTTCCTCACCAAACCTAGGTAAATAGATAAACCAAGAACTTCTACAGACAAATGGAGAAACAGTTTATAATGGCAAAGTAATGGCTAATACTTTAGGATTCATGTGCAATTCATTTTCAGTTCATCTTCTTGTATTAGTTTTGTGTGAATAGCTACCAGATGGCTAGATGGAGCCCAAATTTTACAGGTTGAAATATGGTTGATCTATACATAGAGTAACTCCTAACATAGGAGTAAAAACAAGATGATGTAGCTATATATATGCAGTAGCATGTGATCTAAAATGTTATTTACATATTTGGCAAAGAAACATCATCAGGATTGTGGTCAGGGGTGAGCATGCAGCTGCCTGTTGCCGTTGGCTGATGCTGGTGCCGTTCAGCCATCAAGGCACAGATCAAGCCATCTGTCACCATCATTATTGCGAGGGTGAGTGCAGAGGTGGTGGCATAATGCAGATAGGAGGGGTAGCAGGACTCTTGCAGCAGCCTTTGCCAGCAAGTCAGAAGTTAGGATGAGGGAGTAGAGCAAGTCAGGCCGAGGGTATTTAGCTGGTGATCCAAAGCAGTATCTGAAATGTGGGCTGCCAGCGCACATCTGGATGGTTTGCTCGCAATCTGGAGGCCCTGGGAGGCTTGGTTGGTGTGTATCATATGGATTTTTCCAAACCATATGTGAGTATGTGACACAATGTACTAATAGACTGAGAAATACTAAGCTGGATTGGTAATGTTGATGGGCAAACAGAAAAGGGCATGTCTATGTAGCACAAATGCATTTCTTGTTCACAGATCCTGTAGGATCTTTAGCTTGCATAGATATTTTAAGGTCAAAGATGTAAAAGAATATATAAAACCCACACTAACCTTAAGATGCAATGTGCCTCTATCCTTGGTATCCCTATTTTCAAGTGGATCTACTGAATGCAGCAGCTTCAGAGTGACTTCACGGGTGATCTCAGGTTCAAGACTGTTCACTGCTAGTTTAGCCACACCAAGTCTTTTGTCTTGCTGAAGTTTGTCTTCATCGTAAACCTGTGAAATCCACCATGAACATATTTAACTCCATAACATCGAACAAAATTCAGAAGATCGGATTACAAGTGTTAACAATATGAAAAGCATAATTATGAAGCCAGGCACTTTGAAAAGGTTGTCTAGTCTTTTTTTTTCCCAGTGATCGAAGCCATTTCTATTAAGCCTCCACAGAGAATAAGTTTAGAAATGAAAACTGTTTGCTCCATGCAAAGTTTATCAGCCATCCACAAGACTTCATCAAATGACCAATACGCTAGAGGCTTCATTACCAGGATAAAAGATGAGCTAGATAATGTTATCATGGACTGTTCATTAGTGCCCTTTTTATTCATATAATCCTTACTTCTTAGTGTTTTCTGAAGCCTAAAACGTAAATGACACAAGAAAATGGGATACATTTGAACATAATATAGAAATATAGAATTACCTCAAAAATGACAGATTGGGTTTCTTTGTCTTCGACAATCAGCTCAAATGTTTCATTCCATTCTGGATTCAGGTTGTCATCTATGACTTTTGTTTTGACTTTAAACATTGGTCGCACATACAGTCTCACATAAGGATCTGATTTACCAATCAACTCCTTGTTTTTCAAAGAAGTTGCTTTTACCACAGTAACAGAAAGTTTTCCCTGAGGTTTAAGCTCCAGGTCACTGTAGAGAAAGAACAGGCAGTACAAGTCAACCAACTTCAAAGGGGATCTGATAAAGAAACCATTTCCAGCTAGGCAGAAAGAAATTATAATTATCATTAGCGGTTCCTTCTAAGCTAGCAAGAAATACTTAAAATGGTTCATAAATCAAAATATACATGATTGGTTACCATAATAATTAGTATCTAGCTGCAATTGCAGTCTTAAGGTCTAGTTGAGGATTGACTGCAGCGGATCTCTTTGCTAACATGATGTCAAGAAAATTTTTGGAAACTCTAGGACAATGGTGCATGACAAATTCTTTTCTACATGACAGCATATTACAGCTGAACAGTGTCATACAGATTGGCTCATTCAGGCAGTGAGATGATCATAAACAAATCCTTCATACTAGCTGTGTGATTTGATTAGAAATCCTTCCCCTTTAAATTTTATCTTCTACTGTTGGAACCTTGCTAGATTAATACATCGAGTGTTTCTTAGATCCTTCAAAAAAGGTAGAGTTGTTTCTTTCAGGAAAAAAAGGATAGAGCTAATTTAATCAAACTAGCTTAATCATATTCTTTCAAAAGTAAACAAGCCTATTATAAATATACCACTGCAACCTAGCGGTTCATTATGGCCACCTGCATATGCCGCTGTAGAACCAGGGAATAGTATGCATCCATCTCGAAACTGCATTCTGTAATCAGCATGCCTACTGTCTGCAACATTGCAGTGCCATTTTCAAGTTGAGAATGACTAGACTACATGTCCAACCCAGTTGAGAATGACTAGACTACATGTCCAACCCAACTGTCTGACCAGTTTAAGACTACAGTTTCGTGCTCTTTGCCTGGGCCTACAATGTAAAAAAATGATGACGCCGATTGATTGGATGAGCAGCGTTGGACGACGCAACCCAATGCACTGCTCTTTCAAATTTCCATTATCTCAATCAACATAATTGAGTAGTACCGTACTCATATTTTCATCTATCATGATGGAATTTCCATAAATAGTCAGCAAAACTCAGCTGAATCTTTGTTGAGCTCATTTTTTGTTTAATAACTGCAGTGGGCGTTCTAAGATGGTAAAGAAAAAGAAGAGCGAAAATAATAGGTTGAAGAAACTCACCTTGTATCAACATTAACACCAAGTGGAACAACTAGCCTGTGTGGCCACTGGAGCATATCAGAAACAATTGAGTTGACAGTATCCTAATCAAAGGTAGAGGAATCATGGTTACATTTATATTTGGTTGTTGGTAGGACTAGAATGTTCAAAATATTGTCTAGCCATCATACATCAATCATGTCAGAAAGTCCAGGAACTGCGGTTAGGCTTCCTCCAATGGCCTTCAGGGTGTACTCAATTTTTGGCTCTGGCTGAAGCACAAAGAACCCAATTAAAAGAAACACATGGGAAAAGCAAGAATCAGTTAAGATTTCTTGTTCAATATTGAAATAAATCCATGTGGCATTGTCAATTTTTGTCCCATTTTATGTCCTCATTCACACAATGTCCTTGTCAGTCAACCTCCAGATCAAATTTTGGATTCAAAATGTGCAGAAAAAAATGTAAAAACAAATCGCATGAACAAGATGCAAGATATCATGAATAAATGTTCCCAAATGAGAATTCATGTTATCATCATGATTAAAAAGATGCTCATAGCATCATTATTCACCAAACAAATAGTGGTTCCTCCATTCTCTTTTCTCATTGAAGTTTCAGGAGCGTGAAAGTACTCTCTTTTAAGTGATTTTATACGAATTCTGAGAGCAAATGACTACATTTTCCTAATTTTCCCCACTTCTTTTAATATATGCTTTTTACAAGATTTAATATAGTTGTTCATCAGCCACTCAGATTATTGGATAGTTTAGGGGGTAGAAAAAAATTAATGATGTAATGTTGAATTTCATGCAATAGCTAAAGCTATTCGGGAAAGGTGGGCAATTAACTTCAACACAAACATGGATTCAAAGTGTGCCACATTTTTTCCCTTCAAAGTTTGTTTGCAAAGTCTCAAATTCAGGATCTTGGACTTTCAAGGCATATTGAGTTTCATGCACCATCCAGTCCATTCAAAAGCTTAACTGTTGCGGAAAGGTGGGCACTATAGTTCAAACGTTGCGAAAGATGTAGATTTAATAAGGAAATGTGGTAGGTGTACTGAAAATCTAAAACATCAGATAAAAAGTAAGTAGTAACCGATATTGGTTAGTAGAACTTGCATCAGCAAGGAGAGCCACAACAACAGCAGATATGCAAGGAATCTCTTCTGACAGTTGGAAAACGACACGTATGACAGTGTAGACCTGAAGATCCTTGAGCTGCAAGTTGGTTGGTAAAATATAAGTAATTCTAATCAAGAAAAGTTGTCTCCATATATCATCATGTGGCGAAGATCAAAAGGATGAAACCTGAATAGGTAGTGATGCAACAACAGCATCAACAGCTAGGATTATGCTTGGATCACCACCCCAACGGAAATCTATATCCATTATGATTTGGCCTGGCTGAAGATTTTGAATACGAATACCTACAGAAATCACAACAAACAAACAAAACACAACATACTTTTAAGTCATCTTTATGAAGTCCTGCAGCAAGCTTCAAGATGATATACATGATAAACACAATTTAGGTTTGAATGGCATTACTAATATCAAATCACAAACCCATTTAAACAAGGAAGTTCTATACCCTACACAGTTGACTTCAGGAATGAGGATTACATCAAGTATAAATGCTGGAAACCCAACTAGTTGACATGTATTTGTCACTGTTAATCTCTAGGAAATAATTTTTCATTAAGTCTGAGTGATTTCAGCCAATAGTCTTCCATAGGAGGTAATGCCAATTATGATAAAAAAGAAGCATGCCTGATTTCCAAATATTTACAGGCAGAATGTCAATGTTGTGTATAAACACTTTTATCATATAGAAAGAAGCGACAGGAGGAATATTAATGATATGCGCTTGGACCTGCAAATGACCAGGCGTGATCAGTCTCATAGACGTTTTAGAAACCACCTTCCTGGAAACTCTTTCTGTTAAGGTGCTGATTCAAAGATCTACTGTATTTTAACATATACATACGAACCACCAAGTTATTTAAGGATATGTTGCTTCTATTATCCCGATAAAATTGAGAGTTGTCTTCACGATAGGACTGAAATGAACTATTTTTTTCCTTTTGCATATTGGAAAAAAAATATTGTGGGAAATTTTCAATGGTGAGAAATGTATGCACCAAAGAAGATAAATATGAGATAAATAAAATTGAATATCAAACATATAAACTAGGAAAACCTTCTATTTTTGGTGACACGGTCCCGAGAGAAAATTTGCTGAACTTCAGAGATTTTATTCCTGGTGGCCGGTAATCATCTAGCAGTGGTTCAACGGACTCCTTAACCACTGCTGTTGCAGCCTAAAACCAAATTTCAAGTAAGTTCAGCACATGGGCTTATGAACATCAATATTGCTAGACAATATGTCTTAGGCCATAAGAATGCAGCAAAACAGACAGGTAGGCATGTCTAAGCTACAAAGATGGATAAGCAAGCTCTATGAAATTGGTATTGCTAGACAATATGTCTTAGGGCACAAGAATGCAGTAAAACAGACAGCTAGCCATGTCTTAGCTGACAAAGATGGATAACCAAATGGCTTACTCTATACATCCCTGACTGAAACCGTACTCATAAGGTACAGATTCGAAATTTTATAAATGCAGGACCACTTAACATGTCTCATATTCTTATTTTTCAGTGAATCTAGAATACTAGGAATCGGATGGATAAGTTTGAATCAAATTCTAACCCAATCAACCCTGTGGCCTTACCCAAAGAGCAATTAATTGCATAGAAAATGCCATGTACATGATCATTCAATTGTCCTTAAAATTAAACTCAAGTCCAATTTGAAGGTTATACTAGCCTAAGCTGTGGACACTTGATAGAGACAAAGTGGAGACTCCAAATGCCCAAAACCTAGTTATTTATAATGCTCAGAAAATTCTATTGTGCTCAATACAGTGACAACAGATTCAAGAGGTCAGGTAGGCAGAACAATAACATCATCAACAAAATAAAAAATAATAAGGAATACAATTAGACACACAAGTTAGCAAATCAACAGTAAGACGAAACATCATACAAGGAATGAAAATCACTATAATGGAATAGTATATGGATTATCATTACTAGAAAGGATTTACAATAAGCAAATGATTTTGCAGAACTATAACTAAGATTAAGACCCAAAAAAAACTTTAAACTTACTTCTGCAACAAATGGCCAAAGCTTGCTTAGATGCTTGTTCAGCCATTTCACCTGTAGCAAACAACTAAATATTAATTTTGTAGATCAGATGAGGTACAGATGACCATGAACAGCTTCCCGGCTTCTCGCAAAGAAATGAACTAATAAGATAATGTTCAAATGTCAGGATCCCAATCTTGTATGTACAGAATATTCTGTAGGAAAGGGAAATAACTTATAGTACAAACTCTATGAACCACCATGATATCATAACAGTCGACATAGTCAAACCAATCATCATAACATAACAGTGTGAGGAAATAAAAGTAACAAAATATCTAAATATACAAATTCAACAGTTGTTACTTCTGTAGTCCCATAATGAAGTAAGAGCTGGGGAATAAAATATTACACCCTTCCACTTCCCTCACTTTGTAGAAAACACCCTTCTGTGTTGGATCACTACTAAATGTTTCAGTTGTTAATAATTAACGACCAAACCTTGTGTTCAGAACTTCCCTATGAAGACAGGGAACTACTGGCACCCTTTTGTGAATTAAGCACTCATTTATCTAAGGGAAACATCAAGCAGACATGGCCGCTGAATGTACAAGATCAATGTCTTTTGATCGATTCACTAAGCAGTGGAACAAGGGGTTCCAAGCTTCTCCTCAGCCACTACTCCATCCATTTCATTGACAATCTACATCCAGAAGCTGAGCATCCCACATCCCTAACCTGAAGCAGTGGATGCATATGGACCGGGCATCAATTCCCCTAGTCACTCTGTCACATCTCAGAATTCATGCTCATGAGCAGAAGCTTCTTCATCTTTGTAGCACCACATGTTGAGTGTGTTTGGATCGAGCTCTGGCAGGCAGCTAGCTGGCTGAGCAGCGATCCCAGCCACAGGTGACCGAAATCGGACGCTTGGAAATGCTGGCTGAGCCAGGCAGCTCTGCCTAGGAGCCAACCAAATAGGCCTGTTGTCATGTTTGATGATTGAATTCAAATCAAATTTGAAATCTGATTGTAATTTGCTTGTTTCATGTGAAGCTTGTGGTGAAATTAAATTTCAATTTCGCAGCCTAAGGTGATTAAACATGTTCTACTCATGAACCCGGGTTGTTTTCACTTCAAATGAACGGTACCTGCTTGCTATCCAGAATTTTAGTTGTGTTCTAACATGTTGCTTGCCCGGTTGATGACATGTTAGCTCTCAGCTTCAATGGACATCAACATGTTCGTTTGAATCAAAGACAATTCAAACGGCTCCTCACACTCTGCCCCTCTGTTGCTCTCAATCATGGCCAACAAAACAGCCACTACGATACAAATCACACACCTGTTTTCAATGCATAGCTACCTAATGTAGCAGTTCCACACTCATGATTCGGTGCTTACATTATCAGTAAAGAATTATGGTTAACAGAAATTCAAAGAGCTTCTATCAGTCAAGTACACGTACGCAAAGAACTTCTATCAGATGTTGCAACAGTATTCGGAGCAAATGGTTTAGAGAGACATAAAGTTTGGATGGTGCAATTATTTTCTTTCAATCTAAATAATGTTCATAGAACATGTAGCATATCAGATTGTTCAATGACCCTACCGTAATTTTACCTAATATATTTTATCATAATGGATGGTGCACAAGTTTCATATCAATCAACCATGCACTTCGTTGTATTTTCCGTACGCCTTGGTGGATAGAAGTTAGCGTTAGTCTTATGCAATTAGATTCAACCTAGGGTACTTTGACTCCCTGTTTCATGATTAATGTTAAGAGTATCTGAACCTACAGTGGTTGTGCATCAAATTGACAGTAGCCATGCATAGCACCGAGATGCTAAAACCTACCCTAGTGGCCGGCTGGCTGGTCCAAATATTGCGACCCCAAAACATCAATCACACCCACGACAAGCCCTCCCTAAACCAACATCACCTGTGACTGGGTCAACTACAAACCAAGAGCTCAGCTATCTCGCAATCCACACGATCAATATCATATATGCTTAGCATTTTTGTTTCATTGGGCAACAGGACTGAGCCAGACTTACATTGGTCCACCTAGTTAGCTTCTGCCCACACCCACATGTAGTTTCGAAACAGGCGAACCAACAGACTTTTGTTAAGCTATTCCTTCTAACAAGTACAGGCAACTTACTTCCTCCCAGAAAAATAGAAGGAAAATCACTACGATTTAAACCCTGTGAACCCAGAAGTGACCACACCAGAATGGCCCGGTTCAAGGGGCACGGGCATTTTGGTGGCAGGAGTGCCTCTAACCTGCTCAAACTGCGGGAAGGATATCCACTCGGGGAAGCTGTCGCCGCACAGCTTCCTGAGGTCGTCCCTGCCGAGAGACCCGAGCACCTTGATATCCGCGGTCTGCAGCAAGTAAGAGAGACCCAGACAGCAAGGCTCATCAGAAACCCGCGGAAACCAAGCCTCACACTGTCAAACGCAAGCAGTCCTGGCCAAATCCAACTCCGGCGCAGCGAGCGAGCGAGAAGCCGACGAGGCCTTCCCCTCACGCGAGCGAACCCACCTTGGCGATGCGCTTCCTGCTGCGCCGGAGCATGACGCGGCTCCAGCCGGCCATGGTGGCCACGCCGACCACCACCCCCATCACCATCCCGGAGATCAGCCCCATCCTGTCCCCCCGCCGCCGCCGCCGCCTGACCTCACCGCTCCGCCCGGCGCGCCTCGGCTTCCCCTACCTCCTGAGGCGGCGAGCGGCCCCGAGATCTGGGGCGGGCGCGAGGAGTCTAGGCGAAGAAGAGGACGGGGGTTTGCGCTCGCGCTCGCGGTTTGTGGCAGGGAAATGGTGGGGAGTTCCGGGAGAGGATTAATTGCGTGGTTAGTGGGGTGATTAACGAGCAGGGGCAGGGAGAGGGAGGGATGAGCTGGAGCGGGCGCGGGGGCACGGCAGGCCGGCCGGGCGGTGGTCGTAACCCCCGAGGCGAGGAGGCCCGCTGAAAGAGGGAGGAGGGGGGTCAACTTGGCGATCCGGGGATAATGAGTTGATTAGGACAAAACAGCGCGTCGGCAGCGGGCGCGGCGTGTCCGCGGGTGGAGGCAACCGGAGGGCCACGTGAGCTGGATCCCTCTCTCTCGCCTTTTGTTTTATAACTCCAGGAAAAAGAAACCACCAGGTTTGGAAAAAAGAAATGATTATATCGCTGTTGTGACGTGGTGTATCATTTTCTTTTTACGCGGATGCTCCTAAGCTTGCACAATCCCTGAGGACACACAAGCCCACGGCACTTTTTTAACACAGGACGACACAGCATGGTATCATCTACAACTAAAGTAATAGCTGCACTAATGAGAAACGGACAAGTACACGACATCAACACAAAGTTTGATGCTATAAATACGATCGCTCTCCGCTAAGCACCTAAGCTATGGCTTGCGCCATGCTCCTATCTTTGATTCCTCGTTCTCGTTTTCATCGTGAGATACTTCCTAGGTCTCATTTTCATCCTTAGAATACTTCACTTGATGGCAAATTTTAACCAACCATTCTCCAAATCCCACCTTTCCTCGCCAAAAAGGAATTGTTAGCTCCATATTAGGGATGGGCTCTGGCCTTTTTCTCAAGTTGGTAGGAATGGTTCCTCTATCAAAAAAAAAAGTAGCACTACACAAATAGTGTTATATCTTTTTAGAATCGTGCACTTTTTTTTTCCAAAATGTGATTATTTTCTTCAAAGCAACTCATGTTGGGTTTGCTAATACCTTTAACTATTTGTGTATGATTTGTATTTCTTTTTTATCTCCTTAGCTGTTGAAGTTCTGTTAAACCCTTCGTGTATACAGTATACTACTATATAGGAACATGTGAAACGACACAAACACTCCCTCACGAAGAGGGGTTGGACCGTTGGAGAAAGTTCAAACACAACAGACATGAAAACGGATCTGCGAAAACTTGCACAAATCATTTTTGTATCTAATTTTCTAAGTTGATATTTTCACTCTGATCCTCACAAAGTCACAAAGATATGGATGAACAAGAACGTGAAGTGGAACACAAGTTCAACAAAAAGGGATATATATAAGCCAATTTTGTTCCAACCCTATCTACTGTCTAGTCCCAATTTAATTTAAGGACCTATTTGGCAAGGTTTCAGCTCTTCCAAAAATGGCTCCGGCTTCTCTGGTGGAGCGGCTTCTTTAATGGAATTGAACCTGTTTTAAAAAACATTTAGCAAAATGGCTTCACCCTGCTTTTCATGAATGGGTTGAAGAGGAGCCGGTTGGAGCCACAAAATGTAGCTGCACCACCATAGTGGAAACCGTTTTGAGCTTCACCAACAGATTCATGCATGGAACCGCTTCAAAAACAACCCTTTGGCAAGACTTCAATCAGAGTCATTTTTGGAGCCCTGCCAAAGGAGCTCTAAGAAGAAAACATAAAAAGCACAGGCGACGCCTTTTCTTTTCAGAATTGGGCCGGGCACTCCATTCTGTTGTCCTCTCACACCGCCGAAATAGTGGGCTGGTATCTTAGTCCAATCTAAGCCCAATTGGAGGCTGAGAACAAGATGAGGGGCTAAGCGTAAATGCCAGTGCCAACTTCACGCATTCCAGAATCAAAGACCTGAGAACCACTAAAATGTTCGGGAGTTGCTGCATATCATCCGGGTGATTTCTCACTCAGTTCTCAATCACTTTTTAATCCAATAGAATGTTAACATGTCATCAGTACAACAAATATGAAAAATGGTTGATACAGCCACTAAAATCACTCAGAAACACAAGATAAAATAATAATGAAAAGTGAGTGATAATGAAAAGAAAAATTACTTAGATTTCTCAGACCCACATGACATGATCCTTCCCGTGCCACGTGAAATAAGGGACCATGCAGTAAGAATTGGGACTATACTAAAGACAAATTTCCATAGCTACCCCCCACCCTCCCCTCCCCAAATTTCAGGTTTTTGAGAATTGAACTCGATTTCTGTACTCTATTTCCGCCATAATAGAGGATACTTCTTTTATTTGCACTTGGTCCCTGGTACATGATAGGGAAAATACAAAATTAAACCAAACCAAATACGGGAGCACAGATTTAACAATAGGTAACATCAGGATTTCCGTTGCTCCCCCTCTCCCATCAATACAAAATTGGCACTGAATATGTCAAAAAAACTGCATGAAACATTAGATTGGTCCTATATTGGCACTGAATATGTTAATTAGTTGACTGCATACAATCTACATATATTAGTGGAAAAATAGTGTAAAACGCAGATACTGTTGACTGAAACAGAAACTGAACCGTCAACAGTGAAACTGAACATGCAGAACATCTAAGCTGAAAAGTAAAACTGAAAACTAAATCCTCAATGGGAAAGGTGCAGGACTTGCCGCACTTGCCATCGTGATCCTCGTAAACAAGCTGTCATAGTTATCAATAACCTGAAAAAAAAATAGAATAGGAGCTTCTTTATCTCTACAGACAAGTGATCAACACAATGCATAGTTAAATTAGAAACAATAATAATAAAGATAGGAGGAATTGAAAGTTGAGAACAATAATAACCCAAAGAAGAAGAAACCAAATCCAAAAAATAATTATAAAATATTTAATTGCTAGTACACATGTATTTCCCTAAAAACACAATTGGAGTATGGGGGATAAACCCTCATCAGCAGCACACATCCAAAAATACATATTTATTAAATTATAGAACAAAAGTTCTTACAATAAACTAGTATTGACCACAAGCACACACATATAGAGTTGTTGATCTTTCTTTAAATTTTGATTTGCTTTAAGTACTTGAGGTGGTGCTTTATCGCTTTCACTTAGTTTATTGCTGCTTTGTTGCTTGCTGTCCTCACTGGCAACCCCAGCCCCTCTGCGGAGGATTCGTTTGCCATTCATTCAGAATCAGGTAACCTGACTTAACTGACTGCCATTTCAAGGGAGTGGAAAGATTCAATAGATCTTTTAACTATCATTCTGCTTGGTTTTATGGAAAAATGAAAAAGCATGCGTGCTCCTTGAATGTAGGATTTCCCACTGTATGTAGCAGGGTGATCAGTGAAGATAAGGCTCCTGTATTTTTTTAGTTGGCAGCTAATGATTGAAAATAAATGGTGGACATGAAATCGTTAAACAATAGCACAATACAGCACTATGTACTCTGCGCTGCTTGTCTTTGAACAGGTTCTCCATTTAAAGAAAGGACCATTCACAATACAGTGGGAAATTACTGAGAGACTGAACAAAATATCTAGACGCTCCAACATGGGAGAACCACAAAAAAAAACATATAGTCAAGGAAATGGGAGCCATTAAATCCCCCAAACTCTCAACACAGCACACAACACCCGAATAGCAAAAATTAAAAAAGAAGAAGAAGAAGAAGAAAAGAAAGAGAAATACTCATCCACCTGATTGCGGCATGTGCACAAGACATTCGGTTCGTTAACCAAAATAACTAACCCTAAAGTAAAAAACTGATAATCGCCCTACTAATTCATGAATCCACAAGGCAAATTACTGCAAATTTGAAATAAAAATCAGACCACGAATGAACTGAAAAAAAAAATGAAGAGAGGCACCAATAAGAAACCTTAATTAGTGAGGTGCGGTTGAGATGCACCCGGTAGAGAGAGGTAGAGGAAGACGCGATCCGTCCTAACCTTCATCGATACTACGATGCCGTCTTGCTATCCGTCGCCTGCGCTGACCGTCTTCTGCTCCGCGGCTCGCTACCAGGAGCACGACAGCCTCTCATCATGAGAAAAAACGCAGTCACCCACGCCCACTAGAGCTGCCAGGAGGATAAAGGACAGCTGACTAACTGAGTAATGGGCCACGGGACGATTAAAGCAAACGGGCCATCAAATGAAACAAACAACAACAGGACAGAACATAAAACCTACCCATTTTAGCACCTGATGCACGAATCTTGAAGGAATCATGGACGTAGAAAACTGAGTGAAAATAACACAGATAATCACCCGATGGACAGATAGAAATTTCGAAAGAAAAAAGAGTCACATTGGCCGAAAAGAAGTGCAGTTTTTTTTTCTATAAATTTGACAATTCAATCCTGCAAGGTGCTCCGTTTCTATAATGTTTCCATAACAAACCAGCGTGGGCAAACACTGCCGACTCATTGAGTTCTTCCGCTGATTTCTTGGGGGCACCAACACAATTGTGCCTATCCTTTTGGAGCACCACCCTGGTCCCTGGTTCCGTACAAGTACACAAAGAAAAAAAAAGATACGAAGCACTCCATTCGATTCGGCCAAGCAACTTGAGAAATTCGATTTGGAAGAGGGCATCTGCTTCACCGGAGATTTTTCCGGGCCTCTCGCATAAACTCTCCATCAGTCACCTCAGCTGGCTGCCACCTTCTCTTGCACAAAACCCGAAAGCTCGGTTGCACGACGTGGTTTTCTGGACTCTGTGTAGAGCTACGAGTTGCTTGAGCTAGAAACACGCAAATCAGACATGTTCTGGCTCATCCAGCTGCCCCTTGTTGTAGGAAAACAAAATTATTTGCGCTCTTATTTTGCGTGTAGTATCAATTTAGGATTTATTTTTTTTTGCCAAGCAAGTTGGACTGACTTTACACAACATCTTGATTTATTTAGGTTTTCCGTTGATGTGCCCGCGGTGTTAGTATCTGAGTAATGTAGCTGGAGAATGACGGGCACGTCTTCTTAATAACATACACAATTACACATACTGCTATTCCTATAACTGGCATAATTAGAATTAAGTAGAAGCCTTAGCTAAGCTAGCGCCCTTAAGTGCTATACTATTATAAGCATATATTGACCCTTGCAAAACCAACTGTACTACATACTTTTTGCGTCAATGTCTCGGCCATGGAAAGCTCGAATTTTTGCTTGCGCTTTCGAGTAAAGGACAGGATAACATTAGCCATCCGACGTCAGAGCAAACTTTCTTTTTTCATGTGTCTTTCAACGGACAAAATAGTCAATACTAACGCACACAATACAGTGCTTAGAGAGAGAAAGAGAAGCGCTATAGTGTTGTTCTTTATGTGGTTCATCTCCTCAGGAAAGAGCTGCAACAAACACGTATTATCTTTCTCGTCTCACTCCCTATCACGCCTTGCCCTCTTCTATCCCTCTGAGACTGAAAGGCTCTCGTCATGCCTTCCAAGTCCTAGTAGTCTAGTACCGCCCAATAGGCCAATAGTCCTCCGCTGCCGTCGCCGCTGGCGTCTCCAGTGCCTCGGCAGTCCACCCCAATACCAGCCTCTTCCACGGCTCAACTTATCTTCTAAAAGCTCCCCCAAAGCAGGTAATAAGAAAATCCCTTATTAGGCTCTTTTATGTCGATATTGAAGACCTTCGTATTGAATTGGATTGAATACCAAATTGGACTAGCTTTGAAAATGGATAGTAATACCAAAGCTATTGTTTGAATGTAGATGGAATTGATTGATGGAATTCAACTGGAGGCAAATACCGATTCACGTTTGGATGTGCGTGCTGTGAAATTGGAATCAGCCCGCAACAACCGCCCGCAGCTCCGAGCCAGAGGGATAAGAGTGGAGGGAGGGGCGAAGGAGAGCAGGGAGCAGTGCGGTGGTGCAAGGGCCGACGCGGTGGCGCAGGGAACCGGCGCTACGAAGAAGGTGTGCAGCGGAGCGGATCCTGAGAGAAGAGAGGGAGGGAGCGGATCGGCACGCGAGGAGAGGGACTGCGTGCGGCGAGAGGGGCGTCCGAGAGGAGGATACCGATTCAACGCAATACCGAGGGGTCACGCTTGGCATTGCAGGCGAGGGTGCGCGGGTGCGGGGAATACCGAGTGGCATTGGGCTAAGTTTCCAATTCCAAATTCCAATCCATCCAAACAACTGTAATTGAAGCTAACAAATACCAATTCCGAATTTTAAAGCTGAATAATTACATTCAAACGGGGTGATCGGAATCAAAGCTATCATCGGATAAATTTAAGTCATGCCACAAAAGAAAAAATATATAATAACAACAACGATATAGCTTATAATGGATTTTATCTTATGATTAAGTAACACCACAAGACTATTGCATCCAAGCCTCTTAAGCGCATTAGCATAATACGTAACTCCCAACACCCCCACACCTCTAAGTGAAGGCTCTAACTTGCTTCCTTGTGATGTGAGATATCTAGTATTGGCCCGTCATGGTGGTACTTCCAACCACACTATCCGGAAAGAGGAACTTATCCAGTAGCTTCAAGTCTCGGCTTTTAATAGATTCACTTTCATAATGCCTTAATTTTCTAAAACCTTTTCAATTTTGAATGTATCCTTGGAAATGTTTGTTCAATAAATCTAATCATCTTGCTTCTGTAAGATTAAGACTTTGCATAAAAGCTCCTTCCGTCTTAAATTACAGAGCTTGTTTCATTCTGGCGGGATGATATTTTGAGGAATAATAACTCTACTAATATATAATCTTTACGGCATGAAATTAATTTTATTATAAGATACGTAGGTTTTCTTTAACTAGGCTAAGTAGGTATTTTATATCTAGACTAGCATAGTACCTGTACGTTGCTACGGGTATTATAAATTTTACCCGAACTTATATAAGATCACCAATTTTGTGCTTTTTCACTCCGTGTACAAGCCGTACCGTAACCATGCGAGGTATTGATTGTCCGGGATTCGATTGGGGTTACAATTGATTTGCCCAGGTTCTAATTAGAATTCCAATTAATCTATCTGGTTTCGATCAGGATTACAATTGACGGACCAAGCAACATTGCTTGCTTTAGAAATAGTAGAGATATGTTCTAGTGGAACAAGAACACATCAAATATTCCAAAAGGCGCCAGGCGGTATCTAGGCGGTGACTCACCGCCTAGAGCCTAGGCGAGCCTAGTCGAGCCTAGACGTTTCAAGGTGATTTTCTAGGTGGTGCTGTATATGTAGATATTTCTTGTCATACATAAAAGAAAAAGGAAAATTAGAGAATAGTGGACCTAAAGTTAGATAAAAGGCCCATCCAAACAGCTCAACCGAGTCTCAACAGTCAACCCCACTTTATCCCTAGCCTCAACCTTATCAGCTCCCCACCCTGCCTCCTCCTCCACCCGTCTCCTCTGCTGCCCAGGCCACCGCCACCCTCCCGCCCCTGCTTCCTCCTCCATTGCCCAGGATGACGTCGCCCGCCCGCCTACCCATGCCTCCTCCTCCTTCGCCACCTATTCTGCCTCAGCCTCCTCCACCGCCGCCCAAGCACGCCGCCGCCACCTCCTCCTCTCAGGCTCTCATCTCCTCCGCCGCTTCCGCTTGATATCCCTTCCTCCCTCGCCGACGCATGACGTCCCTGCCTCCTCCATGCGTCCCTGTCTAGCGGATCTGCACGGCGGCCACCACCAGAGATGGAATTTCTGCTATCCTTTCGCCTGTCAACGAGCTGGCGCCGTCTAGGGGACAGGCGGAACCCTCTCGCCTAAGCGCAACTCCTAGAACCATCTCTTTGAACAGTGAACACATCTCGTTGAAATCAGAGCAAATAGCAAACATCATTGTTTTGATTCCATTATACGCTATCACAACCACAAAATGACAAAAGTTACATGCACGCATATATAACAGACAAATGAAAGGCCGTGACCTCGATTATGCCTCCCCTACGCGTAAATGCATCACACGTGGATACATATTCCGCGTGTATGCATCACTCGTGAGACGTGGAGGATCGGTCCCAGCCCACCGATGCTGATCAGCCGCCCGCGCTCCGGCCGCCCCCACACTCGCACTGACCGAGGTCTCTGCTGTCGTCGAGCTCTGCGCTGCGCACGGCCGCCGCAGCGGTCACCGCCCTCGCCCGCAAGCCGCCGCTGGACGGAGTAGTTGGAGGTGGAAATTGGAAACGTGCCGAAACGGACGTGCGGCTCAGCGCAGAGCAAAAGTCTGCGAGAACATGAGGCGCACCCGTCATCCGCCCGCCGCATCGGTCAGCGGTCAGAGTTGCGGTCATGCGGTGACACCAGGCGTCAAGGCGCTCTCAGAGTAAAACACAATAGAGCTGAGCTCGGCTCGGCTGCAGCCGAATTGAAATGGTAACAGCTTTCCTTTTCCTCTCCATTTTTTCTTCTTCTCAGATTAACGCCAAATTTCTCCCAGCTGCAGCCAAATTGAAATAACACTTTCCTTTTTGCTTTGTCTTTTTTAGATCGATGTCAAGTTTCATTTTAATAATAATAATTAGATTAAAGATCAAACCACACTGACAGGTTTAGATTAGACCAAGATATTTTGGTCTCTCAACTTTATCCCGAGGGTCAAGTTCGTCCCTCAACTTTAAAATTGACCAATGTAGTCCCTCAACTTAAACCCGTCCTTTACTGATATTACACTCTAAAATAACATACGATAAATGCAATAAGTTCTTTTTACCCATAGTTTTTTACCTCCTCAATTTCCACTGTTTTTGTCACTATTTCGCTCAACTTTTCTACAACATTTTATATGGTGGAATGTAGTTATGCAATAAGTAGTTTTAATTTTACTCTCCATGCGTCCGCTATATAATACAATGCATGGGTAAATAAAATTCTAAGTTCCAAATTAAACACTTATAATGTTTAGCTCTTAAATGAATTTAAAAGGGAATGAGGTAAGGGTAAAGAAGATTTTTGCATAAATCTTATATTATTATGAAGTATATGAGTTAGACTAAAAATAAAGTTAAGGGATCATATTAGTCAATCTAAAAGTTAAAAAATTAAACTTAACCCTCTGCTCAAAGTTAACTAACTAAAACGTCTATTTTGCCTGCATTAGATTAGCCGGGAGCATCGAGGCATCCTCTGTCGTCTCTGCGGCGTGCGTCCTGCCCAATACGACAGGCAGGCCAATCAACCGGGCATCATGGAATAAAGGAGTCCCCGCCCCGAAACCGAAAGGAGCAACCGGGGACGCCCCCACTCCGCCGAATAAACGCAGCGGTCTCCGCGGTTCAGACGGGCGCCTTCACTGACACTCTGGCCCTCACAAGAGGGAGGACCCTCACATCAGCGAGTAGGAGGGTACGAGCGGGCGCCGCGCGTGGCGGTAGGGGAGCCCCGGAAGGCCGGAATCTATCGGCGATGGGATGGGTGCCGCGCCGCTCGCCCTGGCCCGTTATTTATAACGGCACGGCGCGGAAGCCCAAAACCCCCGCAAAAGCCACACATCCGGGAAGGGGAGCCCTAATCTCAAGGCCGCGGCTGCGAGCGCTCCCCCTCTCCTCCCCCCAGCCGCCGCCACACGCCCGCCGAGCTCGCCGGCGCTCCCTCCCTCCCTCCCTCTCTCTCTCTCTCCGCTCCTCCGTTCCTCCTCGGCGCGCGCTCCGGGTTCTCAGGATGGAGGCCGAGGCGGCGGCCAAGAGGGCGCGGGAGACCGCGGAGGACGCCGTGGCGGCCGGGGCGGCCGCCGGGGCCGGCGAGCAGGCGGGGATCTCCGCCGTAATCCCCGGGTGGTTCTCCGAGATCAGCCCCATGTGGCCCGGTGCGTCCCTGTTGCCCCGTGCTTGTTGCTCTGCCCTCTGCTGATTGTTCCGTTCTTCCGTGCCGTGCTGCTCTGCGGATTCGGTTTGGGTTTGCTCTTCGGCTAGCAGATGCCTCGTGCCGTCACTGCAAGTACTTTTGCAGTTTTTGGCAGGGATGGCGCACGGGGGGTGCTAAATTTGCTTACAAACCTGATTATCCTTTTTGCGGAGGAGACTAATTTTGTACTCTGAGCTAGCTTTATTTAGGCATAAGAGATAAATTTTTTTTGCTCTGCTACTACTGAGATGATATCGATGCGTTTTATTCTCTCGCCGCAACTCATGCCATGCGCGTGTTTTAGCTGCTTTTTCTCACGGATTCTCTTGTCTCCATGGTAGGTGAGGCGCACTCTTTGAAGGTGGAGAAGGTGCTGTTCCAAGGGAAGTCGGACTACCAAAATGTCATGGTTTTCCAGGTAATTGTTATTATTATTTTGCGTGCGCCCAAACCGTCTTCAATTCGTCGTCTGCCATTGCTCACAGTGGGAGATAATCTGTTTCTCTGTTTCGTATTTTCCTGTAGTCCTCTACGTACGGCAAGGTGCTCGTGCTGGATGGAGTGATTCAGGTTACTGAGAGGGATGAGTGCGCATACCAAGAGATGATTACCCACCTTCCCCTTTGCTCCATCAAAGATCCCAAGAAGGTAAATCCCATGGCCCCCTTTTGCTGTCATATCCTTGCAGTTGTTGGTTAATCTCAAGAAGGTAAACTTATTGGGGTTAATCTCTATTTCTTTCATGATGTGCAGGTGTTGGTTATTGGAGGAGGAGACGGTGGTGTTCTGCGTGAGGTTTCACGACATTCCTCTGTGGAACAAATTGACATTTGTGAAATTGACAAGATGGTGGTAGATGTAAGACACCCTTCTCTTCTCACTAACACATAATGGCCATTTCTCTTACTGTTCTCTGTGTAATAACTATTCAATTTCAACGGTTGTGGCATAAGGACTTCTAGATGATTGACACATCAAATAAGACCTGCTTTCTTTTGGATTTGTTTGTGTATTGTGTATAATGTTCTTCTCCAGTTTGCAGTAGCCTTAATTAGTCAAAGGAGTTATTCATAAATAGGCTTAAGGCTCAACTAGTATTCATGTTTTCCTTTCAAGTTTAGGTCTATAATTGATTTGACATACATCACTTGATTTCTTGACAGTGACATGCGCTACTTCTGGCATTCTATTTGCAATATTTAAAATTCATTCATTTTCATACTTTCCTACTGTACTTTGTGCTGTGCTTTGCTAGCATCTGAATTATAGTAATAGTTAAGTGAATTAATACTATTTCTAATTGAACCTAATCTTGCTAAGGTTTTATGTCTTGTTTCGTGTAAGTTTCCTGCTGCAATTCTAGATGTACTGGGTGATTTTGTTGGCTGACTTCATGATTCTTTCACTTCACATCTTTTTGCCACGTCGGTTATGACAGTGTACCGACAGAGTCCATATTGCTAAAATGATACCGTTTGGCCGTTGTTTTGTGTCACATAACCTCAATTTAATTTTCATTCATTTCCATAAAATTAATGGAAAGCATGTGGCATGCTGAGAGTTCTCAATATGAAGTTTCTTTATTAATAAAATTTTGTAATCTTGCCATCATTTTCAAATTACTGTCCTGTGTATTGTTGCTCTAATAGCATTTTGTTGGTTAATCATCAAGAGTTTGCTGTGCATGCATTTGAGATGTACTCTCTAGATTTAGCAAAACTCTTTCTTAAAACCTTCTCTCTGTACTTATTATTTTGTCTGCTCAATCATGCAGGTCTCCAAGGAATTTTTCCCTCATCTGGCTGTTGGATTTGAGGACCCTCGGGTATCATTACACATCGGAGATGGTTAGTAGCATGCTATATGAGGGTGGTTTACTTTGTATCATACTTTGTTTATGTGGCAATGACTGCTCTAGAAAATGGGATGTGCAACTTTTGATTTCAACGCTTCTACTCCTGCGAATATCTTCAGTTTATTTTTTGTCTCATCTTATCTCAATTAGTGATGGACTTCTGAATGATATGTTATTCTAATATTTGTTAAATAGCATCGATGTGGAATTTCTCAGCTGTTTATTCTTTCTAATGAGAACACACTGCATTTTGATTCCATCATTAATTTATTTCTTGATGTCCCAGCGTAATTATTTTAAGCCATGTCTTTTCCCCAGTATTTTTTGAAAAGTCTATACTCATTTCACTTATTTGAATTTGAATTTTATTTGAGGAATGTTTTAGTTGTCAATCATTAATATTTTTGTGCATTTAAACTCTGTTGATTTGTTGATGCAGGGGTGGCCTTTTTGAAAAACGTTCCAGAGGGTACTTACGATGCAGTGATTGTGGATTCCTCTGATCCGATTGGTAACTACTGTGAATCACGTGCTTTTTGTGCATCCTGTGCTGTTCATGTTTCATCAGCATTTCTCTGCATATCTAGGTCCTGCTCAAGAGCTTTTTGAGAAGCCTTTCTTCCAGTCGGTGGCCAGGGCTTTACGTCCAGGTGGAGTTGTATGCACCCAGGCAGAGAGCATTTGGCTACATATGCACATCATTGAAGACATTGTTGCCAATTGTCGCCAAGTTTTCAAAGGCTCGGTTAACTATGCTTGGACAACAGTACCTACATACCCTAGGTATGCTCAGCCAATGCTGTCTAGTATGTGACTGAACCAGTTTCCCTCTTTAGCTACCGTTCCTGACATGCTTCCACTGCAGCGGTGTGATTGGCTTCATGCTTTGCTCCACCGAGGGGCCTGCTGTTGATTTCCAGCACCCTGTTTTTAACATCGAGGAGGATGAGCATTCTACAAAATCGAAAGGACCGCTGAAGTTCTACAACTCCGAGGTTTGTATTTTTACCTGACTTCCCAGTCCCTACAACCTTTGCATGAGAATTCACGTGGCTGTTTCCTGATCCTATTTCTGCTTTTCAGATCCACACAGCATCATTTTGTTTGCCCTCTTTTGCGAAGAGGGTCATTGGATCAAAGGCCAACTAGATGCCAAGGGATTACATCAAGTCTGGTCAGTTGGATCAAGTACCTTAGGAACAACACAAAATTTGTTGTAGCATGAAAAAGGGATGCATCCCCTTTCCCTTTTTTCCCTTTGAAATAAGCATCGGAGATGAGATGCTAGCAGTTATCGGAGTCGTCGAACCATATGATTCTGTTAGTCATATGTCTAGGCTGCCTCGTGCAGCCATGAAAACATTTTGCGATAGCTGTTTTCAGCAGTCCTCAGATCATTTTATCAATATGAGTTTTGGCATCATGTATTGTGTTTCCGGTTCCATACCTGGATGAAAGATCTAAACCAAAACTCATATTTGCAAGTTAAGTCGCGACATCAAGAAGACTTGAGCTAAGGTGAAACAAAATAGCCAGTTCAGCTCCCTGATTCGCTCCAGAATCCAGCAGCTTGGGGCGTTTGGCGATGGCCTCCCATCTGCTGACCCATATATGCTTACGAATTGCTTCTCTACAGGTGAATTAGTGAAACTTGTTCTTACAGCGATATCCCAAATCGTGCAAGGGGGTCATCTTGACAGAGCTGAAACCGCGTGCAAGGGTCATCTTGACAAAGCTGAAACCGCGGAGCCCAAGTTCATGGCCGTCAGATAGTCTGCTCTGCTTGAGTGTACTTCACCACCAGTAGTTCAATTCTGATGGGCCACACTCAATCAGTAGGAGATGCATTACTTTCAGGAGGTTGCGGGAACGAAGCTATTCAAAAGTTCCATCATCATCATCCGATGATATTCACAGGAATCTGTCCAAAGAATAATGGCACCGCTAGCGCCTGGACGTCCGATCAGTTTTTTCTGATCAGACGGTCCGTCACAATATTAATAAACAACAGTTGCAATATCAGAAATTAACGTTTGCAATATTTAATATGTATAGAAATGATTTTGATATCCGATTCGAGGATGGAAAACATCATGTTTCATGAACATCCGCTGCGTAACGTAAAGAAAGAATAATTGCAACATTGGTACTTGTCTCTTCCAATATGGGTCGGAACATCTGATTTTTTCTACGCGTCCGACGCCCTAATCTTAGCATTACCAAAAGAATAATCACTGCAAGTAAAGAATGGATGGATTTCATAAATTCGGTCGCAGATCTCGGTCCGGACTCAGCTCTGATCCGGAAGCGTCGGCGTCGCGGTCCGGAAGACATAGCCTCCGGCAGTTTCGGAAGATGCTGTCGTAGACGAGGTCGAACTGCACGCCGCCCCGGCGGCGGTTGATGACGAACGCCATGTGGTCCGCCTCCACGATCCGGTAGTACCAGACGCCGGGCCGCAGCGAGCGGCCGCCGGTGCCGTCCTCCTCCACCGGCACGCTCGGGTGCTCGTCGGGGACCCGCGGGTGCGTCATGGAGAAGGTGTTGAGCGCGCCGTCGTTGTCCTCCCAGTCCTCGTCCCGGTACCCCTCGTACGGCGGCGGCGCGCCGGCGGGGTAGCGCCAGCGGCACATCTGCAGGGCTCGGAGGAAGAGCAGCGGGTGGATCCCCAGCAGCCCCGAGGGGACGGTGGCGCCCCGCCGCGTCCGGGCGGTGCGCCGGCTGGCGTAGCTGGAGTAGAAGGTGCCCGGGAACGTGCGCGCCCGGGCGTTGATCCTCGCCGCGCCCTGGATCGTCAGGTCCGGCAGGATCCAGTCCCCCGTCGCGAACGGGCCCCGCGTCCCGGCGACCAGGATGTCGGCGAGGCCTCTGACGCCGACGAGGCGGCGCGACATGCCGAAGTGGTCGAAGCCGAAGTCGTAGTAGCGCTTGAGCCAGGGGAGGTCGAGCCAGTGGTAGAGGACGCTGCCGACGCGGCAGACCTGGAGGAGGCACATGGGCCGCAGCGACCGCCCGTCCTCGGGGCGCACGCCGTCGATGTACGCGCGCGTGCTGCCGTTGAGCGCGCCGGAGAGGGAGGTGACGCTGAGCACCCAGCGCTCGGAGGTGGCGTGGCCCGCGAACTCGCCGTCGTGGAGCATCTGCTGGAGGAGGCGGATCACCTGCGCTCCAGCGGAGTGGCCGACGAAGTGCACCGGGTGGTCCTCGTCCCAGAGCGGGTAGTGGCCGCGCTCGTAGGTCCGGCCGAACCGGGCGTGGCCGCACGCCGCGCTGTGCGCCTCGCCGTAGTCCACGCGCCCGCCCCTGAGGTAGTAGAAGAGCTCCCGGGCCCTGTCGTGGACGCTGGTCAGCGAGCCCAGGTCCGGCACCAGCACGCGGTCGTCCTTCTCCTCCGCGCCGGCGAAGTACGAGAGCCCGCCCAGCCTCTGCAACGGCGACAAACCCACGACCTCTGATGAGACTTGAGGGCGTTGAGCGAGAGGAAAGCAGAGCATTCATTCAGCGAGAGGAGAACAGAGCGAGCATCCACGCACGCCTTTGCCGAAGCCGAAGATGCCGTGCACCAGCACGATCGGCGGCACGGCGCCGTCGAGCACGGCCGCGGCCTCGACGGCGACGCCCTTGGCCACGCCGCCGCCACAGTCGCCGGCCATGAGGCCCTTCACGAGGGAGGCCGCGACGTCGGCGGCGACGGCGGTGCCGAAGACGTAGAAGGCGTAGCCCAGGTGGACGGCCGCGCTGACGAGCAGCTCGGCGGCGCCCAGCGCGCCCATCAGCGCCGCCCGCACCCAGCTCCTCATAGTCATACGAGACCCACCTCGCTGCCGCCGCCGCCGCCGCTGCCGCTGCTCTCTCTCGCGTGGTTTGCTCTGCTCGGCGATGGTGGCCGGTGCTGTGCAAGCTTTTTGGAGGGAAACCCATCCGGAGAAGTCTGGTGGTTTGTAGAGACAAGTTTGCAATGCTGAGTTGGCCACGGCTCCACGCCGTTCTCGTGCTGTCCGGTGCCACAAGGATTTGGTTCGTTGGTGGAGGGTCCCTCTCCTCTCCCCTCGGCTTTATCCGGGATCCGAACCAGAGGCTGACATGTGGGCCCACGCAGCTTACCATGACGCGAAAACCCGTAGCCTTCAACTTTTCAATTTTATAAGCGTCAGTTGTAACAGTGAAATTTAAAGGGTGATGCAAGGGTAGTACCTACAGTTCTGGGCACACCAAAAGCGATGTGTGACTGCAGTCAGCAAGGACTGTGACCGTGTTTGGCCGCACGCTTTAGTAGCGTGCTCGGTGGATGGTGCTTGGTTTGCTGATAAGATGGGGATAATGCATATATACAAGATGGTAAAACACCAAGGACTAAGTTTTCGATACATATTTTGAAGTACAACGAGAACGAATATAAACACATCATTCCTGAAGTTATACATGAATCTGTTGAGTGCGTCGGGGTTTAGATGGTTCCGAAAGATTAGCTACGATGTTTATTTTACGCACGTGGCCATGTAGTCCACAATATTTCGAAAATTCATATTGTGAACTTATTTAACATTTCAAAATAGCAAATATACTTTACAATTTATCAAACTTCACAAACATGTTACCTACAATGTGTACATTCCATTTCACAAAGATGGTCACCAGGCTGTATAATTGGTGTTATTCGATTTCAAAAATGATGTTACCCACAATGTGTACATTCCATTTCGCAAACATGGTCATAGGCTATATAATTCGTGTTATTCAGTTTAAAAAATAGCAACAGAACTAAAAATTTATGAAACTTCACAAACATGCTATTTGTTGGCGCTAAAATCGGCCAGACAGGAATCGGCCGATGGTTTTCAGCGTCGGACACACGACCCGGGAGAATCTGCTTAGCTCCTGTTCGGGTTATCGCCCTGGTACGGTTCGCGCGGCGTGCCAGTCAATCTGATCTGTTGATTGACAAGGAAATAAGAGTATTAAATTCCAGGCGCTCCGATCGGCTGGAGTTCCGATCTGTCCTGAAGAGCGCGTCGGCGAATCGGCCGATTTGCTGTAAAGATGATCGGCTATGGATCAGCCGATAATCGCGTAATAATTGTAAAGAAGACTGCTGGAGCGATCTAAACAATTATTACGGATGCAATACTTGAAATAGATTTAATCGGCTGTAAGATGATAAATCGAAGAAGAACGATGACGAAGACGATTACTCTCATCTCAAGCTGGATAACTGGTGATAATACTAGAACAACAGGCAAAACTTGCAATTCTAGTAAATATTGATAACTGGTGAATAAATCCAAATGAAACCATAGCGATGCGCCCGTAGTTAAAGCTCGGATATTACTCGATATGCGGAACCTACCAATTGGCCGGAGATCAAGTTGATGCAGCCCTGCCAATCCGTACGAACTCGTGAAAGAAGAAAAGTATTGCTGAAGTCGCCGATTTGAAAATAAATTGCTGGAAAAAGTAGAAGTATTGTTGTTGATTGATGTGTTGATGATTTTGCAAGGCCCTAACGACTCCTATTTATACCCTAAGACTAGGACTCCTGGTCAATTACGACTTGTTACAACCTTATTTAAAAACAGGAAAACTACTATATCTATAATATCTTTTAAAGGAAACGGACTCCCGCAGAATCTTCCGCCGCCGTCTCCTAATCTAACCAGGACTTTTTCAATCGCTTCCTGACCGACTTAGCGTCGCTCTGTTGACCAACTTTTGACCGGGACCCTCCGAAGTAGTCCCATCCTGTTGGCGCAAGCTGCATCACCAATCGGCCGATTTCCAACTGTTACCTCAATCGGCCGATTCCTTACTATAGCCTTCAGATCTGCCGCATCGGCCAATCTTCTCCTCCTGACGCCGATTCAACACGTGTCAAAATCTGGCGTCAACACATGCCCCCCTGTTTCGGAGTAAAATATAACTTTTTCTTCGAAACTCTTTCTTTAATCCTTTTCTCCGAAACGGGCGCAGTAAAAATCTCCTTCCGTTCCGCGGTCTTCCGCACAATGATTGCAATTTTCTCGGACCGAGCGCGTGAAACGACCGCTCCTCTGGAATTCGTGTAGACGGCGCGGCAAGAATACCGTCTTTACCCTTGCCCTCCCGGTTTTTCCTTAAGTATTGGCTTTCTCCGCCTACTCTTCCCCACAAACCTAGCATCTCCTTCCAGCGAACCACTGTTCGTCTTCCTCCGAGCCCTCTCGATCTCCAAACGCACCCCTCCGGCAATCTCATTCGCGACCTGCTCCAACCTTCCAATGGCGTCACCATCGGCGACCGCTCCATCCAGGGAAGCTCTATCGGCGATCCCTTCAGCGGCGGCGGCCTAATCGGCGGCTCCACTGGCAGCCCCATCGGCGACGATGATCTTCATCCCAGAGGTAAATACTTGAAATTTTTCCCTTTTGCTTTTCTACTGCTCCAGTACTTTCCAGATTCCTTTTCAATTTCTTCCCCTTTTCTCCCTTTTTTAGGCACTTAGGCACCAGATCACCATCCCTCTTTCAGAATCCCCTGATCTTATCTGCTTAGGCCCGATGGAGAACCCCGATCCAACAGACCTGATCACTCTAGAGACTCACAGAATCCCATTCAAGCAGTCACCCATGGACCTAGATCAGTGGGTAGGCACCTTTAGATCCTGGCCAAATGAGACCCCCGGCTGGAGAGAATGGTACCAGAGAGTAGCCAGGTCTATGAGGGTTCAGTGGGATGAACAAAAAATCGGCCAATGCATAGACCTCTCTCTGTCCCAGATGGAGAAAAATGAACCTCTGGTCATAGCAGCTTCTTACTTTTGGTCCGACGCACTCAATGCGTTTCTTTTTGGACATGGACCTATGACCCCAACTTTGGCCGATGTCCTACTGTTGACTGGCCTTGACATCTCCTCCGCCGATATCCCTTTTAACTATCTGATTAAACCATCACATCGGCTAGAGACCAAAGGAATCGGTGGGTGGAAGGGGTACATTAGCAAAAATATGAAGACGAGGACAGTTTCAGAGAGGGAACATACTGCTTTTCTGATGATGTGGCTGGAAAAGCACTTTTTCTGTGGCAGAGCAGTTGGACCCTCTTCTAACACTCAGGCTTTAGCGGAAGCTCTGTCACAAGGATCGGCCATCCCCCTTGGAAAACATCTGCTGGGATCGGCCTATCACCTGATGCACCAAATCGGCATTAAGCTGTCAAAGGGGGAGCCGATTGGAAACCCTGGTGGTCCCTGGTGGTTCATCACCCTCTAGCTCAATTTGTATATGAGCAAGGTCTCTCAGCAACGGATAGAGACCAAAATTTTCCCTAACATTGAGTCAGAGGAGAATCCAACCGTCCGACGATGCTGCAGATCCTTTGGAGAGGCGGCATCGGCCTTCCCTGGCTGTCAGTTTGCTGCTACCCACACAGCTGAGTACTTCAGATGCCTTTACAATGGCCTTAGTGAAGAGACTGTCAGCTGGCATCTGTATCAAGCAGTGGAGCCGATTTTCGAACTACCCATCAGCTACGACTTCTCTGCTCATACTTTTGACAGGGAGCTTATGGACATCTTGATCAAGCCAGGGATTCTGCCAGCCAATTTCTTCTCAGGAAAGGACTCTCCCACATATGAGTTCTACAATCCATCGGCTGCAGCAAGGCAACTGGGTTTTGGCCAACTGCCGATTCGGGTCTACTTCGCCGGTCAAGCGAAATTCAGAGATGGACTGACTTCAAGTCTTGACTACAATCGGCTCTGCGATCTAGTGCCAGATTCCAGCACTATTGACCTGAATAATTGGTCAGTGGCCTCTTTTGCCACTCAGCAATTTAAACTATGGTGGGCAGAATGGAAGCAATACATTTTCTGCAAATCTCCATCAACTTATTGCAACATTCTGGATCCAGAAAACATCGACCCAAATGCAGCGGTATGTCCTTTGTCCCAGCCGATTCCAATGCTATCTCTTTCCACACTTTCATTTTATCATTAACTTGCATTTATTTTCTTAGTCTGAAAGCCAGGTCCCTCCGATGCGGAGCCGAAGCGGCAGGCCGATAGATAATCATCATCCATATACACCATATCCACTCATCGGCTTCCATGCTCCAACCATCAAGGACATCTCCACTGGCCGATTGAAACGAGCACCATAAAGGCCGACCTCGAAGATAACAAGCCGTCGAGTGCGAGCCCGCATCGGATCGGCCGACCAGACGGTGGTAGCATCGGCCGAGACTCGCATCGGATTGGCCGACCAGACGACGGTAGCATCGGCCGAGACTCCGATTCCTTTATCCTCGCCAGCTACCGAGACAGCCGATCCTCAAGTCACCGCCGAAGTCGGGGCAGCTGCGGCATCACTACTAGTAGAAGCTGTTCAGGTGATCTTGCTTACTTCACATATCCTTTAAGTGCTTCCACTAACATTAACTCTCTCTCTCTCTGCCAGGCTGCACAAGCTATTCCACCGCAGTCTCCGCAGCAATCGGCAACGTCCCATGTGGAAGCCGAAACTCCAGCAGCTCCTCCCGTCGAGGTAAATGATCTCTTACCTTAATCTCTTGATATTCAGATGACTTAACCGAGCCTGATGCAGGCCGATTTGGGTATGCTGGCTATAACCCCACAACAAACATCGGCCGGAAGATCAACAGAGGCATGGCAAATTTCTCACACCATCTTACTTCAACTTCCCATAGCATACTTACAGGATCTGTTTTCCATGCCTTTTCAAGAAGCTGGTCCGAGCGGAGCACTGATAATTGTTGAATCTTCTTTCTCCGACGAGCCAATTGCACCAGCCCCTGAGACGAGGGAGACACTTCCACCGGCACAAGCAAGAGAAATTCGTTTTAAGGAGGTAACAAACTTACCATTGGAATCGGCCGATTCCCCTTTACTGCTTGCTAACCCTTCTCTTTATTTCCCCGCAGGAGCAAGACACCCCTAACAACAGCATCTTCTCCTTTGTCGTCTCCTTGCTTGATGACGAGGAAATCGCTTCACAGCCGATTTCGTCGAGCTCTGTTTCCGATGATGTCCGCCCCAAACTTGAAAGCATGCGTATTCTCCTTCAAGACGACATCGGCCGATTGGTAGAAGACGCTTCGCCGATTCGACGACTTTTCAATGATATCAAGGGTCGAATCCCAGAAGAAACAACAGAAAACTTGGCGCATGCTGCTTATATAGAACATATGCAGATTCCGGTTTCCAGGGCGCTGCGCCATATGGCCGATCGTGCCCAGTTGGCAAAAACCCGGGAAGAGGCCGATTCATACAAACACCGGGTTCAAGAGGTACATCACAAGATCAACTTCCTCGAAAGCTGTCGCCCGGACGTCGTCGGCAAGATAGATCGGCTCAAATGGAGAAGAGCAGAGCTGGCCAAGGAGATGGAACAAATAACCAAAGAGATAGCCGCTGAAGAAAAGAAGCTTCAAGAGCTCCCATCCATCATCAGTGAGCTGAAGCAAGAAAGGCAGCACTTGGCCCGCGAAACGATAAGGCTTCGTCGCCATATGTCAGAAGTTCCAGGATCGGCCGATGATGACCAGAGAGTACTAGATTCGGCCGATCAAATTAGGCAACAAGCTATTGCGGCCATAGATACTTTTCTTGGGCTGTAAAGAATACTGTAAACATTTATTGCCTCTTTAATGCCACTACGCCGATTTGCTCCTTTAATGTTACTGCGCCAACCTAATCTTGAACTGTTTCTTTTGCCAGCTTTGCATTTATGTATGCTTTTACTCTGATAGGATGTGTCTCACCATCCATCTACCTCTCTTTCCTTTATAAGCAGACCCTTCACCGTCTCCAGAAGCATACGCATTACTTATCTCCTCTCCCTCTCCAACACCAGATCTTTGTCCTCCCAAACCAAACAGCCATATGTCTTCTTCGTCTTCTTCATCTTCTTCCTCTGTCAACCAGGTATGAAATGTCTTCTGCCTTTCCCCTAAACATCTCAATCGCTCTGATATTGGACAGTCTTTTCGTCTTTGTTTAGCCAAAACGTCTCAGCCCTAGTTTGGAACGAGCGATCGAAATCATGCATTCAGACGAACCATTGTCACAGGCAGACAAAGATCTGATAAGAGCTCATGCTGAGGAACTCAGAGATCATGTTCCCGCTGTTGTCCAGGAGTATTGGGACCTTATAGATGCTCACTGCTTGGTCCGTAAGCGATCACCTTCTGAAAAGAGTCCTCCACCCCCTCATCAAGTCAAGACTGAAGCTACCATGGAAAGTTTGGAGGGGAAGAAGACCCGCCTCCTGATAGAACTTTGCAATCAAGCTGAGACTGGAGCCACCATAGAGAATCCAAAGGAGAATAGGATCCGTCTTATGATAGAACTGGGTCGTATCGAGAGATAAATCCAGAGCAGGCGTAATCAATAGATGCATCAGTATTTTTTTATCCTAAGGGCGACTTATACCATGTCGGCCATGTACCCTGTCGTTTTTATTCAATAATGAACTGATCAAAATAAATCATAATGTTTCTTTCTTCAAGCGATGTCATCTCTGCATCGGATATGCAGACGAAAGCCGATGGAAAATCGGCCATATTATCTCGATATATTTTACTGCGAGTTATGCATCTACCCAAATGCTTGGATAGTACCTCTTCAGATATCGTCCGTTTAAAGCTCTTGGGAATTCCTCCCCTTCAATTGTTTCCAGAATATATGCATTTCCAGGGGCGCATCGGCCGATTCTATACGGCCCTTCCCAAGTGGGTGACCATTTACCGAATTTGGGATCTTTAGATCCTATCAACAGCACCAACTTCCATACCAAATCTCCCTGAGAGAATTGCTTAACTTTGCCCTTTTTGTCATACCATCTGGGCACCCTTTTCTTGTTCTCTTCTATACTAATCAAGGCTCTCAACCGTAAACCTACCGAGTCATCAAGTTCGTCCTTCATGAGGAAAGAATAATCATCGACCGTCAACTGATCTTGAAGCGATATACATCTTGACCCCGTCCTTAACTCCCAAGGCAAGACTGCCTCATGACCATAAACCAGCTGATAAGGAGATATCTTAGTGGTTCCATGACAAGCCATCCTATAAGCCCATAAAGATTCAGCCAAAGACATATGCCACTTTTTAGGTTGTTCTTCTATCCTCCTCTTGATTAGCTTGATTATCCCTTTATTGGACGATTCTGCTTGACCATTGGCTTGAGCATAATATGGAGAAGAATTTAATAATTCAATTCCCATATCGGCAGCAAACTCTCCAAATTCTCCAGAAGTAAACATTGTTCCTTGGTCAGTTGTGATGGTTTGAGGAATACCAAATCGATAGATAATATGATTCTTGACGAATTCAATCATATCGGCCGATGTCACGTTCCTTAAAGGAACTGCCTCCACCCACTTAGTAAAATAATTTGTAGCTACCTATATGAATTTATGCCCTTTGCTCAATGGAGGATGAATCTGTCCGATGAGATCTATTCCCCAACCTCTGAACGGCCACGGCTTAATTATTGGATTCATAGCCGATGCTGGCGCGCGCTGAACATTGCCAAACCTCTGACAGTCTTGGCATCCTTTGTAATATTTGAAACAATCCTCAAGAATAGTCGGCCAATAATACCCATTGTTCTGGATCATCCATTTCATTTTGTGAGCCGATTGATGAACTCCACACACACCCTCATGGATTTCTCCCATCAGAACCTTTGCCTCTTCTGTTCCCAGGCACTTGAGAAGAACTCCATCAATCGTCCGGTAAAATAAATCATCCTCAAGCAACACATATTTTGTAGCTTGAAAACGTAATCGCCGATCCACTTTTTGGGATGGATCTTTCAAGTAATCGGCGATTTCCTTTCTCCAGTCATCGGCCGCGAGCTCTAGCATCATCGCTCCCTGAATCGGCCGATACCCAGAGGCATGTTGAGCCAGCTTCTTGGCCTCTTCATTATAATTTCTGGGGATATGCTCAATTATTGCAGACTTGAACTCTTTTAAAAGCTGAAGGCAATCTTCATAATAAATCCTCAAGATATCATCCTTGCACTCAGATCGCCCCGTTAATTGATCCACAACGAGTATGGAATCTCCAAAAATTTCGACTGCATCAGCTTTGACTTCCCTGAATAATTGGATGCCCTTCAGAACGGCTCGATATTCCGCCTAATTATTAGTTGCGGAAGCTTCTATCGGCAGAGAGAAATCATAACTTGCCCCCCGAGGCGACACAAGAACGATGCCGATTTCTGATCCGACCCCACACGAAGAACCATCAAAATACAGAGTCCATGGAACCGGTTCAACGATGGCAATCTCTGGTCCACAATTCTGAGCTACGAAATCGGCCATTACTTGACCTTTGACAGCTTTGGCCGATTCATACCTTAAATCAAATTCTGACAGAGCCAGGATTCATTTTCCAATCCGTCCTTTCAAAATCGGCAATGATAGCATATACTTCACCACATCATCCTTGCATATAACTATGCATTCTGCCGATAACAAATAATGCCTGAGCTTGGTACACGAGAAGTATAAACACAAGCACAGCTGCTCCACCGGGGAATATCTTGTTTCGGCGTCTAAGAGTCTTCTGCTGACGTAATATACCACTCGTTCTTTTCCTTCGAACTCGTGTACCAACGCCGATCCAATAGCCTGTTCATCAGCCGATAAATATAATTTGAACGGCTTACCAGACTGTGGCGGGACTAACACCGGAGGTGAAACTAGATATTGCTTAATATCTTCCAATGCTTTGCGTTGTTCTTCTCCCCATATAAATTTTTGGTCAGGCTTTAACTTCAACAGAGGAGTAAAAGCCCGAATACGCCCTGATAGGTTGGATATGAACCTTCTGATAAAATTGACCTTGCCGATGAGGGACTGTAGCTCAGTTTTATTTTGTGGGGCCACAACTTTGTTGATGGCGTCTATGGTCTTCCGGTTGACTTCTATCCCGCGCTCATGAACCATGAATCCTAAGAATTGCCCAGCCGATACACCAAATGCACACTTGTTTGGGTTCATCTTCAAACCATGCTTCCTTGTGCACTCCAGTACTTTTGCAAATCGGCCAAATGTTCTTGGTGACCTTTCGACTTGACCACGACATCATCTATATAAATTTCCACCGATGTACCAATAAGCTTGTGGAAGATATAGTTCATGGCCCGCTGATATGTAGCACCGGCGTTCTTTAACCCAAAAGTCATCACAACCCATTCGAATAAACCAAGATGACCCGGACACCTGAAAGTCGTTTTCGAGATATCTTCTTCGGCCATTAATATCTGATTGTACCCTGCATTACCATCCATAAAATTAATGACTTTGTGTCCTGCGGCAGCATCTATCAAGATATCGGCCGTTGGCATCGGATACCCGTCCATAGGTGTGGCCTGATTTAAGTTCCTGAAATCGATACACACACGCAACTTTCCATTCCTTTTATATACGGGCACAATATTAGATATCCATTCGGCGTAGCGGCACTGCCGAATAAATCCTGCTTCAATTAACTTTGTGATTTAGGCCTTTATATCAGGTAGAATCTTGGGGTTGCACCGTCGTGCAGGTTGCTGATATGACCGATATCCTGATTTTATAGGTAACCGGTGTTCAACAATGGACTGGTCTAGACCTGGCATCTTTTAATAAACTTATCAGTTTACACTTATACTCAGGATCCAAATTAGCACTAATATACGTCGGCCTTGATTTGCTGCTATCTCCCAAATCTACCAACTCCAATAAATCGGTCGACGTAAATCCATGCCCAAGCTTCCCGTCTTCTCGGCCGAGCTGATCCATCTATTCTGAATCTTCAGAGCCGACTGCTTGGATCGGCTGTAGACCGAAATCGGACACTTTCAGGAAGTCAGTGTCCCAAGTCCTGCTAGATATGCATTTGATGTGCTCGCAGCTCCACGATTGCGTGTCGGCCGCTGCGACACTGTAGGCGGAATTGGCGGTGACTATCTCTGTGCTGTCGCCAACCCATTGCACGAGGCATTGATGCATTGTAGACGGGACACAGCAGTTTGCATGTATCCAGTCGCGACCGAGCAGCATGTTGTAGGATCCCTTACCATTAATAACGAAAAAGGTGGTAGGAAGGGTCTTACTGCCGATGGTGAGGTCGACGCAGAGCGCTCCACGAGCGGGAGACACGTTGCCTTCGAAATCCTTCAGCATCATGTCCGTCTTGGTGAGATCTTCATCGCTCTTGCCTAGCTTGCGGAACATGGCTTACGGCATGATGTTAACTGCGGCACCTCCATCTACTAGTAATCTGGTGACGGGTCGTCCGTTAACATAGCCTTTGAGAAACAACGCTTTAAGATGTTGCCGTTTTTCTTCTTCTGGTTTCTCAAAAGTAGCCGTCATCGGCTCTAATACCAATTGAGCTATTTTCTCTTCCATCCTTGTCGCTTTGTCTCGATCGTCAGGCGCCATGAATTCCATCGGCAATATGAACACCATGTTGATGTCGGCTGTCGATTCTTGGTTGTCTGCTTCTTGACCGTTATTTTTCTTTGGGCGCCACACCCGAGACTTAACATTTCTTTTTTTTGGCACCTGCCTCTGTTCTTCCTCTTGATGCTCCCACTGGCGCAGGCGTTGGATCCTCCATTTCTGGGATCTGGATAGGCCATCGGGACACCACCTGGGGTTTACTGGTTTGGCCGATGATCTGGCGTGTTCCCAATCCGGTTCCCTTCCTACGGGGTCCTCGTCTGCCACCCTGTCATCGGCCATCTCTTCCAGCCGATCGTGCACGCTGATCCTGCCCCCCAGTCCATCCTGTTGGTTGATCCTGCCTTTTGACCGGTGGTACTGGTCAACTCTGCCCCCCAGCTGATCATGCATCAAAATGCGCTGTTCCTCTCGTCCGCGCCGATTTCTGCTGATCGGCTCTGATCCTCTGTCCTTGGAGTGTGACCTTGGGCGATCGTTGCAACTCAACCCGTTACACTCCGGACAGTTATCGGCAGACGGCAATCTAATGTCGTTCTCCCAGCAATGGATGAAGAACGGACATTGCCAGTGATCCTCGTGCCGGCGTATCACCTCGTCGTGGTATCTTGATTTTTCCTGCTGCTGCCAATATTTGCTGAGCAAGAACTGGGAGGTGACGGGTTTGCGTGGTCGTTCTAGCCCCCGCCTATTCCTTTTGATCTCTTCTGCCGTAATCTGCCTCCTGGGATCAACGGCGCCGCCCCTTCTTGCCGATTCTGACGTCAGCACCTTGGTTTGACGTGAATTTTCTCCCGTGTCAACCATGTTAGCCGGGAAGGGATGCTGATCTATCTTCATCGGCTTTGCCGATTTAGCCGGGATTTCAAATTTGAGCCTCCCCTGCTCGATGGCCGATTGTATCTCCTGTCGGAAGACTTTGCATTCATTCGTATCATGAGATGTGGCGTTGTGCCACTTGCAGTACTTCATCTTTTTGAGCTGATCGGCCGTAGGGATGGTATTATACTGAGAAAGTTTAATCTGCCCTTCCTAGAGTAATAAGTCAAAAATTTTATCGGCTTTTGATGTGTCAAAGCCGAATGTCTCTGGCTCTTTCTTTCCGAAAGGGCATGATATTGGTTTTTTGCCTTTCACCCACTCTGCCAGGCCGATTTCCTCTTCCCCATCAGATTCAGATCCTTCTTAGTATGCTGCCTTCTTCTGGAAATTCCTCCGCTGCTCAAACGGACGGATTTCCTGTCCTGCCAATCGGTGCACGATCTGGCTTAGGCTTTCAAACTCCTGTGAAGCATACCTCTCCTTGATTTGTGGCAGGAGGCCTTGGAAAGCGATATCGGCCAACTGTGCATCGGTCAGAGCCAGGCTGTAGCATTTATTCCTGACCTCTCTGAACCTCTGTATATATCCAGTCACTGGTTCATCGCTCCTCTGCCTAAGGCTGGTTAAATCTGAGAGCTTCATTTCATGTACTCCTGCGTAGAAGTACTTGTGGAACTGCTTCTCTAGATCGGCCCACGTAACAATAGAATTTGGTGGAAAAGTGGTGAACCATTGGAAGGCCGATCCAGACAGAGATGATGAAAACAGGCGCACCTTCAGAGCATCTTGCGTGGCGGTCTCTCCGCATTAGATGATGAATCTGTTGATATGCTCCACGGTGGATGTATCGTCCGACCCTGAAAACTTGGTGAAATCAGGGACTTTGTAGCGGTGTGGGAACGGCAGCAAGTCATAGGCCGATGGGTATGGCGTCTTGTAGGTGTAAGTCTGCATTTTTGGCTTCAACCCAAACTGGTCTTGAATCACTTCTGCTATCCTTGCCGTCCAGTCCACCTGCTGCTGATGAACGACCGTTCGCGATGCCGGCATATGTTGAAGGGCTGGTACGGCTGGGTGATGAATCGAAGCATGCGGCGAATTTTGCTGAGCAGCTGATAGTTGATGGCGAAGTGAATCCGCCGCTCCGTCGTACGTCATCATTAGCGCCGTGCTTTTGAGTGCTTCTACAGCACTTGCCCCCCTGCCGATTTCTGATGAGATCGGCTGATACTGAGGAACTGTCGGCCGGACGGCCGATTGGTGAGTCGCCTGGATTGGATAGCTTCCATGCCCGGTTGATGGATCGGGGAAAGCCGCTGTCGCCGATACCCCCCAGGGTATTGAGCTTGTGGGCAGCGATTGCACGGAAGCCATTTGAATGGGTTGAAACGGTGTCTGTGATGGGAAACATGGTGCACCGTTGTACCTTGGAGACGCTGGAGGCAACGGAGTGTTGTACCCCTCGCGTTGCGTCAATATCGGCTGAGGAGCCGATTGGGACGTGCATGGTAGGCTTCTGGCTGGTAGCGTGATCGGCGGGGCATACGCTGGCCCCTGATAGCCTTGAACTGCTCCGCTGGCCAGGGAGCTGATCACGGCGTTATACACCGTGTTGGTCATTACTGAGGACTGGTCGATGAACGCCTGGTAGACGGACCGTTGGATCATATCGGACATCTTGCCCGAGTCCTCAGCAATGGTGATGTGGCGAGGAACTGGAATAGGAGCCTTCTTGACAGCCTCCCCGCTTCTGGTCCGACTGAATGACTGAAGATATATCTTCTTGTTATCTTCTAGATATTTAGCTAATTCTCTCCTCTGGTCGTCCTTGAGATCCGCTTCTGTGACCTCGATGATGTTGCTGTCGGAAATTTCTGCGTTCTTCGACATATCAGATCTTCAAGTGGTCCCGCTGGGCGTGCCAAAAGTGTGTTGGCGCTAAAATCGGCCAGACAGGAATCGGCCGATGGTCTTCAGCGTCGGACACACGACCCGGGAGAATCTGCTTAGCTCCTGTTCGGGTTATCGCCCTGGTACGGTTCGCGCGGTGTGCCAGTCAATCTGACCCGTTGATTGACAAGGAAATAAGAGTATTAAATTCCAGGCGCTCCGATCGGCTGGAGTTCCGATCTGTCCTGAAGAGCGCGTCGGCGAATCGGCCGATTTGCTGTAAAGATGATCGGCTATGGATCAGCCGATAATCGCGTAATAATTGTAAAGAAGACTGCTGGAGCGATCTAAATAATTATTACGGATGCAATACTTGAAATAGATTTAATCAGCTGTAAGATGATAAATCGAAGAAGAACGACGACGAAGCCGATTACTCTGATCTCAAGCTGGATAACTGGTGATAATACTAGAACAACAGGCAAAACTTGCAATTCTAGTAAATATTGATAACTGGTGAATAAATCCAAATGAAACCACAGCGATGCGCCCGTAGTTAAAGCTCGGATATTACTCGATATGCGGAACCTACCAATTGGCCGGAGATCAAGTTGATGCAGCCCTGCCAATCCGTACGAACTCGTGAAAGAAGAAAAGTATTGGCGAAGTCGCCGACTTGAAAGTAAATTGCTGGAAAAGTAGAAGTATTGTTGTTGATTGATGTGTTGATGATTTTGCAAGGCCCTGACGACTCCTATTTATACCCTAAGACTAGGACTCCTGGTCGATTACGACTTGTTACAACCTTATTTAAAAATAGGAAAACTACTATATCTATAATATTTTTTAAAGGAAACGGACTCCCGCAGAATCTTCCGCCGCCGTCTCCTAATCTAACCAGGACTTTTTCAATCGCTTCCTGACCGACTTAGCGTCGCTCTGTTGACCAACTTTTGACCGGGACCCTCTGAAGTAGTCCCATCCTGTTGGCGCAAGCTGCATCACCAATCGGCCGATTTCCAACTGTTACCTCAATCGGCCAATCTTCTTCTCCTGACGCCGATTCAACACGTGTCAAAATCTGACGTCAACACTATTAAAATGTGCACATTTCATTTTGCATATATGGTCATCAATGGACATTACCTAGTTAGTGTTATTAAATTTCAAAAATTCTTAAGTGTTTTCTCAACATGCACCGTTTGAAAATTTTCAAACTGTTTGCCCAGATTTAACCTTCCAAAAGAAAATAAAAAAAGGTTTTGTTGAGATTCACCTAATTTGCAAACTTAATATTTTGAATGTGTATGTGCTAGCATACATGGTCTGTGCTATGTAATTACTGTATTTTAATTTTTTTAAAAATAGACGTGCTTTGTACAAAAGTATCATGGACACTTGACCACAGCCCATAACCGACATGCCCCTCAACGTGGGCCTTGTCAGCCCATAGATAGCTATCTTTGAACCGTTCCACACGAGCATAAGATATGTGACAATAGATCTAGCGTCTGAATAATTGCCAATCTACATGTCGGCTACCAAATAACCTTAGCTACTGGAATTGCATCATGGCTGACTCGTACAAATGAAACATGGCAAACCATGCCCCCTCTCCCCAAACCCATAGAAAAACAATCACCATTTTCATCTTGAAAGAACGCCCAGAATCACCACCAAATACGTATTCATCTTAGCAGTGTGCTGATATTAAACTAACATGAGTGCAACGACAAATCAACTGGTAGCTCGCGAGAGTCTTTACCAAGTATGATTTGAACAAACAACAACAACCAGGTTCACGTAAGCTTGGGTTACAAACTATGATTTACGACCATTTGGATACGAGAGGAGCTCAATCATTGTGAGCTAAACACAAATAAGCAGCCTTTCTCTGAATCACATGTTGAGTTAACTAAAAGGGTTTTTTTTTTAGATGCGGATACGTAATACGTTGATGTGATGCACGCAGGCCGTTGTGGTTGCGTCCTCTCGGCGGAGGATGAAGAGGAGGCGATAAGGAGAAGGAATCCGTGCGTAGTATTGATGGGTTTTTGTTCTGTCTGGTTCCTGTCTGAATTCGAGCGTCCGAATTTGGGAGCCCCCGTGCGTGGAGTGTGCATCAGGTATGCGCGGGAGGTGTAGGGTTGGAAAAATTGCTCGTGGTTCGTTAGCTCACTGGATTCGCAGCTGGCTCGGCTCGGTCCAATTCCTGACGAGCTGAGCAGGATTTTGTGCTCGTTAGTATAACGAGCCAGCTCGAGCTGGCTCGCAAGCTGCCCATACTATCAGGCCACCAGGCACCAGCCCAACATACAGTCCAATAAACCTGTTGCACTTCTGAACCCCAGAGCCTATCAAGGCCTCAGGTACTTGACCGACCCCCTCAGACCCCGAGCCGCCCCCTCCCGATTTCCGTCTTCGTGTCGCCCCTCCCCGTCCTCCCGATTCCCGTCGCAGCGTCACCCCTTCCCTAGACTCATATTGCTCGCCACCCTAAGTTCGTGTCGCCCGTCGCCCCTCCCTCTTTCGATTCCTGTCGCTTCTCCCCCTCCCTCAGCTTGCGCTGCCTTCTTCCCCCACTCCTCCGAGTTGCATGGCCTGCCAGGCGCGGAAGTGACGCCGCCCACAGCCTCCGCCTGATCCCCTCTGCGCTCCCTCTGCTCGCTCCTCTCCGGCCCATCCCTGCTCCTAGCAACGTAGGCGCTGGGTGCCCGACCATAGGAGCCGCCGAGCCGCCACTAGGACCTGTTGCCTGCCGCCCGCCATGGATGACGAGGAGCTCAAGCAGGCCCCACCCAGTATTGGATCAAGGAGAAGTAAGGAGAAGGAGCGCGCCGTCGTGATCCCGGCCCGACCCCTGTTGCACCAGTAGGCCGCCATGCCCTCGGCCCCATCCTCTGCTGCACGAGGGTGCTCGTGATGGAATAGGTAGCGGCTAGCGAGCTGCCCGAGCTGGACCGAGCCGAGCCGAGCAGTTTTTTCTGCTCGTTAAGATAACGAGTCCTATCTTAACGAGCCGGATCAAACCGAGCCAGCTCGTTATCCAACCAAGTTCCGGAGGTGCCTCCAAAACGCACGCCGTTCTCTAGCTCTCTTCCATTTTTTTTACAGCGCAGGTGGTCAGTGTACCGTAGCCGGCTAGCCGCGCACGCGACACGCGCGAGCACGCACACCCTCACCGTATGTATCCAGGGGACCAGCCGCCGGACAGGAAGGAACAGGGGACTTGAAAGCGGAAGCTTCTCAGCTTCCCTCCCGAGGAATTCGAAACCGCCGCGCCGCAGCTGCCGAGCAGCAGCCACCAGCCCACCAGGCCAGGCGCGCCGCGCGAGCTCAAACCGGCGTGCGCCCTGCACGCCACGCGAACGCGGGGCTGGTCCCCACGTGACAGGCCGGCACGCTGCGCCCCGGGAACCCACCTGGCAGTGGGTCCATCTCGCGTGACACAGGACAGGCACAGGCTAGGTAAAAAAAAAAAAGCTCACGGCGTTCGTGAGATCCTACCTTATGGTCAGCCTGTGTGCGTTTTTTCATTTGCACAAGATAACGGCACATCCGTTGCTCCTATCCTTCCCCTTCCTCCTCGTGTCGTCGCTTTCCTTCACTGTCTCCACAAACCTTGCGTCTATAGCAAATGAAACATAATTTTTTTGGAAGAGTGCCGGATACTTTAGGCATGTGAGCCAGGGAGCCTTTTTCTTTCTTTGGCAAGTAGTCTAGACCTGTGGCAAATAGTCCAAACCTTGTCTGCGATCCTCATTTCTATGTCGCAAGACTTGGCTGGTTCCAAGACATCCTCTACCGAAAATGGTGGTTTGTGACAGGCTTGTTGCATTTCTTTGAAATGGCAAGCGTAGGAACACTTGGGTTGGAGCAGCGGCTATCCCTAACTCAAACCTATGGCACGCCATGCCCTCTCGTAGACAGGTCCTTGTCTCGGAAAATATGGCCGCGACAGCAGGTTCGCACACCCAGCAGCAGCTCATGGCTTCGAATCTCCATTTCACGTGGCTAAATAAATCCAATGCCTCGCAAACCTCCAGTTTTGGGCAAGGTGAATCAGTGAATGATCTGCACGATTGTCAAACTATACACACGAACTATGGTGGATGGATGTGTTTTAGCTAAAAAAAAACATAGCTTAAACTTTAACGAAAGACTGCTCGCATATGTAACGACTAAAATTTGTCTCTTTTCTTTTACCAAATTGGACCAAGTCAACATAAGCTAGTGTGAGTCTGTGAGACCCGCAAAGGATAAACTGCAAACGCAAACAAACACATGGATAGAAAAAAAAGAGCTTAGTTAGTCACGGTGCAAAATACAAATCGAACATAGGCCTAGCATATGTGTACATAATTCCATTTGTCTTAGAGAGAGAGAGAGAGAGATTACCGAGTTTTGGTTGGCTTCATGTTGTGCTTCCATCTCTAGTCTTGTCTCTATTCTTCTATTGATTGGCAAAAACACCAAATTTTTGCATTCATATTACGGAATTTATGCTTATTTTGGGTTCAAAGAACTACACTTTAGTCACGATAACAATTTTCTGGAAATGAAACCATCTCTCTATGTTCGTTAAAAATATATTATCTCCGATAATATCTCTAATCTTTGGACACAATTTTTTTTGACACGGTCCCTACAGGCAGTTGTTACCCTTGCGATATATGGTAAAACTCAAGGTACCCAGATGCAAAACAAGCCGGCCGGACATTCGAATTTCACGGCCGTTGGGGCCCCCCTCCCGTCTGGTCCCTGGGCCCCACGAGCTTTCCCCCCAATTCAAATTCGCGGATCGCAACCGCAACGACACAGAACCAAAAGCCCCGTCTCTCCTGCCTGACCACATTTAAAAGGCCACCTCTTTCCCCAAATCGAGGCTGCCCTCACTCCTCACCCTGCATCACTCACCTCAGCTCAGCTCAGCCCAGCTCAGTCGAGCGCCCGTGGGGAGCCACGGCGGCCAGCGACGGGTGGGACGCCATGGTCGAGGTGGTGATGGCGCCCGGCTGCGGCGGCGGGGGCGGTGGGGGAGGCGAGGGGAAGGCGGAGGAGGGGCAGCAGCAGGGGCAGGGGCAGGGGCAGGTGCTGGCGCTGGTGCTCGCCGCGCTCCGCAAGTCGGTGGTGCTGCCGTGCCAGATGGCGGACGCCGACGACCCCGCGGGGGCGTCCTGGGGGATGGAGATCGGCTGGCCCACCGACGTCCGCCACGTCGCGCACGTCACCTTTGACCGCCTTCACGGCTTCCTCGGCCTCCCCGTCGAGTTCGAGCTCGAGATCCCCGGCCAGGTCCCCAGCGCCAGGTCGGTTGGGGGGGGAGGGGGGTGTGGTCTGGGAACACGGCCTCTGTTCACGCCTCGTGTGCCCAGCTGAGGCCCGAATGTTCAATCCCAAGCTGCCTCGATTACTAACGTTTACCTTTTTTGAATTCGTGCAGCGCGAGCGTGTTCGGGGTGTCGCCGGAGTCGATGCAGTGCGGCTACGACGACAAGGGGAACTCGGTGCCCAAGATCCTCCTGCTCATGCAGGAGCGGCTGTACGCGCAGGATGGACTCAAGGTACGAGCATTTCGGTCGTTCAAGCCTTATCAATAGGGGTTTGGAAGCTGCACAAGGTGTCCGAGCGCAGTTGAATTAAGTATTTTTCCTATTTATTTTTGGAATTTCAGGCAGAGGGCATCTTCCGGATCACCCCGGAGAACAACCAGGAGGAGCAAGTCAGGGAGCAGCTCAACAGTGGTATCGTGCCTGACGATATCGACGTGCATTGCCTGGCCAGTTTGATCAAGGTAAGCGGCAATGCCTTGCTGGTGTGTCTGGGCAATCAAACGGATGAAAACAGATGTGCTGGCATTAAATGTTTAATATATTTGTTTGTACCCAATTAATCAAACAAACGTGGTCATTAGTAGAAATTTACTCTAGGAATTAACAAGCACTTTCGCCTTAGTATTCTCATACTTCTCTTAAAAGAAATTTCAAGACACTGAAACAAAAGCCGTTTGATAATGTCCTGTCAAGTTGGAAGGTGAGCCTGATGTGTTAGTCTTGAGGCATGAGCAGCATTCTGCATCTTATAACGCTTGTGCCTTTTCTGTATATAAGCCATGCCTGATTGCCTGTTCACTTGTTCAGTCTTGTTGTTCTTTTATTGGAAGAGCCAAACCAAATTGGTTAGATGTTTCTTAATTCAAGCACCTAAAATCGGTACTAGTACTAAAATATGCTTGTTGAAATGCTATTCAATATACAAACGGATGCCATTTTAGAATCTGTGCTCAAAGTTTTCAAATACTGGGGTGATGTGTTGGCAGTTCTTGTTTTTTTTTTCTTTCCATGAAAAAACTTTTAGTCTGAAATTCAGAGTTAACCAACATGTTGTGATAGAAGATCTCTTGTAGACTACACCCTCATTTGGGAGTCAAAACTGCATACATTTTAGGCAGATGGAGCAGTACAGATTGAATGCTAGTTATCTAATTTTATCGACATAGGTGTGACCTGAGAGTCTGTAACTCTTAAGCTAACCTTTTCAGATCTTAAGATGAAGTTGGGCTCCCTAGATCTGATGTATGCTTGTTTTCAGAAGAAAAATAAGTCTGATGATGCTTCTTGTTAGTTTAGTTGAACCCTGTATATATCCTGATTTTTAGTCCGCAAGTCATGAAGTCATGTTATCTGCATACTTTTTCCCTTTTTCCCATTGCACATGGCTTTCTTAAAAAATAAAAATCAACAATGCAGTCCTCTGTATGGGAATAATTTTAATATACTTGATAGTGCTGTTAGCATATATTCCTTTAAACATTGGCACTAGAGCAATGCTGAAACCGTGAATGGAGCAATGGCACTGAATCTCCTGTGGTCTGATCTTTTACATTATGTACTGCACATGTGATACAGGCCTGGTTCGGAGAACTCCCTGAGGGTGTGCTTGACAGCCTCTCACCTGAGCAAGTCCTTCACTGCAACACAGAGGAGCAGTGCATTGAGCTCGTGGAGCTTCTTCCACCAACTCAAGCTGCACTTCTTCATTGGGTCGTAGAGCTCATGGCTGATGTTGTTGAGGAAGAGGAGTCAAATAAGATGAATGCGAGAAATGTTGCCATGGTTTTTGCACCCAATATGACACAGGTATTGCCCTCTAATAGATCAACCTTGTTTATTGACACAAGCGCTAACAAGAGAACTGAAATTTTCCTCCAATCAGATGTCCGATCCGCTGACTGCTCTGATGCATGCTGTTCAAGTCATGAACTTGCTCAAGACCTTGATTCTCAAAACACTTCGGGAACGTGACGATGATGATGCAGGAGCCTATTCATCATTTTCATCTTCATCATCTTTATCTGAAGAAATCGATGAGGAGGGTCATGACCAACACGATGATGAAAATGATAGTGGCAGTGAGAACTGTAACTGCGATGATCACAAAAGACCAAAAGATATTGACAAGGCTGCTGCATTAAGAGTAGAAAATGAACAGCTAATTGGTGCGTCCAGGAGGCACACATCAATTGACTGCCATTTGCCTTTCATTGGATTTGAAAACGACAATGAAGACACGTCGCTGGATGATATTGAAGAATGTTTCTTAAGAAGGCTAGAATGGAAAGCTGTGAGGGAATGTGTTGTTGAAGACAACATTAGCAGTTTTCCTGCAGCCAAGGAAGGGGCAGATCAGCTGAGCTCGTCTGAAAGTATTACAGAAGGTAGTAACACAACTATTGAAAACAGAGACGTGACAAGCAATGCCATTGATGTAACTATCAATGAGCTGAGGCAAATGGAAATCAAAATTGAAATGACGGATGCAGAGGTAAGAAATGCTACAAAAGGCGAGCTAATTCTTTGCTCATAAGCTATCGTCACAAGGGCGCTGGTTGTCTTTCATGTAAGTTTATGTGAAGTTGTAAGTCGGTTCTTGGCAGTCCCTCAGTCAACACGACACTGGAGAACTTTGTCCTTGTAATATTCTTCGCACGCTCTCGAGCATGAGCTGCGTAGTTGAGTAGTTGTGTGGTTTAATTAAAGCTGAAACAACCAGTTTCTAGCTAGTTGGACCTCGGTAAACTATTCCAGAGACCTTTGTTGAAAAGGTTTCAAACCTTGCAACTAGCTGTACCCTTGCAACTGGACGCATTTGAAACTAGGTGCACAATTCATGCATTGCTTCAGTTTAGACTTCAGAGATGATGTTTTGCGCTATTTTAATGCGTCCAGTTGCGCTTGCGGATTTATTCATAAACGTTGTGCAAAGTACGTCTCCTTTCATGCATGCGAACAAGTGCCAATCGGAGAGAAGCTGATTGGAGAGAAGCAGCAAAGGCACAGAAAGGAAGAGAAGCATTCCTCTTGCATAATGCGCAGGAGCTGCTGGAGCGAAGCTACGCAAAGTTGGGAGTGGATGATGATTATGCTAAGGCTTTGGAAGCGTAAACGAGAGTAAGGCTGGGTGGAGCCAGGCGGTGAAATAATATCTATCAAGGTGCAATGCCATGCCTTGGAGGCCCGCTCATAATGCGGCCTTTGATGCATGTGGATCATGCTAGCTTACTCTTATTCTCTTTTTCTTCATTTCTCTCCTTTCTCTCTCTCTTTTTGTTTCATCTCTCTTTTTTTTCCTTTTTCTCTCTCTCTTTTTTTTTCACTTTTTTTTAAAACAAGCCAGAGCTGGCACCGTTTTATAAACCAGGATACTTCTTGGTACGACTGGAACTTGCAACAAGATGCTCTGCGATTTCCTCCACACTTGGACTTTTGTATAAAAGTCAAGTGTGCAATCTCGGTTTCTCCTTTCGAGTGTGTTGCATCACTAGAGAGCATCAATGTGTACAATTGATGCAGCCCCATGTTCTCGGGCATCGTATGTCCCCGGCTCTTCTTAATGTTAACCTGAAATAGTAAGAATCAAGGATACCCGAAGGTGCATACTATCCTAAAAATATGTTCTTGCTTTAGGAGCAATCTTTTTTTAATTATTTATTATTTTTTAAAAAGAAAATCCGGGCTATCTCTCGGCAATGCTTTGTTTATGGTCACAAGCTCGCCTATGTGGGATTCATCCTGCAGCTATCAATGGTGATGTAGTTCCCAGTTTCACCACCATTTGTTGATTTATCGTCGTTCAAGCTGCAAGGTTAGTGCACAAATAGAACTAGGACCCCTGCATAGATATTATGATAAGCAGAACCAAATACAACCATCCTAAAGGGCATCTATGATGGGAAACCCTGAGATGATCGTATGACTCGCAGCGACTTGGCACAACGGACTATAGATTTTGGAGATATCTAGGATGAGCATGATCCTTGTGATGAATCGGGATGAAACTTCAAGCTCATGGAGTGGGTAGCTTGATCTCTGGATAGAGCAACTCAAGAACATTCATAGCCCCATTAGTGAAGAGGATGTGTAAGTCTGTGGGTTATAGGAATGATTCCGAGTTCGGGTCACGAGGGAAATGAGTTTCTTTCAACCCATCCCCTCCTTAGGTAGAAAGCCTCGCGTTTTATCAAAGATAAATGTGGTGGCAAAACAATCCATCCTAAGCTTCCAATAGAAGTCCAAATGATATGAAGTGTGATTATAACTTCTATTGGGCATCGATCAAAATCAAGGAATAAGATATGAGTTTTGAATTACTTGATTTGATTCGCATCTATCGATAATTGAGGACAAGAATGTGAGTTTGGTTCACTCGATTCGATCGCCTTGGCCCCTATGATCCTTTGAACAAAAAGATGGGTCCTACGGACCACGATACGATGGTCAATGCCGAGGCATATTCCTTGGTGTATACAAAACACCTTGGATGTTACCATGACACGGGAACACGATGGGCTACCTACGGTACCTCTTCTGAAAAATTGTGGTTGAAATAGACGAGTCATTAAGAATGATCCTCTTCTTCCAACCACTCCTTCCTCAACCTCCCTTGACATGGTCTCGAGGAAAATTCAAAAGAAAGCACTATAAGGGAATCTGGGTGTAGGATTCACGCAAGGTGCTCTTTCTCAAAGATTCTTGTTGATGAAAGCTCAAATTCTGCTGATGATAGTCCTCGGTCGCTAAATGCACTCTCCTCCTGACGGGGCATCGTTATGCAGACTGTGCTGTTGTGTTGTTTTATGTTGCACTTTAAATAACGATTTGCTCACTTTGTGTCAGGCCTACCTGGTGCATGTCTGCGTTGGAGAAGGCAGGAGAGCATATATCATCAACGAGTTACATTTACTTGGATTTTGGCTGATGCCGTGCTATTGGAACTGTTGTTGTGCCTAATATGTTATATTTGTGGAATATGTAAATATATTTATGATGTGTAACTAATATATCTCTTTAATTATTTACAATAGGCTTTAAAATAATCAGAACAATGTTGCTAGAAGATATTTGGGCCTAAAGTAATATTATTTTTTAAATGGATTTCCAAGAACAACTAGAACTTCCATGTGGACCTCCTATGTGGACCAACGAAAACGGCTCACATGGACCAACCAGATCACACCACGTGTCCAACCAGATAATGACACATGGATAGTCCAGAATGAGCCACGTGATTCAACCAAAAAGTGCCACATGGACTGACCAAAACAGTCCATGTGGACCAATTAGATTGTGCCACATGGCAAGCCCACAATACGACACATCTCGCTTGACACGTCACTTGCCAGCGTGGACGGCACCGTGTCAGCTACCAGCGTGGACCGAGACATGTGGATTCGGTAGTTTTGTAACATTTTGCGACGTGTCACAGAACCCGAATATGCTTCCGCGATGAAAGTTTTTCCGTCATAGATAAATTCCGTTCTGTGACGTTTTGGGGAATTTCGCCACGGTAGATCTAACTCGACACAGAGAAGAGGGCAAACACTATGCATTACATAGCACTGCCTATATTTCAGCTACCGCAAGAGGAGAACCACACAAGCAACAATGCTTGTATTTCAATTCTATGAATAGTCAAGACTGGTATTTAAGAAAATAGTCAAGTATGAAACCAGCACCCAGCATGTTCAGATTCAATAAACAATTTGCACTACCCTTATAAAATCTGTGACTAAAGGCAAACAAAGGTAGAAAAGCATTAGGTACACATTATCAGCAAGGAACAACCATGGAATCTACTTACTCTTCATTGATCTTTGCTCTTTGCAGCCACTGGACAAATGCCGAAGGCCTACTCAAGACAATGTATCCCTGGATAAATATCGTATCAGCACCAGCATCATCCAATGTGGTGTCAAATAACAACTCAAACAAACACCGAAAAATGAACAACCAAGACCTCACCTTATCCTTGCCTTCAGGAAGCGGTTCTGCCACCCTGGTAGGTATCTCGCCCATCAACCCATCAGGACCTGCCGTGGGAGTCGCCTGGGAACCCGCCGTGGGAGTGGGATAGAGCTGGGTGAGTCGCTGACCGGATATGAGATTGGGATCGCCCGCGGCGGGTGAAGCTGAGGGATCGGGCTAGAGAATATTGCAGGGAGGGAACAAGGGAAGGGCAAAGGGGAGGGCGGGGCGAGAGGTACTGATGGGTCCAGGGACCCGGGGTCCACAGCGGGTCCACTTTCCGCTGGCACTCTGGATAGCCTAAGACCACGCCTGGATCAAACGACCGCCCTCCTGGGCCGTGACATTCTCCAGGCCGCCCAGGCCCACGGTCCCGACCGACCGGCCGGTCGGCAGGAGCTTCGACCTGCGTCCTCAACCGAGGGACGACCATGGCTTGGGTCCGTACCATGGTCGTGAACTAAGGCACCGACCGGACTCCGCTGTACACATGTCGCCGCCCCCGACTGATGAGGTCGGGGGCCGGCCCGGCTTTGCACATTGACGGTCCTCGGGAGCAGGTGCTGAGGATAAGGGCGGACGCCAGAGTCAACTTGCCGTACGTGGCCAACCACCCCCTCCACGGGGGCTACAGTCACCCTTGCTGCCACAGCAGAGGGACGCTATTCCACCTACCCATCCTCACGAAGGGACGAGGCGCAACGGCATCATGAAACGACGGACACGCCTCCGTCACGATGGAGTGACAGGGCGTGGCGCCAGGGACGGGGCGTGACTGTCATACCGTACTTATCGGCGCACGGCCGCCCCCCAACCGACGGAACACGACGCACAGGGACGGAACGCGACGGCCACTCCACGAGATAAGACTTGGACTCCGACTGACAGAGCCGACGACCCCGATAGGTGGGGCTAGGAACTCTCTCTCTCTCTCTCTTTCTCCCTTTCTATGAGCCCCCTTGTAAGGAGGGCCCCCCTAGGACTATAAAAGGGAGGGTCGTCTGCTTAGGAAAGGGCATCGCTCCAGAAGTAGAACCAGACGAGTCCGATTCCAACAGATTCATTCTCCACTTGAAAGCTTGTGACGGGTCCAGGGACCCGGGGGTCCCATCGGGCCCACTTCTCATTGACCAGTCCAAGGCCGCGCCTGGGACGAGCGTCCATCTGCATGAGGCGTCATCTGGGCCACATCGACCCATAATCCCGACTGACATCTTGGTCGGGATGACCAAGGCCCATATCCCCAACTGTGGGAGCGGTCAGAGGCTGGGTCCGTACCAAGGCCCTGACCGGACACTCCGATTAGGCTTCGTCTGACATGTGCCCGCCTCCCCGACCGGCAGTCCGGTCGGGAGGCCAGGCCTGGCTTACCAGCGGGCTACAGGAGTAGGTGCGGAGGATAAGGATGAGCCTCGGGGTCAACTTGTTGTACACGGCCAACCACTCCCTCCACGGGGGTTACAGTCCCCTCTGCGGTGGTAGCAGGGCGCCACTATTTTACCTGCCCGTCCTCGCGAGGGGACGGGACACAACGTCATCATGATACGGCCGGCACACCCCCGTCACGACGGAGTGACCGGGCGAGGCACCAGGGGTGGGGCGTGATAGCCATACTGTACCCGTCGACGCCGCCACGACCTTCGGCTGATAGGGCGGAACGCATAGGGACAGGACAAGTCAATCACCCCACGACGCAGAACTTGGATGGTGGTCGCTGGAAGACTCCGACTGACGGGTTAGGCGGACCCCACTGACATGGCTGACGACCCCGACCGGCGGGGTCGGGATCTTTCTCTTTTCATCTCTACACCCTTAGTTCCACTGTAATGATGCCCTCCTTGGACTCTAAAAGGGGAGGGTCATCCGCCTAGGAAAGACATCTGTACCATAGACTTTCAGACCTTACATCTTCCGCTCGAAAGCTTGTAACTCCCCAACTCTCACGAGCACCTGGGCTCAAGCAATACATCCGATCGACCCTCGACTGGACGTAGGGTACGATTGCCCGAAGCAGTATAGACCTTAAGTCATTGTGTGCTAGGCCAGATTTGATTACGACGCACGACATACACTTTGAGTAGGTTTAGCTGCCGGCCATTTCCGGAACCGACATTTTGGCGCCGTCCGTGGGGAGGACATCGTGCGTCCACCGCCCCAACGATCAGATGGCCTTCATCTCTAGCATCTCCTACCCCGCGAGCTTGGTGGTACGATTCGCTTTGGCTCGCTGGAGTTTCCTACGGCCCCGCGCGTTGGGCTGTGGGAACCTCCCGTCTTCGCGCCCTTACAGGTCTTCCGCTTTGAAAGTCTGGACTTTGTCGCCGATCATCTCGGCACGCTTTGCCTCCGCTAGGAGCCCGCTCCTCTGATATCGCTCGAGGGAGAAACTCTCTCGAATGGGCCGCTGGCCGATCTCGTCATTGAGGCGCTGGCGAGGCACATCGAGCTGATGCTCGGTGCTGACCCCTCAGCGAGCAACGTGGACCTGGTCCTGTTCTCACTGCATAACTTCTTTCGCCAACTCTCTGGTGTGGCCTCACTATCCCTGCCGCGCTCACCGCGCGGCTAGCCCTCGTTCGGCTTCATGAACACCGTGGGCGTACACGCCAGGGAGCTCCCGAGAGCTATGCCGCAGCCCTCGCTCGCGACCAAGCTCGTGGGCATGACGGGGTATGGTCCCACCTCTTTCCATGACCTCCTCTCCGACGATAACCTCCTTAAGGAGGGCTCCAGCGTCGGGGATGCATCATCCCTTAGCTGGTCCGCGCTACGGGAATGCGCCATGGTAGATGTGCAAGGGCCACAGGCGGTCCCGGTGGAAACCGAGGACACGCACACCCCGCCAGACCCGCGCGCACAGGCCTTGGCTAACGCCCAGGCACGCGGTGAGACCTATGCCAACAGCGGCAGCACCAGCCGGCACCCGTGTCGGTGCACCCCCGACGGAACTCTGAGCCGAATGCTCATAATGTTATGGGCGGCGCACGCCCGTCAGGTCTAGTAGGACATCATCGCGGACGCCCATGGCCCTTCGCAGTTCACGCGGGCCGGCCAGAACATCGCCGCCACTGCGATGCTCCTACGCAACCTACCCGAGCCTACGAACCCCTAACACCAGGAGCTCCACCGCAAGATCCGGATATTGGTGGAGCGTGCTGCCGTACAACAAGTGGAAAGTTCCGCGTCGCGCCACCGGCACGTGGCCTCCTACCCAGTCACGAGGGCAGGCTCGAAAAAACTAAACCCCTCGGTCCACCAGCAGCAAGGGCTTCCACCCCGGGCGGGTCGCGACGCCGCGACCGCACCACGCTCCGACTCGGCGCCTGCCGTGCAGCGCCCCCGGTATGCGGCCGACTCGGGCCCAACTACGACACATGCAACGTCATCCATCGCGGCAACTGGCCTGCCGCGGCGCTGATGTGGGCCAAGCCCCCGCAGGCGTGGTTGAGGCCCACCAGCCAGAGGAGGAGCACGAGGAGCCCCCCCAAGGCGTGGTGGCTGACCGTGCGACCGGGACGGCGACCGAAGCCCCAGTCCAGATGGTCCGGGCCTAAGGGCTTTCGGACGCCGCATTCAGAAAGCGTCGTTCCCACCGCACTTTCGACCACCCACCAACATCACTAAGTACACCGGGGTGATGAACCCCGCTTTATGCTTGGAAGACTTCCGACTCGCCTGCCGAGCCGGAGGGGCGGATGATGACTACTTCATCATCCAGTACCTCCTCATCTGCGTTGGGGAGAATGTTCGAGTATGGCTCGAATTCCTGCCGCCCAATAGCATTCGTAGTTTGGCGGAGCTCAAGCAGGTTTTGTTCGGGAACTTCCAGGGGACGTACTTACGCCCCGGAACTTCCTGGGACCTCAAGAGCTGCAAGCAGAAGCCTGGCGAGTCCCTGCGTGACTACATCCGCAAGTTCTTCAGGCAGTGCAATTCTGTACCTGACATCGTTGATGCAGACGTTGCCGGCGCGTTCCTCACCGGAACCACCTGCAAGTCCCTTGTTCATAAGCTCGGCCATTGAAAGCCTCGCACCACCCGCGAGCTCCTGGACATTGCAACGAATCACGCCTCCGGCGAGGAGGCGGTCGGGGCGGTCTTCACCGATGGCCGAACCATGAGAAAGGCTAAGCGTGCGGAGCAGGATGAGGGCCCCTCCGCGATGCCGGACGAGAGGAAGAAGAGGGACCGACATCGCCCCAACCCCAACACGTTCGCGACGGCCGACCGAGCGGGCAAGCGACAAGGCAACAACGACCATTTTAAGCAGCTCCTGGAGAAGCTGTGCACCAACCACGGCTACCCCGTCAAGCACAAGCTTAAGGATTGCGAGCTTCTCAAGCGAATGCTGGGTCATCCTTGCAAGTGCAAGGGCGGGGACTGCGACAAGGAGGCGCCCAAGGAGCAAGGAGCGCTGCCTAAGGACAGGAACACCTTCCCCGACCCGGACGGCTGCCTCATGATCCTTGGAGGTCCTGAGGACGACTGCACCAAGCGCCAGCACAAGGTCCGCCTCTGGGAGGTATGCGCCGCCAAGAGCTCTATTCCCAACTTTCTCCGTTGGTCGAGCACTCCGATCACCTTTGATCGGGGTGACCACCCTCCCAATGTTCCCCGACCGGGAAGCTACCCTCTCCTTGTCGACCCCATCGTCGGCAACAAGCGCCTGACCATGGTGCTGATGGATGGGGGTAGCAGCCTCAACATTTTATATGTTGAGACATTCGATGCCATGGGCATCTTGTGGTCCAAGCTTCGCACTTCCATTTTCCCCTTTCTTGCGATCGTCCCAGGAATGAGGCCGTACCCCATGGGGAATATTGAGCTGCCGATCATGTTTGGCGACCGCAACAACTTCCGCACCAAGACTCTGATCTTCGAGGTAGTGGATTTTGAGGGATCGTATGATGCCATCCTCGGGCGTCGTTCTACGCCAAATTCATGGTGGTCCCCAACTACACCTACCTCAAGCTGAAGATGCCGGGGCCAAATGGCGTCATTAGAGTCAGCGGCTCCTTCGCGCAGGCATACGCTTGTGGTCGCGAGCATTTCGAGCTCGCCACCGCCCTTGCCAACTCCGCCGAGCTTCAGAAGCTTCGTTGGACGGTGGCCGAAGGCGCTCCCGATTGCAACGAGCCGACTTCATCCAGCGCCTTCTGCCCGATCGAGGACACCAAAGCAGTCGACATCGACTCCAATGATAGGACCAAGACCGTGCGGATCGGGGCCCAGCTTCCGGCCAAATAGGAAAGTGCGCTCGTCGACTTCCTACGCACCAATCGCGATGCCTTCATGGAAGCCGTCTGACATGCCAGGCATTCCGAGGGAGGTCGCCGAGCACGAGCTTCGCATCATGCCGGGTTCCAAACCCGTGCACCAACGCCTACGCTGCTTCGATGATGAGAGGCACACGGCCATAGGCGAGGAGATCGTCAAGCTCCTAGCAGCCGTCTGACTGGCTCACCAATCCCATCCTTGTAAAAAATAAGAATGGGAAATGAAGAATGTGTGTTGACTATACAGGCCTTAACAAGACATGTCCTAAGGATCCTTTTCACTTGCCACGCATAGACCAAATAGTCGATTCCACGTAAGGATGCGAAATCCTCTCCTTCCTGGATGCCTACTTGGGCTATCACCAGATTGCGATGAAAGAGTCCGACCAGCTCACCACCTCTTTCATCACCCCGTTCGGCACGTACTGCTACCTTACCATGCCGTTCGGCCTGGAAAACGCCGGCGCCACCTACCAGCGTTGCATGGAGAGGTGTTTTGCTGATCAGACCAACCCTCCCCGGAAGCCCACGATCGCCAACTACATGGACGACATAGTGGTAAAAGCACCCCGCGCAGGAGATCTGATCGCCACGCTAGACGCCACGTTCGCTAACCTCTGAAGGTTTAGCATCAAGTTGAATCCTGAAAAATGCACCTTCGAAGTTCCAAAGGGGAACCTACTCGAGTACATAGTGTCCGAGTGCGGCATCAAGGCCAACCCTGAAAAGATCACGACCATCACCCGGATAGGCCCCATTCGCAATTTAAAAGGCGTGCAGCGGCTCACCAGCTGTTTCGCCGCCCTGAGTCGGTTCATCTCCCGACTGGGCGAGCGGGGAATGCCCGTGCACAAACTCCTCAATAAGTCGGACACGTTCGTCTGGACTGAAGAGGCCCAACAGGCTTTGGACAACCTCAAGACATTACTAACTTCGGCTCCAATCCTCATCGCTCCCAAGTGATGAGAGCCCCTCCTACTCTACCTTGCGGCGACCACCCACGTGGTCAGTGCCTCTCTTGTGGTCGAAAGGGAGGAGGTGGGCCATGTGCTAAGGGTCCAGCGATTGGTGTACTTTGTCAGCGAAGTACTCACCGAGAACAAAGCCCGCTACCCGCAGGTGCATAAGCTCTTGTACGCCGTACTCATGGCAACTAAGAAGCTTCAACACTATTTCACCGATTACGAGGTCACCGTTGTCACCTCATTTCCCCTCGTCGAGATCGTCCATAGCCGCGACGCTACGGGACACATCTCCAAATGGGTGCTTGAGCTCATGGGCTATGATATCAAGTAAGCCTCCGCACCGCCATCAAGTCGCAGGCCCTGACCGACTTCATCGCCGAGTGGACCGATGTCCAAACCCCGACTCCGGACGTGACGCACAAGTACTGGACCGTGTACTTTGATGGGTCGGTCATGGGGGAACAGGCTCCGCTACACCATCCGCCTCCACTTCCCAGCTTCAAACAACATCGCCGAATACGAGGACCTCATCAACGGCCTTCGCATTGCCATCGAGCTCGGGGCCACTCGGCTTTACGTCTACGACGTCTCTAAGCTGGTAGTGGACCAGCTCATGAAGGAGTCCAACTGTGAAACCTCCCTCATGAACGCGTACTGCCTGGAGGTGCGCAAACTGGAGGACAAGTTCCGAGGAATTGAGTTGCACCATGTCCCGCAGAAGGACGACAATGATGCTGATGCACTCGCTAAGATGGCAGCCCAGCGGAACCCCGCCCCCAGTGGGGTTTTCGTCAACAACCACCACGCACCTTCAATCCGCGTTAGGCCGGACCCGCCTCCAGGGCTGTCTGACCCGGTACCCAGGGGCCCGAGCCGGGTCTCCCCCGAACCGATGACCCCGGACCAAGCGCTCGGGGGCCCTGACTGCCTGGCGATAGAGGCCGCGACCTTCGCGATCGATGCAGCAGCAACCGACCCCGACTGGTGGGCGCCTCTCTTGGCCTACCTCCTCGACAAGGTCCTCCCACCCGACAGAACCGAGGCGCGAAGGATCGCCCGGCGCGCCAAGATGTTCGTTGCCATAGACGTCGAGCTATACAAGCGAAGCCCGTCGTCTGTAGGGATGCTCATGAAATGCGTCCTGGCCCAACAAGGCAAGGAACTCCTCTTGGAGATCCACGCTGGCATCTGTGGGCACCATGCGGCCCCGCGGTCGCTGGTCGGCAAGGCCTTTCGCCAGGGTCTTTACTGGCTTACTGCACTGCGCGACACGGACGAAGTTGTCCACACGTGCAAGGGGTGCCAATTCTACGCCCGGCAGACCCACCTGCCAACGTAGGTGTCACACCCGGTTTTAATGACAAAACCGAATGCATAACTACACGTATGGCAGGATCAAGTTCCATACATATAGTGACTTCATCAGTTAATAATCAGTAACAGTATCACAAAAAGAGAAATAAAAGATTAAAGACTATCAGAGTTATACAGCTTATCCCGGAAATGAAGACTCCAAATTTCACAGGCAATCGACTGGGGGCTGCATACGCCTAGAACTCAACATCATTTTCAAAAGTCTTCATTGGCAACTTTTCTTCTAAGCAGCAATTATAACAAGCGTGAGTACACTTATGGTTGGTACTCAGCAAGTATTGGGAACTAAATGACATAAAGGCCAAAAGCAAGGAATGGTTGGCTGGCTTACTGCGATAAGCAATTTTAGTTGGTCAAGTTTTATTAGCACCTGATTGCTAAGAATAAGTATATTCCAACCCACATTAAATGAAATTGAAGAGATATAGCAGAAGCATAACGATAACTATAAAATGGTCCACGATTTATTTCATCTTCAAGTTCATTAATCATGTGAGGGTCCAAGCTGCTCTTAACCGTGAGCACGGCTGATATATTAGTTTTCACTCCGCAGAGGTCGTACATTTTACCCACAATTCGTGTCTCCCAACATGGCCAAGGTAGCTAGCCTCTTAAACACTTCCAAGGTGAGTGGCAAGGGATTCACTACGAGGCTTTTATAAAGATTCTCTAACTTGCAATGATCCACTAAGGTTCCAGACCGTTGTGGTCATAACCTTCCCTAGTGAGGTGGTCCCTTAGCCAAGGACCATAAACAAAGCCTCCAAGAGGACCGAGCTATACTCCATCAACGCACTCCCCTCTTGCCCTTTCGGTAAGATCATCACAAGCTAGAGTTTCTAATTAATTAGCCAAGACCAGAGCCATATAGTATTGTGGTTGCACTGTTTTCCTGGGTGGTTCTCTATATTCCGATTAAAGCATATGACCTTTTGATTAACAACACAAAAAGCATGAACATGGATAAAACAGGTGTAGCATCATCATTGTTGTCATCATAGTTATATGTTATGCCCAAACCGGAACCAGTTATAGCAACTAAGCAGAAGCTAACCAACACAAAGGTAAACCCTAGGTTGACAAGGAATGATAACAAAGACTAGGCGTATCCTTAATTAGGATCCATCAAAATTAGGACACATGCATGCATATAGAAAAATTGTATTTATTGTGATTATTAGGACAAAAGAATGATCAAGGAAACACTTGCCTTTCAAAATGAGAATAATTTCCAAAAAAATCTGGAAAACTCCCAAAAATCCTAACAATGGAGAACACATTCTAAAAGACATTCATATCCTCAAATTAAATATTTTAGGGTGTGATAGTAGGCACTTAAGACTATTCCCCTCACAAGGCCGTTCGTGGTCTCGGGCCTCGACATGGTCGGGCCCCTCAAGAAGGCTCCTGGTGGCTTCACCTGTCTGCTCGTCGCAGTGGACAAGTTCACCAAATGGATTGAGGCAAAACTGATCGTCAAGCCCAGTTCCCAAGAAGCTGTCAAGTTTTTTCGTGACATAATCTACCGGTTTGGTGTACCCAACATAGTCAGCACGGACAATGGGACCGACTTCACGGGCAAGAAGTTCTTAGATTTCGCTGACGGGTATGGGATCAAGATCGACTGAGCGTCAGTCGGACACCCTTGCACCAATGGGCAAGTGGAAAGGGTGATTGGCGTGGTCCTCCAATGACTCAAGCCTCGCATCTTCGACCAGCTCAACAAGTTTGCCGGCCGGTGGGTCCAGGAACTCCCAACTGTCCTCTGGAGCCTGAGGACAAGCATAAGCTCACTCTGCCATGGGAAGGAGTTAGGAGTCAATCGGGTGCAAGGAAACCAACAGAGAAAAACAGAAGGGGAAAAAGCTCACTAGATTCAGCGTGTGCCCCTTGTCGAAGGCGTTTGGACCGCCGACAGTCAGCTGGTCACCCACCTTGAGGACCAGCTCCACCCAAGACCATACCTCATCGTCGGGCACCTCCTCCGGTGACACTCGATCGGGATCCGCAGGGCCTGCGTATTCCCACATCCTGGTCATCCTCACCGCCAGAGGGACAACGCGGCGCTCCCAGATGGTGCTAAAGAGCCGCACCCCGTCGAGTCCCTCCTCCACGACGCGCTTCCGCAGCGCCCCTTTGAGCAATGCCACTCGCCCCTTCTCCGGAGTTAGGGGCCCCCATTCCAGCTGTTCTACCTCATTGGACGCACCCCCGTGAATGCCGGGAACGGCGCCCCTACCGGGTTCCTGATGTAGAACTATTCCTCATGCCACCCCTGGTTCGAGTCCGCGGGGGTGTATGGCGGGTAATCCCCTGCCGAGAGAGACCTCTTCTGCAGCCCGAAGCCCCCGACCGGTGCGGGCAGAGGGTCCTCCTTCACTTTCAGGCTTCGACTGAGGAAGAAGGCCCGGAATAGACCCGCATGCGGATCTATCCTGAGGAAACCTTCGCAGAGCGTGACGAAGCCTACGATGTGCAACACCCCATTCGGATTGAGGTGCTGCAACTCCACCTCCCACTCATTTAGCAGGCCGAGCAGGAACGGGTGCGCTGGGCACTCGAGGCCGCGCTCGTGGAACGCGAACACGCTCACGATCTCGTCGGGATCAGGGTGCGGCTCCTCGTGCTCCATCGGGGGATCCCTCCAGTGCGCCACCGTCTTCGTCGGCAACAATCCTTTCGCCGCAAGATCCTCCAGTTGTGACTCCTCCACAGTCGACGGCCTCCAGTATGACATCGCGATTGGGGAAGAGGAGGCGGAACAACTTCTCTCTTCTCTCTTCTCTCTTCTCTCTCTCCCTCTTCCTCCTCAGGCACGATGGGGGCGGAGAAGGGGAGGGGCAATGGCGATTGAAAGGTAGGGGAGAAGAAGGCTGGCGACATCGATTGGAACAAGACAAGGGAGAGGATAAGGAAGACGACGACCCCCGGTCCTCCCTCTTTAAAGGGAGGCACCTCGCCGAAGCCTAACCGACATGCCACGGCGCGTGGCGCGGGGGCCCACCACGACCGTGGTGTGGGCGTGAAAAGCGGGGCGACACTCCGACTTCCCAAGTGAGTCTCCTTGGGCCACGCGCCTGTCAGATCTGGGCCTACAGGACTGCGCACATGGCCTACATCTTACAGGATAAGGGGTGGGACATGGCCCACGCCCTACACCAGTTGTAACTACTCGTAGCATAGTAAAACTACTCATATAATAGTAAAACTAGTCGGATACAGTAGGAAACTACCCGAAAAATATTTTTCTAGGCTCCTATCCGACTAGGACTTCCATGTAACCCTGTCCCCCTAGACTATATAAGGGCGGACATGGACCCCCTCCAAACATCAGATCACCCGATCACCACCTAAGACAATACAAACCACACAGGACGTAGGGTATTACGCTCTCGGCGGTCTGAACCTGTCTAAACTTGTGTTTCTTGCATCTTCGAGTTCCTGATCTCGGCGACACCCTACCTACAAACTTATCAGCTCGGAGGTATCCCTCGGTGGGTGTGGCGGTAAAACACCGACATGGCGCTGCCGGCCTCACCCTTGCTCGCCGGACGCGGCGTGGCCCCCGCCTGCTTGAAGTTTGCGTCGACATTGGCCTCTCTGGCGGGTCGCGGACGCCTTCGGCCTCCCCGGCGGACCTCTTGCCACGGGGGTATCCATCTCCAGCACCCACCGCCAGCCTATTGGAGCCGTAACTAGACGACAGGAGGTCAGCCTCGCCTCAAGGGACGCCAGCACACGGCGGCGGCGGCTGCGGCGGCAACGATGGAGGCGTGGTGCGAGGGGAGCCCCAGGTGATGGCCACGCCAGCCGCTGTGCAGCTGTTCTGCCAGCGAATGTTTGGCATGAGCCCTTGAGGTCTTCACGGGAATTGGTCCAGGCACAGTTGCGCCACCAGCGGGCATCGAGAGGATAAGTCTGGTCTGCTAGGCAATTGATTATTGACGTCTCTTCGCATCTGTTCCAGAGATCGCACCTTTTCGCGTGGCTGTTTCCCCTGCTGTGTGCGATTGGAGCTAAGTATGCGTTGTGTTCATGTCAAGTGTGTTGCAGTCTTGAATTGCCTATGCATATACATACTTATATGCCTGTGTCTGATGCTGATTGCAGTTAGATTCAGCTAGAACCATTTTTCCTATCTTGAGAGATGTGGCCGAATGGCAGGATGAGGAGAAAAACGACTCCCCTCCAATGAATCTGCCTCCGAATACGTCTGCCTCCTACTTATTATCTACCTGCACCCCCACCCCACCCTCGAATCTGGAAAAAAAAAACCTCGCGCCTTCAGCCTCACCCCCCACCATATCCTTAGATGGCGCTCGTTCGTTGCTAAAGTGTCGCGATGAACGCACGCATGTTTCTTGGAGAGATCACGCACGTGAACATGGAGAGAAATCTACCATTCTGGACGTGCGACGAGCTGGCTTCTAGAATTATGTGTTCATTTTGCATTTGTTTCGTCTCCTAGCATCCAACCTACCCACGAAGCATCCACTTGCATATGGTTCCCCATTCCAATTTTCTCTCCCCCTTACGCAAGATCCTCTCCCATTACTAAGTTTGGGAGCCAAAGTTAATGTCACTTCCGAAAGAACAAATATATTTATAATTTGAATGCTAGGACCAATGTTCTATACTCATAATTCGTAAGTCTGCAACATTCCAATAGAAAGGTTTTGATATGCAATGTGAAAATTTGGATAAAAGTTCTCAAATTTTTGGTAGAAATATTTTGATATATATTAAAGTTTGGCTACAAAATCTTTCTATATGAGTTTCAAAGTTTCCAGTATTAAATTTGCTCTATATGACTTTTATATCAGAGTTTTCAGTGTCCAAAGTTTCTATTGTTAAATTAGCAAGTTTTCTATCTACATGCTAAAGCTTAGCTGGACATGGTTTCTCTATACATGATTTAAAAGTTTTAAAAATTCAAGTAGGAAGTTTTTTATCTATTGGTTAAAACTCATATATTTAGAGTGTTTGTACACAAAATTTAAAAATTTATAAAGTTCAAGTAGAAAGAATTTGACCAGATTCTTAGAAGGTTAGATGTAGAACATATTCATTTAGCATCCTAGGAGTTCTATTTTATTATTCTTTCCCTAGACGTAGATTGTTTTTAATATTTTTTATAAAATTCTAAAAATCACTTGATAGTAGGATGCACAAAGTTTTTGTTTTATGATTCCTCAGCCTTTTGAATTTGGACTATGAATTTGAATATCTTAGATATAAAACATAGGTTCATACAAAGTTTTTAATATTCGAGTGTGGAGTTGTAGAACACTTACTTGAATGTCCAATACACAATTTTTTGGATTAATGATTTGAATTTTTTTAAACATTTTTGTATCAAGTTTTAAAATTTAATTTGCAAGTACCATGTACAAAGTTTTAGATATATAATTTCAAAGTTTTTAACTTTGGGTTACAAAGTTTTCAATCGAATGCTTAAAAGTCGGGAACATGCAAAGTTTCTTAAAATCAGATAGAAAGTTTTGGATCTGTTACTTGATAGTTGGGGATGTTCAGACGTTTTGTTTAAGAATGGAAGTTAGGATTCATGTTGTCTCACTATTCTGGCATTACAACCAGCTTCTTTTATCAATTTGCCAAATAATATGTTTTTGTCTTGAGCAATATTTTTGCACTAGTTTTATATTTCTCAAGGGTTTGATATTCTCAAAATATTTTTGCCAAATAATTTGAGCAATAATATGTACAAAGATTTTAATATATGATTTGAAAGTTTTGAATATAGGATTCAAAAGTTTTTGGATTTGGGAATAAAAGGTTTTGACATGTGACTTAGAAGTTAGGAGTGTATGATGTTTTGAATGTGTATTCAAATTTTTTTGAATGCCGAGTGCAAATGTTTTGAACTTTTGTGGTCTAACTTGGAAGCTAGAAATTTATGGAGTTCTGTATGGGAAGTTTGTAATACGTTTTCATAAAAAGTCTTGCAAATTGAATTTCGCAAGAAGTCCGTACAAATTGGTTTGGAAGCTCTCAGAGTTCTTATATATATATATATATATATATATATGAATTGAAAGTTGGGGATCTAGAAAGTTTTGTAGACATGGTTTGAAAGTCCATGAAAGTTGAATATGAAGTTTGCAATGCATGAATTGAAGAGAGGGATGTAGAAAGAATTTGTGTACGTGATTTGAAAGTTTCTGAAATCCAATATGAAGGTCTAAATATTTAAATTGAAAGTCGCGGATGTTGAAAGTTTAGTATACACAATTCATAAGTTTCTGATATTTGATTATAAAGTTTTTAATATGTGAATTGAAAGTTTAGATGTCGAAAGTTTTAGATATGTGAGGCAAAAAAAATTTCTAATTTAATTATGAGTTTTGTATGTTTAACTTAAAAGTTACGAAAATCTTAGATCTATATAGGATTTTAACAACGATTTGTAACTTTTCTTCCTAAATATTGATAATAATGTATATTCCGTGTCATTTTTCTACGTGGTTTTTAGTGGAACAACTAGCTACTTTGCTAATTTTTATTTGCAGAAGCTAGCATTTTCAAATGGAGGAGATAATTTCCTAGCTTCCAAAGTATTTTTCTAAAGTTGAGAATGCAGAAATTTTTTAATATATGACTGGAAAGTTTCTTTATGTCATTTTTGCCTTTATATAAGTGTCAAAACAATCTCTTTCGTTGCCACTCCTTGAATTCATATTCAAATTCTGAGGTCCCTAATTTGCTTTATTAATTCGAGGGTGATTTGCTATATAATGAAATTTATTGCCAGTACTCAGATAGAAATCTTCTTGTGGTCATAACTCTGTATACAGTTATTGCATTTCAAATAGAATATTTCATAAAATGTATGCATTTTTGGAATGGAAAAAAATGAAAAATGCATCATAGATGTACAGCGTTATACACCCTTAACAAGAAAACTAAGGCATATGGAACATTGAAGATATATCATACTAGTGTCCTGATATGAAAATCTAGGTTGAAGATATATCATACTAGTCATCATGTGCACACATGATTCGAAATGTTATGAATAGTTGAATACTACAGCGGACATTGAATCATCACTCAGACTTCCGTTACTCTCTTCAGAATGAAAATGATTGTGGAGATGTCTTATTTACTGGTTTATGTTGTAACCATTGCCTCAACATGCAAATGTTCATAATATAAAGTCATGTTTGGCAAAGCTCCTGCTTAGAGCTGGGAGCTGGACTCTTGTCAGACGGAACAAAAATGCTCAGCGTATTGTCTAGTAAGGCGTTCTGAAGTTTTAACATCTCACTTTCATCTTTTAGTTAACACTAATGTTTACTGATCACACTAGTCCACTTTCTTATACTAGTGGAGATGTATGTGCCCCAGCATGTATTTTTTAAAAACATAGTAAATAAAAATTTATATTTATAGTAAATTAACAAATATTGAACATCTTAAGTCGATACCCAGAAAACTTGCAACTCTCCATATATTTCATCAATCAAGCAGGGGTTTTGTTTTCAATTGGATTAAGCACCATTTGAATCAATCGTTCATAGGTCTTAGATAACTGTGAGAGAATCGCTAATCCTCAAATTTAAAATTAAGGATATTTTTAAAATAATTTGATGATACGATACATACTAATATGATAAAAAACAGAGATAACATTGGAATACATGTCATCATACATGCAACAAAAAATGAAAAAAAAAATATAATTGAAAGGACATCGTGCAAATCAATTAACCAGTTGATACCTAGCTGTTTGCACGTTCAATTTTGCAATCAATAAACAACTGAACACCATTAGTCGTTGTAAATACAACGAATTGAAAAAATATGTAACCAAAAGGATATTACAGAGCAAATCATTAATGGAACAACTGTTTGCACGATCATTTTTCATGTAGAGACGGTAATTTTGGGTGGTGGGGAATAGACCGTTGACTTAAAATGGAAGAAATAGCCCATAAACACAGAAATTTTCGGAGCCCGGTAAATGATGGGTGCGGTGGGTACACACAGATAGATAAATAGATAGATAGATAGATAGGATGAGTTTTTTCTACACTCGCGTGTAGCTACTCTCATCATCAGTATACCACCGTGTGTATATCCGCATACTCATTTATCACTTTGTACGAGTAGCTACAAACGCGTGTGTATATGTGTGTGTGTGTGTATATATATATATATATATATATATATATATATATATATATATATATATATATATATATATATATATATATATATATATATATATATATATATATATATATATATATATATATATATATATATTGGCATGGTGTATAAGAAAGGCAATAGCCAATCAAGACTACGCATAAAGGAAGACAAACATGTAAAAAGGAGACAATTAGCGAGACAATAAAATGAAGGTAATAGTCAATCAAGACCGTGCAAAATGAAACCCCATGACTGTAGACTATGCAATATTATATGAACATAATCACGCCGGTGGATGCCGAAAAAGGAGGAACGGGACGGTGGGTACCCATGCGGCTTCGGGTGAAAAAAGTGAGTCTACCTTCTTCCTATCAAACACCTAGACCTAATATATGGACCCTCTAAGAGGAGGACAGATGGTCTAATTTAGGTGAGAAATTTTTCCATTGTTTCTCCGTCTATAGTATGGATATTTACTTTTTATTTGTGAAAAAAGTGTGGTAGGACTACTTTTTACCCAATGGCGGATGGATCGTTGCACAATGTTTTAAAAGCTTATTTCTTACATGAGATGGAATATTTTGTTGAAATAATCTTTCTTCAGAATTTAACAAAAAAATTGTACTTAAAATAAATTGTGTTTCATTCAAGTATATATTTGATATGCGCATGTACTCACACGCAGGTACGAACACCACAGCCACTCACCTTCACAATTCACATTACACCCCACTTGTAGAGTCTGGGCTGCTCCTCAAGTATATATTGAAATTAATCCTAGAGATTAACTCATATATTATTGCAAGGCCAATATTACCACATTTCTAGCTAAGATGTATCAGCAATTGATAAATTTAATTAAAATTCTATATGTAATGAAGTAGGGATAACTGGCTATGCCCCATTTATACTCACAAAGTCACAATATCGCTTGATATACAAGAGATGTTACGAAAGCCTGTTGCTATTAGTTTCACATTATGTCTTTGCTATATTATATCTATGAAAGTATTTATCTAGGTTTATCTTAAGTTACTATCCAGCAAGTTATTCGTCCTTGAAAACCAATTTACAAGTAGGTGTTGTTAGGCAATGCGAAGGAACAATATGTGCACTCAATCCTAAATAATTAATTAGGTTTCATGCAATGAAAACATTTTGAACCCGACAACAATATCTCTTGGGATTTCTGGACTGAATTTTTAAAAATAGTATGTCTGGATACGTGTTTACAAGTAGACCAAAAATATCCCAACTTCGCTATTTTGCCTACTTCCTCCTTTTTAAAATAAGTATTTTTTGACTATGCGCCTAGATAAAGTGGACAAGTACCCATCCAGACTGATAGCCAGAAATGCACTTATTTCATAATAGAGGGAGTATATTCTATGCTAATAATTAGTGGTTGAAACTCTATCAATGCCAATCTTATTTGGGATCGGTTTTGTTTCATTTTGTTTCTAAAATCTCAAGCAATACATGAAGCAAGTCCATGTATATATATCATCTCCTTACATTTTCATATGAAGCTGCTTTTACCATAAGGTTTAAGTTACAAATCTCTCCTAGTCCCCATAAGCTTGTTAACCCCCATATCAATGCGACCCGAGCCACGTGATCCCAACAACACCATTATTAATTAAGTATTAATTAAGGATCTGTTCGGATCCATCGGTTAATTGGTAGATAGGTAATTTTAACTACGGTGGATCCAAACGGAACCTCTTCAAACAAGCAAAATATCAAGTTGTCGGAGAGCTGCTTGTAGAGGCGCGTAAAAAAATGATAAAGAGTATAACACGTGGTGAGGAGCCAGACACGTAGACGTAGGGACCGTCCGATATTTTACTCTCCGTCCCGACAACTCTGTAGTATAACAAATTTTTGGAGCAAATCGTACGAGATTGCCAGCTTGGCAATTGGGTTGGTTGTTGCCACGGAGGCAAAAAAGGCCAAAAAAAAATCGAGGGAACCCAAACAACCCTATTTTGGGTTTCGGAGGGAAAAATCGCGCGCCGCCTGATTTCCCTCCCCCGCCAAAACCCCCCCATATCTGCTTCAAACGCGGTGCGAGATTGGCGACGCGGCGCAGGAACACGGCCGAGGGCTCAACGCCTCAACAACCCCAAGCCAAGCACAGCGCGCCAAGGCTCCCCCGCCCCCCTTCCGCCGCCCCACCCGCCTCCCGGCGCGCGCGCAGCGAGGGGGCGACCGGTCTCCGCCTCCGCCGTCGCCGACCGACTCCCACGGTGCGCTTCCTCGGCCCCTCCGTCCTTGCGGTCCTCCACCTCTTTCTCTCCGTGAATTCGGCGTGGTTTCTGGGTTTCCGGCGCACGCCGGCTCGCCCGACGAAATGCCGTGGCCGGAGTCTGGTCTCTGGAGCCGATGTGTTTGTGTGCGCGGAGGTGCGTGCGTCTGTTCCGAGTCTATCGGAGCGCTCGTTCTGTTTGGCTGAGATGGGGGAATAGGGATGGGGACTTTTCTCTTGGTGATTACGCGGGGCTTGATCACAGAAGGGGCGAAAGGGATGGGCGTTGGAGGGGCCATCCGGCGTCTCTCGAAGATCCGTTTGAAATACTAGGATTGAATTTGAGGGGAAATTCATTTTGGGTGGCGCGAAGTTTAGTTTATTAAATTCTGCAGGATTTAAGGAGTTGGGAAGTTTCATTCTAGTGATAATTCTTGCAATGAAGAAAAATAGAGTTGCCCCAGTTGTTACACGCTGGATGCAGAGTAACTGCAAAATTCTGCTTCTATAAAACAGAAGGCGAAACTCGTGGATTTGATATTTTATCTGTAGACAGTGCTTCACGCGCAGATTGTTTCCAGCATAATATGTGTTTCAATTCCTTGCTCTTTCTAGTGTTTTACACTTCCACTGTGTGCAGCAGCAACGGTGCATTATAAACTGAAGTAATCTACGAGATATCTTTTTGTGTGCGTGTGTGGGGGTGTGGGGGGGGGGGGGGGCATGTAGTACTTTATTCTCTGATTTATTTAGAACTCGACAATGGGGAAATACGTCCCCTTGTTTCCTCTGAAAAGAGGGGGTGTACCGAATCCTCTAGGGAAGTTCTCACATGACCTGTGAGCACCTGGGTTCGTACCTGGGTGGGCGGGAGTGTCGGCCTCTCTACTGGTGTCTTCACCAACCAAGCTATTTAAATTTCAACGTTCATCATCTTTAGGAGATCAACCAAGCAATTTCTCTTTGTTATATCTATGAGCAGATCAATGCATCAAATTAATTTCTAATTCATCTCCCTCTCTAACTTTGTTAAGTTCATTTCTTATGATTTTCTTTTATTGTATGATCAGTCAGCACAGCAAGAAGACGCCAACCTGCACTCCACCTGCTGCACTCCGTTGCTGTCACTGTCTATTACTCTATTGCAAGGTGTGCTTCTTGGTTCCCCATCCTTGTGGTCATTTCCCTTCTCTTAGCAAATTTATGTGGTTCTGGATTTTCGATGAACATCTGCTTAGTGAAATGGCATGGCCAGAAAATCTGGAATTCACATGTATTTTTTGTTTAATCTATATTGGCACTAGTTCTGTTTGGGCGGGACTGGGAGAGTATGAAAGGAAACTTTCGCGATGATTACGCTGGGTTTAATCAGAGAATTGGCCTATATGATTTGATATTTTTTTGGGGAAACAATGCAGGCCTGAGAGGATCTAGGCTCATGTAGATCTATTCTGAATACCAACAAAATTTCATAGTTCTTTAAGGTTGTTGTACAGTGGGCAGAGCTAAGGCAATTAAATTCTGTTGGATTTGGATATGGCATTCTATTGATGAATGGTGCTTTGTTCTAGTTCTGGCAAGGGGAAACCCACTTTTGCATTATGGTTTTACCAATTGGTAAATGCTTAGCTGACAGAATGCAGTCTAATTGTAAACATCTGCTTCTGTACACCCAAGAGCAAAAACTTGCTGATTTGACATTTCCTTTATGTTAAAATATTAGTTCATACATGTTCTATTTCCAGCACAACATGCATGTTCTGTTTCTAGCATCTTGCCCGTTTACTTCTAAACTGACGTAACAAAATATCTGTTAAAGATATGTCATTGGGTAAACAAGAATGGATGTGATATTTTATTTTCTTTTGTTTTTCCATGTAAATTTCATCATATTCGAGAATATGTGTGACTTGTCATTGTTATATCTCAGTACGTCAATGCAATAAACAAATAGCACATCAGTCCCACTATCTACACTTGATCACTTCATTCTTTTAATATATCTGCATCCCTTTTCGCTCAACAAAAAAGAAATATATCTGCATCCCTTGTGATGAAATCTTCAAATTGATTGCTCCAGTTGGTGTTGCAAACCACCTGCAATCACTGGGGTGTTAGAGGACATTTTCATTTGTCGAAGTGCTTGTAGATTTTTTTTTGAGGGGTCGTGCTTGTAGATTGTTCTGTTGGAACAGAAGTATATCATTACCAGTAATTCTCCAAAGCATTCGAATTCTGTTCTTACTGTACATTAGGTGTCCCATTATAGAACTCCCTCCGTTTCAAATTGTAGGTCATTTTGGCAAAACTAGATACATAGTTTTTTCTATTCACCTAGATATACACTATATATCTAGATACATAGCAAAAACTATGATCTAGATTTACCAAAACGACCTATAATTTAGAACAGAGGGAGTATTATGTATGAAAATAGAACTTTAGAATACTGGAAGTACATGATTTCAGATGAAATGTAGCTAGGCAGCCAAATATGGATACAAATACAATTATGTTCTGTTTTCATAAAGGAAGCTTTGGAAAGCAAAAGGTCTAATAGGGGGCTTGTTCTCATGGCTAGTTGCTGTTTTCTCGGACCAAATAAGGAGGGATGTGGGTGTGTTCAAAAAAGTTATATGCCACAATTATCTCAATATGTTGAGAGCTGTTAAAATATGATAGTATAATTCAAAAACAAAACGTATGTAAAATTGTACATATGGATCAGGTCTCATCAATCTTTTGTTTCACTAGATGGAGAAAAGAAGAAAATGAAAGGAAGTTGTGTAAAAAGGGTTTGTCAACAGAATTTAGTAGGACTGGGCATTGCTGATATGGGAGCTGTAATTCACATACTTCAGTCTCTTTTGTTCAACAAACGGATCGCAATATTAGTAGAAACAATCAACATTTTTGTTTCCATATGTTTTTTTATGTTCTCCGTATTACATACTCAAGTAAAGGATTTAGTTTGATTGAGGAAAGGCAAATTATTTAGTTACAATGCTATATTTGAAAATATTTTCTTTTCTTTCATACTCAGGTTGGTATGCTCTAAAGTAATAACATTTCGCACACTGATATGAATATTGCAATTCCACGACCTAACAGATGTGTTATTTCTCATGCAGGATCTTGATGAAGACAAACCATATAATTTGTCAGAATACTCCACAAGATTGATAACCAATCCCTTGTCCTCAGCTCATCGCAATGGAATGCAACAAGGAAGAAGCTTTAAGAGCTAAGGATCTAGCTGTGATAAAGCTGCAAGAAGCAGACTATGCTGGTGCCAAGAGGATTGCCCTCAAGGCTCAAAAGCTTTTTCCTAGCCTTGAAAATATTTCTCAGCTGCTAACTGTTTGTGAAGTTCACTGTCGTGCTGCTGTTAAGATCAATGGGGAGATGGACTGGTATGGAATTCTGCAAGTAGAAACAACTGCAGATGACATATTACTCAAGAAACAGTATCGCAAACTTGCTCTCTTACTCCATCCAGACAAGTTTGCGGATGCGGAAGCTGCTTTTAAGCTAATTGGAGAAGCTCATATGATACTGACAGACCAAGTAAAATGTTTGTCTCATAACTCAAAAAGGAACCCAGTTACTGCAACATCTGCCCCTTTACCCAAGAAACGTGGACAGCCATCAAACAAAACTGATTATGTTGCTAAGAGAGCCAATAAGGAGAACACTGATGTTGGATATTCAACTTTCTGGACCATTTGCTTGGCTTGTGGTACAAAATACCACTATCCATGTAGTTTTTTGATGAAAGTTCTCTGCTGCCAGATCTGTTCAATGAGTTTCATTGCTTATGATTTGTCTAAGAAACCTTCTGTCCGAGTCGAAGCATCACATCCGTGGAGTGGAATTGGGATGCAACAGCAAATGTTCCCTCCGAGTCAACAAACCCATGTCAACAACCAACAACACAACTATCACAGTGTCCCTAATCAGCAAAATCCTGTCACTGGTCATCGAGCTCCTGTCTCTAACCAGCAACAGCAACCTCAGAACGTCACTGATAAGCAAACTCCTGGCATTCACCAGCAACAACGATCACAGAAACTCCCTTTCAGTTCAGGGCCAAAGAATGTAGATTCTCATCCGTGGGGTGGGTTTGGGATGAAACAGGAATTCTTCCCTCCAAATCAACAACCAAATGTCACTGACCAAAAACTCTACTATCAGAGAGCCACTGGTCAGCAAAATCCTGTCAATGGCCATCAACCTCCTGTCACTGACCAGAATCAGGAACCTCTGAAAGTTGCGGATAAGCAAACTCCTGTCATTACCCAGCAACAACAATCTCAGAAATTTTCTTTCAGTTCAGGATCAAAGAATGTAGTGAATTCTCAGTATGCAGCCTGTCCTAACAGTAATGCAGCTGCAAGCAGTAATACAGCTGAAGCTCAGGTCTGTAATAGCACAAAGGTTACAAGGCCATCATTCAATGATCAAAATGGTGAAGATAGAACTGAACCACCAGTTGCGAATTCTGATAAAGTTCCTCTAATAAATGAGCAAATCGGGGTAAAGGAAGTAGCTACAGGATCCAGTTATCATGTCGCCGTAAATGGTAACTAGGTTGCTAATGAAGGTGTTCTTACTGCCGCAAGTGCAGATAAAACATCTGGGCAGAATCCTTGTATAACAAGGCAGCAAGGAGACACTGTCATCAGTGAAGATCAAACTGATGGCTGTAGAAAAGGCAGCGATCATCTTACTGATTCCCCTGCAAAGAAAAGGATAAGAAAAGAAAACTCTTCCTGTACTCCTGGCAAAAGTGATCGTACAACAGAAAATGAAGGTGCTAAAGTGAGCAGCCAACACAAACTTAGTATTCCAAGCAAAGAGAAGATTAGAAATGAAAATGGAGAAGTGATCGATGGCTTAAATCACAATGTGTTGCAAGGAACCGGAATAAGGCAGGAAACTCCTAGTTCTGGAAGTGACAGTGATGCTGCTGCCAGATCTGTGAACAATAGTATTCCCTGCAATACTACTGTTTCATGTCCAGATCCAGACTTTTATGACTTCGAGAACAACAGGGATGCAGATCGATTCGCAGTTGATCAGATATGGGCTATTTATGATGATGATGATGGCATGCCAAGATACTATGCTCGAATTAAGCAGGTTTACTCTCCAAACTTCATGTTGCGGTTCACATCGCTAGAGCATGATCCTTTGTATGATGCTGAGAAGGCATGGTCTTCTAAGGAGCTGCCTGTTGCTTGTGGAAGTTTTAGACTTGGCAGAACAATCTTAATTGAAGATACTAAGATGTTTTCTCATGTTGTTTCTTGGACAAAAGGAAGGAAGAGGAACAGCTATGAGATTTATCCAAAGAAAGGTGAAGTTTGGGCACTATTCAAGGGTTGGGACATCAGCTGGAGTTCAGATTCTCATGATCATAGGCCTTATGATTATGATGTTGTAGAAATCGCCTCAGACTTTGCTACGGGATCAGGCACTTATGTGATTCCCTTGGTAAAGATTAAAGGTTTTGTCAGCTTATTTGTTCGATCATGCAATGAAGCATCATTTCTGATACCTAGTGGTGACACACTCAGGTTCTCACACAGCATCCCTTTTCACAGATTGGCACAAACTGATAGAAAACATATCCCAAATGGTGCTCTTGAACTGGATACTGCATCGCTACCTCCTGATTTGGAGAAAGTGTTTACTACTGTAAACCTTGACAGTTGGGAATACTGAACAGTGTCAGGATGGTGCTGGTACAAATGTACAGGATGAAGTTGAGAAATTAAATCAGAATACAAAGAGTAAACAGGATAATGGCTCAGAAGCTTCAGTAATTGATGATCATTGTGGTGATGGATGGGATGATAGCTCCCAACCAGAATCTCCTACTAGTTTTGATTACCCTGATCCAGAATTTTGCAACTTCACTAGTTTGAGATCATTTGACAAATTCAAGAAAGGGCAGGTATGGGCACTGTATTGTGATACTGACAAGTTCCCGAAGTACTATGGTTTCATAAAGAGCATCGATGCAGATGACTGCACCATCCACATAAAATGGCTTGAGCACTGTCCATGTGCACAAATGGAGAAGCGCTTGGTGCAAGATGGTTTGCCTATTGGCTGCGGAGCATTCAAAGTCAGCAGGCAAAGTGACATCTATGATTGCACAAATGTCTTCTCTCACAATATGGAAGTGACGCTGGTGAGCAAAGGAAAAAAGTATGAAATTCTTCCACGTGTTGGCCAGGTATGGGCTCTTTACAAGGACTGGAGCCGTGCATGGACCTTCGAAGATTACAGCAGATGTGAATATATTCTGGCCGAGGTCCTGGAGATTTCTAATGGCAATATAGCAGTGTCATGTCTTACTAAAGTGGAGGGCTTTAGCACAGTATTCAAGCCAGAGAAGAAGGGTGAATCCAGGAGTGCCATGAGCGTAGCAAAGAGCGACTTGATTACTTGATTATGTTCTCTCATCAGATACCTGCCTTCCGCTTGACAAATGACAACCTTTGTGGTTACTGGGAACTTGATCCTGCATCAGTACCAGAAGTTTTACTGGTCAGAAAAACCAAGTGAAATATTGACGAGATTGCTCCTAAGATGAAACGAATAGGGGAATTTTGTCTATGAAAAGTACAGGTGCCAGCTTGAAAATGCATCCTAAATTTTAACTAGAGTGATTTGCCATGATGAATTAAACATACGACATTTCAACTGTTGCTAACTATTCATTTTTTCTCATATTTTGCAGCGTGCTGTTGACAAAGCTGCAGTACTGGATATTTTGGTTGTTTTGTAGCTTGTGTCGAGTAGACAGTTTAATTCATTAGATTGCTACCTGGTGGCTGATGCCACTATGTTAAGTCTTGCAGGCTTGGTCTGGCTTTAGGTTTAGTCTCACCTTTCTTTGTTATGTGCACTGTAAATGTTATGTTGGCTACATAGTTGATCGCAGGCCAGCTACTGTTGTATGCACCTTGCAAGCAGGAATGTTTGCATACAATTTGGAGACTTTGGCAGCATCAGCATATATTTATTAGTACTCCATATCTTGAAAACCTGTTGCTGTGATTCCAACTCCAACAGCAGATGCTAGATGGGCAATGTCTTTATCATGAATTCATGAATTATGCACAATTGGCTTCTTCGTGTTCGCTTTTATTGTTGCGTATGATGCTTCAAGAATCGTTGACATACCAACTTTCTTGGGTAGCTAAGGTAAATGTGGGCACATGTTTGCTTTAGTCCCTTTGTGAAGATTCGGTGCCTTCACTTGCTTGGTCTTTCAAGTTAATCATATATTCATATATTTAAGTTTTGCTGGAAGCTGAAAGTAGCTTTTCTGTGTATTCTGTATGAGTATATATGGTATTAGTAAACTGATTGTGCATGTGTCATTTCGCAAGGCAGGTTCATTTTTAGTTACTTTGTATAATTTTTAGCATACAAGTATTCTCTACTTTTGTTCCATATGATCATTTGTATCATGTCGTCCCAGTATTTATGTGTCCGAAATCCGCATCCAAATGCTGACAAAGTTCATCAATGTTACCAGTGATGCTATTAAAGTGGAGCAATAATGTTGCCACCTCAGGGGAACATGTAACTGATTTAATAATATAGTAGAGATCAAGAAGCAGATCACCACCCCTCTTCCTACCCATACCGATCGGTCAACCCACATCGGAGCACCCGGCGATGGCCGTGGTCTTGGCGGCGGTGGACGCCGTGGTGGCGCTCTTCTCGCTGACCATGGCCGTGGCGGCGCCGCTGTTCGACTCTCAGGTCGTCCTCCCGGCAAACCTCTACCCGGCGCCGCTGGTGGGCATCTTCCGGTGGTTCGTCGCCGAGTTCGGCCACTACGTCGTGGCCGACCCGCCGCCCTTCTTCCGCGGCCTCGTCTGGATCGACCTCGCCTTCCTCTGGCCGGTCAGCGTCGCCAACCTCTACGGCATCCTCGCGCGCCGCCGCTGGTCCGCCGCCACCTCCCTCATGGCCGGCGTCCACATGCTCACCTACCTGGTAAATTTCGTGATCGGAGCATGAGCAAGAATTAAGCAGCGATCTGATCATGCGTTGAGTGTCTTGATTTCTTCCTAAAATTCTTTATATATATACTTGTTTCAGTCTGCCATGTTTGGGGAGATGTTGGGTTCAGGGAGAGCAACACGGAAGCTGCTGCAGCTGTACGCTCTGTTCGTCGTTTTTGCTATAGCTTCAGTTCTGCGTGGTCTCTGCTGGTGCTCGACACAGGCAACACCGGCAGGCCCGTCACCTGCGCATCCTGCTCGGAAGAAGAGGGTATAGGTCCCTGAGATCACACATCAGGAGGAAATTTGAGTTCTCTTTACTTGAGACTTGAAAATATGTAATAAGGTTTGTACACTTTTTTTTTTGAAAATGTTTTATTGTACACTTTCAGCATAGGAGTTTTGGATTAATCAGCTACTATAATCTTTTCTCAATGTGTCAACAATCGTAGTGAATGAACAAACAAAACAGATGCAAAGCGCTCGATTCAAATTGCCATGGTCTCTGCTTTGGCTATGTTCAATATTGTGATACTCAGTTGTTTTCAAAATTCAAACTCAAAGTTGGCCGTTTTGCGCTCTTGAATTTTATCTAGTTGTGCACTAAAAGGAGAAACAAACGGTGAGCAGTGAACTTGAAAAGTTTTTTTTTTCTTTTTGTTTAGATGAAAAGGCACACGACAGGTTACCTGCATAAAAATAGAAACGATTTTTTTCTGAAAAAAAATAAATTGCAACGACAACAGCACCCATCAAATTCTTTTTTTGCCCCTAGTACTTGAATTCTGAAGTAATTTTACAAGCAGGTTTTTTGCCGTCTGGTACATTGCACCTGAAATCTTATCGTATTACTCAGGAGGTTGAATTTGGATAATATTTCTGATGGTTATCGAACATAGCTAGGTCTCCTTTTTAGAAGTTGTAATTAGAACTTATAAGCTTTGTGATGAATTCACGTCATTTTGAACTTTTAGACCTGTTTCACTTGAGTTGCACCCATTTTAAAATAAGAGTTGGAGCTCTCATATTTAACACGAAATACTTGAAGTTTTTATGGTACTAAAATCCAAGTTGAAATATTATTATTATAGTTTAAATCTAAGTGCAATATTAAATTTATTTAGGCTAAAATTCAAAATGGGGAGGTACTATATCCAATGGGGTAGGAAGAAGTAGATCAACGAGCTTCTCCTCCCCTCCCTCTACTTTGTCCCGTGCCTTCACCTCTTCCACTTCCTCGAGCAGGCTTCTAAAAGTCAGCGCAATCATAAAGGCCGAGTTGATTTTAATTCTTCAACGGATTTTCTTCTGTCAAAGTCTAATGATAATCTTGTCTATAACACTTAACGTAGGCTTCTCTAACTCACGGATCGACAATATCCATATGCTATACTTATGTGATCGGATTGTACACCTTAAGGGCAATTTGTGCAAATCCACATGCTGTAAGGAAGGCAGGACCACCCATACACCTATTGATGACGACATGAAGGGCGTGAGATCAAAGTGTGGAGATCAATGCAACCAGGGTAGAAATGAGTAAGATGAAAACCTCCCTCACATGACAACAGGTTCGCATACACGACTGATAACTTGAAGTTACATCAGGCATAATTTGCACGTAATAAAAATTATTCAGATACAATTTGCTATTATTGTTGATGACAGCAGGGAATAGAATGACACGCGTGAATTAAATACAGTGACATGTCAACATTTTGATGATATGACAAGGTAATTATGAAGAAGATAGGGAAGGAGTTTCCTCAGGATGAAACTGTGTATAGACTATTTTCGAGACTATAAAACTTGTTGAAACTTACATTGGAGGCTATAGAATTTCGTTTTATACAATTGCGTCCAATCACAGCCTCACAATCAAATGCTATAGCTAGTCTATAAAATTATAAAATAAAACTTTGCATTAGAGGATCTCGTTTCATCTGCGAATTTAAATGTACTTAGATGATATATGATACTCTATGAAATCGTGCAATGAGATTCTACACAAGGAATAGTAAACGGTGCAACACAAATATATCGTCCGAGCCGCGAGTTATTGACAACCGTGGAGGTCCCCCATCTGAATGAACCTTTTAATGCACCTTGGCATGTGCCGTCCGTCATCTATGACTCCACACACCTACAACATTCAAGCCCAACTCTCTCCTGCTCGAGATCCCATCATCCTCCAGGCAGCCAACCGCCCGAAGCGCCAGCAGATCCACCGGCGCGCTCGGGGCGATGGGCGTTGTCTCTGCGGCGGCGGACCTGGCCGTCGCGGTCTTCTCCCTCGCCATCGCCGTCGCGGCCCCGCTGATGGACGCGCAGTCCGTCCTCCCGCCCGGCCTCCACCCGGCGCCGCTCGTGGAGCTCAAGCGCTGGTACGTCGCCGAGTTCGGCGACTACCTCATGGCCCGGCCCCCCGGCTTCTTCCGCGGCATCATCTGCCTCGAGCTCGCCTTCCAGTGGCCGCTCGCCGTCGCCACCCTCTACGGCATCCTCACCCGCCGCCGCTGGGTCGCCACCACCTCCCTCATGGCCGGCGTCTCCACCCTCACCTCCATGGTAAGGTCGCCTTCCCCCCTCCCCCATTCTGGTGGCGGTTTTAACAGGTCCAATACATGTCTGGAATTTCGTGAAATTCGTATGTCACCGCTGCAGCTCTGCTCCAGATCCAGTACACTAGATGGTTGATGCACAATTATACACAATAAACTCAATTGGATGTGGAGTTCCTACCTAGTGTCTTGTGCGTGGATTGAATATGATTGGCTGGCGTCAAACCAAACATTGCTGGAAACTGCATCAATTGCATTTCTTCTAGTTGTTGATTTCAGACACCTACTGCCAGCATTTTAATGCTTTCTGAACTGTGGTTCCCTTTATCCAAATATGCTATAATAAATGTGCGGCTTTATATTGGGTTAGATCTCAACTGCAGTGTTGGATTAAAGTAGTTGCACAGCACTTAATGTTTGTTACAACATCAGACACCAAACCATTCCGAAATTCAATATTGACTCCCTGGAGGAATGACTACCTGTTATGATTGATGTGAGCATGTTTATTATTTTTCTCCTTCAAAATGACAATGCAATTCTGTTCTTGTATATCCTTATTCATTTTTTTTCTCGAACACGCAGGAGAGTATCCTTATCCATTTTTAAAAATTCACTTTAATTGTTGCAGTCTGCCGTACTTGGTGAGCTGTTAGGTTCGGGCAAAGCAACGCCAAAATTGCTTCAGGTGTATGTTCCTTTTGCTGCTTTTGCTGTCATTGCGATTCTACGTGGACTTTGCTCATGCTCTCCACGCGCTACCGCTGGTTCATCACTTGGGCCTTCTTCTCGGAAGAAGAGAGCCTAGGTCAGTTTCTGTTCCCTGCATTTCTACAATTTTTTTAGCATAACTCATATTCTGTTCTCTGGATATTTTGGAAGAGCTACATGATATTAGTTTGAAATTGATCCAGAAAGTGCTGTTTGTTTATTCCCATCAGGATCATGCCTCTCTAGCCCTTATTTTGCCTTTTCTTCCCCCTTTTGACTGTGTCCTGTAAAATATGATGTTATTTTCATCGTTTTTTGATAGGTGATTTCAAATTTCAACATTTATTGATAGGCGTTTCGGACATATTAGCAGAATCACATGTTTTATAGTCATATTAGCAGAAAGCTGTGGGATTTATGGCTTCTGGCATATAACACGTTGTTGATTACTTGATTATCAGTCTGAACACCTATCCTAACCGATTCTAGCCCAAGCTGATTGGTTGATCCCCTCCTATAACGCCACGCTGTACTGCTGGCCTATCCATCTTTGGCATGCTAACAATAAGAACACTGGTCATCAACAGCATGTTGGATTGGCATGTTATCCTAAAGTTATTGGTTCGCTTAGGGTTTCGTGAAACCATATGACATTATGATTATTGTCTGTAAATCTACGACACCCAGGTTCTTCAGCAGCAACCATAGCTGCTGGGTTCTTTCAAACATAATCTTATTACTCATACTATTCGAAGCCCTCTAATTGGCAAAGGGTTGCTTTATGGCACACTTACATAGCTGCCTTTTTCTGTAAATTTACAGCTACAGCACAAACACTTTACCTGAATCTGAAAGTGAGGAAAAACATAGGATTTAAATACTTACCATGTCTTGTTGAGTTGACTACCATATATAAAATAGATCCACACGAAATGTTTGGTTATAACCACAAGTACTCCAAAACTACTGATACTATATAATATATATGCTCAAAATATGTAGCTTCTATATTCAGGTTAAACCTCAGCTGTAGTGTTGTAGCCAAAAGAACACATAGAACTTCTCTCACACTATGAAATCACTGCAATATTCAGTATCGACTCCATGGAGGAATGACTGTCCATTACTTTTGAGCTACCATGTTCTTGTATTCCTTTTTCTTGATTTAGTTTTTGAAAGGTTGCTCTAATCATTGCAGTATGTGACACTTGGAGAAATTTTTGGGTCCAGACAGAGTTGCACCAAAGCTCTAATGCTGGTTCACCTCTTGGACCTTCTCAGAAGAAGAGGATCTGGATCAGGTTCCTATTCCCAGTATTTCAAGGTTCTTTTGGGGATATTCATAATTTATGCTAGCATATGTTAAAAAGACAGAGGCATTTCCTGCAGGATTTGTCTTCCATTTTCCCTGAAAAGTCATATTTGTCTTGACTTTATTTGCAATTTCAACCTTGGACCACGTCCTGGTAATTAAGACATTGTTCTATTTACTTGGCGACCTGATTCAACCTCTGGCATTGTTCTTTGTGAGTTGTGACCGTAGTTGCAGAAAGTTCCAGGCATTATCTCTTTGGCATATAACCATGCTTTTGCTTTCATTTTTGTTCAAAAAGTCCACCCTAACCGACCAAGTCCACACTCCAAAGCCTTGCCCCCATCTTTTTTTGGTTTCATTTTTCAAGGATTTATTATTGAGCATACCTGGTTGAGATAAACATTGCGGCATGTCAGAATATCTGTGAATATCATGAGGGGACCCTGACTGCTGAGTTCATTAGTAATTCCTGCACGACCAGAAGTGGAGTCCTTTGGTGGCCGAAAGAAATGGATGCATTCTTATACATTAATTGCCTAGCATGTACCCCCTCCATTCCAAATTATTAGTTGTTTTTAGTTGTTTTGGTTTTTTCTAGATTTATAAATTTTGCAATACACCTAGATATAATATATATATATATATATAAAGCTAAATCGACTAATAATTTGACGGAGGAAGTATATTGCTTCAATGACTAACCAAAACCTAGTGGCCGATAATTAATAGTTTTGGGTGATAATTCAAGGGACAGTGACATGGATATGGTGACATTTAATTCGTATCTGTACCTGCTGCTGCATGTTCATCGTAGGAACTAATTAAACCTAATCCAATCAGTAACGACATTTGTCCTACACCAATCATTCATCTTTGCAATCGGGTGTTTGGTCCTCGTCCTGTGTGCGAGCATCACACGTTAAGCCTGTGAATCCTAGAGAAATAGGAGTACATGTCATGACCGAGCAAAAATAAAAGTAAAACCTTGGTTCAAACAAACCACCGGTCCTCGAGTCAAACCCATCTTGGTAGCAAAAATATTTTTAATTTCGTGCTACTAGTATTATGCAGCAGAAACGTCCTTAATAAGTTTAGTCCAGCCTGTGACTGAAATATCCTTTTTTAATCTACAACATGGATATGGAGGGCGTACAACTGTGCAGGCATGTGCGCGAAGCAGTCAATGCAATGCGACATTGCACATCCTCGCGATTTTTCTAAGGTGACTTGCTGTAGTTAATTAGGAACGTGTTGAGTTGATTGATCTCCAAACTTGTTGCCCTGAGTCGTGGATGAATCAATTAACTTCCCCTGCAATTGGCTTGGATTACCATTACCAACCGGAGATAGATGAGCCAACTACAATGGTGAACTGCTGCAGCCTGTTTCTGGATAAGGTCGCCAACGAACTGCCCGGTTGCATTGGTTGGAACAAGGCGGCCATGCGAATTCCAGGAGGTTGATCCTAGCTACGACCCTGGTCGTTATGGCAGCAAGGATCGATAGCGGTGGCCGGCATCTTCAACGATGGCAATAAGCAGTCTTCAATCGTACGTGACTCCTGCAGCCTTGCCAGCGTTCGTGGTTATTTACAATGTAGTCAAGAGCACCTGCAATGTTGTTTTTGAATTTAGCTAAACTTTAGCACTCTATTAGCACTTCTGTTTGGAAGTACCTACCGTTGCTAAACAAAAGCATACCAACGCATATTTCCCCTCCTCTCGACGACGTGCGTGTGATCGCCGTCTATGTTCTGTCTGTTGTGAACTCACGCCCCTTCCTACTTGGATCATCGGTCCACATCCTGGAAAGCGCACCCTCGGAGAAGAAAGCGCCTGCGCATGCTATGTCGACCGTCCTCCGATCCTCCAGGCCGTCACATCGCCACCAGCGACAGGCTAAACTGGCGAGCCGAGCCTTCCAACAGCTTGGTCCCGTACCTTTCGAGCATGGCCGGACCTGAACGCGCACGCGCGCACGCATCCATACAATGATACAAGCAGAGGCCGCTAGCTTGCTTGACTTCCTCCAGATGCGAACTAGTCGTCGCCTGCTTGCGTCCAAGAACGGCTAGCTAATCCTATTCCGATCCTCTGCATGCTTATCGGCTGCAGCATACTATAGTAGCATTGTAGTAGCAGTCACTGGTCAGACAGGGCCAAGAGACTAATCCACCCAGCCTCCGATCCAGCTAGTAGGAACAAAGGGGCGTACCCAGTGCAGAGAGCTCCCGCTCTGTGCGGGGTGTAAGAAAAGGGTGTCAGTGGCAAGTCTTACTCTCGCCTGTGCAATGCGAGGAGACTGCGACTCGAACCCGGGATCTTCTAGTCACAGACGATAAGACTCTACCGCTTTGCATCAGGCCCGTCCTTCCCGATCCAGCTAGTGGGAAAAAAAAAAGACAAAAAAAATCGTCCACAGCTTCTGTGGCTAAGCCACTAGCTAGTGCGCGCGCGCGCGAAGGTAGCTAGCAGCCATGGCCACCGTGGACGGCGGAGCCCGGCAAGGCCGCGGCGCCGGCGCCCCCCGCTCCGGCGGGCGGCTTCCCCGGCGCGGAGCTGGCCCTGCAGGCGCTCCTGTTCGCGGTGACGCTGGCGGCGCTCGTCGTGCTGGCCACCGCCAAGCAGACCGTGCTGTTCCCCGTCCCCGTGCTGCGGGCCGTCGTGCCCATGGAGGCCAAGTATGTATGCAGATACCTGCCGGTGGCGCTGTGCGCGACGTGCCTGTACAGCCTGCTCACGGCCCTCGGCTCGCTGAGGCCCCCCACCGCCAGGACCCTCTTCATCCTCCTCCTGCTCGATGTGGTGAGCGCATTATTAATTACGACGACTTCAACAGCATACGATCTGCTCCTTCCTCCTCCTCTAATTAAGTTTTCGTATATATATTACATGACATGATTTTCATGAGATATTTCAAACAAGTAATTTTTCTCAACTTGTTTTTTTCTTTCCCTTCTTTAATTTGATGGCGCTCATGTTGCGCTTTAGCTCTAGCATATCCTACCCCTTCCTTGGAACTAAATGTTTTGGTGCCGGCAGTAGTAGGTTTCAATTTTTTAACATAAAAAATATAGTAATATTATTACCAGATGTAAGTTTCCCTAATGCATTCAGCAAAAGCTGACATTTCAGACAGCCAACAAGACTTGCATGTAGCTCATTTTTGCTGTCTGAAACGTTAGTTTTTCTGGGTAGTATATTTTTTTTGCCAGGAATTAAAGATAGACGCTTCTATGATAAATAAAACAATGAACTATCCATGTGACATGTGTAGCAAAATACTGGCTAAAAAAATTGGGCAAAGTCAAATCTAAATAGTGGTAGTAAGCTAGCAACTGATGGAGTACTCCCTCCGCCCCTGCAATTCTAGCATTTGCAAAAAAAAAAACAAAAATCCTACAAACAAAATACAATCCAATAATTGGACCACAAGTACTGGGGCTCACTTAGTTATCTAACTTACCTAATCAAGTGGCTAAAACATATTTGCCATGCTTAATTACCTTAAATAATGCCGTAATTTAAGCCAGCAAAAAAGAAAGACAACGTGTCTAAATAGGCGGATTTTGCTAGTTAATAAGAGTATTAGGGTCATTTGACAACAGTACTTATATCTGTCTAAAAAACTGCAATTACTCTCTTGATGGGGGAGTATATAGCAAAACCAAGATCACTGGGCCCATCTTTGAAATATGGTCAGAGAGTTAACAGTATTGAAGAGCGACATGACGAAACGTATTTATTTAATGCCTGTTTTGCGCGTCTGCTGCTGTTGCACGGCAGTTCTACGCGGCGGTGATGGCTTCGGCGACGGGCTCGGGCGGCGGCGTGGCGTGGATCGGGCTCAAGGGCAACTCGCACACCCGGTGGAACAAGATCTGCGACACCTACGGCAAATTCTGCCGCCACATCGGCAGCTCCGTCTTCCTCGCCCTCGTCGCCTCGATCATCCTCGTCCTCCTCGCCGTCCTCAACGCCTACTCCCTCTGCCGCCGCAGCCGCTGATCGATCGGGGCATCGCCAGCCGGGGACGACTGCTCGGAATCCATGGTGCCGTCCAATATGTGTATTTCACTATTTCCCGTTGGCATCCATGATCGTCCATGTACGTGATGATGAGTGACGTCTAGTGTAGCTGATTTGTTGCAGGGGAAAATGTAGAGATGATGTGTTGCATCGTGTGTAAACTACTGTTGTTTGTCTCACTCTCATGTGTTTTCCGGACCATCCATCATCGTTTATTTGCCGTGTATTTTCTGTAAATGTCAGTCCTCGTTTCATTATCTGCTGTTTGTGCAACAACATCTACTACTTGCATTACCTGCCTACTAGTTGGGAGCATGGCCAACGCAGAGACCACTATGAGAGGTGGTCTCAATGGTTGGATTGAGCCTGCCGATCTCTCAACGGCAGCAACCCCCCTCCCACGGTTTTGCATCGTCCCAATTCCACCCCTGTATTTTTTCCCAAAACCGGAACGAATTAGTCGCTGACATGCGGACAAATATGATTTTAGAAGGTATTCTAGAGATTTCAGTACAGATTATGATACGAGGCGTCATCCTCGAGCAGGGAAGCCATCAAAACTGTTCTCATCCGTATGCATGACAAAAGAAAAGGAACAAGAGTTTAAGATGTATAAGACATCCGTCTACTCCCTCTGTTTTTATTTACATGTCGTATTAGGTTTATTCTAAGTTAAATTTGGCCAACTTTGACTAAATTTATAGAAAAAATAATAATATTTACAATATCAAATTTGTTTCATTGAATCCACCAAGAAGTATACGTTGATAGTGCATATGTTGAATAGTATAATTGTTGCTATATTTTTCTATAGATTTGGTTAAAGTCAGAAATTTAACTTAGGATAAACCTAATACGATACGTAAATAAAAACGGAGGGAGTAGTAATGACGGCTTCGTATATATACCACGAAAACGGCATTGCCAATGGCAAGTACAGTGTCATGACACGTTCATATTTAATTTAATAGCAGGAATCAATTATAAGAGAGTACATGATGATCCTGCATGATAATCGACATATACATCCAACTAAGAAAAAGGTACATGCTGCTACGAAAACTAAACCCTAGCTATATATATGAAAAGTAAACGCCATGTGAACTAAACTAATTGAACCAGCCGATCGATCGAGAATTAAGAGTGGCGGTTTCTCCAGCGAATTGCGAGGGGGTGCTGGTACAGCTCGAAAGACCACAGGATCCCGATTAAGGTGCACTCGAACACAAAAAACAAGAGATCCAAAGTCCGCTCATGCGCACGGAATTAATCAGATAAATCGCGCCCTATGACTACACATTACGCAAAGATATTACACAATAATGGACAAACAAATTGAAAAAAAAGATCGTACACGAAGAATTCTGGCAAATTGCATAATGCTTGCTTACCCAACAAGATACATGTCTGACCTCACCATCTCGTCATGCCTCCAGTGATACATACCACTTCCAGGTGAGGTCCGAGCCAGGGGTGGCGGCGCCTTGCATGCGCCGCCGCTGTTGGTGAAGAAGGTCCGGAGGCTGAGGGGGGCGGCGGCGCTGGACGTCGGGCTACGCCGAGGACGGCCGGGATCCTCTATAGCCGCAGCAGCTGTCGCAATGACGCCATGTCGTAGTGGCGGAGCTACGTGCAACTGTCGATGTCAGCTCACATCGACGGCTCAGCCGTAAGCTCTAATACCTATACATTTATTACGTGCTCTAACACCAGTAAAAAATATGTTGATATCGGCAGCCCAGCAGCTAGACCTTGCTTATAGGTCACTATCTGATCTGCCATTCACGCAGTTCATAATTCAATAAGCAACAACCCACCACAGCTCACAGGATAAACACCTTTTATCTATTGCTCTTCAGTACAGTCTAACCTAGTGACGCTTCATTTCCAATTTTCCATAAGTGTCTTCTTGATTCTCACCTTGCGTCGCGCAGAAAACACCCACACGGTGACGAGCCGATGACGGCACCGTGACAACCGGCAAGTCCTCCACATGGTGCCTACGAAGACAAAAGAGCATATTGGTGATATCCTCACCGAGGGCCTTCACAAGGAAAAGTTTGAGAAGTTTCAAAAGGCACTCGATATTGTCTGCAAGACAACTCCAGAGAGAAATTTGCCATGAGGGGGAGTGTTAAAAATAATGCAAGGTAATCTTCTAGAGTATTCTCCACCATACATGAAGGTGATATTTACCATGGAGCACTCTAGAATTAGTAATAAATAGAACTAGAAAGTGTTAGAATATTTAGAAATTATCTAGAAAGGAGGCACTTGTCTTAATATCTTGGTCCCTCTTTGCCCATAAATAAAGATCCCCTCCCTTGCTATAGCATCCAACCATGAGCATGCTAGATGAGAGCAAGGGGGTGGTAGTGCTAGGTAGGAGAGAGTAAGAGAGAAGTGTGAGTGCTAGGCTAGCCAATAAAAAAGAGAGTGTTGTATGCTCTTGTGTAGTATTGTTGTGTCGTAATAAAGTCTTGTTGTTGTAAGTGTTAGTCTCTCGGTTAAGCTATATATTTTCTAAGTACTTAGTGCATAAGCCAGCTTCATCTGTTGGTAGGTTTTGTCACCCGAAAGTGAAAAGATAGCCCTACCGTCAAAAGGACCCAATACACTAAGTAACTAGTAATAAAAGAGTTGGTGTATTACAGGTGTAGTCCTTAGCTTAGTGGGTATTAGAGCCACCCTAATCTTCAATAAAAGCAAAAAATAGACAAGAAAAAGAATAACCTTTATTGGATTCGGATCCATAAATTCTTGGGGTAGCTGGTGGACCGTGGACAGCAAGAGACCAAGCTGCACTGAACATAACCATCTGACATGTTGCGTGAGAAACAACATTATTACAAATCACATAGGAAAAAGAAGGCTTGATGTAGATAATGTAATGTAGAAATGAAGAAAAAGAATAATTCACATGACTAAAACAAATAAAAGAAATCTAAGGTACTGTTCAAATAACTATGACAACTACTTTTTTATGTAACACACTAAAACGGCCAAGTTGCACATATTGCACCTAGCTAGAGGAGCCGAGCTGGAGAGGAGCCGAGGCCCGCCGAGCCGACGTACGAGGCGTCGAGGCCTACCGAGCTGGAGAGGGAGCTGAGGCCCGCTTAGCCGGTTGTTGCCCTGTCGGTGGTACCGCGGGGGAGCTTCGCACGAAATGCAGCAACACACACTCCGCTGCGGCGGCTGGAGACATGCACTAGGGTGGGTGGCTAGGCGGACGGCATGGCGAAGAAGTACGTCCTAATCACGGCCATGATGCAATCGGACGCGATGCTGGCGTAGCAGATGTCAGACCCGAGCCCACGGGACTATGCACATGGCATACATCTTACAGGATAAGGGGTGGGACATGGCCCACGCCCTACACCAGTTGTAACTACTCGTAACGTAGTAGAACTACTCATACCGTAGTAGAACTAGTCGGAACAGAAGGAAACTACCCGAATAGTACTCAGGTAGGCCTCCTGAGCTCGTATCCGGTTAGGATTTTTATGTAACCCTGTCCCCCCAAACCATATAAGGACGGGCAGGGACCCCCTCTAAACAAGATCAACCCGATCAACACCTAAGTCGATACAAACCACACACATGACGTAGGACTCACCACCTCGGGGGTATCCCTCAGTTGGCATGGCGATAAAACACCGATAGTTGGCGCGCCAGGTAGGGGTGTTCATCGAGCATCCACAAGAGAACTCGATGGCATCTTTTAGCTTCACCAGTACCGTGCTCGATGAGGGCACAACCTTCATTTTCGGCTCCTGGATCTGCATCGCCAACGGCTCGGGTGGCTTCAACGGCCACCTAGCCAACTCCAGAAAGCCGGAGGTCTCTACACCACGTCGATGCAGCGACCTCGACAAGTTTATTGACAACCACAACGAGTTGCTGCTCCCCGATCACGTCGGGGAGATCGAGACGGCATCCGTTTTCGACACGACTTCAACTCGTGCTGCACCAGGACTACTCGGATTGGACTCAAACCGATCTGAGGAGGCTACACGGTTTGAGTCCCTCTCTGACCTGGAGGAGGACTTAGATCGTCTGCTCAAACTCGATGACGAGGGAGCCACCGCCTGTCGGGGGGCCCCGTTGTCGACAACTACTCGGACTCAGACGACAAGTACTCATTGACAAAAAGTACCCAAGGACAAAAAGTACTCGTTGACGAAAAGCACTCGTCGACTTGTACTACGCCTTCAAGATGGAGTCCAGGAGAACTCGGTGACGAGGGAGCCACCGCCTGTCGGGGGCCCCTGTTTTTGACAACCACTCGGACTCAGATGACAACCCCGAGTCCTTTTCGGGTAGTCACCTGGGTTTGACCATAACGTCTACGCCACAAGGCCGCACCATGCTGGATGAGGGCACAACTATCACCTTTGGCTCCTAGATCTGCGTCGTCAACGGCTCGGGTGGTTTCAACGGCCACCTAGCCGACTCCAGGAAGCCGGAGGCGTCCACTTCAGCATCCAGCCGCAACGTTGACGACCTTGCCGATGATCTCGGCGGAATTCAACTTTCCGACCTTATCGGAAGTTACGCGAGCCATATCAGGGCAACTCCTCGCCCATTGATCAATCAGACGATCTGATCGCCGGAATTGATCAGGTGGACGACAACATCGCCAAGTGCATCACGCTCGCGGAAGACGCTCTCCAACAGCATGGTGACTCGGCGCCCCCGACTCGGAATCGCTCTGAGGCTCACCACCGCCATCCTATCGCCACCGACGACATCTCCTCCTGCATCCACCGAGTCAGCAAAGGTATTGCAGATTGAATTATTCTGGCAGAATCCACCCTTCGGCGCATTAACCCCAGGGATTTCGACTACGACTTCGACAACTTCATCGGCAACCTTGAAACCCCCAAGCCATGTCCAGTCCGGTCAGAGGCGGTTCAACCCAGGACCCTCTCTACATTGGAAGAGGATTTGGATCATCTACTACCACTCGGAGAAGGAGAGGCCACCGCGCGCCGGGGGGCTACTGTTTCCGACAACCACTCGGATTTGGCTGCTCATATGACACCTATAATAAGTAACACCGGGGGCCTCATAAGGGGATCAGATTGGTCGGGCAGGTCTGAGCATCGGAAGGGCATGAAACCCTCCAGGCCTCTCAAATTAGGTCCACCACGATCCATTACCACAACCGGCGAACTCCCTTTTCAAGAAGGCAGACCCCTCCCTTCTTCCGACGACGAAGACGAGGGCCAGGTGGCGTGGAGTGCCAAACGCTTCGCGCCCAATCAAGAAGTGTTCATGATTCACGCCAGCGAGGACTGTGAAGGCGTAGAGCGGGTCCAGCTAGACGACTACGACGACTACCTCCTTGATCCGCTCGACGAAGACGTGGTTGTAACAATGGGTATTGAATTCCCAGACAACATCAAGGTAGAAGATGCAGATGACATCCAGAAGGAACGTCGTAAACTCATAAATACGAAGCGCACCAAACACAGGCACCGCGCGGTCGAGACGAACCAGCAGGGGAGCGGCAACCTCTACGACTCCTCCACGGGCGACCTCTGCACTATCATCAACACCGGCCGGGACGCCTGCAACGTCATCATTGCCAGGCAACAGGAGCGCGAAGAAGTGGAAGCCTACAGCCCCACCCACTATCAAATCCCTCTCGACTACCTAGAGACAACTCAGAAGCGCAAGCCAGAAGCTGGGGAACAATCCACCTGTGGGAAGAAGACTCCCAATTCAAAGGAACGATAAGAGGAAGCCCTCCACGGGCGATGCCCGTGGCACCCGAAGAGCAAGCATTCCGCGTTTGAATGTCAAACTCTTCGAAGGACCCTCGGAGCTCCGCAATTCAACAGAAAGCCGAGTGATGACTTATTTATAAACTAGGACCCGATTTAAAGAGGAAGGCAGGCCCCTCGATTCCTCCAACGAAGAAGAGGGATGGATCGCCAAAAGTTTCTCTGGATCGCGAGGTCTTTATGGTTTTCACTGAAGAAATCCCATTCACGGAGGCAACCCGCCGACGACTACTTCGACTACAAAACTAGTCGGGAGCGGGACTCACTCCATCAATAACTAGTCGGAATTGATTCTGACTAGTCGGGTCTCATCAACAAATCGTCGCGGCTCCATCGACGAGCGATACAGTTTCGTCGGCAATCGCCTACGAATCAAGATCGACAACTATCCACACTCGTCTGGTTTCCACGCTCGGGGGTTGAGCGTGTCAAGGCACTCGGTGTGCTTTTGCTAGCTCCGCCAGGTCCCAGGCTCGGGAGCTGGACGCCGCACAACCCGAACGGCTGCCCACGTGAAGACTGAGTCCTGATTCTAGGAGGTTTTTTGGAGATAACTTGTGTAACCATTATCTTGAGTTTTATCTCGAAACAAGGGGGTTTTTTTCCAAAGAACCCGTTCAACCACTCGGTCTGGGAATCAATAAGTTTACACAAAATAGGGCCTTTGCCCGTTCATCCACATATCAGCGCCGTCTTGGCCCGCCCAAGGATTTCCTTCGGGCCAACCGAGTCATTTTTGCACGACGACCACTTTCGTAACAATGTATGTGAAGGATTGCGTAATCTATTTCTTCGGCCCAACAGAGACATCTTCGTATGGTAACATACAACCTTTCTTGGCCCGCCCAAAGAACTGATCAAAATCACGTGAAGGACCTCGTCGTCACTTCCTTCGGGCCAACCGTGATATTTTCGCATGGCAACATGTGAATTCTCATGGTCCGCCCAAGGAATCGACTAAGCTACCAGCAAGATTTATTTATCCTTTGCCAATTGATCTCCAGTCACCTATCCCATACTTCCAGTACTACTCCGTTTACTAGTTCTCGACTAGTACTACGTGCAGTTTACTGAAGGGGTATCGTTCCCATACTTCCAGTACTACTCAGTTTACTAGTTCTCGACTAGTACTACGTGCAGTTTACTGAAGGGGCATCGTTCCCATACTTCCAGTACTACTCCATTTACTAGTTCTCGACTAGCACTACGTGCAGTTTACTGAATGGGCCTCGTTCCCATACTTCCAGTACTGCTCCATTTACTAGTTCTCGACTAGTACTACGTGGAGTTTCCAGAAGGGGCTTTGCACCCATTCTTTCAGTACTACTCCGTTTACTAGTTTTAGACTAGTACTACGTGCAGTTTACTGAAGGGGCCTCATTCCCAAACTTTCAGTACTACTCCATTTACTAGTTCTCGACTAGTACTACGTGTAGTTTACTGAAGGGGTCTCGCTCCCATAACACTACGTTTACTAGATCCCGACTAGTTTTACGTGTCGTCAGCTAGCTTGATTCATTGTCTCGATTACAAACAAGACATTTCGAGTGCTTTTGACGCACTCCTCTAGCTCCCATGCTCGGGTGCTGGGGTCGACAGGGCACTCGGTGTGCTTTCGGCGGATCGTTTAAGCTCTCACACTTGGAAGCTGGACGTTGCAAAACTACTCGGAAGATCCATGAAAGAACCTGGTTTAAGAGGCTTTTGAAGATTTATCTGGGGAAGATAATTGTTTAACCATTATTTCATGGATTTTTATCCTAAAATATTTAAATTTTTAACCCAGAGGTCTTATCTAGCCATTGACTCAACGAAAAGGGTTTGATTTGAGTGGTAATTTAGGGCGCTTTTTGGAGAAGTTATTTGTTTAACCATTTTTTCAGGGAATTCATCCCGAAAAAAGCGGTTTTTGAATTTCTGAACCAATTTACCCATCTTAACCATCAAATCTTTACCGTCATATATTGCATGCCATAATATTTTGGATCCTTTATTCCAAGCTTTGAGGATTTGGATTCAAGGCTCGGGGGCTGCAGGGACACGTGTCATCAACAACTTATTTTTTAAATCTTATGGAAGATAAGGACAGAAGATTCAAGACTAATTTGACCCTCAGCTTGATTCTTCGAGTCAACCTAAGGCTCGAGGGCTACTCCATATGGAGTGCGATTTCAATCGCACCCCGTATGAAAGAAGACTTGACAACTATTCGGGGCATGAGCACCTCACAGCCTCGATGCAGCCAAGGAAGTACTCGTAAGACACCTTCAAGATGGAGTTCGGGAGAACTCGAAGACGCCTTCAGAAGTACTTGGAAGCCTGCAGTACTCGACTACGAAGAGCTCGGGGGCTTGTCAGACTCGGGTCCACGGGACTGTGCACATAGCGTACATCTTACAGGATAAGGGGTGAGACATGGCCCACGCCCTACACCAGTTGTAACTACTCGTAACGTAGTAGAACTACTCGTACCCTAGTAGAACTAGTCGGAACAGAAGGAAACTACCCGAATAGTATTCGGGTAGACCTCTTGAGCTCGTATCCGGTTAGGATTTTCATGTAACCATGTCCCCCCAAGCTATATAAGGACGGGTAGGGACCCCCTTCAAACAACATCAACCCGATCAACACCTAAGGCGATACAAACCACATACAGGACGTAGGGTATTACGCTCTCGGCGGCCCGAACCTGTCTAAACTTTGTGTTCCTTGCATCTTCAAGTTTCTGATCTCGGCGATACGCTATCTACAAACTCACCACCTCGGGAATATCCCTCAGTGAGCGCGGCGGTAAAATATTGACAACAGAAGGTCGTCGGCCCACTCAGAAAGCGTCATCCGAACGCGCGTCACGGTGTCGTGAGGGATGGCCAGGGGTGGATCGAGCAGGGTGGCAGTGGCGGAGGGGAAAGGATGGGTTTTCAGTATGAACTAGGTTTAGATGTTTATATACCTTTCGTAGCGGCTACTGTTTGTATTTGGGCTGGGCCATCTAGGCTGGTACTATAGAATTGAATTAGTTTCGTAGCGGCTACGGTAGTTAGTAGTTTGGGCTGGGCTAGGCTGGTACTACCTTCTTTAAACTCAATTCCTCGACCGGCCATTTCCGCTTGGCCGTTCCATTGGGTCACATCGGAGTTAAGCTGAGGCCCCTCCGCGTGGGCTCCCCGGGTCAACACCCATCGCCTCTCTCGCTCACGGACCTCACGGTTTCGCTCCAACTCTATTATATTAGCGACACATTATTGGTGATATGCATCTCTGTTTGGCAAGGGCGAGTGATTAGTGTCAGATTAGGCCACCAAAGGTATCTACATATATATTCTACATTTGATTCGGATAAAGATATTAAGGAATAACTAAAATTATTTTAAAATTTAAACCTTGCATATATTACATATGTGTGTTGCAATACTTTTTGCCCAAACTCTTAGCTCTCTTAGACCAGCTAAAATCTAAATCTAGTACAAAATTCCAGAACAATTTTCAAAAATCCATCATCAGTTCTGGACTGAAAACTCCAAAGCTGAGCCCATAAGGTATTTTCCTTTGGGACTTTGAGCCTGCTTAGTTGGTTACCAATTTTTGCCGAGCCAAAATAATGACAAGCTAAGATATTGGCTTGCCAAAATCAGAGTAGGCCAAAGTGTAGATAAAAAATTTTGGTATTCATTTGGTTTATAGTGCTAAAAAGTGGCAAGCAATATTTTTCTTTCTTGTAAGGTTTAAGAGGTTTCTAGTAACTTGCCATGGTTTGGTGGCAAATATTAAAGTGCCAATTTTTAGATATGAACTAAGTGATAGCCAAATTTCATTTGCATGCCTTGATTTTGACGGGGTAAAAATTGGAAGCCAACCAACTAGGCTCTGTGTACCCAACAATTGGCTATTTTATGTCATGGTTTTAGTCAATTTTTGAAGGACCTGAATGCGAATTTGAATCCGAAATATCTTATTCTTGTTTGCTTTTAAAGAACTAGTGGAGGTGCACGTGCCTGTTTGACAAAATATTTGAAAATAATTTATGTTTTCAGTCATTTTTTGAACGACATGAATGCAAATTTGAATCCGAAGTATTGGATTCTTGTTTGTTTTTAAAGAACTAGTGGAGATGTACGTGCCACAGGCACGTGTTTGGAAAAATATTTTAAAATAATTTATTACATTAAACAATTACTAAATAAAAAGTTTGATGATTAAATTGGTCTATTCGATAGTTGAGGGATGAATTTGAGCCTTGAAAGGAAGTTGAGGGATGAAACTGGCTATTTCGTCTTTTCATATATAGCGTTTAATTTGTTTTCCTAGCCGTATGGACTTTTTTTTAGTTGGGATGTTTTTAATGTTTTGCAGCGCCATGTATATGTTAATCACCATGCGTGGTCACATACGTACTCTTCTCTCATAGTTGATTGTTGCATATGAGTGTGTCATGACACTATACTTGCCATTGGCAATGCGGTTTTCATGGGATATATACGATCGAGCGAAATTAACCGTCATTACTACGAGACACTACTCTTATACTATGCTCGTTTTAATTCTCCTATCAGAATAATCCTCGTTTTGACCTCTCGGAACAACAAGGTCGTCGCTGTTCGTAATTTCGTTCCTTCTTATTAATGAAATTCGGGCAACGGCCCAGGTTGGAAAAAGGTCGTCGCTGTTCAACAAGCAAAATGCAGCAGCTCGCCAGCTAGCAGACGCCATGCATTAATTGGCTAGTAGACAATACACGTGGGCAACACCATTACAAAGTTAACCCTCGCAGTTTCGCCCCGGCGCTAGCTCGGCCTCACCAGCTTCGACCAACGTCTCGATTTGTGCAGCATCACGGAATCTCTGGTTGATTTTTTCTTACAATTTTAACCATTTATCTTATTCAAAAATTTATTGTAAATATAAAAAAAATTAAATCATGATTAAAATACTTATAATAGTAAAGTATATCACAAACAAAGTAGATAATATTTATATAATTTTTTAAATAGAACAAGTGGTTAAAGTTATAAAAAAAATTAATAGTGATAAATATTTCGGTACCGTAGGAGTATTTTTTTTTGAAGGAGCAGTATCACATATTTGGCCACAAAACAAAAGTTGTAACGCGATGCCGTTCAATTTTCAGGGCTAAAGGAATTATTCTGTCTTGGGTGGAATAAGGAGATTTTTTCCCTTGTGGAGCCGGCCACGCCCCTCCCGTGCCTTCGCTTTGCTTGCCTCACCGGGCCCCACCGCAGCCGCAAAAAAGCCAAACATTCCGCCCTTCGCCGCCGCCGCTTTCGATCTTCTCCCCGCGCGCCCCGAACCGGCGAACCTCGCGGCCACCGCAGGAGATTCGCTCACGCCCGGCGGCCTCGATTTGGGAGGAGGAGAAGGAGGTAGGGAGGGAGGGCGGGCGGGCGGCGGGCAAGATGAGGCTGCTGCGGGTCGCCACGTGCAACCTCAACCAGTGGGCAATGGACTTCGACACCAACCTCCGCAACGTCAAGGAGTCCATCGCCCGCGCCAAGGCCGCCGGCGCCGCCGTCCGCGTCGGCCCCGAGCTCGAGCTCACCGGCTACGGCTGCGAGGACCACTTCCTCGAGCAGGACACCACCGCGCACGCGTACGTCGTCGACGCCTGCCTCCCGTCTCGGGCTCTCGCCCGCCGTGAATCACATGAAATTCGTGCTACCGAGTTCTTTGTGTTCACCGGCTTGCTGGAGAGGAAGTGCCACGTACTGCTGTTCCATTTAAACAAAGTAGCAATTCGAAGATGCCACGCTCTCATGTGCTGGAACATTAATCTTTCCCCATTTTGGAAAGTCTGGTACTTGCACTTTGGTAGGATCAGCTACTTCTAGTGCACTCTGATAGAATCACTTACTTCCAGTTCACTTTGGTAGAATCAACTTTGGTTTCAAAAAGTTGCAGGAAACGGTAATTTATTTATGATTGGCTTGTCTAGGAAAATTGTTTCTGTGCGTTACGCAAAGAACATGTAAATAACTTGATAGTTTATCCGTTCCAAATTATAGGTCGTTCCTATATATCTAGAAAAGCCAAAAAGACCTATAATTTGGCAGAAACGGAATATATGGCAGGGAAACCAAATGGCCCATGCTATTTGAGCTGTATTTTTCTGAATTCGAGGACGTTAAACCATTCCATTTAGCTTGATAAAAGTGATGAATACGCAGTGCTTATTTTGAAGACACTATATTATTGCTGTATCGAGTTTTAGTATCCGTGTATTTATGTTCCATTTAATGTTATATGCAATTTTTTCTCTTAACTATGGTGTCTCAATCTGCAGATGGGAGTGCTTAAAGGACATTTTAACTGGGGACTATACAGACAACATCTTATGCAGCATAGGAATGCCAGTTATTTTCAATAGCGTACGGTATAATTGCCAAGTCTTCTGCCTAAATCGCAAGATAATCATGATTCGACCAAAGATGTCCCTTGCAAATGATGGAAATTATCGGGAATTTCGGTGGTTTTCTGCTTGGACATTTAAAGATGAGATTGTTGAGTTTCAACTTCCTATTGAAGTCTCAGAGGCTATAACCCAGGATACCGTACCTTTTGGTTACGGTTACATGCGGTTTTTAGATGTGTAAGTACAAATGCAGCTTCCTGCTTGGTTTCTATTTTTCGGATATGATTTCAGCTTCCTACTTTTCTAGTGAAACATGCTAGAGAAGACCATTCATTTTTTTCCACGGGCGTAAAAGCATATTTTGTCCTGTACATGGTGTCAAAGATCCCCATTGAAACATTTTTCAAATTGATTTTGGTATTGGAAGGAAATCGGAAATTCTCACTTTCTATGTGCTTCATAAACTGGTGAATGTATATACTCTCTGTGATAATTTATATATTAAATGATGATGAAGCATTGCTTAATTTTAGTTACTATTTGATCTATTTCGTGTTTTGTTTTAATTGTTATGTCCAGATCTTTGGCTGCTGAAACCTGTGAAGAGCTCTTTACTGCAAATGCTCCTCGGATTGACTTAGCATTGAATGGTGTTGAGGTTTTCATGAACGCGAGTGGAAGCCACCATCAGCTGAGGAAGCTCAATCTTCGGATTGATTCCATAAGGAATGCAACCCAAACATGTGGCGGTGTTTACATGTATGCTAATCAGCAGGGATGTGATGGTGGCCGCCTTTATTATGGTACTTCAAAATGGCTCTTGTTTGGATTCTTGTAAATGCATTTTTTATTACCTGATTTATGATGTGATTCTCTTTCCTCATCTTGAGTGTTAAAACCTGTCAATCAATTTTTTGTTATTCCCATTTGTCATTCATGTGTCTTTTTATTTTTTTCTTACTTGACAAAAATGGCTGCTTACTACATTCAAATGATATTATCCACTGTGCACTCAAAAACAAGAAGCAGAATGCCTTCCACTCCCTTTAATTTGTTGGAGGTTGTAGTGCAGCAACTATATGGAGGATACATTGCATGGCAGTTTGGACCTGGTGGTTTCGGGTAGACCATCAGAGGGCTGTGATATTATGAATAGAATTTTTGAAAGTGTTCTTTCTACAAATAACTCCTGTGCTTTTCTACACCTCATAGATGCAGATGGCTGGGGTAACAGATGGTTATCCGTGATCATATATTACTGGGCACTGGAATTAAATTTTCTTTCTTTTTTGAACTGAAGTGGCTTCTTATAGAGCTGTTTACAGAAGATTCATTAATTATGTATACTGTTTCCGATTTTAAGAATTCCTAATGACACCCTGGATCTGGCCCTTTCTTCTTGCAATAGTATGTTATGTTGATCATTATTCAGGGAAATTGACAGTTTGTTCTAATGTTCCCCACTAGATGGGTGTTGCTGCATTGCGGTAAATGGTGATTTGGTAGCCCAGGGATCCCAATTCTCATTAAAGGATGTAGAAGTGATGGATGCTCTGGTGGATCTTGATGCTGTGAGTTCTAAATCCTTTAGGTGATTCTTGTGTTTGCATAATCCTGTAAATGTTTCCTATTCCTTTTTTCCTCTGCCTTTAGTTATACAAAAAAACCATTCTTTGGTTTTTGCCCAACCAACCTTGATGAAAATTGTTGGCTATCCAAAAAATCCAAAAAATGTTGTTGATAGTGCTGGTGATGTTGCCAGTAGCCCAGGATTGACAAATAATTCTTAGTGTGACCTAGGGCCAGGGGCGTTCAATTTTTTTGCAACAATTCAAGCAAGTGCCAAATTCTTTGGACACTACCAAAAATTGGTAAGGTGGATTGAGGCAAAAACTATACATTCAGCTAGAGCCTAGAAGTCTCCCCAAATTTTCTATATCCACATCTGAATTCTGAAACACCTTTCCTTTCTTTTGTCCTGTCTGCAAAGAAAGAATATTTGTTAAAAATTTATCACATTATTATTGGCACAATATTTAGTTCAGCTGGTAACCTGGTATATCCATTCCCTGATTTTACTTATTCTTCACATCTATTTGGAAACTTCTTACTTATTGAGTGTTTACCTATTTACAGGTCTCCAAAGTCTGTTTTGATTCCTTATTACTATATTTCTGAAGTTTTAAGCTTTCAGCTGTAAATTGTTAGTTATTTTGCTGCAGCTTTAATGCATGAGTTGTATTCTGGCACAGCTAATCGTTCTTTCATGCATCCAGGTATCAAGTTATCGAGCATCTGTTTCTAGTTTCAGAGAGCAAGCAAGCCACAGAACAAATGTACCTTTTGTGAAGGTACCATATAAGCTTTGCCAATCATTTCGGAATGGAATGGTTCCAACTAGTCCAGTTCAGGTTAGTTGTCATTCCAATATTTGAGATTTTTTCTATGATACTTCGATATGGAATACTATTTGCTGTACTACTTTTTTACCATATCTGAAAGGGACTCAGAATTCTTCCAGTTTACAGTTTTAAGTAATGGGACTCAGCAATAATAGACCTTTCACCTGGTTGTGTAGTGTATGATGATTAAGCTTTGATAGGCGATGCCTGCTAACTCATCCATAGTTAACCATGCATCATATATAACAACTAATGCATTTTTAGAAGAATTTCACTTTACACCCCAAATGGTTAATCTTGAATTGGACTAAGATATGTGTCAATGCTTGGAGCCCATTTTATTGATGTCCTTAATGCTTAGCCATGCTTGGGTTTGGAATTTCACAACCCTTGGTTGATTTTTTGGTGTAGTGCAGAACACAATATGTACTTGCAGAGCATCTTGGGTTTATCTTTTAAAGTTCCTTCCTGCAAATATTGTAGCTATCATCAACAATCTGTTTGAACATCTCTGCTTTAGGCTGAGAAAACATTACATAAGTCATTGTTATGCTCTCATTTTCATTTTATTAAGTGCTCATAGATTAAATTCTCCCTTGTATCTCTTTGGAGTCTGGGCCCCTTGCAGTACACTGGTGTATCATTGTGAATACTGTGCTGAAGGGTATTAGGAGTAACCTTTTTCTATCACTTTCACCTTTAATATTGCAGGTTATGTATCACTGTCCTGAAGAGGAGATTGCTTTTGGACCTAGTTGTTGGCTATGGGATTATTTAAGGAGGAGTCAAGCTTCAGGATTTTTGCTTCCACTTTCTGGTGGTGCGGATAGTTCATCTGTTGCAGCAATAGTCGGGTGCATGTGCCAGCTTGTCATAAAAGGTCAGGTCTACTTGTAATCTTCCTTTTTCCACCATTTTAGCAGAAGGTTCTTTGAAATGTCTTTGAAATATAGATGCATGGGGTAACATGTAGGGATGAGAAAGCCACCTGACTGTGAATCTGCATACATTTGTGTTGTGTGATGCTGTTGAAGTAAGACTATGGTTCATATCATGGCATAGGAAATTAGAGCAAACTAGATCTTCTGACATCAAAATTAATACATCTCAAATGTCATGGAAACTGTAAATGATGGTCAAATGAAAGTATAGTGAACCAATACATCAGCACTTGAGCTGCTATAACATGAGTTTGTGAATTGGCCACATTTGATCCCTTCCTACTGGACTAGTTGTCAAATGTCTCATTGATTAGTGTCATTGGGGCAAAGTTTCTTGTGTGCTAGTTCCTCTGTTATAAGTGCTCTGAACACTCGATGAACACTAGTGTTTGTGCTGCGATGAAGCTGCAGCTTTTCGGTTTTCTTCTCCTTTATTTATAGCAAAGCTAGTAACAAACTAATGTCTGAAGTGGGCTTTAGATCATGGCCTTAATGGCTCCTAAAGACCAGGCACTGCTAGCTGACTGGGCATGCAACTAACCAACCGAAACACATGCTAAAGACTAGGACTCTAACAAGCTAACTGACTAACTGAAACTGACCAGGCCTGAACAACCTGACCGACACACACACCTGGACACAAGATTTCTCTAACATCCTCTTTGATTAATTCTTTTTTTCTACATTAATGAAGTGACACACAGCTCTCTTGTGTATTCGAGGAAAAAAAAGTTCCTCTTGATTAATCGATTACTGCTTACTGGTTAGACTTCAAATTATATAGTTTGGATGTTTGGTTACTCCTACCACCTTGAGAAGGGATTATCTAGTAACTATATACTAGTAGTAGGTAAAGTAAATGTGCCAATCCCTATGGGTACCTGTCTTGGTTCTTTTTTAACTGGTAACTAATAAGTCGTTGTTGGAGATGTGAACTTTCTGCTAATGCCTTATCAGACAGAAAGCCCACTGACAACAACATTAGACAAAACTGTGGTGCATATGGAATCGTTACTCTGTGGTTAATAGCCTTGTGTATCTGGATGCATGCAGTTGGCCTAACTCGCATTTTAAACTGTGATGCATTTTCTTCACCTGCAGTTCACGTTATGTTGTTACATCTACAGTTTTTCTTGTGAACCACCCTTAGCGTTTTGTCAAGTTACTTTGGTATACACCTTATTTTGATTCTGATCACTATCGTCGGCAATACTTTCATATCTTTTAGAGTATTCCTTATGGGATTAATTATGGTACCTATTTCATCATTAACGATCAAATCTTGTCAAAAGAATTAATAAATAATAATCATACCAACTACATACAGATATAGAGAAAGGAGACGAGCAAGTTAAGGCGGATGCTTTGAGAATTGGGCAGTATAAAGATGGGGAGATTCCCACAGACCGCAGAGAACTTGCTAAACGTCTATTTTACACTGTTTACATGGGAACCGAAAACAGGTGATTTTTTTTTCCTAATGACCTTGTTCTAATGTATGCCCTAACCTTTTGATGTGCATCAAATTATGCTTTTGCGAGTAGTTATGTTATAATGCTTATTTCCAATGACCACATTCTAATGTATGCCCTAACCTTTTAATGTGCATCAAATTATGCTTTTGCAAGTAGTTATGTTATAATGCTTATTTCTACTGTATGTGCTCTTAAACAATGTTATAATTTTTTTGAACAGCATGGTATTTGATCTGAGGGAATGTGTCCGTTATATAACCTTGTTATGAATCAACACCAAAGTCCAAAAGTGGTAGCAGAGAAATCAACATATATTTGCAAAAAAACCCTAGTTTCTTGATATGGAAGAGAAACTTCAAAGATGAAGTCATTGTACAAAATAAATGAAAGCTTCCATCCTTTTATTGGATCATGTCTAGATAGTTATAGTTCTTTTTGTTTTATTTCGAACTCTGCATATGTTTCCTTCTTTTTGTTTTATTTTGAACTCTGCATATGTTTCCTTTCTTAATTTAATTTAAGCACACAGGCACATTTTTTCATTTTAAAAAATTGTATGTGGCACATGCTCGGTGGTAGTTGAAGTTTGTAAACTTTTCCTTCTGATGGAAGCGTTTTCATTTCTAATTGCTAACAGAACTGAACTTATGATTGTTTTAGATGGTAATTTTGTGATGATTTTGAAGTAAATGAATTCAAAGCATTAAACAGGAGATACCTGCTATTTATTCATTGCTCTTTAATCTATATTCTTGCTTATCCATGATAATGTAGAAACTTTGTTTGTTGAAGTTGTAAATTGTTAGTTTGCTTTATTCACACTGCTGTGTTCTGTACAGTTCTGAAGATACCAGATTACGTGCCAAAAGGCTAGCTCATGAGATCGGTTCATTCCACTTGAACGTACCCATTGACAGTATTGTATCTGCCTTTCTTTCCTTGTTTGAAACATTGACTGGGAAACGACCACGCTACAAGGTATTTGTTCAGTGTGACTTCAATTTACTAATTAATTGTACTGCAGCTTGGTAACATATATTTCTGTCTTGATGTTTATTCACATTTTCATTGTATTTTAGTTTATGGCTTACAAAGATAAACTGAAACTTCTATTTAGTACCCTTAATGGGTATGTCGTGCAAGCTTCAACAATTAGTTAGGCTTCGGTGGCTTATTGCCCCCCCCCCCCCCCCCCCCCCCCCACCACTTCTAAGGATCATTACACTTTTATATTCTATACAACATCCCTTAGCACTCATGTTTAATCTATTCCCATAAGTTGCCAAGCTTAAGAGGCCTTAGAGTATTTGTAGATGGTATCACTACAAGGGGTTTCGGTGAATTGTTGTGGCCAAAGGTTCTCAGCAGCAATAATAATGGATTAAAAGATTGACGGTATCCAGCTGTTTGGCATCTGTTCTAGCCTTGAATGTTAAAAATATCAGACCAAAAGGTCCGTATGATTTCCAATTTCAAGAAAAGTTCATTTTACTGGCTCAAACCATATCTGTTTGCTTCAGGTTGATGGGGGATCAAATATCGAGAATCTGGGATTGCAAAATATTCAAGCACGAATCAGGATGGTTCTAGCCTTTATGATGGCTTCTCTTATGCCATGGGTCCACAACAAATCTGGGTTCTATCTTGTTCTGGGAAGCTCAAATGTTGATGAGGGGTTACGTGGTTATTTGACAAAGGTAAGCTGACTTACATTGTGCAACTTAGATGTAATGCTGCATAGAGACCCAACAGATACGGCGTTCTCTTTATAAGTTCTATGACTGGGACGTCTTATTTGTTGGTGTGGGGAAATGTTAATAAGACTGTTCTTCCTTTACTAAGTATGACTGCAGTTCGGCTGATATAAACCCTATCGGAAGTGTAAGTAAGCAAGACCTGAGGGCTTTCTTACGATGGGCAGCAATTCATCTCAAGTATTCGTCATTGGCTGAGGTTGAATCTGCACCACCTACTGCAGAGCTTGAGCCAATACGCGCAAACTACAGTCAGGTATATATAAATACATATAAACTTGATCTACAACATTTATATAGAAACCATCAGAAGCCATTGTTGATATATCTGCTTAATTCTGTAGTGCAAAAGTGTGATTTTTTTTTTACTTAAGGCTTGCACCATGGTAGAACTAGTGCGCACTTGTTCACACACAATGGTAGAAAACTTAAGTTCACCCAATTTATTCTCAAGGATGAACCAGAGGGGCTAAGGTTGAACAGAATGAGGCCTCTGGTAATATGGATGCTAAAATTGATATCACACTGTTTGCAGTTGAATCTGACTTTGTGCAAAAAGAGCTGAAAAATGATGACTTAATTTGGTAATATTGACCTTGAAGATCACTTGTATGGATTCGACAATTCTAGCTGTTCTAATTGATGTTCTTTTTTCGGAAGTGTCTGTTATTTTGATCATGATGTTGTTTTTTGTCTGTATCAGCTACTTTAATTCCATATTAAGTAAAATTGCATTTTGCGAATACGTGGAGTGTGTCTTTGCTCGAAAGTTACAGAAACTTCCAGTGTCAATGTTGCATCTTGTGTGGGCCTAGTTTGTCTTTATGCAGTTCCTATAATATCCCATGCCCTTGTGGGTAATGCATGTTTATGTGGGCAATTCGAATGCATTTTACAAATTAAAATATATATAGTGCTCTTCTCCTGGTAAACTGTTGAGTGACATACCTAATTAGCAGATAGTATTTTCAATTCCTTGGGTTGGAATACTCATTGATAGCAAGTTATCCCTTTTTCTATGTCCATCTTTATTTCGATACCTGTAGACTGTAGCAGGATGAGTTTCAGTTTAGTTTTTGTATCATCCTCATATTTCATTTTTAGAAACGTGTCTTAACCAGCTACCAAGAAAGTATATCATGTCAGCTTGACTAATTTCCTTTTTGTCCATCTTGACTCTTCTCATTTGACCATAATTATATGTAATCAGTTGGATGAAGTGGACATGGGAATGACATACGAGGAGTTGTCAATATATGGAAGGTTAAGGAAAATTTTCCGATGTGGTCCTGTTTCAATGTTTCAGGCAAGTATTTCAATATTTGAGGTCTTGTTCAGAACACAGGTTTTGCATATGGAAACTTAATTTTCACAAGAATCAAAGAATTTTTTTTTTTGTTTCAAACATTACTTGAATATTTTATTCCTCACTATCCTGTCACCCAAAATTGCATTGTTCCGTCCACTGTGTGCTTCAAATTTTATACGCTATCTGTCTGTCTGGATTTATCAGAACATTGACAGGTATTATGAGCGATAGTATTTTCATAGCTATTATTTAAACAAAGCTATAAATTTATCCATCTATAATGACTTGCCTACCTTAATTAGCAGTTTTCTTCTAAGTTATTGTTGTAGGGGCTTCAATGTTGCGCAAAATCCATTCTATCTGTTGCCCTAATGTTTCTCACGAGCAGTTGCGCAAAATCCTTTTTGTCTGCAATTTTGGCCCTAATATTTCTCACGATCCATTTCCTCATCTCTCCAGTCACGTGTAGGAGTACCAAATGATGGAAATTTGTTTTTGAAGCATGAAAAATAAGGTTTCTACTGATGTTAAGTTATTGCTTAGGCTCAATTATTGGAACCTAGGAATTTTGTTTAAACTTTTGAGGAATCAAATAGAAGCAATTCTATGCCCTTGGGAGTATGAAACTTATCCCGTGTGGTATATGTTATCTAACATGAAAACTACCAGAGAACATGACAATTAAACTGATACAAAGACAGTAATGCTGAACTTGCTAAAGTTACTGTAATTTTTTTTCTTTTGGATGAGTTTGTAGCATGTTAACTATAATGCAGAATAGAGCTAAACAGCATGTCTTGCTTTAGCAAATCCAAAGAAGTTATCAGGGCTGAGTCACATGTAGGGAAACTTTAAGGAATGTATATGGAGGGGGCACCGGATTATAGACTTGGTTACCTTAGATGCGAGAGATTAGTTGTTATCTTCTGCTTTGCCAAAAACCAAAAAAACACTGAATGTGTGTAGTAATCTATATTTTGCAACTATCTTAAGTTGAACATTCAAATAATACATTGTTCCTTTTGCAAATGTGTTTGAAATTTGAACAGTGGGCTCCTAAGTTACAATGCTAATACAAACTGCTGCAGAACCTGTGCCACAGTTGGTGTGGGAGATTATCTCCATCTGAAGTGGCTGACAAAGTGAAGCACTTCTTCAAATACTATGCCATAAATCGGCATAAGATGACTGTTTTGACACCATCTTATCATGCTGAGGTATTGATCTAGTACATTTTATTGGTGTAAGATGTCTTCTGCTGCTCTAACCCCTGTGCTGCTTTTGCAGAGTTATTCACCAGAAGATAACAGGTTTGACCTTCGCCAGTTTCTATACAACTCAAGATGGCCATACCAGTTTCGGAAGATCAACGAGCTCGTGCAAGAGATGGACAAAGATGGCAAATGGGAAACTCCTGCGGAAGGGCAACTGACAATGCAGACAGGCGCGCAAGGAAGTGGAATGGGAGTTGTGGCGGCTGGATCCGCCAATCCCAGTGCCGGGTTCTGAAGAGAACCATACTGACACATGAAAGTTGGCTCTTTAAGGTAAAGCTTCAGCGATTCATTACTTCTCATTGCAAATTTTACTCTACCAGGATACCATTTTCCGCACTTCTCTTTGAAGTATTTATGAATTTTTCGTATTTGGATTTTTTTCCCTCCACAGAATAATGCACTGCCACCCAGGACATGGGCTACTGATGTACATTTGTCTGTTTGCTTCCTGTGTATTGCACTACTCTCTGCCAAGTCTAAGAGAGCTGAAGTTGTTCTAGTAGCATAAATTGAGTACGGAGTGGCAACTAAAGAAACTGTGAAAATAAGATTAGAATCCTTTAGTAATCAAATTGTTCGACTTCAAGTGACCAGAGAAGACTATTACTGTAAAGAACCAGCTTAAAGGAAACTAACATTTCGTTTTGTAAGTGCCCTTTCAAAATCATGTGCGTTTGGTGTTATGTGATTTCTATCTAGCGCCCAGTGTTGACAATTTGAAGTTTGATGAAGTAACAGTAACGTGAAGTTCGGACTGATATTGGACCTGCAAAGGGTGTACCTTTAATGTCATTTTTCTGTTCATTAGAAACAATTACATACAGTCACTGATGCTCTACGTTTTGACTAAATCTCGGTCCTACTATCAATAATGTTTAAACTTTAAATGCTTTTAGTTTGGAAACATGAATTAAAAATCATATGCGTAGACATATTGACACTCGAAGTTCCTTAAGCAGGAATGATAATCTAACTAATTGGCTTTATGTTGAATACCGAATCTTTTTTTGAAATACTAATATTTAATAAAAAATTGCAAAAATAGTTGGTTATTTTTAGTACCATGTCGGATACGTGGCACATGTTTGGGCTGACCTAAAGGCTGCCGGCAGCCATGGGCCGACTGGGCCCACATTGAGGCCCAAAAGATCTCTCGGCTATGCCCTGATCCACAGACTTTCTTACATGTTGACCGTCACTTAACCATTTTATTCCCTTCTTCGAAAAAAAACCATTTTATTCCCACTCAAAAAAGAAACTTAACCATTTTATTAATTGAGTAAAATTAAGTGTACAGGACCAACCGAAGAGCATACATGCAAAACGGAACATAAACATATTAAATACTACCTCCATCTTAAAATATAACAACTTTTAAACTTAGTCAAAATTAAATATTTTTATCTTTGACCAACAATATCTCTAAAATTAATTACTTTTAAATAAAATATTTACATATTATGATAGTTAATTTAATTATAAATAAACTAATATTATTTTTATGTTATATTTTTTTACCATGTACGGTCAAAGTTTAAAAGATTTAATATGAAAAAAAATCTGAAAATAGCTATATTCTAGGACGGAGGTAGTAGCATGTTTGCAAGGTGTAGTAAATTTTAGGACAAATTTACTATTCCTCTTAGAAGGTTAAATGAGGGAAATAGTCCTTAACTTTCTAAAGTTGTGCATGTAGAGAAAACACCTGACAATTTTTTAAATCACATAACACTAATTTGATAACACTACCAAAAGACCATGTACACAAAATGTAACGCGAACGCTTTAGTTAACATGCTTGCAAGGTTTGGTAAAAATTTTAAGCATGTCTAGTACTTGTTTAAGAATATTAAATAACGGTCATAGGCTATGTAGAAAATGGGGTTTTGAAAATTTAATAGCTTGTATAAGCAGTCTAATACTCCATCCACCTGATATTAAATACATATCATTTAGGAATTAGGATAAGTAAATTAATAAAAATTGAACTAGTTTACTTGCCATACACTTATTATATTGCTATATTTATTTCGTATCAAACCAACCGATGGCTACTGTATTCGAAAAACATCCAGCTAAATACTAAAAATTTCCATTGATACTGAAAATAGAGCAAAAAGGATGCAAATACTGAAACTGAGTCAAAAGATTTCAAGGGCAACATTCTCTTAGTTCGATCAAACAAAAAATTCCAGTTTCGCGAAAAGAAAATGGAATCGCTGTTCATAATTGCTTTCTCTAAAAGACGGCGAGGGTTTTGGCCGAGGGTTTTGGCCGGTGGTCCCAAAACCCATTTCCCCACATGGCGTACCACCGCCCATCGCTGCTCCTCCGCCGCCGGCGCAGCCTCCCCACCCCTTCCTCCCTCCTCGTCCTCCTCCGCCACCGCGCCTTCGGCTCCTCTCCCTCCCCACCCTCGCCCTCGCCCTCGCCGCCCTCACCGGCCTCCCCTAAGCCCCCCGCCCTCTCCGCCCGCCTCGCCTTCGTCTTCGACCAGCTCGACGCCATCGACCGCTCCCGCTCCTCCGACCTCTCGGCCCGCGACGCCGCCCTCCGCCGCATCCAGTCCTGGCGCCGCCCCGCGCCGCCCCCTGAGGCGCCGCCGCTGGAGGGAGAGGCAGGACCGCGGCCAGAGCCAGGGCCGGAGCCCGACGAACCGAAGCAGGAAGCTGAGGTGTCGGTGGCAGCGGCCGATGAGGTGAGGAGGATGAGTATGGAGGAGGTGCTGCGGAGGGAGGTGGAGCTGGTGCACCCCTGGCCGGAGTGGATCGAACTGATGGAGCGGCTTGCTCAGCAGAGGTACTTCGACCTCGGGCGGGCCGGTGGTGCCGACGAGGCCTCAATGGCCGCCGCAGTGCCCATGGACCTCTCAGAGGTCAGCGAGGAGGCTGGGTTCGACTTCTCCAGGGACTGGACCACCGTTAAGAACGCCTGCATGAACTTTGGCCGCGACCGGTTCGACATCCTCAAGTACGTTTGTTGCTCCTGATGTTACATTTAGTGGAACATTTATGTTCCTCGTGTTGTTAATTACGTGATGTGGGTCAAATTCATCTGCGTGCCAATATGCCATTGCCATAGGTGTTTGTGATAGCCTCGAAAAGTTTGAAGGCGGTCTATGTTAAGATAATTTCATACCATAGTCTTTGATTCAGTTCGTCGCCATTCCAATATTGCATAACTATTGAGAGACCGTTCCCATTTGTGAGAAGCCTGTGGGATAATCAAAACCTTATCTTTGTTTAGAGGTATCAGGTGCTACCTGCACAGAGTTTGAAGGCAGGATTTGATGAAAATTTCTAGATCCATCAGAAATGGGTTGTCACTGTGTTCTTTTTCCTATTTGATACTAAGAAGTTACCACTGTTTTAGTTCATTGAAGATAGATGATTACATTGCGATTGCAACCATAACTTTTTTTTTCCTTGCTGTAAGTGGATAATGATGATGCATATCCTGTCATCGTTATTCCCTGTGTATGTGTGGAATAGATAATTTTAAATCGCATTAAAATTTCTGAAAGCTTCCCATCCATTTATTGCTAAATCTAGAAATTCAGGAGTACAAGTATTTGATGTTAAGTTGGAAAATTCATCATTGCTAGACTTACTAATTTGCACTGTAACTCTTTTTATGCTGAGAGCAAATCACTATGGGCATCCAAATCAGATATAGCTTCCTTTCATATGACATTTTTTTGGTGAATCCTTGACTGAAGCACAGGAGAACTAAATATAACATATAATGAATCAGAGGTCAATATGTAATGGCTTGCCTCAAAATTAGTAAAAGGAATTCAATTATCCTGTCGGAAATCAGAAAGGGTTATTATTAATGTAGCACCATTTGGTTGACTTTGTAGACAATCATAGATGCAAGAAATGAACGAACAGTAACTTACTAATAATCATGTTATTGGTTCCTCAATCTTATGCAGATCATTGCCAAGGAAGGATCTTCAGATATTGGTGGGCCATGGGTGCCCCAGCATGGATGCAAAAGCAGTGTTTTCTGCAAAGCTGATAAGAAAACTTGTCCATCTTGATGAGGGCGATGTAAGTTGCATATTCTAAACCAAAATTTGTTTCTGAATGCCCAAAAATATGTATTTCACCACTTTGTGTTTTGTCTGCCAACTTGTATCTTAACCACCATGGTCTCCAGTTGTCATTGTGGACTTGTGGTGATGACAAGCACCATAGAAACAGTTCTCAGCGATATTACTTTTCTGTTATTGATTATAATAGATGTTATCTGAGGCTATATGGGGTACATGTGATGTCTCATTTGACAATCTCATCTTCAATTCTTCCGTTCTTAATGTCCAGCTGCATATGGCAAACACAATTTATTTTCTTATGCTGATTTCATTAGGACTTAGTTGGATTGGTATCTCCACATTTAGGGAAGTCGATTAACTTTAAATTCCATTAGTATATGCTTTTGTTGTTCTTGCATATTTTTAACATCAACAACTCATTTAGCTACTACTGCTGGCCAAGTGCTACTGCTGCTGCATTGACACTCACAACAGTCAGTGGACCCACTAGAAAACTTACATTCATGAAAACCTGTGATACAATCGCTTAGTCTGCAAATTCCTTGATGCTTGTGGTCTATTTAGTTATCCCAAAGCCACATGATACAGTCATGGCAGCAAGAGAGTGAAGGAAGTTTATGTGAAGTAACGATAACTAAATGGTTTTGATACGAAATTCTTCTGTCATGATTCCTCTTATCAAATACTCTAAGATTGATGAGTTAGTTAAGATAGGAACAAAAGATAATTGGAACAAAAAAGATCATTTTTAGACTAAAGGTTTGGATTCTTTCATCTACTTCTCGCATTGAACTGGTACATTACATGCTAGACTGTGTTGTAAAAGGTGCTATGCAAGTAGCTGGATTTTGCCTAATGCCTAGTCTACTTAGCATACAAGATGGTGATGAGAGGGAAGTGTAGGGGTGAGTGGGGGGAGTGAAAGAATTTAACCATGCTGACAATGGCCCAAAACCAACAGGTGAAGGAAGTCATAACCACCTTGCCTCTGGCTGTACCTCCACCTCCACTTGCTTCCTTTTCTAAACCCGGATCCACCCTGCTTAGCCAATCTCCTCATCCCCAACGTATCTTGACACCACTTTCTTGCAGATTGTTCATGTCTTTGAACCGCCTGCAGCGAGTTCTTCTCCTTCTGACCGCCTAGGCATGCTGGCCACATAAGCTCACCAACTGGTCAAAAGCTTTACAGGAGGGTTGTTCCTAGCATTCTGAGGCCACCTATGCTAGACAAACTGAAATTGTCACTATTCACAAATATGATAAAATGTTTAACCTTCGATAATTTCTTCATTCTTTTTACATAAATGGAACGTATTCACCTGGCATTAGTTGTTGTAAGGTCATTTTGTTGTTAGTTTGAGCTAAAGAATGTGTGCTGAACAATCTTGTTGTGAAACGTTCATGTTTTTTTTACTGACAAAACCTATGTCAAAGTGCCGTTGGCATGTACCCAGAGTTGCCATTTCGAAATAGTTGTTCATCAAGAAAAAAAAAGAGGATTTTTCCTGTCCTGGGTTTCACCAGCCTCCCTCAAAGGTTTAATTTCTTGTTGTGGCTTATTTTCAGGACTGGCTACTCCCTTTTGTATTGCATTTTTATCCTCTAACCCTACATCAATGATGTGAAAGAGGTTGCGCCTTTGTAGTATGCCATTTAGTAGGTGCATCTGTGGTTATTCCTCTCAAGTTTTTCATGGACATTGCTCACCTTGGTTTCTGCACATGGCAGTTTATGGACAAGAATTGTGAAATGGAGTTTTATTTCTGAAAACTGTGCGTTTGCACTGTGCCTAGTAAAGCTGCTTTAGGTTCTGCCCAAAAAAGACACTGAAATACTCCTTCCGTTCCAAAATGTAGATCGTTTTGGCAAATCTAGATACATAGATTTTGCAATGCATCTAGACATATATTGTGTCTAGATCCATAGCAAAAATTATGCATCTAAATTTGCTAAAACGACCTACAATTTGGAACGGAGGGAGTAGGTTATTTTAGTACCTCGGCGTTAGATGGTATATTGTGTTGCATAATTGATCAGCCTTTTTGAATCTTTCCTTTCCCTCTCTTCCTCACAAAGTCAATGGAGCAGGTAAGCTCCCCCTGCACACTGCCTGCCGTATAGGACAGCAGTGGCATGTATTGGGGCTGTATGCCCTGTCTTGTACATAGTACTAGCAATGAGTAGTGTAGTTGGTAGTAGCACTCAAGTATGGATGTACTAGATAGTTGACATTTGGTTCTATAAAGGAGTAGAGCAGCTGCAGCTCGAGTTATCCTTAAGCAGCAACAAAACCTGTGTGTTCTTCAGTGTGGTGTTCATCTTCTTCCTCTCTGGTGTGAGCTGTGAGAGTGAGTGAGCTGTGGGTGCTGAGGTAGAGCTAACATATTGCTTTTGCATAACAATTGTGTTTGACCTTGTCTGACGTTTGCCCTCTTTTTGTTTGGATATCATTACTACTCTAATGCTTTATATCCCTTTTGTTTTGCTCTCTCATACTGATTTTACTGTTAGCCTTTTCATATGAAGGGGTCTCCATTACAGTTTGGCCTTGTCATGAGATCTAAATACTTGTGATTCTAACATATTACTTGTGTTATATTTCTCATGCAGCTAAATTTCCTTAGCTAATGCCTTCTTCCCATTCTTTTAATTTTTCGTAGCTAGTGCACTGCTTTTATACATCATCATCATAGAATTCAGTGTAGTATTTTTGTGTGCAATAATCAACAGAGGATGTTAGTCCCAAGGAATGTAGATCAGTTCTTGTCTAGTTGCAATGTCTAAGTGAACATCAAATATGGTAATACCTGTTAAGAAAATCTGACCTTCTGATTTCTTTATTTTGCTTCTAATTCACAGGTATGTAGCTCTTGTAATTTACGAAATGTATGCTCGAGGGGTTACATCCTTACACGTAAAGAAGATGAAGCTAGGACCCTTGATGTTATGCGTATTTTATTGATCTATGGTTTTGATCACATAAAGGAAACCATAGAGAACAAGCCTCTTCTCAAATTGAAATCTTTGAAGGCTGTTGTCCGGAAATTAATACACGAGATTGTCAAGTTGAGCAGTGTTCCTATTGATCCTAATCTCCCACCCCCTGTAATAAGGAAACCTCCTCCTAAGGTGAAGCAACCACCTCCCCCACCAAAGAAGCGAGTCGGACGTGATGATGTAGAGATGAAGAAAGGAGATTGGCTCTGCCCTAAGTAATTTAAGCCACTTTCCTGTAATTTTTGGAACCTTGTTGACTTGAGGAATATTATTTTTACTTTCTGGAGTCTGTTTGCAGGTGTGACTTCATGAACTTCGCAAAAAACAATGTTTGCTTGCAGTGTGATGCTAAACGTCCAAAAAGGCAACTCCTCCCTGGAGAGTGGGAATGTCCTCGGTTAGCATACTCACCATAATTCTGTTTGGTGTCTATTTTTCTAGCCTATTCTGTCATAACTGTATTGAACGCGCAATATACAACGTCTTTTGTTGCATCTATGTTTGCTATATTTTATCTGTCCTCAGACACACTTATGAAAAAACAATTTGGTATCTAGGATGCAATCTATTTTTCAACCTTATTCTGTAATAACTGTATAGAAAACACACTGCACTAGCCTCTGACACTTTCCAACATCTTTTCTTTTGTTACATCCATGTTTACTGCATATGATTATCTGTAATCAAACACAAATATGAACAAAAATGGCTTGGTATCTAAGATACATAGGTCTGGTCTCTATGACATCAGTTTCTGATGAGGTGACTTGTTATTTATGGTGAATAAGAAAATAAAAATAGCACACTTTCCAGTCGTTCATGAATTAAGTTGTTATGTAGTTAATGCCTTTACTCATTGATCTGATTTGTATACATGAAATTTCAGGTGCAATTTCTTGAACTATAGGCGGAATATGTCATGTTTCCATTGTGAGCACGACCGCCCTGCTGATGAGTACGCTAAGAGCCAAATGGAAGCAAAGCAATCGGCACTACGGAAAAGATTGGAAAGACCTCCACGCAAGTCTGATGTTTCTAGTGCATGGAACTTTGATTTTGATGATGATGAGTCAGACGGCGCTGATGTTGCTGCATTTGAGTTTGCTGATTCATCTAAAGCGAGGGAGAGCTCATCTGTGGACAGCATGTCCTATAGAGATTCTGCTAGGGGCTCAGAGGACGATGACTTCAGAATGGCTGAAACAATGGCTAAGGGAAGAGATAATAAGTTCTCAGAAAGAGATAGGTTGCCATCTTCTAGGGTTGGTTTTGATGATTTTGATGATGAAGAGGATGACATTGACAGTTACGAACTTGACTTACCAAAAGGAAGTCAGGCTGGTGGAGTGTCAAGGATGAGCTATTCTGATCTTGAGAATGCTTCTGATTCAGAAGGTTTTGGTGAATTTGATGACAGTAGAAAGCCCAGATATGCAACCAAGGATGATATAGCAGCGTCTGCTGATGAGGATGAATTCGAGGATCACCCTTCCCTGAGATCGAGTCATCTTGCTGATTCTTGGCATAAAACCAGAGGTCGGAGTGGTTCTAATAAATATAGAAGGGCATCTTTTGGATCAGAGAGTGATGACGGGATCAATTCCGATTTGGACGAGGACATTGACGAAGGTCTTAGAAGTAAAAGAAGCCATATTCAGGGAAATCCTGAGAGAGCTTCTGTCAGGCACAATGCACTTGCCTATAGTGATGATGAACCATTTCCTAATGATATGGATTCTGGTATGGTTGATCGGTTCCAGTCTAGACGGACTAAGTCTTCCACAAACATCAGTAACAACTTCCGTGGCAGAAGCCGTAACTTGAATGATAGACAGTCTAGAGGGGACCGTTATAGTAGAACGGACCGGAATGAAAAATCTAATGGTTTTAGTATGCATCGTGGTGGGCCGGTATCGGATAGGAGCCGCAGGGTTAGAGGAAATCAGCTAGATAATGGTTCAAGAGGTTCACAAAGAACTGGAAGAAGAAATTGGGATAGAAGTGGTGACTTCCATGGCAGGCGCTGAGACTTTTAAATAGAAGATATGGATAAAACAAAGAGAGCAGCAACATAAGTATTAAAAGAGGGGACAAGTAAGCAGCAAGTTCCTTTGGTGGAAAACTGAATGAGAATTGGATTTAGAGGCCCTGGCTGATATGGGTGCTCCCGGGAAAGTTATGATTTGTTAGTCAATTCTCCATTTTTGCTAACACTTGCAGCATTATAGTGCAAGAAGGGGCCTGGGCCTACCTGTGAGTATTGGCATGGCAGCATGTATGTCCGTTAAGCAATGTTGTATTCCTTCACTGATTACTTTCTGAATGAGCAATAAAGTTCAATTTGTCATGTGAAAAATACAACGTAATGGCACACCACATTTCTGTTTTGGGTTTTCATTCTGCGGAATCGGATTTATGCTTCAGAACAGTATCTAAATGATGGATCTATCTACTTCATGTATATGCTTACATCTGTTCAGTCCTTAAGTCTGGATATTTCAATTTCACAGGTCTGTTCCCTTCAGCATGGAGCTCATTTGATTTCACCATAGCCGTCTTTCAAGATGCTCCTCCATTGTGTGACCATACCTCTCATCTGCACCTCCTTTTGAATTTTTGAAACACTGTACTTGTTTGTCTCCTTGTTATTTTTTTTGTTGCATTACATGGCATTGCAATTGCATCTGTCGGAGCCTACAAATCTGAAAACTCTGTTTGCGAATTTATGTTGTTGTTTTATAAGCGATTTTGTGTTGTTTGGATGGCCTCATGGGCGGCGGTGGGCGGAGTGCGGTGGGGCAGGCCGAGCTGGGCCTGACTGGGCCGCTTGATTTGCTTGACTGCGCGTCGGCGGTGGTCGGGGCGATGCCGTCTCGGGGCTGGGCAGTGACTTGGATTCTGGCCCAAGTCGGGGTCTAGTTATTCAAATATGTTTTACATGTCCGTGTGTGCGTTGCTACGAGTAATATAAATTTTACCTGGATCTATATGAGATCATAAATTTTATGCTCTTTCATTCCATGTATAGGCCGTGTCGTGATCGCGTGAGGTATTAATTGTCCGTGTTTCGATTAGAATTCCGATTGGTTTGTCCGGATTTCGATTAGGATTCCAATTGATTTGTTCGTATTCTGATTAGAATTTCAATTGACGGACCAAGGAATCATTGCTTGCTTTAGAAATAGTATATTATATATATAATATACATTTATATAAACTATAACTATAGTTTGGATTCAAATTCAAACTATAATCCAAATATCTCACTTAAATCAAAATAAAATACGAATAATTCATGCATACATGTTCCATCTAAATGCATAATCTAATTTACAAAGAAATTTCAAAAGAGGAGAGATGTATTTACTTATATTCGACCTATTCTATAATGTATCTACACAGTTTAACAAAAGCTTTTTGAAATTATAGCTTTACACACATTATTTAAAAAAAATAAGATGTGACATATAAACATTTAAAAAGATACAAACTAGTCTAATCTAGCACAATTATGTTCTTAACCTTGTGCTAAATTGCTAATTGTGCTAATCTTGATATTCTCATTTTGGTGGTAGAAACTTTTAAATACGTGTAGTAAGTTAGCAACACTCCGTTTAGCTTCTACAATAATCGGATGTTCCAAGAAGGACTAGGAACACACTTTCTGACACAACTCCGTATCTTCTCCTCTTCACTATTCCTTCCAGGCTTAACCGCATCTCTTCGGTTGAGGCTTTGTTTTTTTTTTCCGAAACACACTGTAGAAAAGCAGACAGTTTCATAATTAGGGTTGATTTTTAGACTCCAAAAGGAGTTCAGGGAGTAACATGAACTTTATTTTACATTGGAATTTTGAATCGGGTAAATTAAAGATAGGTGCCTCCTGCTGGTACGGGAGCGATTCCCGCATCCACTCGGCCCTCCGCGTCATGTCACGTCGCCCCTTGCGCGAGAGCGCAGAAAACGGAGGCCAGGAAGAGCTTCCCATGTTCTGTCTTGACAATTTTTCTGCCCACTGCGGACTTTCAAATCCTCATACCAATGGGCACGACCGCACCAGACTCCCGTTGACGGGGGTAGGAACATGGGCATCTGGCCCGAGATGATGCTGGATCGAGCAGGCTGGGGAGTGGGGCGATGCCGCGACGGGCGGTCCATGTGGCCCATTATGGCTTCATACGTGAGAGACAACGAAATTTACTTGGCGATTCCGAGGAATCGAACTCGCGCTGGTTGCATGCCCACCGGCGCTGCAGCCAACTAAACGCACGCTCGTTCTCGCCGCTATTAGACTTGGTGCTTGCATCTACCATTGCTCCACTAGCTGGTTGGGCGGCGCAAAATACGACCCATAGCCTGTGAGGGGAGGGTATACGGAGTTAGAGCAGCTCCAACAACAATGACAATACACTGTCTATATGAGTTTCCATGTAGAATATAGTACACGCAGTAGATTTACATGCTCCTTAGGACCCCACCTGTCGGTTTTATTTTATTCTCACCCATTCCATCTCCATCTCCATCTTCATCTTCCTTCTCCCATTTCATCTTCAGCCTTGCTCCTCTAGCACCGACAGGCACGCCCAAGCTTCGCTGTGCCGCCGGCCGCGCTGCCTCCACGCACCTGGCGGATGTGCCCTATCTCCCTCCGCTGTTGCGCTCGTCCTCCATCGGCTCAGGTAAAGAATCCTGATCACAACGTGTTATATATGATTAGAAAGAAGCCTGCCTGCGGACTACGGATATTAATATTTTTATCTTCTGTACGCTTTGTATATTAATATTTTTACATCTGTGGTTTTTTTTTTTATCATAGAGCGCGCACCGCGCGCTCAATGCTCCAGTTCCATTAAACGACCGGCGAGTGGCCAGTGGCGACGTTGCTGACTGCTGAGCCACCGCCCACCAGGAAGAAGGAAACGCACGAGGCCGCATGGGAGAAAGAAAAACATCGAGAGGCCTCCCGGCGCCTCCACCACGCCCCCACCCGCCTTATCCCTCCGCGATCGCCACCCACCCGCGCCACACAGAAACGAAAAAGTATCTCCCGCGCACGCGCCGACGCGCGCGCTCTCCCCTCTCCTCCTCTCATTCTCCGTCTCACCGGGGCGACCGCCCGCTCGCCGCGCGCGCCATGGCCTCCGACGCGCGGCTCTCCCTGCCGTGCCGCCTCCCCGCGCCCCTGCCCCCGCCGCCGGCGCTCCGGCGCTCGCCCCGCGCCGCCGCCGCCGCCGCCGCCGCGGCGTCCACCTCCCCGAGGTGCCGCATCTTGACAACGGCGGTGCCGGCGCGCCCCCGCGCCAGCCCCGGCCGGTGGCGGGCTCTCGCCTCCGAGGGCGAGGCGCAGGGCCAGGTGCAGCAGCAGGACGACGAGGTGGTGGACAGCAACGTGCTCCCCTACTGCAGCATCGACCGCAAGCAGAAGAAGACCATCGGGGAGATGGAGCAGGAGTTCCTCCAGGCGCTGCAGGCACGTCCGCGCCCTCTACCCGCCTCGACCCGCGCGTTTTTTTTTTACTTTTACTTTATACCTGGTGGTGAATTGAATTGAATCGAGGTATTTGCTGCTCCTGGTGTTTAGGCGTTCTACTACGAACAGAAGGCCATCATGTCCAACGAGGAGTTCGATAACCTCAAGGAGGAGCTCATGTGGGAAGGCAGCAGCGTTGTCATGCTAAGTAAGCGCGTTTTCGTAAGCCCATCTTGATTTTGTTCGTCTCTGACGCATGGAAATGATTTGATCGTGCTAATTACTAATCGATGTTCCTTTGTTTTTGGTTATTAGGCCCGGATGAGCAAAGGTTTTTGGAGGCCTCCATGGCATATGTGGCTGGCAACCCCATCATGACAGATGCTGAATTCGATGACCTAAAGTTGAGATTAAAGGTTAGATCTAGCTGTCCTATTAATCTCTCCTGCTTTAATAAGGATGGTTGGTGTTAGTTTGGTTTCCATTTCTGAAAATTTGAAAGGGTTCAGTGCAAATTCTCACTCGTACCAACTAATTTTCCTGCTTTACTAAGGATGGTTGGTGTTAGGTCAGTCTCAGTGTGCACTTCATTGCACAGCTACCAAGAGTGAGAATTTGGTAACTGTGTCGGCTGAGTTTCATGGTGATGAAACTCCTCTCACATCCCATGAAACTCCGTCTCCTCTCTCCCCATAATAACCCTACCATGTTAGCAAATTTGCTGATGTGGCATGCCATTTAATGCCCATAAAACTCCTCATGAAACCCCCACTGAGACTGGCCTTAGTTTGGTCTCCATTTCTCAAGTTTATGAGCTACAAAGCAAGCAGGAATTAATATTTGATGGAAGAAACCCATTTGGTGGAATCGTGAAAACCCCACTAAAAGCCATGTTCGTATGTTTTGAAAAAATCTAAAGAAAAAAAAAGAACTCATACATATAGAGGAGGTAATGATGCACAAGCATGTAAACTTCTAAGATTGAGCTTGACTCTATTTCTAAGGTATGAAATTGGCAAAGAGTGAAGATATAATGAAGAAAAGTGCAAACAAGGTATATGTTTTTTTTTTTCTTTTTGTTTGCTCTCTGTCAATTTCAACTCACAAACAAAGTCGAGTTTGACCATAAATTTTATATGCCCGTGCATCAGCAGCTTCTCTTCATCTATAAGGGCGTGATATAGACTATAGAGAGAATGAAGCTCTAGCAATATAGCAAGTTATTACCAATTTAAAATCAAAGGTCTAGTGCCATTAAGCAAATAGCTTATTACTAGACCTCCATTCATGGTTGGTGATTGTCTCGGGAGTATGGCATGGAGGCAGTCGATCATGTAACGACTAACAAGCGCTGTGGTGCTCTGACAATTTGTCTCCATAGGTCAGTGCACGGAAGAGAGGTCCATAATTGATTTGTTTAGTGGGGTTCCCTTTTCCTTGTTGCCTGGACCACTAGTGTTATGCCATTTAGGTGTTATTTGGCTTCAGGTCCAGCATTTCACTTTTGGACTTCGGAGATCATGCGAATCTTGAGATGAATTTCACTTATCAACTAATGCATCATAAGCACAGCAATGTGATATTCTAAATCTGCTGTTATTTTTTCTTGATAATTTCTCCTCCAGAAAGAAGGAAGCGACATTGTACAGGAAGGTCCCAGATGCAGCCTACGGAGTCGAAAGGTATTTAATAATCATTCAATATATTGTCTTGCCAGTTATTCTACTTCATGACAGCACATACTGGAAACAAAAGCGTAGTTATATCACTTTTTTTTGTTCCTATATAGTGAGGCTTCCATAGTTATCCTTACCTAGCAGAAGATCAGGACCAGTACTTTTGTCAGCTTTGTCACCAAAATTTTTGCAACATTGTTGTCTACATTTCCTTCAGTGATGATGCCTGACATAGTGTTCCGCATCTATACCCTGTGAACTTTAACTGAATATTATTAGTGGGTCGAAGGAGGCATTATCCGCCCATATAGTGTAAGGGGTGAAGTCTTCTGTGATCTTAAGTCCATACCACCAAGTCAATGCTAAGAAACATTATCTTGTAGATCTGTTGTACCAAGTAAACAAACAAACAGAGTCAGTCAATCAAGTCAGATGAGTTTACACTATAGTGTAATATTCTTCAGATTAGATATACCCATTAAGACGTGACTTTACCATTCTCACTGGTTTGGGACAGTAATGTGAGTTTGTTCATTTTTTAAGAACCCTAACCTATTATGGAATTTTGTGCAGGTCTACAGTGACTTGACTGTTGACTACTTCAAGATGTTCCTGCTAAATGTTCCAGCAGCTTTTGTAGCTCTAACACTGTGAGTATTACATAGAAATGTTCTGACATGTCAGGAATGAAAGAGGATTGTTTGAGTTCTTCTTGATTTTGAACGTTCATATCACACTGCAGCCAAATATAACTATTGGTTTAGCAGGGACCATATCTTCATTAGGTGTCTAATGCATGTTTCTTCTTGACAGATTCTTCTTCTTGGATGATTTGACGGGATTTGAGATCACATATCTTCTTGAGGTAAATATTGGCAAATTGAAGTCCTATTATTTGTTTTTGTTGAGGATATTACAACGACGGCATACAAGTGCTATTTGAATGTGATTTTTGTCGGTAAACTCGAATTAGTTCTGTTCCCTACTAAAAGAACATTAGTTTAGGCTTCTGGATAAGAATTAGGGAATGCTATAATCATAATTCATTATCCTTGATAAAATTTTCTTTTTGTATACTGAAAGTTATTTCTATTGATTTGGAAGTTTAAAAGTGGGGGTTGCACTCCAGTGGGCGTTAGCTGCTGCTAAGATTATCAGGGGCATCTGAGTATTATGTGTACCTTTTGGAAATATAATAGCATGTCACTCAATAACATGGAAAATAATTCTCTTATAGTAAAAGGTTACCTCCTCTGCCATCATATTTTTCCTGCATAAAAATGAGCACCTAGGACTTAGTCTAGTGCTGAAATTCTGGTTTTGCCAAACTTGTTCAAACTGTTCAAACATTCAGACTGGGCGTTGAAACAACGCATGCAACCAATTATCATGCTTATCTTTTTTATATTGATGTTTTGTTCTTTGCATCAAGAAATGATAATCTAAAGTCAAAAAGGAACAGAAATAATTCAATAAAGTTAATACAGTTGGTTTCTGAGACAAACTTATTGTCAAATACAACTAGTAACTTTCCTTGGAATTTCTTGTATTACAGTTCAGATTTGTACTCGAGAGTTCCGATGACAATAGATGGCATTCTTGTCGTGCATGCCACATTTGAAAGTTTATCTGTGTTCAGTATATTTTAGGTTCTTTAGTTGGCATTAGTGGCACCACCCAAGGAACTTTCTTATTTGTAACTGCACTTTTATGATTTATGCAGTTGCCAGAGCCTTACAGTTTCATCTTCACATGGTTTGCTGCACTGCCTTTAATATTTTGGGTAGCACAGTCAATCACTAATGCCATTGTGAAAGACTTCCTGATTTTGAAGGTATTTTCCTTTTTGTTGTTTATACATTATTGCATAACTGGAGAATAGGAGAGATGATGTATTACTCCTTTTTCAGGGCCCATGTCCAAATTGTGGAAATGAGAACCTTTCCTTCTTCGGGACTATACTGTCAGTGCCTAGTGGTGGTGCTAAAAACAGTGTGAAATGTGCAAAGTACGCCTGACAATTGTTAATATCATGTTCTATATGCTTTCAACCTTATATTCTGAGAAGTGTTTATTGCTATATTTGTGCATCAGTTGTGGCACTGAGTTGGTGTACGACTCAGCATCCCGGTTGATTACACTCCCAGAACTGGCAGAGGCATAAGTAAAGGTGGTTTTGGTGAGTCACTCTCCCACCAGCCTGCAGTCATCAAAGGTAGAGCAAAAGTACCATGGTAGTGACTTCATAATTATGCCTACTTAGTTTAGAATCAAACCATCGAAAAAATTGAAAAGTTTAGGAAAATGTGTAAGATCTAGATAGGACATACATTTGTCATTTTCGTGTGTAAGAGAATACTAACTGCTTGGATCTTCCTAGGTTTCACTAGGAGGAGAGATGGCCGAGCAGATCCTGTGATCTACAACACAAATAAAGCAAGGCCTGACCTAGAGTCGGGTGACAATCGTGCAGTGATGTTTGTTTGTCATGCTGGTCGATGTATATCTTCAACAAATGTAGATATTTGTACTATACAGTGTTGATGAAATGGAGATACGTGCATAGAGTGTAGAAAGAAAAACTAGCCATATATGTTCGTGCTATCTTAGCATACCATACCTGTCTGAAGAACTTGATGCTGTATGTGAAGTTCACTAAGAAAGACCACCATCGTAAAAACATAACTCTACCTGAAAAAATGCCATGCAATGTGAGTTTGTAGTCTGAGTTAATTGTGAGGAGAAAAGACTAAGGTCTCTCTTGACCAAACCCTGCTTTTCGATGTTACCTGAAAGACAAAGTATAAAGTAGTTTTGCTTTCTCAGTACATTCTTTCTCTCTGGCTCATGATACTGAGGTGGCCAGGGCAGGTTCTGCCCTGTGCGAAGTTGACAAAATGGGCCTACTGCTTATACTATAACGTATTATGCGTTGAATAGCATTTTCAGGGTGGAAAATGGAGACGGATCATCGGGTACGAATCAAATAGTCCACTTTTCACATTACTATAAATATTTGAGTGCAAATATGTGAATCCAAATACGGAAAATACTTCGTGCCCGCGTGGACATCTACCCACCACCTCATTCGACGACACGTGTCCAAGCAAATAGCATCACAGAGTCAAAACGACGCTAACCTGCATGCTCCAGTAAAAATCGTGGGTACCTGCCCACCACGCTTTTTCGCACAACAGCGGCCTTGGCACTCGATACTTTGGCATCTTCTTAGATGTCTTGTTCATCACGGGGTGGAATAGTGAATGTGTGCAGACGACAAGCACCATACGTCAACTTTCGTCACACTATTCTTTGTTGGGCTGTCTTCACATTTGTAGCTTTTTTTTTGAGGGACATTTGTAGCTAACTAGCAGCATCCATTTCAAAGAATGGGCGTGAAAAAAAAAGACCCTGAGCTTATATAAGTGAGAAGTGAGAATCAATCTTCAGTTGTCTAAATATTCACAGTCAATCTGAATATTCAGATCACCAGGACATTACAAATGTTGCTGCATTTGCAAAACTGTGTTTTCAGTGCCGCCCACAGATGCCATGCCGTGGACCCAATCTGAACCAGAACAAGACTTGGTAGTCCATAGACTGGTTTTGACATGGACAGATTGTGCTTGAAATGGTGGTTGAATGGATTTCAAGTAGTTCTAAACCTCGCGCGAATGACTGAACTGTTAGACCGTTTACTGAATTACCACTCGGCGCTATCAGAATCAGTCAGGGTACATGAGTTCACAACATTTTTTTTTCTTCTCACTGAAGTTTCAGTAGTGTATTTTTGATAGCTACCTTCGGGTTTGAGGCCCGCAATCTGAACTCTGACAGCGCAACAGGTTTTTGGCAGCTTGTTTTTCTTCGGTTCAGTTAGCCATGGAAGCTCTTGTTATCGTCTTCGTGTTACTGATTGATTGATTTACAGTATCTTGCAGTAGATACAGGGCTACATTTGCTCTTGCAGTTTACGGTGTCTGAGCTGAGTTCAGGCAGTATATGAATGCTCTAGCAGCAGCCCTTGCACAGCTACTGAATTTTCTGAACTTGAGCTAGTTGTCTACTTGACACGCCGAAGATTGTGGACGATGGCCAACGGAGAGTCGCAGGCTTGACCACCGGGCTGAAAGTCTCGTCGTAATCGACACTAGGACGCTGGGTGAAGCCACGGAGGACCCAGCGAGCCTTGTATCTGTCAAGAGAGCCATCAGCATTGAACTTGTCGCGGAAAATTCACTTGCCGGTGACGATGTTAGCGCCGGAGGGGCGTGGAACAAGATCCTAGGTGTTGTTGGAGAGTAAGGCGCCGTACTCCTCTTCCATCGCAGCGCACCAGTTAGGATCGGTGAGGGCGCTGCGATAGGTCTTCGGGATGGGCGAGAGCACCGTGGCAGTGAACATGGTCGGGAGCCGAAAGCCGGACTTGCCACGGGTGGCCATCCCGTGCTGGTTGACCACTGGTGTGATAGGGATGGCACCACGTGGTAACCGGACTGGGGCAGCAGCGACGGGCGGTGGAGGGGGTGCCGGCTGGACAGGCGTAGCAGCCGGGCGGGGACGGCGGCTGTACACCAGAAGGGGGGCTGCCGGCGCGGGCACGGCAGGAGCTGCTGCCGCGCATGGGACGGGCGGGGCCGCCCCCGCGCGTGGCACGGGCGAGCCAGGGCCGCACGTGGCGCGGGCGCAGACGACGGAGCCGGGGAGGCGGATGGCGCGGGCGCGGTTGACGGAGACGGGGCCGCGCGTGGCGCGGAGGGCAGAAAGGGCACCAGGAGCTGCAAGCCCGGGGCGTCGGTGGCCGTAGCGGGTGCGACATCGGTCGCAGCAACCGCAACGGGCGAGGTGCCAGGCGAAGCGCGGTGGGTACCTGCAGGGGAGGGACCGATCGGAAAGATCGAGACCTCAAACTCAGACAAGAAGTCAATGTCAGTGGGTGACGTCCGAGAGCCAGCGAGGGGAAAGGATGTTTCATCAAACACCACATGACGGGAAATGAGAACTCTGTTGGACGAGAGTTCTAAGCAGCGGTAGCCCTTGTGGTTACTGGAGTAACCCAGGAAGACACAGAGGCTTGACCGGGGGGCAAGCTTGTGTGGTGCAGTGGCAGACATGTTTGGTTAGCAGGCGCATCCGAACACACGAAGGTGATCGTAAGTGGGATGCGATCCAAACAGGGCGAAGTGAGGGGTACCGAGAGCCAGTGTTTTGGTGGGAAGGCGATTGATGAGGTATGTGGCGGTGTGTAGACCTTCAACCCAGTAGGATGGAGGAAGGGAGGTCTGAAAAAGCAAAGAACGGATGATGTTATTAATGGAACGAATGATACACTCGGCTTTACCATTTTGAGGGGACGTGTAGGGGCACGACATCCGGAGTAGGACGCCATTAGTGAGGAAGAAGGTGCGAGTTGAAGAGTTGTCAAACTTGTGACGATTATCACACTGAACGCTCCAGATGGTGCAACTGAACTGCGTCTTCACATAAGAGAAGAAGTTAGCCAAGGTGGGAAAACGTTTCAGATTTAAGTCGAAGCGGGAATGTCCAAAGAAAGTGCGAGCAGTCATTAAGAATGACGAGATAATATTTGTAACCGGACACACTGGTGACAGGGGAGGTCCAGAGATCACAATGAACTAAATCAAAATTCTTATGAGCTCGCGACGAGGAAGTTCCAAAAGGTAGTCTAATGTGGCGCCCAACTTGGCACGCATGACAGAGGGAATCACTAGTAATTTTATTACAACTGATGGCAGAAGTACTAGTGCGTTTGGACAGAGTCTCATGCCCGGGATGCCCAAGACGACGATGCCAAGTGGTGGAGGGGGCTGCTGCAACAAAGGCGGAAGGCACCGTGGAATGCACTGGGGCGGTGGTAGTGTAGAGAGGCCCGGAGCTATTGAACCTGGCGATCACACTTCTGGAGTTGAGATCCTTCACAGAGAGGCCAAAGGGGTCAAATTCGACAGAGCAATTATTATCAATTGTAAGTTGACGAACTGAAATGAGATTCTTAATGATATCAGGTGCAACGAGGATATTATTAAGATAAAAGGGTCCCGGTAAGACGGAGTGGCCAGACGTTGTGACAGGTAAAGTGGACCCATTGCCAACAACAATGGAGGAGGAGCGCGGTGGGCGGAACAAGAAAATGTTACCAGCGTCGGGAGTCATGTGAGTGGAGGCGCCTGAATCCATGACCCAATCGGTTAGGCCAGGAGGAGTGAGGGCCATGGTGCTGAAGTTGCTGGCAAGGGATTGCTGATCCCAGGAGCCAGACCACGGTGTCTACTTTTGGGCTTGGTGGACAGGTGCTGTGGTGGGCTGCTGGGGGCAGGCTAGGTTGCTGCTGCAGGGCCGGCTGGTACGGCAGGTAAGGCCTAGGGGCGGCCTGCACGTAGTGGGCCGGGGGAGGCGCGAAGAAGGCCGGCGGTCCTGCCACCCTGGCCTGCTGCGGGGATGGAGCCTGGGGCGGAGTGGGCGCAGCGCTGGGCCCCCACGATGCTGCGGCCCACCCGCGGGACCGGGCCACATGGAACGGAGGCGGCAACGGAGGCGGTGGCAGAGGCAGCGGCCATCCCGGTGGTGGCAAGGCCCCGCCTCCGTGGCCTTCCATTTACAACCCGTGGCAGTAGTCGCCGATGGAGAGGTCATCCTGGATGAAGACGCGAAATTCGGCGTCGAGGCGGAGGGTGCGTGCTTCGCGATTGCCGAGGAATTGCTCCTCGACGGTGATCCAAGCACGACGTGTCGTGCCGTGGCGGGTGCGGGCGGATTCCATCAGCTCGGGGGAGAGAGTGCCCAGCACCCACGACAAGACGACGGAGTCCATGCGCCGCCTGGACGGCACGGCAGGGAAGGCGGCGTCGGAGAAGACGTGGTTGGCGAGGGCGTACCGCTCGAGGGTGAGGAGGACGAGGTCCCGCCAGCGATTGTAGTGGGAGGAGAGGGGGTCCAGAACCACGGGCACAAGGGCACGGATGTTTTGGACACCCGCCGCCTGCGCGTGAAGATTGGCGATGGTGGCGGCCTTGTAGTCGCTGACGACGAGGTCGTCGGTGGCGGCGTCGTTGGAAGAAGGGCAGGCAGCCTCGCGAGCAGCGGCCGCGGCGCGCTCAAGGTCGGCGCTGGCCTGGCGCTCCTTGGCAAGAGCGTCCTGGGCGGCGCGGACCCGCTCCTGAGCGGCGGTGGCGGCCGTGGCAGCCTCGGCGGCGGCGGTGACCAAGGCCTGGCGGGCCTCCTCCTGAGCGTCCGCATCACCGGTGGTAGCGGGTGGAGGGTCGCCGAGCGGCATGGCAGCGCAGCACTAGGGAGGCGACGCAAGCAGGTAGGGTTTAGCGGAAGCGAATTGTCACAGGACTGTCTCTTGATACCATGATAGCGCGAATATTGCTTGTATTCAACTGAATGACAGGAGTACAAAATATATAGAGCTCTACCTAGGATCATCCTCTACCTGATTTATAGCAGCAACAACAGGGAGGAGATCCGGGAGATCAGGCGCACAGGAGGAAGGCTGACGGAAACACTCAACCGTCAGCCTCCTAATCAAGGAGGGGATCACCTAAACAGGGAAAGAGATAAACTCTCTAACAGTGACGATGAAAAAAGGTTTCAGTGAAAGCAAACTCGATCAAATTGACCATCTTTAGCTGCGTGCCCATGCCGTCCAATACGAGACACCAAGAAAAGAAAAAAACAGTTTTTTTTTCCGCGACCGTGCCCGGGCACGTTTTTCATTAAGAGAAAGAAGAAAATAAAGTCCGTACAAAGGAGTTTAGGAGCAGGGGGTCCCAAACTCACAAATCCTAGGAACTATATTATATGATCAACAATTGGCGACCAGCAACTCTATCACAAGCAGCCACAAAGGCACTCATATGCTTAAATCGTGCTAGCAACCAGGTAATAGCTTCCTCCTCCAAGCAAGCTAAGAGCTCATAAACGGTCTTGACCTTGGAATCAAAAGTTCTTCTATTGCGCTCGTTCCAGATCATCCAAGAGGTGAGGATAACCAAGGAATCAAAGCACTTTCGATCAGTCTTCGACAAGCTCTTGCGAGAAGTCGTCCACCAACCGGCGAGGTCATGAGAATGACCATTCGGTGTGAGGGCTTGCCAGTTCAGCTTAAGCAGGACTTTGTACCAGATCTCCCTTGCATAGGAGCAATTCAGCAGCAGGTGCGTGATCGATTCAGTTTGCTGGGCGCAAAGGAAAGTGTCATCATATTGTAGGTTATGCCGTTTCCTTCTCTCGGCTGTCCAGCAGCGATCATATAAAACAAGCCAAATAAAGAATTTGCATTTCCCGGGGGCACGTGTTTCCTTCAGACATTTGGCAGCAGGGATTTCAATCTGACCGATGAAAACTGTCCGGTATGTAGAGGCTGTGGAAAAGCACTGGTCGCTTGTCCATTTCCAAATGAACTTATCTGGCGTGTCAGGCCGGAGCTACACTGTTCTGGTTGCCTCCCAGATCAGAAGGAAATCCAAAATAACTTGCACTGTAAGGGCCCCAGCAATATCACGTACCCATGCATCATTAGCAAGCCCTCGAGCGATCGTCTACCTTTGGCAATCCTAGGACCAACTGTATTGAACAGACAGGGAGCAAGGTCCTGAATACTTTTACCTTGGAGCCACCTATCCGACCAGAAAAGCGCCTGTTGCCCATTACCAATTTCCACCGACATAGAAGCGTTGAACAAATCTACCACCATCTTCTCTGTCACATCTGGTAGGTTTGCCCAAGGTCTACTGGCATCCGTTTTCTTGAACCAAAGCCAACGCATCCGCAGTGAATAGCCGAACAATTGCAGGTCCATGGAACCGAGCCCTCCAAGCTCTACTGGTCTGCAAACACCGGGCCAAGCTAGTAAGCACTTGCCTCCCCCGACCTCCTCGGTACCAGACCAAAGAAAAGCTCTGTGTCGTTTATCAATGCATTTCAAAACCCAAGGAGAGAGTGCTACCGTCATGGCAGTATGAACAGGTATTGCAGAGAGTTTGGACTTTACAAGCACTGCACGACCAGCTTTAGTTAGCAATTTGGCCTTCCAAGTAGGCAATGCATCAGCGATCTTATCCACCAAGGGCTGCAGATCACTCTTCCTTAATTTGCCAACAGAGAGTGGTATGCCAAGGTACTTTATCGGAAGTGGGGATAACTTGGCAGGGAAATAACTCAGTAAAGCGACATATGCTTCCAGATTACACTGGATCGGACCAATAAGGCACTTATCTATGTTGGTGTGTAAACCAGCATCAGCTGCAAACAGCTCCAAAATCCATCGTCAGAACCAAGTCTTGTTGCAGGGCAGCAGTGAAAAGCACTACATCATCGGCATATAAGAAAAGCCTATAACCAATCAAAGGATCGAGCTTCAGAAATAAATTCTTTGAGTCAGCCAGCCTGAAAAGAGCATTGAGAGCCTCCATGGCTAAGACAAATAACAAGGGTGACAAAGGATCGCCTTGCCGGAGCCCTCGCGCATGACAAATGCGGTGACCGGGGAAACCATTGCAGATAATTTTGGTGCTCGAAGAGGAAAGAATCATGGAGATCCAGTCAACCCATCGTCTTGAGAAGCCCATGTTAGAAAGCAGCTCCAAAAGAAAGCGCTAATTGATCGAATCAAAAGCTTTGGATATATCAATTTTCAGTAGTGCACATGCTTTCTTTTTACGCTGTAGAAGTTTTGCTGTCAGTTGAGCCGCCTTAAAGTTATCTTGTAAGACTCAGACCAGGGATGAAAGCACTTTGATTTGCACAGACCAGCTTATTCATATGTGGTGCCAACCGAGTCGCCAGGACCTTGGTGAAGAGTTTAATTAAACTGTGAATCAGGCTAATTGGTCGAAAATCCCCCACCAGTTGAGCATCCGGTTTCTTTCTCAGCAGAAAAATGTACGCCCGATTCACAGATAAAGACTTCGACTGTCTAGTGCCCACAAGGCATGAAAAGCCCGCATGATATCTTGTTTAATGATCGGCCACGCAGAGCGGTAAAACTCCCCAGTGAATCCATCTGGGCCGGGGGCTTTGTCCGTATGGATAGACAAAATGGTTTGCCACACCTCCTCCTCACTAAAACAGTGGTCAAGACAACAGTCCCCTAAGCTTGGCAAATTCAGAGCCGAAAAGTCCAATCTGCCGGTTCTTTCTCCAGGAGCGCCAAGAATGGCGTCGAAGTGTTGAAAAAAGGCCTCTGCCTTGTCCTCATCTTGAGATAGCTCGAGGTCATGTACCCGTATTTTTTCGATGTGGCTTTTTCTACTGCGATGACAAGCTTGTAGGTGAAAGAACTTTGTGTTTGCATCACCTTCAGCGAGAAAAGTAATACGTGAACGCTGTCTCGCAATCGTTCGTTGCAGTGAGGCCAAACCCAGGGAGCACAATTTTGCCTTGCGTCGCAACTCTAGTTCATGAGGCGCCAACAATCTTTTTTCCTGCGCACAGTCAAAGCGGAGGACGATCTCCTTGGCAATTGCATGCTGAAGACGAACTGATCCCACGTCCTTTGCACTCCAGCTGGTTAGAGCACGTGCCGTTGCTCTCAGTTTGTGATCGAGGATGCGAAAGGCGTCTGCTTGCGGCCAGGGAAGGGGAGCATTCCATGCCTCCTCAACAGTCTGTAAGTACCCAGCACATCGTGTCCAGAAATTTTCAAAGCGGAAGCGCTTAAAATGTGGCAGTGCGCAATCCGTCCTCAATAGTAGTGGAGCGTGATCTGAACACTCTGTCGAGAGAGCAGTAAGGCCATGATCGGGAAAGGCCAGCGACCAGTCTTGAGAGACAAATACCCTATCAATTCTCTCAAGGGTTGGGGCTTCTCTCTCGCTTGACCACGTGAAAAGGCGACCAGACAAATGCAATTCAATTAGTTCAGTATCGTCAATGCACCGGCGGAGACGCCCCATCATTCTTCTATTCAGTAGACCGTTGTTTTTGTCTTCTGCCTTGTAAATAAGGTTGAAATCACCACACACTAACCATTTTTCAGAGACAACCGACCTGATAGCTCGCAGTTCATCCAAGAACAGAATTTTTTCTGAGTCGGCCTGTGGTCCATAAACACTGGTGATCGACCATTCCTCCCCCGAAGAAATGTGAGTTACCTTGGCTGTGAGGGTGTAGTCGCGACAGCTAGGACTGGAAGCTGTCCAAATATCCCTCCGCCAAGCAAGAAGGATCCCCCCACAAGTGTGGCATGCTGGCGGAAAGAAGAAATCAAACAGAGGACCCAGCATATCTCTGACTAGAGCATCGTCACAAACATCAAGCTTCGTTTCTTGCAAGGAAATTAAAGGAGCACGTTCTTGAAAGACAAGTTCTCTGACCACATTACGGCGGGCTCTAGAGTTCAAGCCACGCACATTCCAAACCAAAAGATTTTCAACTAACATTAGGGAACAATTTTGCGACCAAAACAGCACACCTAACAGCACAGCTCAAGGCGACACCGGGGTCACCGGCGGAGCGCGTGCTCGTCGACGAGGCGGTGTGGTTGCCAGGACCGTAGGGGAAGGATCCCTACAAACAGACGCGGCGAAATCAGCGACCACACCCTTATCTGGGGTGCTAACACCCTCAAACAAGTGCAGAGGAAGAGGCTCCAGTGAACCCCGCGACACTGTCATGTTTCATCAACAGGAGCGGAGCGGTTGGGCGAAAAATCAAAGCGTACCGATTCAAGAGCGACCATGTCCCCCCGACGGGATAGAAGGCCCAGTCCGACACGCTACTGGGCTTTGGCCTGCGAAATCAGCGTCCAACATGTCCACACCTGAGGGCTCGATCAAGGAGGCTCGGGTAGGGGACGAAGAGCAGCCCAGCAACGGCCCAGAAAAACAGTTCACATCTCAAATTCTCGTAAACACTGGCGAAAAGATTAAAAGTTCCTACCATAAGCATTCTACCGTCACAGTTTAATTAGACCATCAACCAGCACATATCCCAAAGCCATCTCAATCCGACGGCTATCAGCCGGGGTGGGCATGTGCCCATGTGCGCACGGAATTCATATCTTGAATACAGAATAAATTTGGTAGTTCGAATTCAAATCCACACCCTTATTATGAAATAAAATAATTATTTGACATGGACATGACGTAAGTTAAGCAATCTCATCTTTAGTGGATGATCATCTAGCTAAAAGGTAGATAACCACTTTATTATGCTACAGACTGTGACTTTAAAATGATCTTAGACCATTTATTACGGGAGAGGCAAAAAAAAGGAAAGGCCAAATAAAGAATGAAGCGAGAGTACAAGAGAAAGTATTAACTTTATTCTACTCAAATTTATAATTTATAAAAGAGCTTTTCTCACATTCCGCTATGGTTCATATCAACCTCGCAAAAAAAAAAAAATTGGGTTCATATCAAAACAACTACCATCTTCTAATTGTTTCTCTCTACACTTGCACAAGATACTCCAAGTTTGGTGTGTATCTATCTACTCGTGTCTAGGATATAGATAGCTTTCTGGTTGGGCGTGCTCCCAGCTACTTGTGAACAGTTGACATGTGGCAGGAGAAGTGACGCCGCAAAGCTCTAGCGAGGCGCCGGTACGGTGGTGAGCAGAAAATTGGCCAAGCGCGCGTGCGTGCTCACCACAACCCAACGCCAACGCCCAACGAGTGCCTGTTGTGGCTGTGCCTTCCCACTACGAGTCTACGACTGTGGCGTAGGCTACCGATGATGCCACGCGGATTCATTTCGTGAGCTTCTACGGAAGTGCAGACCGGGGCACCCAGCGATCATGAACAGCTTACTTTTCAGTAGTGCCATTGCGTCACACAAAAATAATATTGCTGGGGAGTGATAACGTTTTGTGGGGATCAAGCAAATACGCTACATCATGATAATGATCTACCTCTTATTGAGATTTATTTTTTCTCTTTTCTCCGCGTACAAGTTGAGTTCTAAGTTCAAATTTTGTAATAAGACGATGGAGAACATGATATGTGTCATACATATCCACATTGTATTTGTTCAAATTACCTTTGTATTTATCTTCTGCCGCCGCCAGAAGACACCGTGGGTAACGGTTGAAATGGGTATTACCCTCGCATACCCTGCCCATATCCACATTGAAACGGGTAATCCATACCCTCCCCAAAGAGTACGGGTATGGATTTGGGTATGTATCCAGTGGCATCTTGGCATGTATGTTAGAAAAAAAATACTTTACTATTTGTTTCATCACTACATTTCATGAATTTTGCATATATGGAGAATTACTTTAGAATTAGGTGCTCTTGTCCTATTAAATAATCATGAAACTTTCTTAGTTCGTTTTTTTAAATTGGACTTAAAACTCAACTTGTACGTGGAATAAAAAGGCAAATCTTAGTAAGGGTTGATTGAACTAATTGAAATAGCTTGTGGTAGTACTCTGAGTGAAAGTTTTGGTCAGGATTCAAGTGGACAAAGTGGATTATCATATGATTTTTATTTTTTTCCCTCGCTGAGAAAAAGGTTCTGGAATCTCGATCAAGAGGTTCATAACTTCATATATATGTCCAATAAGAATAATGATAAGCAGATATAAGTTCAGTTAATGTGAACTAGCTTGTGCAGATGTACGGGCGCAGAACTAGTAGCATTGATCGCCGTAATCTATACCGTACTCACATTAATTATGACACATATAGATAGGTACTATCACAACCAGACATATAAATTAAATAATTTGAGAGGAATCTGATTAGTGAATAGAAAATTCAGATTATGATGTTTGTCTTATATGCTTAATATATTAGAATATGCGGCTCGTGTATTTGTTTATTCGTTGATTAAATTTTTGTCTTTATGTGATTAGTGTTTTATATGCTCAAGAGCTGATTAGCTTTATATGTACTGCAGGATCGTTTCATGTCGGTGAAACCAACGTTACAGCCGGTGTACTATGTGGTTGTGAAGTCCTACTCGGTACTCACCATATTTATCGCGAGTTTGTATTTAACAAGAAGCCTCCTTTCCTCGGTCTCTACAGTCATGACTATGCGGTCTAAAATCATGTCGTCTCCCCAGACAGTTACATCCGAAGAGAACACTTCTCTACGGCAACAACATTCTCTCAACTGCCAAACACGGCTTTAAACGAGAACTACTAAGAGGTCTCTCCTGTAGGATCCTTGGCACAAGACTTAAAGACGCACAACCAGACCAGCAGATACGGGAAAAATAAAGGAAAGCTACTTTATTAAACCAAACAAGCTTACATATGGTTCTCCCTTTCGAGAACCTTCAAACTCTTAAAAGAAAGAAGGGAAAAGATTATCTTACATTGGGCATTTTACAACAGACTTGGTTGCTATATTACGTGATGGTACTAGGAATTTTTATTGGCTTTTGGGACTCTCGATCTTCGCCCTTGGAGGCTCTGGCTTCTGTCTTCGATGCCTTTGCTCTGCGAAGCATGTCCTCCTTATATAGTGCCGTGGAGAGTGCCGAGGTCTTCGTTGCTTCTTATCTTCTATGTTGAGCTTATCGTTCTGCGGCATGGTGCAAACTTCATCGGTATGGTGCTAATTTTTGGTAACTTGTTCTGCATGGCGCTTTCTTTGTCTTGCATGGCCTTAACTGGAGTTGCTTCTCATGCATATTTTTTGGAATAAGTCTACATGTAGAATCTTGAAGACACCATAGCTTGCTGAGTGCATGCTTGTCCATGCAGTGCTGGTGCATGCTATATCACAATCTAAAGGAATTTATTTATTTATTTATATCTATTTTTGGATTTTGCGGTAATTTTTTGGATTTTGTAGGATATATCTTCCACGCCAAAAGATTTGATAGTACCACTATCAAATTAAAGGAATGTGAATGTTATTGACGCTTTCACGCCCGATTTATTGATATTCATATCAATATTCAAGTGCTTTCAAGCCTGGCTATGGCCGCGGATGTCCATCTTATCTTCTGGTGAGTCTTCCATTTTGTCGTCTATTAACGAGAATTCAAATTTCTCATCAAGGTCTTTCTTTAAATTTTCAAATTTCTCTTTGATTTCTTGTCTTAGCTCATTCATTATTTGGTTCTTCATTTCATCATTTAATTCATTCATAATTTGTTTCTTTTATTTCTTTTTTATATTGTGGGGAAGTTTGTTCAAACATTTCTATGATCTTCCAGTCTATATATTCACTATCTAGAGGATCTATTCCTTTTTCCAGAGTTTGTTTATAAGTTGGTGACGGACCTTCTTGGGCTCTATTTATTAGGGATGTTCTTTGTTGTATTCCTTTTGTCTTTGCTAATTTGAAATTTTGGATGTATTCTTTGGCAGCTGGTTCTATATAATAGTTCACTCCCAATAAAGATCTTGCTTTAGTCAAAGCTTCATCAATCTTATTATATTTTTTCCATAACATTCCCACTTGGGTCATATTTGCTTCTATTTTCTGGGATATTATTTCTTCAAAAGTTATATATAGACTAGGTTGTTTTCCATCATAAACTACATAGATTGGTTTTTGTTTAGGAGCTTCTGGAATATTTGGAGTTGGTAGGATTTTGTTGATATGGTGGAAGTATTCGGCAATGATGTTTAGTATTGATAGCATGTAGCCTTTTCCTTCTCTTCTGTTGTTGTATTGGAACCAGAAATTATCTAAATTACATTCTTGCACTTCATCCAAGATTATATGATCTCTTGGCTTGAATTTGTATGGATTTGGTGGGAATACTTTGAGCTTGTTGTATTGTCCAAAACAAATATTTTGATTCCGCTAAAGCTGACGCTTTTCTTCATCATTTCTGCAAGAAGGATGAACGTGAAAAAGGTCGGGTAACTTGTTTTCTTTTCCTAATGCTCAAAAATTACATTATATCCATTTCCAGTAATAATATCTTTGAAAAACCCATCTTCTAGTAGAACCTTTTTGCTATTTATTTGGTTATAGTGACGACAAATGGCTTCGCAATCCGTTCGCACTGTAATTTGAATCCTATGTATAATCTAAAGGCATTCAGCTCATGAATTATCGCTAAGATCTCTCTATCAGTGTCTGTTTTTAATTTATAGCTCTCTGAAGCATATCCATATTTTTTCTTCTATTTTTGGAGAATATTTATTTGGTTTCTATTTTAATATGGCTCCCCATCCTAATATGGATGCATATGTTTCAATGATAAAATAATTATTGTCTAAAGTTAACTCTAAAGGTTGCAGGTTTTTTACTTTTTCCTTTATGGCTTGGACTAATTTTACATCTTTAGAGTTGAAGTATTTTTCACCATTTTTTCTTAACTTTGCATATAGGGGTCCAGCAAGTTTTGCTAGGCTATCAATATAGTTTCTAGCACAATTTACACTTCCAAGGAATTATTGTTGAACATTTTCGCCATTCATACTATCAGGAATTGTAAGATTTTCTTTACTATATGTTCTTGTAGATACATTTTTCCTTCTCCTATTTGATGACCAAGGAAATTAATATTTTCTTTACATACTTGCATTTTCTTTTTAGATAAAATTAACCCATTTTTTCTACCTTTCTAAAGAAACCTTCTAAATGAGCAATATGTTCTTTATAGGTTTTTGAAAAGACTAATAAATTATCTATATAACCTAGTATATATTCCTGATTCTCATTAAATATGTTTTGCATTTTTCTTTGAAATATTGCAGGTGCAATTTTTTAATCCTAGTGGTATGACAAGCCATTCGTAGTGGCCCTGTGGGCATGTGAAGGCGGTCCAAAGAATGGACTCTTCGGCCACTTTTACTTGCCATAATCCAGCCTTTAGATCAAATTTTAAAAAATATTTACTATCTTGTATTCTATTGATCCATTTTTGTTTATTGGGTATATTGTAAGCATCATCTACTGTATTATCATTAAGTCTCTTGTAATTTATTACTATTCTAGATTTTCCTCTAACTATTTTATTATGATTTCTTACTATAAAAGCTGTAGATCTACGAGGGCTTCTACTTTCTCTTATTGCTCCTAGCTTTATTAATTCTTCAGTATGCATCTTGAATTCTTCTATGTCTATTGGAGTAGCTTCTATGGGGCTAGTTTTGATTATATGATCAGGGTCAATTATATTAAGTTTGCAAACAATAGCACTTTTATCCCAATACTTCATTGGAATTTTCCCAATTATTTGAATATCTCTGTACCAGTTTGGTGCAAAAGATTGCAATCCGATGCATTCTATATGATAGTTTTGTGCATAATATGCTTCGATATTTTGACTAAGGTCTATAGTATTTGATTGATTTTCAGATTCTATGTCATTGATTTATAAATATTGTTGGATGCTTTTTACATTTCTTACTTCAGAAATAAATGGAACATTATCATGATAAGAGATAAATGTTACCCCTTGTTCAGTTAGTACGAGGGCACTTATGGAATTTTGTAAAAATCGTAACCCTAGTATTGTATCATCATTTATTAATGATAGGTCTCTTATTGTAATTTCATCTATAATATATCTAGTTCCATTTATATATGATTCAATATTATATGCTATTTGGTTATGGACTTTTATTATACCGGACATATATGTGGAAACTTTAGCTTTGTCATTATCTATACTGGTAACTAATTCAAGGCATCTTGAAAAGTATTTATCATTGATGATATTTTAGTGCAGCCAGTATCAAGTAATGCTAAAATTTTATAGGAAATATTAGGCTTCAAGACTATCTTCGTAGGGATTCTTATGTCTAAGTATATCTTTAACTGGAAACTTAACTATATATTTACTTCCAAAACTTGTTATTGCATCTTTTAATTATATTAGCTTGTCCCCCCTTTGGTCTCACACTGTTATCGTTTGTTCTTTATTTTCTATACTAATACCTTTCTATTTGCAATCAAAATATTCTACTTTACTTTTCAGTTCTTCTAACTCTGCTTCTAAGCTACTTATTCTATTTTCAAGATTTCTAACCCTACTAGATAATATTCTTTTCTTCTGGCTCAATTTCTACTTATGTTCTCCATTTTTGATTTCTTGATTTTAAGCATTCACAACATGTTTGTTTGAAGCATAAGCTATATGTTGCTCTATTATCTTAACTTGGGTAATATATGTAGAAAGGACATTTTATATTATAATCACCCTTTCCGCTAATCCAATCATGTTCGCACTCTATTTGATTCATCATTTTAATGTCTAGACCGGCTAAGTCATCAATTAGGTCTATTTCATCATTACTTGAACAATTTTTTAATTCTTCATTTTCTATTTTGTCTGTTTCTATGATAGAGTATATGGATTCATCATCTTTTATTTCATCATCACATACTAATATATTTTCATTTACACTATCTATGATTAGGACTCTTTCTTGCTCATCATACTTTCTAGAGTATCTTTTTTTATATTTATTTGGGAATGTTTTACTAGGATGGTCTGGCAAATTGCATATGAAACATCTACAAGTTTTGTCATAATTTTTCTGGGATTATATCTTCTTACATTTCTTTTATGCAAAAATGGTGTTCTATTATCTGATCTTCTAAGAAAATATCTTCTGTTTATTTTGAAGTTATTGTTATATTTTTTGTAGGGTTTATAATTTTTCTTTTTATAGCCAGCTTCCCCATATGGCAATGGGATTTGGACAATTTTATTGCAAAAATTATAATCTGATCTTTTCATAGATCTTTGTGCTTGTATGTTTGTGCATATTTTTCAAAGTTGCTTAAATACAAAGGTTATGGCTTGTGATATATTTATAAATACTCACTTTTCTTATATTCTTCAGGTAGCTTATTAAAATATCTTTCAACTACTCCTTTATTATATCCTTGTTTTGCAGTAGTAGCATTATATAAGTAACATTGTGAAAATTCTTTTATGCCCCTCCAGTTTGATAAGGTTAATTTTTCTATTTCTCTCATCCTCTCATTTTGTAATATTGTATGACCCAATTCTGGGTATTCTGCTATAATAATATTTGAGGTTATATTTGTAAAATTGTTTGGGTTATTACCTGCTCTTTTTAATGCTTCATATTGTGTAGGATAACTTTCTACCTATTTTTTCCACAGAACTCTTACTGATTCTCCAAGAAATATTTCTAAGTATGTTATCATGTCTTCGACTTTATTTCCTATATTAAATTGATTTTGTATATACCTTTGCACTATTAATCTTTTCCAGATATTTATTATGTTTGACCAATCTATTGGATCATGTGCAGCAAGGTTTAATATTGCACCATCACTTTTGTGGTTTTGAAATTTTACTGATTTTTCAAAACTTCCTCTTCTATAACCCATAAATTTATTGTCTCGTCATATAATTATATGGGTATTCTTCCCTTTCTGGAGACCGTTTTCTTGCTACTCTATGTGGCCTTTCACTCTCCCCCTCACTTTTTACTGAGGTTTCTCCATAATACTTTATTTTTCTTTCTTTTCCTAATTCTACTTCCATGGCTTCCATAGAATTTTCTAAATTGCGTATACTTTCATCATCTAGGAAGTCAATAGTATTATCAGAGTCATTGAATATATCACTATTGCATTCTTCGTATTCTTTTTCTTCTTCTTTGTAACTTTCTAAAAGTAGATTATTATTTATATCCCATTATTTTTCTTCACTTGGAACCTTATCCTTTGGGAGATTATGACTAGCATATTCTTTCCTTTCAATCAAGTTTTTGTTTTCTTTTATATGTAAACTATTTGTAACTATTTTTTTCTATAGCTTTTTAATTCTTGAAATTTCTCTTATTAGGAGAAGCTCCTTTTCTCTTATCTTAGGCCAATCTATTGTCATTTTATTTTTATATTTCCTATCTATTTTCTTTATGATTTCTTCATAGTGATTAATTTCATCATTTAAAACTGGTTTTCCATTCATTCAGATATACTATGAATTTCATCGTATAGTTTGTAAATTAATACTAGTTCCTCCTATGCTATTGTTATAACTAATATAACCCTCACGTTGTTTTAAAGTCTTACTTTCTATAAGCTCACTTATTTTTCATTCTTCTCCCGCTCTTTCTTCAGAACTAATTTTTAAAGGGCTCATAAATTTTATTCCTTTTGATTGCATACTTTCAATTACATCATTTACATTTACTTTATATCCGGTACCACTTATATTAGTTAGTCTTCCTATAAATTCTATACTAACTAAAAGATTTGTTCCTTTGAAATCTTCATGACCCTTTGTTTGAAAGCCAATGCTCATTTTTTCTATGAATTCTTTTATGGGCATAATTAGATCTGGAGCTATATAGATGATTAGATTATTTTCATTCATATCTCCTTCAACAAATCCCATTGCTGCTTTATTTACACAATCCCACCTTTTATCTAGTAGTGATATTAAAACTTTTGTTCCTAGCTTTTTCTAGTCATTCACTTTATTCCTATGATATACATACCTTAGTGAATATATTTGTAACCTGAATATTTTAAGTTATTTTCAATTTCTTTACTTACTATTCTTAATTCAACTGGATGTGTTATGACACTTAGTTCTACTTCTCTAGATATTCTGCATAGTCCACTTCTACTTTCAAATATTCCCATTTGATATAGTTGTTGTGGTCTTAGACTTCCTAGTGTATTTCTTTGGTACATTTTCTTATCTCTATCCACATCTATGACTTCTTCTAGATTATAAACATCATCTGATTTGCATTTTAATCTACTAAATAAAGTGAGTGGCTTAGAATCATGTCTTACTAATTGGATGTGCTTGTCTCTTCTGATGAGGCTCTTAGATAATTCCATTTTCTGAATTTATTGATTTACTAGATGCAACTATCCCTGATGAGGCTAATATAACTTTGGTTGGTGTCAATTTTTTCAAGGACTTGTATTAGCAGTTGGATCATTGTATTATTTTATCTTATTATAATACTAGAATCTTCTTTAGGTGTCTCGTAGTTTGAGAAGCCTATAGGTGAAGATAGATGTTTTGTTATTATAACTGGAGTTGCTTCTCATACATATTTTTTAGAACAAGTCCCCATGTAGAATCTTCAAAACACCATAGCTTGCTGAGTGCATGCTTGTCCATGCAGTGCTGGTGCACGCTATATCCCAATCTTAAGAAATTTCTTTCTTTATTTATTTTTATCTATTTTAGATTCTGCGGTAATTTTTTGAATTATTTTAGGATATATCTTCCATACTTAAAAGATTTGATTGTTTCGCAAGCTTCTTGCGTGCGTGCGTGTGTGTTTGGGAGGGCACCCACCACCACCGGTGACCCTAGAAAAGTTTGTTTTTGGATTGCGGGCCTTGTCCTTCACTCTTTCTATCCAATTCGTCTCCAAACTAGCGCTGATATATATGTCTCGTCTCAAGATTCCTATGATTCTATTGTTGTTGGCCGCAACACGAATGCAAGTAAACACAGATGGTGGCAGCCTCAGGACTTATTGGCAGCCAAGCCACGCCGAAAGGAAGCCACACGCACTCTAGCTCGCCAGCCACTTATATTAAACACAGATGGTGGCCGGCCTAGGCTACCTAGCAGCTGGCGCACACTGCCACTTCGGGTCGTGATAAGGTTTGATCACTAGCTGGAGCACTAGTCCCAGTGCCCGCACCACCACGCGTCCACCGAGGCACCCATCCCCCAATGCTTATATATAGAGAGACGCGATACAAGCCTGCAGCGACGACGACGTACGCGAGTGATCTGATCGTCGATCTGTGGTAGCTAGGCCAGGATGGCGGCCATTTGGCTGCTGCTAGCATGCTTGATCGCCGCCGCGTCTTTGGCCGGCGCCGGCGACGGGGGGAGCCGGAGCCAGGTGTACGTCGTGTACATGGGCGCCGTGCCGGCCCGGACCTCCCCCAACCTCCTGCTCGAGAGCCACCTGCGCCTCGTCGGCACGGTGCTCAAGAGGTCGGTCGGTCATCTCAAAGTCTAGGCCTATCATCTCCCGCTTAGTGATTTACAGTACGAATTACTTGTACTCCACGTGCCATGAATTTTTTTTAAAAAAAGTAGTTTGTTCATTTCCGTATGTGATTTTCTTCGTCGACCAGGGGGCAGCGGGCGGACAGCGTGGTGGTGCGGCAGTACAGGCACGGCTTCTCCGGCTTCGCGGCGCGGCTGTCCAAGGACCAGGCCGCCGCGCTCCGCCGCAGGCCCGGCGTCGTCTCCGTCTTCGCCGACCCGGTGTACCAGCTCCACACCACCAGGTCCTGGGACTTCCTGCAGCAGGCGGCCGTCAAGATCGACGCCGGCGACCCATCGTCGTCGTCGTCCCCCGCGGCCGCGACGGCGGACACCATCATCGGCCTGCTCGACTCCGGCATCTGGCCGGAGTCGCCGAGCTTCAGCGACGCCGGATTCGGGCACGTGCCCACCCGGTGGAAGGGCGTCTGCATGACCGGGGACGACTTCAACTCCTCCAGCTGCAACAAGTGAGCGCCATTGATTTAGCTTTTCCCTTTTTTTCATCTAATTTTCCTTCCATTTCGATCGGGAGCGGGAAGAGACGTCGTCAGGGTTTCTTACATCTTCTGCGACGATCCCGACGCAGGAAGCTGATCGGGGCAAGGTACTACGACATGGACGACGTGAGGGGCCCCTCGCAGAGCGGCGGCGGCGGTTCGCCGCGGGACGACGTCGGCCACGGCACGCACACGTCGTCCACGGCCGCCGGGAGCGCGGTGGCCGGCGCCTCGTACTACGGCCTCGCCCCGGGGACCGCCAAGGGCGGCTCCGCCGCGTCGAGGGTCGCCATGTACCGCGTCTGCTCGGAGGAGGGCTGCGCGGGGTCCGCCATCCTCGCCGGCTTCGACGACGCCGTCGCCGACGGCGTGGACGTCCTCTCCGTCTCCCTGGGCGCGTCGCCCTACTTCCGCCCGGACTTCTCCGCGGACCCCATCGCCATCGGCTCGTTCCACGCCGTGGCCAAGGGGGTCACCGTCGTGTGCTCCGCCGGCAACTCCGGCCCGGCGGCCGCCACCGTGGTCAACGCCGCGCCGTGGATCCTCACCGTCGCCGCCACCACCATCGACCGCGACTTCGAGTCCGACGTCGTGCTCGGTGGAAACAACAGCGCTGTCAGAGTACGTGAAGCTCGTCTTCGGTGGTGTTGCAGCTTCGATTTGTCAGTATTATCATCAACCTCTGATCATATATATCTTTATATATATGTAGGGTGGAGCCATAAACTTCTCTAACTTGGATAAATCCCCGAAGTATCCATTGATCACTGGTGCAGCAGCAAAGTCGAGCTCAGTTTCCGATGCTGCCTCAGCAAGGTAAGACCAACGAACTCCTAGCCAAATCGATGGCTACAATTCTGGACAGCAACAGCTCTCTGCAAAATTTTGTGACGCCGTCGTCATCCTCCGATCATGTAGCCACTGCGAGCCCGGCACGCTGGACAGCGGCAAGGTCCAAGGGAAGATCGTGCTGTGCAGCCACTCGCAGGGCGACACGTCGAAGCAGGTGAAGGCCGACGAGCTGAAGAGCGCCGGAGCGGTGGGGTGCATCTTCGTGAACGACGCCGAGGTGGCGGTGGCCACCACCTACCTCGACTTCCCGGCGACCGAGGTCACCTCGGCGTCCGCCGCGGCCATCCGCAAGTACATCGCCTCCACCAGGTAGGTAGCTCTGCAGCCGACGGTCATGGCCTCCTCTCCCAAAGCGAAGAAAGAACTCACCTTCGTCATTCCGATCCGCCGCCACGGAAGCCAACCGGTGGCGACGATCACGCCGGCGGCCACCGTGACGGAGTACAAGCCGGCGCCCGTGGTGGCCTACTTCTCGTCGCGGGGCCCGTCGGCGCAGACCGGGAACGTGCTCAAGCCGGACATCGCGGCCCCGGGGGTGAACATCCTGGCGTCGTGGATCCCGACGTCGTCGCTCCCGGCGGGGCAGACGCAGGCCTCGCAGTTCAAGCTCGTCTCCGGGACGTCCATGGCGTGCCCCCACGTCGCCGGCGCCGCCGCGACCGTCAAGGCGTGGAACCCCACGTGGAGCCCCGCCGCGATCCGGTCGGCCATCATGACCACAGGTAGCAGTTTTCTTCATCTCCGAATCTGAAATTGGCCGTCAGCGAAGAAAGTCTCATCATGTCCGGTCGATCCGCCGCCGCAGCGACCCAGCTGGACAACAACCATGCTCCGATGACGACGGACTCCGGGTTGCCGGCGACGCCGTACGACTACGGCGCCGGCCAGGTGCACCCGACCGGCGCGCTGGACCCCGGGCTGGTGTACGAGGCCGGGGAAGACGACTACCTCCACTTCCTCTGCAACTACGGCTACGACGCGTCCAAGATCAAGCTCATCGCCGCCTCGCTCCCCGGCGGGTTCAGCTGCGCGGCGAACGCGAGCACGGGCCTCATCTCCGACCTCAACTACCCGTCGATCGCCGTGTCGGGGCTCGGCAAGGCCGCGGGCGGCGGCCGGACGGTGACCCGCGCCGTCACCAACGTCGGGGCGCAGGAGGAGGCCACCTACACGGTCGCCGTCAGCGCGCCGGCCGGCCTGGACGTGAAGGTCACGCCGAGCAAGCTCGAGTTCACCAAGGGCGTGAAGACACTGGCCTTCCAGGTGAGCTTCTCCGGCGGGAAAGACGCGGCGGCGAAGAAGGGCGCCATGTCGGGCTCCATTACATGGTCGGATGGAAAGCACATGGTTCGCAGCCCATTTGTGGTGACCAGCTGAAACTGAATGTCACATGTAGTAGAAAACTGTCAAAGTATGATGGATGCTGCAGTGGTCAAGCAATGCTGTGAACTGTGATCAATATAAAGGATATGATGTTGACAACTAGTAGTGGCAACTATAGAAGATTCTGAAGCTGGGTCACCGGCAATGTCTTGGTCACAGACATGACATCATGTGACGCAGGGCCGTCCCAAAGTGAAAATAAAGCCCAACACATACTTTGTAGCAACACAGAACCAACATGCAGAGCAGCGCTGGCAAATAAGCATCAAGGCCAAGGCACCTAGACTTATGCAAGATCACCAGTGAACAATCACAACATAAAGTGTGTGATATAGCCAAATGTTTCAAAAGGCGCTAGGCAGGCAGTGAGTCTGCAGAGTTTGAATTTGCCACGAGAGCTTGAGGGCAACTTGGCGGTAATACAAAGTTGAATCAAACACATGGAGACAAATCAAAACCTGACAAAACATAAACCCACAGCCACTCCAGCAAGCCAACCCAGACTGGAAAAACCAGCTTCACTTTTTCTACAACCAGAACAGAACTACATCTTTACTATTTAATCACTATCATAGTTGGATTTAACTATTCTCCAAGAAAAGAGTTGTGCATACAACTAATTATAATGCGGATGGTCAAAAAATACATAAGCAGAATGCTGCTCATAATAAACTACCTAAAACATGGATGGATGATACTATGATAGCTATATTCTGGAGCTGCGTTCTGCCACGGATTACATCCACTGCAATCAGCTTCCGGATACCTGATCCGATGATATCACTAGCATCGTCAACCGAGATATATCAAGTTTCCATAAGCAGGGATGAGAAAATATCAACCGTTGTTAGTTTAGTCCTCGTCAGAATCACCGAATGTGATCTTCGTGGATTTAGGAGCATCTGCTGTGATTTCCTTGAAGTGGGAGCCATATATTTTAGATTCCTGCAAAAGAATGACAAAGGGTAAAGTCAACATCATTAATCAAAATCACCCTCATGCAAACTACTTAAATGTTCATTCTGTCCACATGTAGTGAATTGAGCCTTTAATAGCATTCAAAGAACTGAATAACATTCTCTACATTTAAAAATTGATACAAATTATTTGAGGTTTAAGTCAATACTACAGTTCTAGAAATAAAACTTTATTTTGACTGACTGAAAAGTGTTTGGATATAAGAAAGCATATAGTTTTGAAAACCATCACCGGAATTATATCCCTTTTGGTTAGGCAGCTCAAATTAAAAAAAGATCAATCACTCAGCTCCTGACTCCCAAGCCCTCAGAATGCATTTGCCACCCACATTGCCACCTCTCTTGTGCGTTTCCAGGTCCACAAACGATGGAAGCAAAGGGGGAAAAAATTATGTTTGCTACATATAAAATCTTTGTTTGTGCATGCCCCTGTAGTCACAATTGCCTTTGTTATACTGTGGCCAGATTCTGCAGGAGTAGCATCGGTCCGCTGCTGATTGCTGTCCACATAGACTAGACCTTGGCTCCCATGAAATGGTAACAGGACCCAATTTCTATGTCTGCTGCATCTAGCAATCTAGAGACAGTTATCCACTTGAATGAAGATATCTCACAGAACCATCTAGCCATGTCATTTCAGACAAAAATAGTTACAGATTTTGCATGATGGGTCGAGAACACTAATTATTTCCATTAATTTATGCAGCTTGATATATTGATAGTCAAATCTTGAAATGTTTCATGAATCCAGATCCTACATGTTTTGATGTGGAGTGCACAACTGATCTAGTTTTCTGTCATGGCAAATAGCTTTTTCTCTCGAATGACGCAGGAGAACTGTGTGTCATTTCATTTAAGGAAGAAAAGAAGAGTGTAGAGGTTTGAGAACCTCAGCACTCAGTACAACACACACCACCTATCTCGCCACTGAAAAAGAAACAACCCATGACCAAGACCACCAGCACCTAAGGGGCCGGGGTCAGCGACCTATCTAGGAGCTCTTTAAGCTTGGTGGCTCCTGCCATGCACCACAGGGCGCACTCATTAGTTTTCTGCCATGGCAAATAGCTTTATCAAGTAATTGGCATTTTCATAGGGATGCAAATGGACCATCTGCTTCTTAAAATGGCAGGAGACATCAAGCTCCATGCAAGTTGACAGATGCTACAAATCCTATGAAATTCAAGCTTGCTTCCATAATTTAAATCTCGGAAAAGAATTCAAGATTGAGGCAATATTCAGTGACGTGAAATAAAAATGAAGATAAAATTCAACTGCATTTTCGAGATGAAAAAAATGCATACTTAGTGAACTGAAACACCAATTTCCACGCATTTACAGTATTTGCAACGACACAAAAGCTACAAAACTAGACCGGACAAATCATCAAAGTGGTTTCTTGAGAATGAACTTTGTGAGAATGTGTATTTCAAATGCATTTCTTTCTGTACTCTCACTGACTTTGCTAGATATATCCATACCTAAACAATCAGACATGGACTAATATGGACTATGAACAAACGATAACTTCAAATGAAAAATTCGAGCTGAATACAAACCTTTTTCTTGACATGTGTGCCAAATTTCATAAGGGCTGGAGGAACAACCTGACCAGCCTCCCGCAAAACATTCACAAGTTCACCAGCAAGACCCTGTAAATGCAATTAAATTAACATAACCTAAAAAACTGACGTCATCAAGTGCAACAAGGGTATGATCATGTACCTTGTTCTCTTGGGTAAAAAAGGTATGAGCAACACCTTTCTTGCCAGCACGACCAGTCCTTCCTATCCTGTGGACGTAGTCCTCAGTTGTCAAAGGATAACTATAATTAATAACAACTTCAACATCAGGAATATCAAGTCCACGTGAAGCAACATCTGTAGCAATCTGCATGTATTACAAAATAATGAGCACACAGATGGAACAAACCATAATATTTGTTGCTGAAACAGTAAAACAAATAAGAGATATTCACATCCAAGATAAAACCACAAATATTCCACACTGGATTCAGCCAGCCATGCATATTTTGAAGAATTTCCACTCTTGCAAAATGTTTTCATTAACTGAGGTTCACCTCGTTCACAGGTAAAAAAATATACAATGGCCTTACCATATGAGCAACATCATAACTAAAATGGGTGCTGGCACTTGTTGATATACCATATTCTAATTTTCCAATAAGTACAACAATAATGATTTCGATTTACAACTATATTCTTGGATGTTTTGAACCACTGATCAGAACACCTAGATCTCATTAAAAATGATCTCTAAACGATAAAGATGAGAATCCAGGAGTAGCATAACCTGTTGATATCCAGAAGGAGCTCTTTAGCTGCTCTAAACTTTCTAAAAATTTACAGTGCAACATGAAGTCATGAATCTCATTAGTACTTCCAAGTACTCCTACCTAGCATGGCTCTCCACTGGTATTGCCCAACCTTGCCTAGCAAAGCTGGTGTTTAGTGGGCAAGGTTCAGCAAAGAAACCAAAAATGCTATAGATATGAGGATCTGATCATAAATTAAACAACAAACCATGTAGAAAAAGCAAAGTTCATACGTATCTACAATTGGACTATCAGGCCTGAATCAAATTATATGGAAGTGATTGAAAAAAGCTAACCATTAAAGGGCATTTTCCTTCTTTAAATAAAGATAAAGCTTTTGTTCTATCATGCTGAGCCTTGTCTCCATGGACTGAAACAGCCTTCCATCCCCTTTAGAAGAACATATAATTAAAAATATGGAGAGATATTGTGCACAGATTAAATCGAAAGATGGAAACGAATCTGCTACCTTCTCTGAAGCATTGTTTCCACTCGTGCAGCTTCTTTCTTGTACAGCACAAAAACCAAAACCCTGTTGCTGTAGCATTAAACACATCAAACTTCCTTATATGAGTTTTAAATATAAGGCTCCAAAGACAAAAGAAGATCATCACTAAAAACTGTTCATGTGCAAAAAGAATGTTTTTCACTTTTTTGGGGGACAGTAATAAATCACTAATAATGTGAAGACTGGTAGAGTAAGAAAACTGGATTTTTATTTAAGTTTGTCCCAAAGGCTTGATTTTTTTTCCCATAACTTACACCTTTCTAAAGTTGCTCTAGCCCTCTTTAAATACTTTCCTCGACTTCTTTTTTTTAGTTTTGTTCGAGTCGAAACAAATCCCAGGACCAAATATCTCCATTTGTAACCAAAGTGTTTCAAGCAACTCTGATGTTCCAAGCATTTCAAGTAGACCACAAATTTCTCCGTTCGTAACCAAACTGCATCCAATCATATGATCAAGTTCATATATGTTTGCTTGAGCATCAATCTATTACCAAGCCTGATGCTTATCTCCCAATATGCCAGTGGAATCAGTGCCTTAAGGAAATGAATCTTATGTAAAAAAAAATACATCAGAAAGGAAAACCTGAATAATATATACCTCTGTGCTTGATGGTATTTGTCAAGCAAGGCAAGTAATCTTGAATCTCGTGATCTATCATCCAATACTTCAACAATTTGCATCACATCATGGTTAGCTGCAAGATCTTCTGATCCAATAACAACCTGCAGTGAGATGTTGAACAGACTGTCAACCCCAAGTAATCAGGTACTTTGGAAGCAAAAACAAACAAGAAAAGCATAACCTTTATCGGATTCGGATCCATAAACTCTTGGGCTAGCTTGTGGACAGCAAGAGGCCAAGTTGCACTGAACATAACCATCTGGCGTACTGCATGAGAAACAGCATCATTATGCATCACACAGAAAACAGAAGGCTTGAGGTCGAGGATGCAGCAGAAAAAGGATAACAGGACTATGAAACATACAACAAAGTCCAAGTTGCTCAGGTTGCATTATTTAGCATCATCAATAAGATTTCTAATTTGTAGTAAGCACACAGTCACAAAAGGGAAAACTGTGACACTTGGACCTGTCAGCTTTACAATCCAGAAAGAATCCCAATCTGAATTTCTTTTGCAGTTTATTTTATATTCTGAAATGGGCTTCGTTGCTGTTTATTCTATTCTGACCTAATCTCCTGCTATCAACTTATCAGCAGAATTGTTCAGAATCTGAAATATTTCGCATATATATCAGAACATACAGGCTAGTAGTACCATGGTAGTGCAACAGTACCGCATAGAAGGATCGCAGATCCTGCCATCTAGCCCAGACGTACGAATGAAGTCCCCACCCCCCCAAAAAAAAAGAAAAAAACAAACTGCCAAATGCATGTGTATAGGAAGATAAAGTAATAGATACAAACCAGATGATGTTTGGCTCAAAATTGCCCTGACTTCAGGTTCAAAACCCAAATCCAGCATTCTATCTGCTTCATCTAGAACCTATGCAAGAAAAGTCTGTTAAAAGGACATTTATCACACCATACAAGACCAAAAGCAACAGAATAGAACACAATAACTAATCATTAAAGCACAACCATGAAAGTGCAAGCACAGTAGTTCCAAGAAACATTTGAACTGACTGATGCCCGAAATATGCTAATCCATTTCACTACTATTTTTTTATCTTGACCACCAGTTCTTAGACCTAATCAGTGTTCATTAGATCCCTGAACGAGGACGGATAAGGTAAGGAAGATTGGGGACAAAATGGCTGTGGGAAATGCCATATCCAACTAATTTGTTCCTATTTATGTGAATTATATTGGGTAATTTCCTTGAGATAAGCACCAACTGACACTAGGAGTGTGTACCAGGCTACACAGTTAGCTGAAAGGAATGCAATACCTATGTAAAAAGCAATTATTATCATTCTAATATATTTAATAGCACCAACTGAGGATGTCTATTTATGAATATATTTAAATTAGACATGACTGGTAGATTTGTCTCAGAAAGTACTCATAATGTTTTTCTACCTCCCAGTTTCCACGGCCTCTGGTTTCAAGATGTCACTTTCACTATTCCTTTCATTAATTTAGCATTGATACCTAGTTGTAAACATACAATCCAATGGAACTACTTTTAACTAGAAAACTAGTAACATAGTTTTCGTACAGCCAACCCACAAAGTTTTAGGATATCAAATACAAATGAACAAATGAATAGTGATTGAAGTTGCAACTGGGTGAGCCTGTTGATGTCCAAAACACCACATAAATATTTGTGACTGAAGAGAATATATATAGTATGCACACCATAACTCAGAAAACAAGAACAGCACAACGAAAAGCACAACTGACTTACCACAAACGAAACTTCATTAAGGTTACAAAAACCCATTTCAATTAGGTCTTTCATACGACCAGGAGTTCCTATGACTATATCCTGAAAGCAAAAAAAAACCCAAGAAAATGAATAATGGGTTAGGCAGCAATGTATTTTTACATAAAAGTAGCTGTGGAACAGTGTTGTTAAGGTGTTGCCTATGTGCCACAGGACACTTTATTGCCTTAAGAACCATGCTGTGGAATACTGAAAGACCAAGGCAAAGTTGCATGTCCTATAAAATAAAAAAACATTTCTAATTTTTCAATAAGTGGGGGGGGGGCTATGTGTCACAGTAGTGATTGGATATACAACGATATCACAAGTTCCTGAATGTAATCAATATTCATTATAATTATGTGAACCATGTCTGAGCAAAAACTGAAATTAGTGTGATCTTACCACTCCTGATTTAAGGGCAGCTATTTGGGGTCCCTTTGAAGTTCCACCATAAAGGCAAACTGAATTTATCCCACAAGGTGTACCAGCCTCACTTAGTACATCTGCAATCTGGCACAATACAGAAATGAGTAAATCATTCAGCAATATTGTTTTCTTCAGACCCCCACCAAGCTTACAAATTACTATGATCAGTTTTTCTACTATCCCACTAACAGGATATGACACGCATTTGTAGACAACGGTAAAAGCATTATTATGCCCCTCTTATCCAACTTTTTTTGCTATGTACACTAGAAGTTTTTTGGAGAAATTGAAAAGGCACCATATCCATTAAATTCAGGCTACAAAACAAAAAAACAACTGGACATGAATGTAAAAAATGATTATTACAGAAAAAATATCAAATAAGAAAAGCCTCACAGACTCACCATTCGATAAATTAGCAGCATGAATATAACGAAGTAGAAGTACGTATGTCAACTGAACCTAAAGTAACTTATTTAATGCCACAGCAATCAACCAGCATTTACCTAAAATTTGCGTGCCTTGTTCGAGCATGTAATTAAAAAGCAACGTTTTGGATCACATTCACGGGCTTACCTGCTGAGCGAGCTCCCTCGTCGGCGACAGCACGAGGCACCGCGGCACAGCCTTCTTGCCCGTTTTCCCTCCAACCTTCTTTCTGATGTGCATCAGAGCTGGCACACCGAAGGCAATTGTTTTCCCTGGTATTATCGGAATGACGCAAAGCAACGAGATTATCAGGAATTCGGACACGACGGGGCAAAGGAATAATCGAACGGAAAACAGAAATCAAACAAATTTCGCTGTACCGGATCCGGTGGCGGCGATGCCGATGAGGTCTCTGCCGTCAAGGAGGAACGGCCAGGAGTGCGCCTGGATGGGCGACGGCCGCGCAAACTCTTTGCAGCAGTCGAGCACCTGGGACGGCAGCTCGGCGGCGGAGAACGACCGCAGCGCCGCGTACTTGGGGTCCTCGGAGCCCTTCCCGGTCACCGCCACGGCCTTCTCGGCGCCGTTCTCGGCCTCCCCTCCTCCGGGCCCATCCTCCGCCCGCTTCTTCTTGCTGCTCTTCACTACCGCCTCCTCCGTCGCCGCCTCCTCCTCGGCCTCGGCCGCGAGCTTCCGCTTCTTGTCCTTCTTGCTCTTCTTCTCCTTTTTGCTGCTCCTGGGTAATTCCGCTTCCGTTTGCTCGGCGGGAAGCTTGCGGCCCATGGCGGCGGTGGAGGATGTGGCGGTGGGGATGGGCGGGGAAAGGAGGGAAGGCGAGGACGGCGGGAAGGGGGACGGGATGGTTGGTTTCTAGGGTTTTAGAGGGGAACCGAGGCACGGGTTGGTGAATCTCAGCCGTCTATTTCGTGATCGTGTAATTTTGTAGCCCCGGCTGCCCAGCCCAGCAAGTATCAGTTGCTCCATCCGATTTTAGTCCGACGACGTCCGGTTTTTTATTAAAATCACCTAGACCTGCTTATGCGCAAGTCATTTTTACAATTAGATTCACATTGATTGTTCAGATCAGCTTTTAGAGAATTTTTATTTAATCGATAATATTTTTTCTCGGATGAAGTACTTAAGTGGAACATAAATTAACCGGTGGATATACAAAACTATTTTTTTAATAAGTTGGATTACAACCTTAGCACTAATTAGATGCAATTTTATGAAAACCCCACCTTAAAAATATCAATTTAAATAATAGATCGAATGAAAGGCTGCAAGTGACATGTTAAAAAACTGATTTTGCATCTTTTACTTCATTGATGGATGAAAATGAAAAGGTGCAGTGCAACTAACATGTCGAAAAACTGTTCCTAAAAATCATGTTGAAAAAACTGATTTTGCATCTCTACGGCGTCAAATTAGCATTGGAGCAGGGGGGGTGTAGAATGATTGCCCATCGATTATGTTGACAACAACAAAATAAACATCCAACGGAACCACAAGCAAAAGCATTTTCCCACTTGTATCACGCATCTTTTTTTTCAAAATACAATATATTATGGAAGGATGTGAAAGCGTATTTGGTCTCTTAAGTGGGTTTTGGTGTTGATAACATGCATAATTAAGGAGCTAATGAGTTTATCGAGTAGACACATTAAAATTCGATGAAATGAAAAAGAGCAAGAAAAGACGCCAATTTATTTTGAAAAACGGTGTTGGAGCCTAAAAGTAGATCTTTTATTAGTTTCTATTTTAAATTTGAGTATAGTAAACACCGTACGCGAATAAATATCATGAAGATGTCAAAGTGCTTAATTGAGATGCTAACCACCCAAGAGATATACAAATCACATACTTATACATTTAGTTTTTCTCTTTGTTTTAGTGTGTGTCGGAAGTTCCAACGGTGGGTCGGAAGTTCCGACCCCTGTCAGAAGTTGACAGCTTCTTCCGATAGGAGGTTCTCGGCTAGCTGATTTTAATAGGGTCAGAAGTTCCGACTAGGGGTCACAAGTTCTGATAATCACTTATCCTGCGCACTAACGGCTACTTTTTGGGGCTCGGGTATTTATACCCCCTCAGCCTTCCCCTTCATGGGCTGTTGACTTTCCCCGGGAAGAACACCTCCAAGAGCTTTTAATACTTCTCACCAATCCTTCCAAGAGCTAATCGTTGAGTTGTTTTGAGCTAGAGCTTATGTGAGAGCAAGTTTGAGGTGTGAGACTTGGGGTTTTGAGTGCGAGGTCATCCACGTTCATCTCAAGAACACTCGAAGCATCTTCATCCATCGATTCGCGTTTGTTACCCTTGAAGCTTGCTTGTAGACGGTTCGTCGTCGTCCGATTGAGCGTCCTCTCGTGCGTACGCGCCCCGGGAAGTTTATATTACCCATCCTTTATGGATTTCATAGTAAGTGACTGAATCCTCCTTTGTGGTTGATTGAGTGAGAAAAAGGGTTAGTGTAAAACCCGGCTCTTTGTGAGCTCCTCAACGGAGACATAGCTTCCTTGGTGGAAGTGAACTTCGGTGTACAAGTCTCTTCTAGTGCTTATTGCTTTTATCTAGTTTTTGTTGATCCAGAGTTTGTTTTTGTGCCGATCTACGCTCTCGTGTTGTTGTGCTACAAAGTTCACTTGCAGAAATCTCCTAGCATCACTGTGCAACTTTTGATTCAAACAGGTTCTGCAGTTTCAAGTATCGGAAGTTTCAATCCATCGAAAGTTCCTACACAGTATCGAAAGTTCCGACAGATTTAATCGTGCGAATTTTTTTAGAAATTTTTAGATACGCCTATTCACCCTCCATAGGTATCACCAACCATAGGTATCACCAAGATCCATTCATGATGGTAAGAAGCAAGAGACTATATGTTGATAGGCTAACCTAATCTCCTCTTTCCCGGATTTTGAAAACCACATGAAAAAAGTGAGCTAACAGGAAACACAACACGACCAAAGAGTAGTAGGAAGAATGAAATGAAAAGATGCCCAGATTTGGTGACTTGGGTTGACATGTCTCAAAATAACGTTGGGAGGCTCAAACTTAGCTTGGACCAGCGCCAAAATTCGGTGTCATCGTCCTACACTTAGAGTACTTTAATTTTGTCGGTTAGTTTGAGGATGGTTGAGTAGCATATTTGAGAGGGGCTTCGCCAATTCGGGTGAGTAGCAATCACAATTGATGTTAAGTTTAGGTCATAAAACAATGTCCGATTTGTCCATGGATAGAGGATATATGGATCTACATGTCTACCAAAAATCGTGTGCAGTGAACTTGCAATTTGTGACAGTTTGTGAGATACAAATTGATATCAGAGGGGAAAGATATGTGACTTCTTTGTTTGACTGTTCATCACACTTCTAGTTAGATGGTTCTAGTTGTCGTTTTAGATGCTAAGTTTGGACCTAGGTGAATGTCTGTTGCTGCTGTTATAATCCTCTAGAGGCTCCAGAGACATTGCACATTCTTGACTATATGTAAATTTGAAGCGGACCGGTTGGTCAAATGGTTTTTTACTTCTCACCTTGAGTAGATTTTTCCATACAAAACGATGTTTTTTTATGTGATTGGTATTATTTCATTAGTAAGGTGCCGGTAAATGTTATTTTTAATTTTCATCTCAAGATGAGATATTAATATTGGTGTAATGCTACTGCTATTAATCCCAGCTGCTGTGACGTATGGATCGACCAAAACTTTGCACTCCTCTCCTTGCCTCGGTATCTTGCAGGATAATGTCAGAAATGCATCGAGACGAGATTGATCTACAAACGAGGATCACATCGACATGTTTAGGGTGTTTGGATCAGAGGGTTAAACTTTAGCCCATCACATTAAATATTTGGTTACTAATTAGAAATATTAAATATAGATTAATTATAAAATTAGTTACATAGATGGAGATTATTTCACGAGACGAATCTATTAAAACTAATTAATCCATCATTAGCGTATGTTTGCAGTAGCACCACCTTATTAAATTATGAACTAATTAGGCTTAATAAATTCATATCGCAATTTAGCCTCCATCTATGCAATTAGTTTTATAATTAATCTATATTTAATACTCTTAATTAGTAACAAATATTCAATGTGATATGGACTAAAGTTTAACCTACGTATCCAAACAACCCCTCAATCGCTAACCCACGGGTTAGGGGTTATGAAACTTCTTGCTCCCTGGTCACTGACACGTAGGTCAGTCAAAAGGACTCGCGTCAGAGGATTTATATCCTGTCCCACGCTACCTGTCCAGCAGCAGGCCGCCGGCCCGCGAGTCCGCAAGCAGCAGTAGCCTGCAGGCAGCGGAGCAGCTAGCTAGCAGCCTGATCCAGTTAAAAAGGAAAAAGAAAAAAAAACTAGCAGCCTGTTGAATACAATGACATTTGGTGTCGGGTTATGTCTTCGTCTTTCTCCATCCCTACCTACTTTTGTATCAGAGCAAAAGCTTATGTTTCAGCCTGCTGCCGGCTGAATAAATGCCAGCGTGGATAGCATTTAATGCGGCAGCGGCAGCGAGTGGCGTAGCACACGCGGCGAATGAGCAGCGAGCGCAGTAGTAGCGTAGCGAATGGGAGTTGCACGCGCGCGCACATCCGCCTGCTTCAGCCGGCGTTTCGCGAGCCGCCCCCTCCGCACTCTCTCTCCTTTTCTCTCTCCGCCAGCAGTGATTTTTCTAATATGGTTGTGCTCCCAGCCTGCCTTGCTGGCTCCATAATATTTGCTCTTAGCTGATACAACGAATGTTCCCCAGTGTAATCTAAAGATTTGAACTAATAATTGTACGACATTTGATCTTTGCATTTTGGATTTTCTTTATTTCTGACAAAAGCATGTTTTCACTTTCTGAGCCTATCAGAAGGATAATATACTTATTGCCAATCTAGATAAGTTGAAAAGAATTAGAGGAAGAACCTATGTGGATACTTCGTTTTGTTGTTCTCACGTATCTTAGCATGGCGATGGAACCTAGTGAAAATTTGCTTGCAAACAAAACACGACAAGGTATGCAATTCACATTATAGTGATTTACTTCGTTGGACGGAAGTTTTCTGATTATAGTGATTGTTAGGAATCAGAGCAACATGGATGGGCCGGGGTTATTGTAGTGAAGTCAACTTTCTTCACGATTTATTTAGGAACACGTATTTGTTTTTCTTTTCCAAGTAATATAAGGGTTCCGACAATCCACCGGGGTTATTGTAGTGATTTACTTCGTTGGACGGAAGTTTTTCTGATTATAGTGGCGTAGCACACGATTTATTTAGGAATGCATTTGATGATTCGTTGTGGGTAATAGATAAAGAATGCATGCACTTTCGTCGTTGGTGGCCAGGTCAAGCACAATCCACCGGCGCATGCATGCCTTACGTTCACATCTGCTCCTCTAGCTATCTTGTTCACGCGCTTAAGATCCCGTTTGTTTCAGCTCATGGCTAATTTTGAAGGTTTGATTTTAGAAAATTTAAAAGTTCAGATGAACCAACACAAATAACTTTAAGTTTAAGTGTGGGGCTACCTCGAGAATAGCCAACTTCTCGTTCAAAGTATGGTGGCAAATTCAGAAGAGAAAATATTCTTTAATTTTCCCCTTCTTTGCGTGGCCCCTATGTGTGAAAGATCAAAGCATTTCAGGACCATGTATGAAGTCCTGCATTGATTTGTCCTCATATATGAAAAACCGATCGACCATTCTCCGTGAAAGATAGGTAAACATTTGACGAGCGCAAGAAAACACGTGAGAAAGTCCAAAAAAGATAAGAATAGCGGGGTGGAGATAGAAAGAAAAGTGACAAAAGTATGAAACACAGTGTTTTTATCCTACCTTCCTCTCGGTAGACCTTACAATTGTAGCCTCCTCTTTGCCATTGGTAATTCGACTGGTCTTTCTTTTCCTACTTGCTAGCCAACCAGGGGTTGTTACTTAACATGTGGTAAGCACTATACTTCATTACCGCTCCACTCAGTCATTCATCTTGCGTCAAATCCGGTCTTTTATACAAGTTTCAGTTTTTGCCGCCGGAATCGAGAATTCAGCTGATTATAGATTCTCGATTTTAAATTTTGGGAATCATCTGACTTTCAGATTTTTCAAAATCGAATCTTTAAAATTAGCCCTAAGCTGAAACAAAATAGAACCTAAAAGCCAGTAAAAGCCGCTACCCGGCGGAACGGCCACGGAGCTATCGGACCCACCCGAATGCTCTGACGGCCATTAACGCTTCCTAGCTGTTACCTTTTGCTGGACCTCCAAACTGTGGATGGGGAGAGGAGCAATGCACGGGGCCGGGTGGGGAGGCGAGGAGGACGAAGAAGAAGGATCACGTGCACCCACGCGCGCGCGGCGTCCGCGAATCCTGGGCTCCTGGCTCGTCGGAGGCGGCCGGAGGGGCCCTTCCTGCATGAGGGTGGGCCAGGCCCGGGACGCACGCAGGCCAATCAAATTAAAGGGTTCTGCTGCTTGGGCCAAAGGTGCACGCGCGACTAGGCCGAAGAGTGGTTACGGGTTAGTCTTAATCCTGCTCCCTAAACCACCCATCCATGTGGGGGCATGTGGCTGCCGCCTGCCGGGAAGATATCAATCCGTCCGCGGCGCGTGGAGCACGCGCGCGGTGCCATGGATTCCATTCATTCACCGAAGAGATCCGTCCAGCCCCGGCCCGCGATCGAGGAGCAGTGGCCACGGCACGATCACTCGATCAGCGCACATGATGGCATGATCGAGCTGTGAGCGGGGATACCGAGGGTAATCATCGTGTAGATACCGCGCATAGGAATTACCTCTCCCGTCCTTAAAAAAAACATGTGATTCTAACTTTCTACCAAATCAATCTATCTCAACTTCGACTAGGTATATATATAAAAATAATATATGTATTATAATAAATTATTATAATTAGATTTACCATGAAATATACTTTTGTAACATACATATTTGGAGTCACAGGGATAATAATATTTCCATAAATTTAGTCAAACTTGAGAAAGTTTGGCCCAATTCAAACTTAGAATTGCATTTTTTTGGGATCCTAATGCATAGTTTTTTCTTTCAAAACAAATTATCATTCAATCCCCACTTTTCTCTCTCCTTTCATCCCCCTATCCTCCTTGCTTCTTGGTTCTTGTGTAGATATAGTTTCACGGATGAGAAATTATTTCCTTTTCTTCTTCCTTTCTTAATGCTCTTACCGTCTCAGAAAAACTTAATGCTCTTACCGTCTCAGAAAAACTATCTTTGTGGCAAGCTGTTCAATGTTAAGAACACTATATCCTAGTTAACTAGTGGGATGGGACACCCAAATAGTGTGTGCAGGCGGACGAAGATACAATGACACGGCGGCTGCCTGGAGGAGCTAGCTAGATCAGCCACAATGTCTGAAATATGCTCTCTCCGTCCTGAAATATAAGGTATTGGAGGATTCAAAATTTGTACCAAATAGAAGGCATCATAGGGTATTAACTAATTATTTCTGGTCAGCCATAAAATTAGTAAAATGGTAACCAAACAAGACATTAAATAGTGGTATATACGTCATTTCCTTATCTTTCTAGTCTGTCATGAAAAATGTTAGGATACCCTAAGCATGTATTTGGTTGCAAGGTCCAACTGGATTGGGACGGGTTCGACCCAGTTGGACCTGCATTTGGTTGAAAGTCTAGGTGGGTTAGATCCAACCCGCATGGGAATATTCCCCTCAGATGCGGGTTGGATTGGTTCCTCCAAAACGAGGGACCATCTCGACCCACTTCCTCTCCGTCACGGTGGTCCTCCTCAGCATGCTCTGGCTACGGCGGCGCGGCGAGCTCGGGCTGCGGCGGCGCCGGCGTGGTAGCGGTACGAGGCCGGCCGAGCTCGACTGTAGCGGCGCAGCGGACGGAGGAGCGGTGAGCTCGAACCGCGGCGGCCAACTCGGGCGGAGGACAGGAGGAGCGATGTGCGGCAGGGCAAGCTCCAAGGCGGCCGGCTCGGGGCAGAGGAGCGAATCTCGCGGTGGCGGCGGCGCTCGGCGTGAGGAAGGAGATGAGACGTATAGAGAAAAAAAAAGAAGAGAAGAGATGACAGGTGGAGCCCGTAGACGGCCGTTTCTGACAGTGTGAAATTGACATCATACCATCCCTCCAAATTCCCTCTAAACCAAACAAAAAATTTGATTGGACCCATCCCTCTAACCAAACACTAGGTGGGTTGAACCCAACTAAAAAATAGGGATGGATCCAACCTATCTCCAAACCAAACACATGCTAATATTACATGACGAAGGGAAGGGAATAAATAAATATATATAAGACAATAAAAAGGCCAACGGAGGTGGTTGGCTGCCCGTCTAACGTTACCGGCGTGACACAGACGGAGTAATATAATTCCACCACCCGAACAACAAAGAAAGACAATTGGCAAAGGAAATGTTACTAAAATGGATTCTTAATTTGGGTGCGTTGATGAGTGCATGCAGGAGAAGAGAGAGCGCGAGGATCGGAACGATCCAAACGCATATACCGGGAGCTAGCGCCAGTGTTATATACCATAAACCAGCGCGGCAGGCTGGCAGCACGCAGGACAAATACACAGCATCCCATTACCACGTGGATGGCGAGCCACGTGCCGGCTTGTTTAGTAAGTACCACTCCCGAGCGAGCTCGAAACAAAACGCACACGCTGGCAGGCAGCCTGTAACCGTATCGTCGGAGCGGAGCGGCGGTACATGTCATGGGGCGAGCGAGGGGTAACGCGAGTCGAGGCAAACCGACGGCGGCGTGCGTGGTACGCGTGCATGGATGCGACGCCCGCCTCGATCGTGTCAGATCGGATCGGACGGTGCGAGGAGGGGATGCCCCGGCCCCGGGCGATCTTGCTCCGCTGATGCGCTCGGGCTGGGGAAGATCTCGAGTCCCGACCGACAGGTCGCTCCGCTCCGTCGCCACCCATCGCTGGAGGATACTCTGACAGCGCGGCGGGGACCCACCCGGCCGCGCTGAGAGGTGAGAGCTATAGCTTAGGGCGCCTATAAAAGCCCGCCATCCACCGGGCGGGGAGGCATCACCCCAGTGCTCTCGTTGCTTGTCTCCCACCTCCGGGCTCCGGGCTCGCCTCTTCCCACCACCACCACCACCACCACCACCGGCCTCCTAGCTCCGTGCCCGCACGCCCGCCGCCGATGGAGGCCTCCGCCTCCGCCCGCGCCGCGGTGGTCGCCAGGGGGCCTGCTGTCTGCTCGCCGCTCTCCTCGTCGTCGTGGGCGGTGGCGCGCGGCGCAGATGCCGCGCGCGCCGTCCGCTGCAACGCCGCCACCGAGGTGCCCTGCTAGACCCAACAACCATTCCTCTCTCCGTCCTCTCTTTGTCTAGTGTTCAAGTATGGATGACTATGGTCAACATCTTATCTCTGTTAGCATCTTATCTCTGCTAGCTGAAACCTTTAGGTTGCATTAGTCGGCACTACGACACAAGTTTTAGGGTTGAACTAGAGTTGCATATACTTCAGCAGAGTTAGAGTTACACACTTATTATTAGTTAAGTATATACATGTAGTAGTTTATGTTTCGGGCCACCTTCTGGCCACACAGTGAGCATACTCTATACCACACATTTATTTTAAAACATAATTAGGCAAAATGGCATTGTAAATTGTAATATGAAAAAAATTACTGAACTGCAACTTGAGCAAAACAATAGAACACGACTCTGATTCCCAAATCTCACTCACACATGGCCACATGGGCAACTTGCTGCCTGCATGGTCGTATTCAGCCTGAGGGGGTGAGGTGCCTTTGTGGTCAGCACTTGATGGCCACAACTGAAGCCTATTTGGCCATCTCGTTGTCGCCAATGTTTTTTTTTTTTGAACAGAGGGCGCCAATGTTTTCCTATTCGTTCTTCTTTTTCTGTCAAGCGTCAACTAACCCAGACAGCATTTTCATTTCATCGATGGGACCATGGTGGTGGGTGCAGGTCTCGGCGCCGCTGCTGTGCGCGCTGGAGCTGGGCCTGGGCGCCGATATGTTCAACTCGGCGGAGGTGATCCAGTGGGAGAGCGGCAAGTCCGTCAACGCCATCGCCGCCGCGCAGGGCATCCGCGTGCGCCGCCGCTGCCGCCCCAGCCACCCCTCCGAGGGCGTCGGCGCCGACAGGGCCGTCCCGCGCAGCGTCCTCGAGCAGATCGTCTGGGACAAGGAGGTCGAGGTGGCCCAGCGGAAGGCCGCGGCGCCGCTCCACAGGGTTGCCGACTCCGCGCGCCGCGCGTCGCCGCCCAGGGACTTCGCCGCCGCGCTGCACGGCGCGCGCGCACGCAACGGCGGCGTCCCCGCGCTCATCGCCGAGGTCAAGAAGGCGTCGCCCACCAGGGGCCTGTTCAGGGACAACTTCAACCCGGTCAGTCAGTCGCAGACTTTCTTCTTCTATAGCTGAACTGCACATTGCCCCTCCTGCACTGCACCTTGACAACTCTGAAGATGGACTGCAACTTCTTGACAGGTCGAGATTGCGCACGCCTACGAGAAGAATGGCGCGGCCTGCTTGAGCATCCTCACTGACGAGAAGCACTTTCTGGTCTGGCATTCGCGACGGCTGCTTATCACATACTAGTTGCTTCTTGTAATCTTGTTCTTCCACTGATGAAACTATCTGACATGTCCCATCTTGTCATCTTGTGCGTGTTCCTCCAGGGGAGCTTCGAGAATCTGGAGACCGTACGCAACTCCGGAGTGAATGTAAGTCACCGTAATTAAGCGATGCATACAAAACTAAACATGCTTGTATATACTACATTGTCTCGAGGGTTGAATTTCCTTGTGTCTCTCTTGACTTTGCCTTTTTTTTTTATGGTGGTTGTGCGAAAAATGCAGTGCCCTCTACTCTGCAAGGACTTCGTCATCGACATCTGGCAGATCTACTATGCGCGGTCGAAAGGCGCCGATGCGATCCTCCTGATCGCCGCCGTGCTACCGGACCTTGACATCAAGTACATGCTTCGAGTTTGCAGGAGTCTCGGAATGGCAGCTCTTGTTGAGGTTAGTACTCACAAGCGTCGTTCTTACTCCGGGATATCCTTGCAAACTTATCTTTATTTATTTACGCTGCTAATATATATATTTTTTACTGGTCCTCTCTAGTCACAGTAAATTATACCATAGTACTATTACTAAGCAGTCTATAGCTAGCTTGACTATTGACTTTTCTACTTGCATGTTTTTATTAGTTAACTTACACACACACACACACACACACACACATATATATATATATATATATGTTTGCCGCATGTTATTTTAAAATTTGTATAGTAAATTCTTTTCATCAAAGTACATTCATGTTTTCACATTTTACTGTTTCTGCTAACATATGTATAATTAGAAAACTGGAAAACAAAGTATGGAGTGTAATTATATTCACCGTGTCTCGTGCAAGTTTTCATTCACCACTGCAATTTTGGGTACTAAACGTAAAACCTCTTCTTCCAAGGAATTACTAAACGTAGCTTGTAATTTTAGGTTCATGACGAGAGGGAGTTGGATCGCGTACTGAAGATAGACGGTGTTCAACTTATTGGCATCAACAATCGCAGTGTAGGTACGTACTTTTCTCCATCACTTCTTACATAATATACGTTACATCGATTTTGTGGAGCCAACTTTGTTTGTGATGTTGTGCAGCTATCCTCTGTTGACCCAGTAGCAAGCTGAAATTTATTTAATATATATGTTGCAGGGACATTTGCAGTCGATACTGCAAACACAAACATGTTGTTGCAGAAACGTGGTGACATCATTAAGAAGAAGAAAATAATGGTATGTCCGGTTTTTTCCATTAAGAAAACATTTTGAAATCCCAACTTGATACATTTAATCGTTGTGTTTCAATGGGTTATTTTGCCCAGTCATTCGTGATGCAGACATTGTACTTGATACAAAATCTAGAAACTGACGCACTCATGACAACTGAAAGTTACAAAAAAAATCATGATCCTAATTTTACAGAATTGTTTTATCTCAGTAAATTATTTTACCAGGTCATTTAACTTTGTAATGATGCCAACATTGTACTAGACATGAGAACGTATCAGAAAGTGAGACAATAGCATTCTGTCCACTTCTTGTGCATTGACTTCCAGTATCGTTAATTTGGCCATTCACAAGAAAACCAATTCACTGGACAGTTCCTTCCTACTAGCACTGAGCATGTGTTGTCTGATTCCATAATAGAAATTGCTCAGGATCGATGGGCTTATAAATATTAAATTTCAATGAATATGTTTCTTCAGGTTGTGAGCGAATCCGGGTTGTTTACGCCTGATGATGTCGCATATGTCCAGAATGCTGGTGTTGCAGCTGTAAGTTTTCTAGGTCATTAACTTTTGCCAAGAAGGTATAATTAATTAAATGTAAAAACGGTGCTCTTCGTATGCCTCTATATTATTCGGGCAGCTAATATCTTTGCAAAGCATATTTTTCCTTGAAAGGCATAGATTTGATAAATTTATCATGCATAGCAGTACGGAACGCATATTTTGATCTTATTTAGAGGGAATATTGTTTTCATATAGGGTGATATATACAGACATTGATCTGTTTTTACTCACGTTGCCAGGTTTTGGTAGGAGAGTCCCTATTGACACAAGAAGATCCTGGTCGAGCAATCGCTGGGCTGTTTGGGAAGGAGCTCTTACTCTAATCTGCTTCCCTTGTGCTCTAGCTAATTATCGCATGCATGTAGGGCTGATACGTGGCATCCAAGCGTAAAGATTGCACAGGATGTAACCGTGAACAAGCCCTGTATTTATAAAAAGTGATTTACTAGTGTTCCCACTTCAGTGCATATATTGGAATGTCAATTCTGTTTTAGTGCTGTGATGCCAGAGGATTTCTTTATCGTTTGTGGAGAGGAGCTTACTACCACGCTGCTAGGACAGCAGACAGCATAGCTCCAAGTTTATCTATCGAGGCATCTCGCAGCACCTTACCAGAAAGATTAAGAATGTCATGCCAAAACGAGAGACATCATGTGAATGCCATGTGAAGTTAGCTCAGACCAACAGGCAACAGCATTATATGACATCATCGTGGAAACCGACCCGGCAAACCACAAGGCACAACGCAAAATACCAATGTGCTTCCTCAGATATTCCATGCCATACTTACGAGAACCTGAGGCCAGTTTGGCAGTTTAGGCGCTCCGCACTAGTAGCTAGCTACTTTTGGTTTTTCCCACCATGCAAGTATATATATGGTAATAGTTGACAAGGTAACAATCCGGTTCCACTAGAAACTAGCATCCTTTCCAACTGTATTTTCCCCCCCAAACCAACTGAGGTCAGGACTAGAAACCAACTACATCCTACACAGCTACTCTGCTCTCTAGCAGTAGTTTGGTTTTAGACGATGGCTGTTTTAACAAAGGCAAAAGGCTATAACTCCTGTGATTCTTCCCCACCAGATGTACACTCACCCCTTAACTGTCGGCGAAGCGAGCACAGATCCTTCGCTCGATGGGAGATCTGCAGGACAGGCACTCTGTCATGCCCCCGTCACGGTGGCGCTGGTTGCAGCCTGCACAAACCACCTGATGCCCACAAGGGAGGAAAACCACCGAGATCTCCTCTTCCAGGCACATGGCACACTCTTGCTCCCGCTGTACAGAGTCGATCCCGAACCCTGGAGGGGCCATGAACTTTGCAACCCTCTGAAGCTTGCTGAAGCTAGACAGTTCATCTACCTGCTGTTTGAGATTCCTGATACTGGCCTGCAGCCACTCCTGATTGTTCTGCGCTTTCAGCAAAAGATTGCTAGACTTTGCTCGTGCTGATGTATCGATCCGCTCAAGCTCCGCTCTTTCAAAGTTAACCTGCTTCGTAAGTGCATCTAGCATCTTCTCTCCTTCCTGGCACCTTCTCTGCAGTGTTTACAGCCAAAGGTCATAAAACAATCTTTGCAAAAATACATTAATAAATAAAGGGGAGGAAATAAAAAGCTAGGCAATAACATAAACTTTTTGTAGATTATGCATGAGCCAAGTAATGCTAGATCATATTGAGCATTTTCATCTCAAGACAACCAAAAGAACGAGCATATTTCTACTACGATGGTCTATCAAGTTATCCGTGATGCATGAAAACATGTGCGCTTGCACAAACTGCGTCATCTTCGCAGGTCATTTTGATATGTATACATTAACTGGTATCTAGTAATCAACCCATTATTCTCCTCATAAGATGTGTTAGGCAGTAATGGCCACAGTGAAACCCCAAAATAAGAAAAAGATATAGTGCCTTCAAGGTTGAATATCATAAAGCAGGACCAGCATGGTAACACACAAAAGTTATAATATACAACCAACCAAGGAATTGAAACATGCCACAATTGCTGCCTAGGAATTTAGCATCTCAAGCACCATGGTAGTTTGGTGAGACAAGTTTAGTCAGCTAGGAAAATATATGAACAACATTCTAGTTTCCTGTCATTTATTCATTTTTACAAATAAGAAAATGATTTTACCAAACAAAAAACTATATATAATGCGGATCTAAAGTGCCACACATCTGCCATGCAGAAATCATTCCATGGATCATATTTAAAGAAGACAATTGACCTACCGAACTCAAATAGGATTCTGCATTTGAGTGAAAAATGCAGTTGGTTTATTAATAAACTACTCCCTCCATTCATAAATCTCTGGCAATTAAGAAAGAATGCAGTAAAAAATCTCTAACTTTGATAATTAAGCATTGATTTTTTTAAAAAAGAAGTACTTGAAATCTTGAATTGATCATATGCAATTTTCATAATATAAAAGTTAACAGATTTCCAGTGGAACTTTCATGTAAAAAAGTTGTGGCGAAAGTTGTTTCAGGAGACAGTATCTGTACAAAACATCATATATTTACAAACCAGGGGTGTGTAACAAAGCCACTAAAATAATACGCACGTGATGATAGCAAATTTGAAGGCACAAGGTGGGTCAAATTGGAATACCTTTAACACATCTTCAGATCTTCTAGCTTGCTCAAGGCTTTTCAGAAGATTGGATAGTTTACTCCTTTCAGCAGCAAGCTCCTCCTGCAAAAGGATTTTCTCTGTTTCCATGGACTTCAGTCTGTCCTTTTCCTTGCTTAAAAGGCTAGCCAATCTCTCATCTGCTTGCTTTCCCTGTAGCTGGACAGCTTTCATCTCACGCCTACGATGTGTAATCTTATCTGTAAGCTCCTGAACATGGGAATTGACACGATTGAGCTCATCAGAAGTGCTGTCTAGTGCCTTTTGTGTCTCCTCAAGCTTCTTTCTATTAAAGACATCAGGCTCTTCAACATCTGTCTTATCCTTTTTAAGCGATAAAAGGATGGCCTTTTCATTTACCAGCCTATTTGTTGACTGCATCACCCTCTCATTAGCCCAATCTGTCCAAACTTTCACCTCCAGCTTTAACTCACCCAAACGCTGCACTAGTTCTAGAGCCAGCTCCTCTTCCCTATCTTTTGGAGCCCAAGTGGTCTGCATGCCTTCACGTGAGAAATAAAATTCAAAGCCCTCTGCAGGAGTATGGGGGAGAGAGAACTGTACAACATCAGGTCCCATTACCTCCTTAGACTCTGCCTTTGCACTAGAGGATGGGATGGAGGAACAGCTAGCAGAAGAAAGTGATCCAGTTGGAACAATTGCTGGTGAATCTCTTCTTTTGACTGAGGAGGCTCCAGAAACAGGTTGGGTTGGAACAAACGTGGATGGTTGTAAGCTTTTTTTATTGGCTAACTCCGAAATGCCTGTCGATGTGCTCTGCGCAGATCCAAGGAACGCCATTAATGATTTACTCTCTTTCAGCATTCTTGAAGATGTTTTACCTATACCCTTGACTTGTTGGACGTTTTTGAAAACTACCAGATCCTTGCCAGAGTCTTTCTGATATTTCATGGAATTAGGCTTGTTACGGTTGCCTTTCTTTGCTGTTTTGCTATACTGAACCACAGCCCTAGGCACAGAAGAACTTTCATCTTGAGCAGAAGGAGCATATTGATTTTTCGTTGCAGAATTTTGAACTGAAACTATATAATTTGCCAGAATACTGCTCCACATCCTTTGGGCTGCTTCAGATTGAGGTGGATCAGATTGTGCAGGCGATTCTGTGGCTCTACTACAACCACATTCTTCTGATATCTCATTTACATCCTCACGACCTTCACATAAGTTACACCGTCTAAGAGCATGCCCTTCTGATTGTCCATTCCCATAACCACTCATATGAATAAAAGCTGCACGAGCAATAGAGATATCCAGGTCACACAGCAGAATGCACCACAACACATCTCCCAAGGTGAAAAATGGGCAGCATCTCTTAAGCAAACTTGATGCATTGCAAAGAAAATACAAGCCCAACATGTGCAAAACTGTGTCAACATTCTCACTGCCTGGATAATCAACCTGATGACTGCCGCTCTGTAGCAATGTGCGTGCATGCTCTGTGATCTTATTGATAGGCCCATCAAACTGGTAACAGAGTGCAGAGTCCACAACAGCATTTACAACAGCATCCTCAGTGTAACCTTCAGAGGATAACATCTGAACTGCAGTCTTGAAGAACATGTGCAAGCTATTCATTGCAACATCCCTTAGGTCATTGCAGCCCACGTATCTGAAACCATCCAGCCCAACAGCCTCCTTGCTCCAATCCATATCAAGATCCTTTGAGGTAATATGCTCAGCAACAAAAGCTTGTACACTTGACCATGACTGTTCCAGTTTTACATGAATCAAAGATAGATCATCACTGACAGGGTTCACTTGCATTTCAGCTGCAGTAAAGTCTGAACATAACTTTGTGTGGCTACTTTTGTCGTCTCTTTCTCCAATATGTAATGAATATGGGTTGCTGACAGTGCCAGCAACACCCATTGCCAGGATATGTTTATCTGGCCAAAAACACTGAACATAAGGACAGCACAGCCAAGAGAGCTATGAAAGAAAGGCGGTAACACTACCTGAGGACTGAATAGTTAGAACAACTAGAAGTCTAGAAGTGATGACACTTAGCTATGGCTATTAAGGTTCACATTTGGAGCAACAAAGCCACACATTTCAATTTTCTAGTTATACAGAAGATACAACAATAACATCCATTTCCGTCAATATTTTAGGTACAATCAACTTATAAACATGAGACTTCAACAACATTAAGAAAATGGAGAACTCTGCTGAATAAAACTGTCTAGCGCGTTGACAAGTACAGTTGCCAGGAAAAAGAAGAGAAGGAAATTGAGCTCACTAAGGCCTGTAGCACCCAAAATAAAGTACAGTATCTATTTATGCAGTGAGTACAGAATACTTGTACAAGATACGGACCAAACTTAAAAGTCGGACCACTGCCTACAGAAACTGTTTCTGGACACCAAGCAACAAACTGTAACAACACAAGTAAGAACATTCTGCCAAACAACAGTCCTGATTACAGATTAGTACAACTAAAGGAGTCATAGGTGCAAGCACACCAGTGAAACTGGCGCAGTAGTGAACTTCCAAGAGCAGAAGATTAGGACTAGAGGAAAGGTCTTTCAAAAAAAGGACGAGAGGAAAGTAATCTGCCAAATTCATCACGATGCAAATCGAGATTATTGTCAGAGAGGTGCCTAGGCTCCCAGCATTTCAAGCAGGCCGGCAGATGCACATAATCTTAATGCACAGGTAACAGAATTTAACAAGAGTATCAAATAAACAACCGATTCCAGGTAAAACAAGCATGATCAGCCCAAGGCCCAAACCGGTAGCTACAGAGCAAGTGCGTGTTGGGTGTTTCCTTGGCCGCTAGTACGACATTAGCCAAAACAATTTCTACAATCTTCAGTCGCGTCGCGCGCAGCCGACATTGCATCCATGGAGAAGATGCACAATTTCAATGTGACAAACAGCATCGCGACGGGATAGCTGAGCACACGACACGACCATCAATCAAGGGACTGGATGAAACAGAAGCTTAAATCGTTCTCTCAAAACGATGCAACGGGCGGGGGGAAATCGAAACAGCGCAAAGAAATGCTAGAATCCTTACGGAACAAGGGGCCTGCGCATAGGCTCCTAATCTTTTCCTTTCTGCGGGGGGAAATTTGGGATCGATCGCTCGGAGAAGGCGGCGAGAGATCCATCTCCCGGAGCGAGCGAGTCTCAGAGTGAAAAAAAAAAATCGCACCCGAGGAAGCTAGGGTTCCCTACCGACGAACCAAAAGGGGGGAAGAAAACAAGCAACCGCAAAGTGGGGGTTTCGCCCGCCCGGAGCGAAACCGAAACTGGAATCCGTCCCGACGCAATGCGAGTGGGGAGAAAGGGGGGGAAAGGGGGAGCGGAGGAGGAGGGCCGGCGCCGGCGCTCACCTGCGAGGCTCCGCGGCCGCGAGGGTTCGGTTGGGCCTTCCGCCGATGGAGAGGGGGGAGGGGGAGAGGACTGCGCTGCGCGGAGGAGTGGGTTTTGCCGTTTCGGGGGAGACGAGGTGGGTGCGCGCTTTATGGCCTAAACCCCTCCTCCTCCTCTCCGGACTCCGCGCGGCCACAGCGCAGGCAAGGCAGCCGCGAGGGACGGTGACGTGTTCTTCGGCGGCCGTGCCGCGGTGTGGCCTGTGGGCCGGGCCTGCGCGCGCCTGACGCTGGAGGGTGGGCCATGGCTTGCAGGCGCGCGAGACGGTGGCCGGATTGGTTTTTTTTTTTTTTTTTTGCACGGAGCAGGGTTACAGCGGATGAACGCAAGACTAGAATTAGCGAAAAAAATCGCAAAAATGCGCCGCGTGTTCTGTTCCCAGATCATCCGCAAATGAGTTTCGCTTCTGAAAATCTCAAAAGGAATTTGGTGTTTCTTCAAACTCCAAACTATAGAGCCTCTCGATGTTATATCATTGGATGGAGACATATAAGGTGGGTTCACCTAAGATATTTTCTAAAAAATAATATAAATTTTAGTCGTGGAAATTCGGTAAATTCACGATCGATAAATTCGGTGTGACACAGTATTTGATGAGCTTCGCACTAGCAGTTGTGACGGTAACATAGCTGTCTTCCAAATAAATGTGGAGTTACTGCGACTAGAGTTACAAATCTTTGTTGGTTGCTTTATTAGTTTCTTTCTAAAGAAACTCAATTCGAAATCTAAAGAAATTCAATTAAATAAAATTTAGATTGATATCGTGTCCATGGAAAACACAATGTGTATATGCTTAGACTCTTGAACGATACGGTACGATTGTGGCATGTGGGTGTACGGTTTGTTTCATCTAAGGTAGCTAATTCTAGATGAAGCTTTGGAACTAGCTAATGTACAGTTAAAGTACTTATAACTAACTAAATAGCAACTATCCAATTAGCCGGTGGATCCGTACGAGATCACTATGGGACCAATCAATGTCCACATGGCCCACCTGTACTACTCAGCACCAAATGCCAAGTGTAAGTGAGCCACCATGGGAACACATTAGTGGTAGCCCGGTAGTGATAATTCAGAACAAACTTCTTCTCTGCTTTCATTGAAGAGGAATGCATGATTCATGAACACTACCAAGATCACCAAAAGCTGCTGAAACAGTTAGAATCCAGCAAAGCCCAGTCCACCCCTCCACGGTCCACCTTGCGTGCGTGGTGCTGAACTGCTGATGCGTGCATCGATCCATGCTGTACCCCGCTACCGGCCTTCGAGGCTCGTGATGGTCAGCTCGTTGCCGCCGGTGATCTCTGCTTGCGCGGCGAGAGCGGCGGCGGCCGGGTGGCTCCTCGTCGGCGTGCACACCACGGGCCGCTGCGGCCGCGCCGGCGCTTTCTGCTGCAACAGCATGGGGATGACGTCCGCCATCGGCGGCCGCTGGCCCGGGCACTCCTGCACGCAGAGCAGCGCGACCTGGACGCACGTCGCCGCCTGCCCCAGCTCGCCCGCCGTGCAGCCGCCGCGGATCGCTGGGTCGACGAGGTCGTGGCTCCGGCCTCCTTCCCAGAGCTCCCATGCCTGAGAATCGAAAAAATTCGTCAGCAAAATTTTTCAATCTGATCGTTTCCTCAAATTGGGTGCAGAGTTGCAGACACAGTATCTGTCGTAATGAGCAATCCTTATGCTTTGCATGAGCCTGGTGCTGCCTTACATACATGAGCAATGAGATTGAAGCTTCTCTGGTTCTTCAGGCCGCTGACGATCTCCAGCAGCAGGACGCCGAAGCTGTACACGTCCTGCATGAACGACACCGTGCCGTCCATGGCGTACTCCGGCGCCATGTACCCGCTGCGCCGCCGCCGCCGTCGCGCCGGCCGGACATGGAACCGGTCAGCAGATTCTTACACTGCAGATTTTTCAGTCCAGCGAACGAGTTCTAGTCTTCTTACTATGTTCCGATGATCGTTCTGGTGATGGTCTCCTGGCGGTCGGCGCTGCTGCTGAAGAGCCTGGCGATGCCGAAGTCGGAGATCTTGGCGACCATGTCGGCGTCGAGGAGCACGTTCGCCGCCTTCAGGTCCCGGTGGATGATGTTAAGCCTCGAGTCCCGGTGGAGGTAGAGGACGCCCCTGGCGACGCCCAGGATGATGCCCAGCCTCGTCTTCCAGCCCAGCGACGCGCGCCGCCTCTCGTCTGCTCCGACCCAAAGCAACCCCATTACCACCGGATCGAGCACAGGTTTAATAGCAGCGATGAAATGGTTAGCATGAAATCTGATCTGCAGCTACACGTATGCTAATTAATTACCAAAGATGAAGGCGTCCAAGCTCTTGTTGCTCATGTACTCGTAGACGAGCATCCTCTCGGAGCAGTGGACGCAGCAGCCGAGGAGGCGGACCAGGTTCCGGTGCTGCAGCTTCGCGATCAGGACCACCTCGTTCAGGAACTCGTTGTTCAGGCCCTGCGCCGTCGTGCTCTCCGCCGAGAGCTTCTTCACAGCGACCTGTTGCCCGTCCGGCAACTGCCCCTGAACAACCCAACCAGACATGCATTCGTCACACCAAAGTGTCGACACAAAAATCTTCGTCAGAACAATAGAATCATCGATCAACACATATATGAATCGGAATTTGACAATTGTTACCACCTTGTAAACTACGCCGAATCCGCCTCGGCCGATTATGTTTTCTTTACAGAATCCGTTGGTGGCTGTTCTAATGGTCCCCAGAGGGTACGTGGGGCATTCGCCGCTCATAAGCTCAGCTGCTTCATCAAGCATGGTACTAACTGAAAATAGGGAGAAGGAATTAAGGAACTTATATTAAACAGATTCTCCTCTTCAAAGGCATATAAATGGTTCTTTGTCAGATGGATGGTTAGAAACCCCTACAAAAAAAAAACCAAAAAAACCGACCTTTCTTACTGCGCCGCGCCTTTCTCCACATCAGAAAGGCAAGGGATAGAAGAAGAAGCAGGAACCCGGCGATCACCAGGGCAATGACAGCCGCGAACTTCCGGGCGTTCTTGGCAGCGTCTGAAGAGATGGTATGCAGGTGCAGCATCAGTGAGACAGTGATTGTTTTGAATCAAAGCAAATTCCTAGAGCAGGTATAACTAGCCTACTACTGACGACTGAGGGTGATAGGACTGAGACTATTCATGCTTTGTTATTTAAGCTATGATTCTATGGCGATGCGGCATGAGATCAGAGAGTGGACAAAACATAGAGCATATATTAGAGCATCGTCTTCCCAGTGAGGCATGACTTGTTCTCGTCCGGGTAGGCGACTGAAAAGGACATGGCACATGGCAGTGCATGGAAACATCATTCAGGGCATGGAGACGTTTGTTCCCCGCTGACTTCGGCTGAAAGATCAGGGTTTCATTTTATTTCCTGACGAGATCGAATAATGTCCTAGGCGGAAATTCTTCTTTTGATACGCAGCTCTCTTGCATCTTCGAGAGAAAAAAAATCCTATGCGGAAACTGAGTGGATGCAGGATGCACGTCCCATTCACCGCCATTTGACTTATGAAAATCTGAATGTCCCTACGTACACGTACATGTTTGACCGTATGACCATCTCTTTCATTCGACCAGAATCAGACTCATGATTATGCAGTAATGTAAGTGAGTAGATCAACAACCAACTGCGAGATACTGCTGTAGAGTTCTGCTGGGTTGGGACAGGATGAGGAGAAGCTAAGTCAGACAAGGGCTTTCATAAACAACCCCACCTCCACTTGCAACATTTAATTTTTTTTTTGGCGAACTTTGGTACAAGAATCTCTGGCTTTGTTTTTTTTTTTGCCATAGGAGACTGAATGTTTTCATCGTTGCCGCAGGGTACATCTAAAATTTTAGTATTTCATGGATGACACAATGCCGCAGGATATGTCTAAAATGTAGAAATTTCATGGATGACACAATACAAGGTCTTTTAATAAAAAAATGGATCTTAGTTTGCTGAAAGACAATTACATATCCTCCAGCAAATATACAAAAAATTCTAGTGTCTGGCAACATACATAAGAATGACTTTTTCAAGGTCGAAGTCACCCTGTGACAAATTTCCCGTTTTTTTAACTTGCCATAGGTTAGTTAAATTGCAACGGTATTCTGAGCTAACATCTTTTTCTTGGAGAATGCATTATATTTGAGAGGTGTGAGTTCATATTAAGGAGGAAAAAAGCTAAGTATATATGGGCTGTTGGGCAAAGCTTCAATTATGAGACCCCATGTAGATTTTGGAGTTTATATGATAAATTGAAGTGGTTTAAGCTTTATGCTTAAACCCAAAATAAGAACAAAATGGCTCAATTTAATACCATTAGTCTACCCATATCTTGAGCTCCAAGTATTTTTGGAGGTAGGTAGTAAGTATGCAGACGTAGGGAATTACATTCTCAAACAACAAACACAAAATGCTTATACTGTAGCGATACCGACAACCAACTAAAGTACCTACCGGAGAAAAACAGGGCAGAGTTGCTATAAGCAACCTGCTCCGGTTATCCTCCAACAAAGCTAAAATATAAAGATGCTCTTGGGGAAAGCTTATATTTAACATAGTTTCAGGCTTTCAGCTAAAATTTTAAAGCATTCTTAGCTCCAAATTAAGATTCAGAACTTGTACTTCTCTTCTGCTAGAAGTCAATTGATCTAGATCGAGTTTGAATCACCACATAAACTGATTTCTAGTGTGTGATTGTGTATCAGGAAATCAATTCTTCGCACGTCGAACACGCATAGGTTCAAGACATCAAAACGAAGCAGATGAAATTGATCAAAAGAAAAATATTAGCAGGATCAGAATTTCAAACAGCTCTGTCATCAACGGATTCTGAAACAGTGCATCGTGGAGCAAAGGATTCAGCCATACCGAGTTCAGACTTCGCAAGCCTGACATAGAGATCCTGCCCGCCGTCGACGAACCGCGTGTCCACCAGGTCGCCGAACCACTGGATGCACCCGCTGCCGCCGCCGCGGATGTCCGCCGCCGAGTACGCCGTGCAGGAGCAGTCCGCCAGGCACCTCCGGGCGCATTCCTGGAGCGTGGCGCCGGCGTCCACGGCGGAGCTGTGCGTGTCCGGCAGCTTCACGCCGCGCAGGGCGTAGAACCCGTCGCCGCCGCCGCACTGGAGCGGCGTCCTCCGGGCGCACCCGCCGGACGTGTTCCGCATGTACCACTCCGCAGCTGACCTCGGCGCGAACCCGCCGATGCAGCCGCAGACCACGGCGCCGACGACGTTGCAGACGCCGAACGCGCCGCACCGGCCGTAGCTGTCGCACTGGTCCCGAGGGCCCGACCAGAAGTTGCTCCAGGACCCGGAGGCCCTGTCCCAGACCATGCGCTGCATCACGCCGGACTCGTTGAGGAGCACCCGCGACATGGGCGAGCCGTCGCGGTTGCGGAACATGTAGGAGACCTCGTCGGCGGTGGCCGTGAATCGGAACTCGAACATGTCCTCGAAGGTGGTCATCTCCGGGATGCCGCTGAACCGCACGCCGTTCCAGGGCCCCGTCCGGTACGTCTTGCGGCCGCGGCTCCAGACGTGCAGCTCCGGCGCGCCGCGCGCGTCCATGACGTAGCGGAAGTCACCGGGGGACGGGTCGTCGGCGCCGCGCCACGACGAGAGGGACCACTCGGCGCCGGTCCGGAGGCTCAGCCCGACCCGCATCTCCGGGAGGAACGTGTTGGTCGGGTGCTCGAAGCTCTGCCACAGCACGGCGCCGGCCGCGTCCGTGAGCACCAGGTTGCCCGTGTCGCGGAGCTCCGCGACGGCGCCGGCGACGACGACTGCCGCCGCGGAGGAGTTGGAGGACGACCAGACGGTATCGTTATTGCTCGCGCGGAGGACGAGGGCCCCTCCGCCGCTGACCTCGACCAGGCCGGACGGGCTGGTTAGCGGGCGGTCGCGGTTGGCGACCCAGACGACGGTGTCCGGCGACACGGTGAACCAGATGCCAAGAAACCACCTGGAGCGGTTGCATGCGGGGAAGAGGCCCAGCCGGAAGGCGTCACCAGGCGAGGCCAGCGTCTGGTCCCCGGTGAGGGCCCCGGACTGCGTCAGCGTGCTCCCGCTGGCGGCGGAGGATGGGAGAGCCAACGCTGAGAGAAGAGCAAGGACGAGGACGAGCAGGTGGCTCATGGCCATGCGCGCGCGAAGAACTGAGGACGAGCAGATGACTGAAGACTGAAGACTGAAGAACGGACAGTCTACTGTACGATGGGGTAACGCAGGGTTTGACATGTAGAACCTTCAGCATCCTCTGTATTGTTTCACCAACATCAAGCTAGTTGGTGTTGACCCAGTGTAAAGTAAATCCACGTCAGCTTCTAAATGTAAATTAGAGAAGTTTTGGAGATCCACATGAGATCCATGCCGGGACTACTTGGACTAAATTTTGCATAGCCTCTACTTCAAGTCATCCTCAGAGGAAACCAGAAGTTGTGCCAAAACGACGGGAGTCTGCAAATCCTCCCACATAGCTCGATTCTGCAAAAGCAGAAATGATAAACAGGGCCATCTATGAATTGCAAGGGAAATGTAGTTATGTAGAGTTGCAAATATTACAACTTGCAAGGAATGTCTTTAGATGCAAATTAGGGGTAACTTCAGATTATTTTTATAATAGTAGAGATGGGTAATTTGGATGCAGATTTAAGAATTACTTTAGATTATTTTCATAACGATAGAAGTGAATATTTTAAAAAACAGGATAGATCCTATCGCTATTGTTGTCAGTGATAGTTAGAGTCTACTAATAAACTAATAGATGGATATTTCTGATTTTATGAGAATTTTTCCTTTTCCTAGGGGATTTGCTTTATGTATGATGTATTACCTATACCCAACTATGGCGTGGGGCAGCTGTGGTGCCTGTACGCGAGCCGGCGCCCACTTATAGACACCACCAGTTGAAAGAATCCGTCGAACCTATGGCAGTGTTTTTACTGTGTCTCGTGAGTATGAACATGAAAATTAAAAATAATTTCCAATTAGTAATATTTAACTACCGCCAATGAATGTACATCTGACCAACCCTCCTAAATGACCATTTGTTTGACAGTGCTTTAGATTAAACAACTGAACAAGAACCATAACTTTTAGTGTTTTATATGATGCTTCATCTAGATGTTGGACTATTGATCCATATGCTGTGCAAATATAGGTTCTCGACTCCTAAGATAAGACTAATTCTGTGGGTAAATTGAAAATAAAGTCAACGCTTTGGATGGATCTATACTGCAGCTTCACTCAACAACCAAATAGCGATCCGGGTTCGTGCCCCGGCGCTGGCACCAGAGGGCCCTCCGCGGCCTTCCCTCTGGAAAAAAGAAAAAAAAAGAAATAAGAAATTATACTGTCAAGAACGTGAGATGCAGTGTAAGTGAAAACTACCATAGCAGAAAAGTGTTGACTTTGTGGCATGGTTTAACTAAAGTGCACGGCAGCTAAAACAAATTCAAGCGATACCGAGTTGTCTGCCAACATCAACACTTGCTCTTGCCATTTGCCAAGTTGCCTCTTTGTCTATACGGGATGGACCAATGAAGAACTCTTGGTCAGAACCCCTGCTGAGCACTGAAGCATGCTTACAGGTGATTCTTGACCATTTTGTACTTGCTTTGCAAGTACTTCCAGAGAAGCGTTGTCAGATTAATACACATAACTAGACAGAATTTTACAAATGATCAAATATTTTTATAGATTGCACTATTTTAGACACATTTTGCAACATGCATAATAAAACAATCATTTCTTCAATATGAAACGATTTGTCCCTACCGAACTTAGCTCATTTCTAAAAACCTGTCTGAATGCCAATAATTTGTTAACTAAACGTAGCAGCATTCGAGCAAGTTTTGTACATAGAGAATATTGTCAGTTGATGCACATATCTGTGTACACTGCTGATACTCAAAAGGGAGTACATGACTGACTTCTCTATGCGTGTGTTCTACGATAGATCGTTTCTAGAAATTGGTATTTTTTTTAAAAAAACTGTCTCATCTAATTGGCCGGAAGTTCCATGATTGTTGCAACTAGGCTTCTATATGTGAAGTTGACCAAGAACTTGAATTCTTGACCATTTGGTGCTGGAACTTCCAGGAAGCTGAAACTAAGCAATCACCAGCATAAAAAATTTGGGTTTGCTTAGAACAATTTCCTGCAATTGCACTCATTTATCAGTTTCTCGTTCGAGCGAGTTTGCCGTGCACCTAGGACTCCTATATGTACCTGATCGAACCAAAATCCATTGCTGGAGGAACCAAAAACCATAGTCAGAATCACTTGCACAAATAGTCATCGGCATGGACTGACATTTAGGTGTAAGGAGGACTTGTTTCCGGATTCCAGAAAGAAAAAAAGAAGAGTGAGCAGAACTTCTTGACCTTTGGGTATACAGCGAGCGAACCATGTGTGTTTAAATACCCTTCTTATTTGAGTTCAAAGTTGGATCTTATAGAGTGGTGGTTGAGATGAAAGATGTAATTTGATTGGTTTTTCGATTTCGATAATAGTCCAAAGTGATGGATTGGAGGTCAAAATCGGCAGCCTCCCTAGTGAAACCATGGTTTATTGGTGATGGCTTCTCCGAATCACGGGCGCTAACCCCAAATGGAAATGAGGAATGACCAAGGTTTAGTCGGGATCATAATTTTAATGACATAAAACATATATACAGTTTATTTACTCAATTTAAGAGAAAAGGACATTATTAAGTACAGAAGAGAAGATATCATCGGAACTTCATGGGTACCTTTCCTTGCATTTGGATGGTTATAGCGTTAAAAAATTATAACTTTGGTTGCATGTACTTGAAAAATACTGTCCCTTTTAAAGTGAAGGAAGTTGCACAAAACCATAATAAGGGAAAATGTGGCTATGTATTAGCTATATGTGAATAACAACACAACAAGCTTTCGAAACTAGAAGGCATATGATGGGGAAATGCTCTTCCAGTTTCCAACTTCTAAATTTTTGAAGGGACACGTCTCTATGCACAACAGAAATATTTACAATCAAATAGTGTTTACTCGGCAAATGGATGTGCCAGCCGTCCTAGCTCAGTGGTAGAGCGCGTGGCTTTTAACCACGTGGTCGTGGGCTCTTGATCCCCACGGACGGCGTCTTTGTTGTTTTGTTGTACGCCAACCTTTCACAAGGCAGCCAATGTTACGTGTAATCGAAAAGACACATGGCCTACTTTATTTTTTTAGATGAGATTAACTTTATTCCTTATCAACAGACATAATGGGTCAACCACACCGGAAGACATTTTCGTGTCCACTGCAGTCTAACATTCAAATCTTTGTTGTTTTGTTGTACGCCAACCTTTCACAAGGCAGCCAATGGTACGTGTAATCGAAAAGACACATGGCCAACTTTATTTTTTTTGAGATGAGATCAACTTTATTCCTTATCAACAGACATAATGGGTCAACCACACCGGAAGATATTTTCGTGTCCACTGCAGTCTAACATTCAAATCCATATAAAAAACGCGGCTAAATCACACATTGGGCCACATTTTTCCGTCTCTCTGCCTCTCCAAGGAAATATGAGGAATTCAATCACAAACTTATTCTGAAACTAGGAAACTAAAAGAGATAGGGCGAGAACATCTACTCCGCATTCTCTTAAGAGCTCTAGTGTGAACTGTAAAGTGCTTCTCTGAAGAGCACTAGTGTAAACTGCAAATTTGACCGATGATCAGGGCCTGACGGCTGCAGAATGCGAAAAAACATATCAGGGGCATCGTTTGCCAGCACAAATTAACACGACCTTCCAGTGCCGTTGTGCAATCAGCAGCAGCAAAAATGTCCTTGTAAATGGAGAAAACTTCTAAACAATCTGGCTAATCAGGCTCCACCTGAACGGCAAGATTTTAACTGGATTTTCACGAGAATTTTACATGGGACCATGTGATTTCTGCAAGGACATTGTGAAATTCCGGCGTTCCAACACGCCTGAAATAGATTGAGTCAAACAAGCACGCCGATCGAATAATGCGCGCACCCTTTAGAGTTCAGCGAGCGACATGCATCTCTCCATTCGATTAGTAAGATCATTGGACTATTGGCAGTTTGGCACCGCTATATATTTCAAGTTAGAAATAGCTAGAAACCTCATGAGACATTGGGTGTCAACCCAGAATTATTTGATCATATATTAAAGTCACAGCTAATGGCTGTGAACGGTTCCATTGGAATGTGATGTGAAGTCATTGTGCAGAACATCCATTTTATCGACTTCCGAGGAGAAGCCATTCTCAAAGAATGCAGAGTGGAGGGCTTGGACACACTGTTTTGCCTCACTGTCATGAACTACCAATGAAATGTTCACCTGTGTAAGGATGATGTACGCTACATCAGATTGGAGTCTCACAACAAGTATGGGTGGTCTCATCAATCATGAGAAAAGAGGGAGTACCTTGGATGCCCCTTGCGAGATCATCTGGACATTGACACCATTTCTTCGTAAAACATTAAATGCCTGCCATGCAGCAATGAGTATCAATCACAAACATATGAGACAGTTTGAGTTTTAGCATAGCATGGTCATTGATTAATTACATTTGCTACAATATGTGTTTGTGCACACTACCTAGAATTGAACCAATAACCACAGTTCATAACTCAACTTCGAAGGTTGCAACTGCAGCATCAGGAGTGTTAACAATCACGAAGCTAAGGTTAAAAGCACTTACCTTTTCAAGAATCAAAGACGACCTCTGCACATTTCCAATTAAAGATATTATTGACCTGTTCTGGAGGAGATGAACAACTGCTATCTTTTCGAGCTCTTCAATGACATCATCAAGTTCCTGGTACATGTCACAAAGTACAAATACAAGTATAGTTTAAAAGACAAAAGTAGATTTTTCAAGATGTATCATCATCAATAGTCTACTTTAAAAGGACTTCAATTGTTATAATAATTACTACAACATCATTTACTCTTTTATTGAAAACATTGAAGAAAATGCAATATTTACATTTGCAGAGTTGTTCCAGATCCTGAGGATCTTATCTGTAAATGTGGTCAACAAGGATGAGGTTTACAGCCTTAATATTGGGAACAGGATGTTGGGAAGGGCACTGAGTAGGGAGAAGAATAGAGAAACACACATAATGATATAGAATACTTTTCTGTTTAATCTACCTACAAATGTCTCCTTATCCTGATGAAAGGAATATCATCTTTAAGGATATGGCTTAAGGCCCAACCAAATAATAATCTAATAACAAAGCAAACCAAATATCCTAAGTTTAACTGATTTATCCCTAAGAGTACCAGTGGAATGCTTGGGTTCCTAGGGTGCCACTATAGGTCCAGCCCCACATAACATCAGGTGAGAACATAATACAGGCAGTAAAAAAAAGTCGGGCATTGGCAAGAAAAACTTGAAGCAAAAGTGTTATGCGTTTAGGTAGACTATGCAAAAAATAAAGCTTGAAGAAATATAGAATTATTGACAGAGAATTAAAAAAGAATGAATTGAGCTCCAAACATTTTTCTGCTGAACCAATTCACAACTCCATAGTTTTGATGGATCCAGGGTCAAAGATATGCTGACTTCACTGGTAGCCACACAATCAACAGAGATGGCCAAATCTTCAAATATTGAAAAGACCTGAAAATTGATAAAAGTTGCAATCAAAAGACTGAAACACCAAGAATAAACTTAAGAAAAGCAGCCTCTGAATAGTTGTACCTTAGCTAGAAAACCATATTGGCCAAGCATGCGCGTGCTCACTATATCAAGCATTGTAATATTTGATTTCAATACAATGCTAGTCAAAATACTCTACAATAAAACGTGTCAGCATTTGAATCAGAGACCAAGATCAGTATTTAGCCAAGCAAAGCAACAAACCTCACTCATATCTCTTGCTTTAGTGATGAGGGTACCAGGGGCTCGACGGTTATAAGAATTCTTAACCCTAACAGGTATATCACCTTCTCTAGCTGGCCGCATTGATTGTGGATGCAAAACCTAAAATTAATGGTTGATGGAAACTAGTCAATAAAGAAAGATCATAGAGAACCATTGGCTCTTATAGGTAAAAGACAAGACCACAACATAATAACATGTTCATTTGTCAACGTTTTTGTTAATGGATAACAACACATACCTGCGCACCAAAATAGGCAAGTTCAGCTGCTTCATCAAATGTCAAGTATGGCACAGGTTTTGCCTTTGGGTGAATATTAGGATCACATGTTAAAACACCATCAACGTCTTTCCAAACCTAATAGAAATAAGACAAGAGTTAGTCAACTACACAGACATTTAAAATTAGCAAAGATGTAGTCTCTCTGTTGCTTTTATAAATTAAGTTTTGTGACAAAAATTCTGTCCTTCTCTACAATACAAAGATACACGCCTTCCTGTGTGTTTGAGAAAGAAATGAATATAACATCCTACAAGTTACAAACCTGGATTTCTCTTAATCCCAAGGCTTTTCCAATGGTTGTAGCTGTCAGGTCGCTACCACCCCTGCCTAGGGTGGTTATTGCACCAGATCTCCATCCCTGCATATTTAAGTGGATGAAGCCGTTAACATTATATATGAACAAACTCGCTCAGAGAAAAAAAAGCATTACGAGGATAAGCGGAGCATTGATACCCCTCAAATGAAATACGTAAGATGGGCAACCTTTCCAAGAAAGCCAGTGACGATAGGAATAGCAGGATCATTACTCCAGTCTCCATGTAGCCTCTTTGCAACAGCAGGATAAGTTGCTTCCAGAATATCCGCATTTGTGAAATCGTCGGTAGTTATAAAGCCAATTTCAAACGCATCATACTGCACAGCAGTGAGAATTGGATAACTTTAACTAGACATCCACTTTGTCGATGCTTTACAGGAAGAATCTCTTGTCCATTGACATAAATCTAATAGAAGAAAATAGGATTATAAAAAACTTATTAGCAGTACCTGTACAAGAATACGATACAACCAATATTTTCTACTCAGAGAAAATATAATGACTTGCCAAAAAAACAAATTTGGAACTATAAATTTGTAGTGCATGCAGTGCATTAATGAATTTGCTACTGGACTGCATGGTATTAAGATAATTAATAGGCGCATATCTGAAACAGGAGAAAGATCATCCAAAATTCATAACTCAAGAATGTACCTGCCGAGCTTTTACCCCAATTCTGTTTAAAAGCGCTGCAAATATTCTTGTAGACATGCATTCACCAAAGGAAACTAGATAATCTCGTGTCCTAAGAGTCAGCTCTTTCATCATAGCAATTCCCTTAAGAAGTTGTTCGAGTTCATCCAACAAGCCTACAATATTTCATATTGGAAGTGTTATCATTCATCAAGAAAAATTGCCAGCAGTACAGACAAAAGGCTAGAAAGTGGAATATTCATGTGGCAGATTAAAAAAAAAAAGGTTCTGAGTAAACATGAGCTTGAAAAGTACATTGTCAGTCAGTTCATCTGTGTGAACACTCATATTGCTTCTGTTGTCAGAAATTGGTTTGTTAGATTCTGTTAACACAGTAATCTAAGTTTAACATTAGAGCTGGATCTGCATAGCCATAACGGGTACCAGCCTTCCACCTTCATACACTACATGGAGGCATTTTTTGAGGAAATATGATTTGGGCGAAACTGACCACACTACTAGTTAATTTCACATGTTTCGTAACCTGAAGATGATGGAACACAAAGAAGGTCAGGGAAAGCATTTGGCAAGTGAGCAGCATCTTACCAACAACAATTGACCTATCTAGCCCAAGCTGATCAACCGTCCTAGACAAAATAAAACGGTAGAAAAATCAGGCAAAAGCATTACAAAGCAATCCACGGAACCAAAGTAAAGCACTGCACTTCACGGAACCATACCCAAGGTGCAATTCCTTTATAAAGGAGAGCTCGTCGAGCTCCGAGACGTTGGCCGCGCCGCAGCCCACTGCTTTTTCCCCAGCCTGCAACCAAAATCAAGAAACCACTTCTCACTCCCAGCAACCACCTCCATGGCTCCATTTCACAAAAATGAACAGCTCGCGTTTCGAAAGTAAATGAAGCAGGGCGCCGGCGGTGTGGCACTATACCATGAGGAGTTTGTTGGTGGTCTTCCCCATCGCGGAGAGCACGACGACCGGCCGCTCCTCGGGGAAGCTGAGGACGAGGTCGGCTACCTCCCGCATCCGCTCGGCCGAGGCCACCGACGACCCGCCGAACTTCATCACGACGGTGAGCTCCGGCTCCGCGCCCCCGTCGCTGCCTCTCTCCTGCGCAGATGCCACAGAGGCATCCTTCTTCTCTACAATGGCGGCGCCGGCAGCTCTCTGGCACCGGACCGCCGCCGCCGCAGCCGCCTTCCTCCGGCACGGCACAGCGACAGGCGCCGGGGCCCCGCGATGGCGCTGCCGCCGCCACTGCTCCCCGGCGGCGGCACCGTCGAGTCCCGGCCGCGCGGGGGTATGGAGAACCGCCGCCGCCATGGCCCAAGGGTGGAGCGGCGCAGCAGGAGGAGGTGGAAGGCGCGGGGCGAAGCTGGCAGAACGGACGGCGGGGATGGGTGCGAGGAGGCTCCTGCGGACGGGGCAGATCAGCTTTGGCGGTTAGTACTGGATTTCACTTCTGGAGTCTTGGGCCCCAGCCGGCCGAGCAGTCAAACGTGGACACGTGGGCGATGGGACCCACGTGGTAGTCGATGCACTTCAGAGAAGGCTCACTCGTGAAAGGTAACAACAGCCAATTCGATGATTTTTTGTCGAAAACAAACAATGTTCAGGGTATTTAACTCGGGAAAAGGAAGAATTAAAAGAAGATGAGGAACCTAGTCCAATGGAAAAGTCATTTACATGAATTTAAAAATTTTCAGTGCATGGTGTTTTGCTGTAGAATTTCCTTTGAAAACGGGATTTTGGTAGAAATTTACTTGAGTGACGGTTAGAAAATTCATATTCTATTACAATGTAAAGTTAGTGTAGCTCCATTAATTATCAACCCAATATTGTTCATCTAGATATACTGATTGAACAAAGTAGAAAGAGTATAGCAAAGTTTTGCAATTATAATGATATTTTTGAGAGTTACCGTACATTTTTTTCTTAGTCTTTATCTCGCTAATACAATCTATATTTGTATTTTACTGTCCCGATCAAACGCAAAGTTCTTTGAGCACCTCGTTTGTAGCAACTGTCGTGTTCTTCAATTTGTATAAGATTTGCCGAGTTGGAAGGTAGGTAGCTATATAAGCTCTAAAGAAATAATGGTACCAAGGGCAAAGCTACACTATAATTAGGGGTGCCTACAAAAATAAACAAAACTAGTGATTAAATCTAATTTTTCACCATATATGCACCCCCATAGCTCAACTCTGTACGCTCATAAGGCAAGTGCACCTTCCTTCAATATGCTCTAGCTTCGTTCCTGAATAGTACTAAAACCGACTTTCACATTACTAGTCGTGTAGAATCATTAAAATTGTGCACCGTCTTAATTTTTCCATGGAACATACCCACCTCCACATGTGTATTGTGTGAGTGTTGAATTTTTTTTCTCTTTACTAGGTTCGTGCCTGTGCGTTGCAACAGGCAAAACAAATAGCAACTCCAATCAATCATATTAGACAAAAGAGCCTAACATGGTCAATTTAATCCATCTAAGTGACATATAAATTACACTTTTATAATTCTCATAGTTACCCAAATTGATAGTTGAGAAGGCAAGCATGAATACATGGGCTCAACCATAGTTCAGTAGTCTCAATCTATTTGAATCTCCTACCATAGGACATTGTACACATCACACACACATCAAAATTTCACAAAACATATACATCTAAGATAAATTTTACTAGTATTCCACAAAATAGGAAAATTTAAGATAACTCTAACATATGTTGGATTTTGAACAAAACTGAACCTGACTCTTCCAAGTTCCAAAGCTCTTTTATATTTTGCAAAAACTTCGATCAAGTCAATTACTGGTAATTGTTCCCTCTTCATGTTCAATTGAACTATGTATTTGTGACCAAACTTGACTACTAAAGAGGATCACCAGAAATCTTCCAGGATGATCAATAAAAAAAAACAAGATTGGAAGATGATAGAAGTGGATGCTACTTTTCGACTTACATAGATTGTAATACCAAGACCTCTACCTATATCTTGGCATGTCTATCCCTCACCTGAAAGCACGCTTTACTTTGATTTTAATAATCCAGTATTGAGGATATAAAATATAACAATAATTAAACAGTGAGGTAGTTTCGGTCGTTATGGTAGTTTCTTTAATCTCCAAATCTACCGAATTTTCAATGTATAGAGGTAGGATGTGTAGCAAGATAAAACAAAAACAGTTTATCACCATCTTATAGCCAATAATCAGCGAAAATGTCCTATTAGACTAGTTACATGATCAAATGACCGAACTAAACTGAAATAGTCAAATTTAAACTATGTTTAAACAGGCTAAATGATCTATTCACTTTTCTAAATTTTAATTTTAATTTTTCTGAGCGTTGATGCGCGTGATGTTCTTGAGTGTCAGTGAGGAAAAAAAAGTTTTTGCACCATAGCGTTGAATTTTCATTTCTTTTCTAGTGTAAAGCCGTAAACCGTGCAAAACCTCTTCCGGCTCCGAGAAACCAGTAAACCACCACGGCACCACCGCAGGGCGTAGGCTGCCCAGCAATGGCGGCGGCAAGCGTCATGCCTCCACATGCAGACCCACCACCACTAGCCGCGGCGCGTAGCCCCACAGCTCCCACCTCCGCCGCCCAACGCCGACGAGACGCCCCCACCCCGTCCCTCCACGCGCTCTTCCTCCGCGCCGTGGACCCTTCCCGGCCCTCGTCATGGTCCGCCGCCGTCGCGGACCTCCTCTCCGCCGGCGACCCCGCCGCCGCGCTGGCCGCCTTCGCCGCCGCCCTCCGCGCCAACCCCGCCGCGCTCCGCCCGGCCCTGCCCCCGGCCCTCCGCGCCGCCGCCGCCGCCACCTCCCTCGCCGCCGGCCGCCAGCTCCACCTCCTCGCGCTCCGCTCGGGCCTCTTCCCCTCCGACGCGTACTCCGCCTCCGCCCTCCTCCACATGTACCACCATTGCGCCCGGCCGCTCGACGCCCGCAGGGCGTTCGACGAAATCCCCGCCCCCAACCCCGTCATCGTCACCGCCATGGCATCCGGCTGCGTGCGCAACAACCTCGTGTACCCCGCCCTCGCCATCTTCCGCTCCATGGTTGCCTCTGATTCCGCCGGGGTGGTCGACGAGGCGGCCGCGCTGGTGGCGCTCTCTGCGTCTGCGCGCGTCCCTGACCGTGGCGTTACTGGTGGCATTCACGCTCTGGTTGCAAAGGTTGGCTTGGACGGGAATGCCGGTGTGGCTAACACGATGCTAGACGCCTATGCAAAAGGAGGCGGTCGTGACCTGGGAGCTGCGAGGAAGCTCTTTGATATGATGGAGAGGGATGTGGTGTCCTGGAACACGATGATCGCGCTGTACGCACAGAATGGACTGTCGGCAGAGGCGCTCGGGTTGTATAGTAAGATGCTGAATGTTGGTGGTGGCATTAGATGCAATGCCGTGACTTTGTCAGCCGTGCTGCTTGCTTGCGCGCATGCTGGGGCAATACAGACCGGAAAGCGCATTCATAATCAGGTGAGTTACTTGCTTTGCTCCTTATCTATGTCTTGATGTTGATTGACCATTTTAATTAATTGATGGATCAAACACTATGTCGCCACTAAAGCATCGTCTACATTATTTTGCTGAACAATGGGAGTTAACTGCAACTGTTAGAATGTTCCTACTTTAGCTGTCAAGGGCCTGTCTGCCAATTCTATCCTTGAGAAAAGCCTGACCTCACGAGTCATGAGTGAGATGGCTTTATAACACCAACCTATATGTATAATCCTGGAAAACCATTGCTTACTAATTGTCTACTAGTAAATATTGTTCTATTGTACATGTGGTCCTGGCCCTGTTACAGGAAAATCTTACGAGAAATAATTCTAAATTTCAATATATAAATAGATAGGCATGTATTGAAGAAAAAATACTGAAAAATGTAAATGCAGAAGCATGGTAACAAAGTACATTATCACCTTTTCTTTTCAAGTACCAGAGTATACAGTAACTTTTCTCAACTGTCGCTTTGCTTTTGGAGATCTTCAGTATATCTGTCAAAATTTGTCCATCAACAATTTGTTTGAGTTTTTGATAAAACAGTATTCGTGACTGGTGAGCAATTTTCTTACTTCCATTTGATTGAATTTGGATGAAATTGTAAACATCTGTGTTTGAGAATTTTGAGTAAACTTTTGTCACACTGTTATGTCTTACCCATAGTTATCTGTTTTTATGGATCTAGAAATCATTGAAATACTAGGTCATTTACATTAGTTTATTCGTCAAATTAGTTTAAGCTTAATTAACTCCCTTCTGGAGTTCTGGTGGTGTACCAAGGATACTGATCGAATCTACTTTCACCTTCTTTTTTCCATAGTTTCCATACCTTTTGGTCATAAGTTTGTGCTACGCAATTCTTTCTGTTCAATGTTTATGAAATTAAAGTAGCTTCCTCTTAATTATATTTTTGAAAGGTGGTAAGATTGGGTTTGGAGGAGAATTTCTATGTTGGAACTTCTGTGGTTGATATGTACAGCAAGTGTGGGAGAGTTGAAATGGCAAGGAAGGCCTTCCGCAGAATCAAGGAAAAGAATATCCTTTCATGGTCTGCCATGATTGCTGGCTATGGCATGCATGGTCATGGGCAAGAGGCCCTTGAGGTTTTCAATGAGATGAGGAGGTCGGGGTTAAAGCCTAACTACATAACCTTTATCTCGGTTTTAGCTGCTTGCAGTCATGCTGGCCTTTTGAATGAGGGCCGTCATTGGTACAATGCCATGAGAAAAGAATTTGGAATTGAACCTGGCATAGAGCATTATGGATGCATGGTGGATCTTCTTGGTCGTGCTGGATGTCTTGATGAGGCTTATGGACTTATTAAAGAAATGAAGGTCAAACCTGATGCTGCTATGTGGGGAGCTCTACTTAGTGCATGCCGAATCCATAAAAATGTTGAGCTGGCAGAAATTGCTGCGGATAGATTGTTTGAGTTGGATGCAACTAACTCTGGGTACTATGTTCTCTTGTCCAATATATATGCAGAAGCGGGAATGTGGAAAGATGTGGAAAGAATGAGAATTCTGGTTAAAACAAGAGGGGTAGAAAAGCCTCCAGGGTATAGCTCAGTTGAGTTGAAAGGTAAAACCCATTTGTTTTACGTTGGAGACAAGAGACACCCACAGCACAAGGAAATCTATGCTTATTTGGATAAACTACTTGAGAGAATGCAAGAAGCAGGCTATGCACCAAACACAGGTTCTGTTCTTCATGATTTGGATGAAGAAGAAAAAGAATCCATGTTGCGCATCCATAGTGAAAAGCTTGCTGTTGCTTTTGCGCTAATGAACTCTGTACAAGGATCAGTAATCCATGTCATAAAGAATCTCCGGGTCTGCACTGATTGCCATACAGCAATAAAGATTATTACAAAGCTTACTGGACGAGAGATTGTTGTTCGAGATATAAAGCGGTTTCATCATTTCAAGGATGGATTGTGCACATGTGGGGATTATTGGTGACATAATGCAATGAGGCTTAGGTTGTGATGCCATATTGGTACTCACCAAAATATCAGATATTGAGATCGCTGTTTATGACACTGGTAGTGCATTTGTCCAAGATGCAAGGCCCAATATATCAGTGATACAGTTTGTAACTTCTCATCATGATTAAGCTGAAATGGCCTGAACCACATAGCTGGATGCGGCAGTGGCAACTTATCTGTGTTGAAGATGAAGGGCAGCAAATTTTTGGGCACTTTCAGTAGTCCTGAGTAATAAACTTGCACTTTCATGTGCAAGACATGATTTTCATTACTATATGAACTATGAAGGTTGAAGGGCTTGTATCATAATGGCTCAGCCTTGACGATTCATAGATACCAGGAGTATGAAGTCATTTTGGAGCACATGAATTTCTTTTATAAGGATTGGTTTTAATATTTACATGTGATGAGAAACACTCCTGGAAACTTCAGAAGCTTGAATTTGTCCACCCAAGAATTGTACCTCAAATAGGAAAATGGAGGGATGATCATTTCTTAATTTCAACAATGTTCAGTAACATTATACAAGGTTTGCATATTGTTCCCATTTAAATGTACATATATCAGTAAACATGTGATAATGTGGAGGAATAAGGACTTGAATGACATTTCATTCATAGTTAGGGCCTCTTTGGGATGGCTCCGCCCGGAGGGGCTCCGGCTCCGCGCTACAGTAATCGCTACTGTGCCCCACTGTAGCGATGAAAAAACGGCTCCGGCTCCCTGCTACATTTGCATGGGCAGCGGAAGGAGCAGCCGGAGCTGCGTTTCTGGCTCCTCCGGCTCCGCACTACAGGGCGCTACAGGGCCGGAGCCGGAGGGAGCCAGGCCAAACGGGGCCTTAAGGCTTTACAAATGATGTTCTTCTTATTGGTAGTGTGTCAAAAAGTAGCATGCACTATGTAAGCTATCACCCAACTGAATAGTGTTTTGGTGAAAAGTGAGTGCTAATACATCCTTTTACAGTGGATTGGATTGTTGTCGCAATAAGTACAAAGAGAGTCTAATCACATCGCAATTTGATAAGAAACAAAGCATCTTTGATAGTTTTACAATAAATATCAGCAAGGGTCATCTGGCTTACTCAGGTAAACAAAACAAGAGTAAAAATGCAGAAAAAAGCAGATATTTATGTCTCATTTGCAGAAAACCAGAGTTAAAGTAATCTTCTTATGTAACTACACATATTGTAGACTAGAATTCATTCCATAGCCACAATCCATTGCATAGCCCCTGGCCTGACAAATATGGTATGCCTGGAGATGACAGGGGCATGCACATAAGGTGAACAGATCCGCTGGATGACACATACATGGAGGGCACAAATCTGTTGTGTTTCCTAATTTCCTCCCATTTACCAGATCAGCAGTTGGCCCTGCCGTTCCTCAGCTTCCTCGAATTGGTGATGATATCTGATCTGAGAGAAGTAATCCAGCAAAGAAGACAAGGGATATAGCACAAATTGAGGAAGCAAGAGTGAGAAGCAGCCACAGGTTAGTAGTGCATGTTGTTGTTCAACCGCTTGTTTCATTTGATTAGGGTTGGAAGAATAGGGTGAAGGGTTTCAATTTGTGTCATAGAGCTTATTCAAGAAAAAAATTGTGTCATAGGGTTTCAAGTTGAATTGGTAGAAATTTATGCTGAACTTTGCATAGGTTGCTGTGATTAGGGTGCTGATGCTTCTCTGGGTATCTGTTGCTGCTGGCAATAACTGAATACCACCTGTAGCCTTTAGGTTCCACTCCAGGACAATCTGAAGTCTGAAGCATATTCTGCAACTGCTCTCTGTAATGATTGAGGTGCACATTTTGGCAGAATGTATCTTCTTGGGATATGATTTATTGTGTCTACGTCTGTGACATGTTTAGTTACTATTAGCCAAAATGGCACAATTCAATTGCCTCTAGCTATTATTGGGTTGAAGTGGTGAGTACGCTGGACAGTTTAACATGGTTCTGTTATTTCTGCATTATGGTGCATCTGTGAACACAGTTCAATTGTTCTTTTAGATTGCTGTGTGGTTCAAGACAAGAAATTTGAGAACATGTTTGATGCTTTTGGTGCTACTTGTGCAGCTAGTGATACGCCAAAAGCATCTGACAATGCAAATGTAACAGTATATTGGGTACAGACAACGAAAGAAAACTAGTTAAAATACAGAGTTATATGACAGCCCAAAAGAAATGTGAGTTGCACGCATACACTTGTCCTCCCAATCCAAAAGTCTAAAAGATTCCAGAGACCACAGAAACTCATCAGCAGCTAACGAATATGCCTTCCATGGCGACGGAAGGCTTTCTAGCTTTTCAAACAAGCTTCCAATAATTAAATGCCCTCCAGACTTCTGAATCAGGTTTAGGGATTTAGATATCTCATTTAATACAAGAATCAGCCAAAGGAATGATAATTACTTGCAGTGAAAATCTCCTCCTCTAACTAACAGTCAAGCATGATGAGATTACATAAAGATCACAAACAAAAGAAAGTATCTGAGGAGGTTAAAAGCTTCAGGCCGAAGACAGTTGGCCACAAATTCTAATGTCAGATGGATAAGCAAGGCATCACATTTAGTATATTTAAGGGTTGCATTGCATGCAAATCCCTTCCACAAAACATTTCTCCAAACAAAGTATCGCTGATTTCCCTGACAATGAAGTTCTTGTTTCAGTTCCCCTGCTGCTCATGCTTCTGCTACATCAAGAAGAAGAAGCGCAAACCGAAGGAAGAGCAAAAGCAGGCTTGATGTGCGCTGCTACATCCAAGATCCATTTCACTTCAGGATAGGAAGAGGGTTGCATTTAAAAGTATGTCCAAAGAGCTACGATCGTCTGTGCAAAATTGTATTGTCTGAACTCTGAACTGAAAGCTATCATCGGAGCTAAATGGCAAATGGCACTCTGTCAAATGATGTAATGTAAGGTGTTAAGCTGTTTCTCATATCAACAATAGTCTGTCACCAGTTACTTTATTTTCTCTTTATCTGTGCCTTCTGTTTTGTGGATGCCCATCTCCTGCATCTGTTGTTCAACAGGCACAAGCCCAACTTCTGCGAGAAACCTACAATACATAAACATCACTTGAATTAATCATTCATCAAACAAGATTAAATCTTTTAATGGGGCACGCCACATGGGGAGAGGGGCTGACCTATTAAGCAGCACAAATAGCACCGTGCCAATAGTTACGAGCAGAAAAATATGCCCAACAATCACAAAGTTTTTCGACGAAAATGCTAGAGCAAGCATTGCAGTAAAACAGAAGGCCAGGAGCAAAAATGTGATCTTCAGCACAAACCACGTGGGAGCCTGCACAGCAAGACAACATCAGTTGAGCTTTCTTATCAATTTGTGTAATGCCAAACCACGTAAAGAGAGAGGATATATGATAGTATAATGAACACTGTACAACAAAGAACACTATATTACAGTGAAAAAAGACACTATTAGAGTTGAACTGAGATGGAATTCGTTGCAGTAATTCTGCGCCATCAAAAGAAATGTCCTTACATTAACACCAGACGACAATGCTCCCACCAGGACAGCTTCGGCAGCTGATATTTCTTTTGAGGGGCGCCCTTCCATTTATGTGTCCAAGGTTATTAGCACTAGCAGCAATTATAACAAAGTCAGGTATATGCTCCATGAAGAATCATCATAGTTCCCAGGATAGCAGAAAAAGGGCATAACTGGCTACGCAATATTTTCACATACAACAATGAACAGTTTCAGACAACATACCAAACTGGTTCTGGATACAATGTGAACCAAACATGCAGCTATCATCAATCAGTAATGGCCGAAGTACATCTTTTTCTTTTTTACAGTAGAATACAACAAAGTATATCTCAATTCTCAGTTTTGCTTGACATAACAAGCTTGCACATGAATTTTCATGCGGCCAGCCATCTACGAGGCTTTTCCCTACATATAATCGTGTAATAAATGAATAAAGGACAAATCTCACGCAGTCATGTTGTTGGATAAGCTCCTGAAATAACAAAATCATGCTTATAGACATTGAAAATAATGTTCCCAACGAAAAACATGGTCTGTGTTTACGTACTCCAGTTAAGTCAACATACACAATAAACGGCCGCAGAACAGTAACCTAGACACAAATTCACAATGCACCTCTAGCTCGCTCAGGCAAGCCGCATCACAGCAGCAAACTGGATCTGGATGTCCCGGAATATCCGTGCCAAGCAGAAATCCTTGGATTTGATTGCACGCAGCAATGAAAAGATCCCGGGAACAGAAATTTCACTAAACACAGCGACCCATCTAAGCAAGACAGGCTTCGTTACCGGCAAAAGAAGTCAATCCAGGAGAGGTCGCCGGAGAGATCACCAGTAACCAGTTTAGGCCAGCCCAGACAGTTGCGGGGGACGGACAAGAGTACAGGGCCGCGGATAGAGGAAGGAAGTGGGAGAGCCGTGGTGGCTCGCTACGCTGCTGCGAAGGGCGAAGAGGGAAGAAGGAGATGGGACGAAGTCGGAGGCGTCGATTCGCCGGCGGGAGAAGCGCGAGTTCTTCTCGCTGGACTTGGGGAACAGGGGAAGGGGCAGATTTGGTAGGTTTGGCCGCTTGGGGGGCCGAAAAGCAAAGGTTGGCGATTAAGAAGAACGATGAGGGTTTGACTAAAACTTCTCTATTACGACTACGACTTCCAAGTTACAAGGGCTGCTCGTTTGGACAAAAATAAAAGAAAAAGAATAACAACATAAAAATAAAATAAATAGAAAGAAAAAAGGAAAGAAAAGTTGAAAAGGGAAAATATGTGTAAATGGCGATGAAATTATGATACCAAATTAAAATAAAAGAAAAGAAAAATGAAAACAGAAGAAAATATATAGAAAAAATAAAAAGAGAAGAAAATAAAAATTAAAAGGATTAAAACTAAAAAATTCAGAAATTTTTAGACTTTTTCGTAATACATTTGCAGTTAGACCAAGTATATGCTTTCTTTTTTGCAATAAAAAGGGTAGTATATTTTTTAAACTACAGTATGGTTGTGATATTATATCAAAACTAGACTCGTGAATATGTTTCGAAATCAATTCACAAAACACACTTTTGTTGCCTTGTTTTATTTAGGAGTATATATATTAACAAAGTTAGGGGATGTATTCCATGTTGCAGATGTTGTTCTCTCATGTTTTAGTTGTTTTCTGATGCTGCAAGTTAAATTTGTTCTTTAGTGTTGCAGATGAATGAAACATGAGACATAATACTACCATTTCGATATTAATATTGCAGTCGTTATTCTTTAATGCTTCAGAAAAATGATATTAGTTGTTCCAATCTCTTGCCAAAAACTGTTAAATTTTAGACACCTGAAATATAACCACTCATTTATACTCCTTTGTATTGCAAAATTATACTTGGATCTTAATTGTGTACGTACAATGATAGGAAAGACATAGTTTGGGAAAGTTAATCAAAATATAGGGTGTGTTTAGTTCCGCGGTAGACTCCGCCACACTACAAGTTAGGTGGCCCTGCAGAAAAGCTAGCGCTGCTTTGTTCCTGCTTTGGGCCCCTTTGGCACCGCTCCGCCCGGAAGAGCTTCAGCTTTACGCTACAGTAGCACGGTATTGTGCGGGACTGTGCTGCACTGTAGCGCAAAACTAAAATGAACTCCGAGGTGCTACAACCAACTGTGTGGGGAGAAGCCGGTGAAGCTGGAAACGTGGCTCCTCCGGCTTCGCGCTACAGGATGCTACAGTAGACGAAGCTGAAGCTAGAGGAGCTATGCCAAACGAGGTTTTGGCACGGCATACATATACCGTTGTTTCCAGATTTTTTTCCCACCTCCGGCGGCAAATTTTCATACCACAGATTGTGGCGCCGCCGCACCTGCTATGTGGCAGGTTGCGGCTGGTAACAAACACTCCTATAGTTACACGACTTAGAATATCAAATAAAACATTGTTAACAATGTACAATAGTATGTCAATAAATCTAGTTATGCGAAATTGAATCTTAAAAGTGTACGGTATTGTAATAGCTCCTACAATTCTTAGTATGAAATTCAATCGAACTTCCTTTACATATTCGGTAAGCGAAGTAGCCTCTTATTCATGGAGTTTGAAAATTTTCAATCACACAGCGGATCTCACATCCCAGCAGGGCAAAAGAATGAAGAACCTAAGAACACACACAAATCCTGAAATGGACGCAAGCAAATACAAAACAGAGCTGACCACTACACAACTACATGTCAGGGCTGTTCCATCGCCCCTCGATGCTCCTTGCAACGCCACTCCGCACGCGCCCGGACGATCTCGGCTCCGTCATCCTGCTGCCGTATCAGATGCGTGCTGTGCAGGTCGGCGCTGCACCGGCTGGTCGCCGGCAGCGGCGGCTCGGCGGTCGCCGGCGACGAGGTCGTCGTCATGCTGGTGAGCGACTCGAGGAGCTGCGACTGGCGGCACTCCCGGCGGTAGTCGAGCGTGATGCTCGTCAGGTGGTAGTCCTCCAGCACGTCCAGCGGCACGCTCTGCATAACACAACGCACATCAAAATTCAGAGGTGTTCAGCAGTCATTCAGAGATGTTGTGAGCTGCTGTTTCAGAATGTCAGTACGGCCAAACAACCTCGAGGATCCAGCCGATGTACTTGACGTTGTTCACGTGCTGGTTGACATCCATGTCGCTCCACCTGGGCTGAAAGTGAAAAAAGTTCAGAAATCAGTTCCCTCGAGGCCGAATGGAATGAGAAGCTTCTGGCATTTGAACAGCTGAACAAGCATGTTCTGATTCTTACAGCAAGTCCTGATCGTATGTGCTCCGCCGTCGAGTCGGTGAGCTTCTCGATCTTGCGGCCGCCGGCGTTGGCGTCGGCGGCGATGATGCTCCTGTCGAGGTAGAAGGGAAGCACCTCCTGCCTGACCTCCTCGGGGATCTTGGACAGCCTCCGGGTCTCTCGGTTCATCATCACCCAGTTGCTGATGCACAATTGCAAGTCCATCAGCGCTTGTTAATTACATCTAGAACTTATTACACACAAATTAATTGTAGCCTGTAATATACTGCTAGATTCATTTACCTTGTCGCTCTTGCGATCATGTTCTTGGTGTTGCGGTCCCGGATGATCCAGTCTCGGCGCATGCCGTTCTTCCCTGACGACGCGACCCAGGTGTCGATCTCGACGACGTCTCCCCTGTGTTCAGGCAAGAGAAACATACGAGACCCAGTAAACATGCCTGACTGACGATCACCAAGAATCCAAGATCAGGTGTTTCTGTAGTGGTTACCATCTGCTGTACTTGTCGACCTGGATGTTGATTCTTGTGACCACCCAGATGAGCTTCCTGAGGCTCATCTGCCGCGTCGCGCCGAAGCCGTCTCCGGCAAGCCCAGAGCACATCACATGGTTCAAAGCTGTCTCCTGCACATACGGATTCGGTGGTCAATCTTCAGACAGCAACATTTCTGACGAAAGTTCATAAATCACATGTACTGTGAGATGCATGGAAAGGATTCAGGCTGAGTGTACTTGTGCACCTGCAGGAGGTTCATGACGGTCTCCATGGTGGCAGTCCGGTCAGGCCCGATCTCGTAGGACCTGATCACAAACTGCTGCCTGTACACGAGCCTCCCTTCCACAAACTTACCGAGCCGGACATCGCCGCCGCCGTCCACGGATGACGGTGGCGGCGGCGCGGGTACCTGCCGAACGTCGGCCACCACCGCGGCGCCGTTCAGCTTGACAGCGCCGTTGACAGCTTCCACGGTGACCCGTCTGCCATTACCCCCGCGGCCGCCATTGTCACAGCTCCTCACAAGCAGTCTCCCTCCCTTGGCCTTCTCAGGCTTGCCGAACACGAGCCGGCCGCCGGAGGCGACGCGCGTTGCGGTTTGCGGCGCCGGCATCGTCGCCATTACTGGTGCGGTTGCATTGTGCCAATAAAAGGCTATATATGGAACGATGCGCTTGGAGTTGGAATAACTCGGAAGCAATTTTTGGAGCAAGCAAGAAACAGAGGGATATTAGCAGTAGGGTTAATGTTATTATTATGCGTAATGGTGGCTCGCGGCACGAGCCCACTGTAGATGATAGTGGTTGATCGGTTGCCCTGACGAGGAGTTTGGAAAATTGGATGAACAAAATGCGGCAGATTGATAGCTGAACTGCCCTGCCAAACGTTACACCTAAGGTGACTATTCTACATGTTAGATGCACCAAACCTGGCTACACATTTTCTGGAATGGCTATGTTACGTGTATCCCCGTACTGATTTTATTAACCTTTTTTTAATACGGACGTGCTCTAAAGTCGTCCTATGTAAACGCACATGACAACTGTAAGCAGGGCACCGCTGCACTTGAGGTCAGAAGGCTGCATAGGGGAGTATATATAGTTTGTAACTCAAGCTACTAACGAATTTTTCTTTGAATATTTTATTTAGAAACAGCCATTTCAACCAATATTTGGGTCACAATTATTTCAACAAAAATAATTGACGGGTCCAGGGACCCGGGTCCCCAGCGGGCCCACTTTCTGCTGGAACTCTGGATGGCCTAAGACCACGCGTGGATCAAACGAGCACCCTCCTAGGCCGTGACTTTTTTCCAGGCCGTTCAGGCCCACGGTCCCGACCGGTCGGGACCGGTCGACTGGAGCCTCGGCTCGCGTCCCCGACTGAGGGGACGACCAAGGCCTAGATCCGTACTATGGTCCTGACCTAAGACGTCAACCAAACTCCACCACACACGTGTCACTTTCCCCGACTGACGAGGTCGGGGCTGGCCGGACCACGCACACTGACCGTCCCGGGGGCAGGTGCTGAGGATAAGGACGGACGCATCAGAGTCAACTACCGTACAGAACCAACCACTCCTCCTACGGGGGTTACAGTCCCTCTTACTGCTGCTGCAGGGGGACACTATTTCACCTGCCCGTCCTCGCGAAGGGACGGGACGCAACGTCATCACGACGCGGCGGGCACGCCTCCATCACAACGGAGTGACGGGACGTAGCGCCAGGGGACGGAGTGTGACTACCGTACCGTACTTATCGTCGCACGCTCGCTCCCCAACCGACAGAGGAAGATGCACAAGGACAAGATAAGACGATCACCCCACGATGCAGGATTTGGACGGTGGTCATCGGAAGGCCCTGACTGAAAGAGTTGGTGGCCCCGACTGACAGATCTGGCGACCCCAACCGGCGAAGCAAGGAACACTCTCTCTTCCTACCTTACTCTTTCTACCTTTGGTTCCCCTGTAATGGAGACCTCCCTTGGACTATGAAAGGGAGGGTCATCCACCTAGGAAAGGGATCCAGATCAGACATCCTATCTCTCGATAGATCTCGAACTACCGGATCATCCACTCGCAAGCTTGTAACTCCCCAAACCCTTACGAGCACCTGGGCTCAAGCAATACAACCGACTGACCCCCGACTGGACGTAGGGCACGATTGCCTGAACCAGTATAAATCTTGAGTCATTGTGTGCTTGGCCACCTCCGATCACGACACGTGATATACACTTCGAGTAGCTTTAGTTGTCGGTCATTTCCGGAACCGACAGTTTGGCGCCGTCCCTGGGGAGGACATTGCGCGTCCACTGTCATGGCGATCGGAGGGCCTTCGTCTCCGACACGTCCATTATCACGAGCCTGAGCAATACGATTCGCTTCGGCTCGTTGGAGTTTTCCATAGCCCCGCGCACTAGGCTGTGGGCACCTCCCGTCTTTGCGCCGTTCCAGGCCTTCCGCTTCGGAAGCTTGGACTTCATCGCTGATCGTCTCGACACTCTCCACCTCCGCGAGAGGCCACCCCTCTAATGTCGCTCGAGGGAAACACCTCCTCGACCGACCCGTTGGTTGATCTCGACACCGAGGCGCTTGCGCTGCGCATCGAGCTCATGCTTGGTGCCAACCCTTCAGCGAGTAACATGGACTTGCTCCTGTTCTCACGGTGTAATGTTTTCCGCCAAGTTTCCGGAGGGACCCCGCTGTCCCTGCCACGCTCGCCGCGTGGACGGTCCCTGTTTGGCCTCATAAACGCTGCAAGCATGTACGCCAGGGAGCTCCGGAAGATCATGTCACAGCCCCCGCTCACCACCGAGTTTGTGGGCATGACGGGGTACAGTCCTGCCTCGTTCCACGACCTCTTCTCCGACGACGACCTGCTAAGCGAGGGTTCCAGCATTGGCGACGTGTCGTCCCCCTGGCTGCCCCGCGCTGCGGGAATGCGCCATGGCGGACGTGCAGGGACGACAGCCGGTCCCGGTGGAGACTGAGGACACGCAAACCCCACCAGACCCGCGTGCACAGGCCCTGGCTAACGCCCACGTCTATGGCGAGGACTTACGCCAACAACGGCAGCACCACCCGCCGCCCGCATTGCTGCACCCCCGACGCAACTCCGAGCCAAATGCTCGTGACATTGCGGACGGCGGGCGGGCGCACGCCTGTGAAGTCCAGCAGGCCATCTTCACGGACGCCAGCGCCCCCCCCCCCCCAGTTTGCGCGGGCCGGCAGAACATCGCCGCCGCAGCGATGCTCCTACGCAACCTGCCCGAGCCTACAGACCGTCAACAGTAGGAGCTCCACCGCAACATACGAATGCTGGTGGAGCGTGCCGCCGTGCAGCAGGCGGAAAGCTCCGCGCCACGCCACCGGCACGCGGCCTCTTGCCCAATCGTGGGGCAGGCTCGCGGCAGCCAAACCCCTCAGTCCACCAGCAGCAAGGGCTTCTACACCTGATGGGTCGTGACGCTGTCCGCCGCATAACGCCCCCCGGTACGTGACCGGCTCAGGCCCAACTACGACGCACGCAGCGTCATCTACTCACGGCAACAGGCCCTCCACGACGCCGATGTCGACCGGGCCGCCGCGGACGCGGCTGGAGCCCACCAGCCCAAAGGGGAGGATGAGGAGGCGCCCCTCAGGTGTGGTGATTGACCGTGCGATCAGGACGGCGATCGAAGCCCCAGTCCGGACGGCCCGGGCCCACAAGCCTTCGCTTGTTGCATCCAGAAAGCGCCATTCCCACCGCTCTTCCGACCGCCCACTAACATCACCAAGTACACCGGGGAGACGAACCCCGTTGTGTGGTTGGAAGATTCCATCTCGCCTGTCGCACCAGAGGAGCGGATGATGATTATTTCATCATCTAGTACCTCCCCATCTGCGTCGGAGAGTACGTTCGAGCATGGCTCGAATTTTTACCGCCCCCAGCATCCATAGCTGAGCTCAAGCAGGTCTTCGTCCGGAACTTCCAAGGGACGTACATGCTCCCCGGAAACTCCTGGGACCTCAAGAGCCGCAAGTAGGAGCCTGGCGAGTCCCTGAGAGACTACATCCACCGGTTCTCCAAGCAGTGCAACTCCCTCCCTGACGTCATCAACGCGGACGTCGTTAGCGCGTTCCTTTCCGGGACCACCTGCAAGTCCCTCGTTCACAAGCTTGGCTGCCAGAAGCCGTGCACCACCCGCGAGCTCCTAGACATTACCACGAACCAGGCCTCCGCCGAGGAGGCGGTCGGGGCGGTCTTCACCGACGGTCAAGCCTAGGGCAAGGCCATGCGGGAGGACCAGGGTGAGGGCACATCCTCAACGCAGGAGAAAAGGAAGAAGGACGACCGATGTCGCCTCAACGCACCAACAGACAGGTTGAAAGAGTGAACGGCATGGTCCTCCAACGACTCAAGTCTCGCGTCTTCGACCAACTCGAAAAGTTTGCTAAGCGCTGGGTCGGGGAACACACAACTGTTCCCTGGAGCTTGAGTACAACTCCCGATCGATTCACAGGGTTCACCCCATCTCTTCCAAACATACGGGTCAGAGGTTGTGCTACCCTCCGACTTAGACTATGCCGCCCTAAGGGTCAAAGCATTTGGCCTTGACCGGGCCGATGAAGCTCAGTAGGATGCAACTGATTTGTTGGAGAGGGCACGACAAACAGCCTTGGTTTGCTCTGCCCGCTACCAGCAAACTCTTCGCAGGTACCACGAGAGGAAGATCCGGGGAAGGACCCTTGAAGTCGGCGATTTGGTACTGCGGAGAACACAGTCGACCAAGGGAAAGCACAAGCTCTCTCCGTCCTGGCATGGAACGTACACCATTGCGGAGGTGGTGCGGCCAGGAACCTACCGACTAAAGAATAACGATGGCGACATCCTCACCAACACTTAGAACATTGAGCAGTTATGTCATTTCTTCCCTCAAGTTTAGTTCCCTCGCCTGCTTTCATACAAATGTTGACTCCTACAGCGCCCCGGCTCGAGCATTCTCGGCCCGGGTCACTCAGGGGCCCCACGGGGGTACACCGCCATGTGCACTGCTACCCCCTCTTTCCTTTTGCAAATCATGCACAAAAAGGTAACTTTTTTCACCCGAGTGAAAGGGCGACTCGTTCCCCCTGCACAACCTAAGTGATTTTTGTTGGGCCACTCGACCTACCGAACCCTCATCACAACCTACAGTGAACTAGCAGCTGACGCCACTCGGGCCAGCCCCCGGCTACACGCTGCAACCTACGGTTAACGAGCAGGTTCGAAAGGAAAAGTGCGAAGGCAGAAATCACTCCAGGAAACAAAGGGATACGGGCGGGACCAGCTTCCCAAAAACCATAACATGAAAGTGATTATGAGCACTTAGATTGTTCACTCGAGGGCCCTTCAAGACCCCCGTAAAAACTGTTCTAGAAACGAAAGCTAACTACGCGGTAAATGCTTTTTATAACGGCACCCTGTCTGCGTTGGCCGACGATGTGGACGGGAGGGGCCGCGCAGCAGGGTCAACCGGAGGAGCCTCTTGGCCGGGGGACAACACGGTTGGGCCACCCATGTAAACCTGTCCACCCAAACTATACAAACCTGTCCACCCAGACTAGGACTTCCATGTAAACCTGTCCACCCAGACTATATAAGGGGGGACAGGGACCCCTCGGGGAGAATCACCATCAAAGGCAATACAAACCACACAGAACGTAGGGTATTACACTCTCGCGGCCTGAACCTGTCTAAACCTTGTGTTCCTTTGCACCTTCGAGTTCCCGATCTCGGCGACACCCTACCTACAAAGTCACCACCTCGAGGTATCCCTCGGTGGGCATGGCGGTTAAACACCGACAGCTGGCGCGCCAGGTAGGGGCGTTCATCGAGCATCCACCGGAGAATTCGATGGCATCCTTCAACTTCACCAACGCTATGCTCGACACGGGCACAACCTTGATCTTCGGTTCTTGGATCTGCGTCGCCAACGGTTTGGGTGGCTTTAACAGCCACCTAGCCAACTCCAAGGAGCCGGAGGCCTCTTCATCAATTACAAGCAATGATCTCGACGACTTCATCGACAACCTCGGTGATATGCTTCTTTCCGATCTGGCCCAGCAGATTGAAAAGATGTCCGTTTTCAACGCGACTTCCACTCGTGACACACCAGATCTAATCAGGTCGGATCCAAACCGATCTGTAAAGACCACACGATCTAAATCCCTCTCCGACTTTGAGGAGGATTTGGATCTGCTGCTCAAGATCAAGGACGTGGGTGCCACTGCTTGCCGGGAGGCCCCCGTTTTCGACATCTACTCGGACTCCGATGAAGAGTACTCTCCGCGTAGTACTACACCTTCAAGCCAGTTCCGACAAGGACTCGGAGACAAGGGAGCCACCGCTTGTCGGGCGGCCCCCGCCCTTGAAAACCACTCGCAACCCGACGGCTACACCGAAACGCTTTCGGGCAGCCTTCTGGGTTTAACCATCACATCAACACCGTAAGAACGTTTCGTGTACTGGAAGGGCTTTGAGCCCTCCGAACTACTCGATTACAAATCCCGCCTTGTGGCCTTCACACGAGAACTACCCTTCCAAGAGGGTAGGCCTCTCTCTCCTATTGCGGAAGAAGGAGAAAGTAGCACAGAGCTACTCGAGTACAGTCTCAGGGCTAACCACTCACCGGATCGTTAAGTCTGCATGGTCTCCCTTCGCAATGCGGAGGAAGACGAGCTGGGCACCCAGTACGACAACAAACAACTCACGGACGTCTCAGCCGATGAGCCCACAGCTGACGCCCCCCAAGATGAACACGAGGAGCACCGAAGGATCCGGCGGGCAAAGAACGCCAAGCGCGCTCAACGCAGGCGCAACGCGTAGAATCACGCCCGCGAACCAAGGGATCTCAACAACGCTTTTGCAGCAGTCGCGAATCGCGAGTACCGTACACCGATTGGCGCCATCGCAGAAGCAGCACTCCTAGCTCAACAACTCCCATCTAACCCTCAGATACAAAGGCTACAGTACTTGACCCAGCGCGCGCTCGTGTAGCTCGATGGGCAACATCCCGTGTCATCCACTCGGAATCAGCTCTCGAGGTCTAAGCGCCACGGTGACACCGCGCTGGTCAGTTGCACTCCTGGAGGAGGCCTTGGGAGCCGGAGGAACGACAACCGCCAGCGCAACGAGGGCCACCCGTCCACGCGTGGCAACAATGAACAAGAAGTACAACAACCCACTCACAACCAGCGTGGGGCAAGGCACCATGGCTAAGATCCAGTCGAGGCTAACCTCCATGATGCTCCCACGATCGACCTCAGGCAGAAAATCAACGAGGGCCGCGACACGCGGCTTGTCATTGAAGCGAGGAGAAGGGACCGTATCGGCAGGCGCCACTACAACGACGACAGCAACCGCTTCCCCGCTTTCACCACCAGCATCACCGACAAGTCCTATCCAAAGGACTACAAACCAGTCGGAATCCCCAAGTATGACGGTAAGCAGGACCCAAGCCAGTGGATTTGATGCTACTCTATTGCTATTGAAGTTTCAGGAGGATGCAATTCCACCAAAGCCCTCTACTTCCCGGTGGCTCTAGAGTCCGCGCCCCTCACGTGGCTTGAAAGCCTCAAGCCAAACTCCATCGACTCGTGGGAGGACCTCAAGCCAGGGATCCATGATCAGGGCGGGCACTCGCCACGACCTATCCTAGGTGAAGCAAGAGATGAATGAGACCCTGAGGTCCTACACACGGCGTTTTTTCGAGACGCGCGCCACCATTGCCAACATCACCGATGAGGACGTCATTCGTTGCTTCCAGAACGACCTCTTCTCGAAGAACACGTACCACGACTTCGGGCGCAACCGCTCGACTACTGCCGTGGAGCTGCGTGACATGATGGCACGGTGGGCTGACCAGGAGGATGAGGAAAATGACCGCTTCCCCAAGCGCAACCACGACAAGCAATGCACTGGCAACGACCACTTCGACGAAAGCCAGTGGAACCACTCAGGGAATACCCAAAAGCGCAAGCCAGACCATGAAGTCGCGGCTGTCGAACGCAACCCGCGCGACAAGAAGTCGGGGAACAACGACTCGGAATACGAGAAGATCATGCACAAACAATGCCCGATACACTCGAAGTCGCGACACACGCTCTTCGAGTGCGTCACCATCCGCAAATCACTCAACACACCACCCATCCCTCAAGCAGGGAAGTGAAAGGACAAGGAGGATGACCAAGGAGGTGACAAGTCGGGGGCTCAAGACTTCCAGGATCCAAAGAACATCGTCAACTTCATCTTCGGCGGAGACTGCGGATTCCCCTCCGAGCGCGCGCAGAAGCTAACCCTACGCGAAATGCTCTCTGTAGAGCCAGCCATGACAAGGCCTCTGAGATACAGTGAGGTCACGATCTCCTTCTCCAGGGACGATCAATGGACCAGTTTCTCCGAGCCGGGAGAATTCCCGCTCGTCCTAGACCCTGTCGTGGTGGGCTCACAGCTCACCCGAGTACTCATTGACGGCGGGAGCGGCCTCAACCTGCTTTTTGCAAGTACTCTCAAGAAGATGGGACGGGACATCTCCAAGATGCTCACTCCCAGAAAAGCTCTTTTCTACGACATCGTCCCGAGTAACGCGGCTACACCACTCGGGTCAGTGGTCCTGCCAGTCACCTTTGGGACAAAAGACAACTACCGCACCGAGTACATCAAGTTCGAGGTGGCGGCTTTCGACTCGTCGTACCATGCCATCCTTGGCAGGCCGACACTAGCCAAATTCATTGTCATGCCCCACTACGTCTACCTGCTACTCAAGATGCTAGGCAAGACGGGCGTACTCACACTCCGTGGCGACCAGAAGAAGTCGTACGACTGCGACCAGGAGGCGATCGAGTACACCACGACCTCACGCGTGCCAGAGCCATATGCAGAAGTACACGCGGCCGCGCTGAAGCTGACCAAAACAGAGATGGAGGTCTCCAACCAGCGGCCAAGTCAGTCGAGGGTTAAACCCAACCCCAGCGATGTCGGCATCAAGACCATTCAGCTGCAAGAGGGCGACCCGTCCAAGGCTGCTTTGATCGGGGGCGGCTTAGGCGACAAATAGGAAAGCGCGCTCATCAACTTCCTTAGGGCTAACCGGGACATATTCATGTGGAAACCAGCGGATATGCCAGGGGTGCCCAAGGAGTTGATTGAGCATTGCCTAAAGTCGACCCTAAAGCCACTCCGAAGAAGCAACGACTACGACGCTTCACCCCCGACTAGAGGGAGGCCATCAAGAAAGAGCTAGCAAAACTACTCGCGGCTGGTTTTATTAAAGAAGTGTACCACCCCGAGTGGTTAGCTAACCCTATACTAGTCTTGAAAAAGAATAATAACGAATGGAGGATGTGTGTGGATTATACTGATCTCAATAAACACTACCCGAAGGACCCCTTCACGCTCCCACGCATCGACCAAGTCATCGACTCTACGGCTGGTTGCGTCTTGCTCTCCTTCCTCGACTGCTACTCGGGCTACCATCAGATAGCTCTCAAAGAGGAAGATCAAATCAAAACAACGTTCATCACCCCCTTTGGAGCATACGCTTACACTACAATGTCATTCGGGTTGATGAACGCAGAAGGCACCTACCAACGGGCCATCCAACTGTGCCTTGCGGACCAGCTACACCGCAACGTTGAAGCTTACGTGGATGACGTGGTCACCAAGACCAGGACCCACGGCGAGTTCATCACTGACCTCGAGGAGACATTCAACAGCTTGCGAAGGTTTTGATGGAAGCTTAACCCAACAAAGTACGTATTTGGTGTGCCACAAGGAAAACTACTCGGGTTCATTGTTAGCCACCGAGGAATTTAAGCAAACCCGGAGAAGATCAACCCCATCTTAGCCATGGACGCTCCAAGAACGATCAAGGACGTCAAGAAGCTCACGGGATGCATGGCAGCTTTGAATCGATTCATCTCCCGACTTGGAGAAAGGGGACTACCCTTCTTCAAATTAGTCAAGCTTCACGACAAGTTCAAGTGGACCGAGGAGGCAAACCAGGCGCTACAAAATCCCAAGAACCATTTGCAGTCGCCACCCATCCTGACGGCTCCCCAAACAGGCGAGAACCTCCTACTCTACATCACCGCGACTACTCACGTCGTCAGTATGACAATCGTGGTGGAACGACAGGAAGAAGGCCATGCCTTCGGGGTGCAGCGACCAGTCTAATTCGTCAGTGAAGTCCTCTCTGAATCTAAGGTTTGTTACCCAACGATCCAGAAAGTACTTTACGATATACTCATCACTTCCAGGAAGCTTCACCATTACTTTGATGCATACAACATCCTGGTGGTCTCCGACTTCCCATTGGCGGATATCCTCCACAATCAGGATGCTATCGGGCGCATCTCCAAGTGGGCAGTGGAGCTGGGAGCCCTTACACTCGATTTCAAGCCCCGGACAACCATCAAGTCGTAGGCACTAGTCAATTTCATGGCGGAGTGACGAGAAAATCAAGTCGAAGCCCCAACCAACCAGCCAGAGCACTGGGTCATGTACTTCGATGGCTCACTCAACCTCGGTGGCGTTGGTGCGGGAGTACTTTTCATCAGCCCGAGAGGAGAACAGCTCAAGTACGTGTTTCAAATACTATTCGAGGTCTCCAACAACGAAGCTGAGTACGAGGCATTATTGCATAGGCTACACCTGGCAATCTCCCCTAGCATCAAGCGACTACTCGTCTATGGTGACTCCTTACTGGTGGTTCAACAAGTCAACAAGGAGTGGGACATCAACAAGGACACCATGGATGCCTACGTTATGGAAATACGCAAGCTCGAGAAATAGTTCTCGGGGCTAGAAATTCACCATGTGGTTCGCAACAACAATGTGGGCGCGGATGTGCTCTCCAAACTGGGTTCTGATCGAGCTAACGTCCCACCGGGAGTTTTCGTTCACGAGTTGCATCACCCTTCCATCAGGGCACCAGACTCAAGTTCCATCGCTCAGGGTTCCAAGGAACTCGACCGAGGGGTCTTGATGATCGAGGTCGACTGGAGGGTAGCCTTCATTGACTACATCCTGGAGCACAAATTACCCCCCGGTGTCGACCCAAAAAGCGCTGAAGCTACTCGCATCCTACGGTGCAACAAAGGGTATGTTCTGGTCGGGGGTAACCTGTACAAGCGTGGATCAACATCAGGCATACTCATGAAGTGTGTCAGCACGGAGGAAGGCAAAGAGATACTCCAAGAGATTCATGAAGGTGTGTGCGGGAACCATGCGGCTTCTCGCACACTAGTCGGCAAGGCGTTTCGTTCTGGTTTCTACTGGTCGACTGCTTTGGCAGATGTCGAATCACTCGTTCGCTGGTGCACCAACTGCCAATCTTTAGCAAACAGCCCCATGTTCCGGCTCATAACCTTATCACCATACCATCTTCATGGTCGTTTGCATACTGGGGCCTGGACATGATAGGGCCCTTCACAACTGCGCCAGGAGATTTCACACACGTGTTGGTGGCCATCCACAACTTTACTAAGTGGATCGAGTGCAAGCCAATCACAACGCTCGGTGCAGATTGAGTGGTTACTTTCATCTGCGATATCTTACACCGGTTTGGCTTCCCCAATACCATCGTCACAGATTTGGGATCCAATTTCCACTCACATCAGTTTTGGGATTTCTATGAACGCGGCTCCATTGAAGTCAAATATGTTTCGGTGGCTCATCCGCGGGCCAATGGCCAGGTAGAGCGCGCCAACGGCTTGATTCTTGATGGACTGAAGAAAAGACTGTATGACGAGAACAACAAAAAAGGCGGCAAGTGGATCAATGAGATCTCATCAGTAGTCTGGGGGCTTCGCACACAACCGGGCAAAGCCACAGGCCAGTCACCTTTCTTTCTCGTATACGGGTTTGAAGCTATGTTACCAGCTGACGTGATGTGGAAGTCTCAACGAATGGAAATGTTTGACGAAGTCGAGGCTGACACTGCAAGACATCTGGAGCTTGACTCAGCTGGGGAAATCTGATGCAATGCATTGTTGCAGTTGGCCCGCTACTTACAAGGAGTTCATCGTTACCACGACAGAAACATTCAACGACGCTCTTTCAACATTGGAGATATGGTTCTTCAACGAATCCAGGATGATATCGGGCTACACAAGCTTAACTCACGATGGGAGGGACCTTTCGTTGTGCGCAAGGTTATAGGCCCTGGATCTTATCGCTTAAAGTACCCGGATGGCCAGAAGGTACCAAATTCTTGGAGTATTGAACATCTACGTCGGTTTCATTCTTGATCAACTAGGGACATCTTCTATTGGTGCCTGGAGATTGATACTTCCAGTACAACTCCGTTTTATCAGTTTACAACTGGTACTACACGCAAGTTTACTGAAGGAGCCTTGCTCCCATATTTCCAGTGCCTAAATACTAGTTTCCGACTAGTCTCTTGGGTTACTGAAGGGGTTTTGTGCTCATACTTCCAGTACAACTCCGTTTTACTGGTTTATGACTGGTACTACACTCAAGTTTGCTGAAGGGGCCTCGCTCCCTTATTTCCAGTAACATATTAATAGTTTTCGACTTGTACACTATGTTATTGAAGAGGCCTCGCTCCCATAACAAGAAGTTTACTAGTTTACGACTAGTTCTACACCTGTTCGACTACTTCAACTACTTGTCTTGACTACAATCCTAGTCGGGACCGACTTCGACTAGATGGCTTCATCGACTGTTCTGCTACGACTACTTTATGCTTATCATCTAGCTCCTGGCTCGGAGGCTCGATGGGACAAGGCACTCAGCGTGCCTCAAGGGACAGTTCTCATGTTTCAACTACTGGACATTGTAATCTTACTCGACAATACCCAATCGAAGATGCTTTTTCAGATTTATCTTGGGTAGATGTTTGTTAACCATTATTTCATTGATTTTATTCCGAAATAAGGGGTTTGTTCAGATTATTACCCAGATGTCTTGTTCAGTCATTGGCTCAGGAAACAAAGATTGATTTGAGAGGTAATTTTAGGTATTTATTGGAGGAGTTATTTGTTTAACCATTCTTTCAGGGAATTCATCCCGAAAAAAGAGGTTTTCAAAATTTTCTACACCAATTTGCCCATGTTCACCATCAAATCTTTACCGTCATATGTTGCATGCCACGATTCTTTGGATTCTTTATTCCAAAACTTTAGGATTTGGATTCAAGGCTCGGGGGCTGCGAGACACGTGTCATCAGCGACTTATTTTTCAAATCTGTTGAAAGATAAGGACAGAAGAGTCAAGATTAAATTGACCCTCAGCCTGATTCTATGAGTCAACCTAAGGCTTGGGGGCTACTCCATATGGAGTGCGAGTTTAATCGCACCCCATATAAAGAAGACTGGTCAACTACTCGGGGCATGAGCACCTCACAGCCTCGATGCAGCCAAGGAAGTACTCGGAGGACACCTTCAAGACGAAGTTCAGAAGAACTGGAAGACGCCTTCAGAAGCACTCGGATGCCTGCAGTACTTGGCTACGAAGAGCTTGGGGGCTTGTCAGACCCGGGTACATGGGACTGTTCACGTGGCACACTTCTCCTAGGATACGGGATGGGATATAGCCCACGCCCTACATTTGTTGTAACTACTCGTAATGCAGTAGGATTACTCATACAATAGTGAAACTAGTAGGACACGGTAGGAAACTACCCGAGAAGTACTCAGGTAGGACTCCTAGGCTTGTACCCGACTAGGACGTCCATGTAAACCTGTCCACCCAGACTATATAAGGGCGGACAGGGACCCCCTCAGGGAGAATCACCATCAAAGGCAATAGAAACCACACAGGACGTAGGGTATTATGCTCTCGCGGCCCGAACCTGTCTAAACCTTGTGTTCCTTTGCACCTTCGAGTTCCTGATCTCGGCGACACCCTACCTACAAACTCACCACCTCGGGTGTATCCCTCGGTGGGCGTGGCGGTAAAACACCGACACCAGGGTTGCCTCCCTCTTCGCGCGTCGAGCTGTTTTCACCCACTCCACGGTGGTCGCCTCCGCAATCGCCGTCGCGACCGACACCAAACTCTCTCCGAGTTCGCCATGAAAAATGGGGCAATGCTCCAACCTCCCGGGTAAGCCTCAACGTGCCACATCCCTAGTCAATAATCGCACTTAATCATTCAATTCATGAAAAACATTAAAACTGCCAAAACAAAAATAACGCAGCCGATAAAAGTGTGCTAATGGATCCCGATTTGGGAACCCGACCTACCGAGGTTCGAAGGCCGGTCCATGGAGGACTCGAGGCCGTCTCACATCAAACAGAGCCAGAGGAGAAAACACAGATGAGCCCCAGCGGCCCTCACCCGACCTGCTCAAGAAGCAATTCGGGTCATCTCAACCTTCTCGTCCGATCCGGACCTCGAGCCATGCCCACAGAATCTCCATCGAGGAGAGGCCAGCGGGCCACCTGAATCGGTCGGACGACTCGAGCATCTGCCGGGAGGCAGGTCGCGGAGCAGTGGAATGCCACCAGTGGGCTATGCCGACCCCATCACGAACGACGGACCTGGATTCCACTCGGATGACCGAAATGTTACCCAGGCACACCCGTTAGGAGCTCACCGAGCCCGTCACTCGAGCCATCGAGGCAAGTGATGCTGGTTCAACCTCTCCGGTCGCGGAGATCACGGACGGGACCACCTCCACGCATATACACACATGACGCCGTCGACCCGACCGCCCTCCACGCATATACACACATGACGCCGTCGACCCGACCAGCAAGGTGCGGCGAGTCGGGGTATCACATTTCCACTCGAAAAAGATCACAAAATTCCAGCCCCCGACCGGACTCACGGACGGGTGCGACAAATACAATACACCCCGAGATAAATGCGCTTTATTTCTGGCATATAAGTATTACAAAGTACAGTCGGCCCATGGCTGTTACAAAGAACGAAAAACCCGTTACCACCACCAGGGTGGTAATGCTGGTAACCTTGGGAGGGCTGCTCCAAGTGCGGGAAGACTGGGAGGAACATCTTCCTCGCAAGTCTTCTTCTTGCACCCCCTACCTCAAGGCGCCCTCGGCAGAGGATGACGACGAGCAGTCCATCTGCCGCCGACTAAACTCCCGCACCGCCTCGGACAGTGGTGAGGAGCTCCTCCCCGTTCCCATCTCCAATTGCCCCAGAGGGACAAACCTCCTCTCAGGGTGGACTGGAGCTGAAGAACACGGGGAAGCCGAGATTCCGCGCCGAAAGCACACAACAGATGCCGTTGCGCTCTCATTGCACGGTCAGACTAAGGCAACCCCGATTGACTCATGGTCACAAGGGGGGAGCCTCTCCTACGCGGTGTTTTCTCTGTGACTGAGGCAGCGATGCAATCTCTCACTCTAAGCAAAAGCGCGGCGTAGTGAGAATAGCGCCTTCACGATTAAACAAATTGCAAAGCCGCTCGGGGGCCTCTGACGGGTCCAGGGACCCGGGGTCCCTAGCGGGCCCACTTCCTGTTGGAACTATGGATGGCCTAAGACCATGCGTGGATCAAACGGGCGTCCTCCTGGGCTGTGACTTTCTTCAGGCCGTCCAGGCCCACGGTCCTGACTGGTCGGGACCGGTCGGCTGGAGCCTCGGCCCACGTCCTCGACTGAGGGGATGACCAAGGCCTAGGTCCATACTATGGTCCTGACCTAAGACGCCAACCAAACTCCGCCGCGCACGTGTCACTTTCCCCGACTGACGAGGTCAGGGGACGGCCGAACCTCGCACACTGACCGTCCCGGGGGCACGTGCTGAGGATAAGGACGGACGCACCAGAGTCAACTACCGTACAAGGCCAACCACTGCCCCCACGAGGGTTACAGTCCCTTAGAACTGCCATTGCAGGGGGACACTATTTCACCTGCCCGTCCTCGCGAAGGGACGGGACGCAACGTCATCACGACGCGGCGGACACACCTCCATCACAACGGAGTGACGGGGCGTAGCGCCAGGAGATGGAGCGTGACTACCGTACCGTACTTATCATCGCACGCTCGCCCCCCCCCCCCCCCCCCGACGGAGCATGACGCACAGCGACAAGATAAGACGAACACCCCACGACGCAGGACTTACGGTGGTCATCGGAAGGCCCCGACTGACAGAGCTGGCGACCCCGACCGGCGAAGCAAGGAACACTCTCTCTTTCTACCTTACTCTTTCTACCTTTGGTTCCCCTGTAATGAGACCCCCTTGGGCTATAAAAGGGAGGGTCATCCGCCTAGGAAAGGGATCCAGATCAGACATCCTATCTCTCGATAGATCTCGACCTACCGGATCATGCACTCGCAAGCTTGTAACTTCTCAAAACCTCACGAGCATCTGGGCTCAAGCAATACAACCGACTAACCCCCGACTGGACGTAGGGCATGATTGCCTGAACCATTATAAATCTTGAGTCATTGTGGCCACCTCCGATCACGATGCGCGATATACACTTCGAGTAAGTTTAGTTGTCGGCCATTTCCGGAACCGACAATAATATACATAACATAGTTTTTAAAAAGCTAGTTCTAATAGAACACTTCGTTCATCTGATATTCTATTTCCGGAACCACTATACCGAATCTAAAGGGAAAATTTTCATTTACAATCCCTAATTGTTTGGTTTCCTGTTTAACTCCCTACAAAATATTGGATCAATTTGCTCATTTTACGAGTTTTTGCTGGGTTTCCAAATTTTATGATGTTATCTTCATGAATCTTTCATTATTATTGTGACAACCCTGGTAATTTCATTTCCAAAAATCAAAGACTTTAGCCTAACTCTATGTGTAAACCAACTAATGAGAGGGTGGAAAGAATTTAAAACGGGTTCAGTTGGAATTCAAATTAAATTTGGGCACATTTGGGCACATTTGAAACTTTTAAAATAACTTTAAAACCATAAGCCAAATGAGATGTTGCCTGAAACCAAAGTTGTAGAACTTTTTATTTTGAACAACTTTCGTGTTCAAAAGTTTTTGAAATTCAAATCAGAAAGAGGAGAAAACGCCCTGTTTGCACCCAGCCCCCTGAACTTTTTCGAATTTTTGCATTTCGGTCCCTGGCGTCTCCCCCCCTCTGCTCTGCGCGCCGCGCACGCTCGCCCGCCCGCCGCGCGCCAGGTGGCCGGCGTCGCCTGACCGGCGCGAGGCGCCAGGCCAGTGGCCGCCGCGCCACCCCGCCACGGCCGGCTTTCCCCCGCCCCGACGCCGCGCCGCCCAGTCCCCGCCCGCGCGTGCTGCCGCGCCCCGGCTGCCGCCCGCTCGCCCAGTGGCCGCGCTCCGCCGTGCCGCCCCGGCCCCCGCGCCCCACCAGTCGCCGCGCCTGCCCTCCGCCCGAGCCGCTGCCGCTGCTGCTTCCCCACTCCGCGCCCGGCACTATCTCACCGCGCCCACGCCACAATCGCGGCCGCCCAGTCACCGCGCCCGCTCGCCGCACGCCGCGCCGGCGTTCTGCCGCCGCCCGCCGCGCCCAGTGCACGCCGCTGCCGCGCCCCGCCCCGCGCGTCACCCAGGCATCTCCACGCCCCCTCCTGTCCCTATAAAAACGCCACCCCGACCGCCCGCGCGAAGCCCCGCCACCAGAACGCCTCGCCGCGCCATCGCCGCCGCCGAGCACCACCCGCCCGTGGGCAGCCCTCCACAGCCGCCCACTGCCCAAACCGAGCACCCAGCCACCACTACATCACCTCACCGCAGCTCGCCGACCCGCCCAACGCCACCCAGAGCCACCGGAGCACCGCCGCCCGCGCTGCCGTCGCCGCCGCCGCCCCTGCTCGCCGTGGACAGCACGACCCCGACCCCCTCCGTCCAAGCCGAGCCCCGGAGTAGCTTCCCCACGCGCCACTGAAGCTCACCGACCGGACCACGCCGCCCCAAGCCCGCCGGAGCACCGCCGTCGACGCGAGCCGCGCCGCCGCCGCCTCTGCTCCAACGCCGGCGAGCCCTTCCCGGCCGTCCCCCACCTGAACAACACCCCCACAAGGTAGCCCTCGCACCCCTGAACCTTCCCCGACCCCCGCCCCTCGCCGCCGGCGAGCCCCCTCGCCGGAATTTCGGCCGGCCGCCGCACCCGGGCCGCCGAGGACCCAATTGCAAGGATTTAAATCTTTAGAAGGGTCTGAGCGCAAGATTCAAGGACCTAGTTGTAAAAGAAAATTTCAAACCTAGATTCAAATTCAGCGAACTTGTAAAATTCGTATAAAATCGTAGAAAATTCAGAAAAATGCAAACCCAACTGTTCTGGGATCCTCAGAACAAACTCTACCACTTTTGTTACAAAAATTTTCTCAGAATCTCAAAATATTTCGCTCTACATTAAATAGAAGCTTTAATAGACATATTTTATACCCATTGTTCTAGAGCAATGCTGACCCTGAATTTTGGGCAGTGAATTAGTTGCTGGATGATTAGGACTGTGTAAAAAGATCAGACCCAAATTCCATCTCTAGCTCTGCTGTTTGTTAAACTTAGTTTTAATTCATGTGTAAATGGAATGTTTTATCCCTGTAGTTAGGTGGTGAGTCACCCCTTGAAATTTTTCCTATGCTAATGTATTGGTAACTAGAAGCCAGAGAAAAATTAGGAGACTTTTTATCTCACAGTAACCTATTTATTTGATTTATGTGCTAATAAAATACATTAAATCAAGAAAATAGTGTCTTAGCTTGGAAAATCCCCAAATTATTACTGGGAGTTACACTTTGGTAGAAGTTGCTGTGTAAAAAGTGTCATGGACAAAAACCCTGTGTAGGGTCCTGTAAAAATGAATCTTTAAAAAGCCTAGGTGTAGAATGTCATATTTTCTATGCTCTAAATACTGCATGATAAATCCTACAAAAATTACAGTAGCTTCTGCATGCTCAAGTGAAAGCTCTGTAAAAATCTTAGCCACAATTGTTGCACCAATTGATCTGTACAAAAAGAACAAGTATCTAACAGCAACAATGAAATCTATTTTTCAGAATTAATCTGTTACATAAAATTGGCTGAAAATTTTACAGTAAGCACATCTTTCCTTGATGTGTCTAAATCCAAAATTTCATGACCAGAAACTATCCCTTGTAGTAATTACTCTCAAATCGTAATCAAGTGCTATTTCCACAACTTAAACTTGTGCACTCATGTAGAATCGACGACTCTCGCCGACGGAACCTACGAGCTGGTGCCCGCGTCCGAGAGTGAGCAGCGCGAAGCTCAAGCAAATCTAACTGAAGCTTTTGAAGACCCGAGCCCAAGTTCGGAAGATCCCCAAGCGAACTGCGAAGGCAAGCCCCGGAGCATAACCCATTCTTTCCGAAATGATGCAACTCTTTACTCCTTGCTTGTGCATTAAGTTTATAGGAGTTGGATGAAAACTTAGTTGCATGATGTCAGGAACCCTTGCTTGAAAACTAGATGTAAGGTTCGTTAGAATGCTGTGCTAATAGGACTCCGGTAAAAGTCGAGTGATTTCCTGTCATTCGCGAGAAAATAGGAGTCGAATGACTACTACACACTGCAATCATAAGGACACGGACGGGTTATGTAACGATGGTTACGATTGAGGCCCGTCTGTCTAGTGAAAAATGCTAAGGCCGCAGGGTGTGGTAGTGATGGTTAAGTCTTGAACGTACTAAACACATGCCGAGATTATGGGAATCGGTAAGCTTAAGTACCTGATTGGCCCGGCAAGGGGACGGCATCCTACCCTTTGAACTTCGGTCCCATGTGCATATGGCGAGTGCAGAGAGTGGTCACGACCCGGCGCCGAACCGTGGCGTGGGGCTCCTGTACTCTCGGAGGGTAGCCCCGATCCACGACCCGGAAAGAAAGGGGAAAAGTTGCACGTGTGACTCTAGGGAGTAACCACGTGACGTGTGTTTGGGTTTTCCCTTGCAAGGTTAAGAAATTCGATTCGAATCGTCCGTTTCTCACGGCTATTGAGACTGCTTAACCATTTTTACCCACAGAGTAAGAAGAGGAACAATGATGATGAATGAACTGGTTGGATGGAAAACTTAATGTTTCACCATGTATGCATTAGATAGCTGCTTACCTAGACTGGCTAACGAAACTAGAATCTTGAGCTAAAAGTTGAAAGTAAGGACCCACTTGTAGATGCTTTTCGGCAAAACAAACCCCTGAGACAAAAAGCCTGGCATGTCTAGAGTCGGTGGAGTAGTTCCCACCACTCGGGTAAGTCTTGCTGAGTATTAGTATACTCAGTCTTGCTTGTGACTCGATTTCAGGTGAACCCTTTGAAGACATGATTGCTAGCTTGACTTGGCCCTGCACTCTTCCCCCTGGTTGGTCGGTGGAATGGGATGCGCCCCCGTCCAACGGAGATAAGGCCGAGTGATGTCTCGTACGGGCTTCATCGAGACATCCTGTATCGTCGAGTAGTTTCCGTTGTTATTTCCGCTGCAATTTAACTCTGAAGAACTTATTTATGTTAATTGAAGTACTTGTTTTCTAAACTCAGAATTAGGTCTGTAATACTTACTTATGCTAATGATGTAATATTTGCTGGAATGTGGTATTCTCTGGGCTCATCGTCGCATGAGCATTTGTATGTACGGCGCTCGATCCGTTCACCGTGGTTGTATCGGGAGGTTATACCCGACAGACCAGTGGATTACTCCGTTTGAAGTGTAAGGTTAACCGAGGATGCCTTAATGGTGATGGTTAATACACTTGAGTCGGATTAATTCAGGTGGTTCTGCCACAGCTGGTATCAGAGCCGTAACTGGTGCCACAGCTGGCAACAGCGGACACTAGAGCCGAAATACGTACGCCAGAGAATGCTACAAGCCTTAAAAACTCATTTACTAAAACTTGACTAGAAGGTTGTGTTGCGAAATGCGTTGGTACGTTAAGGATGGTGCCTAGTTCGTAAAGCCCTAAGGGTTTATGGGAAAGTTACTAGGTGGCTATCTAACTTCTATATATAGTATCAACTGACTTCCAGCACATTATTTTCTGTCAAAACTTACTTTCATGCACAACCGACCTTAAATTCTGTAACGACGCACTCGTCGCTAAGGTAAGAAGGTAAGGATCCTCAGCCAACTGAGGGAGCTTGGCCTTCCTGTCGGTGATGCGAACCGAACGCTGCCCTCAAGCAGTGGCTTACTTGAGGTGCTGCCAATATGACAACTGTTAGTTGGACATATTGGGAGTAGAAGGTTCGGCGCAGGGTATGGCGATCGCTGTTCATACCCCCGTCTCATGACGGTACCCCCGTGAATACGCTATCTCGATAGCGTATGTTAACGTCGTCTGTACGGCGGGAATTGTACAGATATCGTTTCTATAAGTAAACGGTAATGAATACGGACGCTTTCATGAGTGCTGGCATGAAAGGTTCATATATATATGCTTGTCGATTTTCTGCAGGTACACTAACCGCGATTACGATAAGTTAAGGAACGATTAGAAAGACTCGACTAGCTATTATAGCGAGAGCCGTATTGTGTAAGCCACCGAAACTATCTTCGTAAGACCAAAGCTATTTGGCGATCATTTTATTTTGTGAGGACGAATAGGACGTGCATACATTATGAACATGTGTATCTGAAATCAGAAAATGCGTTGTGTGAGAGTGGAAAGGTTCTTGCGTATCTAAGCATGGTTGCATAAGGATTATCTAGAGAAAACTGTCCCAAATCTGCCACGACCGAAAAGAGCGAATTATTGACCAAAGAAAACGACCATTTCTGATAAAGTTCATGTTGAAGAAATTGTTCCAAATCTTGTGCCCTATCTTCTGTTCAAAAATGAAAAATTCTGAACTTATGGATAATAAGAAATAACAGAAACCTCGAAATGTCAGAATTCTGTCCGGAATAAGCACTTCTGCCTCTTAAATTTTTAGGCCCCCTTCCTGCGGTTTTCTGCAAAAGAGTACAACACAAAACTTGTTCCAAATTTATCCCAGAAGCTGCTGTTAAAATTTGGTAAATTTTGGCTGGGTAGATTTTCCCTGGTGCACGAAATATTGGCCCCCTGTTCACTGAAAATTCTGGGTAGACCGAGAAGTAAGACCTTAAGGGAACAGCCATCTTAGAGCCTAATCCAGCCAAAGTGTTGAATAGAAAAGTTGTTCACAAATACCTTAGGAGTGACCTGGTGAAATTTGAGAATTTTTGGACGAGAACTGTGGGAGTTATGATTATTTTTGCACACTATACAGAATCTGTCCTTGTGCTGCTCACAGTTTTCGCTATCTCACTCCATTTGATCTTTTGTTCAGATGGCCGAGCCCGTTGAGATGATGGTGAATGAGGATGGACGCGTGCACTCGCAGTGCCTCCACTGGGAGGGCTTTCCCTCTATTTTGTGGGATGTTCTGCGTACCGCGGGCTATCTAATTCCCCCACGTTACGCCGGACTGGAGTTTGCAGAAAATGGAGTTACCCAGTGCCGTGTCAATGTGACTATCTTTCCGCACCCGCTACACCCGGAGTGGCCCGCCTTGGAGCTTGAGGCTGTTGGTCGCCGTTTGGCCGATACTTGGGAGCTTGCAGCCATGAGGGCGCTCACCACATTTTGTGCGCAGCGTCCCGAGGTTGTCACACTCACTCCCATTGGATTGTTTCCTGCTGCCCAGGACAACGACCCCTTTTGGCTCAACAGGGTGCAGCACGCACAGTATTTGGTAGACTTCCATGCCCAGGAGACTATCCATACCTCCGTGCGGTGCATGAGTGCACTCTACCGGCTTCAGACTCTCCAGAGTCAGGCACTCGAGCAGCTCACTGATCTTGCTCAGGCCTACCATATGATGGCAGATACCAGGGATGAGCAGATAAAGGAGCTCAGTCAGGATCTTGAGGACAGAGATGCTCAGATTGGCCAACTTGAGGGCCAAATCCAGGAGCAGGACACTCTCATGGGTGAGAGAGATACCACGATAGCACAGTTGGAGGAGCAGCTCCATGATCTGAACCTTGAGTTGGAGGATGCTAATGAGCATATTCAGTGGCATCATGATCAGAATGACCATCCCCATGAGGACGACATGGAGGAGGATGAGGAGGAGCCACAGGAGATTGATGGTATCTCAGGTATGGATTTCGAGGGTGAGGTACCACAGGCACCTCAGATGGGAGCCCACTCTCCGGCTCACAGCGAGTCGTCTGTCAACGACTTGGATGATTTCTAGAGGACGACCTAGGAGGACTTTTGCACATACTCCTCGATAGGGTAGCCTAACTTTTGGCAAGTGTTGTAATAGGCTAACTAGGAGTTGAGTAACTCTTTTGTGTTGGGTATATCTGAACCATGTGGATACCCACAACATGTAAGGAACGGCGATAAACTTGGTGATTTCGTTGTAAGTTGGTAAACGATGGAATCCACAATCGCTGAGACTTGTCGGAATTTTTACCCATGTCTCCTTGCATTTCTTGGCTGAGTGTTGAATACCAGACTTGTGCTAAATTTTGTGATCTAGGTTCTCACAAAAATTCAGCTTCATTGGACCTCGCTAGTTTAAGATATAGGCGAAACAGTACCGATCAATCTGCTGAAAAACAGCTAAGACAGCAAGGCAAAGGAAGAGCTTTTCGACCACCTTAGCCATAGTTCTAGCACCGAAGTAAATACCAAAGTGGGGCAGTCCTAAATTCTCTGACTACCACAAATGTTTGAGATGTTTTGGATGGACCCACAGCAGGCTATGATTTTTCTCGTAACAAACAGAGATTCTGTCCATACTTCTAGCTCAGACTTCGGAAGTCTATGACTACACCAATTATTTATGAATCAAGGAAGTAATATGGATCGCGTTGCTAATGGTAATCTTTCACGTTTCAGATGGTTGGATCAACACGTGGCAACCCCGAGGGTTTTGGTGCCGGTGGCAGCCGCTCGCGACAATCGCCACCACCCCCGCCCAGTTTGGTGGAAGTGATGGCCGCTCAAACCGAGCTGCTGCGTCAGATTGTGCAAGGGCAACACCAGCAGAGGGGTGGGCACAATGCTCACCAACCACGAGCTGCAGGATACACGGATTTCCTGGGGACCCAGCCTCCCTTGTTCCATAAGACCGAGGAACCCCTGGACGCAGATGCATGGATTCGCACCATAGAATCCAAGTTCACACTACTTGTGGCCCCATGCTCAGAGGCCAACAAGGCCCGTTTTGCCGCGCAACAGCTTCGCGGTACCGCTCGACTGTGGTGGGACCACTATTTTGCGATGCTCGCGGCTGACCATGTGGTCGACTGGAATGAATTCAAGACCGCGTTCCGGGCACATCATATCCCCGAGGGTCTCATGGAGAGAAAGTTGAATGAGTTCCTGGCACTCACCCAAGGCACCCGCACCGTGTTGCAGTACGCCCAGGCGTTCAACAACCTATGCCAGTATGCGGGCTATCACGCTGATACGGATGCCAAGAAGCGTGATCGTTTCCGCCGAGGTCTGAATACCAAGCTCAAGGAACGTCTGAACCTAGCCAGGGCTGACACCTACAATGAGTTGGTCAATATGGCCATTACCCAGGAGGACTGTATCATGGCACACCGGGCAGAGAAGAAGAGAAAGGCACCCGCAGGGCCATCAAGTGCCCAACCACCAAGGTATCGCATCGTGCAAAATACCGCACCTACAGCTCCACCAAGGGCCCCGCAGCCAGGTAGATGGATTGCCAGACCCCCACAGCAGCCAGGCATGGTACGACCCCCGATGCCTCCACAGAATGGTCCGAGGCCCATTCTTCAGCAGTCTCTTCGACCTAGCCCCGCAAATCGCTGTTTCAAATGCGGGAGTTCCAGCCACTTCGCACGCGAATGCCCTCAGCCTGGACAGCCCAACCAAGGTCAAGGATCCAACCCGAACGCTAAGAACAGGGGCAAGAGACAAACCCTGCAAGTCAAGCAAGGACGGATTAACTTCACCACGCTTGCAGAGCTTCCAGAAGGAGCCCCAGTAATGTCGGGTACATTCTCTATCCATAACAAGCCTGCCGTTATATTATTTGATTCTGGTGCATCGCATAGTTTCATAAGTGCAAAATTCGGTGCAAAAGTAGGCTTGGATGCTTGTCACACAAAAGGGTCATATATGATATCAACACCGGGTGGTAAAATTGCTTCAAACCAAATGGTCAGACAAGTACCAGTCAAATTGGGTAGTAAAACCATCGACACGGACCTTGTCCTTTTACCCCTTGACGGCATGGACATTATTTTGGGAATGAACTGGATGGCTATGCATGGAGTCACACTGGACCTTTCTTCCCGAGCCGTTGAGATAAATTCACCTAGTCACGGAGCCACTACCCTTTACCTACCGTTACGGGAGTGCACAAATTCTTGCGCTTTCGTGATGGAAGGGACCAACCTAGAGAATATTCCAGTGGTATGCGAGTATGCCGATGTCTTTCCGGATGACTTACCAGGAATGCCACCGGATAGGGATATTGAGTTCGTTATTGAGCTACAACCAGGTACTGCACCTATATCCAAGAGACCATATAGGATGCCCCCTAAGGAATTGGCCGAGCTGAAAATTCAACTCCAAGAACTACTGGACAAGGGTTTTATTCGCCCTAGCGCGTCACCTTGGGGATGTCCAGCCCTATTCGTAAAGAAGAAGGATGACAGTTTGAGATTATGTGTGGACTACCGACCTCTCAATGCGGTAACAGTTAAAAATAAATACCCACTTCCTCGCATCGATGTACTCTTCGATCAATTAGCTGGAGCCAGAGTCTTCTCCAAGATTGATCTTCGTTCGGGGTATCATCAGATCAAGATTCGCCCATGCGATATTCCTAAGACTGCCTTCTCCACACGATATGGACTATATGAATTCTTGGTCATGTCCTTTGGACTCACCAATGCCCCTGCCTACTTCGTGTATCTCATGAATTCGGTATTCATGCCCGAACTGGACAAATTCGTCGTAGTGTTCATCGACGACATTCTTATCTATTCAAAGGATGAGGAAGAGCATGCCAAGCACCTTCGCATTGTTCTTCAGCGACTCAGAGACCATCAGCTCTATGCTAAGTTTTCTAAGTGTGAATTCTGGTTGGATACTGTAAAGTTCTTAGGTCACACGATCTCCAGCGAAGGCATAGCTGTTGACCCCAGCAAGGTACAAGAGGTGATGGATTGGAAACCCCCTACCTCTGTTCATCAGATTCGCAGTTTTCTCGGCTTAGCCGGTTACTACCGTCGCTTCATCCCGGATTTCTCTCGAATTGCTAAGCCCATGACTGAACTGTTAAAGAAGGAAGTAAAGTTTGTATGGGACGAGAAGTGTGAGGAAGCCTTCCACACTCTCAGAGAGCATCTGACTACTGCACCTGTGTTAGCTCAACCCGATAATACCAAGTCATTCGATGTGTATTGTGACGCATCAGGTACTGGTCTAGGATGTGTGCTTATGCAAGAGAATCGAGTGATTGCATATGCCTCACGAGCCCTTCGGCCCCACGAACGGAATTATCCCACGCATGACCTTGAGCTCGCAGCCGTCATTCACGCTCTGAAGATATGGAGGCACTATCTCATGGGTACACAGTGCAATATCTACACGGATCATAAGAGTCTCAAGTACATCTTCACACAAGCCGATCTGAATATGAGAAAACGAAGATGGCTAGAATTAATCAAAGATTATGACCTTGAAGTGCACTATCACCCCGGTAAGGCTAATGTAGTCGCGGATGCACTAAGCCGCAAGTCCCATTGCCATTGCTTATCCATGGAGTCCTACCATGAGACATTATGTGCAGACATGAGGAAGCTTAACTTGGAAATGGTTTCCCAAGACACTCTAAATCACATCTCAGTTGAGCCCACTCTTCACGACCAAATCGTCATGGCACAACTACATGATGAAGGAATCAAGATCATCAAACAAAAACTCTCTCTAGGTGAGGAGAAGTATAAGTGTTTCCGCCAGGACCATAAGGGAGTTCTATGGTTCGAAAGTCGGATAGTCGTTCCGAAGGATCGTAAACTCCGCAAGCAAATTCTTGATGAGGCACACCTCTCCAAATTCTCTATCCACCCCGGCAGTAGCAAAATGTATCAGGACCTAAGGCAAAACTTCTGGTGGACTAGAATGAGAAGGGAAATTGCTACGTATGTCTCGGAATGTGACACATGCCAGAGAGTAAAAGCTAGCCACTTAAAGGTGGCCGGTACACTTCAACCGATACCTATACCATCATGGAAATGGGAAGACATAAGTATGGACTTCATCGTGGGATTACCAAACACTTCCCAGAAACATGATTCCATATGGGTTATCGTTGATAGACTCACGAAGACGGCACATTTTCTTCCGGTGCACACCACCTATTCTACCAAGAAATATGCCGATATTTACCTCGATCGTATTGTTTGCCTGCATGGAATACCTAAGACAATCATTTCCGATCGTGGTCCCCAGTTTGTAGCACGCTTTTGGGAACAACTGCAAACGTCTCTTGGTACTAAGCTGATTCGCAGCTCAGCATACCATCCGCAGACCGATGGACAAACGGAGAGAGTAAACCAAATTCTTGAGGACATGCTGAGAGCTTGTGTCATTCATTATGACAAGAATTGGGACAAATGCCTACCCCTGGCAGAGTTCTCATACAACAACAGCTACCAAACGAGTTTGAAAATGGCACCATTTGAGGCCCTGTACGGACGAAGGTGTCGAACCCCTTTGAGCTGGTCACAAACCGGAGAACGTAAAATAATTGGACCCGACCTGGTAATCGAGGCAGAGGAGAAAGTAAAAGTAATACAAGCAAATCTTAGAGCCGCACAAGCCCGACAAAAGAGCTATTCTGACAAAAGGAGAAAGCCTCTAAAGTTCGAAGTTGGCGATCATGTCTATCTTCGAGTTTCACCAACCAAGGGAGTGCGAAGATTTGGAATCAAAGGCAAACTAGCTCCCCGTTATATTGGTCCTTACGAAATCATGGAGAGCTGCGGACCCGTAGCCTACAAATTACGACTGCCCCCTCAGCTCACGGCCACCCATGATGTCTTCCACGTATCTCAACTCAAGAAGTGTATTCGAGTCCCTACCGAGGTTGTGGAACAACAAGAAATATCGTTGGAACCCGATCTCTCGTATGTCGAACACCCAATTAAGATTCTGGATCAAAAGGAAAGAGAGACCAGGAAGAAAGTGATTAGAATGTATAAGATACAATGGAATCGCCACACGGAAGAAGAAGCCACCTGGGAAACGGAAAGCTACCTGAACCAACATTTCCCTGGGTTTCTGGTCTCAACCACTGGTATGTGCACCCACGCCCACACTAAGAATTACCGAATCTCGGGGCGAGATTCTTGTTAAGGGGGGAAGGCTGTGACAACCCTGGTAATTTCATTTCCAAAAATCAAAGACTTTAGCCTAACTCTATGTGTAAACCAACTAATGAGAGGGTGGAAAGAATTTAAAACGGGTTCAGTTGGAATTCAAATTAAATTTGGGCACATTTGGGCACATTTGAAACTTTTAAAATAACTTTAAAACCATAAGCCAAATGAGATGTTGCCTGAAACCAAAGTTGTAGAACTTTTTATTTTGAACAACTTTCGTGTTCAAAAGTTTTTGAAATTCAAATCAGAAAGAGGAGAAAACGCCCTGTTTGCACCCAGCCCCCTGAACTTTTTCGAATTTTTGCATTTCGGTCCCTGGCGTCTCCCCCCCTCTGCTCTGCGCGCCGCGCGCGCTCGCCCGCCCGCCGCGCGCCAGGTGGCCGGCGTCGCCTGACCGGCGCGAGGCGCCAGGCCAGTGGCCGCCGCGCCACCCCGCCACGGCCGGCTTTCCCCCGCCCCGACGCCGCGCCGCCCAGTCCCCGCCCGCGCGTGCTGCCGCGCCCCGGCTGCCGCCCGCTCGCCCAGTGGCCGCGCTCCGCCGTGCCGCCCCGGCCCCCGCGCCCCACCAGTCGCCGCGCCTGCCCTCCGCCCGAGCCGCTGCCGCTGCTGCTTCCCCACTCCGCGCCCGGCACTATCTCACCGCGCCCACGCCACAATCGCGGCCGCCCAGTCACCGCGCCCGCTCGCCGCACGCCGCGCCGGCGTTCTGCCGCCGCCCGCCGCGCCCAGTGCACGCCGCTGCCGCGCCCCGCCCCGCGCGTCACCCAGGCATCTCCACGCCCCCTCCTGTCCCTATAAAAACGCCACCCCGACCGCCCGCGCGAAGCCCCGCCACCAGAACGCCTCGCCGCGCCATCGCCGCCGCCGAGCACCACCCGCCCGTGGGCAGCCCTCCACAGCCGCCCACTGCCCAAACCGAGCACCCAGCCACCACTACATCACCTCACCGCAGCTCGCCGACCCGCCCAACGCCACCCAGAGCCACCGGAGCACCGCCGCCCGCGCTGCCGTCGCCGCCGCCGCCCCTGCTCGCCGTGGACAGCACGACCCCGACCCCCTCCGTCCAAGCCGAGCCCCGGAGTAGCTTCCCCACGCGCCACTGAAGCTCACCGACCGGACCACGCCGCCCCAAGCCCGCCGGAGCACCGCCGTCGACGCGAGCCGCGCCGCCGCCGCCTCTGCTCCAACGCCGGCGAGCCCTTCCCGGCCGTCCCCCACCTGAACAACACCCCCACAAGGTAGCCCTCGCACCCCTGAACCTTCCCCGACCCCCGCCCCTCGCCGCCGGCGAGCCCCCTCGCCGGAATTTCGGCCGGCCGCCGCACCCGGGCCGTCGAGGACCCAATTGCAAGGATTTAAATCTTTAGAAGGGTCTGAGCGCAAGATTCAAGGACCTAGTTGTAAAAGAAAATTTCAAACCTAGATTCAAATTCAGCGAACTTGTAAAATTCGTATAAAATCGTAGAAAATTCAGAAAAATGCAAACCCAACTGTTCTGGGATCCTCAGAACAAACTCTACCACTTTTGTTACAAAAATTTTCTCAGAATCTCAAAATATTTCGCTCTACATTAAATAGAATCTTTAATAGACATATTTTATACCCATTGTTCTAGAGCAATGCTGACCCTGAATTTTGGGCAGTGAATTAGTTGCTGGATGATTAGGACTGTGTAAAAAGATCAGACCCAAATTCCATCTCTAGCTCTGCTGTTTGTTAAACTTAGTTTTAATTCATGTGTAAATGGAATGTTTTATCCCTGTAGTTAGGTGGTGAGTCACCCCTTGAAATTTTTCCTATGCTAATGTATTGGTAACTAGAAGCCAGAGAAAAATTAGGAGACTTTTTATCTCACAGTAACCTATTTATTTGATTTATGTGCTAATAAAATACATTAAATCAAGAAAATAGTGTCTTAGCTTGGAAAATCCCCAAATTATTACTGGGAGTTACACTTTGGTAGAAGTTGCTGTGTAAAAAGTTTCATGGACAAAAACCCTGTGTAGGGTCCTGTAAAAATGAATCTTTAAAAAGCCTAGGTGTAGAATGTCATATTTTCTATGCTCTAAATACTGCATGATAAATCCTACAAAAATTACAGTAGCTTCTGCATGCTCAAGTGAAAGCTCTGTAAAAATCTTAGCCACAATTGTTGCACCAATTGATCTGTACAAAAAGAACAAGTATCTAACAGCAACAATGAAATCTATTTTTCAGAATTAATCTGTTACATAAAATTGGCTGAAAATTTTACAGTAAGCACATCTTTCCTTGATGTGTCTAAATCCAAAATTTCATGACCAGAAACTATCCCTTGTAGTAATTACTCTCAAATCGTAATCAAGTGCTATTTCCACAACTTAAACTTGTGCACTCATGTAGAATCGACGACTCTCGCCGACGGAACCTACGAGCTGGTGCCCGCGTCCGAGAGTGAGCAGCGCGAAGCTCAAGCAAATCTAACTGAAGCTTTTGAAGACCCGAGCCCAAGTTCGGAAGATCCCCAAGCGAACTGCGAAGGCAAGCCCCGGAGCATAACCCATTCTTTCCGAAATGATGCAACTCTTTACTCCTTGCTTGTGCATTAAGTTTATAGGAGTTGGATGAAAACTTAGTTGCATGATGTCAGGAACCCTTGCTTGAAAACTAGATGTAAGGTTCGTTAGAATGCTGTGCTAATAGGACTCCGGTAAAAGTCGAGTGATTTCCTGTCACTCGCGAGAAAATAGGAGTCGAATGACTACTACACACTGCAATCATAAGGACACGGACGGGTTATGTAACGATGGTTACGATTGAGGCCCGTCTGTCTAGTGAAAAATGCTAAGGCCGCAGGGTGTGGTAGTGATGGTTAAGTCTTGAACGTACTAAACACATGCCGAGATTATGGGAATCGGTAAGCTTAAGTACCTGATTGGCCCGGCAAGGGGACGGCATCCTACCCTTTGAACTTCGGTCCCATGTGCATATGGCGAGTGCAGAGAGTGGTCACGATCCGGCGCCGAACCGTGGCGTGGGGCTCCTGTACTCTCGGAGGGTAGCCCCGATCCACGACCCGGAAAGAAAGGGGAAAAGTTGCACGTGTGACTCTAGGGAGTAACCACGTGACGTGTGTTTGGGTTTTCCCTTGCAAGGTTAAGAAATTCGATTCGAATCGTCCGTTTCTCACGGCTATTGAGACTGCTTAACCATTTTTACCCACAGAGTAAGAAGAGGAACAATGATGATGAATGAACTGGTTGGATGGAAAACTTAATGTTTCACCATGTATGCATTAGATAGCTGCTTACCTAGACTGGCTAACGAAACTAGAATCTTGAGCTAAAAGTTGAAAGTAAGGACCCACTTGTAGATGCTTTTCGGCAAAACAAACCCCTGAGACAAAAAGCCTGGCATGTCTAGAGTCGGTGGAGTAGTTCCCACCACTCGGGTAAGTCTTGCTGAGTATTAGTATACTCAGTCTTGCTTGTGACTCGATTTCAGGTGAACCCTTTGAAGACATGATTGCTAGCTTGACTTGGCCCTGCACTCTTCCCCCTGGTTGGTCGGTGGAATGGGATGCGCCCCCGTCCAACGGAGATAAGGCCGAGTGATGTCTCGTACGGGCTTCATCGAGACATCCTGTATCGTCGAGTAGTTTCCGTTGTTATTTCCGCTGCAATTTAACTCTGAAGAACTTATTTATGTTAATTGAAGTACTTGTTTTCTAAACTCAGAATTAGGTCTGTAATACTTACTTATGCTAATGATGTAATATTTGCTGGAATGTGGTATTCTCTGGGCTCATCGTCGCATGAGCATTTGTATGTACGGCGCTCGATCCGTTCACCGTGGTTGTATCGGGAGGTTATACCCGACAGACCAGTGGATTACTCCGTTTGAAGTGTAAGGTTAACCGAGGATGCCTTAATGGTGATGGTTAATACACTTGAGTCGGATTAATTCAGGTGGTTCTGCCACAATTATATTCATCAATTGGGAGCATTTTCATATTAATTTAACCCTCGAGTTTTGAAAATACAAGAAAAGTTGTGGCATGAAATTATTTAAGTATTTTTCTAACATAGGTTGCAATGTGACGTACATCCCATAAAATTGATATCCAAAACATAACTTATATCAGCATAAATAAAAACAAGAAAAATCTTGTTGGGATAAATCGGATCAATTGAATAGTGGGAGTACATTGAATTATATTTGTTACAGTGTGTAAAATGTACAAAGCTAATTGATTGGGATGACAAAATAGGTATTAAACGTTGGCCATATCACTACCAAAAATTAATTTATAAGGTTTTTTAGTCTAGCATTGCATACCGATTTTCAATGTATGTTTATCTAGGGTCTAGGGACTTTCTTCCCCCATAAGGTTAGACAAGTTAACGTTTAAGTTTAGAGTAAAACAAGGCTAATGGAAAAATCGTGGTGACAAGCTAACATACCAATAATGCTTGTCTATGGATAGGGCGGCAAAATGATGATGTGGCAGAATTTTACTGGTGGATTTGATTGTTGTTAAGAATTAAATGTATAAATTAATGATTGTTACTAACATAGACGTGTTGGACATGGGAGCAGATGCACTTAAGAACCCTCCATTTCCATCCTCATATGAGACATCTTAAGATGCCATTCGGATAATACTCCTTTAGCAAAAATGCTCATAGGTCTAAGTAGTGGTCGTTTGAAGCTCTCTAAATGATGTGGTGAAATTCTACTTGATCTGGAATAATATGGAAGTGTTTTTTCAGCAGTATTTTTGTGTTTGCGAACATGCTTTGAGCCATTGCATTGTCTTACTCATGAGTGTTTACATTGTTTAAACGTTTGTATCTTGGCCAATGACTACAATGCGGTTTTTGCGGTCAGGTCGTGGCACTTGGTGCCATGTCTTCTAACTATCTTCTGCAGTAATTTTAATTGACCATAAAACTATAATGAGATGTTAGGCATTATAACTTCATTTCTAAGAGGTAGCTACATTCGGGCATAGCCCATAGTTGGAAAAATGTAGAAGATAATATAAACTAAAATGTAAACTAAACTAAGAACAAGAGGCAATTAATTAGAAAGACTCTTATGCGACATAAAATTCATAGATAATTGACTAATTATAAACATTTTAGAGGGCATGAAATTATATAATATATGTTATTGATATACGAGGGTAACCTCAAAATAGAGTGTGTCAGTTGATCTTTGGTTATATACTTCTAGGCAACCCCTTTCTTGCTAGCAAAATATGGTCCTTGTGAGATTAAGGGTATGATTTCCTAGGGTATAGCATTAAATAGTGACAGTCTACTCTTCTGAATAAATAATCAATTAGGAATGGGCGCACATCTGTCACTTCATAAAAATCTCACCGCATGAACACCACCTTAAGAGTTGCTCTCTCCATGTTGATCATATATATGTGCATGTGTGTAATCAGAACTAAAGATGACCGAGTACATTAGCAACAAATATTTAGCCCTATTTCATACCATGATTACCTTGCAAGCTTAAGAACAACACACTACTCATGCAACATGTAGATGACCAAATAAAGATAAAAATAAATGCAAGCCATTCTTCTTATCTATATGAGAAAAATCTAAAAATAGATATATTCTGGGATAGCTGGAGTATACCACAAGAATAAGTCACACTACAATACAGAAATAAGACACAATGGATTAATTTGAAATATACTACAAAGTACTGTCTAGGGACTCCCTAACATACACAAAATCTAGCTCGTGGGGGACATGGTGATGGAGATCAATGTCAAGGTCGAGAACTGATGGAGAAATGACTTGAGGCGGTGACAGTACCTTGGGAAAAGTCCTAGGGTGTGGTACGTTCATGGTGGCGGCACAATGGAACCTCTTTCTATAGCTATGAGGGGCGAGCCCATGGTGGACAAGACTTGCTGGATCACCTTATATAGATATGCAGATTGGCTCTCAATCCTTACATATGATCCCAATAAAATCCAATGGCTAATGACTGATTTCCTCCTTCATAGTAGCTTCCTTAAGTGCCAATGAACATTCAAAATAAGTCCCAAAACTGAATCCAAGTTGAAATGTAAAAGTTAGGATTTCAACAAGGTCCCTACCTCAAGGTGACTATGATGGCATTATAACCAACACTAGAGTTGATTATACTGGACCCTTCCATTTTCTCTGTTTGCTCTACTCCGTGCATCATGTCTTCACCCAAAATGTATCATACTCACTTAATTTGAATTTACAAGGTGGTTTTAATTTCTTTAGGCCAAGGTTTTGTCCAATAGTTGCTAATAACTAAATATTTTTAATATGAATCTAGTTCTATTTTTTTAATAAGGTACTTGAAGAGCGTAGAAAATTGACATGACATTTGATAAAGATGAATATTGTACCAAAAATTGTAGCTTTTGATGAGGTTGAGATCTAAAACTTTGTTGCTATGAATTTTTGATGTTATTAAGATAATCAAATAATTGAAATGAGTTTACAACTACTAAATCTGACATCTATAACTCCTCTAAATCTCCTCCTAGTAGTATCATTTCACTTTGGTTCATCCATGGGAGTTCTAAAACACCATATCCTACATTAAAAAAGTAAAATGTATCTATAATATGAAATGATAAAACATGCACCTGTAAGTGTTTACACATAATTCTTGCGTTTAGTGCATCATTTACAATGAAAGCATATGTGGGAAGAGACATATAGAAAAGCATTCTGCATTTAAAAATACAAAATTAAACAATGCAATAGGTTAATTCATAGTAGCCTACAATTGGTTATTCTAGGCAATGACCGACACTTGTTTCACTTGGTGCTTATTAGCATCGAGATTGATGACGACCTAGCAGGGCTATTGTCTTGTGAGACCCTCTATCCAAGCTTGCAGTGTGGCCACAGGTGTTTATACTTTATACACGTGTGGAGTAGTTCGTACCAAGATGCACACTACTACCATCGCTGAGAAAATGCTAATAAAGATTAGAAACACGTACGTATAAAAACCTTAATACACATTTACTTTAAACTTGTGTAGATTTTATATGTACTTGAGCACTTATTAGTCTTTAAAGCTCTATGCATCATGCTCTTAGGGTATAATGTCCTTTTAACCGGGTGCCAAAATTTAGTGTCTAGGGTTGTACTTTTCACCAAAATGATGGTAAAAGGATCTTATTTATGAACATTTGCTAGATCTAAGGTGACTCATATCACGCAAATCTATAGGGTCCCAAAGTTTCAGAAGAAATTTTGGTTAGGCTTGATGATTTAGTGTTTGGTTTGGGAGTTTGCCTTATTCCTTTAGTTTAGATACATGATCATGAGGCTAGCATGTGGGAGGGTAACTGTGGCACCATGTTGGTGCCATTAACCTTTGTGTTGTTTAGGAGGTTTGAAAATGTACCAACAACTAATTGTCTAAGGCAGGTTAGGGGATGTTTGATCAAAATAGCTAAAATAATTTGTATCCTATCCAAACAATCCAGATGCTTGTGTAGATTATAAAATCCAACTACCAGCTTCTTATAATCCCACTATCTCCCTCCACCCTGCTATTTTGAGAGTATAGACACAATAAACCCTCTAACTACCTTGTAATCCAGAGATCCAAACAAGCCAGCTATTTATAATCTAGAATGCAGATTTTTATGATCCTATAGCTACTATCCACATTCTTATAATTTGTATCACATCCAAGCAGGACCTTAGTTAGCAAGAGAAAGTGATGATGATTCGGGAAAGTGACAATAAATTGTGAAGCAGGAATCGTTGGAGACAACATATAACAGGAGAAGGAAAGAGAGCTCACCTGAATTAAGAAATAAAGATGTTGATGTTGAACGGAGGGGATGTGGAGGTGCCCAAGCTATCAAGTGATGGTACTCAACGGTGGCACTTGGTGCAATGGTAGGTTGATGTATGTGGGGAGAGTTAGCTATAGGGTAGTATTGGTGCCTTGGATTTATACTCGATGGATTTATAAACGGCCTAGACGTATACAACATCTGAAATGACTTAATAGTTTGCAAAAACTTTTTTCTGATAGATAGATTTGACTGCTAATTTCCTGGAAAAGTAAGCTAAGATTTGTCGTTGTAGGCATAGTAGAAGAGCGGCATTAAGTTATTGCCTCTATACTATAACACACAAATCTTGATGCATGCTATCTAATGATAATGAGCCAGAGCACATTCTCCCCTTGAGGGCAAGGAAACCATGCACTGGCTGCCCATTTGACCGTTTAATTTGTGCCTAAGTATTAGTGCATGCTGCTTATAAACGACAGTGTAGTAGCTTACTCAGGAGGACCAGCCTCTGCCAGACTTGTCACTTGTTCAGTAGCACTGACATAGAAGAGAGATCACAGAGAAAACAAAAAAAAAGGGACATCGCTGTATTTCCCTCCATTACGAGGATACGCACGGATGAGCTAGCGAACGTCCAGCGGTAGCCGGTAGCCCCCTTCGTCAGCGTCTCTCTGGCAAGCCGGCGCGCGGACACGGCGCGGGTGCAGCCAACAAAGCGCCTACGCAGGCAGGCCTGCGTTGGTTTCCAGCGGAGCAAGGCCCAGGCAGGCAACCACTCCCGGCCGCCGCGCAGCCCAAGCTCGCAGGCATGCGCGGCGCCCCGGACGTGGCGCGGCCGGCGCCCTCCACGGCAAAGGTACGATGACGAGACAGAGAGAGATGTTCTGTCGTGCTTGTGTTATTATCTCTTTGCCGTTGCATGTGATCGATTCTTGCTTGAGCATGGCAACATCCATGTTCATTTTTCTTTGTTGGTGCGAGTGATTCTTCTGAATTTCTTGTAACATTCCACTGTTTTGATTTCTCGTGACGCCGGTCGGGCGTCACAAATTAAATGTATGCCGCAGGGGACGAAGCCGGAGGGTGGTGATGGCGGCGCTCCCAAGGCGGCCGGGAAGGCCGGCGGCGACGTGCCTGCGGCGGCGGCGGCCGGGGAGGAGGTGGTGATAAGCGCGCCGGTGCACTGCGTCGGCTGCGCCCGGAAGCTGCGCCGCTCCCTGCAGCGCCTCGACGGTAATACAGTAGGAAAAAACGGGCAGCGACTAAGTTTTTTCTTTACTGCGTCCTATTCCCTGTTTCCATTTCTTACCGAGGTGGATCGCAGGGGTTGGAGAGGTGATCGTGGATAGCACGACCGACAGGGTGGTCCTGCGAGGGCCAAAGGCGGCGGAGAACGCGGCGGGGGCTGTGAAGGTCGTGGAGAGGAGGACCGGGGGGAAGGCCGTGCTGGTGAGCCCGGCGCCGGAGAAGCTGCCGTCGGCAGCGGCGGCGGCGAAGGGTGAAAAGACCAAGAAAGACGATGGTGGGAACAAGGATGTGACCAACGAGCTACCGGAAATTGACATGGTATACTACTCATATCGTTCAGGATAACTGTGGTTTAATAAATCATGTAACCTTTCAATAATTTCGTTCGTTTCCTTCAGAAAAAAACAAATAATTTTGGTTTCATGCCCAGAAAATGGTGGTTGTACTGAGGATCAACTTGCACTGCGACGCCTGCTGCGAGGAGATCAAGCGGAGGATACTTCGAATCAAAGGTGTCGATCGAGATTTATTATTTCAAGAAATAAAATGCTAATATGAGATCAGGACAGTTGCTTATTGTTTCATTTGATTGGCTGATCAGGCGTTGAGGACGCCGTGCCGCACCTGAAATCCTCGCAGATGATGGTGAAGGGGGTGGTGGAGCCGGCGACGCTGGTCGGCTTCATCCACAACCGCACGGGGAGGAAAGCCGCCATCTTCAGGGCGGAGCCGCTGGAGCCGCCGCCAGCACCCAAGTCGCCACCCAAGGACGCACCGCCGGTCGATGCCCAGACCAAGAAAGATGGCCCGTCTGACAACACTGGAGAGAAGAAGGATGGACAAGAGAACGGGAACAAGGAGGAGGAGCCACAGGAGGAGAAGAAGGGAGGAGGAGGAGAGGACGACAAGAACCCCAAAGCAGAGAAACAAAGCGGCCGCGACGGCGACGGCGACGGCGACGGCGCCGCCGAGGAGCAGGAAGAGGCCCACGGCGGAGCGGCGAAGGACGACGACGCCGCCGGCAACGGGGTTGTGCTGGAGAACCACAAGAAGGACGACCGCCTGTTCACCGTGCCGCTCCCGGCCGGCGTCGTCACGGTGGCGCCGGATGTGGCCCTCGACAACGCCGTCGCCGCCCCATACTGCTACTCCTACTCCTACCCGTCCTACTATCCCTACGCGCACCCGTCGTACCACTACCAGTATCCGCAGCCGTACTACCCGCCGCCATACGCGTACGCCGGCGGGCCTGACGTGTACGGGTGCCCACGCTATCCGCCGGAGGCGTTCACCGAGGAGAACCCAAACGCGTGCGCCATCGTGTGATGATGGGGTAAATAAAGGGGGCAAAAGAAAAAAAAAGCTCGGGCTCGTGTATATTGGACCAAATAATTAATCAGTATATAGAAACTGTGTATAATAAATGGATTTGCCTGCGTTCATGCTACTAAAATTTATTAGCTAATTAAGTTCAGAAAATAACTTAACTACTCCCTTCATCCCAAATTATTAGTCGTTTTAGCTTTTCTAGATACATTAATTTTGCTTTGCACCTAAATATGATATATATCTAGATGCATAGAAAAACTATACACCTAGAAAAGCCAAAACGAATAATAATTTGGGATAGAGGGAGTACAAACCAAAGTCTTCCCAGAAATTTATTCCACTCGCCCACAGTCCCACACCCATGCTTGTACTAGTTTGATGGCAATGTTGGAAAGAAGTGTAGTAAAGTATAAGTGGACAAGGCCAGTACACAAGCACATAGGCAGATATATGTGAGGAATTCATATACCTGCTTGAAGCTAGGACCCTAGTTTATTATCCACACAAGTTTATATATAAGATTCCTAATGCAAACAAGGATAAGGCGGAGACGTGTGAGCATTTGAGTTTCATCAGAGGATTATGCTAAGACATTGCAGATTAAGGCAAGTTAATGAGGTTAAGCTCTACGGTGAAGTTGTGAAGACTCTGCGCTCGAAGAAACTCATCATTCATTCAAGAAATTGGCAGCATTATTGGACAGCCAGCAGAGCCTGCAATACTTCTCTTCAATGTAAGAACACAATGTGCAACTACCGTTTCGGATAAAAAAAATGTCTCCTTAATACTGACATATGAACTCATCGTCTCAAATTATACATCGTACATTGATATAAAACAGAAACTACCGATGACAAAATACGTTCGCAGCGCTTTCCGTTATCCAAAAAAAAAATCACATACTGTGTTCAATTCTGAGAAAAAAGAAGAAGAAGAAACAAACAAATCAGCCAGAAGGAGCTAGACAAGTAAACAAAAAGATGTGCACAGAGGCTCTTTATCATCTTATTTCTGTAATTCTGTCCATCGTTGATCTAGTACAGCATGAAAAAACACTGTATATATGTATGTTACCTTATACTACAAAACATACATATAGAGGGGAAAAAACACCAACGCCGTTAAACCACCACTGGAAAAATTAAACACATACATGGAAGCAGCTAAATTTAATTTACTCTACGGGGTCGGGTTTGGTGGAGTAGACATGGACGCCGATGGCCACGACGACGATGGTGAGGATGCAGAAGTAGAGGATGGTGTGGACGAGGATGGAGAGGGCGCTGGTGCCCATGTTCCCGAACTCCACCACCCTGAACCTCGCCGGCAGCTGGAACAGGAACCCCGGCGACAGCAGGATGAACAGCACCACCGCCACGATGATCGGCCCCCAGTCCGTCGTCACCATCTCTCTCTCTCACACACAAGGTTGCTGTGTCCAAGGTATTCTGGGTGAGATTCACGACGACGTCGTCGTCGTCGTCGTCGTTCCGGGAGAGGCAATAGGCGGCCAAGAAATGCCATCCTTGGGAAGCAAGCAACCGAAAGGCGGCAGCAGAAAGAGAAAGGCGAGTCATGACTAGCTCACCTTTGACAGGTCGCCAGTTTGCCAGCCGCTTTAGCTTTCTGGTTCTCGAGGCCGCCGGTAGCAAGGAAGAGATCTCATAGCAAGGCATTCTGTAGGTTTGCAAACATATAGGTTCCTTTCCGCGGGCGAAGACAATCAGCAACACTACACAAATAAAAAGAGCATCCATCTCTGGTGGTAAACAAACTTAACATTCTATATACATATTCAGTTATTCACTATACATTTGCATTTCGATACCCCTGCATCATCAAAGTTGGCAAAAACATGCATGATCATGGTGGCCAAAGGCATGTAGCATTGTTGCTGTAATATAATAAATCCATAAACACGTGATCGTGAACAGCCATTTTTTCCAATAGGAAGATCCCCAAAACCAAACTCATATGCCACCTAAACTGTTAGAAAACACTGTATACAGCTTTTAAATCTAGACAATGCAGGTACTTTACATCAGCATGGATCTATGCAAATGCAGGGGAATGGTAGACTAATAATAGTCTGTCCTCTACCTACTCTCCAGCACTGCTTCTAACGCAACAAAAAGGAAAAATGGCAACGGAATATTGTGCTATGCAAGATCTGCGGATGGGAGCGTGTGGGCGAAATTATCCCACTTAAACCAACCATTCCATATTTGCATGTAACTTCTTCTCGCTCATTCCATTTTGTCGATCTTTTTCTTTCTGTTTATTTCAATCTTCTTTTTCTTGGTTGCATCTTCTGTTTCCCCAAAAATTCAGGCGTGAAACTGAGCCGAGCATTGAAGGGGACTGAAGAGGTAAACATGGTTTGTGATCCTTAGTTTACGCGCTATTGTTTCCTTTTTTTTTCTTTAATTTCTTAGTAAACTGTTGTTTTGATTTCTCTTGTTTAAACTTGTATAGATCGATTGATCCGGGGAAGCTAAAAAGTAAACAGATACGTGGGATCAAGCTGTCGTGGGCCACGTAATTGAATGCTTCTTGTGAATGTGGTAAGCCATCTAATTGTTGCTGCAATCAAATTAAAAAGGTCGAATGTTCTTTACAATATTCACAGGCATTCCGCATCTGTATCTTTTTTTTTATGTTCATTTCACTTTTCTTATGCAACTTATTCACGGGAGGTCATCAAACTGTATCATTTTTTCAGAAAAAAGATTAAAAAACAACAAATCTGAAACCATGAAAAGTGTGCTTTCCTTCTTCTCTGATTTTGCAAGACTTGCAAGTCAGTAACATGAAGTCTCAAAGAACATGGCGATTCCTTCTGTATATCTACAATAATGCCAAGTGAAATATAGCTAGAGAGATTGTCTAAAAAAATCATTGAGAGATTTCACAAGTTTTCTCATTCACAACAGAAAAAAAATAATATACATGGCAGGCTTAGTAAATTTTCAAAGAACCCAGATGTTGTTTGTGTTTTGTTGTAAAAAAAATTACTGTCTTTTTTTAATAGAATTCTTTGGGCTGCTTATTCAACTGTGTAGGAGTAAATAACAGAACAGTCAGACATCATTCGAAGGAGATGCTGCAGTTACAGTTTGAAGCTCGCAGTGTGTTTGCCTCAAAAAAAAGCTCGCAGTGTGTTAAGATTTACAATTAATAATCATATCAGCAGGAGACTACTTGAGTTGATGTTTGTTTCATTTCACAGGAATAGTCACCAAAGACAGGTATCAAGAAGTTCTCTTGGCACCACACAATGGTCCATCAGAAGGAAGACCAAAATAGTGGACAAGTGAGCACCAATCCTTCTGTTACCCCTGCCGAAACCAATAACCAAACACCAGCAGACAAGCCCGGCAAGAAGGAGTCATGCTCTTCATCTGCTGCTTCATCAGAAGACATAGATGACGATGAATTCTTTCAGATAGAGGGTCCAATACTAGGCAGCACACTATCGTTTGGTCAAAACCCAGTAATCACAGATATCAGGCAACAGAGCAGTTCATCTTCAAATCATGGAAGTCATGCCCCCACTGACCCAAAGCAGTCACCATCGGTGCAGGCCATGTCTAGGGCGCCAGATGAGTGTCCAGACCCCAAAAGAATCCCATGGTCCATCTTTGCAAGGTCAAAATCGTCGTCGCCGACGGACTGGAGCGTGACGTCAAATGAATCTCTGTTTAGCATCAATGTTGGGAACGCGAGCTTTTCAAAGGACCATTTCTTCTTTTATGGCAAGTCAGGTGAACTGAGCAACCCCAATGACCCATTGGCGCCCCTGCCGCCATTGCCAAGGCCGAGCACCAGCTCTAGCCCCATGAGAAGTGAGAAGGCGAAGATAACCGCACAGGCCAGTGCAAAACTGAAGCCTGCTGCTACCAGGGAAGGGGACCAAGATGGGGATGGCACTACTGATTATATCCATAGCCTGTCACACCGTTCCGATGCTAGCGCAACAAGCTTCGCATTCCCAATGTATGATCTCTCAGCGTTCTATTCCCTTACAAGATTTACCATACAAGTTTTCAATGTTTAAGGTGTTTCGTCAACCCATCATAGATGTAGTGTTTTGAACTGAAACAGTTAATAACTGAATAGTAAACAAGTACCAAGTATCTTTTAGTACTCCTTTTTATTTTCAGTTTTTGGTAGAGCATAGACAACCAATCTATCTAATACTAAAGGAAGTATCTGCAAAGTTCAGTTAACATTGCTAAAGAGCATATTGCATACAATACGTCTTTTCTTTGGTGAAAGATGCAGCCGATGATTTCAAAACCAAAGGTGTTAAGTATTTATTCCTAATCAATTACTTGCAATTAATTTCTTCAGATTGGCTAGTGATGAGAGAAATAGTGGATCCGTGAAAGATGACCCTCCTGAGCTTGCGCGGCAAAGCACATCACATTCGCAGTCGTCCCAACAGGCAGAGCCTCCTGCTGAGCAGCAGGAAGCTCCGAAAGTTCAAGCCGAAGCCGAGACACGGGAAGCTGATCAACAAGCCCCGGAACCAACCCCAGAACCAGCACCGGCACCGGCACCGGCGTCGGCGGCAGAACCAACACCGCAACCACCAGCCGCGGCGAAATGGTTTCCTTGCTGCTCTTGCTGCCCATTCTGTTGCTGAGGGATCCAATTCCCCTCTCCATGAGCCTCTGTTGAGTTCCTGAAGTAGAAGAAGGCCCGATGCCGGCAATAGGGTTAAAGTAGTAACTGGGTTGATTCTGATCGGCGAATTTTAGTGGAAGGAACAACAATCAACCTACTATTATTACTTGCTCTGAGTTGTGTAGATTACACCAATAGATGTACACTGTTATTTCTCTTTTGTTAAATTATGACGGTAGCAACTAGCAAAGTAGTGAGAGAATATGGTACTATGATGCTTTCCTTTGCCTCAATTTGCACTCAGCTTTAAGCCAAAGAGGTTTTGAGGGGCAGTCATAGTCAAGATGCTTGGCTTGTAGCACCAAGTACCCAGGTTTTTCCCCTTGCAAGGAAGTAAACACTTTTTTTCAGGCTGAACCAGCACCAAGAGTTATTGAATAATTGGATTGATAAAGAAAGAAAAACAAGTCCAAGCAAATAGAACACCTCCCAGTACAGAGGAAAAAAATAAAGAGATGATCTACAGCTACATAGTACAAAGCTATTGGAACATCAACGCATTCCCAAACAACGCCCTAAGGATCACACCACTGGCCTGATAGCTTAGGATCTTTTAGCAAAAGCATGCATTGAACTCAAAGTTTTAAACAAACTATTCGATTAAATTGTCAACTTTTAGTTCACGTGGTTTGATCTAAAATGTATGATTAACATAAGAATTGTGCTCAATTGTATGTACAACCAGGTTACAGAATGTTTGGCGTTGTTATAAGAAGCACAACATAATCAGCAGCGAGCATGGAGAGACTTGGTCATAATTAATGCACCAAGAAGGAAACCTCACATGAACAGAAACTACTCTTTACTCTGTCTATGACACCATCACATAATCATGAAATTCTTTCTTCATAAGGTGGAGCCGCTTAGGTTAGTTGCAACACATTCTGGAAAAACTTGGTTTGGTGTTACAATTTATGCAAAAAAGATGGTTTCCTTAAAATGTCAAGGTTTTATTAAAATAAAGATACTATATGTTGGGATGTGACACCACGTAATAACCATCTGAAGATCTATGATCGAACTCAATTTGGAACCAGTGATACAAAATGGCAAATATTGGATACATGCTGACATCAACCCAAGACCGTTCATTTTGTCAATTCCACATATTGCAAAAAGGAAAATTCAAGTTTGATCGTAAAAATTTATTTGGCCACGTAATACTACTCCCGATTTTCCTAAAACTTCATAGCAGTGTGTCGTAGCGTTTTCTTGGTATTTCACGGAATCGGTGGTTTCCACCAAACCCTTTTTTTTTCTGTTTAGCGGAGGCTAGAGGCGAGCTAAAACAAGACAAAGACACTAAAAAATAATACAATTAACATTTGGGCTCATTGTTTGTGGGGAGGTTATATGTTATAGTTTGTCAAGTATACACCCTGCCATCGGATAAAGTCGTTATCCACATGACACACATAAATTAAATGGTTCCCTTTTGCTTTGGGATATATTTGGTTGACTCCTTCATATCTTGTGGCTGATGACCCAAGTCCCAAATGGCTAGCGGTTTTCTTAAATAATATTTTGTTCCGAAACAAAATTAAACCCCGTACATAATTTCGTGTAATAAATCAGGATATGCACCGTCCTCTCCCCAACATCCTCTCCCCAAAGGAGACCTAGATATTCCCTTCATTTTTATTTTGTTCTAAATTAAAGTTAGCTAATTTTGACCAAGTTTATAGAAAAATATAGCAACAACTATATTATCCAACATATGCACTATCAACGTATATTTTATGGTGGATTTAATGAAATAAATTTGGTATTCTAAGTGCTATTATTTTTTTATAAATTTGATTAAAATTAGCCACATTTAACTTAAAAAAACCTAATATGATATATAAATAAAAATAGAGGGAGTAATTTTTTGCGACTGGAAATTGTGTTTCAGACGGCCTGAAACCGCTGGACTTCTCGAGGATTTTCACCCAAAACAGCAACTCCCTGGGTCCCCGCGTCCAAACTGGCCGGCGCATCCGTCTGGTACGGTACGCTTCCCCTTCCCCGGGTCAAGAATTTCCGGCCCGCCCAGACCTCCCGACGCACGCCACGCCCGGCCGCCCCCGCCATCACACCAACTCTGAAACCACCACCACCAGCCCCATCCAGCTCCCAAACCAAGTCAAATCAAATCTTCCCATTCGCCGCAGTGGGTCACGAGGGTCCCCGCCTCCCACCGCACCGAGCCACGCCCCGCCCTTCCGAATCCTTGCTCGCGAGTCGCGACGACAGCGGCGGCGCCGCCGAGGCTGACCGGCCCGCCCGCCGCCCCTCACCCCCGTCCGATGCCCCCCCCCGCGCCGCCGCGCCGGCGGCCCGCGCCCGCCGCCGCGGGCGGCGCGGGCTCGTGGGACTCCGCGCGCGTGCTGCTCGCGCTCGCAGTGCTCTACGGCGCCCTCTCGCTTCTCGCCTACCGCGTCATCCACATGCGCCACGTCGCGCCGCTGGGCGCCGACGCGCCGCCGGGGGAGTTCGCCGAGGGCCGCGTGCTCCGCCACCTCCACCGCCTCGCCGTCGACATCCCCGGCCGCCAGGTCCGCCCGCCCCCCCGCTCCCGCTCGCCCTCTCGCGCTCGCTCGTGTTGACGTGACGGGTACTGATTTGTTTTACCGCTGTTTGCTGCTGCTACTGCTGCTGCTGCTGCAGGAGGGGAGCCCGGGGCTGGAGGCCGCGGCGCAGTACATCAAGGGGGAGCTCGAGGGCCTCGCCGCGCGCGCGGGCCCGGAGTACAGGTGAATCTCCCCCCTCGCCCGCTCCTTTCTGCCTTTTGGTCGATTTGGATCCTCCAATGCTTCCTCTGCTCTCTGCGGTTCCAGCGATGTTGATGGTTCTGCTGTTCTCGGGTGCTGGGTCGTGGTCCTGCCCGATGGGTGCTCACTGGATTGCTTCTCCTAGTATCGCATTAAATCGGAATCTATTAAAGTTGGAATGCGACAACGTATCAGTTTGCATGCTCTGTGAGCCGCTAACATTACTGTGGTATCTGCTATCTGGACTTAGTCTGTGAGATGCTCAACTGATTCGTCTTTAGGCCAAAATGACAGATAGTGTGGTCCAAGCAGAACAGATGAAGTAGGTGAAATTAACATTTGAAGCCCCTCGATTGGCCAATATTATTATCAAGGCCACATCCTTCTATCTGCTTAGCACCATCAGTTCACTGGAGTAGGTTTTTGCAGTGGTTTTGTAATTTGCTTGAAATAGCTGAAGTCCAAACTACTAGTGGTCCAAATGATGTCCAAGGCACCCTCCGCCCTGGTTGAAATGTTACTTTTGGGTTTTTTTTTTGTTTAGTACATCTTGCATTGAAGTGAATGCGTATGTTGGCTGAATTTTAGGTATGCCAGTGTACGTGGCCTGGGCTATGTCAAACGAATTAACAGCAGAATTTTGTCCCTAAACCTGTGGGGTTCGATCATGCCAGCAAAATCTTGTTGTCTTTTTCTTTGCAAATTTGGAAATGTCTACCATTATCTCTTTCTTGAGGATTTCATTACCCGGACCATAGGTTGTCCTTATCCACAGGTGTTTCCATGCAACCACAACAGATCTTCTATTTTTTTGTGTTCATTCAGGAGTTTCTGATGTACATATTTTGCTATTATGTACTAAGAACCACTGAGAAATTAATGAAATTCTGGTGCAGTATTTATAAATCTGATAGGACAACTTTTATGCAGTTTGTTTTCTATTTATAATCTGTTATTGACTTCACCTTTTCGTTTCCCATTGCAGAATAGAGGTCGAGGAAACGCTTGTTAGTGGCTCTTTCAGCATGATGTTTCTACGTCATAGAGTAACACTAGGCTACAGGAATCATAAGAATATTGTCATGAGGTGCGTTCATGATTTTGCTCTCCTATCTTACCACAGATTCTTTTTTGTCTAAATTTTTACTCTATGTAATTGGGTGGCTGTGAATTTTATTAAACACCTATTCAAAGTTTAAAACTAACTTAGTTCAATATTCTTCCCACAAAATGCTAACATGGCTTGTTTCGGTGTTTTCCCATGGTTTATATGGCTGAACTCATAATAATCTAATTTAGTTTGGAATCCATACTAGCACAGGGCCACTTCAACTATGATTGGGGTTCTAATATGGGTAATAGTTTGCCTAGCTTGTATATTCTTTTTGAAGAGTCAAATTATTTTCTAAGATACAATAATTAATTACAGGATTTCATCAAATGTTTCAGAAGATGACGATCCATCCTTGTTGGTGAATGGACATTTTGACAGTCCGCTCGGATCTCCTGGTGCGGCAGACTGTGGTTCTTGTGTTGGTAAGTACAAATGTCAATCTTCTAAACATAGATGCTGTTCTTACTATGCAGACTTCTTATGTAATATTTCTTTTCCAGCATCCATGCTTGAGCTATCACGACTCATCATTGACTCTGGGTGGGTACCTCCTCGACCGGTGATTTTCCTTTTCAATGGTGCAGAAGAACTTTTTCTTTTGGTATGTTAATGTCAGTTGTCACCTAATTGCTCGACCACTTGGCCTCACATATATATAGAATGCATAAATGAAAATAGTGATTGTTGTGGTGGGAGTTATTTCCAATAATGGAAATGCTGTTTAGTTGGCTGTGCTTCAGTTCAGTCTCAGTCATGTTCCAAGGGCTGGATAGCTTCAATCTTCTCATCTGAGAGGAGATTACCTTCATTTATCTTGGTGCAAAAGAATTGTATGGTTGTATCTTGATGCAAAAGAAATGTAGGGTTGGCCAACCTAGTAATAGTCTAATCACACCAATAGTCTATCTGTCACAGAAAAGAAACATGAAAGTCCTCCAAATAATTTTTCTTCTTATGAAAAAAATTGATAAAAAGTGGATTTAACAAAGCAGCATCTAAAAGAAATGGTAAAAATTGTGTTGATTCAGTTGATTTGTTTGTGTAATAAACCCAGTGAATCAACTCACCTGCTCCCATGTTCGATGATGTTTAACCAGGGCTCACATGGTTTTATTAAGACACATACATGGAACAGCTCAATCGGTGCTTTCATTAATATTGAAGCTTCTGGAAGTGGGGGTACAGGTATTATTTTCCTAGATAGTAATGTATTTCATATTGGTTTTCAAGAAATTATCATGCTGAGTGTACGGTTCACTAGTATGTTGGTAACTTCTAACATATCCTAGTTTCATAAGATATTTTGATTTAGTAGATCTGAAGCTTTTGTGTGCGATTATGTCTTCCTGTATCTACTATTCAATATTTGCATGTGTTACTTGCTCATTGGTGGTTGAGTTTTGCTGTGTGTCTAGATATTTTAGTTCTGCATCCAATGGAACTGCTGCTGCAAGCCTGTAGAGTTTTTTCTCCCTTTGCAAAAGGACCATCAGATGGATTTCTCAAACAGTTGAGTCTATTAATTTGAATTGACAGATTCATAATGTAAAAACTCTTGTATTGATGTTAAGACATTTGATAGTTAATGTGCACTGTCCTAGATGTGAGAAACCTTTTATTATGTTAGTTGTTAAGTTAGCAAGTGAGCACTGTTCCTTGTGGAAAGTACGAATTGGCTCTGTTTTATGGATTCATTTTTATTTTGTGATTTGTGATTAAACTGATTCTTGCGTTGTTGGATAAAAAGTGATAAAACGTAAAACTACGAATGGCTTTTGTTTTTGTTAACACTAACAACTATACCACGTAGACATGTTGGCATGTTAAGGTTAATTTTTTTGTTTGACTACAATGCTGATTTTAGATGTGAATCTCATCCTACCAATTTGCCTTTTTGTTATCAGATTTAGTTTGCCAATCTGGACCTGGATCGTGGCCTTCTCGTGTTTATGCTCAGACTGCAAAGTATCCTATGGCCAATAGCGTCGCTCAGGTTCTTGCTTCTTAACTAGTTAACTTACATCATTTCTTATGTAAGTTGTGCAAAAGGGTTCATATACTTTTTTTGGTGGGTTGAAATTGCTTCGTTTCATGTGCTTTCATAAAACTATTTACATGCTTGTTTTAGCTCTTGTCTTTTGGCCTAGTTTTAGCCTACAAGCTGTCAGCCAAGCCCAGGCCAAAATAGCAGCTTATTTTGAGGTTTACAAGTATATCGATTGTTCACAATAATTCGCTTTGTTTGAATATTGGTAGATGCAATAGCTTGGCGATGAGCATATTAATTGCCAGTGAAGGAGTGAGGGATGTAGGGAGACCTGAAATTCTCATTTCCATGTGCCTTTTTCAAAAATCCCTCATTCTGGAGGCCCTAAAGCTAAAATATTAAGAAACATTGGTAAAAGAACATCCAAATCAACAAGTAAAAGAGAAGTGGTAGCATGCAGAAAATCAATTTTCCCAATTAGGCGATTATTTGCAACTCACTGGTTCATGTCTCTTATGGATCTAAATAAGCTATGCACTGTTGAACCTAATATTGAGCTGTTAAGCACTTCGTGAATACTCTGTTAAGATTGTTAGATTCTGGATCCATCCTTTGGGTTGTTCTTCGATACATGTTGCAACCACTCAATCTTTTAACCTCTACTGCTGTATAATCCAGCTGATATACATTGATTGAATCATTGTACTTCCTATATACAGGATATGTTCGGAATAATTCCAGGCGATACAGATTATAGGATATTTGCTGAAGACATTACCAACATTCCAGGACTTGATATTATCTTTGTTCTGGGTGGTTATTTCTATCATACTTCATATGATACATTGGAGAATCTATTGTATGTATTAAACTATTGTCCTAATTAGAAATTCTAATATTTCATGTGAAATAATATAATTGTAGAATTATCCTCTCTGTACCAGTCCTGGAAGTATTCAAGCACGTGGTGAAAATTTATTCCACCTAGTCAAGGCATTCACAAATTCTATGTCGTTAAAAGAGAATGAGACATCAAATAAAGCTGCTAAGGATGGAATTGAGGATTCACGAGCTGTCTTTTTTGATTATTTGACTTGGTTCATGGTAAGTTAATCCTGTGTTCTTCCAAATTTGAGGATAACACCATTTGGATGTGAACAGGTTTTCTTTTCCACTAAATATGTCATGTATCTCTGCCATTGCTTGTGAATTATGATTAAATTTATTCTTTTTTATTCCTACTTACAGTTTTTTTATTTTTCATTCCTACTTACAGGTTTTTTATTCTCGTGATGTCTCTCTGATTCTTCACAGTCTACCAATAGCCATTTTCTTTCTTGTACCACTGTTCCTGAAGTTCCCGAACATTACCTTGATGTCATGGTCTATAACTCTTTTAGATTTAATAAGAGGTAAGTGACTGAAATGTACATTGAAGTAATATCATGCTAGCTGTTTTGCCTTTTGCATATGAGGGTGGAGGTTATTTAAGGAAAGGAGTATGGGAGGTATCTGGACTTAACATATAAAATTGTTCAACCATACCTGTTTGCATGTGTACTGCCCCTATCTTATAAATTTTATATAAAATTTGATTTAAACACTTCTCTCTGACATAGATATATCCAAACTCTAGGAAAATCAACTGACTAGAGATGTCAAACAATTAATTGACATAAATTTTTTGAAGTCTAATTTTCCGAACTTTAATTATATTTTTTTCTCGTTTAAAGTTTCCAAGCCATGCGGTTACATCTTCACAATTAGGGCCTTAGCGCACTTATAATTGTGGATTTACACTTGGTGTTTGCTAAGGCTAAATAGTTGAATGCTATTTTTGATAAAAGCTGAACTTTCTCTTCGTGGTCTGAAGCTAATCTTTTCTGTATTTTTGCGTACACATTTTTAGCTTTATAGATAATATCATATTAATTTGGATTATAGATAAACTTTGCAGTTTTTGTGAAGTTCTATGAAAGTGCTCAATCACAAACTGATTAGATACTAGCTTTATGTATTTACATAATTCTGTAAAATAACTGAATAACTGTGCTGGCCAGCTATAATGTCTCACATATGGTTGCAGGAATGTTACTCCATGCATTTGGTGTCATCCTTGCAATATTTATCCCTGCTGGGGCTGCGGCATTAAGATTGTTGTTCACAAAGAATGCAATGAATTGGTAATTATCTATCTTTCTAGAAGTTTTGGCATCCATAGGCGATTCATTGTTCTTCTAGAATGTGAAAGGTGTATCGAGGGTCTGATTTGCGTCCACCCACTACTCAATTGTGACAGTGTTGCTTCTAGATTTGTGCATCCACCTACTCTTATTTGTCGTTCCTTCCCATTTTGTGGATATCTTCATTTCCTTCCATAACAGGTTTTCTGTTGGGTACTATAGTATTGATTTTTTTTATCTACTGCAGTTATTGCCGCACTTTCTCACTTGCATACTAGAATGTGCAACAAACCTATGTATTAATGTGAAATTTGCCACAGTACCCTGAGCTTTGCTGGCATTTACCACTAAATTTTTGCAATTTAGCTAGGTCATTATAAAATTGTGGCTCTTTGCCACAGGACATAGGTGTTACAGTGTTTATGAGTAGACTATTCTGCCCTTCAGGTTTTGCGCTGCAGTCGTGGCATGCTCAGACAATTTTATGCCAATTTTGAGTCCTGAAAGAGACAAAGCCATGCTGCCTGACTATTTTAATGATGTATCTCCATAAAAGTTGCAAATGCAATAGATATTAATTTTGTTCTTATATGTTCATTGCATGGATGCAGGTTTGCTCACCCTTATTTGGCGTTCTTTATGTTTGTCCCTGCTTCACTGGTTGGTCTATTGCTGCCAAGGAGTATATGGGTATTTCCTTAGTTATAATATGTAGTTTGTGCTATCCTTTCCCAATTTCCTTTTTTTTTGTCTGCTTGTAGATCATTTCGTTTTTTATGAAAAAGAATACAGCTTTTTGGTGACTTTTCTCGACCTTTCAAGTGATGCCTTCAGGATCTCTCCCCTTGGTTCGAGTTTTCTATATATATTTATTTATAAAATGTTGCAGTGATTTAAAAAGATACATGAATGCATAAAAGATAGCAAATCAACTAATCTTCATGCAGCCATGCACACATATTTGAACATGATTGGAAATATTACAGGCCACATATTTTGAAATCAAGTACTAGTTACCTGGACTACTTCATATGCACAACGTTTAGGGTGACCATAATTTGGAATGGTCAATGGCCCTATATCCTTGTGTGGCAGAATTTTTATGGTATATCAAATCATTTGCAAATAGAAGGTTTTTGCCAGCATTCTGAAATCTGCATAATATGTTTTCTAATTCCTTGCATGTAGCTAACATCTGCTGGTGGTGAAAGTGCACTGTAAGTGAATATAGTTTTGTCCTTTTCTAATGGATTTTTGTTTTAAAACTCTAGGGGCTATCGGAGCAAACACACTTTTGGGGATCTTTTGGGTTGTATTCTGTAATAACTATGGTATGGTTCTGAACATCTCTAAAGACCCTTTACCTTGACACATTGTAGCTGTACTACTATTAATAATAACCTTTACAGCATCTTGTTTGCAGAATACTTTAGCTTTTGTATGCATAGCTTCTTAAACTTTGGTTATTGATATCTCTACTGGTGTTGACATTGAACATGTGAATATATGTAGATTCATCTTGAAAAGTACTACCATAACATTTCAATCTTACTAGTTTTTATTTATAGATATATTACAATAGAAAGTAGTGATCTAACCAGATCAAAGATCACTGGTCATTAAGATCTAGAATCAAAATATGATTTCAGTTACATAACGTATGATGTGGACTTTAACTGTAGGAAGTAATTTGTAAGACTTCATTTTGGGAGATTTTCTTTTCTGGTTCATTTTAACAGGGTGAGGAAAGGGGCAGCCTAGATATGAACTAATGATAGCTACTTGCTTTTACTGGGTTTCCTTTTAGTGTTTATTTGGTGGGAGAGGGGCAGTGGATGTATATGACTGATAAGGCTCTTTGTAATAGTAGGGATTGTTGCTTCCTGTATGGTGATTTTGTTCCATGTGTACGCTTCACTGACTGGGCAACTTGAAAAAATAGGGCCACATTCTACATGTACATAGATGTGAACATTCATGATGCGCATAATAAGATTACAGAGAATACTTTGTTAAAAAAGAAACAGTTGGTGGTATAAAAGCTCTGTTCTATTTCAATTTTAGTTAGTGCCCTATTTTGAACCAATTAGTTTCAATGGTCCTAGATGTTTCATGCTTAGTCTAATTCATTTCTTTGCAGGCCTACATGCTAGCTGGGCTGAGCGGAGGTTTTCTAACATTTTTCATTTCCATGTCCATGCTTCTTGGGCAATTTATCTCTAGCATCATTAAGAGACAGTGGAACCAACAATCACCGAAGTATGCAATCTCTGTTGTACTTATTGATCTCATTTGATTATTTTCCATGTTTACAAAGTGATCAAACATACAAATTTGTTTATTTACTCAACACGAATTATTTCTAGTTTCGTTATGTCATCATGCCTGCGCTATGATATTCCAAAAACAGTCACTTAGTATCACTGGCATATGCACTGTTTGACATTAAGTGCCATCAACAAACACTTACTATGAATTACTATACGGACAGTTCGATGAAAAAGAAGATTTTGCACAGAAGCACCTTTTGGATCTCTTTTGGTTATCAGTTACCAAAATCACAAAAGTGAATTCTTGGTACCTGTGATAAGAAAAACAGAATATGAAATTTTCACCAACGAAACCTAATCCAATTAGGAGTGCACAAGTGATGCCTATTCAAATTTTAAGCATGAATAGATTTTTGAAATTTCAGATTCAGCACATACTTACTACAACATAACTGTAAGATGTATATGTGATGTTTTGTGTAAGAAAAAAGTACATGAAATACTGATATTATGATGGTGGTATTATTGGCCTCTCTGGTTCCCTATTTCTTTGACGTAACCTTTGCACCAACTAGAGGCCTCTTTAATTGACTTATTTTATTTGTGATAAAATTTGATCTAGTAGAGAATTTCCATTGAGTGAATGATAGCATTCACTAGACATTTTATTTTTTTTGTTCTTTTGTTTGTTCTTGATCAAATTGAAACTGTTTCATACTCTTGTATGTTTTTTCTTGTGAATTTGAACCCCTGTTATGCGGGTCTAAGAGTTTACTTGAAAATTTCAATCTCCATGATATTGTCCTACACACGTAGTTTCTCTAACAAAACTTCTCCATGCTAAGCCCACATCCAACCGCCATAATACATTTGCTTTCATATCTGTTTTGATTTTTTATTCAGACAAATAATGTGCAGGTCGTTGGTTGCATATGTGGTGCCTATGATCCCATGTCTCCTTTATTGTATTTACTACGGTGGATTCCTTATCCAGTTTCTGATTGAAAAAATGGGCATGATGGGATCTCTTCCAAAACCATATGGTTAGTATACTGCTTCCGATTTCAGTTCAGAGTTTGTTGAAGTATTTGTGGCATTAAAACATTTGGTGTGAATAGTTGAATATCATATTTGCATTAAGGCAATTTTGGTCCTGGACACCCTGATTTTGTGTTGTTTGGTTATAGACACCTGAAATGTGGTTTGCCTGCATTGCCTCCTAGTTTTGTGGGTTCTTTATTGGAAGGCACTCTTCATATTAAAATATGATTTCCTCTTCATCTTTCATTTTTCTCCATGATGAGTTGCATTTGGAAGATAAATTCATGTGGAATGTGCTATAAAATAACTTGAGAATTATAAAGATAGGAATATACTATTTAACGGGCTCCACCTACTGACTTGGGTGAGATAGACCTTCCACAGACATGCTAATAGCATGGATTATTTAATAATGGTCTAGCAAATAGCAAGATCTGTCATCTAGCAAACTCATGAGGAAACAGCGCTTTACTACAAACACCATAATTGAATTTGTCATGTAGTGAAATTTTCCTTGCATTCATTAGCTGGATGGTTAGCTTACCTACTGATTTAGTTGAGTACTGGAGTATAAGCTTATTAATAGAATGTTCTTCATATGCTTTGCTCCATGGAGTAATCTTATGTTCAGGACAATTTGTAATCTGAACTCCATTTGACATCAATAGTTACGAATTAACTTAACCATTTGGCCTTCTTGCAGGATATTTTGTGCCTGATATTATTGTTGGAGCGGTAGTTGGACTGGTGGTTGGTTGGTGTTTTGGTCCTCTAGCACCTGTTGCTACTCGCTGGTTATCCAAGACTTCAATTCTCCAGGGCCTGTTGCAAATTACGGTGGTTGCTTTGGCTATCTCATCCCAACTATTTCCTTACAGCACTGGAGCACCAAAAAGAGTTGTTCTTCAACACACTTATGTTACAGGTTCGCTCTTCCTTGAGTCATGGAAAAAAAATGATGTATTCCCAATTGGTATGGTACAAGTCTTAAGAACTGAGGGAATGTTTGGTTTGAGACCCAATGCCAGGGTGTTTAGATCTACCATGGCACCATGACAATACTGCCAAAAGTCCAACTTTGTGTATGACATGTAGGTGCCATGTGTTGGCAATTTTTTTAGCCTCAAAATGTACCCAACGGGATTTTTTATTTGTAGATTTAATTCCAAGGAAAGCAATTGTTCAAATTTATTGTAAATTTGATGCACGGTATAGGAGAAAGCGTCATCTGAAACACACACGTCAGGAAGGTTCAAAGGTTAATTCACCCAATCAGGTTTTGCCTCCCCACTGAGGGCCCTCCTGTTGGCTTCCAATTTTTTTTAGCTGAGTTCTTGGTGCCTTAATTTTAACCTGATTTTGGCACAAAGAGCACACAGCATGGGCAAAATTGGTTTGTCTTACTGGTACCCAACCCAACAATAGCCAAATGCTATACATTACTAATTGGTAGCCCTGGCATTTGCATTAAACCAAACGTGCCCGGAGACTAACTTAGCTGGGGTCCTCTTTGGCTTGAACTTGGCTGCCTTAATACAGAAGCCCTAGTTCCGAATGGTTGGTGTCCTTTTGAAGTTGAATCACTTGAAATACAACATATATTTCTTTCTTGTATTTTTGTCAATGTTTTATTGTTTACAAAACTGCAATGGATTTTAAGTATTCATTTGATCCTCTGTACTCACTTTTTATTGAGGTGCTCTGGCTCCACCTCCAACTGAAACCAAGTTATTGTTTATGGAATTTCTATAATATTTTTTAGTGCATCATTTAGTAATTAAAACCATCCTTTGCTGCAAAACATCTGTCCTCTTGTGGACGCAATCCAGATATTGATATTTGTAGATTATTGCTTTTCAGCACTGGCATTTTGTCCAAATTTATTACCGATGTTCCGAGCAATAAAATTTATACTTCTCTACATAAAATTTATCTAATGCATATCCCTGGCGTTTCCAAAACATAATTCATTTTCAGATGCTAATGATGTTGTGGACTCAAACTATGGTTTCTCTGTGGTTGATGCTAACTCGTTGGAGTTTCTTTTCAACAATGCACCTGAGGCAGCCAAATGGTTGAAGGATAACTCAGAGTTGTCCTTTGAAGAAAAGTATCGTTCTGATAGAAGCTCCTGGGTGGTGAGTAATCATGATTGTATAGTTGGATAGCCTAACATTGAATCATCAGAATTGTCGCAAGTACCTCTAATTTTTTCAACACGTATTGTGCCTTTATTGAATGCATCTTGAAGGACACCAAGCAATATTCAGCAATATGGTTGTTTCATTTTGCAGGCTCTGTATCCTGTCCCTTTCTTGTTCTCTGGAAGTTTAAAGTTTCAGGCGCAAACTGATGAAATTAGAAAGCACTACCACAATTTTCCCCAGCTACATGTTCAGAAGACCTGGAGTAACAATGGGCAGCGAAGGGTGCATCTCAATCTCTCACTGGGGTAAGAATTATATTAGTTTTACTACAATCGATCGAAAATAGAAAAGAGTACAGTTTGCTAAATCTGTAAACCAGTTTTTTCATAGGCATATTCATTTTACGTTTTTTATCTATTTCAGTTCATTATCAGAGATTTGGACCGCTGTGCTCAATGTTACTGGGCCACTATCAAATTGGTCCTTCGCTGATAACATGCTCCCAGGTGGTTGAAATATTTTCTGCCATTTGCTCGTGTTTGCTTCCATTAGACTTGCAGGATAATAACTAGTTCTGTTTGTCCTCATTAGCTCCTCAAACTGTAAGTGGCGGACCACCATCATATATTTGTCGACTCAGTGGAAAGAGCGATGTGGATTGGTCATTCTGGTTGGAGGTAATGATATATACACCATAATCAAACCCATGGGAATCACTGTCAGGGTTTTTGATTGGTCCTTAAATGGCATTAGTTCCTACTCCCTCCGTTTCAAATTATTAGTCGTTTTGGCTTTTCTAGATCCATAGGCTTTGCTATGTATCTAGACATAATACATATGTAGATGCATAGTAAAAACTATGAATCTAGAAAAGCCAAAATGACTAATAATTTGGGACTGAAGGAGTATTTTTAAATTATAGCAAACTGAGACAATAAGGCCAAGGGACTAATATAGTATGCCAGAGAACACAGCTGAATATTAGTTATTCCATTCGTTTCACTATACCTGCCTAACTGCCTTAAAGCACGTTCTGAGGTATAAATTCAAACTCATGATACTCTTCCTTGTCGCATAACCATAGGTATAGTTATAATATTTGACAAATGTGCTCTTAAATTCTCACGCCACTCTTAATATTTGATATTCTTCCTGCGGACATGTTTTCACTACCAACACCACATTGTTTTGTCACACCTCCACCTTGACCTGCTGCCGTGGACACTTACGCATGCCAATTTGGGTGTGGTTTTGAATGAGATGTTTTCTGAAACACTAAACCATGAAGTTGGGGTTATATCTTCTGTTCCACACACTAAATAGGGGTTTCCTTTAATTTTCTCCGTTGAGTAAGTTTTTCTTATTAACTACTATGTCCTTAAACATATGATGTTTAGGACAAGTTATTTAGTTCAAAAATGAACGAATTTGCTTGTCCTAAATGTCAAATATTTAAGATCGGATGGAGTATATTGTTTGGGTTTCCTTTGTTGATTTCTATGATATGTCGATGTTCAAGTAGAGGTTACTTTCTCTATCTTTCAGTTCACTCTTTGTTGGAGCTCCTTTTCTTGTTAGCCATTATAATATTTGTTTCGCTGGAAATGTGAAACATCTTTCTCTGAATATTGAATAATATTTGTTTCGCTGGAAATTTGAAACATCTTTCTCTGAGTGATGATAGGCCAACTCTTCGGAAAGTCTGAGAATCGATGTAGCAGTACTCGACCAGTATCTTGTTGATAGCACAAAGAAGCTGAAGAGCCTCTTCCCAAGTTGGGCAGATTTGACAGCCTTCACCACATTTTTCTCAACATATTATCTATGATGTCCTATATCTGATTGAGCAAATGTAAATCTTTTTTAGAGGAAAAGAATGGAAGTATAGTGCTATGTTTTGGGGGTATGTGGTTTTCTTAGCGTCAGCTGGTCCCAAGCTTGAGGCTGGCGTGTTTGTAACATCTTTGTAACTTTACCATGCTATAGTGGTCGCTCCCAAGGTTGTGAAATTCTTCGATTGGATAACAGATAATGCCCTTATCACTCGAGTGTATCAATGCAATACAAATAGCTTAGTATGGCAGGCAAAACAATATTGTGCATAAAAACTTGATCTCTCTAAGGCCTACGGTCCCTTAAGGAATGACTTGTAGCGCCTATAGCCCTTATGGGTCCTGATAGAATGCAATTCTAATTTTATCCTAAAAGAATTTACTAACAGTAAATATATGAAACGTATAATAGGTTTATTTTGAAAACTTATGTCATGATGAATCTAAAGATGCTTATTTGGTATCATAAATGTTTATATTCTTCTATAAATTTGGTCAAGCCAACATCATTAAGACCATTGAAGCTACCCTACATGGATCCTACATTGATTTATTCAGACCCATCGCTTATATAAGCATTGGTGGATCCTACATTGATTTATTCAGACCCATTGCTTATATAAGCATTGGTGGTAACAAATACGTGGTCTTTATTATTATTGATGACTATTCTCGTTTCACTTGGGTATTATTTTTGCATAATAAAATGGAAACATAAGGAATAATCAAGAAGTTCATATTCTTAAAATGAATTTGAATTGAAGATCAAGATGATGAGAAGTGATAATGGCACGAAGTTTAGGGGACACCAATGTTGAAAAATTTCTCTTATAAAGAAGGATTCAAGAATGAGTTCTCCGCTTCCTACACTCCACAATAAAATGGTATAGTGGAAAGAAAGAACCGGATCTAATTGAAGCTGCAAGAACAATGCTTGATGAGTACAGGACACCGGATCATTTTTGGGCGTAAACTATCAACACGGCGTGTCATGCAATCAAGTGGCTCTATCTTCACAAGATTTTTGACAAGACACCATATGAGTTTCTAACGGGTAACAAACCAAACCAAATGTGCATTACTTTAGAGTGTTTGAGAGTAAATGTTTCGTACTTAACAAGAAATCCAAAAGCTCAAACTTTGCACCAAAGGTTGATGAAGAATTTCTACTTAGTTATGATACTAATGAACATGTTTATCGTGTTTTCAACAAAACTATCGGTTGTGTTGAAATCACGGTAGACGTGAAATTTGATGAAATTAACGGATTTCAAGTAGAGCAAGTTAATAAAAATCTTGTAGATGATGAAGATCCGGCAAGTGAAGCCATTATGAGAATGGCAATTAGTGAAGTTAGATCAAGGTAAACTCAACCATAACCTTCAAGTGCAAGAAAATGGAGTCAACGATGAAGGGTCATCTTCATCAACTAGAGTTGCGCCACCAAGCACTCAAGTTGTCCAAGACCACGGTCATCATCATGGTGATGATCATGATCATGATTCAAGGCAAGGAGAAAATCAAGAAGTGGCTCAAGACAACTCACCTCAAGCAAATGATGATGACCGTCAATCACAAGTTGCTCATCCAAGAGTTAGGCAAAATGTTTAACGGGATCATCCCGTTGACAACATACCTGGGAGCATACGAAGAGGGGTAACCACTCGTTTATGTTTGTAATTTTTTTATGAATTTTACTTGTTTGCTTCCTCCTTGGAGCCTCTCAAGATTGAGCAAGCACTTGACGATTCAGATTGGGTGATGGCTATGAAAAAATAATTGAACAACTCCACTCGAAACAAAGTTTGGACCTTGGTGGAAAGATCCAAGCAAGATGTTATAGGCATCAAGTGGATCTTCCGCAACAAACAAGATGAAAATGGAGTGGTTACAAGAAACAAAGAAACAAAGTAAGGTTGGTTGCATAAGGATTCACACAAATAGAATGTTTGAATTTTGGTGAGACTTATGCACCCGTAGCTACGCTTGAGTCAATTCGTATATTAGTTGCTTATGCTATTCACCATGATTTTAAGCTTTACCAAATGCATGTGAAAAGTGCATTCTTGAACAAATCCATCTCCGAGTTGGTGTACGTGGAGCAACCACCGGGCTTTAAAGATCAAAAGTACCCCAACCACGTCTACAAGCTCCAAAAGGCGCTCTGTGGGCTTAAGTAAACTCCTAGAGCATGGTATGAATGCCTTAAGGATTTTTTTCTCAAGAACGGCTTTGAAATAGGCAAAGCCAATTCTACTCTCTTCACTCGCAAAGCCGATAAAGATATCTTTGTGTGTCAAATATATGTCGATGATATTATATTTGGTTTTACTAACCAAGAATTTTGAGATATCCATGATGGGTGAATTGAAGTTCTTCCTTGAATTTCGAATCAAGCAAATGAGGAAGAGACGTTCATATGTCAAACTAAGTACGTGAAAGAGATGCTTAAGAAATTTGAATGGACAAAGCAAAGTCTATCAAGACACCCACGACTGTGAATGGACATCTTGATTTCAATGAAGAAGAAAAAACCGTCAAGCAAAAGGTATATTGCATCATGATTGGCCCGATATAATGCTTAGTGTGTGCATGTGTGCAAGATTTTAAACCAATCCTAAGGAATATCATTTGATGGCCGTTAAGAGAATTTTAAGATATTTGGTACTCACTCCTAACATTGGTTTATGATATCCCAAGGGCTCCACTTTCGATTTACTTGGTTATTCTGATTCGGATTATGCCGGTTGCAAGGTAGATCAGAAGAGTATTACGGGAACGTTTCAATTCCTTGGACAGTCTCTAGTATCTTGGAGCTCTAAGAAGCAAATTTGGTCGCTCTTTCTACCGCCGAAGCCGAGTATGTTGCAGTCGGCGCTTATTGTGCACAACTAATTTGGATGAGGCAAACCTTGATGACTTCAGTTGTGAGTTTAATGCGATCCCACTCTTGTGTGATAATGAGAGTACTATCAAACTAGGTAACAATCCGGTTCAACGGTTCCAAACAAAGCACATAGATATTCGACATCACTTCTTACGGGATCATAAAACTAAAGGAGATATTGCTTTACTCATGTAAGCACCGAACAATAACTTGCTGATATCTTCACTAAACCTCTAGATGAGTCAAGATTTTATGCTTTGAAAAGTGAACTATATATATTGGATTCTTGTAACTTGGCTTGAGATCATGCATGCAAAATTGTTTGTTGGAAATGACTTGTTTTGTGTGCCTCTTGAAAAACATTTGGATTTTGGATCATTGGATCAACATTTATAAAAGAAGATCATTGTTATGTATTGATGTTTGTGACATGTCTCACTTGTGGAAAACCCTAAATAAATATTCTAAAACATCTCTGTCAAGTTTCTATTAAAATCTGGGCTTAATGATGTTTCCACGTTCAAACTCGGATGAGCCTCACCATGTAGGCTGAGCCTACTTGGCCCCTCGGTTTTGGTCAAAAAATTCTGTAGTTCAAAACTAGCTGAACCTACCCAGACCGGCTGAGCCTACTTTGGCTCTCACCTTTTAAGTTGTAAGCCGACTGAGCCGCTCCGGGGCAGCTGAGCCGCTTCAACCCGGCTGAGCCGGCCTTAGGCGTCGGGTATTAGGGGGTGTTTGGTTCCCTAGGGGCTTATTTTAAACCCCGTCACATTGGATGTTTGGATGCTAATTAGAAGTATTAAACATAGACTAATGATAAAATAAATTTTATAACCCTTAGGCTTATTCGTGAGACGAATCTATTAAACCTAATTAGTCCATGTGATGCTACAGTAAATATGTGCTAATCATGGATTAATTAGGATTAATAGATTCGTCTCGTGAATAAACACTAGGCTTGTGCAGTTAGTTTTATAATTAACTTATGTTTAGTCTTTCTAATTGGTATTGAAATATTCGATGTGCGGGGGCTTAAAATAAGCCCCCAGGAAACCAAATACCCTCTTAGTACCCTTTACCCATGGGGGACCTTATCCACTCGTTCTTGACCCCATAAAAGTCACAACCAACAGCCCCTCTCTCTCCCTCACCCGTGCACTCTCTTCCCTTGGTCCCCAGCTCCAAATCCTCCATCCTAAATCCATCACAAGGCCAAGGAAGCTTGAAATCTACATGGGGGACCTTCTTACCCACGTGCTCCTTCTTGGGGTGCTTTCGTTTTTCAAGTTCTTCATGCGCGAAAAGCTCGTTCAAGGTATTCGACTTGTGCTGGCCTGATCTATCTTTCTAGGATTGTCTAAGTGATTCCCTTCAGTCAATCATCTCTATATACATCATTCAACTAGGATCTAAAAGGGTTTCCATTTTGGTTGGCTAGTTTTCCCGCATTAAGGATTTTTTGGGTGGGTGTAGGCCAAACTCGGTTGAGTCGGTTTTGACTGTGCACCCCCATTAGGTTCATATTCTTGCACAATCTTTTTCTACACATGCTCTTGTTCACTTCCATATATCCTTGTGCACTCTTGTAGCTCCTATGGGTCATCACCGTTGCCGTCCTCCAAGTGAATCCAAGGAGGAGATTGAGGAAGTTGAAAGTGAGGAGGTGGAAGACGACGAGCAGACCGAAAGTGAAGAAGAAGTGATTTCTTAACCTCGTTCCCATCGCGCTCCCGCTCGGAAGATTCATACTCCACATGATGGTATTGTGATTCGAGGACAAGGCTCACCACCTACTTGCAATGTTGCAAGTGGTAGTTGTCCGCCTCGTAGATCTATCAGCAGTCGTGGGCAAGGTACAAGCTGTCGTGGTTCTCGTGTTGATAGCGATGATGGTATTGCAAGCCCACCACATACTTCTGAATCTATTGGTCCATTTGTGATGCATCGAGCAAGAAGGGTTAGTCATGGGAATGACGTGCCACCACATGCAATTGATTATTCCTCTGGGCAGTCCAAGAAACTTGAGGAAGAAAGGTACACCAATGCCCAAAGATTTGCTCCGGAATTATTTGCAGGAGATGGTCAGTTTCACAATCGTTTTCACATTGATTACTACAACTCGATCATTCGCCATCCAAAGAAGATAAATCTTGTTGTTGTCCAAATGTGGATTGATTGGCCGGCATGTCACAAGATCAATGATGTCGAAGTAAACAAATCTCTAGCTCATCTTGAGAAGGCCAACTTGGAAAAGATCATGACTTTTCAATATGATTGGAACAATAAGGTGATTTGTCAATTCTTCACCACTCTTTGGATTTCACGTGGTGTTAAGAGCTATTACAACTTCATGATTGAAGGAGAGTAGTAACGGTGCTCCAAACGTCGCTTTGCTCTTATCCTTGGTTATGGAGATAGTGATCTAGAAAAAGAGTCCATCCATTCCTATCAAACTCCATCAAATGAAGAAGTTTGGGATATGCACTTGCCCGGTACTTGCTATGGTGATTATTGCACCACAACAAAATTGTTGCCTTATTTTAAGTACCTTTATCACATGATAAGGACCACCATCATGCCCAAAGGAGGTAATGAAACTCGAATTCAATCAACCATCGAGTTGTAGTAATCAATGTGAAAAAGATTGTGAAACTAACCATCTCCTGCAAACAATTCCAGAGCAAACCTTTGGGCATTGGTGTACCTTTCTTCCTCAAGTTTCTTGGACCGCCCGGAGGAATAATCAATTGCTTGTGGTGGCACATCATTCCCATGACTAACCCTTCTTGCTCGATGCATCACAAGTGGACCAATAGGTTCAGTAGTATGTGGTGGGCTTGCAATATCATCATCGCTCTCAACACGAGAAGCACAACAATTTGTACCTTGCCCACGACCGCCGGTAGACCTACAAGGCGGGCGACTACCACTTGCAACATTGGAAGGAGGAGGTGAGGCTTGTCCTCGAATCAAATACCACCATGAGGAGTACGAATCTTCTGAGTGGGAGCGCAACAGGAACGAGGTTGAGGAATCACTCCTTCTTCACTTTTGGTTTGCTCGTCTTCCACCTCCTCACTTTCAACTTCCTCAATCTCAGCCTCACCTACCCGACTCAGCCTTGTTTACTCGGCTCAGCCGAGTTATACCTGCAGCTCAACCGACTTGGCTGCTTGGGAGTTTTTGGAAAATTGCCCGAGGACCCAACCCGGCTCACCCGGCCTTGACCGGCTTTGTACTGTAATGGCTAGTTTGCGGGGTCTCGAGTTTAAATACCCCTTCACCCTCTCCCTTTTTACTATCTTAGCCATTTCGACCTAACCTGAGACAAAACTTCTCCAAGCATTTCTCACCCTCTCCCACTCCACTCTAGAGCACATCTTTGACTTAGATTTGAGTGGAGCTTGCGAGAGACCTTGAGGGGAGCTCGTGAGCATTAGCTCTATCCTTTGAGCTTTGAAAACACCGGTCAAGCATCTCTTGGATTTGTTACTCTTGGAGCTTCTTGGACTCCTAGACGGCTAGGCGTTGCTGTTGAGCACCCAACTCGTGTGGGTAGCCCCGGCAAGTTTGTATCACCCATCCTCATGGAGGATTTCATAGTAAGCATCTCAATCTTGATCTTTGTGGTTGGTTGGGAGAGAAATCTCTTTGTGGGCTCCTCAACGGAGACGTAGCTTCTTTCGTGGGAGTGAACTTGGATCTAAATCTTGTGTATCCTTATCTTGCTTTGCTCATCGCGTTCATATGTTTGTTCTTGTTGACTTGTGGGTTTCAAGTCTGATCTACTTGTTGATAGTGTTTTGAGTGTAGGTTCTCCATGGATCTATTACCTTGTACCTCTACAAGGCTGTGGTAACTCTTGGATCCAACTTTCATTGATTAAATTTGTGTGGTAATTCAAATCTATGTTTGCAAACCAGCTGAACTGGTTCAAAGAGACTGAGCCGACTTGAATCGGTTGAGCCAGTTTTCTACTGTCCGCTGCCCCCCCCCCCCCCCCCCCCCCCCCCAAGTTTTTATTTGGGTCAGCTGATCCCAATAACTAAGCCTAGCTTTCCGCTTGGACGGATCAATGCGTACTTCGATAATCTGGTTCCATGGTCCGTGCTTCCCCCTAGCTCAGCTCAACCACCAGTCTGGTAGTCCATCCATTCCATGGGCAGCGGTGATGACACGAAGAGACATGGTACAAGAGAGGAGTCAGTCCCCTGCTCCCCTGCTTCGTTTCCATTAAAAGGAAGAATGTGTGTGTGTTTTGCGAAAAGAATATGTGTTTTTTACAAAATCACAAATCCAAGAAAAGGAAAAGGAGTTGAAAAGATATTATAAGGTTCAAAAATAGGTTAAGAATAGAGTGGAGCTCACTTTGAGGAGAAGGCTGGTAGGGTTACAACTAGACTAACTGTAACACGATACATAAATTATGTAATTCTGCAACTAATTATTTCTATCGTGCATCTAGTTATTTTATGGTATTTAACTTTTTTATGTAGTCACATCCTAGGGCCAAGAAGTTCCGCAGCAGGGCCTTTCCTCTGTTTGAAGCATCGGGAGACCTCTATGATGGTTAGTTTCACCATAAGAATTGTTTTTTTTTTATAGGTGTAGCTTATTTGTCTTACTAGTTGAGTTGTTTATATGAAATGTGAGTCTTGTGGATTTATGGCTTGCCTATAAAAGTGGAACACAAATTATAGGATTTATACAACTAATATATATAATTATATGGTTCTAGTGATGCAACAATCTATGTCTTGCGTGCATAGAAACATGACTGCTTAGTTTCCTCTATTCAAATATACTTGCCATCCAGCTTCGATGGTGTTGAGATCATTGTTTGGTAGTTGGATAAGGCGAACTTCCATCATCCTCGAACACTTCAACCAATCAACCTCATCAATTCAGTTCAATTATCGACTATTTATAGGAGTTATCTAGTCTATTTACTCACTTGACATGCATAACTTGTTCAGCGCATCTGAACTTTTGCTTTTATTCCTTTTGCTTTTTGTCTTTCCAAGTTTCCATTTGGAAGCCTGAACATTTTGGCTCTGAACTACATACATGCAGTTGCATGTTAGTAACAACTTTAATTTCCAATCGTATATTTGTAGCTGATCTTGACACTTGTGATCTTTAGTTTGCAATATATCCAGTCATTTACCTACAACATTGAGCTAGTTATGGTTTCCTCTATTTAAGAATGTCTTTTGTTCCGTGCTTTATACGGGGGTAGCATATCATGAGTGGTGATTACTAATTCTGCTAGTTTATCATTTGAGTTTATTTGATGATCTATGGGTGACATGTTTGTTATAAGTAAATCTATTCTGTTGAAACTTGATATTATTTGAACTAATCTATAGTGATACATTTCTTTGCACAGTTTGGTTCAGTTTTGTATGGCTTAAAGTTTAGTTGGATTACTACTGAAAGTCTAAAACAAAAAACTGAAACCACACCATATTGTGTAATATTATTAGTTCTCTTACTTTTCTCACAATATTTGTATTAACTACAATGGATGATGTTTATAGACATCAATTTTTACCATGTGGGAGGGATCAACTGAATCGCTCCTTGGATTAATTCCTTTTAGGGATTAAATCCTCATGAACCAAGAAATGTTGGTGACCCTGACATATCCTTATGGAACTATGACCTAGATTAAGGGTAGCTTTTTATAAATGATACATGCAACTTAACTGCCTTTACATTCACATATTAACTTGATATGTTAGTTTCATGGATATGGTCTTAGGTTGCAAAACTCTTTTTAAGTGGGTTTAAACATATTTGATAAATCTTTAAATCACACCCAGATAGTTATGTATATATTTGTCTTGATCAAGTTTACATTTTCTCCCAAAGGCATTAATTCTCACACACCCCCCTCTGGAGAAAGAGGCCTGGTAGAAATATCAGGTGAAGTAACAAAAATTCTATTTGTTTCTTGGAACATTTTATTCTCAATCCTTAAATATCTTCTTAGACCGAAAGATGACGTATTAAAAATATTTTGCCAGATAAATAGTGTAGCTTATTATACAACTAAAAATCTTTCCAAGAACATCACGTGCCGTGGACGATCATCAAGAGTGAAATCACAGCCCCTTGAGTAGCACATTCTCCATCAACCGACCAATATTCTCAAAGGACGAGCCACCTTCTTTGGCACTCGCTTCAGCCAGCCTCTTCCACTCCAGCGTCTTATCCCTCGCCTCCATCCCCTTCTTCCCGGTCATCATCTCCCGCACCAGCGCCGCTATCTCCTCGCTGCCGGCTTCCTGCGGCAGCTCGCCGCCGATGCCCCACGCCGTGCATACCTGGCGGCAGTTGGTCGTCTGCTCGGACAGCACGGGGTATCCCAACACCGGCACGCCGGCGGCCACGCTCTCCAGGATAGAGTTCCACCCACAGTGCGTCACGAACAGCCCCACGGCCGGGTGGGCCAGCACGGCCTCCTGCGCGCACCACGGCACGACGAGCCCGCCCTCGCCGGCGGTCTCGACCTCGGCGGCCATGTCCGGCCTCAGCACCCAGAGGTACGGCGAGCCGCACCGCGCCAGCCCGGCCGCGAACTCCCGCAGCCGTGCGCCTTTCATGCTGGCGTGGCTGCCGAAGCTCAGGTACACGACGGAGCGCGCCGCCTTGCCGTCGAGCCACGCCATGCACTCCCTGTCCTCCTGCAGGAGGCTGGTGGCGCCGCTCGCCAGGGGGGACGAAGACGGCGGCGACGACGCTGCTATGACGCCCGCGAGCGGACCGACGGTGTAGAGGTGCGGCAGGAGCGGCGCGAGCGCGTCGACGACGTCCTTCTCCATGTCGTAGAACGTGTTGAGGATGATGGCCCCGGAGGCGGCAGCCGTCCGCGTCTGGTGGATGTGGAAGTGCACCAGCCACTCATCGGCGTCCGTGGTGTGGCAGAACGTTGGCATGTCCCTGAGGCGGACGCCCTTCATCCCCGGCACCCACTCCAGCGGCGCGTCTAGGGAGCCGTCGCTTTCGTAGCCGGGCTTGAGAGGGATGGTCCCCCTCGCCAGGAGCTCCGGGAACTGGAGGTAGCAAATGAGGCCGCACGCCGACGCCGTGAAGAACTGCACGTCGGGGACGCCGACCGCACGCGCCGCGGCGGCCGCGAACGGCATCGGGGTGTCGGCGACCACGCAGGTGACCGGCGGCGCGCCGGGCCGGCCCCGCAGCATGTCCCGGAGCAGCGCCTTGAGCGGCTCGAGGCAGTTGCGCTCCATCGCCTCGTGGTACGCCCGCAGCGTCCGCGGCGGGTCGTCCAGCGACAGCCCGTCCGGGATGACCTCGACGTCGAGGCCGCCCTCGTCCGCGGGGGCCTCGCCGCCGCCGCCGCCCCGGGCGAGCAGGAGGCGGCGGTGGTGCAGCTCGGTGTGGACAAGCGTGACGTGGGCGCCGCGGGCCCGGAGGACGCGCCCGAGCTGCACGTGCGGCGCGACGTGGCCGTGCGCCGGGAACGGCACCAGCACGACGTGCGGCTTGGGCGCCGTCGTCGTGGACGAACCCATACCGGCCGAGGATGCGGCTGCTTCTTCCTGCACTCCTCTGCAGCAGAAGCACGTCCTCTGCCGGTGGCAGTTGCCGGTATATAAGGATATGATCATCACATGGCAACCGATGAATGGCAGGTGCCACCAAATTTTATCTCTCTCTTTCTTTTTTCTTTGCTCCTGGTCCAATCGCGAAAACGGAAAGTTAAACTGAACACTCGTACACATCGTGGCTGATCTTTCTGTTTCTTCAATGCATTTTTTCGACACGGATTTTATCGTGTTTTCACGTTCTTATTATTTCGAGTTCGTTTAAGTTATAATATGGTATTTTTATTGGATTCTCGCCAAACTAAAATTTTTGGTGGAATGCTTTAGAAATACATAAAAGATGATATATGTACATCCACGTCCGTGCTTATTTAGGCTCGTGTGGACTTTACTAGGATGGTGCCGCGTTCATTGGAGCCCCACGGCGTTGAAGAAAGGTGGCAATCTTTCAGCCACACAAACTAGCTGCCCGGCGGCTCTCCCATCGCTATCGGTCATGGTCGCCTATCGGCCATGTCGATTTTTGCAATTTTATTGGAGCTGCATTCATCGGAGCTCGCGCACCCGACGGTATTTTGACGTCACGGTGAGGTGGGATGGAAACGAGGACTTCGTCGACGGGTTTTGCTTTTTGTTCGAATTCAGCAACGTTTTCCACCTTGTCTTCCGTTGCAACGTGGCTGGTTGGTGTCCGGACCTGCAACCAACCACAAGGGAAGCACATCTCACCAACAGGCCTCAAGAAGAGAGGACAGAGGTCTCCATCGCCCTCAGTGGCCGACCGGTCGGGTCCACTGTGGCAATCGGAGATGGGCCTGGACGTACGGCGAAACCCAACTCCGCACGCGGGTCTCGTTCTCTGTGACACCACAGAATCTACCCTCCACAATTGTGTCTTCTCACCAGAATGAATGATCTCAAAACAGTGACCACCCCACAAGAAGACTTTCAACCCAAAGGAAAACCAAGAACCCTTGCTCCAATGGAACATGATGGAATGTGAACCGGGGCACCAAAGTCCCCCAGGGAAATTTTTATGATTCCGTAATCTATCATCCATCCTCTTCTAAAGTTTGAGCTAGAATCGATTTTGTTTTCTCCAGAACGCCGAAGAAGATTGATCCGCCGATGCCAATCCACAGTACCCTTGGCTCGATACCCTGCCACCAGAATGATATTGATTGAATTGCACGCACCCAGAATTTGAATGTGCATATTCAAATTTGCGGTCTAGCTATTCTATTATATTGCTTTATTGAGATTGGAGACATATAACAAGCGGATTTTTTCAAATCTGGACCACAGAGTATTTGAAATGCAACAGAATGTAAAATCCATGCAATTTCTCATCGTCATTGTGGACTCGTGCAAATTCTTGTTACTGTGCATCTACTTCGGTTGCAAATGTTTTACCTTCAAGAAGGCGCCGGCGCCTTCCTCTCGCAGAATAGTTTGTGCACAGTCTATGAATCCTCTATATTGGTTTGCATGTCCCTGCAAGCAGAGGAAACTATAACGTAAGCCGTGATTCATGAAAAAGGGCCTCATGTAGTCGCAAGATCTACCTGAATCATCAATCTTGTCTTCATGACATCGAGGGGTGTTGTTAGAGCGCCAGTAATGGCACCTGACAATATGAAGTGGACAATTAACCTACCATCATATATATACGACAATAGAAGGGTATGGTAACAAAAGTGCAATTGGCTCTTGAGATGCAATATGTTTAAAAACAAAATACTTATATATGCTGGTTTGGTGGGGAGTCGGCACCCACATGTAAAAAACACGAGCACATTGGTACTACGTCAACAAAGCCAGTCTGGATTTTGGTTTCCAGTGCAGACAGTAGCCACAGTTGAAGAGTGCAAATTGTTTGGTAATTCAAGGTTAACATTAGATGGCTTAAAAAGTTTGAAGGTCGTAATGTAAGTTTTTTCCATTTGATTTATGATTTGCCTGGAATTTCTGGTACTTAAATTTTATGACATAGGTAAAGCACACTGAGAAGCCAATCTAGAATTTATCTTGCCTCCTATCATGTCTGAAAGCATATGTGGCTCGGGAATAATAGATTGATTATAGATGCAAGGCACGGGTACAATTATATAGGCAAGGAACCCTAGGATATGGCTTATGGAAACAGAACCAATAGGGAGTCCTTACCTAATACAATCAGAACCTAATCATCAATCCCTTATGGGACATGCACAAGTATGTGCGGCAGCCCAAGGCCCAAGGGGGGCCTGCCGAACCAAATCCCTCTGCTAACAATGTCGCTTTGGTGTCTCAACAGAATTGCACTTGATAAAGCCAATGTTACTTTGGCAAGAAAGAGATACGAAAAATTGCATAGAACCCTAAGAAAACTTGAAAAGAAATATTGATATGAATACTTATAGGATATGAAATGTGCACAAGCTTGATAAAAGATAAGAAGCAATAGCAAATTGGAATGTACAGGAAACCAGCCTAGCAGGGAAGTTCAGTTGTACCAGCAAAAGCACCAATGATTGCATTTTCTGCGTCTTTCAAGTCCCTCTTTGCCTGGATCCATAAGAAAGTTAATATGCAGTCAATAAGTGCTAGAGATCCTAGGATATATCAGCTCCAGGTGCTATGGAACAATAGCCAGTCATGTGTTTGCATTTACCTAGCAATATTTTTGCAATTAACCATGGCAAGTCAGTTTAAGCTCACTAAAACTAAAAGATAGGTAATAATAAAAGTCTGAGTGTCTGACACTCCCACATGCCACATCCCACATGTAGGCACAGAACAAAAATAGAGGAATGCAGTTCCTATTGCTAATATTATCATCTGCTTGTTGCCTTGCTGGAAAGAACAGCGGGAATCGACCCGCCTGTGTTCTAGAAATCCAGAGACTGGCAATGAAGCAAACCATAAGATTTCAATTACAAATACTGGAGGCACCTTGAAGCCATGAACTTAGTGTGATTTTGAGGAGGTAAATAAGAAACAATAAAGAAAGAGGTCCACAATGAATGTGATAAATTCATAAACAATAGAAAGGCCACAATCATCCTGGAGTTAAGCTGCTATGATATATGGATTTTGCGGTCTAGATAGGATACTTCCATGATAAGTTCTAGTATCTTCTTTGGTTGTTTTATCTTGAATTTTAGATGCATTCACTCTGAATATCTTCTCTTCCATTTGTACATGGGCAGCAGAATGCTATGGTATTGATCACATAACACTACTTCCCCTTATTAGAGTTTGATTCATTTTATTAGTTTGGACTAGTTTGTATTTTTTTTCTCAACCTAATGGTTGGACCTCCATTCAGAGCCCTAATCACTCCTCATGGCATGCTGCTTTAAAAGATAATTAGATTTCTTCATGCACAATACATAAGATTCATTAAACATAAATAAGTACCGCTAAACGATAGCCGATTCGGAGTTGTTCATATATGCAAAATTGAATAGCATCAAATGGCAGATCTCGCAGTAGAAAGGATCCGTAGCCCTTCAAACAAAAGAAAAAAGTGTGTAGAACTGATCATCCACTGAAATTAGAATTTAGACAGCACAAATGCAAAAAATAGATGTCAGTATTCCACAAAATGTGGAACAAAGAAAATTGTCATATGATTAAATGATACATACAGCATAAAGACCCTTAATTCCTTCTTTAGCAACAATAAGGCGAACAGCATCAGGCGCAGTCTTGAATTCACTCATTTGCATTCTTTGCTTAACAACCTGAATCCAGTGAAATCTAATTTAAATTTCAGCAACATTTGAATGTGCCAAGGGCAGAAAGAATAAAACTGACCTCTGTGGGAACACGAATAAGAGAAGAAGCAGCCCCACCAATTGCCCCTGCAGTCTGTTGCATATTTCTTCAGAACACAGAACCATTGTAATTTGTAAAGAAAAATGGTTTCAAAGGTTATAGCATAATAGTATTAATTTTTTTCAAATATATTTCATTTATTTGGCGCTAAGCAATTCCAAAGACTTGAAATCAAAGAAATTAATAAGGCGGCTATGGTAGATACTTTTTAAGCTGACTTACCAAATGAGCAATAGCACTCAAATTTTCAGGAAGCAATTCCAGTAGTTTTCTTTTAGCTGGTTCATATACTCCCACAAATATTGCAGAAGCACTGTAACAAATGTGGCATTGCTCAGAGAGAACAACTGGAAACAGAGATATGTAGGAAAAAAGAAAGTGGTAATGATGACATAATCATGGTCTATATATAGCATATTTGTAACGAATATAACTAGGCATTGACCGTGGAAATATGATCATGGACTAGTAAGTAGTATCACCTCAATACAATGTGGGAATAATAAAACCATCGATAACATAGATATGTATTATAGTACAACATTAGCATGAAATAGATGAGAATAGGCACTACTGCAATACACCAGAAGTGGTACACCCGAATTCAGTTTGTATTGCCAAGAGCGTGATAGCAACCTCTAAGCTAGTATAAGAAACCTGTTATTCTTCAATCTTCAGTATAATTTACTAAATACTCACGGAAGAACACCCACGATATTTCCACCTAAGCCAGCATACAAGCCTTTCCATTGAATTTTACTTCCACCTTGTGCAGCCTATACAAAGAAGAGAAAATTTCTCACAAAATGCATCTATGAACCTCAAGAACATGGTTGATCAGCAGATAAACATTGTAACAAGCAGTGCTGCTTCAAGAACAGATAGGATTCTTGTGGACGTCACAAGCACAACAGGAAGACTAACGCATTGCTGCTTCAAGAACAAGATTGTGGATACACATTGGTCTAAAGTCACTAAACCAAGTGAGTTAATCAGCGCTAAAGATATGTATTCTACCATGCATATAAGTACGGGCTATTTGCAGAACAAGCACTGCATAATAAGCTGAACAAAAGGGCACTCCATGTAAATATGTAATCAACTTACCTGGAGCCTCGTCTTTATTGTATCAATAGGGTATAGAGCTGTTTCGACAACAACACCAGCAGCTCCTCCAGCTACTGCACCCTCTGAAATTGGAAAAAGAAAACACATCAAGCAAGTGCAGCACGAGGAACAACAAAAACCACATTATGTGCCATAAAGTGCTGCTATGCACCCAAATCCTAATCCAGTTGCAGAAAAGTAAACTTGACTACAGAGAAATGATATGGCAGCGAACTTGCTGCAACAACTCTCGGATGTCTACAGTACCACAAAACTGTATACCCTGATAACAAATGGATTTGCATCCCTACGCATAATCCAACCGAAATGAATTAAAACCAAAGATGTGAAAACTTGAACTAAATGGAGCCGGAGTTCGATCCACTCTGAAATCTTTGTTTATGAAAGAAAACGCCCCCTACCAAAAAGAACTTGGAGCAGGTTGCACGATCCCCCGTCTTCACCTCCGCCCATGGCTCGCCAACACTTCTTGCGCGGCTCAGTCAGCAATAGCGAAATCCGATGGAAGAACTGATACGGGAAGCCAAGGGATTGCGCGCTGAACCGCCCGCCCCTCGTATATTCTCCAAGATGCAGAAAAAATCGATCCAGGCAACAGCGAATCTGGCGGTAAAAAAACTGGGGGGAATGGGGATCGGTTTTGCTGGCCTCCTTGGTCCAGCGAGAAATGGGGAGGGTTTTGTCGCCAAGTTTTCAGAGGTTTTGTGTGTGGTACGGTCTGGTTTCAACGGGTTACGTACGCGAGACAGACGATGGTGGGGAAGAAATCAGATGCTACCACACCGTACTACGGTGCATGGACATCTAAACTTGAATAAGAAAAAAAAACTATCAGAAAAACGGATTATATCATCATTGTAATCAAGTAAAATTTGGGGTCAAACAAGAACCTGCGCAAAAAAAAAGAGAAGAATTAACATATAAATAGTTGCGGATGCCACGTGAATCCATTTTCAACTTTGTACGACATTATATGCATTCTTACTTTTTTTTTATAGAATTTTAGGTGTACTTTCAGTAGTGTTATAGTCCATTAGTAGTAGTACAATAGGACTTGAACCCGTTGTAGCACTTGAGTTGCTCCCAATGGCGGTGTTGGGCAGCTTGGGCTTGGCCTCGTCTAGTTTTAACAATATGTTTGGCCTACTTTCAAGAATCGATCGATTCCCTGGCTTAGCCGTTGGAGGTGCAAATGTTCAGCGCTAATATGATGTTCAGGCTTAGCAATGTTCAGCGCTAATATATTGATCAGAAGAGGATCTCGAGCTAGCACATTGCTCGTGCGTTGTAACGGGTAATATAAATTTTATCCAGATCCATATAAAACTATCAACTTGTGACCGATAAGACCAAAAGAACTCCGTGTACGTGCCGTGACCGATAAGACCATCAACTTTATGCTCTTTTACTCCATGTACGTACCATGACCGTGTGAGGCATTGGTTGTCTATGTTCCGATTGATTTATCCGGATTTCAATTATGATTCCGATTTATTTGTCTGGTCCGATTAAGATTTCGATTGACGGAACAAGAAATTATTACTTGCTTTAATAATAATAGAGATGGAGATAGAGATAGACATAATGACGAGTTGTTACCTTGCAAACAAGAAAGAAAAACCTTACTTGCTTTAATAATAATAGAGATGGAGATAGAGATAGACATACTGACGAGTTGTTACCTTGCAAACAAGAAAGAAAAACCCGGATTGTGTTGTTAGCGTAGGTCTATGCGAATTTTCGTTTGGTGTCCATTCGAATTGTAGGAGGAATTCGATCGAGCAATCAGTGTTCCAACACTCAGTATTTTCTTGCCATGGTGTATTTTGCTCTCCAGCTCATCTATCTCACATCCGTATGCAGGCCTGGCACTCAATGGAGCCAGGTAGGACAGATGAGGCGGCTAATTAGGTGAAATCATCCACAAGCTCAGACTCAATACTCAATATCGTGCAGCAATCTTTACAAGATGCACAACACTTTGCATAGCCATTAAGGAAATAACCAATAGAGAAGGTTTACTGATTGTCACAACAGAAACAATGGATGGGATATTGAAGTACAGATTGGCTCATTGCTCTTAGTCTAGTCATACTTCACCAGAGTTTTCAAAGTAGTTTCAGCACGTTCTGCTCTTCGGCCGCACAGTGTGTGGGAACTTTCCCTTGAGCCCTCAAAAGAGGATGCATCCAAATTCGCACACATTGGTCCGTTTTTCTAAGGCTGTACAGCTTCAAGGAGCTTCTCGTACACTTGCCGTGCAGACAAATCCTCAACCTTTTAACAAAGCCCAAGTATATTTTTAGAAGAGAAAATTAATAAGGACATGGAAAATTTGAAGGGAAGAAAAATAGTACATGAGAAGATTTACTAATGAAATCAGTTTTGACAGTCCATGTAATTAGCAGTAAGAAGTGAGAACTCACAATCAGAAGCTTCGATTTATTATTCCATCCTCTCTGAAGGGTCATCTGAGTCAATCTTAGGCCAAGAACCTGATTTCACAAATCATCAGAATGGACGTCTTCACATAGCATGATCGAAAGTTGAAATTGGCTTATTGTCAAAGGCATATTTCTTGGATATTGGCTGTCTCAGAATCTAGACCGTCAACTAAATTGATATATTTGTACAACCAAAGGCATACTTTATCTGTCCAATTTGCACATACATTCATAAAGACATTTATAGCAAAGTTAAGCAATACATATTGCATGCATTTTGCAATGGCATTTATCTTTTACTGGATGGAGCATTTAGAGTTCCACTTTTTACAAGGCTGAAAGTACACTATCAGATAATTTAAAACACTGCAACAAAAGTAGAGTGCCATGAAGAAAATCACCTTGCCCATAAATTCTAGCAACTCACTGTTAGCTTCCCCTCGTGCAGCAGGGGCAGCTACTGTTACTCGAACATCATCGGCGTTCACTCCTGAAAGTACACACAATTCTGTCACCACATTGTATGTGCCAGTGAACTGAAAGATAGAAGTATTCTCCCATGTCCAATACTCTAATCTACTATGTTCCACATGAAACTGTTAGTGCATCCATGCACAACTATTACATAAACACCGCATGTTGTAGTCTCAAAAAATAATTTACTATAATGTTAAATACTTGTTATTGCTGAACGTTGTGCCCGGTCTTCCACTTCAATGGCTATTTGGACAAGTCCACCTTCCAGTTGTGTGATGCAAGGGGGTACAGGAGCATCCTACAGTTTTCACGATCATTAAGCCTAGAGAAGAGAAACATGCTGAATATATCAAAAGGACATTTCAGTGGAGGGAGGTATATACATGTGGATTTGTCTCAGCTGCAACTGAACTCAGTGCTCCATCAACAACATATATAAAAGGGGCATGCTCCAGATCCTCTTCTGATCGGTAACAAACAAAAAGGTCACATCCTACACAGCTCATGCGGAACTGCTTTTCAAGCTTTCCTTCACCACTGCATCAAAGATATAATTACAGAATCACCACAATCTGAAGTACAGCCTGGTAATCACTTTGGCATAATAACCCTGAGGTTGACTGTTTCGAAGGAATATGCGCATAAGAAATGTGGATCATGTTATATAAACACAATTCATTAATCTGCACAGTGAGTAATAACACTATGCTATTAGAAAATGTGTAAACACATAGCGAATTGATGAGGCCACCAAGAGACAACCCCCCCCCCCCCCCCCCCCCCCCGCGCGCCCCCTAAGACAACTGTGCACACATGTAGCCAAAATACCACCCAATTCCTTAGTTACATGCTATCCGACAAACAGAAGATATTCACCAGCGTTTATAATTAGAGAAGAACATATAAGCAGCTAGACATTAGATTTAATCAGAACATAACTACAATAAGTACAGGTGAAGTACTTCAGTAAGATATATGAGGGATGACCGGATGAGTATTATACCGTTTCAACATTACTTTTCCTGACTCCTTCACATTTAGCCTTGAGAGATGCTTAGCCTTGTCTAAAACGTGTGCTCTGTCAGTCTTTCGCTTCGGCATTTTCTGCAATTGGGTATCTTCAGAACAAACATATCAGACTTGAATACACAAAATTTCATTCTTGAATCACAAAGTTACTACAAAAACAGACAGATAGTAGCAACTCCTCTTGACAAGAAATTAAGAAAAATCTGCTAATGATGATTAAACTTTAAAAACACATTGGATCAACTTGAAATAAATACTAAATTAGTCTATCCAGCTGTTAGCCTATTTATAAACCATGGCCCGCTATGTATGCAATGGTGTTTCTAAAATGGCATGCCACTGTAATTATAATTTTGCGACCTAAAATTTCTTTGAGCAAGCAGACCACTAAATATAAGTGCACTGAATATATGATAACACAAGAATATAGAAAAAGAACATGGCAAAGAGTGAAACCTCAGAACTCGAGAATCCAATATCTTTTCTAGTGGTACCTTGAAATGCTCATACAGCATGAGCACATCTTATAGAATGGTAACGATGAAGCAGTTCTCAGTTCATTAGGTCAAATGAGCGTCAAATGAAGGACAATACCTTGATTAACTTTTGAAAAACCGTTGGGTAGCTAGCAACCAAAATAGGACTACATCACTTTCTTCCCACATTCCCTATAAGTTCACTTTCTCCTGCTCACTGGCAAACGTAGCGTAGTTCTACAGCACTAAGATCCAGAGCTAAAACACAAATGAGGAAGAAAATTTCTGGTATGCAGATAAATGCTGTCGCGTGGTCTGAAACTTGCAGCTAAGCAGGGATTAGATCAAAACTACCCCCACTTAAACAGTTCCAAGCTAGTTCTTCCGCTGGAATCCAAGACCTCCCTAGCAGGCTACACAGATCTGACAAAGTTAGGCGAGTGGGGAGGAGGAGCTCACCGGTGATGAGGACGTGCGAGGCGCAGTGCTTGCAGTAGTAGACGAAGAGGTCGGACTCGGGGCCCTCCGGCAGCGCGTCCTCGCTCGAGTACGTGTGCGTCGTCCGCTTCGGCATCGCCCCTCCCTCTCCGCCGCCGCCGGAATCAAGAGGCGAGCGGCCTTCAAGGCCAGGCCTTTAGGGGGCAGGGGGGGGTACTCAAGCGGCAGCAGTCGAGATGGGGCGGCCGCTGCGCCTTGAAGTGGGATCTGAGCCGTCGCCTCCGGGGATGGAAAGGAGCGGCGGCGCCTCGCGGGGAAGAGGAGGCGGAGGAAAGCGCGGCGGCGAGGTGGACTGGTGGACGATGAGGAAGCGTGTGCTCAATCGGCGCACGGGTTGAACTGCCGTGCTGACCCTTTTTGACCTGGGAATATCGCAATCAAAATTGGCTGATAAAAAAAGAAAAAAAATCTATTTTTCCTCCTTTAAGCATTATAAAAATATGGCATTCATCCCTTATATTTCGTTTGGTGCAAATTAATTCCTTAAGTAATCAAATTGGTACATTTAATCATCCCCACCTTAGTTTAACAATAGTTTAGTGCTATCTAATAGCGATTTATGCTACGCAAATTGGTAATGTAACGTGCTAAGTTGAAGATATAAAATAAAAAAAAATCAGTAAACCCTCTAAACTAGATAACCATAAAAATTTATCCAAAAAATTAATAAAATCAATTCATACTGAATGGTTACGGTGATTGACTCAACATTAGACGTGGCTAAGCAATGATTAGTTAGATAATTACATGATCCAAACCAATATTATATAAAATACTAAACCATTGTTAAACTATACTGGGATGACAAATGCACCGATTTAGTTAGTTAAAGGATTGATTTGCACCAAATAAAATATAAGGGATGAATGTTACACTTTTGCAGTACTTGAGGGATGAAAAATCCATTTTTTTTCAAAAAAAATATAATATTGGGCCTTGTCAAGAATTAGGAGAAAAAATAGGTGAAAGGTAATAACAGAGTTTGAGTAAGATGAACTTTACTTAACTAATTATATCTTTTGTTTAAGAAAACAAATGATATGATAGTTAACATAAAGCTGTACTGACTTCAGGTTCCACAAAGTGCTAGTAATGCTTTTGCAAAGTGGAGCTTGGTTGAATAAAATGTCTAAATTATCAGTGAGTTTGTGCGATGATTGCTTGACTGGTACAAACATGAAACCATGAAGTTATAAAAGGCTGCATAACACGACTACATGACATACATAAGATCATACCTAATAATCCCTACTAGGGTATGCAAAAGGAAAACTTATTTAATTTACTTTACAAGAAATATCTTCAACCTGTGAGCATTATATTTTCGAGGTGCACTTGATCTCTATTTTACTTTAAAGTCTTATAACATGGTGTGCTTATGTTTCTAAGGGAAAAAAATTGAGCTTGTAGGAGGGATTTTCTTTCTATATTAGTGCAATCTAAAATTCGCAAACTTAAGTCTCTTCGTATTCCTTCTAGCAACCTACTTTTATATAGCTTTCAGTCTTACTACTAGTGATATATGTCTTACAAATAGCCTCTAGTGGAGGTTTTATAACTACTTCCCATTCTCTTTATTTGTTCATGGAACTATAATTGTATTTGGTTTTTATATATCTTCTTCATGAATAAATTTTACCCATACTGGACTAAAGGATATCGATCTGCAATAAGATATTATATGGTGTGTCGGGATTGTGCTAAATTAAATTAGCAAATTATATAATAGATGCCATCTTAAGAAAATTGTAAACATCATAATTACAAAATTATTCAAAACCACAATACTTTCACAAAATTTGTTATCTTCCTTGAAATCAGTAAAAAATAACTTTTCTTCAACATGTGAAAACAGAAGGAAATCGACAACGCAAAATTGCTATTTAGGCCAGCCTCGGCCACGCTTAACCTGAATTCCCGAATCTGCCCTCAAAAGATTTCGAATTTCGAATCGGCCCCCGTGGTTTCGGGTTTCCCCTTGCCTCCCCCCCCCCCCCCCCCCCCCCCCGCTCGGCCGCTCCAATCTCTCCCCCGAAAAAAACCCTAAACCCCATCGCCACCTCGCCGCCGGCGATCTACGCCGCCGCCGCCATGTTCGGGACCCCGTCCTCCTCTCCCCTCTTTGGGACCCCATCCTCCACACCAGCCTTCGGGACCCCCTCCGCCACCCCGGCCTTCGGGACGCCTTCCTCCACCCCCGCATTCGGCGCGACGTCGTCCACCCCGGCCTTCGGCACGCCCTCGTCGACGCCCGCCTTCGGGGCCCCGTCTTCGACCCCGGCGTTCGGGACCCCATCGTCAACCCCGGCGTTCGGGACCCCATCGTCGACTCCGGCGTTCGGCACGCCGTCGTCGACGCCCGCATTCGGGACCGCGTCCTCGGCCCCAGCGTTTGGCGGGCTATCGGCTTTCGGGACGCCCTCGTCGACCCCGGCGTTCGGCGCGAGTCCTTCGCCCTCGCCCTTCGGGTTCCAGCAGCAGGCGACGCCGTCCCCGTCGCCGTTCGGCATGCTCGGGGGAGGGGGCGGGCAAATCACCACCCAGATGGGCCCCGTCGCTCCGCTGCCGCTCTCTCCGTCCGACCGCGACATCCAGGTACGCAGCGGTGGAATCCCTCTCAAATCCCCCTTTAATTTTGAGTTGCAAGCGGTAAATGAATGTGCTGCTTCTGAATTAATTCAGGCTATCGTGGAAGCGTACAAGGAGGACCCCGGGAACCCCCGGTATGCTTTCAGGGTGAGATTTCTTCTAGTTACGTTCTCGTCTTTGTTGCACGAGATTTGGGTTGATGCAATTTGGTTGATCTGTTTCTGTCTGATTTGATCCTGGCAGCATCTGTTGTTCAGCGTGACAGACCCTTCACAAAGGGTGAAGCCAGTTGCAGCATCAGATGTAAGCAGCTGTATAAGTTTGTTTAAGTAGTTTGATAGCTGTTTGTGTTGTTGCATTATTCTCTGATTAAATTTCTTTTCCTGTGACTTTTACTTTGTGGATGTAGATTATGTGGGCTGAAGCAATGGGGAAGCTTGAGTGCATGGACAGTGCAGATAGGGAGAGGCTGTGGCCTCAGCTTGTGCAGGGGTTTAAAGACCTCTCCCACCGGCTTAAGGTTAGTGTGGCACTATGAAATTGTTTTCTGTGCTAGACAGCTAGAGTACTGCTTTTTGTGTGTGCTGTACAAGTATGCTGCATTGCTGCTAAATGAGCTTCTAACAAGCATTTTGATACATGGAATCCTATATCAGTTTGGACTGGCATGTTCTCTGATTATGATAGGAAATGGTATTGTGTTCTATCTGTGATATTGACAGGTGTCACATCTTTTTCCAATCAATGTTGTCCATGCCTCCATTTCTCTGAATTCCAACCATTCTGGCTGGGCGATGCATTGGCTTTGACATACTGGGCTTGCTGGCTATGTTAGAACCAAAAAGGAAAAAAAAGGACAAACCGACCATGTCATACATTCCTATACACTGTTTTAGTGTATTTGCACTTGAAAGTGATTGTTCGCCTAATTTTATGATAAATTTAGTTATTTGTCTAATGTTGGTATAACATCAGTAATGTAGGTATAACATCAGAAATTTATAATGATAATCGTCTCAAAAGAATGATAGAGGGTGTAATCTGTCATGCCATAAATCGTGTGTTTATTATTCCTGCTTTTGATAATCTGGAATGATACAGTGATATGGTCATTCGTATCACAATGATCCATTGTAAATGGAATTAATAAATTTTGTAGTTAATCTTTATAACCTCTTTGTATCTGCCTTTAGTCACCTTAAAAGAATTATCTAGGACATATGATTCAGAACCTTGTCATAGATACTAAATACGTGCCTTCACTTATTCCTAACCTGGGCACCATAGCAAGTATGCAACCATACAATAAGTGGTCCTTCGGTATTGTGGATCTGGGTAAAGTGCCAAATTGCAGTACCTGGGATCTGAGGTTTCTCAATCGAGCAATTGATTTGACGCTGTAAGCTCCCTGTACCTACTTTTATGCTCAGTGGCAGAAATTACACAAATATCGTGGGATAATATATGCAGGCTATGCAGTTAGCTGTTATTGACTTGTGTCCTGCCAATACTTGTAGTTATAGTTATTTTGTTTGTCAAAATATTACATTTTGCTTAGGTCAGAATATATGCTTTAATAAGTTCTTTTCTGTCGGACCTCCCTCTCCCTGAATTCATTTCTAACTTTATCATATAATCTTTACAATTATTATAGAACTCCAGTAATGCTGATGTAATGGATTGAAGCTAAATAAGTCAATACATTTTGTTATTAGTGCTTAAATTGTTGGTACTATGACCAGATTATAGTAGTTGTGACACAAGGTTATTTGTTGCACATTGTATACCATCCAATTTATGACAGTGAAAAAATGGAAACAATGTATGTAAAACATTTATTGCTTTTTTTTTTGAGGAACCACATGAGTACATTCTTGATTGAAAGCAACCAATTAATCTGCTTCCTTAGTGTATTGACATATTTAGGATGTTATGATGCTAAATTAGTCATGTGAACAACTTATATTGGATATCTTTGTGTATCAGCTTTAGAATTGATAAAACTTATACAGTTTGGTGAGCTTTAACTAAGTCTTGATAATTTTTCTATAATTCTCGAATGCATGTTGATTCTTGATGAAGCTGAATATTTTTTGTTGCACATCAATGGCATCAAATACCATTTGTTTACTGAACAGTGATAAGAGCCCCTCATATTTGTAATTGCATATAACAAATGACAAATGCACAAACTTGCATGAAAATTCTGGTATCAAGTATAGTATATTGTACCGTAATCTTGATATAGATAATAGATGAAGTGTTCTGGCTGAACATACAGATGTCTCATGTCGTCATTACTGTCTGCCAGTTTATATTATTTTCATCCATCCTATTTTGTTCTTTTAGCTCTATCTCCATATACTTGTGCTCCTTGCAATTCAAAGAGCGCAGTTGTTTTGTTTGTGTTGGGGTGGGTGGGGGTCAGGGTCATCTTCTTTTCAACCTTCACATTCCTTTCTTCTTCCTTAAATGAAATGACATGCAGTCCTCCTGCGTCGTTCGAGAAAAAAAATCTTCACATTCAAATTCAGTGACAGAATCACATTACCAATATCTATCGGCTGTCTTGGTCTAGTTACAAAGACGTAAAATCTCACAGAATCACATTACGCATATTTATCAGCTGTCTTGGTCTACGATGCAAAATCTCAATAGTCCTAAATTCTCCCCCACATTGATTAATCAGTTAAAGTGCAGTTGCACATTTGCATCAGATATTTCTATACCTGCAATGGATCCATATATGCCTCTTCTATATTGATGACATATATTCAAATCTTTAATCAGTCTTATTTGTCATACTCTCTGTAATGCTCTGGGTGAAGCATGTTTTTCTTTCTTGTATTTTGGCCTGAAGATATTTGCAACTTTTTTCAGTAGTTGTGATGGTATTATTTTTGCCATTTTCCAACTTTCTTTAAGGTTTTAAAAATTTAGCCAAGCCTCATTACTTGTTCTTTTCCTTTTCAGCTTCAAGATGAAGTCATAGTGTCGGATACTGATAGATTGAGCATGACTAACTCTAATGTTAAGAAGGTATGGCTTCATATGAATGTTTTCATATGTGCTTCTACGAATCATTTCTTTTGCTTCACATATTTTTAATTACAGCTGCAAAGGCATTTCCAAGCTCACACGTATCCATGGATCCAGCGATTGAAGCAGCAAGAGCTTGGTATTCAGAGACGTCTTTTAAGGGTGATATTTTGTCTCCAGATTTCCTAATAAAAATTTGGGGGGGGGGGGGGGGGTGGGGGGGGGGGGGGGTGCCAATTCCCTTTTCATGCTTCATTACTGATGTATCTAACTACTACTACTATTGTTTTGTGAACTTCTAAGTTTGTTAGAATAGTGGAGACGTTGGAGAATAGGGGTTACCGCAGTCCTTTAACGAAGGAGGAAGCTGACTTATATGAAAGATTGGTTGCCATATTAAAGCAGGTTAGGTTTTTCCTGATCCATTATTCCTACTTTTTTGGCTGATCAAGAATTTTTGATCAATTCTACTCTTTTGTTTGCAGCTAAAAGGACCTAGTGCTGATCTGTCTAAGAGAGTTAATACACTTCTTTCAACATCACATATTCTGGCTAGCACTGGTGGTGCTGGTGGTCCTGTATATATTCCTAATTCGACCAAAGTTGATGAACGTAGTGTTACAGATCTTCTTGAGGTAAGTAGTGCAGTTTTATCCTTGTCCTTGTTAGAACAGTCCTTGTCAATCTTACCTGTAACTTGCATCACAGACCTTACAGCAACATACGGAGGCAGTTGCCAAGTTAGGTAATGTGTTGAAGAGGGATATCAGGGACCTGGAGATCATCCAGTCAAAAGACATGGATATGGCTGAAGACAGCCTTGGGAGAAGGGCACTGAAGATATAGGATTGAATCAAGGTCTTCATCGAAGCTACTAATAAGCAGGGTTTGAAAGGGAGATCCATCTCATACAAGGATCTGAGCCTCCGAATGGTTTGGAGTATTGACTAGAGAAATCTACTGTGTATCTGGCGCAGTCAAGCTTGATTCTGCATTCTTTTGGAAGCTAACCATTGTCTGGTAGGTTGTGTGTCGGAATGAGGCGGTATTCTTGAACTTTGTCCTCGCGCTAACTACATTTTGAGTGTTGTCATGGTGGAAACTACGCCTTGAGCTGCTGAGCTCTTGTAACTTCCCCCCGGGGATGGATGGTTTCGGCAGATGGACCATGAGTGCATGTAATCTTGATCATGCGTGGATGTAATCCTTGTTGTAAAATACATTCTGGATGCTGTAGATCAACCATGGCTGTGGCCTGTAGCCTTCAATGGTTCATGCATATGCCTGCTCCTTCATTTTCGTGCATATAACACAATGTCTCTTTCAAATTTGTTATCCGGAAAAAAGAAACATATTTGCAAATTTATATATACTCATCAGAAAAAAAGTGAACTACAATAGCTGCTAAGAATGAGGAGCTCAGTGTATGCATCTCCCGGGCACCCTCCACGAGAATCCCCGCGCGTCGTCCCCGGCGGCGACGCGCGCCCTGTACGCCTTCCAGTCCTGGAGCACGTTCCTGAGGTCGAAGAGCTTGTTCTCCAGCCCCACGCAGCAGTTGGCGTGCATGGTGGCCACCCTGCCCAGGTCCTTGCCGTGCTGGCAGAAGCCGCCGAAGACGGCCGTGTCCAGGAACCGCACGGCGGCGCCGATGCTCGCCGGCACGCCCTCCTTGACGATCATGTCGAACACGTACTGCTCGTGCTTCCCGGGGAACCGCGCCCGCGACGCCTGCCAGTGCTCGTAGAACGCCACGGCGGCCGGTGACGACCGGACGTAGAGGAGGCCGCCGTTGGGGTAGTTTCCCGGCGAGCTGGGGTCGCCGACGAAGAAGTCCGACGACATCACCACCTGCGCGCCGGCGGGGAGGCGCGGGAACGGGGGGCGGAACCACAGGATGTCCACGTCCGTGAAGAGGAAGCTGTAGCCGAGCTCCAGGACGCGCTGCTGGAGCCGGTTTCGCCGCCACATCATCTCCAGGTAGTCGCCCTTCATGTACTTCTGCTCGCCGGCGAAGTCCATGCCGGCCACGCGGAACCAGTAGCAGAAGGGGTGCACGGCGAGGCACCGCCGGAAGGCCTTGCCATCCATGGCCACGATGAGGAGGTGCCGCGGCAGGTCCGCCGTGCCCTCGCCGTGGCGGAAGCTCTCCAGGAACAGGTCCAGGAACGACCCCGGCGCCGCCCACGCCTCGTTGATCGCCGTCATCAGCACCGTCTTGTCCGCCGTTGCCGCTCGCCGGAGAAGGTCCGCCAGGTCGTCCTGGGACTGTTGCTCCTGCTGCCGCTGCTGCTGCTCATGAGGGTACACGGAATGTAGAGTTAACGTTACATTTACCTTGGAACGCAATGGAATCTGAAACAAGAGCAGTAAATAAATTCTGAAGCAAGCAAGCACTCTGATTGACTACTGCTAGTTCAACTGTTCATTTTTTTTCTTTGGCCAATTGTTATTTACTATTGTCGTTTTAGCTTTTCTAAATACATAGATTTTGCTATGCACCTAGACATAACATATATCTAGATGCATAATAAAAACTATGCACTTAGAAAAGACAAAACGACTAATAATTTAGAATTGATGAAGTAGTACGATATGTAGAGTTCAAACGCAAAACTGTCTATTCAAAGTGCCTCTTAAGCATTTCGGATTTTTTTTAAAGTCAGATGCTTGTTGGCAACACCTTGGTTGGATTGTATCGTCTACTTCCTAAGTATTTTGCATCCGGCACATGGACCGCCCTCGTTGCTCCAGAGCAACGAGCATACAAAAAAATAAAAAGAAAAAAAAACTCCACATTGATAAGGACGAACTGGAGTGATTGGTTCTTAGCGTCAACTAACATTAGCACCCTCTAATTGTGCACACTGTCCACTCGCTGTCAGAATCGCTCTTTAGAATAATAGCGGTAGCTAGGTGGCCACGTTACTGGTTTGGCGTACCCGTTTCATATCCAGCTGACATCCGCATCGTCAGAGTGATACGACTTCTAAATAGGGATGGCAAGATAGTTTTGCTGGTAGTCTTGATATCTATCAGGTAGACCGGTTGCCGTAAGCAGCTTTAGAAACCCGAAAACGAATTCAACGCGGATGTGAATTGAAACAACTAACTTAAGAGTGCTGAATTTTGTGATTCACTCATAGCCTATCAGTGCTCATGCTCAATGGACACGAGTAGCAGAAACTTGACAGCCAGTGACAGTAAAGAACAAAGGTTGGTTTGATTCTGAACCCATGAGCTTTACACAGTTTTGCAGGAGAAATGGAGCCTGTTGAAGCAAGCTAACGCATATCAATCCTCTTGTGCAGTACAAACTCAATTAGTGTGACGTGTCTGCTGTGCCAATGTGTTTGGTAGTAGGTTGCTAGCGTTTCTAACAAGACAAATAGCGGAGTACATACATAATAACAAGTTTCTAACAATTTCATTTTAGAAAGGAAAAAGTCTATATAACTCCCAACGTATTATGAGTTGACTCCGTCATCCCTTCAACTACCAAACCGGGGTTTTAACCCCCCTATGCAAAATCATTTAAATAACCCTCCTAAGGTGGTTTCACTGGGTGGTTTTGCCTTGCTGGCATGCTAAAGTGGATTGTGATGCTGATATAGATCCATCAGATGTGGAGTCCACGTGTCAATCTCTCATCTTCATCTTCTTCCTATGCCAGTGGATGGGGAGGTCCAGGGAGACCCGAGCAGGGCCTCTTGCCGGCGGCGAAGCTTCTAACCGAGCGGGACGTGGCAGGCGGTGGATGGGGTCGGCGCATCGCTCCAGGATGCCGACGGCCATCTCCCAGCTGTGCACGCCGAGGTTGGGTGCCGCTCGACCAGAGGAGACCGAAGGGGAGGAGGGAGGGGAACGAGGAAGGAATCGACAACCCTTGGCTGGCGCGGTGCTCTCCCAACCATGGCCGCGATGCGCGGGCAGAGGAGGGGTGCACAACAGGATGCGGTGGCGCGGGCGGAGGAGGGGCGCAAGACGAGATGTGGTGGTACTTAGTTTAGGGTGTAAAACATCCGGTTTTGTTGGTCGAGAGGTGAAGTGAACCACTGGATATAAGTTGGGGCTTATATATAGACTTTTTCCTTTCAGAAACCTACTAATAATCTGATTCATGATGTATGTAAGCACAAACTCGAAACGAAGATTTCCGCCGTCTCAATTAGCAGCTGGGTGAGTTTTTAGGGCTCTAATATAAATCAGCCGGAATCCAATAGCAAATCATCTGCTAGCTGTTGCAGAGGAAGGATGGCGACAGAGGAAGACGGGTCACCTGCTTGGTTGGAGTCGAAGTGCCAGGCATCACGATCTGCGGCTGCCGCTGCTTGTTGTCCGTCGTGTCCGAGCCTTTCCCCTGATCTTTTCTTGCGCCGTGTCCGCCGTCGCCATCACCGCGCGTCACCACCTCTTTCCTCCCCTCCTCCTGCTCCTTGGAGGCTGCATCTTGCTGTTGCTTTCTGGGGTTGAGGAGCGACGCGCCCTGACCACCACCGCCGCCGCCGGCTGCTCCGGCCTCCCGCGCACGCTGCTCCCACCGCGGCGGCGACCCGGGGGAGTCGCCGATGTCGCGGCAGAGGGAGGTGTAGAGCAGGAAGAAGGCGGTGGCGAGCGCGGCGCCGAGGAGGAGCGAGGTGGCCGACCTCATGGCCGCCGGCCGCGCGCCTCCCGCTCCCAGCGACCGCAGCAGCAGGCCGGCCTGCGGCCTGATCATCGCCGCCCGCGGCTATATATATACTATACAGAAACAGGGGCAGGCGGCATGTGCGCGGTGGCGGCTGCGGCGGAAGCGACAAGCGAGCGAAATGATTGGCGGGAGGGGCGGGACGGGACGGCCCGCGGAGGGAGACGGAGGAGTAGGGGGAGGTCGCTTCGCTGGGCGGCTGGCTGGGGTTGAACGCTTGTCTGGGGGGTTTGGTTGGTTGGGAGGGCAATTCTGACCGGAGGAGGATGCGTGCGGGAACGGACGACCCGACCGGGAGCGGCGGCGAGAGCTCGCCGTGGAAGATTACACGGAAGGGGAGGTGCTGCGTTGGCGGGCCGGCGTCATGTTTGGTTGGCGAGGAACTGAGGATGGGCACGGGAACGGAGGTGACGGCGATGGAACATCAGGATGTGTAGCGAAGCGGAAGTGGAGGCACGCGCGTCGACTCACTCCGGTTTGGGTCACCCGGCAGAGGTGGGTGGGGAGACCCGATCTCGCTCGTGGATGCCGTCGCGTTGGCTGCGGCTCCCGGTTGGAGCAATACGGTGCCACGCCGAGTCATCGCCAGACTAAGGAAACCTGGCGAAGCTTAGGCAATTTGAGAGGGTGCATCTACCTCGTGGGCATCGAGTTGAATCTACCTTGTGGGTGCATCGAGGTTAAACTGTGGGGGTACATATATGGTGAAAAATAGATTTTACCACTATTTTTGCATTTTTCTGTGGTGCATCGACACCCGCTGGCCATAAGGTTCGCCCCTATAAGGAAACCAGGTCGATCGGCTGGTTTGGCCTGTCAGTCTGGCGAGTTTGGCAACACAACAAGGCATGGCTCTCAGCTGTCAGTGTTCGTCTAACAGCCTCATCACACCATCAGTCTGTTTACAATTGTGATTTTCTTTTTGGGGATATCCATGTTACACAATTTGATTGATGCTGTATGGTGGCTGACCGATTAGGTGGCTGCAAGTTGCAACTATTCCGATGTCTTTTTTCGGTAGAAAGAAATCCAACCTACGCTTCTCTGATGACAAACCAGAGCGGAGTTTTTTTTTTTTTGCCCCCCTTCCTCTTTTGGCACTTGAAAATCAAAACCTCAGTGGCATTGAATTAGTGACGTCCATGACACAGACGTCCATGACACATCGTCCTTACGACAGTATGTAGGTATGTATATACAGAGAGCGTGTCCAGACTTTCACAGCATATCCGTAAATGGGCTACAAACCGCGATGCTAACCAGTTTCAGCCACGTACCTGGCTTCTAGGTAATCCCACGTGTCACCGTAATACCAACCCCTCTGCCCACTTTCCTGTATTGAAATGCATCACATGTAAATATTGAAAGGTTCAGGCATCTAGAGCATTTGATGATTTGATGTCTTTGACTGACACACTCCAGAATCGCCACCTCCGATTCCAGGGAATAGTTATGTAAGCCAGGCTCCAGCCACCCAGGTGCTTCATTGCGCTTGGAAGCAAACTAGCAAGCTGAAAGAGCAGAAAATAAAGAGCACATTACTTACGTACCATCGGTATCAAATCAGCTTCATATTATACATGGTATGCTCTAAAGGAAAATGCATATCAAGTTCACATATGCCAGCAAAACTGCTCACATCACACTCGTGCAAAGTACAATCGTATATAGGATAGGCACATCCCCTTATCTCGCGACTCCATATAATTAGACACATCTCCATGAGTTCCTGAGGATTTTACAATAATTTATTCCGCAGTTCGCGAGGAATGTTTTTTATTTTCTTGTAATTCCATTCAAATTCCAAAAAAAAGGTTTTTTTGGGGGTATAACTGTGCACAGCTAAATCTGCATCTAAAATAGCTTGAGACTGCAAAATAATCTAAGTTATTGAGGGATGGTAATATAAAACTTAATAACACTACAGATTATACACAAAAATGCACCTTGGGCCACCTACGAAAATGCGTCTTCTAGAAATTCATATCTGCAACATAATTAATCAGAAATCTTGAGAAGGGGAGGTGAATATAATGGTGCTAACACTGATAATGAGAATTTTATTTCCAAAGTTGATCAGATGTGGCACTTTGGATTTTGGAAGACAGAATATTTGGCTATCACTGCTAAAAACTGAAAAGTTTAAGGGTAACATTACAGCATAAGAAATCGGTTTACCTTATCAACTACAAATTAGTACACTCAATTTGCAGACTGTAGAAGCTGCGATTTCAATAAGTTTAACTAATTGGAGTAATTTAGAAAGCCTAATTCTACATTCTGGCTTAAAGCCTGTTTAGACCATGATCCTGCAGTAATAAAAGTGACCCACATTCTGTGAAAAAGGAACTCGAATCCTTTTATCTTGGTGTACTTGCAAACAAATCATCACCAGCAGGATTCGAGTTCCTTTTTCACATAAAATTTTGTTTGATTTGAGATTATTACGATGAATAACTCCTATTTCTACGATTTGCATTGCAAATTAGTCTTCGTTACATAAGATGAATAACAAAATCTGGAACTCTATGCAACTCCAGGTATTCAGAGTTATGTGAAGAAGGTTCAGCTATTAGATGGCAAGTCAACCCAGAGTTAGTCAGCAGCAAATAAAGAATTTTCTTGTTTCCCTAGGTCTAGCAAAGCATATTACAAACTTTCAGGCGATAAACATGTGATGTATAAAAATTGAATAATGATGTGCAGTTCCATAACTCAGGGTACAACAAAGACTGGTTCTAGCAATTCTTCTATTTAAAGCTCATATTAAACAACTTCCAATTTTGATTTTTTATGACATATGTTCAATATTCAATGGTTGAATATTTTGAATACAATGAGTAAATGGAAACATAGTAACGCACAAGAGGATGAGCTTACCTCTGATCAAGGGAAGCTTGGTGTTTATGATGGTTGCCAGAAAAGGGTAACCATCGTTTACAGGTAATCAAAGGGAGCCAATTAGGCTGTAACTGCATTGGTGCATTATATGTGTGGTGTAAGTGATATGTACAACCATCACTTGCTGATAAAGTAACACTCTCATGAAGGAACTTTGACTGCTTTGCATTTGCCAATCAAGGGAATAGGTGTGACGGTTTGAAACGCAAGGTCAATCATGGCAATAAATGTGATGGTTAAAAATCTGTGTTGCTTGGTGTTTGCGTGTATGTTGAGCAGTCCACCTTCTAGCGCAGTAGTACTTGCATGAGCTGCTTCTTAAGGACATCTTTTTTCCTTCCCCTTAATCCCCATGCTTTATGGTGAAATCTCATTCTAGAGTTTATTAATGAACTCCATTTCACACCAAAGCAGGAACCTTTCCTTCTTGTCCTGCAATAACCAGTTTACTCCATGAGTTCCTCTGTGGATAATATGTCCAGATCACTGCAATCATCCATATTCCTCATTTGTTCAGTTAGTTCATCCAAAACCTCGTAGATTTCTGGAGCTAGCGGGTTGGACCTATCCCCAACAAGAAAGGGGGTAAACCCATTACCAAGATCGGCCCATGCTAACCCAGGTGCTTTTGTAACACCCAGGTCTCTCATCAGTTTTCTGACTGTCGCTAGCTCATTCCAGCAACTTGCAGCTGCATACATGTTGGCAATCAGAACATAGTGCCCAGCATTCTCTGTCTTCATCTCCAAGAGCCTCCTTGCTGATCTTTCACCAATTATTATGTTACCTCGCTCATGGCAAGCTCCCACTAATGCTGCCCACATTGTGGATGTTGGAGGGAAGGGAGTCTGATTAAGCAATTCCTCTGCCTTTTCCAATAATCCGGCACGTGCATATAGATCAACCATGCAAGAATAGTGCTCCATCTGGGGCTTTATACCAAATGAATTGACCATCTTGTCAAAAAGCACTTCTCCTTCATCCACAAGCCCAGAGTGGCTACAAGCAGAGAGTACAGTAACCATGATGATGGCATCTGGCACGATCCCACTGTCAATCATCTGGTTGAAAAGGCGGAGGGAAACTGTCCCTTTTCCTTGCATTCCATATCCTGCGATCATTGAAGTGTAGGATATCATATCACGATCATCCATGGTATCAAAGACATTTTGTGCCACCGAGAGCCTCCCTGACTTGGAGTACATATCTATAAGAGAATTCCACAACAAGCGATACCCTTTGAACCCATGCTTAACGATGTGCGTGTGAAGCTCCCGCCCATGTTGCAGATTAGCAACACGAGCACAGAGTGCAAGGTAGGTGACAACAGTAACATAGTTAGGCTCCACATCACTGCATACCATTTCACGGAAAAGCTTAGAAGCCTCTTCTGCATCATCCGACAAAGCAAAACCAGCTATCATTGTATTCCAAGTCACCAGGCCTGGGCACCTCAGCATTTTGAACAGCATGAGAGCACGCTCCATATCCTTGCACCTGGCATACATCGTGATCACCGCATTGCTCACGCTCTCGATTCCGTCGCAGTGCATGCGTACTGCCAACCCATGTATCTCCTTACCAAGCCTCAACCTTCCTGCCCGTGAGCAAGCATTCGATCCAATCACCAGAGTCACAAAGTCGACCCCAGCACCACCTCTTACCATATCACGGATCAACCCAATTGCCGCCTTATAATCACGCATCTGAATGTAACCGCCGGCAATCGTGTTCCATGTCACCGAGTTCACCTCTGCACCTTCAGCCCGCATCTGATTAAACAGCTCCACCGCCTCTCTCCACAGCCCAGATGCAGCATAGCCAGAGATCATCGAGTTCCACGATACAACATCCCTGTGTCCCATTCCGTCGAACACCCTGCGCGCGGCAACAAGGTCCCCGCATTTGGCGTACATGGACACCAGCGCGTTCTGGAAAAACAGGTGCCCGTCCATGCTGGCGTCCGCAGCACGCACGTGCACCGCCCGCCCGAGCGCGAGGTCCCCGGCCTCGGCGCAGGCGCGGAGCACGGAGGGGTACGTGAAGGCGTCCGGGGCCACGGCGTCCTTGCCCACCATCTCCTGGTACGCGGCGAGCGCGTAGCGCGGGAGTCTGTGGCTGAGGCAGGCGGAGATGAGGACATTGTAGGGATGGGGGCACGTGGAACCGGCGGCGAGGGAGGAGGCGGCCGGGAGGAGGGAGGGGTGGTAGGAGTAGAAGGAGACGAGGCTGGGCAGGAGGAGCGGGTGGCGGGAGAGGCCGAGGTAGAGGGAGAGCGCGTGGAGCTGGATGCCGAGGCGGAGGTCGGGGCGGTGGAGGTGGAGGATGGAGGCGATGGGGCGGAGGAGGAGGTGGGTGGCGGCGGCGGCGGGCGGCAGGAGGAGGCGGAGGCGGGAGAAGGCAAGGAGCGGGGCGGGGAGGAGGCGGATGGCGGACGGGTCGGAGAGGGAGGCGAGGAGGGAATTGACAGAGCCGTCGCGGTCGGCGGCGCTAGGATTCGGCGGCGGCGGCCGTGGTGACAGCGCCGCCGCGGAGGACATCACTGGAGGTTCTGAACTTGGTATCGAAGTGTGGGCGCAAACGCTGGTGGCGTGCCCGCCTCCAGTGTTTTATTAAGGAAAAAAAATCCCAAAATGAGCAGCTGATTAGAATACCAAACATTTTTCCTCTCATTGCAAAAATATTGCTCCATCTATAACCGGATTAATTTAGGACATAGCAATGCTAAGTAGGATTTCAAGTGGTCTAAATCGTTAGTGCACTAGTGGTTAGTAGGGTGGTACCAGATCACGACCACAGTCGTCTTTTTACAATCCAACTTGATTCTTATGTATCTTTAGCTCAAAATTTGTACTAGATTAGTAGATTATCTTTACCACCCCTACTAGTGGGCAAACCGTCTTAAAAATCACTTTTGTAATAAGGTCATGTTAGGAAGTGCTAATGCCAAGTGCTAAAGTTTAGCATCCATTAGCTTTTTTCCCCATCTAATATTTTGCTCTTATTTTTGAATTTGGTTAAAATTTAGCACCCTCATCAGCACTCCTGTTTGAAAGTGCTAATACTAAAGTTTAGTACTTTTGTGCATTAGCACTAGGATCCAAACATGACTTATATATACATGGCCTAAGTATTTTTAGAGAGATGTCCTAAGTATTTTTTTAGAGATTTAGATAATGAAATGCAATATATGAAATCTAGAATGCCTGGTAACTTTTTTCATAGCATGTCTCGCATAAATGTTGAATCAACAAAACTGCAAAACTAATGGTTTGAAAAGTGTTGAATTGGTATTTCTAAGGAAAATATTGAGTCGACAAAATACATGTTGATTGGGCATATCTCAAAATAAAAAATGTTGAGTGATTATTTATAAAATTTTAACTTAAGGCTTAACAAAAGGTTAATGTTGATGAATAGGATCAAAAAATGTTGAACCTACACGTCTTAGAAAATTAAAATTTTGAGCCGACTGAGATTCAAATGTTGAAAAAGTCTAAAAATTAGTTAGATCTTACTGAACTTTGCTAAGTCCACATTTGATGCAAAAGAAGAACATTTTTTTGAGGCAAACAACAGGAGAGTCCCCTACTGAAAATTTTCATATATGTATATAGAGAGAGAGTATGTACAGAGCATAACACTATAAACCTAAAAGTAAAAAGAAAGAGGATGACCTAATGTCTATAACCACTCAACCAAGTTTGTAACTTTGTTTTCAAAGATAGTTTATCTCTATGCAAAAGAAAACAACTCTTCTTTGAAAATTAATGATCATCTCCTAGAAGGTGGAGAAACATCATAAAAATGATCTCATTTGGATGTCTCCAAATGGCACAGCATGCCAGTGAAAATATTGGATAATGTTGAAGATGCTCTACGAGACCTTAGACCTGGTTTACTTGACACCATGTTAGATATGAAGGAAGAATCTATCCTCCATTCTCTTCGACTTTGTAGAATTAATATTTATTTGTTTTCTCAGACTACTCACAGGTTGAGATCTATATGTGCATTAGATTAATTTGAATATACATTAACACATATAGGCTAAGTGTTTATTAGCAGTTGTGACATCAACAATCATGAAGACTATCCTCATCACTTCAATACTACACCAAAGATTATATATAGGATGTTAGCTTAGTTTGTTAATCAGAACAAATTTGAAGTTAAGCAATATAGTCATTTCTAGCTTAGAACTAGTAACAATATATGACATATATTATGTATTTTTGTTGATCGTGTAAACTATAGAGTTAATAGCTTGGTGTTCACATTACAATGTTACTTGTTGCAAAAGCTATGATCCAATAACTAGAAGCTTATCTCTTTCTAATAAAAAATATTTTGTGGTATATAGCTATATAGCTAGTATGACATGGAGAAAGCCATTGAAATTAGGAGCAATAACATAAGAGGAAAAAACATACTTAAAACGAGCTGTTTTTAAGAATAAGATCACTTCACTCCTATTTATTTCTCTCAGCCTCTCCCACTCACAACTCTCACTATGCTCCTAAGTTTTTTAGATTTTTGATGAACAATCCTATGAGAGCAGGAGGTAGTTATATACTACAGAGCTGAACTAGAGTTGAGTAAACTTTATCCTGAGTTTGGAGCTCTATACACCCACCTACTAGATAATTAAGGAAGCACGGATGCATCCAGATTTTTTTTTGTCTCCTTTTCATTTGCTTCAACAGAAGCAAACAGAGCTATGCAGACTCAAGGATTTGTAGAAAATCTCCTTTGTTTGGTAATCATAGTAATGCCCTGGTAAAAGGGATATATGTATATTTGTATAAGCTTGCTGTTTCATTTCTCTCATCATTTTTTTAACACAAGGTATACCTCATTTTCTTACAGATAAACAGAAATACCCACTCCGCTTAAATATATGCCACCCTTGACTTTTTCCAAACTTCGATAAACAATATTCACTTAATGAATTTGTTAAATGAAGTTAAATGAGTAGGACTACATCTATCATCTAATGTACTTTAGATTTAGCTCGTAGGTTTTTCTATTTGCATAAATATTTGCAGAAAAGATGCATAGTCAAATGAATGAAAAAAGTCGGTGTCATATATTTAAAAACGTAGGCAGTACATTGGTCTTGTGACCAAATCGATATTTAAATCCATTATTACATTAATTATGCGGTAATGATTCTATTTCATTTAAACACCGTTGGTCTATGCGGCGCAGAAACAGTATGACACATTGGCTTAAGGAAAATAGTGGCAGCCGCCTACTCATTCGGCCGGACACAAGAAGTGGTCAGAGACGGTGGGCAGTTGCGTGCACCGATTCCTACCGAAAATGTGAATGCGACGGGCGCAGATACACAGATGGGGCGCCACGGCCAAGCGCGTTCGCTGAGCCAGGCTACTTATTTATATCCCTGCCTGCCAGTTGTCTGCCTGACCAAGGCCAAACGTGAAGCCGAGCCGGCCACCATGGCTGCTCCCCGGAGAGGCAAGAACACGATCACAAGGACAGCATGCCTAGCCCTCTCCCTCCTCCTGCTCCTTCTCGTGCTGTTGGTCACTCCAGCTCACTCGCGCCCGCAGGGGCTCACCCCCACGATCTCCGGCCAGAAAGGTAGCACGCCTCCGAGCTTTTCTTACTGAGCTCTCCCTCTCATGCCGGTTCTTCTTCTATCTGATCCGTGATGCAGGCTCCGAATTACGGGCGTGGCGGAAGGACGTCGTAATCAGGCCGGACAGGACGACCGATCTGGCGCCGCCGGCGCCCAAGGCCAACAGCAACGTCCCCGGCGGGCCCTTCGGTTGACGACGGATCCTTATCAAGTTGTGCTTGCCCAATAATCGCTATCTTTTGAGGACCATGCATGTCATGTGTGTGATTTTCTTTTTGTGCTTTCCTTGTAATGACGAACTGGTGAAACATGTCTGCAACGGCTTGTATTCTGCCACTGCAAATTACAACTTGTGTGGGGAAAAAAAGAACCATGCATTTTCAACTTGTGTGGGGAAAAAAAAGAAACACATGCTGATATTGATCCATTTGGGTGGTCGATTTCTTTTCGTTTCACAAGTTAACTTCGCTCATAAATTGTTCCTAATATACTGTACATTTGTGTTGTTCCTGCCTAATAAAAGCACCAGGGACATTTTTATGTCCATGTCTGCCTGCCCGAGTTGACCCTGAGTTGAGATGAGATTCCGATCCACTCAGTGCTTCCACACTGCAAGAGTCATTATTCCACACCACAATACTTGACTCAACAAGCAGTTATTAGCCACGATGATACATCTATTTCTATTCATGAGAAATTTCCTTCTAATCAAAGTTATAGGTGGACTTGTTTCAATCAACTACAAAAATTATTATAGTCTTCCGGTGATAGGCGGCATACCAATTGACAAGATGCGTTTGTGGTAACTTCGGATCATCAATCTCATATGATGCTTATTGGATGTATAACATGTGTGAATGTGAGTTCATATGGGTGAATGTATATGCGTATATGAACATTTACGTTTATTTGCACTGTGTTTCGGGGAAAAAAAATCATACTATAGTACTTCTAGCAGCTAGGCAAGTGGTACACACATGGAAAATAGAAGTATCCTCATTTTATTACTACTAGCAAATATGCTCGTATGTTATTATGGATGATACGATCTTATGTAAGTCTACTTAGGTAGCATCAGGGACCACTGAATTCCAAGTGATACCATTCTCGTTAAAAATTATTCTAAAATGAAGTTTTGGTCTCCGACACTTCCTGGCATCTTCCGTACCGTACATGTCATTGAACCTCTCCAATCTCCTCGCCATCCTTCACGACGCCGCCCACCATGATCTCGACTGAACTATGACACCCACCATGTTAGCGTACGCTCAATCCCGACGCTATGGCCCGACGAGCGAGCAAGCTAGCGTTGTCTCACTGTTCACCGCCGCAGACTGTTCGCTCACTAGTGTCATCGCCAGCTTACTCGCGTGGTGCGTTGCCAGTGTTGCCTTAGCGCTGCCTCCATGTTGACTGTGCGCTCTACTTTATCCTCAAGATAATCCACCGTTCCTCTCTTAGTGAGCCTCCCCCTATCTTACTTGCTATTTATAGGAAGAAGATAAGGCGGCCTCAATTTTAAGATGGAGGAGGTTTCAATCCCGATGCAAGATCCGTCCGCTTCCGAATCCCGTTTAACGAACAGTCAGCAACAAAGCACGACAATGATCCGCTCTTTAAAAATAATAAGTAGGGATAGATTTAGAGACGTATGCTAGGATCTAGGAGTATGCGAGTACGTGATGGCTATTCCTCCACTTACTTGTACTACTTCAGGTCCTTTTTTTTTAGGGAATCAGGAGGGCGTACCATACTAAAGCGGTTCCGTAGTTTTCTTGTCCGGCAAGGCTGCAGGTTCTGTTGCTGCGTACAGATATCATCAGGATGCAAGCTGACATGGCAAGTTGGCAACGCAAGTATACTACTAGAGATAAACGAAACGAAAAGCAACCACAAGATCGTGACCATCCGGAGAAAAAGATAAAAATAAAAACCGGAGCGATCAAAATGAATAGAATATAGAATTTCAAATCACCAATCGGCCGTGAGTTTAACTTGGAAAGCTGGCTATAACTGCCGCAATAAACGGCTGTACCTGCTAAGAAGAACAACTGCTATCGACTATAGCCCACTGAATACCAGCGACTGTAACTGTAACGCTAAGTTGGCCGGCGATTTAAAACCACGCGCCGAAGTCGGAACCGACTCGGGCTGTGGGCTCCCTATAAGGACAGCCGCGCGCCCCCTGTTCCGTGGCCGCTACTCCTCCGATCCGCCGCGGCCTCGCCGTGGAGGCGTGGACCCCAGACAATGGCCGACGAAGCCCTCGCGGCCTTCATGGACGTCACCGGCTGCGGCTACGACGACGCCTTCCACCGCCTCGCCAGCTGCGGCCGCCACCTCGGCCGGGCCGTCAGCCGCTTCTTCAACGTCGACGCGGGGCCGTCGGGGACCCGCCGCTCCCCGCCGCCGCAGGAGGTCTCCGAGACGGAGGAAGACGACGACGACGCGGCGCCCGCTCCGGCCCCGGCGGCTCGCCCCGAGCGCCGCGCGCGCGGGAGGTCGCCGTCCGGCTACTCTCCTCTCCGAGGGCGGTGACTGTGTCCAAGAGGCGGGATGGCGAGGCGAGAGGTGGCGGCGGCAGCAGGAGCAGCCGTCGTCGTCGCCGCCGCCGCCGCAGTGAGAGGGAGGCTGCTGGCGGTGAACACAGCCGCGGCGAGAAGAAACGCCGCCGCGTCCGTGAGGACGATGGCCCCTCTCGTGGAGGCAGGGAGGCGGGCGGCAGCCGCCGCCGCCGGCGCTCTGCTGACAGCTCTGATAGCGAGGAGAAGGCGGAAGCCAACAACAGAAGCCGCCGCCGCCGCCTCGATCCCAAAGATCCCACCTCTGGTAGTGACAAGGAGGAGGTCACCCGCCGCCGCCGCTTGCTTGAATATATCTCCTCCGACGGCGACAAGAAGGTGCAGGCTAACGACAGCGGCCGCCGCCTCGATTGCGGCACTGTTGTCAAGTCTGGCGGCGGCGGGAAGAAAGAGGACGGTAGCAGCAGCAACCCCGGCCCCCGCTTCCGCGAGAACATCTCCTCCGACGACGACGACATGATGGTCTACGAGGCGGCGCCGCCGCCGCCGCCGAACAGCAGGACCGTGGAGGGCCTGTTCAAGGTGCCGCACGAGCTGACGTACAAGGGCGGCTTCCACGACGCCAAGGCGCACGCGGCGCGGCGGGCGCGGTGGTTGCTGGTGAACGTGCAGCAGAGCCTGGAGTTCCCGTCGTTCGTGCAGAACCGCGACGTGTGGGCGAGCGACATGGTGGTGCGGTGCGTCCGGGTCCACTTCGTGCTCTGGCAGGCGGACGCCGACGCGCGTGGCGGCGGGCGGAAGGAGGCCGAGAAGGTGCTCGGCTACTACAAGATCCCCCGCGACAGGCTCCCCGTCGTCGACCCGGTCACCGGCCAGGCCGTGGACAGGCTGCACGGCACCGACCCCAACGACTTCCTCGTGTCCATGGGACCCTACACGGACAAGAACCCGACCATGCCCGTCGTCAGGGCCAAGAAACCCAGCGCATCACCTGGCGCGCAGAAAAAACAAACGCCGGCGACAACTACTGCTCCGACGAGCCGGCAAGAACAGGCACCGACGGTGAGGAAACGGGCTGAGCCCGCCGTGGCGGTGGCACCTACAGGCCAGAATCGACAACAACAGGCAGCGGCGGTGAACAAGCCGGCTGAGCCTGTCGCCGCAGCGGTGGCGGCGGCACCTACGGGTCAGCAGCCGGCGGCGTCGGTGGCGAAGGTCTGCAAGCTGAGGGTCCGGCTGCCCGACGGCCGGGTTGTCGCCAAGGAGTTTGGGAGCCAATGCGCGGTGGCGGAGCTCTTCGCGTATTGCCGGTCGGAGCTGGGAGAAGCCGTTCCGGCTGCTGCGCTTCGTCGGTGCCGCGAGGCAGGAAATCGGTGACGAGAAGGCCTTGTTTGAGAGCTTGAGGCTCCACATGTCAACTGTCTGTGTTGAGCTTGGCTAATCCGGCCTTAATCCTTTTAGGATGCTTAAAACAAATCCAATGCAGCAATTCCGTCGCCGAAGTCTGATATACAATTCAATTCATTCTGTTTTTTTTTGGAACGGTTCAATTCATGCTGTTATCGTATCTTTTGTTTGATTTTGTGATGTGGTTGATAGCTGCTGACCGCCTGTCTTTGTGATCTTGGAGGGCTCACTACCGGAAACAGTAAATTCGCCGAGTGTAAAAATTTTGCCGAGTGCTTTCTTTCGGGCACTCGGCAAACAGCCTATTTGCCTAGTGTATTCAACGGGGCACTCGGCAAACATATTATACTCGGCAATAAGGTCGTTTGCCGAGTGCCGTAAATACGACACTCGGCAAACTGTACATAGACACTCGGCAAGGGTCCGACACTCGGTAAATAAACGGCGCGTGCATCGCACGTGCACCGTCCGTCACCGGACTGGGCCGGCCGTTAGTCCTTTGCCGAGTGTTGTACGTCGACACTCGGCAAAGAGGCCGTTCGCCGAGTGCCACCCACCCACACTCGGCAATTCAAGAAGGTCGCCGAGTGCCACTCCAAGACACTCGGCAAACATATTACTTCGCCGAGTGCCTCACCCTGGACACTCGGCGAACAAAAAAAAATTTCGTCCCCTGGCCTCCACACTTTTTCTACTCCCCACGTAGGAGATTTTGTAATCCATAATAAAAGTTGGTATATTTTGTGGTTTGTTTGCTATTTTTAATGAAATGATTGCATTAATAGGAATTTTTTTATTCATGTCAGATTTTAACTGCTGGTACATGTAATGATGGATTATAATCAGTGGAAAAATTATATCCATATTATGGAGTCCGGATTGAGGTCTCAACCAGGAAATGAAAAGAAATTTTGAACATTGTTTTTAAAAAACACGACCACGAACGTGTGGTTGAATGGTTGTTAAATTCTAAAAAAAGCAAACGAAATCTGAAAATCACAAGATTTGTCAAGATGTCATGATATTATGTATGGAGACTGTGGTAAAAAATTGAGAAGGTTTCGCCCAATTTCTGACATATGATGCTTAGAAGCCGACTCATCTCCTGGAAGGATTCATAGAAGTTAGAGAGGACACAATAAGATTTTGGAGTCCAAGTGACACTTGAGTTAAGGTTTGGCTTCAAATCTTTTTGTATAGGCAACATACAACACAGATTGGTTCGTGTCAAAATTTGAAAATTTTTCGGATGCGTTTACTATTTTTTATTGATTAAATGCAATTATAGATTTTTAGTAGATATAAATGCAATTTGCGCTATAACTGCATGAAATAATAGAACATTATCAGTAGAAAAATAATTTAACCATTGTTGAGTGATGTTGACACGATTTTGCCCAAGTATATTAGAAAAAATTCTGTAAAACAGGTTATTGAGGAAGGTAAATGAAATATTAGTGTATTTTGCCGAGTGTACAAAAAAACACTCGGCAAAAGTACCTTTTGCCGAGTGTTTTCCACAGACACTCGGCAAAGAAGGTACACGGGCCCACTGACAGTATTCTCCTCCTCATTTAAAAAAAGAAAAACGTGGCATTGCCGAGTGCCTTGGATCTGGCCCACTGGCGCTGTATCATTTTGTTCACACAGAGATCACGAGGAAATTTACGATTTCCTACTTGAATTGTTTTCTTATACTTTGGTTATGACCGTATGTGTATATATGCTAGATGAATGTACACTATGACTGTATCTATTCTTGATATATATTGCTTCATCTAGATTAAGGTAACATTTTTTTGTATAGGATAGAGTACATGTCAACCATGGAATCAATGGTTCAATCTTGCCTTCATTGTATAATATATACCGCCTACCTTCTTCAATATATGACATCATACTAGTATAGTGCATGTGCATTGCTACATGTAATATAAATTTTACCAGTACCTATATAGACCATCAGCTTTGGGCTCTTTCCCTCCGTGTACAGGCTGTACCGTAACCGCGCGAGGTATTGATTGTCCAGGTTCCGTTTGGGATTCCGATTGATTTGTCCGGGTTCTGATTAGGATTCCGATTGATGGACCAAGGAATCATTGCCTGCTTTAGAAATAGTAGAGATAGAGATAGAGATAGAGATTTTTAAGAAATAAACAAATTCAAATAGATAAGTCTACAAGTTAAATCTAAAGTACAATTGATGATAGATTTAGTGGTTCTTATTATTTTACTTTACTTAACTAATTGGTGAATAGAAAATATGGTTGGTAAAACTTCAAACAAAAATTCAATTGTGCCGTATATTTAGAAATGGATGTAGTATATAGTTTTTAGCGGTCGTCGTATTAAGGCTAGTCCCAACATGACGAAGATTGATGAAAACAGAATCTTCATGAAGATACAGCTTCTGAAACTGCACACATGTTTTGCACCCATTGTCGTGGATATGATCCAAAACACTATAATTAGTTAACGTGTGATTCCTATGGAACAAAACCATTGTTATGCATCATAAGCTAGGGTTGTATCATTCTCGCTCTCATCATATGGCATTGTCTTCGTTGTGTCCACCTATATTTTACTAATGAAGGTTGTCACCAGTGAATATGACATGGTAAGTTTTAACTATATATCATGGATTACAGGGTTTCCATAGGAGATTAGAGTTAGCCAAAGCGGTTTGCTTAATTCCAATTGCTGTTGAAATCTGTACGTTTTGTCTTTAATTTACAGGATTCCGGGTCATTTAGGAAGGGCATTGCCCTCCCCCGCAGATTTGGTTTTCTTTTAAACGTTGGCTGTAGGTTGTAGAGGGAGTCCCATGCTAATATTTGGCGCAACTTCCGGAACAAAGTGAAGCCCTGGGGACCACATGAAAGTTTGAATAATCATAGATATACTCGTTCTGCAACTTTTTGAATTTTACAACAAATTCTAAATAATTATCTCCTTTAACTAATTATAAATAATTGAAGTGGCAGCGTTATTCTCCGTCTCAGGTGTAGCGGTTATTCTACGCCTATCATATAAATTACGATCAAATTGATGTTATTATTGAAAATTTATTTAGTAATTAGTTAGACATGACTACACTTAGAAAGTAGATAAGCATATGAAATAATGGAAGCTATTTTTAAAATTTAACTTTGTATAAAAGTTCCACGTGTCATGTATGTTGTTTTCGTGAGCTCCGAACCCTAAACCTTCTAAACTCTCCTGATAGGCTATTTCTGGTCAAAACTCCTTTTAAACCTGGCCCACGGACCTTTCCTGCATTTTCCATAATTACCACTTAATGGGCCAAGCCCATTTAACCTCAGCTAGCCCAGTATTTCTTTTTGCCCTTTTCTCCTTTTCCTGGCCTGGTCCAGCTTGCACTCTTCGATTACATGTCCGGGTAAGCTTATACGTACCCCTTTTTTTTTGTTGGTGAGCTTACATGTCCCTTAGTGTTCATCTAGGTGTTTCGTTTGTGACTGGAAAATAATTCGAGCACCTGAAAAATAGGCATACCAATAGGCATACCGAGTCAATCAGTGGGTCAGCGGGGCCATTGCCTTGATTGATATCACAAACTAGTTTGCTGATTCTGTCATCTCATTGCCACCTATGACACATCGATTTACTTCTAAATACATATAAACAGTTTAGGACATCTGACTACTAATTTCTATAATAGTATTTTAAATAGAAAGAAGTAGATGGTGGTTAGCATGATGAATGTATTGGCACCAGTTTTTTATTGCAAAGGCTATTTAGATTTTGATAGCTATTTCCGGTGGAAGCTAAAATAGTTTGACTTTAGGACAATTTTAAACACGATTTGGTTTTCTTTTAAACGTTGGCTGTGGGTTCTAGAGGGAGTCCTTTCAAAAGAAGAAGATGAATTCTCTTTTCCTTTTCTCTCATCTAATTTTCAAATTTGAGGGAGCAAACCTGAAGAGCAGATGAGCGCAGATCTCGGTTGTCAGAGAGCAACTTCCGGAACAAATGATCACATGAAAGTTTGAATAACCATAGATATACTCATTCTGCAACTTTTTGAATTTTGCAACAAATTGCAAGTAATTGTCTCCTTTAACTAATTTTAGATAATTGAAGTGGCAGTGTTATTCTACACCTTAGGTGTAGCGGTTATTCTACACCTAGCAGATAAATTACCGATCAAATTGATATTATTATTGAAAATCTATTCAGTAATTAGTTAGACATGACTACACTTAGAGTGTAGAATAGCACATGGAATAATTGAAGCTATTCTTAAAATTTAACCTTGTATAAAAAATCCCATGTGTCATGTATGTTGTGTTTGTGAGCTCGGAACCCTAAACCTTCTAAACTCTCATAATAATGAGCTATTCTGGTCAAAACTCCTTTTAAACCTAGCCCACAATCCTTTCCCCATTTTCCATAATTACTACTTAATGGGCCAAGCCCATTTAACCTCAGCTGGCCTAGTATTTCTTTTTGCCCTTTTCTCCTTTTCCTGCTGGTCCAGCTCGCACTCCTCGGTTACATGTCCGGGTAAACGTACCTTTTTTAAGAAACACAGTACATACACGCATCCATATATATACATACGCACACTTACTCCTATGAATATACACACGCAACCCTACATCTATGAGCACCTCCGAGAGACTGAGCCAGCAAATTCTCAAAATTGACGAAGTCAAGCGCCTCGCTATCGACGAACACATCGTCTACCAAAAGAATAGCGTCGGTTAAATCATGAAATAAATTCAAAAAAAATATAAGCACACGTGCCGAACCTAGGACTTGAATTCAGATGGATAGATTCCATTAGTAGTTGAGCTAACTCAGTTCAGTACGTACCTTTTTTTCCGTCGGTGAGCTTACATGTCCTTAGTATTGATCTAGGTGTTTTGTTTGTGACTGGAAAATAATTCGAGCATTTGAAAAATAGTCATACCGAGTCAATCATCGGGACCAATTGCCTTGATTGATATCACAAACTATTCTATCATCTCATTGCCACCTATGACACACATTGATTTACTTCTAAATATATATAAACAGTTTAGGACATCTGACTACTAATTTCTATAAGGGCCGTTTGGATCCTGAATTGAAATCTACTTAATAAGTTAGACTATTTGGTTTAGAATTTGATATCCCACAATTTTCCAAACACTTTTCAAGATTTAGATATAAGTCTATTCTAAATTCATAGATTCATAGGATGAAAGATGAAAATTGATTCTATACACCACCAAGCTATGTTTGTATCTTGTAACTTATAGCACGCTGTCACACCCGGTTTTAAAACAAAACCATCAGGATCAAGTTTCATACATATAGTGACATCATATGTGAATAACAGCAACAATATCACGCAAAGAAATATAAATAAAGACTTACAAGTCTATCAGAGATAAACGCTTAATCCTGGAAACGGAGGCTCCAAACTTCACAGGCAAACGACTAGGGGCTGCATACGCCTAGAACTCAGCATCATCTTCAGCAGACTTCACACCTTCTTCTTTTGAGCAGCAGTTAGCAAGGGTGAGTACACTTATGGTTGGTACTCAGCAATGCCACAAGAAATAACCATAATAACGATTTAAATCCATCTTCAAGTTTATTAATCATGTGAGAGTCCAGACCGCTCTTGACCGTGAGCACGGCTGATATATCAGTTTTAGACACTTTGCAGAGGCTGTACACTTTCACCACATGTCGCGTAAAAGTTCAGATGAACTTTGGACCCAACCATGTTGTGCTAGCTAGGCACAATACCACACTCCCGAGGTGTGATTGCATAGAGACGATACGAGGCCTTTATAAAGATTCCCTAACAAGAAATAGTCTGCTAAGGTTTTCGGAGCAGTAGCAGAGCATAAACCTCCCTAAAGGGCATAGTGTCTTAGCAAAGCCCACTTCCCAAGAGGACCGGATTATACCCCATCTACTGCCGCCCCTCTTGCCCTTTCGGTAAGACTGTTTCAAACTAGAGTCTCTAGTTAGTTAGCCAAGACCAGAGCCATGTGGTTCTTATGGTTGTACTGTCTTCCTGGGTGGTTCTCCATATTCCAGTTAATTCTTAGTATTCTTGCAAATAAGCAAAATAAGCATAGATAGAAGGATGGTTAGGGTCACTTGCCTTTCTCCAATGAAAGTTACTCTTACTGCTCTTCAGCTCTTGCTCTCAATAAACTCTTGATCTTCAAGCTTTCGAACAACACTCGTTCTCGAAGCAATCATCGGGCACAACCATACAAGCAAAACAAACAAGTGCAGCTAAGAACATTCACCAATTATATAAAGGCTTTAAAAGAGCGTACTAAAGGATATGGTTTGATTCTATGAATCACGCGAACGCAAGAAACACTGAAAACGGAATTAAGGATATGGTTTGAATTATAAAAGAAAATAAAAAAACTAAGCTTCATTTATTTTAACTAGAAAATAGTTATGAAGGATATTTAAAAGAAATATCCGAGATTATAATTAAATCATATTATAATTATATTTAAAAAAATAGAGTAACACTTAGTCATGTTTTATTCATGATTGTCTATGTTCAAATTACACTAATTAAACAATTAATTAGAAAGAAACTTGTGAGAGCATCTAAACGCATAGCTTTATTCGTGGTGAACTAAATAAATTATTTTTAAAAACACATTTAAGATGATATTAAGCATATTAACATCAATTATGAAAACCGAGGTAAATATCTAATTAGCTTTTAATTAGAAAACTAGATGCGAGAATATTAATCAAATTAAATCTATATTTAAATTTTAAAATAGAACTACCACACAACAACGTACTAAACGATAGCTTAGGGTTTTAGAAGACTAATGCAGCAAGAACGAACGAAAACGGATCTAAAATGACGATTGTACGAGCTAAATGGTGATTCAGGGGCCTAGTCGCGATTAACTATAGACTTGAAGGGTTAGCAGAAAAGATATGCAAGACACAGTAAACTATGCTCGCAAAAAGAGCAAAGGTTAGGGTTAGATCTGCAAAAAGATCGGGGTTGGGGCTGAACTAGAAAGATCTAAGTTTTGTAGGGGTGTTTCTACAGATCTGGCAAGACACAAGAAAGAATAGAATTATTACACTATTTCTTAGGGTCCAATCCGCAAAAATCTCGGAACAGAGCTCCTACGGTGACCGGCGGTACTGTTACTCAAATTGCCGGTGATTTAAGACATGATAGAGCGCAGGGAGCGGGGTAAAGAAAGAGGAGAGGGAGGGGGTTCGATTTGATGGCTTACCCGCGGCGGAGGCTCACCATGGCGGCCGAATTCGGCCGGAGAAGGGGGCGGCGGCGCTGGATGCTCAGGACGAAAGGCAAGATGCAGGACGGGGGGTCGGGGGTGACCTGCTGGCGACCGGTGCAGGAGGCTTGGGTGCTCAGGGGGCACAGGCAGCAGGGGGGCGTGGCGAAATCCTGGGCGCACGACTCCTGGTGCCTCACAAGCGGGACGGGGGAGGGCGGCGCTGCATCCTGGCGGCGCTGGGCGGGCAGGAGGGGGCGCAGGGTGCTGCGGAGGTGCGGGGTTGAGGGCGCTGCCCTTTTATAGAGCGAGGGAAGAAGGGGAGGGGCCGGCACAGGGGGGAAGAAGGAGGGGCGAAGCTCGGGTGCGCCATTAATGGCCTTCAAGGGAGGGCTTTGATGGAGAGAAACAGAAGGAGGAGGCTTGGGGACTGCGGCTGCTCCACCGAGTATTGAAGATGGCGGCTCAGTGGGGGAGAAGGCGAGCGGGCGCGGGAAGGAGAGCGGCTGGGGTAGGGCGTGCGGTGGAGGGGAAGGTGGACTGCCGGAGGTAGGAGGAGGAGCTGACGTGCAGGCCCGGGGGGTCAGAGAGAGAGGGAGAGGGAGGGGGAGCCGGATCGGCGTGCTGGGCCGGGAAACGGACCGTGCGGGAGGGGAAAAAAAGAGAAGAGAGGGGAAAGGGCCGAGCAGGAAGTTGGCCCAAGCGCGAGAAAGGGCAAAGAAAGAGAGAGAGGAGGAAGGGAAATGGGCCAGGCTGGAAGGGATAGAAAAGAGAGAGAGATCGGGCTGGATTGTTGCCGAGTCGCTTTGGGGACTTCAGCCGTGACGCAGGTCACCACAGCGGGCATTTACGATATCAGAGTTATCATCGGAAAACATCGAAATCGGACTATGACTCCGTTTCGAATGAATTTGATCGGAAAGACTGGTTAGAGGATAGGGAACTCGATAGGACCTCCGAGGGTGGTGGATAAAGATTAAAGGAAAAAGAGCAGATGGTGATATAAATGATCGATCCGAGTACAATGACAAATTAGGAACTGAAGAATGAGAGAGAGAAAAATGATAGAGGAAACAAATTTGGGAGCTTTCTCACCTCACCGGAAATCTTCGGGACAACTCCAACTCAACGAAGGAATGGGATTGCCGGTGAGTAGCGGTCACGAAAAAAAGTAGAATTGCTTGGCTAGGTATTGAAAAGATTTCGGCCAGATAAAGTTCTAAGAATTGATTTTAGGATTACAAGCAAGACTGGGATTAAGAGGAAACCTAATCGTATTTTAAATTTATTTTTAATTTTATTTTTCACCCAAAATATTATGTACTCAGCATGAATGCAAGACAAACTGAACAACTTTATTTAATTTAGAAAAAAACAACCAATTGATTTTTTCTTATACTAAATTTCCTATCAAGAAAATAAATGTTGAGAAAATTTTAAAATTATGAGAAAATCATGCTTTAGTTTTCTTGCTAATCACATCCTGAAATCCAACAATTTCAGGGTGTGACACACGCTCTTTGACTCACTCCTCTACAATAGAAATATAGCACATAAGTATCTCCCTCATATGACCAAAATAGTATACAAATATATCCCGTATATAATCATATTAGCTTAATAGATTTGTGTCTAAATTATGATTATTAGAATGGAATTCAATTTCAAAATCCAAACGGGGCCTAATAGTATTTTAAATAAAAAGAAGTATATGGTGGTTAGCATGATGAATGATGGATGTACTGGCACCAGCTTTTTATTGCAAAAGCTATTTAATTTTTGTAGCTATTTCCAGTGGAAGCTAAAATAGTTCGACTTTGAACCATTTTAAACACCTGATATAATTTTTTATTCTTAATCCATTCCGCGCGCTACTTAACAAAAATTAGCATAATTGACGTGGGCACTGAAATATCATCATTTAATAGTTATCAATCATTTCGAGGTAAAAATAAGCTTCTCCTCAAGATCAGAAGCAATCAGCAGCCAATCTCTCTTAATTTTCTAATACGTATTGGTCTATACAAGCAAGCCAATGGCGTCATATATTTGTACGGAAAAGCTATAGAGCAAGCAAGCTCCTGCTTCTCCAAGACTCGATCTCTTCACCTACTAGATCCTCGAAGAAGCACCATTCATGGCAGAGACCACGCAAGCGCCACCTCTCCACGTCGTGGTGCTCCCATGGCACGCCTTCGGCCACATCGTCCCATTCCTCGAGCTCGCCGAGCAGCTGGCGAGGCGCGGCCATTTTGTCACCTTCGTCTCCGCCCCGAGGAACATCGCCAGGCTCCGGCCGGTTCCCGGCCTGGAGCTCTCCTCGCGCATCCGCCTCGTCGCCCTGCCCCTGCCGGCTGTGGACGGGCTCCCGGCCGGCGCGGAGTCCACGGCCGACGTCCCGCCGGAGAAGGTGGAGCTCCTCAAGGTGGCCTTCGACGGCCTTGCCGGCCCCGTCGCCTCCTTCCTCGCCGAGGCCAGCGCCGGAGGCGGCGCCGGCGGCGAGGGCCACGGCAGGAGGCCTGACTGGATCATCCTCGACTTCGCGCACAACTGGCTCCCGCCCGTCGCCGAGCAGCACGAGGTGCCGTGCGCGCTGTTCCTCATCTTCCCGGCGCCGTTCGTCGCGTTCGTGGGCCCCAAGGCGGCGAACGACGCGCATCCGAGGACGGCGGAGGAGGATTTCACCGTCCCGCCGCCGTGGATCCCGTCCCCGTCTTCCACCCTCGCCTTCCACCTCCACGAGGCCAGACCGATCGCCCGCCGATTCCGGCAGCCCAACGCTTCCGGCACCTCCGACATGGACCGCTTCTGGGAGACCGAGCAGCGCTGCCGGCTTCTCGTCTGCCGCAGCAGCCGCGAGGTCGACGGCCCGGCCATCTGCGACCTCCTCCCCGACCTCTACGGCAAGCCCGTCCTGCCCTCGGGCCTCCTCGCGCCGTACGACGCCGCCGCCGTCGCCGCCCACCATGGCGCCGGCGCCGGCGACGACGACGAGGTCGTCATGCGCTGGCTCGACGCCCAGCCCGCGAGGTCCGTGCTCTACGTCGCGTTCGGGAGCGAGGCGCCGCTGACCCCTGAGCTCGTCCGCGAGGTCGCGCTCGGGCTGGAGCTCGCAGGCGTGCGGTTCCTCTGGGCGCTCCGGGAAGCCGCCGGCGGCGGCGGCGCCGGGCTGCTCCCGGCCGGGTTCGAGCGCCGCGTCGCCGGGCGCGGTGCGTTGCGCGTCGGGTGGGCGCCGCAGGTGCGGGTGCTCGCGCACGCCGCGGTGGGCGCCTTCATGACGCACGCCGGGTGGAGCTCGCTCGTGGAGGGCCTCCTCTTCAGCCACCCGTTCGTGATGCTGCCGCTGTTCGGCGACCAGGGCCTCACGGCGCGGCTGATGGCGGCGAGAGGGGTCGGCCTGGAGGTGCCGAGGGGCGACGGCGACGGGTCGGTCGCCAGGGAGGACGTCGCGGCGGCGGTGCGGCGGGTGCTGGTCGAGGAGGAAGGGGAGGCGTTCGCGCGCGTTGTCAAGGAGCTCCAGCGGCTTCTCTGGGACAGGGAGAGGCAGGAGGGGTACGTTGATGAGCTCGTCGGCACCTTGCTCCAGTGGCGCCATGGAGAATAGGCTTTCCAAGAATCCAAGTTACTGTCTATGCTATTTTCAAAAAAATGTTACTGTCTATGCCAAGGAGTTTCACTCGTGTCTGATCATTCTCGTTTATTTGGGTGCACAGTTTTACCTTGCATGGTGTCTATCTAGAGCCAAATGGTTGTTTTTTTCTGTTTGTGAATTGTAAACAATTTGAATATAGACTTCTTAGTTGCTTAAGTGATGATAAACCTTCACTCCTTCAGCATAATTCAATCCCAGTAAAAAAAGTCCTTGCTTGAGAAGAATTCATAGACAACAAATGCTCATGGACGAGGCCGGGAAATGGCCTCGGAACACTGTTCTAAAATGAAAAATATCCGGTTCCAGACTTTCTCATAGGAGTATCAGTTCAAAATTATAACCTTGCATCTAATATTTTAAAAATATAATGATCCATCATTATTGATCAATGTGTAAAATAAACGTCCATCCATGGGATGCGAAAAACTCCATGGACTCTACACACTGGCATGCTTTGACAAGCTCCTCCCTTCTGCCATCAGTACGCTGTAACAAAGCCCAAAAACAGAGTCAGTGTGTCCCTCTGAAAAGAATCCACAAATTTTTTTTGTTTACATTTGTTAAATATGGCCCAACACAGAGATCAAATTGTGATTATGGTTTTCGAGTTTTGACCAACTACTAAACAAAACACAAAACAATGGTACTTTGCGGTGGTGAAATCCCAAACACAATATGCATTGCACACCATAAAAATTTGAAATAATGATATTTGAAAAATAAATATTAATGGTTTCCGGTTTATTACAAAAGTAGCGAGGTTTACTTCTTTCGTTAAGATCACTCCTATTTTTCCTATTTTAAAGTACCACATGAAAAAAATTTATTTTGTGAGGAATCTTCATACAAAATTTCTGGTGTAACTTTAATATTATTATTGCTATTGTTATTGACAGAGGCTAATTACCTCGAGCAGTGATTTCCGTTTTTCTGGTCACCTGATAGGGCTAAAACAGAGTCCGGCGCCAGACTCTTGAGCATACCATGTGTGAAGCGAAGCTGGATGAGAAAGACCCTCGAGCTGAGCTTGAGGAAGGGCTCGACGATGAAGACACACCGTCGCTCAGCAAAGAAGGCGAAGGCAGGTGAAAAAGTGAACCTAATTGGAGTGCCTACCTTGACCACCGGTGTTGGTGTTTTGGAATTATGGAAATGATAGGGGCTTCACAAGCCTAGATAATCTGTTTGAAATTGGGGAACGCAGAAACAAAAGGAATGAGAGAAAACACAAGAATAGGATTGGAAACAAAGATGTAAAACAGAGAATTGGAAAGGCACTAACACGAGGAGCATAAGAATCTAACGCTAAGTGGTAACTCGTTAATTCAAGAAAATCGGAAGTGAAGATTGAAGACAGATGAAGATAGGAATTAACCACAGCAGCTGGGATTCATGTTTTGAATAATCGACAGCTACAACACACACTTGAGTTTATTGGTTCAAAATTTCTTTTGCTGCAAGAAGCCTGCAAGCAACAAACAGCCGTGTCGGCAGCGATACGCCCATACGGCTCACAGCCGGGAAAAGAAAAGGGCTGGCTTACAAATGGTCCACACAACAGATAGCTAGGCTATAAACGGGCCGGAACAGAAAAAAAAAGTGTTACCAGAAAACGGTTCAACAGGCAAGTGGGCTATAGTCCAATACGGTACCTGCGGGCTCCAAACGTGTGCACCACCACCCAAACGTGTTTAAAGTGCATCACTCTCAGTGAGGTGAGCCCGTTAGGCCAGTCTTAATTGGAGTTTCCTGCCATTAAATTTTATGCCACATCATCAATTTTGCTGAGAGAGGAGTGAGTTTCATAGAATGTGAAAAGAGTTTTATCATCATAAAACTCATTTGGCACAGTTACCTAGTTTCCGGTATTGGTAACTATACCATGAAACCCTCATCGAGACTGCCCTTACGCGTCGACAGTGCCTATGACCAAAGTGTCACCTTTCAACTGTTTTGGTTAATTTTTTTTTAAAAAAACTATTTTGGTTAGCTCCATCTACTGACTATTCTCGGATGGAAAAAGTATGGGGTTTTGCGGTGCTAGATTGGACCCGGCTCCTCCCCTAGTAGATATTTTTATTATAGGTATATAGGCGAGTCCTGATCCGTGCTTGTGGACTCGTCTAGCCGCCCTCCAATCATGGAAGTCCAAGACGTCACCTGCTGATATATAAGCAGGCGGAGCAGCCCAATTCGAGCCACACACTGAAGCCAGAAGGTACCATGGACGCACAGCACCGAGCATGGCCTCTTCTAACTCAGGTGGCGCCACTCCTCCCTCTCCTCTACCTGCTGCTGCTGTCCTGGAGGAGGAAGACGAAGAGCGGAGCGCGAGGGGCACCGGGTAGTCGAAGGACAGCTCCCCCGGGGCCCCCACGGCAGCTGCCGGTGCTGGGCAACCTCCTCCAGATCGGCGACCGGCCGCACCGCTACTTCCAGGCCGTTGCGCGGAGGCACGGCCCCGTGGTGGAGGTGCGGCTCGGCCGCGTGCGCGCCGTCGTCGTCTCGTCACCGGAGGCTGCCAAGGAGGTCCTCCGGACCAACGACCTGTGCTGCTGCAGCCGCCCCAACTCACCAGGCAAGTAGTTCCCCCCTGATGCCTCGTTATGTGTTCGTGTAACCCCTAAGCTCCACTTTGAGGGCGGAGCCAGCCGACGAAGCCACCGAGGTCAGCTCTATTACACACCGATATACTATGAACAGTGCGGAACAGTGATTCATCATTAATTTTTCATGAAGTCATCGATGTCAGCTGACAACAATGGTCGACTGTAGCTCCTCCATTGCATGGCTATCTATGCTGTTTCACTTGGTTTCGATCTAAAGGAACCACTAGACCTGCTATAAGGAACTAGATGATTTTCATAAATTAACCAGGAAATAGTATCCCCGTAGTCTCCCAGCACTGGTCCGTGGTCCCTCCTAACAACATGCGTTGTTGCCCTGCGCTGCTCGCCTGCTCGCACCATCCAATCCCTACTGCTCCATCCACTACATTACTACATATCTTATATGGCAGTTTTGTACGAGTGGCTAACAATCTTAGTGTTCCATCTTTTCTCAAGCTGCCGGTGATTTTTCCAGAATAAAATCTGTATTTTTCCTAATAGTTTTATCAAATCACCACCAACATAATTCTCAACAAACTCATTCCTTGTAATTATAGTAGCGGCTAAAAGCTAGAAAATGTTGGAAGTCCTATAATGATCAATGCTTTGCTTTCTCCTAGTTAACTCGACGGAGTGGAGGCAGAAGCGAATGTGGATCAATGCAAGATTGGTCACACATAGAACATATATTTTTGGGAGTCCTGATATTTTTTCCCTAGGACAAAGCTTTTCTTTCACACTTAATTCAGAAGTAATAGGATGGACATGAAACATAGACAAAAAAGATATTCTGCTTGTACTTCCAACTGTTTCTCCAATGTTTAAACCGTAAACATTCAAACTCTCACCTTAGAGTTAGAATTCTTTATTGAGTCAAACTCAAATGTGGAAATATAAGTTGTCTATAACTATTCTATTTAATTATGCATGTTAGAATTCGAACTCAAGATCTCTAGTTAGTTTTGGTATCATGTTGAGTTGGATGCACGGACTAGTTCAACTTAAAAGTTTAATAGGAAGAATTGAGCAATCTACTTATACTGCAACATTCTTGACTTCTTCTTGAATAAAATACGAACTAACTTGATAAATAACACGTAGCTACTTAGTTGCAAATCATCTAAAAACTCGTACATCTTCAAATAAATTACTAACTGCACTTTTCAACATTCTTTGAGCATTTCATTTGTCAGAGGGTAGGGGCGGATCTAGGGGTTGGGCCGGGTGGGCCCTGGCCCACCCTAAGATTTGGTCCAAGCACATTTATCTAGATTTCTCATATATGTCCTTATATATATTAATAATAAAAAAAGCTACTAGTTATTTTCTTATATACAACAATCGATAATTAAATTGAGAAGATGAAAAGTGAGAAATTATATTTTTTTATAAAATTAGATTGACATATTCACTAAAATATCCAAAAGATTCTAACAATTGTTCTATTGGATCATCCTAACTAGAAATCCTAAATCCGCCACTGCCGGAGGGCATATATATACGAAATGGCTAAATAAAACCAGCGACAAATGCATTTTTCAGGTCCCCGGACGCTGAGCTATGACTTCCTGGACGTGGCCTTCAGCCCCTACGGCAACTACTGGCGCGAGACGCGGAAGCTCTTCATCCTCGAGCTGCTCAGCATGCGCCGCGTCCAGTCCTTCGCCTACGCCCGCGCCGCCGAGGTCGACCGCCTCGTCGCCTCCCTCGCCGCCGGCTCCCCTCCGGGCGCCCCCGTAGACCTCAGCGAGAAGCTCTACGCGCTCTCCGACGGCATCGTCGGCACGGTTGCGTTCGGGAAGATGTACGGGTCGGCGCAGTTCGAGCGGAGCAGCTTCCAGCGGGTCATGGACGACACGCTGCGCGTGCTGGGGAGCTTCACGTTCGAGGACTTCTTCCCGGCGTCGCGCCTGGCGCGGTGCGCCGACGTCCTCACCGGCGCCGCCGGGCAGAGGAGGCGCGTCTTCCGCCAGATCGACCGCTTCTTCGACTCGGTGATCGACAAGCACCTCGAGCCTGAGCGGCTGCAGGCCGGGGTGCAGGAGGACATGGTGGACGCGCTGGTGAAGATGTGGAGGGAGCAGGACGGTGAGGCTCTAGGGTTGACGCGTGACCATATCAAGGGTATCCTCATGGTACGGTTAAATTAAATTATTAAAATTCATTTTCGATTACAGAAACACCATGAAAATAGCTTCAGATTAACTAACCAAACCTCGATCGATCAGGATACATTTGCAGGAGGCATCGATACCTGCGCTGTCACCATGATCTGGATCATGTCCGAGCTCATGAGGAACCCTAGGGTGATGCGGAGGGCGCAGGCCGAGGTCCGCGGCATGGTGACGGGCAAACCAAGAGTGGAGGAAGAAGACGTCAAAGGCCTCAGGTACCTCAAGATGGTGGTGAAAGAAAACTTCAGGCTGCACCCACCGGGGACCCTGCTGATCCCAAGGGAGACCATGCGGAGCTGCGTGATCGGCGGCTACGACGTGCTTCCGGGCACAAGGGTCTTCGTGAATGTCTGGGCCATGGGGAGGGATCCGAGCATCTGGGAGAATCCGGAGGAGTTTAGGCCGGAGCGGTTCGAGGGAAGCCGTGTCGATTTTAGAGGCTCTGACTTTAAGCTTCTCCCGTTTGGTTCAGGACGAAGGTCATGCCCTGCCGTGGCCATGGGCGTCGCCAATGTGGAGCTTGCACTGGCCAACCTGTTGTACTGCTTTGATTGGGAGCTTCCTGAGGGGATGAAGGGGGAGGACATCGATATGGAAGAAACTGGGCAGCTTGCTTTTAGGAAGATGGTGCCTCTTTGTCTTGTGCCTATTAAGCGCGTATGAGTAGGTTGTAAGATTGGAGGACGAGAGACTATGTTCTCTTAGTATTTTGTTCTAATAAACTACTACCCTTTATTGTTTGCTTGAGCTAAATGTTTCAACCTTGCGTTTTTGTTTGTCATAAATTCATAATATACATGTGAACAATAAATATAATGCATGTTCTCTATGGGAATTAAAGAATCTGATATTGATAAAGCAATCCTTGTCCTAGCTGGTAAATTGGTAATGCCAAACTCTGCTGCCTTGATGATCCATGATAATGATTTCTTTCTTCTGATAATTTTTCATGATGCCTGCAACATCCATTTTGAATATTTCATGACTGAACTTATTCAAATTATGCAACCACCTTACTAATACAATAAGCAGCCAGACCTCCAGGCTGGCTAATTTCTACATTTATTCACTTATATAGAGATGGAACAAGATACAGAGCAGTGCTCCTGGAGACGATTTGTCTACTACCTGTCCCTTCCATGCTCACATCTTCCCATGTCATACCCTCAGGTAAGTTCCAATCAAAAGAATGCAGCAAGCTAGCGAGTGTAAACTCCACACTCATAACGCCCATAGGTATCCCAGGGCAAATCCTCCGTCCAGCACCAAATGGAAGCAGCTCAAAATTTAATCCTTGGAAATCAATATCTGCATCATGTTCAAACCTCTCAGGGTAAAACTCGTCAGGATTCTTCCAACAGGCAGGGTCCCTTCCTATAGCCCACACGTTCACAAAAATCCTTGTGAGTTTCACATGTTGCATGGTCTCCCTGGGGATGAGGAATGGTGCTGGTGGGAAGTCCTAAGCAGAAAAGGCGGAGAGGGCAGCCAGGGCCTCACTGAATACCTGTTGAAACTACTTGTAGTTGAGGAGCTTTGCTCCGTTCATTCTACCAAATGCCACTGTGCCAATGAAGCTGTGGATAAGTGCAAAGATCTTCTCATTGAAGTTGATGGGCTCCGTTGATGGTAGATTTGAGGGTGATTGGATAAGTTGGTCCACTTGTTCTTCGAATGCGTGTGAGAAGGATTGAGCACGCTTGCTGCCTAGCTCTGAAATGAAGAGCATGCATGCGCCTCTCGTGCCACCTTTCACTGTAAGGCGAGAACGGGGTATCTCGATAATTGTAGGTAAGCATTTTCGCCCCTGGAACACATGATACAAATAAAAAGGATAAAGTGTTCATGTACCCATACAGCGATTTTCTTAATAGCTGTATAAATATCTGTAAATTTTCAGATGACTAGACGGTTACCAAATGACACACGATAATTGTTTAAATTACTGTGTTAGGTACAGCAGCAGGTGGGGCTTCATAATATACAATATGTGAAAGTACAGATGTAATACCAAAAAGCTTGGGAGATGGTGGAGGATTCTAAGAACCCAACGTTTTATATGCTCTTCCCAAATAATGGCCCTTCCATTCCTTGAGCCGGCTTCAGGCTTCCGAACGAAAATCATAAAAAAAAAAGAAGTTAAACAAAAAAGATTTTCATTTATGATAGTTTATTTTTCATTTTCTCTCTTAACTAGGATATTATTATTAGGATTAATTAGAATTAATTAATTAGTGATCATAGAACCTTTCTCTATAGACACCTCTTCCTTATATAGACATCTTTTCCTAGATAGGCACCCTTTAGGGCTGTATATATATATATATGTAACAGTTACACAAGAGAATCAATCATCAATCATCAGTTCGCTTTCACTTTTCACTTCTAACACGTTATCAGACACGTTTGCTCCTACACCACGAGTTCGGCCACAACAAAAAATCTCGCAGGCATCGAAGGAAGAAGCCGACGATTAGCAGTTCGTCACTGAAGGAAGATGGCGTTCTACGCCGGCGGCCGGCCGGCGGTTGAACATGCATCCGTGATGGCGGTTCCCTTGCGCCATATTCTTGATCTTCAGTGAATCGAAGAGCACTCGCTGCAAACGAGGAAGCATGAAGGCCTATCAGAAAGGATGTGCATGTTACTCTCTATTACCAGCATTCTGCAAAGAAGCGAAGGTATTCGTTTCATTCAAGAACAGATGCATCACGTTGGTCTTCAACCAAGAACACCATCGATGACACTAACAAAACAGTAAGCATTTATGATGTTTTGACCATACCGATGCGTTGTCCATGAAAAATGGAACTGCTGTTCTTCAATTTTTCATGCACTTTGACGGGTTGTGACTGCGGCAACAAGCAGCAGCGCTTGGCCACTCGCATCCCAGCGGTTGCAGAGGCAGCGCCCTTGCTGCCTTACAGACGGTTGCGCTAGGCCAGTGGCAACGACCCTGCCCAAGGCACGCAGCGGTGGCTCGCGGCAGAGGCGCTGCCCGCGGCACTCGGCGCAGTGGTTGCTGCTGGTGCCAGCCCAATGGCTGCTACTGCCCCAACGGCAGGCGGCACATCCACCCATACTCGTGTGGCAGTAATGACGACGCTCTCATGTGCTCTAACTGCGGCGAGCGATGGCATTTGCCTGTCAGCGACGGGCTAATGAGGCAGCGGCGGTTGAAGGGAAGTAGGTGGCTGTTGGCTTGGGGTATCCCTATCCGCCGAGCCCTCTACATGGTGCCCCATGCCACGGGCCACCGCGCGTCATGGGCTGGCGCGTCGACGAACCGGCGCAGGTCGGCTCGCATGCGAGCAGCGCTCGTGGGCCGACAGGCCGGCGCGCTCGCGGATCGGCTTGCACAGCCCGGCGCGGCTGCAGGCGAGAGCGCGCCCGCGGGCTGGCGTGTTTTCACAGTCCAGCGCAGCCTGCTGCTGCCAGGCCCCTCCGCGGGCTGGCGCGTTTCCACGGTCCGGCGCAGCCTGCTGCTGCCAGACCCCTCCGCGGACCGGCGCGACTGCGTGGTGGCAGGCCGGAATCGGATATTTCCGGCCCACCACTGGTTATCTTTATTTTATTTAATTTCAAACTTTGCAGTACTTTATATTTTGCGCATGTGCTTTATGTTATTTCGTACTGCAAATTCATCAGTGGTTTATGAGTCTATGTATTTTATACATTGTGATCACTGATGTTATTTATTATTGTACATATGTGTACTAAGTTTGGTCATTATCATGTCATTTAAATCATTATATTACCTTGCAATTTTTGTTCTAGCCCATTAGAAATGCTTGATTCAATACAATTTATTTATTCTCTACTTTGGAATAATTTGTTCCATATTCTTCGATGTTGGTCATACACGAGGAGTATTTTCATACTTTCACGGAATCTACGCTATATTTTCACATATGATTATTTCTAAGTGAGATTCCAACATAGAATTTGGACAAAGGTCTACACCATTTCTGGTGATTACCAAGAGTTCAATTTTCCAGATTGGTCATACACAAGGTGATATTACTATATCACTGTGGGATTTTATCCTCAACGTGCGTATCCAATCTTGAATTTAGAATTATAAGGCCTACTCTATTCTGATGGTTGTATTCATAATTATTCCAATTGTGTTGAGAATTTATTGTTGGAATTCAAGTTTATTGAATTCGCATTGAAAATTTATTGTTGTTGAATTCGCATACAAGAGGCATTGTCTATTGCCAAATTGTTCATATTTGACATCCATTTTTGTGGGTGAAATTGTCACCAAATGATCCTGGACGCGGGATCACATCCATGCATATGGAATTGTTTGGCCTTTTGGGGAATTACCCTATATCCATGACGGTTTATGATGATTTAGTTGCATCTCTAATCAAGAGAATGCAACTATTTTATATGATCAAGATAGAATTGAGATTGCCAACGTTTGTTGGTGAATATGGAATGTGGATGTACACACCACATTCATTTTAAATTCATTAAACTGCAATCATACGGCTCCCTCCGTTTGCAGCGAGTACATGGATATTTGATGATCAAATATTTCCCATTTACAAGGTTAGATATGTCTTGCACATACTGATATCACCATCTCAGCATACACTTATGGACATGGCAATCCTGGAGGTTGAAGTATCTGTCATTCGTTACATACCTCGGATTATCCAAAGGGGATTTTATTCATAGCCTGTATGCTGATTATTTATGAGGAGGATTCCAGGCATTAGGGGGAGATTTATACCACACAGAATGCCAGGAATTAAGAGTGAATGTCATATGTTGATATTCTCCCCTCATTTTTATCCATGTATAAGAAGAATCTGAACTACTGATTCGGAATCATATAAATTTGCAATGTTTTGCAAATAATCTGCCGAATGCATTTATTCATGGTGTCATTTATTTACCATTTTATTATGCCAGAAAGAGTGAAGGTACCATTTGAAAACCACTCAACTTCCAATAAGATGGGGAGAAGTATGGTCACAAGAGAGATAGCTTTTTACAAGCTTTCAAGTTGGTTGACACCTCATGGATATTTACTATCCAAGGCCTGTGGATGTGCATCATCCTACGGATCAGCATAAGTGTGCACATATTCAGGCGCTGAGTCATTTGGAACACCCTAACTATGTCATTGTGGGAAGTGACATAGAGTTTAAGGAATAAAATTTTCACAAGGAATATTGGTTACATTGAACCAATTATACAAAGTCTACAATGTTTACATTTCTCGAGCTCAGATTATCTTATACCTACTGGATCCAGACCAAAAGTCCTAGGCAAGAGTGTTTTTGACACTCACTTTCGGTCAAATAAAAGGTGGCAATTGAAGAGAATCGCTCTCGCTAAATAATGTTTGAGCAATATGTTACTCTTTCATAATGCTTTCTTTGGAAGAAGTATGGTGGTGAGGTAGGAAGAGCTTGTAGCATATGGGTCGCAGACAGACCTAGCTGGCATACTCTTGGTATGTGTGAAAATTATGTTCCTACATTCGATCAATGGCAGATCTTTGAAATTTTATGGATTCAGATACGCAAGTTAATGGACTTCGTGTTAGGAATCAAAATCGCAACATATGTTGTGTACAACTCAAGTCAATGCATGACTTGAAAACATCAATGTTTGTGATACATTGATTAGGTGAGTTCTTTCCTTGGAAAGTTTACTCCCAACGACGATGGTTGCATATGTGTGTTTGTATTGAAATCCTAAATGGATTTTGTATCATTCCCGACCACACAGTTGATCATGCAATCATCTTATGACGGATTATGAGATGAAGATTTGGATAAAACCAAATCACGCTTAAGTCTATAACTTAAGCATGCACATCAGTCTACTAATATATTATGATATTGGAAGATCATATCCATCAGCTCTTATGGTCGTTTAATTCCTAAACATGGATTATTATCATTTTGACCCTGGGATTGGACATAGTACCAATAAAGCGCTCGTGTATCTTGCAAGTTGCAATAAATCTGATATTGTATTTGTAGATATATGCTAGCTTAAATAACTCCACTCTAGTAGGATCTTTTTGGCAGGAGGTAGAAGATATCAATGGATATCTATATGGTACTAAAGATTTTTAACTTATCATTGGATGAGTTGAACATGATCATAAAGGGATATGAAGATACTACTCAACTAATCCCCGTTAATGAGTATTAGAGACTGTTATTTTGTGGTAGAATTCTAATAGAGAGTTGCATACACTGTAATGATTATTCTCCCATACCGAAATCTAACATGTGCATGTAAGATTTGGTTAAGTGATCATTGTGATTTGATCATATCACTGACCTTATTTATGGAAATAAGGTTACTCATATTGCTTGGATGCAAACAGGTTATGTGAAAGCAATATTGCACTCTTGCTCATAAAATGGTTTGTCCTCATGTATTTCAATAGATTCGAGGAACAAACAGCTTGCAAATTGAATATGCGATTACTTCGCTAATTTATTCACAAAGTCTCTACCATATTTTACACTTGCAAAGTGTTTATTGAATTGGTACGTGATGACTTTGAGGTTTGCAAGGTTCAGGGGGAGTCTCCTAACGTTCAGGGGGAGTCTCCGCGTGATTATTACCTATTCGGCATCATATTGCACTCTTTTCTTTTATGAGTTTTTTCCCTTGGGGTTTCTCATATTAAAGTTTTTATTGGGGCAATATTAATATAAGAATATATGTCATATCTTCTATTTTCCCCACGGGGGTTTTTAAAGGAAGATATCCAGAACATATCAAAGAGGTGCATTGCTCTTAAAATTCTGAAGGAATTTTGTTTGAGTAATGGTCGTTTTCACATATATCATGGTGTTTCTTCTTGTTTTTCCCACTGGGTTTTAAGAAGTTTTACCTGGTATATCGATACACTTTGGTTTTTGCCCACAGAATTTTTCTAAGGTTTCAAGACGATAACTGATGAACAGCAATGGTGCCTACATAAGTCAATTGATGAAAGAGGAGTGTTAGGATTAATTAGAATTAATTAATTAGTGATCAATAGACATCTTTCTCTATAGACACCTCTTCCTTATATAGACACCTTTTCCTAGATAGGCACCCTTTGGAGCTGTATATATATGTAACAGTTACACAAGAGAATTAATCATCAGTTCGCTTTCACTTTTCAGTTTTGAAATCGCGCCTTTTGACATTCAGTGGATTCATGCATAGCTTAGCCGGTACGCTACTGAACTCAATGGACGGCAATGAGATGGCGTTGACAGCAAAATTTGACTTGATCGGTCAAGTATAGTGTCACAGGTAGCATATCATTTTGGAGATCATGAGCATCGTAGGGGTAGTATTGGAAATAAAAGACATGGTGTGAATTTTATGCATCTAGTAGGTAAAATTTATGTGTTTTTTCCCATTCTCATATATATCATTTTTTTATTCATTACATTATGATAGGTTTCTCCTATCTTTGGATCCATTTCATTAGTGAGCTAGCTTGCTCCTAGCGTTGGCGGCTGACAGGCGGGGCTTTGTGGCAGCGACGGCTCCACGACTCAACACCAGGGCGATGTCAGTATGTATGTCACCACACTGAACCACATGCGGAGGATGTTAAATGACCGCAATGCGCTGCCAAGTCACATGCTGGTGAGTGTTTACGCATTAGTTAGCTGGAACCCTAAAAATGATCATTATCTTCATGCAGTAGATTATTGTTTCATTGTTTGGGAAGCAGGATCGAAATAATACAATCATCTTACTGGACCATCTGGATTTAATTATCAAAAGGCGAATCAACATAGATATGTACCCATGTGTATCAAATGATAGGAGAGAGGTGACTAAGCCTACTCCTTATATGTTAAATGATATTAATTTGTTGTTCAGCTATGATTTTCCCTAAACCATTTTAGCTCTCAGTTTAATTCATAACGTTGCCGCCATTTCTTAAAAACAAATAAGTAGACATGTTACTACATCATACTATCTCTCATAATTAGTGTGAAAGAAATTCTTGTCCAACCAACAAACTTGTATAGTGTTTCATCTCCAAACCAACTGCGACTTTATTTTTTCCTTCTAAACTAGCCACAAGTACCAAAAGTTCACATGACTCCATCTCTTGGGGGATACAAATAAAGGTATAACCGATGAAATTACAAGAGAGGACACACATTATATTCGTCACTACGTTTATTTGCATCCAGGATCCCTCAACCACCTGCCAAGTGAGGCAGGGAATAGGAGCACAAGCAGAAAATAAAGTAGTAGGATCTATTGCAACAACTGTGGATTGATTCGACGCCGCAGAGATATTGATCTCGAAAGATCCGACCAGCCTGCACCGCCATATTTCCCGAGGCCTCCTCCTATTCCTGCCATGCATGCCAATTTGGGTTCTAGCTCCGCGCTCCCCTCGATTATTGGGTTCTTTGCGAACCATTTCCATCTCAAGTCTATGCTTAAATATAGGAAGATCAGCGTGTGGTCCCATGAATGTGTTGCATGTGCAACGACAGCCGTACGCAGCCATGCAGGACTTCATCAAGGCCTTAGAAGCAAGTCCGGTGGATATTAATTATTTTCTATGTCGATAGAAGAATCTTCTTCTCCCAGGAATCTTCAGTACCATGCTACCGTATTTCCCTAAGCCTCCTATTCCTGCCATGTCAATCCGAGTGGAAACATATGCAAGGATAATCTTAGCGCAAAAGGAGCATGCACCGATGCACGGCATGGAAGCGTGGGCGCCCTGCCTTTTCCAGCTCTTTTTTTCTCCCCTCAGTTTAGGTTAGGTTCTTAGCAGGGGCGGAGGGGCGCTGAACATTGGAGGACTCATCTTCCCTTTCTTCCTCCTCCTTCACTTTCTCTTCTTCTTCCTCCTCATTTTCAACCATGACTGGAAATTGTAGGGGAACTTTATGGACTTCATGGAGGCGGGGGGGGGGGGGGGGGGGGGGGGTGGAGCCCCCTCAGCCCCCTTGGTGGATCCGCTGCCGGTTCTTAGAGATCCTTTTCGATCAATCCATCTCTCCCCTACACTTAAATAAATAGAAAGATCAGCGCGTGTCTCCATGTGTTATCTGGTGCAATGATGTAATGAGTAGCACATGTGCGTTACTACGTTGAAGATAGGACTCATTGAAGCATCTTCTGGAGAGAGCTTTTCCTTTTAAAACAAATAAAAGAGCTACTACAAAAGTTACTCGGCTACTGAAGTTAGTTATTTATTCTCTTCTATCTGTTGAAGGCCAGCTTCAACATAATTAAGTGGCATTGAGTTGTATGTATAACTATGAAAAGGACATTCAATGCTCAAATACTCATCTTTTTAAAATCAGTATCTCTTGTTAATTTTTGCCCCTCCCTCCTTCCTATTGTTGAAGGGCAGAGCACCTGCCCTATTGTTACAGCAAAGAAGAAGAAGTTAAAACCCATGATTTGAAGCACTCTCTCCTCACTATATTTTTATTTCATGGAATGAAGGGAAATGGAGAGCCAAACGTGTACATCTCAAAGAAAAGGTGACATAATTATTGAGGCCTTTATAATACGCTAAAAAGAATATGGCCCATATCCAATCCTTCTCAGATCCGGTGGTTTACATTATTTTTACATTACATAATAATACGCTTCTGTGCACTCGTTTCACAAGTACCATTTTGGAGTATCATAAGCATGGTAGGTTTTAGTGTTCTTTTTTATTTTCTTATCTATAACTATGTTTCGATTCATTTCATTCACACGGTATGTTTTTCTATCTTTCAATCCATTTCATTCACTTGGTAGATTGCTCAGCGTTGTCGGCATATCAAGCGAATGTGGCATAGAAGAGTGTGGAGGCCCAGCAGAGCTTGTGGGACTGTCATGCTACCCTGCAACAGAGGATGATAGTCCTGTACAGCCCAGACCACATTTCCCGACGCCTCGTATTCCTGCCATGGCAATCTGAGCTGAGTGGACACCTATGAAAGAATGACCCTAGCTAGTGTAAAACTAGCATACGAGCACGGCATGGAAGCATATATATTCATATATGATTGCCCTTGCCTATATAGTGCTCTGTACAGTACAGCCACCTGCCTATTTTTAACGTTTCAGATGAATAAACAACAAACAATTACCAAATGAGAAGTGGTAGCTCTGTATTGAAGCCAACTAAAGCATTGTGCTGGCCATGGACTCGATTTCAATGCCTCCAACTCCTCCCGCCACTATGCGCGATTCTGATCTTTATTTCACACATGTGCTTCCAACGCATTGAGGAATTGAGACAGGATCATGGGAGCGGACCTCCACGCTCACGAGGGGAGCAGCATCAGTCACAATTCACGAATACAGTAGATCGGAGAGGGGAGGAAAACTCTATGCATAGATTTTCTTGTTACTTTGCTGGACATGCATATATTTTAAATAATATATAAAGGACTACACAACCAATGGTGCTTCTTAGTTGGTATGCCATGTGTTCTTTTATCTGGAGGTTGCAGGTTCGAAGGACAGTCTGGTTGTTGATTTTTTACATTTTTCAAAAACTCCACTCTAATTTCTTTCTTGATACATGTTTAAAAAATGCATTTAGAAGTGTATCTATAAGCACTTCTACTTGCAAGCCTATGTGTGCATCAGCAGCAAGTTTTTGATGCGCTTTCTTAAGACATGTATCAACACTATCTAATAACGTATCTAGATACTAACTTTACAAGTGCTTTATTAAAACGTGTCAATACCTGTTTAAAACGTATCTAACTTGTAAGTTTTGAAATGCTTTATTGAAACGTATCAACAACCATGTCTAATAGTGGAACCACACAAAATGTAGATACACTTTCAATAGCATAGCAATGGAAGCGTAGCTACCATCTGATTTTATTGTAGTGTCTCTTGCTGCTTGAATTTTTTTATATCAGTACAGCTTTAGTGTGGGAGTCATATATTACTAGAACCTTTAGGGGTAATATAGCAATATTTTGCTGCCTGGCCCAGCTAGTGCAAAACAAAATTATTACCCGATCAACTTTAATGTTTGGCCTTGGGATAACTTTGACCATACATATAAATACTTCTTCAGGTATGCCCAACTGTGCAGGATTGTATAAAAACATAAAAGCATAAAATTCCTTTTTTTTAAAAAAAGCAATATTTCTATATTTTCTTTCCTTTTACTAAAAGCAATAAATACAAAAACATGCAATTTTACACACTTTTTCCTTTTACCAAATACCAACGGAGGAAGTAGCAGTCTATAACGTTGACTTTATGCTGTGCAGCCAAAGTGCTATCTAACGTTACTAGATGTGCCCGGTATCACGAAGACTCATGTAAAGAACTATCAGAACGTGAAAGCCTGGAAGAAGAATTCTTCTCCAACCTAGCATCGCGGCAGCTGCCTATTAGAAGATTCAAGCGAAGCTGTCATAGGAGAGCCTGGAGGCCCTGCAGAACTCGTAGTAGGACTGTCATGCTACCCCACAACAGTGTACAGAAAAAATATGTAAGCCTATCTTTTTTTTAAAACGAACCAGGCAGAAGAGCTGCTGATTAAATTAAAAAGAGGAATATGCCTAGACTGGACACAACGACAAACAACACAAGATCCGACCGGTTAGATTGAAACATCAACACGGCTGCACAACTCAACTCGACTCCACTCAAAATCCCACACCGCACCACCACAAAACCTGGGAGAAAGCCGTCAAGTAGCCCTCATCACAAGCGCCTCTTGACAGGAGAGGTCATTGAATTAACCTACTCTTCGCCTCTTGACATATCAATTTGTTGTTCGATCAGCTATGAGTTTGCCTAAAACATTTTAACTCGCACCTGAATACCATCTTTTCCTAATTAATATAAACTAGCAACTAGTAACCATATTACTGCATTGCAGTAGCTTTCGTAGTTCGTTTCCAATCAACTATGACTTTTTTAAAAGAAATCACGAGTTTTGCTCACCAGAAATTTGTCATTAGCCACAAAGGGACAAAGTTTCATACATTTACACATCTCAGCTGAGACAAAGGTAATCAGAGTAGGGTTACAAGCAGAGAGCGAGCCTGAACATACTATCTTGGGAGCACCTACAATCAAGCGAATGTGCTATAGGAGAGTCTCCAGGCCCAGCAGAACTTGTAGCAGGACTGTCATGCTACCCCGCAACAGAGGACGATAGCCCTGTTCTGCCCACATTTCCCGACGCCTCGTATTCCTGCCATGGCAATCTGAGCTGAGTGGACGCGTACGAAAGAATGATCCTAGCTAGTAGTGTAGAACTAGCATACGAACACGGCATGGAAGCATACATATGAATTCATATATGATTGCCCTTGCCTATATAGTGCTCTGTACAGTACAACCACCTGCCTATTTTTATTTTTTCAGATGAATAAACAACGAACAATTACCAAATGAGAAGTGGTAGCTCTGTATTCTGTGTCAGCGTCAGCTGCATGTGGGGCTGAATTTATATCATCATAAACTGATCCTGTCAAATTTGGCAGCTGATTGTTTGAGCACGGTTCTGCTGCTGTTAATATATAGAACTTTTGAAGCCGTGCCTTTGACATTAATTATTAATTCAGTGGAGTCTGCACACCTAATTAAACTGATGGCTTACTGAACTCGGAGGACGGCAATGAGATGTTGTTGCTAAATGGCCGAGCTATTAGATTTTAATTGGCTTAATTCAGTACTAATAAAAAGTAACTATAGTTGAATAAAAATGCATGTTGTGTCTTTAAGAATATATCTTGTTGCGAGTATTGCATTGTACTGCGGGATACCTTCCATCCAATATGTTCCACCACCCTACATATTCACTAATATATTTTTTTTAGCCCGGTTTACCTATAAACTGGATCAATTCTCTTCTTCTTATTAATATACGCCGAACCGCAAGGTTCAGGATTTTTTTTAAAAAATATTCACTAATATTGATGCTTCCACGATGGCCACATCTGGCATGTTATTTGTTTTGTTGCAATACAAATAAATCTAGGTTACACAGGCTCGCGACACTAACTACAGGAGCTGGCCAGTGGGGGTGGGGAGGTTCGTAGTCTAGCCCATGGCGGCTTCCAGGTGGAGGAGAGCTAGGGAGCAAGCCTGCCCGGAACATAGTCAGCTAGGTGAAAGTTGGCGACTAGGCCTGGGAAGTCGTGCTCTGCGATGAACAGCATGAACTCCTCCTTGTCCTTGGCAATCACGTCGTCCAACCATGCCCGGATGTGTGATGGGGCACCGCCCCACGCACACTAAAGAACTGCTCCACCGAGGTCACTGAAGAACTGCTCATCGAGGTCACCGAAGTCAATAACAATGCAAGAGCTCGAAACAGTATGGGACAAAGATAAGAAAGAAGGAACAGCTGAATTCCAGATGCCTCGCATGCTTTTATTACCTACCCTCCATGTCTATCTGGCCGTATAGTATTCCTATACTTGTTTGAGAGGCTAGCATTTTCCTTCTGTTGTGAGCTGGTCACCGTGCGTGAGATTATATAAGCATATGAACGGTAGGTAGAGTAGTAAACTAGAAAGTATTCTTTAATTTGCATGAGTTTATCTAGCATGGCCACTATTGTCCACCAGGTTTGCTGTGCCGTGTTCATATTTCCAATCAATTACTCACTCTTTCTGCCCTATATAATACAGACATGCCACTTCTAGATCTCCTTGTCCAATTCACACATTTTCCTTAGACGCGTGCTCAAGTCCATTTTCTTTGTACTACTTACATATATAAGAATGAGTCATATGGATCTAACTTATCCCCGGATTATTATTCCTCCTCCCATTGGAAATTAGTGCACAAGCTAGGCAAAGAAGTTTTTCAACCAGTGATACGTGATGATCAACAGTACTAGTACTTAGGCTTGGGAGCTATGAGAAAGGTGCGATTTCTCAAGCCTTTGAGGAAACGCAACTGAAATTGGCTGGATTTAGATTAAAGACAGTTCCGGCCTCAGCAGTCACAGTGTGAGTGCTCGCAGCCTATGATGGCTGGATTTATATTAAAGACAGTTCCGGCCTCAGCGGTCACAGTGTGAGTGCTCGCAGCCTATGAGTGCAGGAGGCAGTTTCGAAACTGCAAAACGTCTTACACGCTAAAAGAAGCAACAACAAGATCAGAAGCAAAGACTAGGGCCTATTTGGATGGGTTAAAGTTGAGCGCGAAACTATAGCACCTATTAGCATTTATATCCTTCCTAAAGTTTTTGAGTTTTGATTGAAGTTTAGCCACCCCATTAGCACTCCTGTTTGAATGGACTAGTGCTAAAGTTTATCACTTTTGGATAGGGATGAAAGTGGTCGGGAAAATCGTCTAACCACTTTTATTTTTATATTTTTATTTGAGAACGGAAACGGAAGCTTGGTTGGGAATGTGAAATCGGTTATACCGGATATCGAAACGAAACAATTCGATTGAGAACAAGTCGATTACGATCAGGAAAGGTATCTAAAATCGGGATCACTGACACATGTAACCACTTCAAATGGCTAACTTAATACAACGGACAGAACTATGTACAATTCATAGGCATAGTATGATAAAAAGTAGATAACACCATAGGATACAAGTGATCTGTGAATTATGTATTTCACGTATTGGTATATGAGTAAATGGTATGTAACCTTTTGCATGGCATATTCCTATAGAAAACATAAGCGAATTTACTTTATAAGTTGCCATAAAATACTTGGGGAAACAAAAAGGAGGTAATTGAAAACATAGGAAAGAAAAAGAAATGAAAAGGACCAAACCCTGCTCCTTTGTTGCTTCCCTGCTCCTTCCCCGTCGTGAGAAGGCCTGGGCCATCACGTGGGCCGCGTCATGAACCAGCCCCTACTACCGAGCCGCCCAGGGACAGAGGCAGGTAGCGGTGTGCACAGAGCAAACAGATTAGTCCCACCTCGCCTAAGTGAAGCCGCAGCGCCCTACAGGTAAGTTATAAAGGGACTGAGCGGTACCCCAGGGGAAGCAAGTGTCTAGCTAAGCCATGCCACGGAAAAAAGGGAAATTCCCGAATCATAAAACGGGAACATCCCGGCTAGAATACGGGATCCGATTATTCGGTCAGGAAAAAGGCTCTCCTAAATTCGCCGTTTTCTCCTGGATGTTCCGAATTTTCCGAGTTCTGCTTTCATCCTTACTTTTGGATACATTAGAGTATCTCCAAAAATATCTAAAATTCTACCCAAAAATCTTATTTTGGGAACAAACACGAAAATGTCCAAAATTCTATCCAAAAATCTTGTTTTGGAAACAAACACGAAAATCACAGCTCCAATAGAAGCCTAATCTAACTCTCATCCAACAACAGCGGCATCTGCAGCCATATCTTTCGCTGTCTCCGCCGCTATGATACAACAGCGGCATCTGTAGCCATATCTTTCGCCATCTCCGCCGCTATGATGTGCTCACAATCCTTCCACGCGCTCTATTGGCCCCACACCACCTCTGTGCACCATAAAACTAGGCAATTAGCAGGAGCCGCACGTTGCAGCGCTTCGTGCCGGCGACGGGGTGCTTGTGAAAATTCCATGCCTGTGATGGCACAGGCTAGGCCACATTCGTGACCCACACCTCTAGGCTGCGCCTGCTAGCTCGCTTCCTCGGAATGGAGAAGAAATAGCTACACTATAGCATCAAGGAGAGGATGAGCAGGATAAAAAGAGCTCGTCACGAGGGAGAACTAGGGAAGAGAGAGCTAATGGAGAGGGAGAGAGCATGGAGAAGGACGAATGGATAAGGGGGTGTTTAAATCCAAGCACTAATTTTTAGTTCGGGTCACATCGGATATTTGGATGCTAATTAGGGGACTAAACGTGAGCTAACTGTAAAACCAATTGCATAAATGGAGACTAATTTATGAGATAAATCTATTAAGCCTAATTAATATATCATTAGCACATATTTACTATAGCACAACATTGTTAAATCATGGACTAATTAGGTTTAATAGATTCGTCTCGCCAATTATCCTCCATTTATGCTATGAGTTTTGTAATTAGCTTATATTTAATACTTCTAATTGATGTCCAAATATTCGATGTGATGTGACTAAAATTTAGTTCGGAGGAACCAAACATGCCCTAAGAACAAGAATGGCCATAGGCATATAGCTTGAGATGGATGAGTCACTTGCTACACACGGGTGAAACCTATCATGAATGATGCTCCTCTGCTCACAGTGGCAATGGCAGGTACCTTGAGCGCGTATTGGAGTGCATGAAAAAGATGACCCTATCTGAAATGGAATGACGTGGCATATTTTTGGAAACTAAATATAGGACAACTGTTGGAGGAAATCATTTTTTTATGCCCAAAATATTTTGCAAAGATCCCAATCTAGAATTATTGGGAGTAAATATATTGGACATTCTTGAAGATGCTCTTAGCAATTGGATCCAAACACCTCTAAAACCAGCGTGCTTATATATTCATATATTACTGCCCTTGCCTATAGAGTGCTCTGTACAGGACAACCACCTGCCTATTTGTAACTTTTTCAAACGAATAAACAACGAACAATTACCAAATGGGAAGTGTCGGCTCTGTACATTGTGTCAGTGTCAGCTGCACGTGGGGCTGAATTTATATCATCATAAACTGATCGTGTCGAATTTGGCAGCTGATTATTTTTAGCACATTCAGCTGTTAATAGAACTTTGGAACCGTGCCTTTGACATTTAGTGGAGTTTGCACAGCTAAACTGATGGGATGAACGAGATGGTATTGCTAAATGGCCGAGCTCTTAGATTTTATTTGGCTTAATTCAGCTGTAATAAAAAGTGACTATAGTTGAATAAAAATGCTTCAGTTTGGTGCTAGCTCGGCCATTGGTTGATTACAAGCTCGACGGTTAGTTAAAACTAGCTGCTTAAGTTTGTGGATATTTTGAGGGGCTTTGCAAAAAAAGAGAGAGGAAAGTCCGCTTGTTATTTATTATCCTTTCCAAATATGGATTTCACTTGAAAGAAATACTGCCAAATCAGTATATCTTGTTATTTTTGCTTCCCCCCTCCATATTGTGCCAGGGCATGCAGAGCACCTGCCATATTTTTACGGCAAAGCATCTTATGTTTCTTGAAAAAAGAATGGAGAGCGAGGCCAGATTGTGCTAGATAAAGGAAAGGTACGGTGACTTGATCATTGAGGACATTTACATAACCTAAAATTAGTATAGATGGTCCATCCAATCCTTCTCATCCGGTGTTTTAGAATGGTTACATACATGATTGTCTTCTACGCCCTAGTGTCACGGGTACCATTTTAGAGTATCATCAGAAGCATCCTAGAGGTAGTATTGGAAATAAAATATTGTATATCTAGCGTCAAAATTTTAGTTTTATTTTTCCCTTTCATATCTATATCTTTATTTCAGATTCATTTAATTCACACACGGATGGTATCTCCTATCTCTAAATCCGTTTCATTCACGAGGTACTCCTATCACTGGCGACCTACAGATGGCGCTTTGTGCCAATGGTGGCTTCATGAGTTCATGACTCAGCACCAGGCCGGAGATATTGCCACACCAAGCCACAGGCGGAGGAGGTTAAATGACTGCGATGCACTGCCAATTCACATGCGGATGAGTATTTCTGCAGTAGTCAGCTGAAAGCCTGAAACACTAAACAGGATCATTATTTCAGCAAATTATATATGTGGGATCAGTGCAGAATTGAGACAAAAACAATCTGCTCATTGGGCCAGCAGGATTAAATTTTGCGAACTGTGAATATCATGAAGTCATGTGTACTCATGCGTATGAATGAAATGATGGGGGAGGTGACTAAGCATAGTCTATACCCTGTTAAATGATATCAATTTGTTGTTCAGAAACAATGATTGAATTTCCATAGAACATTTCAACTCTCACTTGAATTTGTTTACCTTTTCCTAATCATATTACTACACTATACAAGCTGTCCCAGTTGTGAAAGGAATTCATATCCCTCCAACTTGTATAGTGCTTGTACTGAGGAAGAATTCATCTCCAATCAACTTAGACTTTCTTTTTTCCTTTAGAAATCAACTATGAGTTTTGCTACAAGAAATTGCTCATTAGCCACAAGGGCCAAACTTTCACACCACATTACTGTATATCTTCAGGGAGATGAAGGTATAATTGTGTGGAGTGTTACAAAAGAGGACACACAATTTTCTTCCATAAACTGGAATCACACCGGCCAGTCAAGTGACAGCCAGGTGAAAGAAGATCTGCCTTTAGGCACTTAGACCTAGAGCCCCAGCAGAACATAAAGTAGCTAGTAGGATACAAAGCAATAACAGTGGAGGAGTACCACGCCCGGTGGGGATATGCATGTATATATGCGGAATGATGGAAGGAGTATATATATTCATCTCCAACCAATCACCACTTTTGTGGTGGTGATACCCTAGGAGAGAAGATTCATATGCAGTCTTATTTGCTGAGGCATCCTATTCCTACCATGCCAATCTGAGTGCTGGAAACATATAGATCCTTGTTCCCCTGAGTGATTGGTTGGGTTATTTATTAAGAACCTTTCCCGTCTCTTTTTCTACTTTTATGTAGAAGATTTCTTGGCTGCATATATAGAAGATGTGTCGGCGTGTTTCACATAGCTTTTGATATACACTTCACCAACTGCATAAGGTTGCAGCCAATAAGACACATAAGTGTAAGCTGGCCATTCCTGAGCTGCATTGCGTTAAATGAAATATTGATTGCTGCTAGCTTTGTTGGTAACCTCTGTTAAGAAAGCTTAATCAATATCTTGCTGCTTGAAATTTTTTTATGTCATTACAGCTTTGCAAACACAGTGTGGGAGTCATACATTACTAGAACTTTTAGGAAATTCTAACCCGACCAACTTTAATGTTTGGCCTTGGCATAACCTTGACCATCAGTGCCGGAACTGTGTGTGTGTGGTGGGTGGGTGGGTTGGGGGGGGGGGGGGGGGCGCCCCAACAAAAAAAAGCAATGCATAGCATAGGATTCGTTGATGAAATTAGGCCAAAACTCTATAGGAAACCAATGCAAAACCTACAAGAAGGCATATGTTTGTCTGGCTCCCCTTTAATTTTCTATCCAGTTCTCCCACAGTTGACCATACAAAATTCCCTTTTTAAAAATACATATTTCTATAGTTTTACTAAAACCAATAGATACGAAACATTCAATTTTACACAACTTTTCCTTTGACGACCAAATACCGACGGGAAAATAGCAGTCTATAAGCTTCACTTCTTGCTGTGCAGCCAAAGTGCTCCCTAACGTAACTAGATGAGCCCGGTATCACCTCCGTGAAGACTCATGTAAACTACTATCACAATGTGAATTCCTGGAAGAAGAATTCTTCTCCAACCTAACATCGCGCCAGCTGCCTATGAGAAGATACCCCTCTGATGCCACAGTTCCTGAGGCCTTTTATTCCAAGCATACATAGCTAGTGTTTGCAACGTGGAGACATACAGATGCATGAAGTCCGGGTCCCCTCGGTTATGTCGACTTTTTTGAGGTCTTTCTCCGGTCCTCATCTCACTACTGAATAAAACGATGAACACTGGATATGCATGCCTACCTTACTGCTAATCATTGTGTGACAAGTGGCATGGCAAACATTTCTCAATGCCTCTCAGTCCTAAGCTTGAACTGCGCACTACTGCTAGAAATTGCCCTTCAGAATTCAGACTAATCTGTCCTGGCACAGATGATTTGCCACACAACTGCATTGCTATCAGTTTTCACTGTTCACACCTCCATTTGCCCTTCGATAAATAAATAGGTTCTTGTAGAATTACAGATACCTTCATTTCCTATCTCCTACTCCTTCATCGAGCAATCATTCAGAAGAACAAATTTATATATGTAAATGAAACCTTAGAATATAAATATGGATGTCAAGTACAAGCCGGCAAATACATTGTGAAGAAAGGTATCCACAGATGATTGCTAAGAATGAATTAGCATAATCCTACAATACTGTATCCATGTGCGCAAGTGCAACGACAGCCATGCAGGACGTTTTATCTTCTAGTGATTGCCACACCAGTATTCCGAATGAGTGTATTCATCTCCAGCATATCATCACTATCATGCTACCCAGCCACAGACAACCTCTCAGCACTGCCACATCTCCTGAGGCTTCCTATTCCTGCCATGTCAATCTGAGTGGGAACATAATATATACAAATGAACAATCTTAGTGTGAAACTAGGATACACAGCATGCATGGAAGCATATTTTTATATATGGCCCTTTCCACTTCCAGCTCCTTGCTCTCGTCAGTTACTATCTAGGTTGGGTTCTTTGCAAACCTTTTACATCTCTCCTACTCTTAAATAGGAAGATCAGCGTATGTCTCCATGTGTGTTTTTTTTTTGAAAGAATACAGGAGCACTGCAAATTGCATTTAAGAAGGATGTCTTAGCTTCATGTGTTCCAACTGCAGCGATAGGCACGCAGGATGTCGAGCGTGTGGTCATCTGGTGCAATATACTGTCTAGAGTAGCACATGGGCCTTATTGTACTGACAAGGACAGTCACTGAAGTACGTAGCTCCTGGGGAGAGTTTTCTCTTTTAATCAAAAGAGCAACTTCGAAAGTTATTCAGCTACAGAAGTTAAGCGATTTCTCTTCTATTCAGGAAAAGGGCTTCAATGGTTTTTGAGTCAATTCCCTATATGCCAAAATTTGCCAATCACTTGTGTGCCATTCAAAAAAATTTCTTCCCTTGTATGCCACTAATTAAAATTTCTAATCCCTCATGTGCCATTCTGTCACCTTCTGTTAGCTTTTATCACTGTTTCGGTAATAGTTGCCATCAAATAAAAACACTGCTGCAATGACCATTTTACCCCTTCTTGGCCTTGTTTGGCCTTTTATGTTTTGGGTTTGGGTTATGTGGCACCCACGCACTTGTCTAGCAGGCTAGCAGCTCCCCGCACAAAGACCTGAGTGGCAGCTCCGCCTGACCGTGCGTCGATGCGAGCGTTGAGGAGAATGGCTGCTCGGGCCTGGTGCGGAGCACGTACACGCCGAGGTCAGGCGCGTGGCCAGGAGATCCTGCGTGGCTTTGTGTGGGTCATCACCGCATGAGGGAACTCGTCGTCATTCCTGCGGACCTCCGCGTGCCATGGCCTACTACCTCTGACTGGACCGATATCTTGGGCGAGCAGAATAAGGCTAGGTGGATGGAGAAGCCGTCCTCCTGGTGCCTGCGGTGCAGGGGAGTTCTCCAGCAGCTCTGGTTCCATACTTTTCAGCTTTAATTTGACTTTGGAGAAAGAAGAAGCAGGCAAGGGCACAATAGACCTTTGCATCTCGGTTTAATGGCATCAGTCGAAAATGGCACAAAAGGGAAACAAGTAGGGCCTAAGTAGGTAGAAAAGCGTTCTTTGCAAGAGTTTTTTCTGGAATGGATACCTTTGTGCTGTTGTCTGGTTAGTGCATGGGCATCTAACCTAAGTGGAATGAAGTTACCCACAAGCAAAGTCTCTAAAATCCATTACTCGGTGAGGATTACATCATTGCTGCGCCTTTACTCAGTGGGGGTCACGTTGTAACAATCGATTTATTTATATGCATCGCGGAAGATGTTTTGGCTCTGTCCCAGTGATAACAATACAGTGATGAGTACTTGGTGGCATGATGCCTATGTTTCCCAAAAAAGAAAAGAAAGGATGACATGATGCAAGTGCAAGCAAATCGTCATGCAGCGTGCAAACATATAATGCCTCCTTTTCTCGATGCAGCTATCTGAAAAGCATTGTATCACCCATTTCAATCTAGTTCTATAATTACTAATCTTCTTAAAACTGAGAAAGCAGTAACATCAAGTCATCAACACTGATAGGCCAATGCAAGTCATGAATGCGTTGACGTGTGTGTAAAGATACGCACCAGCTATATGTTTCTACTCTTCAAATCCTGGCGTTAACTTAGGTTTGAAGGGGCATCACAAGCTAGCTAGCAGCAGGCTCGCCGGATCATGATGGTAGGGTAAATGGATTCAAGACTAATCAAGATAACGAAACGGTGGATTAAATGGCGTCAGTAGATCAATAAAGGAGTTAAGACAGTTAATTTATTTTCTCGACAAATGGAGAAATTACTGAGCCAGGTATAGTTTTAAAAGAGCTGCGCATCATAAAGCACAGCTGGATGCTGAACCTGGTCCACATTTCAATGAACTGCTCACTCTTTCTGCCCTATATAAGACAGGCATGCCACTTCTCTACTTGTTCAATTCACACATTTTACTTAGACCTGTTCAAGTTCATTTCCTATGCATCTCAAACTTATACCCCAAATTATTCCTCCTCAGTTATACATGATGATCATTATACTAGTAGCACTTAATTAGGCTTGGGAGCTATGAGGAATGTACCATTTACTAGCCATTGAAGAAGCGCAACTACTATTAGCTGCAAGGCGTGGCATAACAGAGCTAGCTAGACGGGAGGTTCCCGATCGAGCTGGCTCGTGAGTCGTGAGCAACTACCATTGAAAACGAATGATTGCAGTGGCATGAGAGCTTGCTTACTAGGTCATCAGCCAACTGAGCTAGGGAGAACTCAGCTTATCGCGGTTGACCGATGAGCCCGGAGCACCAGGTTGGGAGGGAGAGCTTCAAGCCTTTCATCTACCCTATCCATAAGTAAAGCTGTAAATGAGTCCTCCACATTAATTGTATTCACAGATAGCAAACAAATAAATAAATCTAGTATCGTCCACTCCAGTCCAGTCCAGTCCACTCCACGCTCCATTGCAATAAAAGCTGCAACATGGCGTACTAAAACAAATACCACAAAGATGGTGTTTGGATCAGAAATTTTAACGCTATTGTAAATGTGATTGAAAAACATTGGTATCAAATACAACATAACGAATATGTTGTAATTGGCTAGAACCAAAATTTTAAAAATTTAGCATGAAGAAAACTAAAATCTAGCGGGAGAAAAACTTCTAGGGACGGTCCATGGCATTGCCCGTCCCTGAAAATGTATTTGCAGGGTGGCTCAACTGCCCTGCAAATGCATTTCTTTTACTGCAAAATGTTTGTGTGTGATCTCCTATCTATCGGTCAGGGAGACCGATTCCTCTCCGCTCAGTCCGCACCGTGATAGGGGGCGCGCCAGCCGTTCATGGCTGTGGGCCCCCGTGCAGCACTATAAAAAGAGAAGGGGAACCGCCAGGGCACGTGGGCCAAAGATCACCATGCCACAGGGCTCCCACTCCACCGATCTGGAGAGGTGCTGAAGCGAGGGGAAGGCGCCGCACCCCCTGCACCGCGCAGCGCCGCCCTCGACCTTGCCGTTGACTCTGTCGCCCACAACATTGCCACCTCGCCTCCGACTCACCCCGCCGGCCACTGCTCGTCGCCGGCTTCTCCACCAACCTATGGTCTTCTATTCTCTCTCTCTCTCTCATGTGTATACATATGTAAACCTTGTTGCTCTTATTCACAAGTTAATGCAATTACCCGCTAATCCTATCAATGGTATCAGATGCCTCGATCTAGCGAGTAGATCGAGTTTTGGGGAAGAAAAAGAAGAAGAAATACGATTTAATTCAACATTTTGTTCATTCGGTGGGACTTACCCAGTTCCTCGCCGCCGGTCACCACCGCCGCCGTCACAAGGACGCCGTGCGGGAAGACGACCTGAGCAGCCGAACGGCGAGGTTTTGCCGCTGCGAGGTCTCCGCCTCGGGCTCAGGCCAAGGGCACCCGCGCGAGGCCACTCGACGGCGGCGCGCTCACCACGGGCGAACGCGCGCGCCGGCGAGGCGCCACACGGGGTACCGGCAACCTCCACCAACCGCCATGGGCGGACGCAGCGGCCACTGCGGACGGTTGTTGCTGCATCTCGCCGTCGATGCTAGAGAGAAGGTCAGGGGAGAGGAGAATCGAAGAAAGAACTTGAGCTCGGGGTCGCCGACCATGGCGCGGCGGCCGGACCGAGCGGCGCGCTAGCATGAGAGCCGCCGACGGCGGCGCCACGGGCTCGGGCCGGGAAAGGAGGAGAAAGAAAGGCTAAGGTTAGGGTTTGGAGGAGAGCCGGTCGGGAGTATTACCCTCGCGAAATCGCCGGAGAGCCGTTCGATCCGAACAGAGGGCTCAGATACGAGGGGGAGGGAGCGCGGTGCGGCGGCTGGGCTGATTTGGTGGCCCGCGCGTTGGTTTTTGGGCCGCAAGCCCAGACGGGCGACGAGCCGAGCGCGCTGGGCCGCCGAGCTGAGCCGCGAGCAGGCCGAGTTTGGGCAAGCCGAGCTGTGCGCAAGTTGGGCCGCGGGCCTAATACGCTACAAGGCCACATGCTCGGTGAAAAGGAATTAAGTTTTATTTATTTTTTAGATGTTTCTTTGTGATGTTTTATGATTAGTCTTAATCTCTATCGAAATTACACCAACGTGCAATTTGTTTTAGAGAGTAGATGAGCATAAAGAAATGTTTCTTAACAAATATGATACAAAATAGCTCAAATAAAATTAGTTTTAAGAAGGTTTTTTCCGGTGGGTAACATCCACAAGCTCGGCTTGCTGGGCCGGAAACGAGAAATGCACAGTAATGTTTAAGAATTAGACTATTCTTTTTCAGAACATTTTTTGATGATTTTAGTCTAGCTTTTTATCTCCATTCAATTTTGAACCAACGGGATAAATTATTTAGAGAGTAGTTGCGTACAAACTGATGCTTCTGAACAAGATTTATTCTCAGAATATTTTAATCATGTTTCTGCTGCTATGTTGATTATCTCCCAAATTAAATTGGAACCAAACAAGAAAAGTTAATTGGAAGAGTAGGTAATTATGTTTTTTTAGTCAATTATGATATTGTTATTTTTCTTACCAACGTTGATGATAGCAATATTATAAGTTTTATTCATGAGTTTACCATGCATGAATTCTATTTCTGCCCAACAGTGATATAGAATTAATGTAGAAGGAAAAGACGGACAACTGTTGATTATTATCAATGCCTGAGATTACTCGGCTGCAAGCCAACCGACCGCTTTGCTGGGGTACGTGAAGGAAAGGCTTTGGGCTAAAAATCTAGTAAATCCGACACTAGCTTCCGCTATTGTTAGTTTATTTATTTTCTGATTAAATTGGAACTAACGGGAAGATTTAATCAAAAAATAAAGTATAAGTAAATGTTTTTGTCATTATGACTAAGTTTGTTGAAATAAGGTAAATACATATCTAATCTGACCAACGTTGAATTAAACATGTGTATTACAAAGTATTCAGATTTATTTCTGATTTTGGTATTAAAACACTTCCTGTGTACTGAGAGCTAATTCTAGTATTTACGTCCCTTACGAAGAATTATCTTGCATGGCGGGAGAAGTTTAACATTGTTCTTATGCTAATCATATCCTGCATTGGAGGAGAAGTTCGTGATGACTCACGTGCAATTTGTGTATCCCACACGGCAAGAGAAGTTTGGGAGTAGCTCTTGTGCTATCCTAGAATTGACCGTACACTTCTATTGTGTCATAGTCATTAAGCACTCAATGGGTTTAGGCTATAAGGGGAGCAATCCCAAAATTGCACTAATAAGGGGAGCAATCCCAAAACTGCACTATTGCTAAATTTTAAGAAGGTGGAGAGTCAGTTAACTGACTCTTTACATACGTATGCGGCCATTCTAATTGAGTAGCTCATTGCGAAGTAATCTAGTAATGGTAGAATGCACATTTTTAAATATATAATATGGCTATTAAGATAGATTCATTAGACATGGACCGAAAGAAAAGGGAAAAATTAAGGCCTGACAGGTTGAACATATCAACCGAGCTGAGCACATCGATAAGAAAATGAATTATTTGAATAATAATTTAAATTTTTCCTTGTAGTATCATATTGATATGAAATGAGCTTCAGGACAAAAGGAAGTTGTATACAAAACCAAAGGATAAGAAAAACATGCGAGCATGACTTGTAGAAGTACGACTAATAAAGGACATTGTTAAGTTCTTGAAGTACAATGAGGAGAGTATGAATGAAGTAAGTAATAAATGTCTCCTCGTTCACGAGAATTTTGAATAGTTTTCAAAAGTATGGCAGTAAAGTTTATGCCATATTTCGAGGGAAAGGATTGTGAGATTAGTTAAGAAAGATACTCTCCATTGTGAGATCAGTTAAGAAAGACACTCTCCATTCCCCTATCCATCATGAGATCAGTTAAGAAATACACTCTCCATTCCCCTATACTTTAGATAGAATGCAATGCATAGCATGTATTGAAGGCAAGAATGATCTATTAAAAATGACCATGACCGTCGAGGGAGTACAACGGTCATGATATTGAACCCCTATGCAAAGAACTAGCTAAATTCCTAGATCTTTTTACAGTTCCAACAAGAAGATAGCGTAGTTGGCTAGTATTCATACTGGACGAGCCTCAAAGTAACTGAAAAATAGTAAGGCGGTGCCTATAGCACCAGATGAGGTTTTAACAGAATGAACCCAAACAAGAAATTTGAAGATACACCATCTTTACAGAAGATGGGATGATCAGGGGGAGCATGGTACCCCGAGAAGTTAGCCTTGAGGAGAAGCGGGTATACGCGCCCACTCTGATGATTCAGGAACCGTTGTTAATTCTTCTGTGGCAACAACGAATGAGGAACCTGTCCTTCAGGAGCTGATAGAAAATGTTGTCGCGTACGAGGAAGGGATGCAACAGCCCCATATGGAAGATGTACCATAGATTGAGGCCCCAGAAGGTCTCAAAGGGTTAGAAAAGTCCATGATAACAAGAAAATTCAAATGGAGGGTGATCCCACCTCATTTGAAGAAACCATGAGAAGTGCTCACTTATAGAAATGGCTTAAAGCCATGCAAGATGAAATGAGATCAATGAGTACCAACAAAGTTTGGGATTTAGAAGATATTCCTAAAGAAGTCAAGATAGTAGACTGCAAATGGATCTACAAAATAAAATATAACTGCAAAGGGAACGTAAAAGATAGAAAGTGCGACTCGTGGCGAAAGGCTTCACACAAAGAGATGGAATAGATTAAAATGAGATATTTTTTCCAGTCTCATGCAAGGATTCTTTTAGAATCATAATGGCATTAGTGGCGCATTACGGTTTGGAGTTACGTCAGATGGAGGTAAAGACGGCATTCCTCAACGGGATTTATATAAGAATGTTTACATGGCATAACCTAAAGATTTTGTCACGGAAGGAAAGAACTTATGTGATGCCGCCTGAAGAAATCCATTTATAGATTGAATCAAGCATTCAGATAGTGGAATTTGAAGGTTGATGAGACAATAAACAAGTTTTGGGTTTTAAAGAGAATAAGAAGGACAATTGCGTTTATGCAAAGCTCAAGAATGAGAAATTCATTTTCCTCATCCTGTATGTGGATGACATCTTACTCGCTAGTAGTGATGCTAATCTGCTATTGGAGACAAAGAAGTTTTTATCCTCAAATTTTGATATGAAAGATCTCGGAGAAGCTTCATTTGTTTTAGTAATTGAAGTTCACTGAGATAGAAGAAAAGTGGTATTAAGACTATTGCAAAAGGCATACGTAGAAAAGATTCTAAAGAAATATAGTATTCGTGCGTGCGAGTAAACCTAAGCCTGCTTCTATAATCAAGGGTGGCAGATTTGGGAAATTCCAAAGTCCCAGGGACCAAAAAATGATCGATCAAATGAAAATGAAATCGGTTTCACGTGCTTTAGCTGTCGAAGCTTAAAGACTGCTCAAGTAAGAATTTGCCCTGACACAGGTCATGTATCCGGGATGTTTTGACATAAATCCAGTCCAGATATAGATCACTGGAATGGAGTTAAGAATGTCTTGCAATTTTGCAAAGTATTATAGGCCTCATGCTAAATTAGAAAGAACAAGTACCCTCAAATAGTTGTGGGTACAAAGATAAAACTTCTACGAGATGTGCAGTGGAATTCACAGTAGTTGCTAACATTCGCAGTTTGGAGTTTTATTGTGGAAAAGCTCCAAAACAAAACAAACAGATAGTTGTGGTATCATCAGCGATGCATACCTATAGTATAACATGATATGTGGCCACCAAGCGGGCGCTTAAAGTTGATAAAGTCGTACCCGGAATTAAGTATTCCACTCATATGACACCATGTCAAGTGTGCTGCCAAACACATTGATATTAAGAGATACATTGTCAAGGAGAAAATCCAGAATCATATTGAATGTATTGAACGTATAAGTACAAAGCAAGTGCTTATGGATCCGCTTACCAAAGGCTTACCACCCAATGTGTTCAGAGAACACTCAGTCTCAGTCAACATGGGTCTATGGTAGGGCCTATGATTTCTTGATTAGAAAGGGGGCTAGTGTTTATTTTGAGATGAATAGGTGTACTGTGGTCGTTACGTCTGATGGTACGGAAAAACTATCATGATGGAACGTGCTCTGTATATCGATTCATTGAGAAATAAATATGAAGTACAAGAAGTAAGAAATGCGGAGATCAAAGGTGAGAATGTTATTTTGTGATCTCCTATCGGTCAGGGAGACCGATTCCTCTCTGCTCAGTCCGCGCCCTGATCGGGGGCGTGCCAGCCATTCATGGCTGTGAGCCCCCACTCGCTCAGCATTATTAAAAAAAGAAGGGCAACCGCCAGGGCACGCGAGCCAAAGATTACCGTGCCACGGAGCTCCCACTCCACCGATCTGGAGAGGTGCTGAAGCGAGGGGAAGGCGCCGCAGCCCTTGCACCGCGACAGCGCCGCCCTCAACCTCGCCGTCAACGCCGTCGCCCACAACATCGCCACCTCGCCTCCGACTCACCCCACCGGCCACTGCTCGTCGCCAACTTCTCCACCAACCTATGGTCTTCTATTCTCTCTCTCTCATGTGTATACAGATGTAAACCTTGTTGTTCTTATTCACAAGTTAATGCAATTACATGCTTGATTTTACCCGCCCATACAAACCTTTTGTGTAGTAGTAGTAGTGTGGTCTTCTTGATCACCACCCCTGGCTTCCTGAGAGGCTGAGACACCCTAATATATTGTACGGGAGTTGCAACGGTTGGTTGCAGTAACATTATTTCTGTAGGTCTCGAGGGAGAGAAATAGACAAGCCTCCTTAGTTCAGTTACCGACCTGGCACGAGAGGACAGAAATCTGCATCAACTAATGTTTGTTTCTTTAAGAATATATTTTGTTGTGAGTACTGTGCTGCAGGACCCCCTCCATCCATTATGTTCTAGCACACTGCATATATATTATATACTAATATCGATGCTTCCACTAGGGCCACATAGGATATGTTATTTGTTTTGTTGCAATATATATAAATCTAAGTTACATAGGCTTGCGACACTAACTACAAGAGTGTGCCAGTGTGGGGTGGAGAGGTTCGCGGTCTAGCCCATGGTGGCTTCCAGGTGGAGGAGAGGAGCAAGACCACCAGGAGCAGGGTATCTCTAATCGCGTACTCGAACCCGCAGACTCCCCTGGCAATCAGGTCCAACAAAGGCCAGATGTGATGGGGCACCACCCAGCGCACACTGAAGAACTGCTCCACCGAGGTCACCGAAGTCAATAACAAGAGCTCGAAAAAATATGAGAAGAAGATAAGAGACAAGACACAGCTGAATTCCAGAAGCCTCCCATGCTACTTCTTTGAGAGGCTAGCATTTTCCTTCTGTTGTGACCAGCTGACCTTCGTGCGTGAGATTATATAGGTATATGAACGATAGGTACAATAAGTACTTAGCTAGAAAATACTCTTTAATTTGCATGAGTTTCTCCGGCCCGCTATTGTCTACCAGGCTCGTTGTACTGCCGTGTTGGTATTTTTTTTTCCTCGAATACGTAGGAGAGCTGCGCATCATTGTATTAAGAGGATGAACGGACGGACGGCGTCTGTCCGGAAAAAGGTTTGGGTTACAAAACGCGCAAGGCAGCCTGAAACTGCTTGCAAAAGAACTGAATAAAACACATCTCGCGGAACAGGTAAGATGTGTTAAACAAAACAGTCAAAACGGACTAGTCAGGTAGTAAACGACCGAGCTGCAGAGCACCTGCTGAGGACCAGAGGTAGCACTCGTGCAAAATGTCCCCCTGCACCTGCACAAACGATGCTGAAGATCTTTGGAACAACCTGGCATTTCTTTCTTTCAAGATATGCCACACAATCAGCATGAACAGGCTGTTCAAACCTTTTCGCTTTTGCGCCGGTTGTAGCCTTCTCAGAGGTGTGTCCACCACTGCTGCAAGGAAGGAGAGTTTGTTTGAAAGGAGCAACTGCACTGCAGCCTAGGGTGTTCAGAACTCCCCACCAAATCTGTTTAGCGAAAGAGCAGTTAATGAGGATGTGGTCGCTGGTTTCCTCTTCTTGACACAAAGGAGGCAACGTTCCTGAGCTTCAAGCCCATGTCGGCGGGGCGGCGTCTGTCTGCAGTCCAAAGTCTGCGCCTCGTGGCTGACCAGATGAAGAATTTTACTTTGGGAGGCGCCCACGACTTCCAAATTCTGTTTGCTCCTTTGAGATGAGTACGTGCTTCCCAGGTGCAATTTCTCGTAGGCCGAGCGAGAGGAGTGTACTGACCATCACTTGTCCATCTTGCAGGGAGAGGATTACATCCAGTTGTCTCTTGCAAGCATAAAAAATAGAAACCTTTGCCTCCCCTACCAGCACACGGACCGCACCGCATCCCGGCGGTCACGTGAGTTCAAACCCCTCACATTGCAAGAAGAAAGTAAATTGAAATGCTGATCCATGGGGGAACAACAAAACAACCGGGCAGACATAAATGCTGCAGTATCATGCAGCCAACACCTCAACGTTCGTGGCGGAGCTCCGCAGGGAGGGGAAAAGCTCACGCGCCGCCTTGATGTAGGTGGTGCTCAGGTTGCCTTGGTAGTATTCAGTGTAGCACTGAGTCACAGTTGCGGGGCGAGATGGCCTCAGGAATTGCTTCATCAAACTTTTTCTTCGACAGCACCTCCGCTCGTTTGGACGAGGCGACGCGAGCCAACTGCTGGTTGGCGATGCGTTTGCTTCTTTTTGGGAGCACCACCGCAGAGGGGTCCCATTGGGTCGAGCCACTGCCGTGTCTGCTCGCTCCGTATTGGCTGTTGCGCCTCAAAGCTCACAGGTTCCAGCTCCTTTTCTTCTTGTCTTGTACTGTTTGGCTTCCCCCCAGTCGTAGCAGAAGGGGACAGCGCGGTTGCCCTGGCATCTCTAGTCCGGGTCACCGCAGGGCTCACCGTGGTCTGCATCTCCCATTTGTCTTCATCACCTTCTTGGTAAGGCGCTGCAGGGGTCCTCCATTGGCTAAAGCCCGTGCACGCCCGCCGGTGGTGGGGGCCGCTCCGGCCGCCGGACGTCGCGCCGGGGGAAGCCTTGCACATGCGAGAGCCGCCGTTTGCCAGAGCGGAGGCCGTAGCTTCGGTCCGGATGGAAGCTGTCACCATCCGTGGACGGCGAGCCCGAGCTGGTGGACGGCGTCCTGGGGCTGAAGTCCGCGACGCGCCGGACATGCACCGCGATGGGGTAGCGGAGGAGACGCTTCTGCCTCAAGTACGGCGGGAGGTTGCCGAAAACTCGCTGCATGCGCTCCGGCTCAGCCGCCCTGAGCTGCATGTCCGTCGGAATGCTCTACAGATCGTCCGTCCACGCGGTCAGCTTGAAGGTGGAGTAATCTTCCTTGGACGCCGTCTTCGGATCGAGCTTCTCAATCCAACAGTAGTCGGAGAGAAGTTTGTTCGCAGTGTCAAGGCTCCAGACGTGCGGCGGAACGCCGTCGAGCTCTATGTCCACTCGAAAATACAACACCACAGAATCGGCATGCGCCAGGCGCGTCCAAGGTCGGAGGACTAGGGTTGTGCCCATGAGAGGCACTCCCCCGGCCGCATTAACCGATCTCGGACGCCCTGCGACGAATAGACCACCAGGAAATTTTCTGGGAAGAAGGGCTTGACGGTGAGGTCGCCCGTAGAGCCACCAATGGTTGCCAGGATCGCCTGCTGCGCCTCCGAAGCAGTGAAGGATCTGGAGGCGTTTCCTGCCTGTGCCACCACGGCGAAGCGCAGAGATGCCTCCTCCGCCACAATATGGCTGCTGCGATCGATGGTGCAGGATGGCAACGAGCTTCGGTTTCCTTCAGCGGGGGCGTCGTTGTCGCCGTCAGAAGCAGCCCAGATACCATCATCGACGCCACGGTCCACGGACTCAGGTGGTGGTGAGGAAGTTCTGCTCCCCGCCATCGACACGGGTGGCGTGTCGCGTCGAGCACGAACGAAGCGGCGACAGCCACCAGCACCACCCGAAGCGGACGCACCGGCTGCCGCCGCCGCCAGATGCGGCAGGCGTGACCGCGGGCAGGCCCTGGCCAGGTGGTGGAAACCATGGCAGCGAAGACAATGACGAGGTAGACGGCAGGTCGCCACCCGATGCCCGTAGAATAGGCAGTTCAGGCACCGGCCGACGAGCTCTGACGGTATCTTGCTAGTCGCGGGGTTGGGGTGCGCCGACCCCGACGCGCGCATGGCAGCGGTGTACTGCGCACGACGGCGGGAGGAACGGGACACCACCTCCTGAGAGCCATCGGCATCAACCCGAGGCTGGGCGGTCCTGGCACGCCATTGCAGCTGGGCATCTGCTGAGAAGCGTGCCCCCCTGCTGCCAATCGGCTGACCGCGGTCCGCCGGGCGACGGCGCCGCCGGGATCTCCTGGTGCGCTTCCTCGAACGGCCTGCAGTAGGCAGAGGCGGCTCCTCCTGAAGGTCAGTCGACATTGGCTCCGGGCATACCTGGGTGCGCGGAGACGAAAGCGGCGGTGAGCGCGCAACCTCGCAGTAGGAGCGGGCTCGCGTGGCGTGCGCCACCATGGGGGAGTCAGGGACCTCGTCGTCGGAGACCACCACATCCGCGTCCATCCAGCGGGCCGATTTGGAGCGGCCAGCCGTCGAGGACCTGGGGTAGAAGTGCTTCGCTGCTGGGGACAGAGGTGAGGAGGAAGCCGCAGCCGGAGAACGACGGAGCAGGTTGGGAGTGGAAGCAGGTGTGGCGGTCGCGGCACCGGAAGCAGGCGTGGTGGCCGCGGCCGGAGTGTTCGTCGATGTCGGGGTGGCCATCGACGCTGGGGTTGGGGGCCTCAGATCCGGTGGGCTGCCGGTGCCCAGATGGCGACCGACGAGGAGGATGGTGGCCGCCGGCGCCTGGAGTGGCGACCGGCGCGTGGGGTGGTGGCCGCCGGCGCCGGAGTGGCCACCGGCCCGGGAGAGGAGGAGGGGTTGGGCGCTCCTAGCTCCATACCGTATTTCTTGGGACTGAACCCTTTGCTAATGCACAATTTTTCTCCCGTGTTCGCATTTCCAGTCAATTACTCACTCTTTCTAGTTTATATAAGACAGGCATGCCACTTCTCTCCTTGTTTAACGCACACTTTCCTAGACATGCACAAGTTCATTTTCTTTTTACTAGTTTAGATATATGAATGAGTCATATGCATCTAACTTATCCCCGGATTTCTCCTCCCACTGGAAACTAGTGCACAAGCTAAGCAAAGAAGTTTTTCAACCAGTGATACGTGATGATCAATAGTACCAGTACTTAGGCTTGGGAGCTATGATGAGGAAGGTATGATTTCACAAGCCTTTGAGGAAACACAACTAAAACTGGCTGGATGGCATGCCGTAACTGAGCTAGGAGCTGGCTCATGAGCAACTGACTTCACAGTGCTAGAACGGAGGATCAGCTCAGCTCGTTGCCCAAGATGAGCGGAGCTAAGGGTTCTTGCACAGCAGAACTTCAAGCTTTTCACCCACGCCAGCCGTAAGCAGAGAGATATCAATGAAGCTAAGGGTTGTTACGAAGTTGTGGCATTCTTAGTTTCAAGATTCGTTAATTCAATATATGGTGCCAAAGACAAGCAATGCAAAGGCTGAAGTCTCATTATGGACACTGAATTTGTATAGACTATTGAACCATGAGTTGCTTTGTACTTACACAGAAACTAGTTGCCAAGCCATATATCCTGCAAAATGGATAAGCTTATTTCACTAACGGATGTGAGGCCAGAGCATCATGCTGCCATATATACCAAATTTTCTACTGGGAACTGCAGCGTTGATGAAGGTTTTAGAACATCTTAACAAAAGTAATGTCAGAAACCTCATGATATCATCATGATGATGGAAAACTTCAAGTTACACACACTCAGGACCTCTGGTAAGTGCATGAAAAAAATGCAGGATTTAAAAGATTTTTGCTGGTAAATAAACCATAAAATAATTGAAGGGACATGAAAACAATGCGAAGGGTAGGAGTACTGTAAAAGAGAGAATAGACCAGTTAATCTTAAGGTACGGAGTCCTGGTATGTGCTTAATTATCAATGATCATGTCATCTGCCACTCAAAAAATAACTAGCTCTAAATACGAGGATCCGTGCTGAATGAAATACTCGAATTCCAGGTGGGCAAGTTCCTCCGCAATGAACCTATAGCCATCTCTCATTATAAAATCTTTTGTTCACAATATCCATAGCAAACATATTCAAAATTACAGCAGTATGTTTAACTTATACAGTATCCTAGCAGATATGTTGGTTAACTTCATGCCTCACATATATGGAAATGGAACTAGATACAGAGGACTACTCCTTCATACAATTTGTCTACCCATCTCTTCCATGCTCACATCTTCCCTTCTCAAACCAACAGGTAATTTCCAATCAAAAGAATGCAACAAGCTAGCAAGCGTGAACTCCACGTTCATATTAGCCATGGGTATCGCTGGGCAAATCCTTCTTCCTGCACCAAATGGGAAGAACTCAAAGTTTGATCCTTGAAAATCAACGTCAACATCTTCAAACCTCTCAGGGTAGATCTGTTATAATTCTCAAGATCACTAGGAGTAGATCAAGCGGGTAAACATCATTGTTATAATTCTCAAGACCACTAGGAGTAGATCAAGCGGGTAAACATCATTGTTATAATTCTCAAGACCACTAGGAGTAGATCAAGCGGGTAAACATCATTGTTATAATTCTCAAGACCACTAGGAGTAGATCAAGCGGGTAAACATCATTAACTTTGACATAAGAACATAGTTTACATCATGTTTTACATCTGAGAGATGAAACTGAGAGACAGAGAGAGAACAGAGGAGAGGGAGGAGTAGAGGACCGCCGGTTTTCATTGTAGAGGAGCTGGCAGTGAAGTTGAGGTCGAGGTCAACAGGATGGCCGACGGTGAGGCGGTGATGAGGTTGGAGACGATGTAGCAGTGACGACGGTGCGATGCAGTGGGCGGTGGACTTCCCGCTTCAGCGCTGGATCGATCAGGATCTAGGGTTGTGCTGTTCAGGTTAAAACCTTGGGCCGTGTGCCCACTTTCCCCTTTATAGCACTGCACGACAGGGCTCGCCAACCGTGTTGGGTTGAGCGCCCCCGATCAAGGCGCGATCAAGGAGTCTGACGGTGGAGCGCACGAATTGGACACGTAAAAGGGCGGTCGGTTCGGGCTCCCCCCAACCCTAAACCTAATTTCTTTTCACCCTTCTCTCCCGGCCAGCTCGGGCCGGCGGCGGCGCCGTGCTGGTCCTCCGGTCATGGCACCATGGCCGCGCGTCCTTTTCTACCTCCCCCGATCTGAGCCGGCGAGTAGTCTTCTTTTCTTTTGGTCCACTCGGGCCAGTGCGTGCGCCGCCGGTTTCTACTCGCCGGCGCGCCGCCGGGTCCGCCCGCTGCGCCATGGCCGCGCAAACCGGAGCCCTCTGCTCTTCCTTTCCCTCTGTGATCTCTGGCCTGAGCCGGTGCGCCGCGTGCCACCAAGGCGCGCGCGGCTCTGTCGAGAGGCTCTGCCTGGGTGCGTCTCATGCAGGGCTGTGCCTGCAGCTCACCGGCGGCGTACCAAAAGGTGAGTTCCTTTCTCTGTTAGGGTTAGGGTTAGTTCTTCGACTTGACTTCTTTTGATCTGTGACCGAAATCTTCTTTCTTTTCTTCTGTTTCTTCCCCAAAACTGATCTACTAGATCCATGGCGACGGATACCATTGATAGGATTAGAAGGCCTCTAGGTGTAGATCAGATGGTCCTTTACAAGATCTTTGAATGAATAACAGCAAGGTTTGCATCTGGGGTACATGTACAGAGAGAGATATAGAGAGAGGGAGATAAGTAGAGGATCGTTGGGTTTGGTAGATGTGCCGGCCAGATGGTGTAGTTGTGGTCGACGACGACGAGGCTGCGAGTCAGTGACGAGGTGGGCGGCGAGTTGGGGAAGAGGTTGTAGTGACGGCAGCATGGCGGTGATGGCGTTGCGGGCGGGTTCCCCTCGCTTCAGCGCCTCTTCAGATCAGGTAGAGCTGGGGTTTGTGGGAGCCCAGTGGCACGGCAATCTTTGGACAGACCTGCCCTGGCGGCTCCCCTTCTCATTTTATAGCGCTGCACGAGAGGGGGCCCACAGCCAATGAACGGCTGGCGTGCCCCCTATCAGGGCATGTGGGAGGCGGAGGGATCGGTCTGCTTGACCGATCGGAGATCATAACTAACAGTTTCCACTCAAAAGCTGGGCCGCCATTTGTTTTTTTATTTTCCTACTTCAAATAAAATTCATGGCAAAAACGTTCCTTTTCAAAAAAAAACAATACTTCAGGCATGCAGTTGATTGCCTTCTTGATCACCACCCCTGAGATCCAGGGCATCATGGCTACTAGTTGCAGTAACATTATTTCTATAGGTTTTGAGGGAAAGGAATATAGCTTCCCTAGTTCAGTTACCGTCCTGGCACGAGGACTGAACTAATCTGCATCAACTAAAGCATGTTGTCTCTTTAAGACTACCACTGTATTTTCTTGAAAGTCTTCTGTGGGAACGATAAAATATCTTGAAAGCCTAATTGTATTTGCAGTCAATTTTTCATCATCCTACCTGATGCTGTATCCAAAGGAAAATTATCAAATTGTAGAGCGCCATTAATGCCACAAATTTGCGATGTAATGGATCCAAATTTGCTGATGTTGTGTTCATCGTTAGGAGGTGAATGCCAACATATAGTGAATTAGGTGACTAATAATAATCCATTTAATAAACCAAATTGATGGAAGTTGATTAATTTTGTCAATACTAGCTAGTCGATTGATAGAATGCTTCTCTGAAGTTCATTACTCCACTTATCCCTTTGTGTTTGAGGACTAACGTGTGGATCATGGGAAATGGTTTTCCAGCTGGTAGTGCCCGTATGTTCTTGGCCTTGGCTCCGTAGTCGCATCACATTGGGGCTATCAGGAGTTCTCAAGGGCGTTGTCCCGAGGTTGCGGATCCATCCAAAACACATCTACCTAAGTGTTAACACTTGAGGATAGAGATTATGTGTGCCATGTAGAAGTCAATAACGACAGCTCGAAAAAAGTATGAGAAGAAGATGAAGGAAATAAAGAAGAAACAGCTGAATTCCTAATGCCTCGCATGCTTATTACCTACCCTCCATGTCTATTTGGCCGTATTCCTATACTTGTTTGAGAGTCTAGCGTTTTCCTTTTGTTGTGAGCCATCGTGCGTGAGATTATATAGGCATGAACGGTAGGTATACTAGTACTAAGGTAGCTAGAAAGTATTCTTTAATTTGCATGGTTTATCAGGCATGGCCACTATTGCCCATCAGGTTCGTTTTGCTGCCATGTTTGTATTTCCAATCAATTACTCACTCTTTCTGTCCTATATAAGACATGCATGCCACTTCTCTCCTTGTTCAATTCACGCATTTTCCTAGACGTGCACAAGTTCATTTTCTTTGTACTAGTTCTAGATATATGATTGAGTCATATGCATCTAACTTATCCCCAGATTCCTCCTCCCATTGGAAACTAGTGCACAAGCTAAGCAAAGAAGTTTTTCAACCAGTGATACGTGATGATCAATAGTACCAGTACTTAGGCTTGGGAGCTATGATGAGGAAGGTATGATTTCACAAGCCTTTTGAGGAAACGGGCGTGCCGTAATTGAGCTAGCTAGATGGGAGACTCCTAAGCTGGCTCATGAGCAACTGCGACGGAAACACGAGGGCTTACTTACTCGGTTCAGTATCTGACAGTGCTAGAACAGAGGACCAGCTTAGTTCGTTGCCCAAGATGAGCTTAAGGGTGCTTGCACAGCAGGGCTTCAAGACTTTCACCCGCGCCAGCCGTAAGCAGAGATGTAATTGTAAATGATGAGCCCATCTTTAATGCAATTCACGGGTGCCAAAGAGCTAGTATCATCCATTCCAATTCATGGGTGCAATACAATAAGCTACAACAGTTAAAATCAAGGTTTTAAATCTCCGGCTATAGCTTCCGCTATCTCCGGCTATAGCTGTTTGAGAGAGATTTAGCTACATTTTTTCATGTACAACTTAGCTCTTAGCTGCCACTATAGCCCCCGCCTGTTTTTTGGACATACATAGCTAAATGTCTTAGCCGGCTATTTGAAACATTGGTTAAAATATTGATGGCTAAGTGACCAGTCTTTCAGAACTCTGATTCATCACATTTCGCAATTTCAATTTAAGTGGTCGGGCAATTCAGTTGAGCTAGCTTCTCATGTTTGTTTCTCAGATTTTGTGCTTGGTTAGCCATCGGTTTTTTGCATATTTAGGAGACATCAGTTCGCAACTTGCAAGATAAGATCATGGTATTCAGTGTATTACGTCTGAATCATCTGTTGCTTCGTCCGTTGCTCGCCAAATCTTCACTTAGAAACCACAGAAATAACATCCGCCTAGGCACTGAATGTCGGTATATGGCCGAGATATGTTATGGACTTAATCTGGTTGCTAATGAAGTAACTAGCTGAATAAGCTTTTTAGTTAATTAGGTTCTAGTTCGACCATTGGTTGATCGTAACCTCAATGGTTAAGCTTGTGGAGATTTAAAGCGCCTGTATGTGCAGCAAAACAAATAGGAAAGGCAGAGAGGAATCGATCGATTATTATGGATCTTTAATGGCAAGAAGTTTTCTGATCATCCATAAGGCTAAAAGTTCGAACAGTTTACGTATATAAGCTGTAATTTGAGCAGGATTGCAAGGGAGGACACAGAAACGTAACTCCACTAACCTCCACGAGTTGGCAGTCCTAGCCATTAGCTAGTCACGTGAGCCTCAGGTAGGAGTCTGCCGTGAAACCCTCATCGCCCAGATGAACAGCTGACGATCGTGAACTCAGATGTGTCGTAACAATTGTGGTCGCCTGGTGGATATTTTAAATGCCGATGGAAGTATGATCATCTCCCTCCAATTTTCACTGTCGTGCTACCGCAGTTTCCAATGCTTCCTATTCCTGCATGTCAATCTAAGTGGAAACATATGAAAGAATCCTAGTGCCAAAGTAGCATGCGCGGCATGGAACTATGGCAGCATCCCCCAGCCCCTCCTTCCAGCTCGTTGCTCTCAGCTCAATATATGTTTGGTTTTTTGCGCTCTCTCTCTCTCTCTCTCTCTCTGTGTGTGTGTGTCTGTCTGTCTGTCTGTGTCTCTCTCTCCACATATATTGCGAAATCAGGGTATGCTTCCATGTGTTATCCGGTGCGATGCTGAGCGCATGGGCGTTATGCATCGAAGATATATCACACGCTGAAGTAGCATCTAGGTTTAAAGGCTACCCACTGCACGTGTGCATATTTCGCGTGAAAAATTGCATGACTTGTGACCTTCACGTACCGGCCTCTTTCTAAGTTTGAAATATTTTTTTTGCAATTATTTAGGTGTCTTGGCCTTAAGTAGTGGTTGGTTTTACGTACCAACCGGTACTATAATGGCCGGTACTCAACACCGAGATTCACGGTACCAGTTGCGAATCCGGTACTACTGAGATTTAGGAACCGGTGCTAAATGTGTGTTTTCCGGTGGTGCAATATTTTGAAATTGAATACATGATTTGAATATATGCATCTATAGGTCAACATTCTAGTGTTCTTTCTTGCTTATCCATACCTTTTCTTTCTCTTCATTTCATTAATATTCACACGGTAGGTTTTCCCTATCCTACGGTCCATTTCGTTTATGATATAGCTTGATTGCAATCGCACATGCGGATAAGGGTTTCTGCATAGTGAGCCTAGCTGGCTAGATCAATGGTGCCAGAAAAAAAAAAGAAAAGGAGACGTACGGCAGCAGCTTAATAAAACAAGCAAGCACCGATGAACAAATAGGAGGAACTGCCCATGTGTACCTCTGACAACTTTTTCGAATAATTTAATAATAACATAAATGCCATGAAAAATGGACAGCTGGATTAGATTTTTAAACTCTCTGTCAACAGGTATCATAGGATACTGTAAATGTGCTCATATTATTTCAATCTTAAATATTCATCTCTGAAGCTACTTAGACTATGGATTTCAGTATATATTTTCTACAAAAATAGGACCAAGAAAAGCAATGTGATAATTATTCAGCAAGAAGAACCATGCATAATATAAAATGAGCATAATTAGCTGTAAGTCTCATTACAGAAGCAAGAAGCTAACGCTACCGTTAAGCAATGAACAAAACCAGTAGATGTTCTGCAAGTATTGTAGTTGAGCACCCAAGCATAATAAAAATTGTACAACCTTTGTTGGCCAAAGGAAAAAAAAGGCAGAACAAAAGGGTGTCCTAGGGCCAACTAGCACAGGTTTGCGTTACATTAATGTGCTCCCTGCCGAGATCTAAGGATGAAACAGTTGCATTCCCAGTAGTAGTACCATTTTAACTCACACTTGAATTTGTAATGTTTCCACCGTTTCCTAAGAAACCAATTGGTAGTCAAATTAATTAGTAGTACATTATACTAGGCTACTACTAGCTATCCTTGTTTCCCTAATCAAGTGAGGCAGGCTTAGGAGTCCGCCTTGAGGCCTTGTTGGACTCAGAGGCCTGGCAAAGTACGTACTACTAGCCAGGATACATTATTGTAACTATTAGGGAAACCCGTACACTCAACACCTTTGATGGCACCTCAAATGTCGCAGAATTGCTATTCTCGAGCGGCAGCCTCGAAGACTGGTGTGGAAGACGTCGGGACACGGGGTGGGACAGGGACTCAGGGTCTCGCGGTTGACCACCGCATAGAATTCGCCCAAGAAAATATCGCTGCACGGCAACATTTCATGAGGCTTCCTATTCCTGGCGATGCCAGACTAGTAGCATGTTGATACATGCACCTTGCCTCTTCCTTCTCCTTGGCTACCTTTCTCTATGACTCTTAAATATATACAGTGAATTAAGAATTATAAAGATATGCATCTTCTATTTTTTAGCAGTTCCCGTTTTAAACGTCTCTCGTCCTTCCTGCTGCCTATATAAATAGAAGAGGGGCGCCTTTAACTGATCTAGTGCAAGGCACAACCGCAGGAGGTTTGCAACCAAGCCATGTTTGGTTCCGCTCATTCCAAATTTGCCAGACCGTCAACTTGTTCGCTCGCTCATTACTACCTTCCAACAGCATCTAGGATAGACCTGTCCAGGATAGTGCGTTTCACCAGACTTACTTAGAATATCATGAATATATACCAATAATGTCTTCAAATGATAGGAAAGGCGACTAAAACTACTCCCCATCTCTTAAGTGATATCAATTTGTTGTTTCCACCTTTTCCTAATAAACCACTTGGTAGTCATATTAGTAGTATATTAATATTAGAGAAAAATCCAGTTTACACCCTCGAGCTATCATAGAAAGCCGATTTTCAACCTTAAACTATAAAATCAGATAACGGAGGTCATCCAAGTGCTAAAACCAGATAAATTTGACCCTTCGGGTGGTTTCAAAGGTGATTTTCTTTTTGAGAAAATTAAAAATATTCAAGTTTAAACTAAAAAATTCATAAGTAATTCATTTTAAATAAGAAAAATACGAAATGAGTGCTATTTTTCTAAACATGTAATCTATCTATTGGCACTCTACTTGTTAGTTATTCGAATCCAATTTTTTTATTTTTCTAGTATCTGTTTGCTTGTAGTTATGCCTATTATTTTTAAACAAATAAAATTTAAATAGAGCAACAATAGATAGGTTATATTTTTAGATAAATTTTGGTACTAATTTTATATTTTTTGATTTAAAATAAATTAGTTTTAATTTTTTTAATCTAACAAGAATTTTTTATTTTTTTAAAAAAATACAAAACCACTTTTGAAACCACCTAAGACCAAACTTGTCCAGTTTTAACAGTTGGATGACCCTCGTTATCTGGTTTTGTAGTTGTAGATCAAAAATCGAATTTTTATCATAGTTTAATAGTGCAAACTGGAATTTTCCCTTCATATTAGTATTATACTAGGCTACTAGCTGTCCTAGTTTCCCTAATCAAGCGAGGCAGGCTACTGGACTCAGAGGCCTGCGACAGAACTTAATCAAAGTAGTACTAGGATACATTGCAAGTTTGTGACCACCAGGAAAAGCCATATACTCAACACCTCGGTGGCAGCTCAAATGTTGCTGAATTGTCAATCTCAAGCGGCAGCCATCGAAGGCTCTGGTGGACGTCGGCACATGGGGCGGGACATGGGCTCCGGATGTCGCGGCTGACCACCGCATAGAATTCCCCAGTATGTTGTGCTACGACGTACTCCACCGGAGACAACACTGCAGCACTGCAACATTTCCTGAAGCGTCCTATTCCTAATTCCTGAGTGTGAGTGGAATAAAGCATATTGCATATACCAATGATAGGTTATTTGATGGGTTTTCACGTAGTGTATATAAGTAGCTATTATAATTTTCATTCTAATAAAATAATGCACAGTCGGCCAACTCACCTGAGATGTATGCTATGCATGAGGTTCGTCTAAAAGAGCGAGCATTTATAGGTATGCAGTTGATTGTCTTCTTGATCACGGCGTCATAGCTACTAGTTGCAGTAACATTATTGCTATAGGCCTTGAGGGAGAGAAGTTAAATAAAGCTTCAGGATGAAAGGTCGTACACATAGATAGCTATGCATATGCTAACCGCCGCACGCACCTGGTCCGACCAGGCCCGCACGCCCCCCATTAACCGACACCGCCACCCCCCTCCGCCCCCTCCCCACCTTTCCATTTTTTTTAAATCACTTTTTCAGTTGCTCTGCGCTGTTCGGTTTTGCTTCCGCCGCTCCGCAGCACTGCCGCATTGCCGGATTCCTTCGTCTGCCCGCGTCGAACTACCCACCGGGGCGCCGTGTGAGGGTGCTCACGCTCCTGATTCGGTCGTGGGGCGGAGCAAGCAGGAGCGGAGCAAATGCGCCATACTCGCCGTGAGGATTTCGCGCGCCGTACTCACCGCATTCCCTCGTCGGCCCGCGCCAAACTCTCGCCGAGGTGTTGCCGGCACTCCCCGTCACTCCTAATTTGGTCACGGATGGATCAAGCACGTGCGGAGCAAGCAGGAGCGGAGCAACCGTCGCCGAGCATTTTCGGAGCGCATCCGCCGTCTCGCGCGCCTCGTCCTTGATCCACCGCGAGGTAAGTCGTCTTCAATCTCGCCACCATCCCTTCCTCTACCCCCTCTCTTGCGTAATTTTATCCGCCGCGCGCATACCCTAGGGTTTCAGTGATGCGCATTTCGCCCCCTACTGTGTTAGTTTGTAGGTATTGTTGCCAACTGATCTCGCGCGCTTGGTGATTTTTGGATAATGATGCAGTACGCGATTTGGTGTGCCCTCATGTAGTAATCATAATAACGTAGATCTTTGCAATTGCTCTTTGCGCCACTGTTTGTGGTTACAGTTACGGTTAGCAGTGGGTTACTGTTTGTTTGACTTGCAACTCACTGTTTCCATATTGCAATTGCAGTGCCACACTCGGTTGCAATTTGGCTTGACCCCGCATGTTATGTTGTGAATTTTTTTGGTAATGATACAATACGAGTTTGGTGCCCTCAAGTAGTAACTATATCATTGTAGCCCTTGCAATTGCTTTTGCGCTATGGTTGCAATTGGCTTTATGTTGTGGTCACAGGTTTAGCAATTGGGCTGCTTTACTTTTGTGTTGACCGCCAATCTCTCTGTTTCCAGGGTTGCAATTGTATTGAACCCTCCGTTGCAATTGCCCTCCCCCCTCCCCCCTCAACGCATGTTAATGTTGTGTATTTTGTTGGGTTATGTTGCAGTATGAGATTGGTGTCCTCATTCGGTAATCATATTACTGTAGGCCTTGCAATTGCTTCTGAACATGGTTTGCAATTAGCTTTATGTTGTGGTTACTGTTACGGTTAGCAGTTGGGGCTACTTTTTACTTTTGTTTGACTGCCAATCTTCCCAGGGTTTGCAATTGTAGTGCTTCTTCAGTTTGCAATTTGGTCCTACCCCATGTTTGCAATTTTTTTGTTATCAATGGCAGTGCTTATAATGGATACCCAGGAGAATGCCACAGATTCCTAGGGCGGTGACAATTCACCCACAGATCGGTGTATTGTCCGTAGTCCCCACCTCCCCCATCTTCATGCGCATAACAAGGAGAAGAGCAATGAGAAAATGAAGTTGAAGAATAGGAGGAAAGAATTAATGCTGAACACTCCTCCTCCACCCAATACAGGAAGACAGGACAATGACGAAGAAGACTCGGATTATGCGCCAGCTTCCAATGATGAGGTTGGTGATGCAGCAAAGGGAAGCAATAGGAAGTGGCGGTCATGCATCTAGCCCCACTGCAGCCCCTCCCCCTGACCCCGCTGTTGGCGCTGGCATGGCAGTTGACCCGAAGATGAGGCATGTCGCCATTCGATGCTCTCCTTCCAAATTTATAGAGATTGTCAAAGCTCTTGATGATAATCTCAAAGGTCAAGTATGCGCGAAGAATTTTGGTGCGCTGCTGTTCTTCAAGACACATTCTCTGGATAGGCAATTGCTTAGTTGCCTTATGCGGAAGCTCAACCCAAAAACAATGAAATTAGAGGTTGGTGGTGGCAAAGAAATAGCAATTACTGAGCACAGCGTATGGTGTGTGTACCAGATCTCAAATGCCGGCAGTGACCCACCTCGCATGACCTCGCATGACGGATGATGATGCTCGTTTGATGCTGAGGGAGTTGGGAGGGCAAATATGTGGCAGCGCGTATAACCCAAAGTTGGGTATCAAGGTTTCAGATATTTTGGATGGATTCAAGAACAGGACGCCCACTAGAAATTTAGGGCTTAGAGCATTCTTCATGTGCGCATTCCAGTCGCTGTTATTCTTCAATACTGACTCTTACATCAGGCTTGAGGATGTAAAGAATACTGAAGATTTGGAGAATATTGGCAGGAGGAATTGGTGCAAAGCAGTAGTTGACAATCTCAGCAAAGCTGCTCACTACAAGAGGACCACCCCTTTACCAACGGATATATGCGTTGCTAGAAATGCTAATAAGGGTTGCAAGGGCCTATACCAACGCATTTGATATACATTGCAATAGGTGGCGTTGCAAGGATCTACAGCAACATATACATATGCGTTGGTAAGCAGTGCAAACAAGTGTTGCAAGCTTTGCAACGGATGCTGGCAACACTTATTATGCGTTGGTAACTCAAGGTCCAAGCTTTTCATATATAATACACATAGAACTACAATATTTATATCACAACATATTCCACAAGCACTAGACAATCCAAACTTGAACATTCCACCCAAGCGTGATAAAAATTGAAATGATCTTATTAGATAAATAATTTCAGTTACAAGGATTATCTTTACATAGTTCTTGATAGCATACATAGATATAAAAAAACTGAAATTGAACATATGACTATTTTATCACGAAATACATTCGCTCAACTGATCCTCCGTGCTCCACATCCTCAATTGTACAACAAACATATGCATGATGTGTTTTGCAATCTATTCATCTCTGAAGCAGGACTGATTTCCTGTGTTCCAGCTCTTTCAGAACTTCTATGAACCTTGATAAAAAATAAACCACAGTGTTTAGCAAGATATGGTAGATCTATCCATTTGATCAAATACTGTATGGGGAAAAAATAAAAATATAGTAAGTGTATACAGGTATTTGGTTGCTATGTCCTAAAGTATCCCCACAGTTGAACAATTTAGATCTTATGATACTTTACAAATTATCAAGAAAGCAGTTCAAATAGAATTACAAACAAAATTTGGATCACATCATGCAAATTGTACTATAAAGTCAAGGGTAATTCCATTATGTTCCAGTATTTGGTACAGGACAAGGGATCAATCTTTTGGGTATTTGACCATTAAATTAATGCACCTGCTCTTCCATTGAAGAATAAATATATTGTATCCGCAAAAAGCCAAATCACTGGACCTCTGCAGCCACAGGCATAGATGAATTTCTTAAATATTTCTGAAGAAGTAAGATAGTTATTGATCTCTGAAGTTATTTGTGAGAAGTATCATCCTTCTTCTTTTCTGATAGTAGGAATTGATCTTGTGAGAATCTGAATTCCAGATTTATATAAGAAATAATTGTAGAAGGACAATATATATCTTAAAAAAAATTGAGTGAAGATCCCCATTCCGTATTGATACTTGACAAGATGAATCAAGCATAAATAAAAAAATTCCCTAGTGTTTGGTACTAAACACCTTACATAGGAGGTGTGTACGTAATTACCTATGAAGTGCTTCTCAGGAACTTGCACAAATATCTGGATCGAAGGGAAGACATAACAACTCCAACATTCATTGCTATCCAAACTAAGGTCTAATATAAAAAAAAGAGACAATATTGGATACCAGTAGTTACCACAATAGGAGGTTGCCGTCACCATGGTGATGCGGTATTCAAGAGGGCATGGGTAGAAAGACAAAAACAGGATGATGAAGCGCAACATCCTTTGATCTGTACTCTATGGCACCTTGTCAAAGGATGATGAATGACCATTGTTGACGTAGGTCATTAATCACTTGGAACCATGCCACGTTCTGCACACCGAGATGTAGAGAGAGATATCATGGAGCAGAGGAAATCAATGGGCTCCCCATGATATTCAGTTACAAGGGAGAAGTAGGATCGATCTACTAGCTAAGTAGGTGGGCGATGCAACTTACCAAAGGGAGCTCAGCCAGAACGCGTTGTATCCACATCACGGTCCCAGGCAGTGCGCCATTCAATCTGATTTGCGGCGGCGGAGGTAGTAGATGAACGGAGAAGTCATCGGAGGATGAGGAAATTGTTGTGCAGATTTAGGGAATAAAAAACAAAAAGTCAGGAACTGGTTTAATGAATACAGAAGAGGTGAAGGGCAATCTGGAAGTTGGCTCCTCATTTTCCTCGGGCGTGGTTATCATGGTTCAGCGTTATTATGCGTTGTTAGCGGAAAGAGCCTGCAACGCTATAGAGATCCGTTACGAGCTATGCGTAGCAAGGGGGGGGGGGTTATGTTGTAGTGCTCGTTTGTATAAAAAGGATTTCGTGGAGAAAGGCATTAATGCACCGATCACTGGCTGCGGAATCATCCTAATGGCTGCGGAGAAAGTTGCGCCATTTTTTGTTTCATGCACTCCTTTTATTTTTATATTGTTGCAACTGTGCCCAACCTGATAGTAGCAATTGGTCCACACTGTTGTTGCAACTGTCTTATTTTCTATCTTATTTTCTATGTTGCAATCTAGTCCAGTATGATTATTTTTTTAACCGCAACTTACTCAACTGATATAGTAGTATTGTTGCAACTTTCTTAGCCCCCTGTTGCAACTTGGCCCCCTCTCTGTTGCATCATCTATGTTCTTTTTTTAGTAGTAATTTGTTGCAACATCCGGTCCATATTCATAGTAGTAATTGTTGCAATTGGTTTAGTTTTCTTGTTGCAACTGGTCTATCTCTTTGCCGCAACATCTTTTTTATTTTTTTAGCAGTAATTGTTGAAACACCTCGGTCCGTATCTGGTCCATATTCAATGTAGTAATTGTTGCAGTAATTGGTTCAACAATATTGTTGCAACTGGCTCATTTGCTACAGTTTGCAATCTTGTCTTATTTTTATTAACCATATCTCACTCAACTGACATAACTGACATAGTACAAATGTTGCAACTGGTTAGATTTCTTATTTGCAACTAGCTATCTCTCTGTTCCAACATCTCTGTTCTTTTTTTAAATGGGAATCTGCTGTAGTGTTTGTTTTACAACTGACATAATGCAATTATACATGCAGATGCTATATGTTGATAACTTGCAGCATGACTTAAACACACAACCATTTGCGCTGCCCCGGTGTTCTTTCTTGGACACAAAGACCATTGATTCGATAGCAATGATGGATCGTAGGCGAGATGTCCCTGCGGGACTATTGAGTTTGGTAACCTCGGGGTAAGCTCCACACACTGATACACACACAACACACACCTTCTAGATTTTTTCCTGCCCTGGCCCCTATTTGGAGTGGCAACTGCACTGAAGCCCAAGATGCAATCATGTTAGCTATATCAATTACAATTTTTGCGTTTTCCTATTTGCATGTGCCTAACTTTTTTTTTTTAAAAAAATGGCAGCTGAGGAGCATTGCCGACACCTGCTACAATGTCCCCGCCATCGCCCCAGCAGCAGCTGATGCCTTCGTAGCAGCTCCTGCCCTTCAAGTTGATCATGGAAGCTCTGCCGCCGCTGGTACTTCTGCTTATGGGGTTGGCACATCTCATGATCCTGGCGGTCATGCCGCCACCAATATGCAGCCCCAACTATTTACCGCTATCCCAGCTTCAGCGCTTCTTTTGGCCAGAGCATTGCTGATGTAGTTGGAAGAAGCAGGAAGTCAGAGACGCTGAAGATCTTGAATGCTTTTGATGACAGCACTAACCAGGCCCAGTCCTTCATGGAAAAAGCTGTTGAGTATACAACTAAGGCAGATGAGCTCGTGGCAAAAGCCCACCATTAGTGCTTCAGTGCCATGCAGAAGATGCTTGTCGATGCCCAGGCTGACAAGATTGCTGCAATTGACGGTAGGAGGAGGGCTAGACCGAGTAATCCGAGCACAACAGCAGGTGATGATAGTGTAGCAGCAGCAGGTGATGATATTGCAGCAACAACAGCAGCAACAGGCGATGATAGCGCAACAACATTTGATGAAGATACAGCTGGAAGATACATGATTTCGTCCCCCATCCCACTTGAAGTTGATACCAACAACGATACAGTTTTCGATGATGATAATCTGGATGGCATATTTACACCACCAGAGAACCCCCACAACAGCCGCCCATGGACCCATCGCCCAGGCACGGCAATGTTGACATCCAGGAAACAGGCATATCAAGTAATTTTTTTATGATTTACCCCTTTTTTTCTACATTCACTATGATTTTTTCCTTTGTTTTGTCATCCCAATTTTTTGATATCCTTCTTTTCCATGGATTTTCCAATCCACCCCACAGCACTGTCTGCATTGTGCGGCCCTACTCAGGGTGTGAAGGCTATATGTAGCATGCTACAAACCTCACCGCTTGCTGAAACCTTCAACGACCAGGTGCACATAATGCAGCAGTTATTTTTTTATTTTTCTTCTAGCAGTTTGCAATGTTTTTTTATGACCCCTATTTTTTTCGTGACCTTTTTTTGAACACAGACAAAATGACCAGATTCCCCGGCCTTCTTTTTTTTCTATGATAGCTCAACCTCCAATGTAACATTCTACACCATTTTTTATCAGCTGTAATATGTAATCAACGCACATCGCAATCTTCTGCCACTAATCTCTTGCAATTTTTAAACAAATTCAGGACCACACTAGCAAAGAGGATACTCTGGGCAATGATGCATGTGGTGCTCCACCGGGGGATGTACCAAACATTGGTATATCTGCCAACGCGGGCTCAGCTGATGTAAGCTACCCCCCTCCCCCCATCTTTTTTCATATTTGTAGTGGTTCACATAGGCTGAATGTGCAACCCATTTGACTAATTTGTTTTCCAATTCATGTTCTAAAGAATCAAGCAATTGAGATTGAGACAGCCTCACACACGGCTTCCCCTGACCCAAACAAGGAACATGTGGTCAGAGATGTCGTTGTAAAACCTATTTTTCACATTGTAGTAATTCACACAGGCTAAATGTGCAAGTCATTTGACTCACCGTTTGCAATTTGTGTTTTCACAGAATGAAACAACTGACATGGAAATGGCCTCACGCACGGCGCCCCCTGAACCAAACAAGGAGCTAGTTGGAGATGCGCTCGGTGATGTACACAGCCAGGGACATGCCACTACTGATAACACAGCCAGGGACATGCCACTGCTGATGACACACCCCGCTCCGCTGACACCAGGGAGCCTGCTGAGGATAGAGATGTCGCTGTAAGATCTATCTTTCCATAATGTAGTAATTCACACAAGCTAAATGTGCAATTCATTTGACTCGACGATTGCAATTTGTGCTTTTTTAACAGAATAAAACAACTGAGATTGAGCAGGAGACCCAGAACAAGGAGGCAGATAGTGCTGCGCTCGGGGATGTACCCAACTTACGGACATCTGCTAGCGCGGGCACATCTGATGTAAGCTATTCCTCCCCCCCCTCCCTCCCACACACACACATAGACTTTTTTTTAGTTTTTCTACATTTTTTCCTGTCTGTTTCCATATATAGCATCCCGGTATTACGCTCTCCGCAATTCATAAATCTTTTATGTTGCTATTTGTACCGAGGACATACTTGGCGGTCTAGCCCCTACAACTTCTCGTGTCGTTGCCCCCACGGGCAATGAGACACTGATGAACAGCTTGCTCCACACAGTAAGACAGCCGCAGCTTCAAGCACTCCTGATGTAAGCTACCCCCCACCCTGTATATTTTATGCGCGATCTTTTCTTTGATGCCTTTATTACTAGCATTTTGTTTTGTTTACATGTTGCAACTCAACGTTCTTATACTTTGCAATTTACTACAGCCAATGTTTGCAACTGGTATACATTCTGAAGAACCTATTCAGGAACAAGCTATGCATGTTCAAGTACCAATTGCTTACAGCAGAAGGAGCACGCGCACCACAAGGGCTGCTAATGTTTCAAAAATGCAAGCGGCTGAAGCAAAAAAGCTAACGAGCTTCACGCTGCTGCGGAAAAGGAGGAGAAGCAGCTGGAAGCAGCGAGGAAGAAGGATGAGGCTGCCAAGAAGGAGGAAACCAAGAAGCAGAGATAGCAAAAAGGAAAGGCAGCCGGCAAGAACAAGAGGGCGAAGCTTCAGCTCAATAAAGAGGACCAAGCGCGGCGTGATGAACACGAGAAACGGTTGATGCAGCTGGGCAAGTATGCTAATGAAGAAATTTCAAAGTTGAAGAGCAGTGTCCCTGGCGAGACAGATTCCAGTGCAGCTGCAGTTGATCCAAAATTTTCAGAGGATCCAATTGATGAAATCAACTCCCAGACCCCGCCCGTTCGCTTGTCTCAAGAGGAACTTGAACAAAGTTCACAAGACTTCAATCAGTTCCAAAAGATGATTTTCAAACATGTTGGACAGAGGTTGAAGAAGAGGCCAAAGAAGTACATATCTCCCTTCAAAATCTCAGGTTGCCGCCCGAAAGTACCCTTAGCAAAGGCACTTGCCCTAACGAACAAGATCACCTCCAATGAGAAGCTGAAAGAGTAAGCACACCCGCATCCCAACTGGTAAATATCATTTTTGCAATAGTTCTCACACCCCCTTTACAGCTGGTAACATATTTGTTTTTATTTTATCCGCACACAGCATGCCTCTGATTGATTTTAGCATCTTCTGCTCTTTTGATGGCCACGATCTTCTGACCACTTTTGCTGATAATGAAGATGGCAACTCTTCGTTATGATGACATTGTCCACAAGGAAGATTCGTTGGGATACAGTGTGTTTCTCACCACTGATTTCTTTTGTGAGTTTTTATTGAGCCCCCCTATACACCCTCCTTCGCATTACCTGTTGTTTGTTTTTTTTATCTGCTTACCCAGTCTATTACAAACTATATATTTTTTCCAGTTCAAGCAAAGGACGTTGAGAAGGTCTACATGGATGATGGAGAAAACCGAGACTGATCAATGCAGAATCCTGAGATGGTTTTTGGAGTCTGAAATCGAGCATTATTCTGATATAACAAAGGCAAAGTTGGTTAGTATCTGATCATCTCATTTGCTCCCCTTTCTCTTTTATGCTATGCAATTTATGAATTATACTCATTGCAACTGTTTTGTTATGTAGTTTGCAATTGGTTTTTCTTACCTTTTTGTTTTTTCTATGGGGGCATGCAGATATTCATGCCTGTATGTGCTGGGAAGCACTATCTTGTTTATTGTATCAACCTCATCCACAATCGCATCGATATCTTGGATTCGATTGACTACTATTGGCGGACACTTCTCCTGAACCACGCCACCAGCCCATTGTTGACAAGCTGCCCATCATAAACGCTGCATTCTAGAAGGTCACCAAGAACAAATTCCCTCAATTTGACAACTGGAGCAGGCGTTTGTTGATGTACCAAAGCAAGCTGGCCCCAAGGATTGCATGTTTTTCCTTTGGAAATACATGAAATTTTAGGATGGTGAGGGTCCAAATATTGACATCAACCCAGTGAGCTATTTTTTCCCACATAGTTTCTGTGTTCATATTTTTGATTTACTATCTGTGTGTGACTTTTTACTATATATATATATATCTTACTTTTTGTTGTTTTTATCTGTGCTATTTTTTCTTCCAGTTCAAGGGGATGATATATAGGATTGAGCTCATGCACTACTTGATTTTCCACCCCCTGAACCAAGCTGACCTACCTGACGAACTGGACGTCTACAGGCTTGGTGGGAGAAAGATCGAATGGAATGAATTGCAATGAGTATTTTTTTGGAACTGTGTGTGTTTTACCGACGCAGCAACTGGTGCAAATTTTTTTATCTACATTGGCTGTAGCAGCAACTGATGTAACTAATGTAGCAACTAGTGTACAAAAACTTATCTTCATTGTCTGTAGTAGCAATTGGTGTACCTCCATATTCAAATGGTGGACATACAAGGTTGCAAATCGCGTGACGCAATATATTCTCGGTATGATCTCTAGGTTTATTGTGTTATCAGTTGCAACTACATGTTTTTCTTATGTGTTATCAGTTGCACCTATAGACGTAGCTGCAACTGTGTGCTAACTTATCACAGTTTGCAACTATGTACATTTTGCGCCTTTGCTTGTTTTTACTATAGCTTTTTTGCAATTGGAACGCACCACTGCTGCAATTCTTAAGCAAAAAAGTTGCAATTGTGCGCGCACATGTATAGTTGCAACCGGGTCGTCACCATAGTTTTCAACTGCCTCATATTATAGTTGCAACCACCACGTTTTGCGGCTTTTCGCTATTTTTACTTTTGTACGCACATGTGTTGCAATACGCCAGCCAACATCTTTGCAATCGCGCACGCACAGGTGTTGCAATTGGTCTTCAACACGCGATGAACTTACCAGAGTTGCAATTGGGTCGTCACCATAGTTGCAACTGCCATATATTATAGTTTGCAACCACCATGTTTTGCGGATTTTTGTTATTTTTTCATTACAGTTGCATTTTTGCACGCACATGTGTTGCAATACGCCAGTCAACGTCGTCACAATCACGCATGCACAATGTTGCAATTGATCTGCAACATGCGATGAACTTACCTGAGTTGCTGTTGGTCAGTCGATATAGTTGCAACTGTGAAGTTAACCTGTGTTGCAGTTGATCTCCGACACAGTTTGATCTATCCCGAGTTTTTTTTCAGAGTTGTATTTTGCACAGTACAAGTAATATTTTTATTAATCCATTTTGCCATTTGCAGTTCAAAATAACATTGGCAGTTTCTGAATAAATTACTATTTGTTTTTTACAAGGAGACTGACATGCTGCTCCTCCTCTGTTTTTTTGTAGTAGCACCTCATTCGTGGTAGTTTACACGTTTAGCTCTTCTTCCACGGCCACCGCCTGCTGCGCCCCCTCCTCTATTCGTAGAGCTGCTAGTTTGTGTTTCACCCACTTCAGCTTGGGTGTGTAGAGATGTGTTCCAATTCATTCATGCTTCATGCAGGCGAGTTGCAGCCTGCAATCCGAACTGAGGACGGGTTTTTGGAGTTAGCTCACCCTCGTGAGATCGCGACCCTTTGTCCCGCCCATTGTAGCACGTGTGCATCCTGGTTCTGATCACTTTTTTCATGCAGATCCGTTATTATTTTCAGCCGCCCTCTCTTCCTTGGGGGGGCCATCATTTGTTTTGGCACCCCTTTTGGTTGCGCGCATTTCTGTTGACTTGCTTCGATCATGGTTTATCAGCCATGTTGTGCTGTAATGTGTACCCCGGACCCCACATCGGCTGCATTCCCTATCACCATAGTTTTCCCTTGTGTATGTGCTGAGCGGGGTGCCATCAAGTGGAGGCTCAACATCATTTTTCTTTTGCTTCCCAGGCCCTCTGGCTTTTGTGCGCGACGCACTGGGCTCAATCAGCAACACCCCATCATGCAACACAGCCAACGGCGGCGGTGAATTAGCATTAGCATTACCAGATGCACCCCCTATCATCACCGACCTAGTTGCTGATGGGCCAGGTTGTGACGATTCATCATCCGCGCTTCTTGGGAATAGTTCAATCCCTGGAGTAATCTTATCCAGCTCCCTGTCGGTCTCCTCACAAGCATGGTCTGACCTACTGCTTGCTCTTCCAGGCCTCATCAGCTTAGGCAGCAGCTTTGACATCTGGGTTTGTTCTTTGCTTGCTTGCGCACTGGTTCACACACCGTCCTGCCTATCCCACATCTTCTTCTCTCGCATCATGAGTATACCTTTTCAGTATGTATTTCTCTGGGATTCTCCTGACCTGAAGGTGGGTGAAGGCTCTCATGATATGCATGCAGAATAGCCCTGTAAATTTTTTTGTAAAATAGATGCACATGTCAGGGAGGTGCAATCCGGTTCAACAGAGGTTGCAACTGTGTGCCCATTTAGTTGCAATTGCCTCTTTTAACAAACATATTTACAAGAGAGAGGGGGAACAACAGCAGAGCACCATACCTGTATGTTCCCATTGTTTGCATTCGCAGCTATATTCACCAGCCTCCTTATCTGCAAACACCCTGAATTCATGTTGGGCCTAGCAGAAGCTCCCCTCCCCATTTTCATGCCTCACCAACCAACCATTCTTCACTTTTGGATCTGGATTAGGCTCAATCATAAATGTTGTGCTATTATTGTATTGCTTCTTGTATTCTTGGTATATAGCCCTTGTGTACACCCTGCTTAGCTGCTCATCGAACTTTGCTTTGCACGCTCGCACCACCTCAGCCTACATCACCCTTTTTTTAGCATGTTTTGTCTTTTTTTTTGCACTTTTAGCATATGGACAGTGCAGCAACTGTGAAGCAGTAACCATTGCAATTATCATATTTAAGATTTTTTCGCTCACCTGGGCGTAGTGTGTCTCGCCAGCATCCATGTGGTCCGCGTGATGAAGTGAGTCCAGCATCCTTGAGTACCCTGTTCTGGCTTTCCGATCTCTGTGTTGATGTCATTCTTCCACAGTACATCCCTTTGAAGTAAGTTGCAATCCACCTCCCCCTCTTATTCCATAGGGCCCTTATTGCGGGGTGATCAGCAATGCCACAGTCATCAACTAGCCTTCTCCATTCAACCTCAAATTGTGTTGGCCCCAACACATAATTTATCAACGATTCAAATTTTTCTTTCAATTTCTTATCCTTGTGTTGGTTGTACAGCTAGTCCAGCTCAAACTCCCATGGCCTTAGGATGGCCAGCGACAGTTTCTATGATGTGTTTTGTCGAACACCATCCCTATTATTTTCCTCATAGCCAGATCCTCATCTGTCAATAGACAATAAACAGGTGGGGAAACAGCGTCAGGGACACACCTAGTGGCAATGCAATAGCCAATAACATTGCAACCATATAATATTAAGTTTGCAATCAGGGGTACTAGAATAAGGAATAAGGCACACCTGTCAGGATGACATGAGGTTGCCGACCACCCATGCAGCTCTTGAAGGTCTCAAACAACCACTTGAACGATCCAGTCAATTCATCACCAATCAGAGCTTGTCCAAAAGTCACATTCTTCAAGTTATTGTTGGCCCCAACAAACATGGCTAGCGGCATTTTCTTGCTATTTGTTGTGTGAGTCGTGTCAAATGTAATGACATCTCCAAAGTCTCTGCACTCAGCCCTCTCGCTTGCATGGCTCCAAAAGATGTTCTTCAGCACCCAGTCTTTGGATCTGCATCCACATCCCAATAGAAATACTCGTTGTTCGCCTTGCACTCCCTGAAGAAATACAGAAGCTTGTTAAGATCATCCTTTCTTTCCTCTCTAGCCCTCTGTGCCTTCCTATGAACATTAAAAAAATAATATAACACTGCTTTTTAGACAAATCCACCGGCATGTTGCAATTCGGATATGGTGAAAAAAAAACATTAGCACCTACATGTTTTTATGTCCTATTCTGTAAAACCCCACAAATGGCGACCATCATACAGATCCACCATGACATTCAACGCTGCCTGATGGGCAACTCCGTTTCTTGTCATTATATTAAATATGTCACACATGCCTTCCTCCATGTTCTTGTGGGCGTGCATGTATCTTGTCATTCTGGGAGATGGTTCCAGCTTGTGGTTGTGGGCTTCCTGTACGTGGTCAAAGAACCATAGCTTCCGCTTCTTATCCTCCTTGACTTTGATATATGCAGGGCAGCCGCACCTTTTTGATCTTTTTCTGTTTTGTTGAGCACTTCCTTCCCTTGCTTTCATGCCACCCTGCCCTGTAGCAGACCCAATGTCTGGTCTCTTTGCTAGTCCTGGCCGTCCTTACACTGAACCCCGCTAGCTTCGCATAGTCTTTGTAAAAGATGTAAACATCATTCATTGTTTGGAATATCTGCCTCACTCTCGGTACAAACACAGGCTCTATAGGTGGATCCTGTGGAAGAAAAACAATACAGAACATGTAGAAAACTTTTTAAAAAATTGATGCAAACATATTACTGCAAACACAATGTTTGATAGGTGGCAACTGCACACACCCTGAGTTGCAATCATAATCACTTTTTTGCAACCAAACTATTTTGCCAGGGTTGCAACCACCCACCCAGCTGAGCTTGCAACCACCCATCAATTGAACTTTTTGCAACCACCCACTATCTGAACTTTGCAACCATCCACTAGCTGAACTTGCAACTCAGTCGCTCCAGAAAAAAATTCACACACACCATCGCTTTTTTTTCCGCACCCTGGGATACAACGTATGTTGCAACCACCCAGTAGCTCAATTTGCAACTAGGGCTAGCCGAACTTGCAACTCAGTCGCTCCACACAAAAAAGAAAGTCACACACCCATCTCTTGCAACCACAAACAATCCCCCCCCCCCCCCCCCCCCCCAAGGTTGCAACCTGATACACCCACACTTGCAATCCCTGCCATCCTCGCCACAAAACCCAGCAATTCACCATCCCTTTTTCACAGCCACAACGAATTTTCTCCTAGGAAAAACAGACGGTACAGGGGGAGGCACTGCAGCAGGCGGCATCAGTGTCGTCGTGTGATGGAGGGGATCAGCTGATTCGACTCCGTCGATTGGCCCAGCGACATCCATTTTTTGCCGCAGGAGCTGCTGCAGTAGTAGGCGTTGTCGTCGGGGGAAGGATGGGGGACAACGACATCCCCGACGACAGCGTAGGTGCCCCTCCCGCCGCGGGCCATTGAGACCCGCCCGCCACCGTGTAATTCCCAAGCGCAACCGCGCAAATTAGCACAAATTGCTCCTGGGAACCTAGATGGATCGCTGGGGCGGGGGATCCACACTGGATCAGCGACGGCGGCGCCATGAACGCAGTTGGATTCTGGCAAGATTGGGGACGATGGTGGCGGTGGCGGCGGACAGGGGCGTTTCAGGTGTTCCTTGATCTATTCAAAATACGCCCCCTCTTTTATTTTGTCCGGACACTTTTTTTTGCGCTTCTTACTTGCCGTTGAACACCCCCCTACAATCGATCCAAGTTTCAACCGAGACATGCCGTAGGTCGCAACTGATCTGCACATCGTGTTCCAATTTGACATGATGCCAGGTAGACCCACACTGCCGTGGGGGCGAGGCCCGCAATGCGCTGTCGCAGGGTTGTTGGCCCACGCGTGGGGATGTCAGGCACGCACCATGGGCCGCACGCGGGGCGCGCACGGGTTGTTGCTTCCAGAGTCTGCTTGCTGTATTTTAGCCTCATCGTATACACACACACACCAGCCGGCCAGTTTCAGTAGCACTGATGTACAGGAACATTTAATTTGAGTAAAAATGCTAGTAGTTCAATGGCTATGACTGAGGCACACAAATTTATGAATAATTATCGCACGTGCTGCGTTTTCCTACTTCTTTGAGAGGGTAGCGTTTTGAGATTATCTGGGCATGAACGGTAGGTACAATAAGTACTAAGCTAGAAAGTATTCTTTAATTTGCATGAGTTTCACTGGTATGGCCACTATTGTCCATCAGGTTCGTTGTGCTGCTGTGTTCGCATTTCCAATCAATTCCTCTTTCTACCCTATATAAGACAGGCATGCCACTTCTCTCCTTGTTCAATTCACACATTTTCCTTAGACGCGTGTGCTCAAGTCCATTTTCTTTGTACTATATTTTTTCTTTCTTTGTACTGGTTCTATATACAAGAATGAGTCATATGCATCTAACTTATCCCCGGATTCCTCCTCCCATTGGAAACTGGTGCACAAGCTAAGCAAAGAAGATTTTCAAGCAGTGATACGTGATGATCAATAGTACTAGTACTTAGGCTTTGGGAACTATGGGGAAGGTACGATTTCACAAGCCTTGGAGGAAACGCAACTGAAATTGGCTGGATGGCGTGCCGTTACTGAGCTAACTAGATGGGAGACTCCTAACCTGGCTTGCGCAGCAGAGCTTCAAGCTTTTCACCCACACCAGCCGTAAGAAGAGATGTAAGCAGTGATGAGCCCATCTTTAATGCAATTCACTAGTGCCAAAGAGCTACAATACAAGCTACAACAGTCAAACAATTGATGACCAAGGGACAAGTCTTCAAATCTCTGATTCATCACATTTCACAATTTCAATTTAAGTGGTCCGGCAATTTCAGATGTGCTAGCTTCTCATGTTTGTTTCTCAAATTTTGTGCTTGGTTAGCCATCAGATTTTTGCATATATAGGAGACATCAGTTCGCAACTTGAAAGAAAGATCATGGTGATCAGTGTATTATGATTTGATATAGTTGAGCGTGGTGGTATACGGATGGAGGCTTGGAGCTGTAATAAGTTTCCAACCGTCCACGATTCTTAAGCCTTTGCCCACCCTATGTATAGTTCGGTTAATTATTATGTTGTTGGCCAAATGATACATCTTCAAGGAGCAAGAAATTTGGCATGTAATATTGTTTCCAGGGTTTCACTGGAACAAATAGTGTGAAAATGGCTAGTTTATTTCTGTATACATGTGCATGTATGTACTTCAAATAGACTGCAGAATTTTGAAACTTAATTTCTTACTGGCACATATCTGAAGATGGAGGACAACCATTAGCTAATGTTGTAGGCCTCTAGGTGTTACCCAAACGATGCTAACTTATTCCTTCAAAAGAGAGAAAATAGTTTAGGAACATGTGCTATAACCAAACAAATGTATGTCCAATTTCAGCCATCCACGAGAATGGAATGTAGCACTGTACCTTTGACAAGTAACGTTCCTTGAGACCATGGATGCTTTGATCCATGAAAAATGCAAGTGCAGTGATTCATATGAGTTATATTTAGCAATGGCATCTGCTCTCACTCATGGTTTCAAATTCACTTGCTGAGCCAATCTAGTCATGTCAGTACCGAGTGCTTTTATAGTCAGGTCAGTACTCGATACTCAACTTTATTCAGCAATATAAGAAGATACAATAAAGTTTTTTCAGCAAGCAAGATTTGCGGGAGGTAACCACAACCAAAAAGGTTTCGCACTACTTGATAGGGCACCCCCTATGAAGCGGCAAATGAAGAAAGTTTACACAAGGAAGTTGTTTAATAATGTGTTCCAACATGAGCTCCAGCTAAGCTCTAGCTACTATATTTGTTTGTGTCGAAGGGGATGATTTGATAGATGTTCCATACAAGGTTTCCTTAAGCAATTGTTTGGCACACAAACCTTCAGGGTCATAGTGTCAAGGGTGGGGGACTTGTAAAACTGCACTTGTTTCAAGTTTTAGATAGATGTCATGTTGTGTCGCCACATACTAAAGGTTTTTGACGCCCTTGCAGTCCATGAGGTGCCTACAATACATTTTACCTAGATGGTCAACTAAGCCAGTGGTTGAGGATGAAGTGGAAGTCACTACCGAGCCTCTTCAAGAAGCGCAGATTACATGTCATGGGAAGCATGTTGTTCATTATAGCAGGATGTGCACCAACTTTAATAAGATTATGAGACCTTTCATGGCTGATGACGAGGGGTATGGCGTTGTCTCAAAACATGTGGGTGCCCTGCAACCTAAGCTTAACGCTTTGAGGAAAAGGAGAGCATCAAGTGTTCTTCCAAGGATGCAATATGAACAAGTTTATATTGAACAACTCGCGGTAGCAAGGCCATAGAAAAAGTCATGCAAGAAAGCAAGTTCATTAGCTGCAAATGGTGGGGATCCCAATATGTCTCAGCAGCCTAGTGGTATGTATAAATTTTTTTGAACCCAACAGTCTCAGCATATTTTATTTCTAGATAGCAACGTGTACTCGTTATGTCTACCAACTTGTACTCATTTTACCTAGCTTTTGTACTCACTATGCCTTGCAACTTGTTACAGGCTCAGCATGTTGATGGTGCTGAGATTGGGGACCCGCCAATAACAAAAAAAGCAGAGGCGTCCGAGGTTGAGAAGATACAAGACTGGTTTGGGGCTCCTTCCACCAAAGAAACCGCTATGTGACTATTGTAGTTCTGGTGAGAATATCACATCAGGCTGCGCAGCCAAGCCAGCTAGGAAACATACAAAAGAGCTCTTAGTTAGATCACTAAATGATGCTATTGTTGTATGATGATCCGTTAGAAATGCAGCTTACATTTTTGCACATTGTTGTAATTTATTAAACCATGATTGAGCGACTTGATTTTATTCAACATTTATGGTATGACAAGTTATATGTTACAACAATGTCTTGCTTGATATGGTGTGAATTATGTATTCAAATATTTTTGTGCATAGTGTGCGGTGACATAAACAAATGTTTCTAGCTTGTACCTACATGTTCATAAAGTGAATTGACAGGTAGCTCACATGTTGGTGCCAGCATTTTTCATAATATAAGCTGGTATGAACATATGCAGATGTAAAAGAGAAGTTCCTTGTTAAAAAAAACAGAGAGTTTCCACACAAAGTTGCTAGTTCCACTCCCCATATTACAAAAAATAAAACATATGTAGAAGCCCATGACCATTTGTATATATTACAACAAGAAACTAGGTATTTTATGATGCCCGTTCATACAGCGTGCATACATCGTAAAGCCACACAATCATTCATTACATCATCAAATGCGTTGCCACCTCCACCCTCCCCCACCCCCTCCTTCCTACTTGCCTACTGTTGTACCATCTTTTCCTTTCCCTTGGAGATGAAATCACTCTTACATCCTATCTGGTTAGCTGGGCTGTGAAACCATTCCAAAAGAACCTGCTTCCTCAACTTGAATTCATCAAACTCCACGAGATTTGGCAGCTTGCATCCATCCCAATATTGTATTGCCTTGAGTGTAAACAACCCACAATCGTGGCTGAGTTAGAGAAAGAAAAAATATTAAATAAGGTAGAACCTACAATCGCTACTACAAAAAGTATTTTTAGGGGCGGGTAAAAACGCATTTTTAGGGGCGGGTAGCGCACCCGTTGCTAGTTTTCGCAGCTAAAAATAGCTGTTTGTAGGGGCGGGTGCGTTATCCGCCCCTGCAAATCCATTTCCAGGGGCGGGCCGCCCCTGCAAATCCATTTCCAGGGGCGGGAACCGCCCCTGGAAATGCATTTGTAGGGGCGGGTGACCCCCCCCCAGCCGCCCCTGGAAATCCTATTTGTAGGGGCGGGTGAGGGGGTGAACTACCCCTGGAAATATGTTTCCCGCTATTTTTTGCGATTTGCATTCCCGCCAATTTTGATCTCTCAATCTAGTTCACGATCGTGATTGCGATTTGCATTCCCGCCAATTTTGATCTCTCAATCTAGTTCGCGATCTTGACGCGGAATACGTTCGCTAACTAAAAATACTTATGCATACAAAATAAAATTATATGGAAATCAAACATCATTAGAGTATATCATTAAAGTGCATATTGAATACATATTTTTCCTCTATTCCTCTCTAGGAACGCTACTAGAGGCGACACGATGCCGTTGATTGTCGCAGTCACGAAGTCCAATGTATTTATCTTCCGTTGCCAAATCTTGTGCTTCGTGAAAAAATTTGCCCCTCACGTTGACCACTTCATGCAAAATGAAACGGCACAAATCGTCGACTACATGTGGAAGTTGTTTCTCGCCGAGCGTGTCACGGTTTAGCTCCGGGTGAATCTGCAATTATTGAATCCATGGTAAAATTAATTAACCAAGTGCTAGTTAGTGTAAAAAAACAATGTACACATATGCATCTTTCCCTAATAAAGATTAGCGCCTTACACGTTCGGGATCAGTAGTATATCTCCCTTGCACCCTTAGATGCTCGCACATGTAGTACCCACAGTACACGGAACCTGCGGGTTGCTTGTGGCACGGGAAGTTTGTGCGTATAGTCATTTTCTCTGGTTTGCCGGCGGGATGAATTGATCCTTTATGAACGTAGAACCGGTAAGCCTTATTTTAAAATGAAAGAAATAGAAAGTTAATTTATATATGTATACTTCTATAGAAAAATAAGCATAATGTGCATAGGGAAGATAAGAAATTCACTCACAGATGTAGAATTTCTATGAATTCTTGGTATCTCTTGGTTGACCAATCAAAGGAGTCCAATACGAGAATTTTTCCAAGCTTTGGCTGTAATTGGAAAGCAATCCAGTGATTTCTGAAAAAAAAAATATTATGTACGATTTGTAAGCAATCCAGTGATTTATTATATCAAATGGTTGATATTAGACTTACTTGATGTGGTATGGCGCAAATATGACAATCATGTCTTCCCATCGTGTCATGATATGTGATATGTATGCCGCAACCATCTTCACAGTCTCTCGGTGAAATTTATGTCGTTCATTTTGTTTTTCCTTCTTTGTTGCAAATGGCTTTAGGTAGTCATCGCCGTCCTTCATCCATTTTGGCCTGGCGTGCCTGGCCTCGCAAATCGCTACGGGGTCAAGGTACCGGACCTTTTGCTTTAAAATAATGGCATCCATTGTATTCATCCTGTAGAATATAATGTATGACAATTAAATATTTGTGCATATACAGTACTTTAGGTCATAATATAAATCAAATTAGTATCGATGAGGCACTTACATGCACCAGAGTCGAACCATTTCAATACCAAGTTGTTGGAGGCGGAACATGTGTTGGATGTCTTCAAAATTGAATATGATATCAAATATTTGTTGCCCCTTAAGTTCGAATACATCCGGATGGTGCGGAACATATATAGTTTTTAGCCCAAGTATACATGCCCTCTTGTACCAATTATGAAACCTCCGCATAAAACTAGGACAATCCCTTAGTGCCCAGTCCGGTAGCAAGTCTTTTCCGTACTGAAACTTTAAAGGAGCATCATCTAAGTCTGGAAGGTCATCAACCCCAATGTCCTTTTTGTGCTCCGTGTCAATGCGGGGCAAAGAAAAGCCTGACCGTCTGCTGGCACTACAATCTGCTGGATTATCCTTTGACTTAGCCTTCTTAGCCTTTTCATCAGACTTCTTGTTTGTGGCGTGCCATCTATTCACAATTTCTGACCCTTCCTTGCCGTTTAGGTAAGACCGCAAAACTCGAGGCAATAGTGATCGGGCCGGTGGCGGAGCCAGTGGTGATACCGAGGCCTGTGGGGATGGCTCTCGTGGTGGTGGTGATACCTGGGCCTATGGGGATGGCTCTCGTGGTGGTGGGGATGTTCGAGCTGGCGGTGATCGCGAGGCCATTGGTGATGGCTCTCGTGATACTGGAGCCGCTGGTGATGGCGGAGCCTGAGGTGATGGCTCTCGTGATACTGGAGCCACTGGTGATGCATCTCGTGGTTGTGGTGACGGCAGGGCCGGTAGTGAATGTTCTGGTGCTGCTTCCTGCTCTTGTTGTTGTGGTGCTGGTGAGATTGGTTCGGAGCAGCCAATGGTACCTGACCAACCAGTAAGATATCTCGTTTATGCCATAGAATGGTGCTACCGACACATTCTCCAAGGCAACTCTTTCCATCTGCAGTGGGGATGTCTATCTTGTTATCCTCATAGCTTGATTTCAAGAGTTGCTCCACTTGTACGCATGCATATAGGGCCGGGATTGGTTTTCCCTCAAATAAACACCTAGCTGGATGCACCTGGGTCTTGGCAATTTCCTTTGTCTTTCCAGCTCTGCCGACCGGATAGAGCAACAAGCAGGGAGTAATACTCGTTATGGTATCCACCGAGTATTGTTGAGCTGTGGTCGAGGCAGCACTGCTCTGTGCACATGCCGGACTCGCTTGGCCAAGTACCAGAGGTTGCATGCCCAGCATCTGTTGTTGCCCCACCTCTTGCGACGGGTTGAACATAAGTAGCCCCGACTGCTCTGCAGGTGTTGCCATGAACAAATCCTTAAACTTTGCTTGCATTGCATTCTCTGCTGCTACCACTATTTCTTCTTTATAGCCGTCATGGCTCCTGTACCTAGCCCGGTCCTTCTCGAACCCATCCTTGATGCTCAACTTAGAGGACAGATCTCTGACACGGCCTTCATGCTCTTTGGACCCAATGGTTGTACTGAGCACATCCTTCTCCCTATGGGGTTTGAATTGACCTTTTTTCTGAAGCTCAGCAAGTTGTAACATTTTTTCTACCACCGCTTCGGTCTCGGGTCGATCAAATTTTGGTTTCCCTTCAACTATCTTTGGCTTACTTGCTTCAAGCCACCGCCATCCACGTTCGTCCAAGCCTTCATAAGGGTCGGGCTGCCCGGTAGCTATTGCCGCCTCCCTTTCACGCTGCCACTTCTCGACCTTCCTTTGGTACCCACCTGGCCCAAGGTGGACTCTATGTATGTTGATCTTTGCTAGTTCACTTTGCTTTTGGCTTAGAGCTAGAGCTTCTTCAGTGGTCTTCTGTCGAACAAACTCTTCCCATTGTGCTGGTGTAATGTCTCCGTAATCTGCAAATGACGTTCGACCCTTCTGGACATACGGAGTATTCAGTTCGCTCTTCCACCGGTGGAAAGTTTCACCCAGCATCTTCAGAGCATAATGCTTTACTTGTTCTCTACTTCCTCTGGGCAGAATAAAAGTTCTGCTCAACAATTGCCACATCGCTTCTTTCCTCCCCTCAGGAATCAGGGGCCAATTGGGGATCGTTGGATCCAAAACCATCTTTGTTCTGATTATAGCACCGATAGCATTCCGAAACTTTGCTACAACCTGCGGAGGATCTATGGGCTCTCCTGCCGCGCTAATTGCATTGACAGTCCATTACCCTTCGGGGTATTGGTTTCTTCCTCACTGACCCTGTTTCCTTTTGTTTTGGCTGCTAGAGGCTGTACTCGCAGGATCGGGACCCGAGCTTTCATTGTCTTCCTGTCGGGGCCACCTACACAGATAATACACGTCATACAGGTCATTACTCGTATAGTCTGCTTCGTTGTAATTAATCGTGTATTCATTACCTGACGTGCTTCCGGTTCGTAATCCGGATCGAACGCCTCCCCTGACCGTCTTTCTCTTGCCGGAACAGGGTGTGGATCAATCGGATTGTGCCACTTGTCACCTACCCAAGCGCCTTGTCCAATCCTAGGGCCTGCTCATCCCCAGATTTGACACCGACATCGTCGCACTCCTTGTCCCCAGATTGGTCGACGATATCGTGCTCGTTGTCCCACTCCATCTAGGATGCAATTTGTTCAAGCTCATCTTGCGGTATGGCATCATCCCTTTGTGGGGAAGATGACGACGGAGGATCCATCTACGAGTTCTACGCTACATAGCCATCGAAGATATATTTTAATAAATGTTTCAATTCACAACAAAATGAGAGAGAAAAATTTCTTACAAATAAGAAATTCATTTCACATTTAAATTACAATTACTTTGAATAGAAATGCTGCAAATATATACATCATCAGAGGTCAACATTTGCTCAGCACTGATTAGAGGTCAACATTTGCTCTTCAATGTCAACATTGTCACTCTCTCTATGTATCCACCATTTTACGATTTTATAATTTGGACGGTTGGTTTAACTGTACATTTGCCAATCCTCAGTGAGCAGACATGAGCGGGCGGCGGCGGTGGCCGGGAGCGGGTGGCGGCGGCAGAGAAGACGCACGCGCAGGTGGCAGTAAGCTGTAAGCTGCAGTAAGGCTGAACGTATCCAAAGTTAGTTCAAGTTAATTGAGTAACATATTGTTTTGACACTCAATCACTTCAATAATACAAACTATAAAATCAACAAAAACATAATGGCCAAATTTGTTGACCTGCAACTACAGAAGTTTTTTTAGTATTGTTTCAGTCGTTGATGTGCAATTGGATAAAGTAGCAATGTTACAGAAATAATGCAGACTTCTAAAAGGATATGATGTTTGGTGATCAGCACCAGAAGGAAAAAAAGCAAGTCACATGCTAAGATGTAAGACCTACTCCATACGACAAAGAATTGCATTCAGAGAAACTTAAGTCAACATGGACTAGATGATGTAACATGTCAAATAGATAGTGGAAGTTGGGAATTCGTACCGTAGGACTATTTGACATGTCAAATAGAAACTTAAGTTAGGACTATCTTCGCATATCTTCTTTGCATGAATTTGACTAGCAGCAGATGATAGCGTATGTCAGGTCTTTTTTTGGGACAAGGTATTCCAGTTCTTTGACTAGAGCAGCTGGTTCCAAAAGCACTAAAACAAAAGCCTAACTGCATGTTCTTAGTTCCTACTTTGAGAAGGCAGTAAAATACAGGTAGGATAGGTCATTTCTTCTAAGTAGAGAAATACTTTGTTGCTTGTCATGCAGAAGATATGCTCATAAGACAGGCCAAAAGGAAAAGTACTTCTCAACCTTTCTTGCTTCTCTTTTCATTGCTTATAATCTTATCATCATATTTCAGAATTCAGAAAACAGTTATCTTTATATCAACTAGAAGAGATTTTTCCGTTGGTAAACCCTAACAGGAAATCGGGGCTCGCGGGATAACCCTAACAGTTATCTTATCATCATATTGCTAAACCCTAACGGGAAATCGGCGCCCGCGAGCTGGGGGGGGGGGGCATATCGAGCCGATTCCTAGCCAATCCAAGGAGGGGCGCGCGAGGAGGGAGTGGTTGGCCGCGGAGGGGGGGCGTACCTGTCACGGGAGGGACGGTGCGGGAACGACGAGTCTCCAAGGAAGACGAGGCGGCGGCGCGGCGGAGGAGGCGCGGGGAGGGGAGGCGCCGCGCAGAGGGAGCTTGAGGCCGCGCGCGGAGGGGAGGCCGGGAGCGGGCGGCGGCGGGCGGTGGCCAGGAGCGGGCGGCGGCGGAGAAGACGCACGCGCGGGTGGCAGCGGCGGCGGAAATTTTTGGCAGCCTAACGGCATCTGGTCGCGCTTGCCCGGGATCTGAAAAAAATTTCTAAGTCCGGAGCGGACGATATAGGAAAAGGATTTGAAGGGGCGGGCCGGGGCGCCATCCGCCCCTACAAATCGATTTTTAGGGGCGGGTGGCGCCCCGGCCCGCCCCTAAAAACCTATTTGTAGGGGCGGGTGACGCCCCCACCAGCCCCTACAAATTCTTTTCTAATTTTCACTGAAAATTTATTTAATTCAAAAGTCATAGCAAAACACATCGAAAAAACTTAAAATTTTTACCATAAACATTATGTGACATGTACAATTTAATAAAAATATTAAATAACTATTTTATTACATATAATGGTTTAAAGTGTCGAGACCACAATGTGCACCTCCACAACATACTATCTCATTGCACTCAAGACTCTCTTTGTGTTTTGAACACCCTCAATCATTATATGTACTGAAATATGCTTGTCGTATTTTTTACTAGTTCTATACTACATAATATGTTTCTAGTGCAAATTTGAGTTTTTTTTCATATATTTTGCTATTTCTTTTGAATTAAATGAGTTTTCGGTTGAAATTGGTAAAGGCCAGCCCGCCCCTACAAATCGATTTTTAGGGGCGGGCTGAGAGGGGCGCGGAAAATCGGCGCCCGCGGGATAACCTAACAGTTATCTTATCATCATATTGCTAAACCTAACGGGAAATCGGCGCCGGGGGGGCGGGGAGGGGGGGGAGGGGGGCGTGGGAAATCGGCGCACCCGCTCCTACAAATCTTTGCTCGCGCCCCTACAAATGTCACCTGGCCCGCCCCTAAAAACCTATTTGTAGGGGCGGGTGACGCACCCACCCACCCTTACAAATCATTTTCCAATTTCCATTGAAAATTCATCTAATTCAAAAGTCATAGCAAAACACATCGAAAAAATTTAAAATTTTTACTATAAGCATTATGTGACATGTACAACTTAATAAAAATATCAAATAACTATTTTATTGTATATAATGGTTTAAAGTGTCCAGACCACAATGTGCACCTCCACAACATACTATCTCATAGCACCAAATTCATTTAATTCAAAAGTCATAGCAAAACACATCGAAAAAACTTCAAATTTTTACCATAAGCATATTTTGATATGTGGAACATAAGAAAAATATCAAAATCCAATTGCAGTGTATGTTATACATAAGAGCGTTGAAACACCAATGTTCAAGAGGTAACAATTCTCGATTCGCCATCTTTACGTGCCCATGGCTTGTCGTGTTTCCTTATGCTTGCTTCTAGAATCCTCATCTTTTGTGGTACGTCAGTGAAGAGGTTCATCTCATCACACTGATTATATTCTTCCACATCGTCGATACCATCAACTCCTATGATATCTTATTTTTCAGGGACAACGACGTGTTTTGTCTTCTTTGCAGGATCAGCTACATAGAGTACCTATGCGACCTGTGAGGCAAGTACCCATGGGTCATCTTTATAACCAACATTGTTGAGGTCGACAATCGTGAGCCCATAGCCGTCCACCTCAACACCTTTTGGGTGTTTGACCCAACGACACCGAAAGACCGGGACTTGTATATTGGAATCATAGTATACTTCCCATATATCATCTATGACACTGAAATATGTTGTACTTTGCCCTATTCTCTCATTTAAGACCTCAATACGAACACCACTGTTCTGAGATACGGTCTTCTTGTCCTTGGCGGCAGTATAGAATAGATATCCATTAATATCATACCCTTGCCATGATGTGACCTAGCTAGATGGACCAGCTGCCAATCTTTTGATCGTTTGCTCCTCCACGATCTCCCCATTTGGTAAATCCAGGTCCTTCAACCATGCAGTCAGCCGACGTTTGTGCTCTCTCATGATCCAATCATCCGAGCGGCCATTACTTTCTGCACGAATGATGCTCAAGTGTTCATTGACTAAAGGAGTCATTATCATGAGGTGCTGCAAGATGCTATGATGGGCTTGTTGCACACCTTTGAAATCTTTGTCGATGAAGATTTTCCTCCCAACTGTGCCCACACCTTCCAACCTCGCCAAAAATCATGGAATAGGCAAACCAAGGGACACGTTATCCTTTAGGTAACCTAGGCAAGACTCGATGACTTCCTCAGTACTGTATCTCTCTATCGTGGACCCCTCAGGATGAGCACAATTCAGTACATACCGATTGAGGATTGACATAAAACGCTCATACGTCCACATTTCGTGTAGGTAAAGTGGACCAAGTGCCCGTATCTGATCGACCATGATTAATGCATAAACTTGGTAGATAAGTGCACTTAGGTGCATCATCTCTCTAATTGCTTATGTGGGTACAGTAACTTGGCAGGTGGGAGCATATAACTACATCATCTCTCTAATTGCTCATTTGGATGCAGTAACTTGGCAAGTGGGTGCATGGTTGCTTACGGACATGACATGTGGGCAAACTTTTTACATGCTGGTAGCTGATCTAGTATGCAACATGTGTCATGCATCATGCCGTAGTTCGCGAACACGGCATGCACCCGACGACATGACTTTGTCTGTTGTTGTGTTCTAGGACCATACATCTCAAAATGACGATGCTGGGGTGTGGAGGAGTCAGAGGTGTTTATTTTGAGGATTGTTCGATTATGAGAAGAGAGCCAGTTTGAGGACTTTATTTGTCTTGGCTAGGGATTTTGAGGATAGGGAAGAAGATTGTGTTTCTATGTGCACTCATCGCTCGCCTACCAAATTATTGTGCAAAAACGAGCAACTAGAGAGATCATGTACCTAAGCGCACCCGTCTGCCAAGTTGCCAAGTTATTGCACCCAAATAAATAACTAGAGAGATGATGCACCTTACTGCACCCACCTGCCAAGTTCATGTGCCAACGATGCATTTAACTCATATAAAAATTAAAACATGGAGTGACTTGTGCTTACGTCCCAAATTGTTTCAATCCTTCAATGTACTCCAGCTCAAAGGTGAAAAGGTATGGGAAGAAGATTGCAAACAAGATACAGTTGAATTCCAGATGCCTCGCATGCTCATTACCTACCATCCAAGTCTATCTGGCCATATTCCTACTTCTTTGAGAGGTTATAGCATTTTTCCTTTTGTTGTGACCAGCTGACCTTCGTGCGTGAGATTATATAGGCATATGAATGGTAAGTACAATAAGTACTAAGTTAGAAAGTATTCTTTAATTTGCATGAGTTTCTCTGGCATGGACACTATTGTCCATCAGATTCCTTGTGCTGCCGTGTTTGTATTTCCAATCAATTACTCTTTCTTCCCTATATAAGACAGGCATGCTACTTCTCTCCTTGTTCAATTCACACATTCCTAGCAACAATGCACACAGGCACACATTTTTTGAGGCAGGCACAGTTTTAACTTTTAATATAGCTGCATCATAAAGAACACGGCTGGACGCTGAAGTGGTTAGGTTCATAGTGCTGTCGTGTGTTCACATTTCCAATCAATTACTCACACTTTCTGCCCTATAATATAACAGGCATGACACTTGTCTCCTTGTTTAGTTCACACACTTTGGGCAATGCTCAAGCTCATCTCTTTTTGGGCATGCATCTCCAAATTCATCCCCTTGATTTCACCTCAGTGATACGCGATGACCAATACTACTAGTTTTTAGGCTTGGGAGGTATGAGGAAGGTACGATTTCACTAGCCCTTGAAGAAGCGCAACTTCAAATGCCTATAGAACTACAACTGATGACTATAGATATCCAGTGACATGAAATCTTGCCTATACTCGGTCATTATCCAGAATGTAAGATTACCACTCTGATCGTTGATGGAGATGAAATGAGCGGCCCGAGCCAGCTTGGGTGCCAGCAGTTGACAGGAGGGCGTGCCGTAACAGAGCTAGCTAAGTCTCCTGAGCTGGCTTGTGAGCAACAGCTGCAATGGAAGACCCAAGAAATCGAGTTGCACAAGAGCTTGGTTACACAAATATAGCTAGGCTATCTTGGGAGGGAGCTTCAAGATTTCATCCGACCCCAGCCGTAAGCAGAGCTGTAAATGAACCCATGTTTAATGCAATTCACGGTGCCACACAAATAAAGCTAGTACTATCCACTCCAAAATCCCTTGCAATACAAGCTAAAATAGCAATTACTGAAAGAAATACCATAACTAAAGTCCATCCATTTGGTTGAGTAGAAGATGAACCTCTCATGGTCTTATATATGTCAACTCATGGAACAAAATACCAAGTAAGTTCATCCATTTTGTGTAAAGGAAGGATAAATAATCTCATGGCCTCTCTTGATTCTGCAAAATGTGCATGATGCGCATCTACTGAAAAGTAAACTGTAAAATGCTGGGAAATGTTTACTACTAGTGCAAAAATACAATATATATTGGGTTACTATTTTCTAAACGGAACACGTACACAATAATAATAGTTGACTTCGTAGAACTCGTAACTGGGAGGCCAAATCGAAGCCTTCCACAAAAATTTAATGTTGAATCGAAGTCTCATGAGAAATCCACAAAAATCAGCGAGAAAATGGAATTTCAAATCGGTGGTAATTGAGGAAGAATCAAGATAAAATCAGTACCATCCTGAATCCACACAAATCACTACCAAAGCCGAAATCAAATCAAGTTAAATACCTATTGCCTTGCTCTGTTCTTGGACCACTATGCAGTACTATCTTGTTTGGTGGGGTCAGAGCTCCAGGGCTCATGTGGTTGTCCATGAGTCCGGCTTTGACCTAGCCCTAAATTTCATGCACTGCTACAAGACTGACCCAGCTTGTCATCCTGTGCATAGAAACAAGAACATTTGATCGAGGCATTAAAAGGGACCTGAAGGTCAGTTCCCCAACATTTACCTAAAAAGATTTGATAAACCTAGAACATATTTGGTTAAGTTAGTATTTAGGCTTTATTGCTTGTAAGCTTTTAGGAATCCTAATTCATCCCTCTCTTAGGGGGTGTTTGGATCCAAGTGCTAAACTTTAGCACTAGTCCATCCAAACAAGAGTACTGAAGAGATGGGCTAAACTTTAGCCAAGATTCAAAAACTTTAGCAAAAATATGAGTGCTAATAAGTGTTAAAATTTAGCACCTAACTTTAGCCCATCCAAACAGACCCACGACTCGGTCCCTACGATATCTTGATATGGCTCTAATTCAATTAAGGAGACTCGAGAGAAACAATAATGTGGTGCAGAGCAAATTTGTGGCGTCTCACAGCATGCAGAGCATATTGTGCAAGCCACGTAATAACGGAAGGAAATGTAAGAGCTGATAGGTGGGCTCATTTGAGGCCACACATCAAAATTTAAAGGGTCCACTGATGGTGCGCATTCGGCTAGCTTGGGCCTTGGGCTGGGCTGCAATCGGATTCTCTCGTTTACTGTGCTCATGATTCCATCTTAATCCTAGTTTGTTCTCTCATTTCACGTCTTAAGAAATGCTGGAAATTTATTTTTTTTAAAATAAATCCTAGAATGGACTCAGCTGCCTGCTTTACAATTTTTATAAGGTTTTTATGCAATAATCATTTAGTGATGAAAAACATGTTGTCGGTGTTTTACCGCCACGCCCACCGAGTGATACTTCCGAGGTGGTGAGTCTGTAGGTAGGGTATCACCGAGATCAGGAACTCGAAGGTGCAAAGGAATGCAAGGTTTTAGACAGGTTCGGGTTGCTGAGAGCGTAATACCCTACGTCATGTGTGGTCTGTATTGCCTTTGATGGGGATTGTCCCCGAGAGGGTCCCTGTCCGCCCTTATATAGTCCGGGGGGATAGGTTTACATGGGAATCCTAGTCGGGTATAAGCCCGGGAGTCCTACCCGAGTACTTCTCGGGCAGTTTCCTACCGTGTCCGACTAGTCTAACTACTCTACGACTAATCCTACTGCATTACGAGTAGTTACAACAGATGTAGGGCGGGGCGTGAGCCATGTCCCATCCCGTATCCTAGGAGAAGTATGCCACGTGTGCAGTCCCGTGCACCCGGGTCTGACAAGCCCCCGAGATCTTCGTAGCCGAGTACTGTAGGCGTCCGAGTACTTTTGAAGGCATCTTCGAGTTCTCCCAAACTTCGCCTTGAAGGTGTCCTCCGAGTACTTCCTTGGCTGCGTCGAGGCTATGAGGTACTCATGCCCCGAGTAGTTGTCCAGTCTTCTTTATATGGGGTGCGATTAAACTCGCACGCCATATGGAGTAGCCCCCGAGCCTTAGGTTGACTCGTAGAATCAGGCTGAGAGTCAATTTTATCTTGAGTCTTATGTCCTTATCTTCCAGCAAATTTGAAAAATAAGTCACTGATGACACGTGTCCCGCAGCCCTCGAGCCTTGAATCTAAATACCCCAAGGATTGGAATAAACTATCCAAAGAATCGTGGCATGCAATATATGGTGTCTAAAATTTGATGGTGAACATGGGCAAATCGGTTCAGTAATTTGAAAACCTCTTTTGTCCCTAAGAAAATGGTTAAACAAATTATGTCTCCAACAAACGCACGAAGTTACCTCTCAAATCAATTTTTGTGCCCTGAGCCAATGACTAAATAAATCCTCTAGGTAACAATTTGAACAAACCCCTTATTTTGGAATAAAATTCCTGAAATAATGGTTAACAAACATCTACCTAAGAAAGATCTTAAAAAGCCTCTTGGATCAGGTATTGTCGAGTAATTTTACAGCGTCCAGTGTGGAAACATGAGAGTTGTTCCTTGAGGCAAAACGGAGTGCCTTGTTCCATCAAGCCCCCGAGGCTGGGGCCAGATGATAATCATGAAGTAGTCGTAGCAGAACGGTGGCGCTAGCCCCCGAGCCCAGGCATTGGGCAAATAGCCGCTGGACCTTGAACAGTCGATGAAGCCATCTAGTCGGAGTCGGTCCCGACTATGATTGTAATTAAGACAAGTAGTCGAAGTAGTCGAACAAGTGCAGAGCAAGTCGTAGACTGATAAACTTCTTGTCATGGGAGCGAGACCCCTTCAATAACATAGTGTACAAGTCGAAAATAAGTAATATGTTACTGGAAATAAGGGAATGAGGCCCCTTCAGCAAACTTGCGCGTAGTACCAGTTGTAAACTAGTAAAACGGAGTCGTACTGGAAGTATAAGCACAAAGGCCCTTCAGGAACCCAAGAGACTAGTCGTAGACTAGTAATTAGGTACTGGAAGTATTACAGCGAGGCCCCTTCAGCAAACTTGTGCGTAGTACCAGTTGTAAACTGGTAAAACGGAATTGTACTGGTAATATAAATCTCCAGGCACCAATAGAAGATATCCCCAGTTGATCAAGGATGAAAGTGACGTAGATGTTCAATATTCCAAGAATTTGGTACCTCCTGGCCATCTGGGTACTGTAAGCGATAAGATCCAAGGCCTGTAACCTTGTGCACAATGAAAGGTCCTTCCCATCGTGAGTTGAGCTTGTGTGGTACAGTATCATCCTGGATTCATCGAAGAACCATATCTCCAACGTTGAAAAATCGTCGTTGAACATTCCTTGTAAGTAGCGGGCCGACTGCAACAACGCATTGCATCGAATTTCCTCAACAGAGTCAAGTTCAAGATGTCTGGAAGTGTCAGCCTCGCCTTCTTCAAACATCTCCAGTCATGGAGACTTCCACATCACGTCAGCTGGTAATATGGCTTTAGACCCGTATACGAGAAAGAAAGGTGATTGGCCTATGGCTTTGCTTGGTTGTGTGCGAAGCCCCCAGACTACTGATGAGATCTCATCGATCCACCTGCTGCCCTTTTTGTTGTTCTCGTCATAGTCTTTTCTTCAACCCATCAAGAATCAAGTTGTTAGCGCGCTCAACTTGGCCATTAGCCCGCGGGTGAGCCACCAAAACATATTTGACTTCAATGGATCTGCGTTCACAAAAATCCCAGAACTGATGCGAGTGGAAATTGGATCCCAAATCTGTAATGATGGTGTTGGGGAAGCCAAAGCGGTGTAAGATGTCACAGATGAAAGTAACCACTTGATCTGCAGTGAGCGTTGCAATTGGCTTGTACTCGATCCACTTGGTAAACTTGTCGATAACCACCAACACGTGTGTGGAACCTCCTGGCGCAGTTGTTAAAGGCCCTATCATGTCCAGGCCCTAGCATGCAAACAGCCATGAATGTGGTATGGTGATAAGGTTATGAGCCAGAACATGGGGATGTTTGCCAAAGAATTGGCAGTTGGTGCACCGGCGAACGAGTGCTTCGGCATCTACCAAAGCAGTCGGCCGGTAGAAACCAGAACGAAACGCCTTGCCAACTAGTGTGCGTGAAGCTGCATGGTTCCCACACACGCCTTCATGAATCTCTTGGAGTATATCTTTGCCCTCCTCCGTGCTGACACACTTCATGAGCATGCCTGACGCCGATCCACGCTTGTACAGATTGCCCCCGACTAGAACATACCCTTTGTTGCGCCGTAGGATACGAGTAGCTTCAGCGCTTTTTGGGTCGACGCCGGGGGGTAGTTTGTGCTCCTGGATGTAGTCGATGAAAGCCACCCTCCAGTCGACCTCGATCATCAAGACCTCTCGCTCGGGTTCCTTGGGACCCTGAGCGATGGAACTTGAGTCTGGTGCCCTGATTGAAGGGTGATGCAACTCGTGAACAAAAACTCCTGATGGGATGTTAGCTCGATCAGAACCCAGTTTGGAGAGCACATCCGCACCCACATTGTTGTCACGAACCACATAGTGAATTTCCAGCCCCGAGAACTTTTTCTCGAGCTTGCGTATTTCCATAACGTAGGCGTCCATGGTGTCTTTGTTGACTTATTGAACCACAGTAAAGAGTCACCATAGACGAGTAGTCGCTTGATGCCCAGAGAGATTGCCAGGCATAGCCCGTACAATAGTGCTTTGTACTCGGCCTCGTTGTTAGAAATCTCGAATAGTATTTGAAACACATACTTGAGCTGTTCTCCTCTCGGGCTGATGAAAAGTACTCCCGCACCTCTGCCACCGAGCTTGAGTGTGCTCTGGCTGGTTGGTTGGGGCTTCCACTTTTGAAATCGACTAGTGTCGGCGACTTGATGGCTGTCCAGGGCTTGAAGTCGAGTGTAAGGGCTCTCAGCTCCACCGCCCACTTGGAGATGCGCCCGGTAGCATCCCAATTGTGGAGGATATCCGCCAATGGGAAGTTAGAGACCACCAGGATATTGTATGCATCAAAGTAGTGGCGAAGCTTCCTAGAAGTTATGAGTACACCGTAAAGTATTTTCTGAATCGTTGGGTAACGAACCTTAGATTCAGAGAGGACTTCGCTGACGAAGTAAACTGGTCGCTGCACCCCAAAGGCGTTGCCTTCTTCCTGTCGTTCCACCACGATTGTTGTACTGACGACGTGAGTAGTCACTGCGACGTAGAGTAGCAGGTTCTCGCCTGGTTGGGGAGCCGTCAGGATGGGTGGCGACTGCAAATGGTGCTTAAGATCTTGTAGCGCCTGGTTTGCCTCCTCGGTCCACTTGAACTTGTCGTGGAGCTTGAGCAATTTGAAGAAAGGTAGTCCCCTTTCTCCAAGTCAGGAGATGAATTGATTCAAAGCTATCATGCAGCCAGTGAGCTTCTAGACGTCCTTGATCGTCTTTGGAGCATCCATGGCTGTGATGGCATTGATCTTCTCTGGATTTTCTTCGATCCTGCGGTGACTGACAATGAACCCGAGTACTTTGCCTTGAGGCACGCCAAAGACGCACTTTGTCGGGTTGAGCTTCCATCGAAACCGTCGCAAGCTGTTGAAAGTCTCCTCGAGATCAGCGATGAACTCGTCGTGGGATCTGGTCTTGATGACCACATCATCCATGTAAGCTTCAACATTGCGATGTAGTTGGTCCGCAAGGAACAGTTGGATGGCCCGTTGATAGGTCGCTCCTACGTTCTTCAACCCGAAAGACATTGTAGTGTAAGCGTATGCTCCAAAGGGGGTGATGAACGCCGTTTTCATCTAGCCTTCCTCCTTGAGAGCTATCTGATGATAGCCCGAGTAGCAGTCGAGGAAGGAGAGCAAGACACAGCCAGCCGTAGAGTCGATGTCTTGGTCGATGCGTGGGAGCGCGAAGGGGTCATTCGAGCAGTGTTTATTGAGATCAGTGTAATCCACACACATCCTTCATTCATTATTATTCTTTTTCAATACAAGTACAGGATTAGCTAACCACTCGGGGTGGTATACTTCTTTAATAAAACCAGCCGCGAGTAGTTTTGCTAGCTCCTTCTTGATGGCCTCCCTCTTGTCGGGGGCGAAGCGTCGTAGTCGTTGCTTCTTCGGAGTGGCTTTAGGGTCGACTTTTAGGCAGTGCTCGATCAACTCCTTAGGCACCCCTGGCATATCCGCTGGTTTCCACGCGAATATGTCACGGTTGGCCCTAAGGAAGCTGACGAGCGCACCTTCCTATTTGTCGCCTAAGCCGCCTCGAATCAAAGCAGTCTTGGACGGGTCGCCTTCTTGCAGCTGGATGGTCTTGATGCCGACGTTGCTGGGGTTGGGTTTAAGCCTCGACTGACTTGGCCGCTGGTTGGAGATCTCCATCTCTATGTTGGTCAGCTTCAGCGCGGCCGCGAGTACTTCTGTAGAGGGCTCTGGCACGCGTGAAGTCGTGGTGTACTCGATCGCCTCCTGGTTGCAGTCGTATGACTTCTTTAGGTCGCCACGAAGTGTGAGTACGCCTGTCTTGCCAGGCATCTTGAGTAGCAGGTAGACGTAGTGGGGCATGGCCATGAATTTGGCTAGTGCCAGTCTGCCAAGGATGGCATGGTATGACGAGTCGAAGTCCGCCACCTCGAACTTGATGTACTCGGTGCGGTAGTTGTCTTTTGTCCCAAAGGTGACTGGCAGGGCCACTGACCTGAGTGGTGTAGCCGCGTCACCCGGGATGATGCCGTAGAAAGGAGCTTTGCTGGGAGTGAGCATCTTGGAGATGTCCAGTCCCATCTTCTTGAGAGTACTTGCGAAAAGCAGGTTGAGGCTGCTCCCGCCGTCGATGAGTACTCGGGTTAACTGTGAGCCCGCCACGACAGGGTCTAGGACGAGCGGGAATTTTCCCGGCTCGGAGAAGCTGGTCCATTGATCGTCCCTGGAAAAGGAGACCGGGACCTCACTGTACCTCAAAGGACTTGTCGTGGCTGGCTCCATAGAAAGTATTTCGCACAGGGTTAGCTTCTGCGCGTGCTTGGAGGGGAATCCGCCGTCTCCACCGAAGATGACGTTGATGACGTTCTTCGGATCCTGGAAGTCTTGAGCCCCCGACTTGTCACCTCCTTCTTCATCCTCCTTGTCCTTTCGCTTTCCTGCTTGGGGGAGAGGTGGTGCATTGAGTGATTTTTGGATGGTGACGCACTCGAAGAGCGTATGCCGCGACATCGGGTGCATCGGGCATTGTTTATGCATGACTTGCTCGTAGTCCGAGTGGTTGCTCCCTGACTTCTTGCCACGTGGATTGCGCTCGACAGCCGCAACTTCATGGTCTGGCTTGCGCTTTCGGGTGTTCCCCGAGTGGTTTCGCTGGCTTTTGTCGAAGTGGTCGTTGCCATTGCCTTGCTTGTCATGGTTACACTTGGGAAAGCGGTCGTTTTCCTCATCCTCCTGGTCAGCCCACCGTGCCATCATGTCACGCAGCTCCACGACAGTAGTCCGGCGGTTGCGCCCGAAGTCGTGGTACGTGTTCTTCGAGAAGAGGCCGTTAGCAGCGGATGACGTCCTCATCGGTGATGTTGGCGATGGTGGCGCGCGTCTCGAAGAAATGCCGTGTGTAGGACCTTAGGGTCTCGTTCATCTTCTCTTCACCTGGGACAAGTCGTGGCGAGTGCCTGCCCTGATCATGGATCCCTAGAAGTTGTCGATGAAGGCCCGCTTGAAGTCCTCCCACGAGTCGATGGAGTTTGGCTTGAGACTTTCAAGCCACGTGAAGGGCGCGGACTCCAGGGCCACCGGGAAGTAGAGAGCTTTTGTAGAGTTGGATCCCCCTGAAACTTCAATGGCGATGGAGTAGCAAAGAATCCACTGGCGTGGCTCCTGCTTACCATCATACTTGGGGATCCCGACTGGTTTGAAGTCCTTTGGATAGGACTTGTCGGTGATGCTGGTGGTGAAGGCGGGGAAACAGTTGTTGTCGTCGTTGTGGTGGTGCCTGCCGGTACGGTCCCTTCTCCTCGCTTCAATAACAAGCCGCGCATCGCGGCCCTCATTGATTTTCTGCTTGAGGTCGACCATGGGAGCACCATGGAGGTTGGCCTCGACTGGATCTTGGTCATGGTGGCTTGCCCCATGCTGATTGCGAGTGGGTTGTTGTACTTCTTGTTCATTGTTGCCGCGCGTGGACGGGTGGCCCTCGTTGCGCTGGCGGTTGTCGTTCCTCCAGCTCCCGGGGCCCCCTCCAGGGGTGCGACTGACCAGCGCAGTATCACCATGGCGCTCAGACCTCGAGGGCTGATTCCGAGTGGAAGTCACAAGATGTTGCCCATCGAGTTGCACAAGCGCGCGCTGGGTCAAGTACTGCAGCCTTTGTATCTGAGGATTGGATGGGAGTTGCTGAGCTAGGAGTGCTGCTTCTGCGATGGCGCCAATCGGCGAATGGTACTCGCGATCCGCGACTACTGCAAAAGCGTTGTTGAAATTCCTTGGTTCGCGGGCGTGATTCTGTGCATTGCGCCTGCGTTGAGCGCGCTTGGCGTTCTTTGCCCGCCGGATCCTTCGGTGCTCCTCGTCTTCATCTTGGAGAGCGTCAGTTGTGGGCTCATCGGCTGAGACGTCCGCGAGTTGTTCGTTGTCGTACTAGGTTCCTAGCTCGTCTTCCTCCGCGTTGCGAAGGGAAGCCATGCAGACTTGACGATCCGGCAACTGGTTAGCCCTAAGGCTGTACTCCAGTAGCTCTGTGCTACTCTCGCCTTCTTCCGCAATGGGGGAGAGGGGTCTACCCTCCTGGAAGGGTACCTCCTGCGTGAAGGCCACAAGGCTGGACTCGCAATCGAATAGTTCGGAGGGCTCAAAGCCCTTCCAGTACACGAAATGCCCTTGCGGCGTTGATGTGATGGTTAAACCCGGAAGGCTACCCGAAGAGGATTCGGTGTAGCCGTCGGGTTGCGAGTGGTTTTCAAGGGTGGGGGCCGCTCGACAAGCGGTGACTCCCTCATCTCCGAGTCCTTTTCGGAGCCAGATTGAAGGTGTAGTACTGCGCGGGCAGTACTCTTCGTTGGAGGCCGAGTAGGTATCGAAAATGGGGGCCGCCCGACAAGCGGTGGCGCCCACGCCCTTGATCTTGAGCGGCAGATCCAAATCCTCCTCCAAGTCGAAGAAGGATACAAATCGTGGGGTCTTTCTAGATCGGTTTGACTCTGACCCGAATAGATCTAGTGCATCACGAGAGGAAATCATGTTGAAAACAGACATCTTTTCGATCTGCTGGGCCAGATCGGGAAGCAACATGTTGTCGAGTTTGTTGATGAAGTCGTTAAGGTTGCTGCTTGGAGTTGATGAAGAGGCCTCCAGCTCCTTGGAGTTGGCTAGGTGGCTGCTGAAGCCACCCAAACCGTTGGCGACGCAGATCCAGGAGCCGAAGATGAAAGTCGTGCCCTCGTCGAGCACGGCGCTGGTCAAGTTGAAGGATGCCATCGAATTCTCCGGTGGATGCTCGATGAACACCCCTACCTGGCACGCTAGCTGTCAGTGTTTTACCGCCACGCCCATCGAGGGATACCCCCGAGGTGGTGAGTTTGTAGGTAGGGTGTCGCCGAGATCAGGAACTCGAAGGTGCAAAGGAACGCAAGGTTTTAGACAGGTTCGGGTCTCTGAGAGCGTAATACCCTATGTTCTGTGTGGTTTGTATTGCCTTTGATGGTGATTGTCCCCGAGGGGGCCCTTGTCCGCCCTTATATAGTCCGGGGGAACAGGTTTACATGGGAATCCTAGTCGGGTACAAGCCCAGGAGTCCTACCCGAGTACTTCTCGGGCAGTTCCCTACCGTGTCCGACTAGTCTAACTACTCTAAGAGTAATCCTGCTGCATTACGAGTAGTTACAACATATGTAGAGCGTGGGCCATGTCCCATCCCGTATCCTAGGAGAAGTATGCCACATGTGTAGTCCCGTGCACCCGGGTTTGACACATGTGACATATCAGTTTCATGATATTTTGAAAACATTCAGAAATTAAAGAGGGGAAGGCCCACTAGTACAAAACATGCCTTTCATCCACCCCCTTAGTCCCGGTTCATAGGGACGTGGGGAGCAGGGAGAGGCCTTTTGTCTCGGTTGGAGCCACCAACCAGGACTAAAGATCCATCATTAGTCCTGGTTGGTGGCTCCAACTGGGACTAATGGCACGCGGCAAAGTTATTCCCGGTGGTAGCCTCCAACCGGGACTAAAGACAGCCCTTTACTCCCGGTTGGTGGCTCGAACCGGGACTAAATTCCTTAGGCCTTTTTAGCCCTTCTTTCTCCCCCTGCCCGAGCCATTCTTCCAGTCGTTTTCTTCTTGTTCTTGGCTTGGGTGTGGGGAGTTCATGCTCATTTTCTCCAAGATTTGTGAAGATTTTTGATTTCCCCTCCATCTAATGGTTCTAAAGGTTAGAAACTTCATCCTCTCAATTTCCATTGCTAGTGGAGCTCATTCATGGTTTAGAAATAGAGATTTGAGGTGTTTTAGATTGGGTTAAATGTTGGAATTTTTTTGATTTATACACTATTTGAGCTCAAATTTACTTAGGGTTTGCATGTGTAGATGTGATTTACTTGTATTAGTTCATCAAAATGAGTATATAGAGTAGAATGATATTTTTTGGAATGGGAGTATATATAGAGAGAGGGGAATACTATTTGGAAGAAATATGGATATGACAATGAGTATATTAGAAATTTTCTATTTTTAAAGTGAGAGTATGTATATATGACCATACATACATACTCTCATTTTAAAAGTGAAATGTGAACGTGTGAATGTAAAATTTCAAATTGAATAATTATTGAAAGTGAAAAAAAGATGTATACTTGGTATTTACTTTGTATTATGAATGAATTATTTTGACACTCTAATGATGTATTTATTTAGGCTCGCATGGAAACCATCGAGAGAGAAAAATCATTATTTCGGAATATGTATCTGTCGTTAACCTTGACCCTGCGGTGATGACCTGCCATTCGGGGCCAACATTGATATCCATGACACGTTGCGGTATAAGGACGTGATGAAGGAGTACGGCCTTGGTCCCAATGTAGAAATCCTCACGTTTGAGCGAGGTGAGGATGCCACCATTCGGACCAAGGCCGTACTTCTTCATCACTTCCTTATACCGCACCGTATCGCGGATATCAATGTTGGTCCCGAATGGCAGTGTCATCACCGTGGGGTCAAGGTTAACGATAGATACATGTTCTGAAATAAAGATTTTTTTTACTTCTTGATAGTCTTAGCATATTTCGCTTGAAAAAAAATTGTGAACCTTGATTGCATCCCATATGGCGTGGGACGACCGAAGAGTGTCAAAATAATTTGGACCTTTCAATTCTGAACTTCTGAATTTATTATTCATATTGTGTGGTGGATATTTTGGACCTTTTAATTATTTATGTTATTATAATTATGAGAATATATTTATTTTTTTCATATTTATTTGATACGTTTAACGAAATGTATCCATTTCAACTCTGAATATGAGAATTTTAGTGGTAAAATTAGTTTTATTTTTTATAACAAGATGTAGTAAGTGATTTAGTTTATTATTTTTACAATAGTTATTTTGACACTTTAATGATGTATATAATGGATCTCTTGCAAAGTTGTGAACCCCGACTGAGTAATTAATGTTTAATACATAGAAATGGCTTTGCAACATGATGCATTAGAGCACCGTGCGTCCGCTCGAGCATCAGTACGCAATCATTTGAAGCGCACCGGATATTCCCTTGAGTTTCGCACGGAACAGCGTCTTGGACTTGTTCGAGGTCGTGTTCGTCGTTGGATTGTAAAAGCATTTGATTGCCTCGCGCTACGTAATGCAAGACGCAAATTTGAGTATGAATTTGATGTTGAGTTGCATGGTACGGATGATGATCGCGAGTTGATGGCTCGACGCAATGTGAGGCACGAAGTGTCTGGGATGGCAGAAATAGACCTTTCGGTGTCCAGAGTTTGCAAGGTGGTTCACGAGGCATCGGTCAATAGGTCTCATGAGTACTTTGTACTAGCATGTTGTAATGAATAATTTAGATATTTTAATTAATCATGTTGTGTAATAGACCTTTAATTAATGATGGTGTGTGATGGATATTTGGACCTTTTAATTTTGGATATTGTTGAATAATGTTGTATTTTGGACCTCTTAATTTATTATTCATGTTGTGTGATGGATTTTTTTAAATACCATATCGTGCAATGCAGATGGACCGACAATGGATGTACAATGCTGACCGACGTTCCAAGGAGTTCATTGATGGCCTGCATCAATTTTTGGATGTGGCTGAGGGAAACAAGCGGAATGGTTTCATGTGTTGCCCGTGCAGATATTGCAAGAATAAGAAGGATCACTCCTCTTCAAGGACCCTTCACAACCATATTTTTTCCCATGGTTTCATGCCCAATTACATTTGTTGGACAAGTCACGAAGAAAAGGCGTTATAATGGAGGAAAATGAAGAAGAAGAGTGTGAAGACAACTTTCCTGCCCACACTGGATTAGGTGCCTTTGATGATGATACTACAATGTAAAAGGCGCCTGAAGGAGAGGCGGCAAATGATGATCCCACCGACGATCTTGGGCAGGTGTTGCGCGATGCGTGTGAAGATTGTGAAAGTGAGAAGGAGAGGATGAAGTTCCGGCAGATGTTAGAGGACCACCAAAAATTGCTGTACTCAGGATGCGAAGATGGGTTGAAGAAGCTTGGGAGCACTCTGGAGTTGCTACAATGGAAGGCAACGCATGGTGTATCCGATAAAGGATTTGGTGAATTACTGAAGCTTTTAAAAAATATGCTTCCTAAGGATAACGAGTTGCCTACCACAACATACGAAGCAAAACAACTTGTTTGCCCTATAGGATTGGAGGTACCAAAGATATATGCATGTCCCAATGACTGCATCCTCTACCATGGTGATGAGTATGAGAATTTGGATGCATGCCCTGTACGCGGTGCATTGCGGTATACAGTGTTATCCTAAACGCTAAACGGTAAACAGTCGGTCACCTGCCGTTTAGTCCGTTACTCGGGCAAAATGGGTGTTTAAACGGGCAAAATTGTCATTTAAACGGTCAAAACAACCGATTAAATAGAAACGGTGTACCACTGTGTAGCGTTTAAATGGTGTGTAAACGGGCTAAACGGCCGTTTAGGCGAACAGTGGCGGTATAAGATCAGGAGACAGGACCCTAGGGAAGTCGAGGGGGAGCGTCATCCCAAGAAGAGAGCCAAGGTCATGTGGTACTCTCCTATAATTCCATGTTTGAAGCGTCTATTTAGAAACAAAGAGCATGCTAAGTTGATGTGATGGCACAAAGAAGAACACAAGAAAGACACGATGTTGAGACACCCAGCTGATGGCTCCCAGTGGAGAAAAATAGGTAGAACTTACGAAGACTTTGCACTGGATGCGAGGAATATAAGGTTCGCTTTGAGTACGGATGGCATGAATCCTTTCGGTGAAATGAGCAGTAGCCACAACACTTGGCATGTGACTCTATGTATGTACAATCTCCCACCATGGCTCTGCATGAAGTGAAAATTCATCATGATGCCGGTGCTTATCCAGGGCCTAAAGCAATCTGGGAATGATATTGATGTGCACCTAAGACAATTGGTAGAAAAATTGTTATCGTTGTGGCACCAAGAAGGTGTACGAATGTGGGATGAATACCGACAGGAGAACTTTAACCTATAAGCATTGTTGTTCGTAACCATCAATGACTAGCTTGCTCTTAGTAATCTGTTAGGACAAACGAACAAGGGATATAGAGCCTGCACAAATTGCTTAGATGAAACAAATAGTATGTACTTGACTCACTGCAGAAAGGTTGTATACATGGGTCATCGTCGGTTTCTCCCCATCAAACATCAGGTACGAAAGAAAGGCAAGCATTTCAAAGGGCCGTACAAAGCCGATGCAACTTAGTGGTAGGGAAGTCTTTGATATGGTAAAGGATATAGAAGTAGTATTTGGCAAGGAACCTGGTAGCCAACCTATTCCGAGCGGAAACGGAATGGCGCCCATGTGGAAGAAGTCTATTTTTTGGGAGCTACCATATTGGGAAGTCTTAGACGTTCGCAGTGCAATTGACGTGATGCACGTCACGAAGAATCTTTGCATCAACCTGATAGGATTCCTGGAAGTGTACGGGAAGACAAAAGATACACTAGAAGCACGACAGGAATTGCAACGTATGGAAGAGCGAGATGGCCTACATCCAGAAATGAGAGAAAATGGACAGCACTACTTAAGTCCTACAAGCTATACTCTAAGCAAAGAAGAGAAGGAAAGCATGTTTGAATGCTTGAGCAGTATCAAGGTCCCATCTGGATACTCCTCGAACATAAAAGGAATGCTAAATATGCTAGAGAAGAAATTCACAAACCTAAAGTCTCATGACTGTCATGTGCTTTTGACTCAACTTCTTCCTATTGCGTTGCGGGGGATTCTGCCTGAGAATGTTCGATTAACCATCATAAAGCTATGTGCTTTCCTCAACGCAATTTCTCATAAGGTAATTGATCTAGACCATCTCATAAAGCTGCAAAACAATGTGGTACAATGTCTAGTTGGCTTTGAGTTGATATGTCCACCATCATTCTTCAATATTATGACACATCTTCTAGTTCATCTAGTCAAAGAGATTGATATTCTCGGACTGTATTCCTACACAATATGTTCCCTTTCGAGAGGTTCATGGCGGTACTAAAGAAATATGTTCGTAATTGTGCTCGTCCTGAAGGAAGCATCGCTAGTGGATATGGAACAGAGGAGGTCATCAAGTTTTGTGTTGACTTTATTGATTACCTTAAACCGATCGGGGTTCCTGAATCGCGGTATGAGGGGAGACTACGTGGAAAGGGCACACTCGTTGAAGAAAGCATATTACGCGGTTCTTCAACAATCCTCCTTGGTGGATCCGTACATCGATGAACATAAGAAGATTTTGTGCTCCAAATTTCCAGAAAAGTCTGAGGTCTAGATTACACGTCGACACATGGATTCTTTCGCCAGTTGGTTGCGGAAGCATCTAATGCATAATATGGATATACCAGAACAGCTAGCGTGGTTGGCTAGAGGACCATCTTGGAATATCCTAACATTCCAAGGGTACGAGATAAATAGAAATACATTTTATACGAGAGGGCAAGATAAAAGAGCACCAACCAAAATAGCGATTTCCGTATGGATGCCACAGACAACAACGGTAAAAGGAGGCATATTATGGTTACATAGAGGAGATATGGGAATTGAATTATGGATTAAAGCTGACAAATTAACATCCAATATCTCTTGCATTGTTCGATAGCCCAAACTTGGTACCTTGATGAACCTGATCCTATTAACATCCAATATATTATGCTCAAGACTCGACGCGCTATCCAAGTTTTCGACACGTTCTACGATGTGTACCTCGATGAACGGCCTTGGAGACCTCTTGGAAACCTCCAAACAGTATAAGAAATCAACTCTTGGAGACCTCCAAATCTCCAATGCAGATCAGGACTCCGTCGACGTTGATCCTAAGCTGCAAGCTCAACGCGTGTTCATATGTGTTCATCGATCTCAATCAAACTGTGTACAATCACATGGATCACCCCCGCAAGGCACGCTGGAAAAACTGAAACAATAACGGAAACAACTGCCGGTAGACAGTAGTATTAGCCAGTTTCACATTTCCAGTTAATTCGGTCACTTCAACAAGAGCAGTACAAGAAAAAACACCTGAATCCAAGCTACATTGCCCAACGCATGGCAGCAATGGCGACCAGATCACCACTGCCGCAGCTGCTGCTCGTTGTACTAGCCACACAGGCCAGTCTAGCCTACTACGGAATTCCTTAAGATTACAATGCCCACCTCACACTGTTCTTTCCTTTGATGTTAAATCCAGATCTGTGCCATCCACTATTCTAATCGATGGAAGCAATTCAAATTTATCCAATTGAGAAATTCATCATACAAAATTTTCGTTGGTTCTGTACAGAACGATTTCACATATAGCGCGTTTCAAACTCGGTCAAATCAGCATAACTGCATAACGTTCACGTTAGTCTGAACTTGCCTGCTTTCAGATGTGTTCACTAGTCTCAATCAAGAGAAAATGCACTCCAGACCGCCCTAAAAGTCACGCAGGAACATAAAAAATAACAGCAATGATTCAGGTAACCAGTTTCACACTTCCAATCCGTCCAGTATATAAGATGGCCCCATCACCCCAATCTCACAACACACAGCAAAACCACCACCACTGCAAGCAAACAATAACAACAGGAAGCAACACTGCTCCAGACATGGCAACCAGATCATCGCTGGTGCAGCTGCTGCTCATAGCAGTAGCTGTTGCCCAGATTGTTGGGTCACACGCTGGCGGCATTGCCGTATATTGGGGTCAGAATGGTGGTGAGGGCAAGCTGGCTGACACCTGCGCCACCGGCAACTACAAGTTCGTCAACTTAGCCTTCCTCGCTGCCTTTGGCAATGGCCAGCCCCCGGTGCTCAACCTGGCAGGCCACTGTGACCCGACCAATGGTGGCTGCACCAGTCTGAGCGCCGACATCAAGTCGTGCCAGAGCAATGGTGTCAAGGTTATGCTATCAATTGGAGGCGGTGCAGGCAGCTACTACCTTTCATCAGCTGAGGATGCCAAGAATGTAGCCACGTACCTGTGGAACAACTTCTTAGGTGGGCAGTCCTCATCTCGCCCCCTGGGTGACGCAGTCCTTGACGGCATAGACTTCGACATCGAGGGCGGCACCAACCAGCACTGGGATGATCTTGCAAGGTACTTGAAAGGGTACAGCAACTCTGGCAGGAGGGTGTACCTGACTGCTGCGCCTCAGTGCCCATTTCCTGATGCCTGGGTGGGTGGTGCCCTCAACACTGGCCTGTTTGACTACGTCTGGGTGCAGTTCTACAACAACCCTCCCTGCCAGTACAGCTCAGGCAGCACCACTGATCTTGCAGATGCATGGAAGCAGTGGTTGTCGATTCCGGCAAAGCAGATCTTTCTTGGCCTGCCTGCTTCACCTCAGGCAGCTGGAAGCGGGTTTATACCAGCTGATGATCTCAAGTCTCAGGTTCTACCATTGATCAAGAGCTCTGGGAAGTATGGTGGAATCATGCTATGGTCCAAGTACTATGATGACCAAGATGGTTACAGTTCTTCAGTCAAGAGTGATGTTTAAATGGGGTTGCCTCTGGTGTACGAGTTCCTGTCTGATTATTGTGCTGTGTGAGCATTTCACCCTATGCTTTGTGAGTAGTTGTGTGATTGTGAATAGCTGTGTGTAATTGCAATAATAATTTTTCGAGGATTGGATTGGACCTGCTATAACTATGCATTGTTCTGGCTTCAAGAAATTCAAAATCATAAAATTGTGGTGTAGTTTATGTATTTGAAGGGGAGGCTATTGGCTTTCATAGATGGCATCAATGCTAATGCAAAAAATGAGAGCAAGTCAGTGCCTGGAGAACTCTTTATTAGATATGCTTATGATATAACTTAAATAATTAGGGGCTCAGACCAAGATAGTATCTGAAGACTTCAGGATTTAAATCATATCAAAATAGCATAACAGAATTGCATGCTATCTATATTCTATTTCAATTTCCTGCTAACTAATGGCATACTACATACAACTAACACAGAAATTAACAGCAGTGCAAGTTGGGTGCACAAAATCACATATTTTGTCCAAGACATGTATATACATTCTATTTCTATCAAAGTGTCCAGACTGTCAAATATATTGTCGCCTGCCTAAGGATAGCACTGCCAACAACGTTCTACAGAAGCATCTACTTGTTGAGGTGTGATGGCTTCGACCCGGTAGCAAGGTCAAATCCAGGAGGAATAAACACAACGTCATCCCATTTTGAGGAGGAGCTATCCTGCAATATGCCTTAAATTTTAGTAGGACTGCAGGGAAGTAAATAGAATACGGCAACTAATGGTTAACAAATCAATCTTAAGTCACAAAATATATACTACTTGTGTGCACAATGACATACAAAGGTGCTCAAATGTGCAATGTGCCAAGGACAACAAATAATACCAAATTATTTTATGCAAAATTCAGGAGCAGAATGAGTCTGAATAATGATAAGTGGTGGGGAATTAAACTAGTTTGAAGGCTAGCGTAACCAGATTTTCATATGTACGAAATACGAGAAACTCAAACTTAAATTATGTCTTAGTGAGCTTAGCATACCTTCATAGATTTGATGATATCTTCCAAAGAAGAAACCTAAAAAGTAGAGTGCGCCAATATGCAATTTCAGTTTTCAGGTCTGCCGCTTTGGCAAATAAGATAACAAATAATGTACTACCTGAGTGTCACCAAGCCTAACAGCAGGATTAGGTTTTTGCTGATCGCGAGAGGTCCGGTACAGTGAGTTATCCAAGTCCTCCTAAATATATGTTAGAGAAGAAATTCAATATCAGAACAGGGTGACAGGTAAATGTTCAAGAGAGTAAAGAAACAAAGAAGATCTCCTACCTTTCTGAAGAAAACTGGACGATATCTCTTGTTGTCACTCATCAGGACCAAGCTCCTTGACTAACATGTCATGCACAAATATTTGAAGGAATGCCAAATGTAAAGAAACATATTAATCAGTAGCATTGAGCTTAGGAGCAAGTTACAAGAGGGCTGATCAATGCAACAATCCCTCTTATAATTTCAAAAGAACAAGAATCAAAACAAAGAAAGAGACAGTGATCAGAGGGGCTTGCAGGATAGAGGCTTGTGACCTCCAAAGTCATCAAGGAATTGAAAACTCGTATATCCACAGAAGACATCGATTTAGTTGACCAAGTGCTCACTGTTAACTATTTGTTTCTAAGTAGTACAATAAGTATACCCCCCCCCCCCCCCCAACACACACACACACAAAAAAATATATGTTTTTCATATCTTCAGTACAAAAGTTATATTTTCCTTTGTACACTACATGGTACCATAACTGCTGATAGAGAGAGTATAAGGTTAATCCATATTTGGTTTCTCCAGGTCAATATTACTTCCAGTTCTCTTAACTGCATGACAGAATCAATTAATCAAATATTATTGCAAATTAGGTGAAGTTATTCAAACCTGAAAAACTGGAACTCCTGGAAATCCCTCCCTGACATACAGCCCTTCATCTTGCATCAACTGCAAAGGTATAATGAAAACTTTTTATGTAGGAGGTCATCAAAATGTTGAATCATCAGAACAGGAGCTGTAATCATAACCCACTAAACCGTTGGCACTAAATTGTACCTCACCTAGGGCTCTGCTGGATTATTAGGTACAATGCAAACTTTTTATGTAGGATGTCATCAAAATGTTGAATCATCAGAACAGGAGCTGTAATCAAAACCCACTACACTGTTGGCACTAAATTGTACGTCACCTAAGGTTCTACTGGATTACTAGGCCACCCATTGAGGAATTGAAAATTGGCAAAAGGATTTGTGATTTTGTTAGAAAGAGATTAACTCCACAAGCTACGGCAAAAAGATCTGTCGTAATAGTACACAACACGAATGACAGAATATGTCAGTCATCTCAACTTCGCTGCTGATATCTGTTAAACTCTAGGTCCCCTACTTCCCTTTAACACATTGTACCCGAGCCATCCAAGAAAGCACAGGTGAACTTTCCCTTTTCATGGATAAGCCTCTGAATCACATTATACTTACTTGTTCCTAATATAATATGTGCAGCTCTTGCACGTTTGAGGAAAAAAAACATACTGTATATACTTTACACAGAAATTTGCAGGAACAAGCAGTCGAGCACGATTTATCATCAATATAGCTCATGTCTATTTTTAAAGTTGTACAGGCTAGCTATTTCATGCAAGAAAAAATTTGCAGTATACACAAGAGGCAGTATAACTCTACAATGAACGAAGGATATCTTTTTCTCAGAAAATCATTTAATTGTACATATAAAACAGAACAAAAAAATTAGGGACGAAAGACTGTCACCTTAATTGCATTAGCCACCTGAGATGAATCAGGAAGGAATCTAAACGCCACACCATCAGACTTTAGTTGGATAACCTGAAAACAAAAGACGTATTAAAACAAGACAACTCACAAATTCAGTTTAGGAGAAGAAATGCGCAAAATTTCGAAGTATCAAGACGAAAAGTGAAGATGTATCCTCTCAAGAAATTTGTAGCACTAGTAAGGAAAAAAATAGTTACTAGTTTCAAAACACTTATTGTTGGGAACAGAAGATGTGCAACACCAGCTACTGGTTATGTATGATTAAAGGCATAAGAGACCTCAATAGAAGACAAGTGCAGTTCAGTGAATTTAAAGCCTGGACAACTACTCAAGCTCTTTTTCTTTACCAACATTGTGGATGCTTGGCCTATAAAGTTCTACAGCTAATTGTAACATTTCAGCACCACAAGTACACTGGACTCATGGACAGCTCAGCCATTGACTTCGTTATACTAAAGTATTTTTGAAATCACATAAAACAAAGCTTTCGTATTATGTGTAACCCGTAACTTCATCTTACAAATTCGTGAGCAACTAAAATGAAGTCCATCAACTCCTCTGTAAGCATCTTATAGAAGAAATAATTCATGTACCATGAATGTGCGATTTGTTTGAGAATTGAGAGTAAACTCCCGGATATTTCATCAAGCGACTTCTAACCAGACAAGATACCACTATTATCATGGAAACCTCACCAGAGCCACAGGACTCATGACATAGGTGCTTTCAGGAGATAAGAGTCATGTCATACGGAAGCACACAATCAAATGACCCAAGATCTCTAAATGCAAGAACAAAAGAGATATATGGACAAACCATAACTTAAGATGTGCCCGAAGACACGACTGAGGCTACATGATCGCGTTCAGGCATTCTGTCGAGCAATTTCAGGGCGCACGGTTTTATGAGAAACATGATTACACCAACCAAAAAAATGATTACCTAATCAGTGGAGGCTGAGAGAACCTGATTCACATGGCATCCCAAACAGGGAAGTGAAAGGCATTAAAAACCAAGGAGGAGATAACAGCATTCGGACCTTGTTGAGCGCGACGGGCACGACGCTGGAACCGGCGCGCATGTCGCCCTCCATCTGTTCCAGCAGCGCGTCGGCATCCTCCTTCCGGAAGCACAGCAGCCCGAGCGCCGCCGGCGGCTTCGCGCCCTCGCGCCCTTGCTGTCCTCCCGCGCGGGCGGAGGACACGAGCACGATCTCGTGGGCGGCGTTGGCGAGCGCATATACGGGCACCCCGGCGAGCCGCTCCTCGATCTCGGCGGGCGGTAGGGGCGTGGCCGAGGCCCAGGAGGGGGAGGGGGAGGGGATGCGGGCCCAGGGCGGCGGCGGCGGGAGGGCCCGGGGGAGGGAGGAGAGGAAGGAGGTGAGGTGGGCTTGAATGGGGAGGAAGGGGTTTGGGATGCTGGGGCTATGGCTAGGGCTGGGGTTGGGGTTGGAGGAGCCGGCGGCGGTGGTGGTGGTAGTGGGGTTCTTGAGCCATGGGAACTGGAATTGGAAAGGCATGGCGACGGCGGTGGGAAACGGCAGCGGGGAGCAAGCAAGGGGGGAGCGCCGGCTGGACGGGGAAGAAGAAGACGAGCGCAAGGGTTTTTGGGTGAGTTTTCCTTCATGGGCTCAACTCGATAGAATGAGTTGGCCCATTTTGTTCTAGACAACGTACGTTGGGCCTACGGGCCCAAGCAAAGCTCAAACTTAATCGGATATCCAATCCATCTTCCACAAGATCTGGCTTTCATATCTTCCGATGTTTGAAATCTGTGCAGAGTTAAATTAATGGACCATATCAAGTGTAGTGTAGTAGAGTTGTTCGGTGTACAAGCGCGTGCGTGCGTGCGGCAGACTTATTCGGGAGGAGAAGGACACGTGTTAAAGTCTGATTAGCTGTTGTGGAGTGACCGGATGAGTTTCTTTTGGGTTTAAAATTTTGATTCAATTTTTCTCTCAAACCGTAAATGCATTTTGTATTCCATTTGAACTACAGTGATATTTAGAATTTATGCAACAAAACAAGATCCAATATAGATATTTTTTTATTATTTTTTTTAAAAAAACAGCATTCGAGTTGTACTTATTCAACATTTTGATATGCAGTTTCAACATTTTTTATGTAGTCTTCAACATTTTCACATAAAATGTTGAACTAAGTTTGAATAAATGTTGCATCTACTATTAAAAAATATTGAGTATATTAATGTAATATTCTGAACATATCAGGTCAGAAAATATTTAGCAAACTAGAAAATTGCGAAAACATATTAAAACAAAAAAATTAAAAAGAATAGCATACTTACTTAAAAAGGATCGAATCGTTGTAGGAGCCCCTAGCTAGTTCTCGTGTGTGGGAACTGGGAAAGCAACTGCTGGTCCGCTGCTGCTTTGTTGTTTCCACGTGAAAAAAACAGCAGGCCGTGATGGACTTCCTGGCCATACGCTAATTGGGCTTTTTTGGGCTTTAAAGATACAACCGCAAGATAGATAGGAAGCCCCAAACTTAATCGTAATTTCGCAATGTAATTTTCTAAGAGAGAAACAGTGATATAATTTACAAATTTTGATGACGAACCGGTCTATAAGGTCAAATAAAAATAATAGAGGGGAGTTTGAAGGGAAGGGAGAGAGACAGAGACAGAGAGAGAGATAGAGAGTAAAACACTAGTTTGAACTCTATTTGGATTTTTTATACCTGGAATTTAAAATCTATGTTCTTTCTTTTTGGTAGCCTTTTTATTTTATAAAAAATAGTTGTTTAATTCAAAATAAATATAATATATGCATCAAATAAATTTATTTTTAACTTCTATGAGATAGACAAATTTTTAATGGAGTTTATTGGCAATTTCTCTAGGGCAATGCATTTTAAATTATTATTCTAAATATCAGTTAGAACAATCAAAATTATGATAGGATAGGAGATCTAAGCTCGTCCTATATCACATTGCTTCCAAGGCCTACCGATCTCTATATCAATTCAAATCAAACAGGACAATCAAATAAATAAGATGATGTAACTTTACAAGCTAAGGTGAACCAAATTCTTCCGTGGTGAATTCATCAAGGAGGTTGGGAGGTATTTTTTAAAAAAACAACTTTATTTCAATAAAGAATCTTGACCCACACCATAAATCATGAACAAACACAAAAATATTATGTTGTGGTTGAGCTTGATATATGTTAATGACTCTCTTGCCTTTTGTTTACAAATTGGACTGACTATTTTTGCAACATTAAAAATGGTGCATGGGAACAGGTTGCATATGGTAATGGGTCTACTATTCTTCATTTAATATTATATGGCAAGATATACTAATAACCCTGCATATTTCTTATAGCAAAAATTCAAATCTGTTTAGAAATGGGCTCTGATTCAACAGTTCTGCAACTGTTAATCCTTTGGTTTCATAATTTGCTGTTTGGTAAATTCCCAAAGTAGCTACCAGAATGATTCCAGAGGGGGAGCTGTACCAAACAACATTTTGCAGGGAAGCAATCCCAGAGTGAGTTCATGGGAGTGATTTCCTAAAATGAACTAAATATGCTGGAAGCTGAAAAATCCAGCTTCCCGTAATTTACTTCCTTCGCAGAGTTTGTTCAAGAGAATAACTTTGCATGGTGATCTATCAAAGTTGATGTAGAAGAGCAGTTTCAATGTTGGCGCCAACTAACAATGGTAGTAGCGGTATTCGGAAGCATCTTTAACTGTAATGACGGTCAGTCATAATAATTTACACCGTAGTTGAGGAAAGCTCCCATGGAATTGCTCCCAAATGAGCCAAAACAGACTGAAATTAGTCGAATCAAATTCAATTCCCCAAATCTGGGCCAAACTCTTTAATCAAATGTTATTGTGATTTCCAGATATATAATATGAGACTATTCTTCAAGAGTCATTCATACAAAATAATAACAATTAAACATCCAAAATGAATTTGAGTCCATTTCACATTTCCACAAATCCATGACTATCTAATAATTCTTGGAGGAAACAGGGCCTTAGAGCAATTTATGAATCTTATTAAGCAAAGCATCAGTAGTAGCTGATACTCAGTGGTGGCTATATACACCAGCCTGCCCTTTTATCGGATTTACATGTTTTTTTTGAAACGCGGATCATTTACATGTTTTTAATATGGCGTAGTGTGGACGTGTGGTCCTTGAGTGGATTTGATCAAATCTTTCTGACACATATACTTTGTGCAATACAAGTTTCACGCATTGTTGCAGCATTTGTAAAATAGAATTATCTTGTCCATCATGAGTAGCACATACACAGACCTGACAGGCATTTTTCTGCTTGCTAATAATATCTTACAAGATCTCCATATCCAACACACACTATCTACAGACCTAGAATAGAACAAGATAAAGGTATCACACTCCTAAGCTACACACAGGTACGGCGAACTTTTTTCTTAGTGCTCGTAAGGAGCGTAATCATCTGCCGACCTAATTCCGCCATAGACATGCATGAATGCACTAATGTCCGGGCCGCTTTCCTTGACGAATTCATCCGGAGATTTAAGCGCTATGACCATGATGGCAAACACTCCATTGTTTTGAGCTCGATCGATCTCCAAGCAAATGGCAGATCGTGTGCTGCGCCGCCGGTCATCAGTCTGTATGTTGTGCTAAAGGATAGGGACAGCCACATGTAGCAGAAATATCTTGATGAGCAAAAGCAGACAAAAAGTAACAGAAAACAATCTGCCGACATCTAGCTCCATAGTGCCTGCACAGCTGCTATATATGCTTGCGCCCTAGCTTGTATGGCATGCCACGCCGCAAAGTGCAGTCCTTGGTCACCAAAGAAAACTGTTCTTTTCTGACATAGCATGCGAGAGATCTCCCTTTGTTTTTTTTTTCTACCTCTACTTTTTGTTGAAAAAGAACGGTAACTTTCATGATTGCACTTTCAGAGATTGGATGAGCTGAGGAATGGGAACATGCAAGTGGCTCAGTTTGCAGAGTTCTAGCTGGCCGCGAGGCGCTGGTTCAGTTGCTAACTTGTGTTTTTAGTGAATACCAAATTAAATGTCTTGGCCAATTTGTTGTTATAATAAAATTTGGTACAAGCTGTCATAAAATTTGGCCTATTGAGAGGAAAATGGTCCCTAAAACTATCTTTAAAACAAATAAAGTACAATATAATGCTGCAAGGGTTAAGAAACAATCAAATGTAACCTAAATAATTTGCCGTATAATTCAGCATGGAAAAAAAATGTGAACAGCAGTAGTTCATAACAATTCCATATTGCTATAACATTAAGAGGTGGGGAAATCCCAATGCTTCCACAGTCACAAACTATTGTTTATTTCAGAATAACACATAAACAATTTACTACGATGAAAGCACAGATAATTTTGATTATTTTCTTCAGACTGAGAGCTGAATAATGTCTTCCGTATATTGGGTACAGATGGCTTCCACAATCTAGTGCTTTTTTTTTTCTTAGGATAGTCTATATACTAAGATACATTAACAAAGAACAATCCCTTGGCTTACATATTTGCCTCACAAAAGAAAAGAATCATACTTCTGTCATTATTATATATTAAACCAGAATATTGCTAAGATAATTTTTGGTTGATGGACCTCTCTACTTTTTTTTTCCTTTTTCCAGTACTCATGGAACATCTCCACTGGTGATCGAAACTGGTGAGTTCTGGGATTGCGACATGACCTTTAATCCCAGATCAATCATGAAGGTTCCAATTTTTTGCCCGTATTTCTATTGCGTGCAGTTGAAATATTACCTCGCATGAATTCAAAATGGAGGAAGTATTTTGAAATGTCTACATAAAATGATATGAGCGCAAATAATATTAATACTACGAGGATGTAATTTGAAAAGCTAGAATCCGTAGTCTCTCTATTGGAGCACACAATAGTATCATAGAAACGAAGGAACGCTAGCTTACTTCTGGAGCCATGCATGCTTAACCCAGATGTTTGCCAAGAACAAGCTCTTATATATTTCCATTTTGTGCACTGACACTATAGGGTACAATGTTACCGACACTCACTAACAATACACTTTCATACTATGACCATGACAACAGCTTGCAGACGACACTTACTTGGATCCAACTGATGAGCTGAAACGAGCACAGATTGAGCTTTCAGCGCGCGCGCACACACACAGGCACAAAAATACGATCACACTCACACAGAAAAATAGATCAACCATCATTGAGCACAAGTTCTTTTCATGCGCTCCACTTATTTACTTAGCCTTACGGGATGCACAGCTTGTGCCGGCTTCCATGTACTTGTGATTCCTGCTGCTCATCGATCACGAGCAGTTGCTGGGCATGGTGAGGCCGCACTTGCCCGGCAGCGCCATGGCGCGGTTGGGGTCGATGTGGTAGATCCTCATCCATATGCCGGCGACGCCCCGGTAGCGGCAGATGCACCCCAGGTCGGCCTTGCCCAGCGCGGCGCAGCACTCCGCCGACGGGCTGTCGGTCGGGTCATTCACCGACGCCGCGGCCTGGCATAGCTTGAAGTCCTCGTTCGCCATGCCGCAGATGGCGTGGGCGCCCTCCATTGCGGCGAGGGCCACCACCATGGCGAGGAGCAGTGCAGCTAGTGCCTGTGCTTTTGCCATTGGAGATCTAATGTTTTCTAGCTGCTAGAGCTGGTGTGATTTTGGTTTTGATTGTGTGCGGCTCTATGTTTAATTTTGCTTGAGCTGGTGTGAGGAGAGAGCTTGGTGTGAGGTCCTATTTATAGGAGCACAGTGTGGGACATGGTGCACTCATGCACTTATATATATTGCTAATTAAAATTGTCCCTAGATATATTTCTTTGGTCTATGTGATTCCCAGCTGTACGCAGGTTCTATGTCAAAATAAAAAAAAAACACTGATAGATAACATGTGCTCCTGGATTCTATTCTTTTTTTTAAACGAGCTACCTAGATTGAGGGAGAATTTCAGGCAGTTTTATCCTCCATAGACATCCGCCTTGTAATCACATATTGAACCAGAAACTAGCATTGTTATGATAACAAACTCAATAAATCTCAAAGTTGTGAAATAAAGTACATTTTGGTATAAATATGTATAAATAAATTTTATGTTCCAATTATATACTTAAAAAGATGCAGGTAGATCATGTTTCTAACTGCGGCTGCATATGTTACTATAAGAGATATCTATTTTATTCTTGAGACTAGTTGTATTATTGTAGTGTATTTGTTATTTTTGATTGAGAACTTATTGTTGGTTATTTTTACTTAGTATAATATGTTTCTGCTGGTGTTAATTTTTTTTTACCATCGGTCAGTCCAAACTACATTCAGAACAACGACCTTGCCCTCTGCAGTGACTACATACATCATTATCCAGAGTAATTTCAGCATGTCTTCTTTGAATAAACCATAAAAGCTACAGATCTTACGACTTGGTCTATTTGCGAAAAATTCTAAATGATGACACTAAATCATTACCCACCCACAAATAACAAACTCTCTCGTGAAAGGTCAGAAGTCAGTGTGTATCTTCATATGTATTTATGACTGATATTTTAAATGGCTAAGGAGCGAGGTAAAGGACCAAAGTGTGACTCTTTGTCAAGAAGAAATTAAAATAAAATAGCCAGTCAAATGACCGATGAGGAGTACCGCGTTAATTGGAAGATCAGGAACTACATATTGGCTTGCAACTGGATAAGCGCCGCTGAAAATATGATTTTGCCACTAGAAAATTTACCATCGGTAAATCGCCATGCATTTTTCTCCTATCGAAAGCCAGTGTGAAATTACCATATGGGTGTTATAGGCTCCGTTTGTTTTAGCTTCTAGCTGATTTTAAAGGTTCAATTTTGGAAAATCAAAAAGTCGGACTTCCAGAATCGAGAATTCAGCTGATTATGGATTCTCGATTCTGGATTCCGGGAGTTATCTGACTTTTGAATTTATCAAAATCAAACCTTCAAATAGACCATAACTAAAACAAACAGGGGCATAGTTTTGTCATTCAACTTACATATTTATAAGATGCTACAATGAAAATTAGTAATCACATCCATTTCCTGGTTGTTTTTGTCTTTACACTACCGCTGCTCCACACAATATCAGTATTAAGTTACTCTATCATTATACTTCCAATGAAGGCTAAACAAATAATTTCAAAATACAGTAGCATTGATTCCATTTAATTTTTATTGGATATATATTTGTAGGAATTTAACAGATCTCTGTGTGAGCTGAAAAAGAAGTTAAATTACACTGTACGAATGTTCTAGTGTTGATATCTGGCCATCTAAATGTACTCGGTTGACTTCAGTAGTGCGTTGGGTTGGGCAGGCACCCATGATACAGTGTTGATGGATAGATAGCTCAGGTTTTACTTAATCATGTATGATAGCAATTGAGGCCCAGGACTCCAAAAAGTTGGATGCAGATGTAGACAGGCACTATATTCTTTTTGTGTAAGGTGTGTATGTCTGTGTTAATTCTTCTGCCAAGTGCGGCCAGGCTACCACCGAAATTTTGATGTTAATTACTCAACTTGGCAGATTTCATCGAGTCACTATTAATGGCTAAATTATCACAATTACTGCAAACAAATAGCCAGGACCTCCAATGATGATATTCTCTTGTGCCATTATGAAAACAACTTACAGTTACCTAATTGTTATATTAGTCTACTGTATTTTGTAGCAGGGTACAATTTGTACATTACTAGTATGTTTTGAACAAATTTAATTATTTGATTCAAAAGATTGTGCCCACCTGGTAGTTGGATAAGAGGTCTGATATGTGTAAGGTGGTTTTATTTATTTCTTCACTCATACATTACCTGGACATTTCGAGGGAACAGCTGTCACTCAAAGCGAACTATACGTTAATATTTAAAATCATTTGAAAGAGTTACGTATCATCAATCCAAATTATTATACTAATTTCCAGACTGAATAATTATTTAGCTACGCATGAGAGTTGATTTTTTTGTCAGGCTTATTATTTTAGCGATCACATACAAAAGAAAGCGAGAGTGTTCAAAATATTGGTAACAGGTGTGAGGACACTTTTGCTAACTTCAAATTTGAGAGTATTGCCTCTGAAGATGGACAACCCATGACATCTTGGAAACAATTCCAGCAATAAAGGTTCCTAGTTTAAGCATCTGAGTAATCAATTTCTCTATCTCTATCGTCCAGATCCAGCTGCTGGTAATACGATTTTGCTAGGTTAATGACAGTTTCGCTCACGCGATTGTATCAGAATATAGATGTATAACAACCATTATTTCTTCATCATTTCCGCATCACATTTCGTTCCAGCTACATTTTATTTATCCTTTCCAATAGGTATTGGGTGTTAATCTAGCAGAAACAACCTGTTGAAGAATCCTCCCACGACTTGAATACACACACACACATAAAGCTCTGTCAGATTCACGCCAAATTTGCCCATTCAGACATTCATATTAATAAGTCCAACTTTGCAGTGGACAAAAGACACACATATTCATAAGGCAGTCCTGACACTTTGTTCTGCACTGATTAATGAGCTCACTCGCAGCTCAAGTATGAAATATATTGCATTGCAGCACCAGGAGAAGAAGCACAGACATTACAGTCTTTTAAGTGCTTCATTTATTCAATCTCGTAGCCATATAATACGAAATTACTACTAGCGATGTGCATGCTCCGATGTAGACAGCATGCTAAGCACAGCTCTGTTCGCCATTGATGATCAGCAGTTGGCCGGCATGGCGAGGCCGCACTTGCCGGGCAGCCCCATGGCGCGGTTGATGTCGATCCTGTAGAACCTCACCCACACGCCGGCGGCGTTCTTGTACCGGCACAGGCACGGCAGGTTGGCCCCGGCCAGGGCGGCGCAGCACGCGGCCGAGGGCTGCTCAGTCGGGTTGCGGATGGCCGCCGCCGGCTGGCATGCCCGGATGCCATTGCTGGACAGGTTGCAGATGCCGTGTGCCATCTCGGCCGACGTGGCGAGGACCACCAAGATGGTCAGGAGCGCGCCCATTGCCTGTGCCTTTGCCATGGTTATGTGCTCAAGGATGTTGTAGCTCTGGGTGGTTGTTAGGTTTAGGCTGAAGATTTGGTTGATCTGGAGTTGTGAGGAGAGTGTTTGGTTTGGGGGTCTTATTTATAGGGTAAAATTATGACAGTTTTTGGTAATACACGCTGCCACTTTCGGATATTGCAAAGCGATCCTTCTTCCTTCGCATTCTCAAGTACATTGCTATGGCCTCGGGAAAAAAAAGGTTTGTTTCCAATAGTGAAGTAAACATGTGAAAAGCTGAAAACTAAAGCTTGATTGTTCACCGTGATTTTTAGCACTAAGAAGCTCAGCATTATTTACTTTTAAAAGGTTGAGGTGGTTAAGTCACTACAATCCATCAATCCTTTGCGAGGTAATTGATCACCTCAATAGATGTAACATAATAGTGAAGTACATTTTTTTATTCAAGTAGGGTACATAGGAGTGGAATTGCATCCTTTCTTTCTTAACTAAGTGTGTCTTGGCCCCCTAAAGATAGTCGTAATAGCTTCACAATGAAATATTCAATTGTATAGTGGCCAGATCAGTAGTTTGCACCACATATAGCATTTTCGGAGTTTTGAATAATTCTATAAAGATACCATGCATATAAACAATTCCGATATATGTATTTGGATACAAAGGAGCCCGATCAAGTTGATATTCTATATATATTGAACACGCAGGCGAACTGCATAGCAGTGTTTTGAGACAGAATGAAATGGCACAATTACAACATGCCTGATATGTCCTTCCTTTTTCTTATTAGCATACATTCACACCACAGAAACAAAAGGTGAAAAAATGGTAAACCTAGAGCACTAACACAAGAATTGTATATAGGGGATAGCGAGCTGAGCCGCTTCTAATTGCTAAGCTCCACACAGCGCGTTCGGGGAAGCTCGATTGAAACATAACTTTTCCTGTGTTTACATATGCCAAGCCCATAAATTACGAGTGAGTTGAATCCTTTTTGCTAGGATGTACTGTGACTGCTGAAGCCTCTGCTACTCGCAACCAGTCATGGAACTAACCCTGTAGGCTGGCCGGTTGGCGCCAGTTGTTAGCTGCAGCCTGAAACTGGTCAGTCAACTGATACAACCTGCACTTGGCCGGTTGAGGCAAGGCACAAGGGAAAAAAATTTATCATGGGGATGGCGGCGATCTTGTCTGCCACAGGAGCTACCAAGGATCAAAGGTACAGTGATGCTTCTGGTGAAGAGAACTCTACACCGATCTGACTTGGTGGAAAATTTTCCCAACTTAGCAGACATTTTACTAGTGTGCTCGTCTTGAATGTTCATCTGCAATAGTTGGATGGTCAAAACCAAACTGAGACGATAGTTGGATGGTCAAAAATGGACTTCTTCCTATTGATTATTAGATAAATTAGCAGTCAAAGCATAATATCGAAGACCTCTAGTCAAATGGCACCTGATGTTTAGATCGAGGGAATATGGAAAAATTCAACTAACCAAGCTTTGTGCATGGAACTGTAATAAGTTCTTGTTCCCAATAAAATGTAACTAACTATAAGGATTATCTAACTTGAATATAAACAATGAAAACCATCTCCTTAAAAATTTGAACTTCAACTTGACTATATGCTTGCTATGGTTACAGATAAATGACGTTTTGGACATCCTCATGGTCTCCAAAACACGACTTTGACTAGTAATTTTCTTGAACAAAAGCATACCTTTATGAAACTACATCATAAAGTAAATTTACCTGTACCATTCTCAAATGCTTCATGCAGTAAAAGTAATTTATAGCTAAAGTTTGGTGTTGTTGACTTAAGCCAACCCAAAAACATCACTCATTTATTTACTAGAGGAAGCATAACTTGATAACTTGAACATTTGAAATTTTGAAAGGTGAAAAAACTTTTTAAATTCAAGTATATTGTGTTGTCGTATCAATAACACTGAAATAACCCATCACAATAACAATTATGCATAGGGAATAAGGTATTTCCATTGCGCGTGGAATAAGATACAGTAAAATATTTTTGAGATATATAATATGAGCCGTCCCTTGCTTCAAACAACTCTTTTACACAGATCTAGAAATCTTAATTTAGAGTAAAAAAATATATACACCAGCCTATGCTTTTGTTGGATAGACATTTTGTACATGAAGTGTGGTGTGGAGCATATTTGATCAAGTCATATTCTGACCTATATTTGCAGTATGAGTCCTGCCTTTCTTTTTTTTTAAGAAATATGTCGTCCATCAGGCTAAGATTTATATGTATAAGCAGCCTGACAGGCATGTCGTCGAATTCTCAGTTTCCGAAAAGCTGGAAAATAGTATAAAGATATCTCACTCTTATGCAGCACACGCAAAAAGTTTTACTTATTGCTTGTAGTGGAGCAGGGGTTTCAACTTTTGCTTTTTCTGTAATATTGGATCGATCCAGACCTAAAGTAATTACGGTTTCAACTTTTGCTACTTCTGTATTATATGAACTAATTCCATAGCATATAGATGGATGGATTTGTCTGTATGCAAAATGAACAAAAGTAATGACCCAGAATTACCGACTAAAACCACCACTTCAGTTCATGATTACACCTAAGACATCCATGCATGCATTAAGGCGGCTGGGCCGCTTTCCTTGACGAATTCGTCCGGATATTGAAGCATTAGCTTCTGTCATGACAAACACTCCATTTTGAGATTGATCTCAAGTTCTCAACGAGAAGCTGCATGCTGATAGAACGTGCATGCTGTGCTGATCAGTGAGTACTGTGCTGAACGATGGGGACGGCCACATATGCAGCAAAAATATCCGATCAAGAAAAGAAAACAGAAAGTAACAAAGATAATATATGCCGACCTCTCTTCATAATGTCTGAACAGCTTAGATGGCATGCCAGGCCGTAAAGCGCAGTTCATTGTCACCATTAGGAAACTGTACTTTTTGGAAAAACTAATGCATTGATTTCTCTGTTTAGTACCCTGGCCTTCTACTTTTGTATTCAAAAGAACGATAGCAATCATTAGTGCACTTGGACAGGATGAAAGTAAGCAATGTGAACATGCAAGTAGCCCAGTTTGCAGAGTTCTAGCAGTTCTGGTTTCAGTTGCCCATTTTCTTCTTCAGTAAATAGCAGAGCCACTATATATGCAATTAACCATAGAGACTAATCCCCCTGTCGTGTTATGTACTTTCTTCAGCAATATTTGAGAGAGATTAAACCTAGAGATGCCTATTAGTTATTTCTACATCAGAGTATAGTTGTTTCTTCAGTTGGTAGACAATATACTTTGTGGTCTCTCGAAACCATAATTGACTGAAAGTGAGATATGGCTTATTGGAAAACTTGTAGGTCATGCAAAAAATAATATTTGTAGAAAATTGGCGAAATATGCCCAATGCGAGGAAAATGGACTATTAAAATCATTTTATAAAATTATTTAAAGAGTGAAACAGTGCTAGCTAGTGCTAAGACGTTAATGTAACTTACATAATTAAATATGACACCGTGCATGGTTATTATAAATGCACAACATCATGTACTGAACATTAGATCAAGAACCCATAATACTACCAAACTAATGGAACATACTTGTGGTTTTTATTAGACCATACTTGTGGAGTCTGGACTCATGCTTAATTGTATTCCACAGAAGTTACACTGTAACAACTAGGATGTAACAACTAGGAAGGTCTTCGATTTTGCAAAAAGGAAAGAAACAAAGTAAAAAGCTCGTAATTTATTACCCTCGCAATTTACACGATAACATACACCTTTACCAACACTTGACAACATTATGGACTACATGGTACACTTTCACCAACAGTTGACAACACTATGGACCACATGGTACACCTTTACCAACACTTGACAACATTATGGATTATCTTGACATACATGCATATGGATCAAGAGGCAAGCAACTTTATTTCAGCATACGCACTATAACACTCACACACAGGCCCTTTCACAGGGCGCTATTCCAGGTAGTGCGCGTGAGTGGGAGCGGAATCATTGTAGGCCAGCCCATGCACGCACCTCCCGAAAAGATGTACAAAAGAGAGATTTGAAGTAAATAAATTCGTAATTTTTAACTGAAATGTTCAAATCAAATTCGTATTGCACCATTGAATTTCTTATTATGAAATCTTCAAAATAAGATCCCAATTGACTATAGTTAAATAACTTTTAAGGTGGAAAAAAATTTCTTGAAGGGGAATAATTTTATTGTGAAGCTGAAACAATTGTTCCCGATTCAAATAAAATTGTTCCATCTTAAATTTCTTTTAAATTTCTTTCAAATGTAGTCAAGTGTAGTCTTGTTTTGAAGATCTTATCGTTACAAGCATGATGATGCAATCGGAATTAAATTTGGATAGTTGATTCAAGAACTATGTATTTTTTTCAATTGAAGCTTTCTTTAGACATAATCCCGTACATCAAGGAATCATGGGCCGGATGCAGTGGAAGAAAAGGGAAAAAGAAGTCCCAGAAGGAGAGAAGGCTGGCCTTCTGCGATGCTTTCGTCGCGACCACGATTGTTTGCGCCTTTCACGCCCTTCCGCTTATATTGAGCTAGCAAGCCATATGGATGCCTAGACTCGTCGGTCGTAGTGACGACTGATATGATGCATGGCATCACGAGCAGTTGCTGGGCATGGTGAGGCGGCCCGAGGCCGCACTTTGCCGGCAGCGCCATGGCGCGGCTTGGGTCGATGTGGTAGATCCTCATCCATATGCCGGCGACGCCCGGCCGGCAGCGGCTGCACACCAGGTCGGCCTTACCCAGCGCGGCGCATCACTCCGCCGACGGGCTGTCCGTCGGGTCATTCACGGACGCCGCGGCCTGGCAGTCTGGCACAGCTTGAAGTCCTCGTTCGCCATGCACCATGGCAAGGAGCAGTGCAGCTAAGCTAGTGCCGGTGCTTTTGCCATTGGATCTAATGGTTTTCTAGCTAGAGTTGGTGACTCGATTGTTTGGAGTTTTCAGCTCTTTGTGTTTTCCTTGAGCTGGTGTGAAGAGAGAGCTTGGTTCGAGGTCCTATTTATAGGAGCAGTGTGGGAGATGCCGTGCCCACGCTGATCCATTGCTACTTCCTAATAGTCCTGTGGCACGTTTTTTTTTTTTTTTGAGATGCTGTGATACGTTCTTATCTTTGCGATTTCCAGCAGTGCATGGGTTCTGTGTCAATAAAAACAAAAATGAGAGATAATATGTGTACTTGTGTGTAGTCCTCGATGTTCAATGTTCTAAGACCAGCTACCTAATTTAACGGAGGTAGTCCTCGCAAAGAGGGAAACTGTTAAGGAAGAAACTATATTCATGACTGCTAAAGAGTTTCATCCTGGTTGGACATAGCCAGGTCTTTCGGGACAACTTGGACCCAAAAACTTCCATTGTACTCCCTCTGTTCCAAACTATAGATCTTTTAGGATTTCTAGATGCATAGTTTTTGCTATGCACCTAGGTACATATACTATATCTAGATACATAGAAAAAATATGTATCTAGATTTGCCAAAACGATCTATAATTTGAAACGGAGGGAACGTTATACTTGTAAAACCCATAAAATATTTAAGAGTGTAAAATTGCTCTTAGATATAAATTTATATTTTCCAATGAACATATTTAAAACCATTCAGAGACCAAGGTTTATTTTGAAAATTTCTTGATGTTATGTAGTACCGGACTTTCCTCACGAGGTAAATTATTAAGTGGATGATGGTATAGTACATTTGCTACAATTTTTTGTATTTAGAATTTGAATGCCACTTTTAGTTGGCCATCTGTTTCACTCTTGGGAAATGCCCTAATTATATTATGAACGAATACGATTGGCCATTCAAGACCAATCTAAATGAAAAAAAAAACTATGTAGTGTGTTTTTATGCGAAGTAACTATGGTGAAAAGTTCGAAGAATTGTAGTGTGAGCCTTATTGTTGAAAAAAATTATATGCAGTGGCGAAATGATCCACTTGTGAAAAGCAATTACTTAATTGGCAAACTACGACCTTCTTGTGACAGGATAATTGCTTTCAGAAACTTTTTCTAAGAGAAAATTTATCATCAGTGTAATGGTTATTATTCCAACTGTTTCAAATTATAAGTCATTTTGGATTTAACTATGTATCTAGACATAGCGTTTATCTATGTGCATAATAAAAGCTATGTACGTAGAATAGCCAAAAAAACCTATAATTTGAGATTGAGGGAGTACCTCTTATCTAGGACCAATTTGAGATCATTATATGGTGCTACAGTATAATTTGAGATCATCGTACGGTACTACAGTTTCGATTATTGAATATAGTTAGCTAAGATGCATGTTCAAATAAATTAAAGGCCCGCAATAATAAGAAAATTTGCCAAAAAATCAACTCCATAATTAACTAGCTAACATTTTGGCTGAATCTTTTATTCACCCGATGCATGGTTGTTTGTTTTCATCTATACACTCTGCATATAAAATCAGTAAATAAACATAATAATAATGTTATATTCCCTTTCAGTTGTATACTTTAATTACAACGCTAATATTTATGTCACATGTGTGATTTTAAGGTACAGTAGCGCTGAGCCGCTGATAAATGTTTAAGTTCTATTGGAGCATTGTAGAAACTTATCAGGCCTCCGTGTGAATTTCTTAAGAAAATCACACTGCCCAAATGTTCTCGTGTCAATAATGTCTGGCTCTCTAAATGTACTCTGTCGACTTCAGTAGCGCTGTTGGGTTGGGCAAGCACCCATGATGGAGTCTTCATGGACCGATAGCTCAGGTCTTACTCACGCATGCGTGATAACACTTGAGGACCAGGCCTCCAAAAGTTTGATGCCGATGTCGACAGGCACACTACATGTTGTTGTGAAATATTGTCTTTGTTAATTGACCATTTTTTTACAGCCAAGTGCAAGCCAACGCTAACTTGATGTGCTAAATCGAATTATGAGTCAATGATATATATACGTACAGTTCCTTGTTTGGTTGGGCTTGTTATTTCTAGTGATCGCAGACAAAAAGAGGAAGCGAGTAAGCACAATCGTGAGTTTGTTGCACTGTAGTTAGCCTTGTAAGGAACATGATTCCATTAGATCACGATTGTGATTTTGGTGATTGCGTGATAAGATAGTCAATGAGACTAACAAGTTTGTGACCTCAAGTTTGAGGATTTCTAGGTTCCATGGATGAAGTCCAATACATATATAAGATGGTCCAAATTGCTGTCAAGATGCCCAAGTTGTAGTTAAGATGCCCAAGTTTGAGGTGTCCAAATGACCGCAGCGACGATTTGAACAAAGTTCACAATAAATATATGCACCGGTTAAACTGACGGTCTCACAATATAACAGGTCGGTGCATTGGTAGTTGCAACACCGATCAAGTGAAGAAGAAGTCAGCAACACCAGTTGAACCGACGGTGCAATAAGAGGCGTCAGTGCAATGCACAGTTAATTACTAGTACCCATGTTTGCTCCAGAAGGGTTTGGGCAAAATGTGCTCAGGACCGGTTACGGTGCAAGATAAAGAGTCTGTGCATTGGTCGTTTAGTTTGCATGAGAGGTTTTTGGAGTTGAAAAATAAAAGGTCTTCAGCACCGGTTGAACCGACAGTGCGTCGGCGCATTGCGTCGGTGCAATGACGCAAGCAAGCTAAGGCGTGGCAGAGAGACGTTCAACGGCTAGTATGCAGATTCAGAGTGACCGATTAAACCGACGGCTATAACCGATTTAACCGACACTTCAAGCTTTTTGGCAGAAAAGTAAGTAACGCCTAGGAGTGGATCTCTAGCCTATATAAGGCCTCACCCCTGGTTATTTGAGGCTGCTGGAGTTCGTGAGAAGTTACCCACACTCTGAAGAAGTTCTCCAAGCCACCCAAGAGCTCATTGATCACATCCTTAGGTTTAGCACAAGTTTTGTGAAGTGTAGTGCTAGGCTAGCTCTAGAGAGTGTGAGAGCAAGGTGTGCGATCTTGTGCTGGTCCTTGAGTGAACCTCAAGCTTGTATCTCGGTGTGCCGGCCTCTTGGAGTCTTGGTGGCTCACCGGCAAGTCATCGACGCTCTGGCTTGGTGCGGAGCGGCGACGACGGCTTTGTGCGGGGGACGTGGAAACCCCTATCTTCGTGGAGAAGCTCCTTAATGGAGACAGCATCGAGGTGACCGGGGATTTGGCGAGAGCCTTGATGGCTAAGCCTTCGTGGCGGGTCAAAGCCTTCGTGGCGGGTCAAGAAGAGTCCCGGAAGAGACTCGGTGATCAGGAAGCAATACTTCTAGTGAGTGCTTCAACAACGTGGACTAGGGTTATCCTTGTGCGTACCGATACCACGGGAAAAATTTTCGTGTCGAGAGCTTGCTTACCCTCATCCCCTTCCTTTAAGCTTCCGTATTTCTTATTGCAATCTTGTGTGCCTTTACATTCTTAGTGTAGTATCTTGTAGGATTAGCTATAGGTTGCAAAACTCTTTAGGATGAGGTTTTCACACTAGTTGAACCCTAGTTATACATTTAGATAATATGTTTTAGCTTATATTTTGTGCTAACTAGTTTGAGCCATAGATTAATATTTTAGAATTGGCTAATTCACCCCCTGTCCCTCTTAGACTATGAGCACCGATTCCTTTCAAACCTATCCTATCCGAGTGTGTTACCTACGAGCGTAAACCGTGGCAATTAATTCAGAAATGAGATGGCGCGGCAAATCGACATACGGAAGAAATACACACTAGCTGCAATCAATGTTTCTATATATACTCTAAATTCACCTTGCATCAACATCTATACGATAATTCCAGTAATTTAATTCTTACTCTCTCCTGAACATATAGTAGAAAGCTTTAATAATCTCACTAATTTCATTAGGATTTGACAGCCCAAGACCAACAGGTGCTTGTCAAGGTCGTCATCGTCTCAAGGACATTTTCACTCGTGATCGTATCAAAATATACCATGAAACATGTTTTTAAAAAAAGGTGTATGCAATGACAGTAATACTCTCTTGTCTCTTCTCCCATCGCTAAAGTAGTGCATCGAGTATTAATCCAGTTCTGGAGATGCATGAACGATCCTCTGTTAATTCATCCATATTCATGCGTCCACCTTTTGCAGTGGACGGGACATGTATTACATATATAATACAGTTCTGACACTTACTAATGCCCTGTGATTTAACAAGCTCACTCAGCTCAATATCACACTGTACCAGGAGAAGAAGCACAGACATATAAGCATTTTACGTGCTTGCATTGGTTTATTCGATCTCGCAGCTAGCTTATACAGTAGCAGTATACCCATGTCTTGATGCGCATGTAATAAGGACGATCGCAGCAAAGACCCTGCCGCTGACAGCGATCAGCAGTTGGCCGGCATGGCGAGGCCGCACTTGCCGGGCAGCCCCATGGCGCGGTTGATGTCGATCCCGTAGAACCTCACCCACACGCCGGCGACGTTCTTGTACCGGCACAGGCACGGCAGGTCGGCCCCGGCCAGGGCGGCGCAGCACGCGGCCGAGGCTGGTCGGTCGGGTTGCGGATGGCGGCCGCCGGCTGGCACTCCCGGATGCCGTCGCTTGACAGGTTGCAGATGCCGTGCGCCACCTCGGCCGACGTGGCGAGGACCACCGGGACGGTCATCAGGAGGGCGCCCATCGCCTGTGCCTTTGCCATGGTTATTACTTGGTTACCGTGTGTGTTTTTGTAGCTTTGCGAGATTGCTAGGGGCTTGGTTTATTGCTTTGGCTGTTTTGGAGTTGTGAAGAGAGTGTTTGCTTCGGGGCTCTTATTTATAGGGCAAAAATTAGTAGCAGTTTGGCTGACTACTAGCTCCCCGTTTCAGATATTTTAATAATGTGATCCTTGTTCGTCCACAACTTGTTTTCCAGTGCATCACCCCTCAAAAAGGAAGCTTAGCTTGCTCCCCACTTGTGAATGCACATGTGAAAGGTTGAAAAGTAGTCCTTGGTTAGCAACCATGAATTTCGGCACTAAGAAGTTTGACTACTTTTTTTCTTACAGACAAATGACCTGTACGTGATGGTTCAGTAGTCTGCACTCCTCTCCATCAGCACTAGAAGGAAATTCGACAATCTTTGAAATGTACCTAAACACCTCAAATGATAGCATGTTAGTCAGGTACATTTTCATCAACTTAAGGTCCCTATGAGTGCAGCAGTTCGCTACTAGAAAAAGGCCAATCAGCATCGGTTGGTAAGGTCTTTAGGCACCGGTTTCCCAATGGTATTGCGAAGCTAAGACTAAAAGTCTCGGTCTTCGTCACCGGTAAAACACCCGGTACCAAAGCATTTTGGGTCAAAAAAGTATATTAAACCTAGGAAGAGGCCCGCACACGCGCAAGTCACAAGGCACAAGTCACACGAAATACACGCGCGTGCGGTGGCCGAGATTCAAACTTGTGACCTCCTGCCTCGCGTGTAACTCTCTTACCATCTCACCTACACAACAGTTGTGATTGAGAGGGAGATACTTTTCTTTCCTTTTAAACTAACCGTGGAGGACCCTTTATCCTTTTAAAGTAACCGTGGAGGATCCTTTTAGTACCGGATTGTAACACCAACCGGTACTAAAAGTTAGTATCGGGTACTAATGCCGCCCGGTACTAAAAGTGACTTACCACCCGGTACCAATGGTCCTTGGACTCATTCACCTCAAAAGTACCTGTAGGAAGATGATACGGTACCATCTTCCTACTGGTACGTTTGAGGTGGACCGGTAGGAAGATGACACGGTACCGTCTTCCTACTGGTACGTTTGAGGTGGACCGGTAGGAAGATGACACGGTACCGTCTTCCTACTGGTACTTTCGAGGTGGACCGGTAGGGTTAATAGCGGTTCCATCATACTCCCTCAGTTTGAAAGTATTAGGCTTATTCAATTTTGTTAGGATAAGTCTTCGACCAAAAATTGCATAGTAAATAATCAGTACTACACAATTTTTATGATACAAAGTTGGTGCCATCAGATTCATATTAAAAAATACTGTTGGATTCAAATTCAACAATTACTCTAAATGTTTGTAAACTTTTTTTAGTTTATGGAAATTGAATGTACTTCATCGACGAAGATGCTCAATGGTATAGTTCCATTGTGACTTAGTTCATATTCAACGACTACAAATAAAACTAATTTTCCAAATGAAACCACATTTTTCGGAAACAAACAAGTACTATTTGTTAAACTAAAAGAGGCTTTGTACACCATTGGGCCAACTGGATTCACTTATGTTTGTAGCCCAACTACTACTAATTCAGTCCGTGTGTGATTGTTAGGCCCATCTTCAAGTAGTACACGGCCCACTAAGAGCCTATCGGGCTTGCACACCGACCGCGCGCATCGTTGTCGATCTTGCCGGACGAACGAATCCGGAACGTGCACATGTACTTTGCCATCCAATCGACGTCCATCGCATGCATGTGGGTGTCAGGTGTACATGCCTTCCATTCACCAGGGGTGAGTAAAAGCGACGACGAGGACACGTGATCTCATCATCTTATTAACGACTTAAACGCAGGCCAAATAGATGACTGCCATCAGCATTCCTAATTATGGCCGTCGTCTATGGTTATACAGTCGAAAAGATCGAAGATAATTCTTTTTTTTCTAAGAAAAGATTAGTACGAGAGGGATCGGGAAGAACACACCCCTCTCTGGTGTACTTAGTTATCGTGCCTATGGTAAATGCTGGGTAGTCAAGCGTGTGTCAGCGTCTCTAGTACGTTCATCCAACAAGAAACAAATGTGTCCCGTACGGAGAGATGGATCCCCAGTCCTTGCACAGGTAGTTCTACGCTCAAGAGGGAAGGCACAACGTACGACATGGATACATGTATACATACGACGACGACACACACACACACAAGCACACACCGACGCAGCGCGCACATACACGAGAGCACGTCACAACGAGTCAACAAGAACGAACGCCCAAGATCCAAGCAGGCGACCCTTCAGATCGATCGATCGACCCACACAAGAGGCAACAAGCTAAGCTTTATATTATCGACGATCTCAGCAGTTGGCGGGGGTGGCGAGGCCGCACTTGGCCGGCAGCTCCATGGCGCGCTTGGGGTCGATGTTGTACACGCCCATCCACGGCGAGTTCTTGTACCCGCACAGGCACCCCAGGTCGGCGCCGCCCAGCGCGGCGCAGCACGCCGGCGACGGCGGCGCGGGCGGGTCCGTCGTCTTCGCCGCCGCCGGCTGGCACGACATGAACTGCTCGTTGCTCATGTTGCACACCGCCTCCGCCGACGCGGCGAGGACGGCCACCAGGAGGGCGGCGGCCAGCAGCGACGACCTGCGGGTGGTGGTGGCCATGTCGTCGAGACAGCAAACTGTGCGGCCGGCAGCTAGACTACTGGTGTTGGTGTGTGAACTCTCTGGAATGATTGTGTCTGTGGCTAAATGACTCCTGCCGGGGGTATTTGTAGCGTGGGGGGACGTGGGAGTTTTAGGCTTTGCCCCATACAAGTTTTCGGTTTTGCACGAATGGTCCTCGGGTTAAACGTTGCAACCTGCGAGCATGTTATTTCTTTTTTGGCGACTACGATCTCTCGCTCATAAGCAAAGTAATGGGTATTTTTTTAAAATAAGTAATGGTTTTCAGTTTTTCTTATTGTGACGCTCGTGCAAACACATAGCTACACCATTCCATACATGTTCATTTTGTGCTCGGCCATCTTTGGTGGAACTAGACTCGATCAACACTACATATCTAGTAGGCATATATTTCAACCCACGTGTTGAGATGTATCACTCGATCCCAAAAGAAAACTGTGACCCTTGGTCGGAATTCCCCACCAGCAAAATGTGTTCACGGCGTCATTAAAATTCATGGAACAAACTATCCTTCTCTCGCCTTACTGTCGCCGCTGCGCGGCTGCCAAATTGATGGGTGTACCTATCTGTAAAATGAGTAGAACCCAGGCACTCGGCTGGCGAATCCCCAGGCAGGCAGGCGAAGCCGCAGCCCGTGAAGGTTCCCTGTCCGTTTGTACCCTGATCGTGTCAGCGCGCCACTCAGCGATCAGGTTCACGGGCACGAGAAGAAGGCGACCCAGCCGGGCCGGCGACTGCGCCGGGCCCACCGGGCCAGGAACTTGTGGCCGGGAGACTTCCCGGGATCCGCTGACGTGGCATGGCACGGACAAGCTTGATGGTTGATATAAGAGGCATGATGGCCCTAGCACCCACGCTATTGGACTCTTGTATATCAGCCGTGCCATGGAGCCATGGACCGCGGATATCAGATATACATGTGCTTTCTACAAACATGAGGACGGTCATGCGCGAATGCACTTGAAAATTGAAATTTACGTTCCCGGATGACTTTTTCTTGCTCCGTAATATTGACGGATCTCGAGATTAACAAAGTCACCTTAGATGTTTTATTTTTGAGAGCCACGTGGACTACCACTGGAAAAATACCGTCGTTAGAAATTACGAGTACCCTGCCAAGCACGAGAAATCAAATTGAACCTGGTGGATAGATTTCACCACAAAGAACTTAACCAAATGAGATATAAGCTTTACTTTACTTTAGCAGAGTTAGATTGCCTTCGGAAAAACTCTAAATTACTCCTCTCAACTAGCCCGGATAACCTCCTAAACTACCGTTTAGTTCATTTGACCCCTCAAACTATGCTCTTTGGTTCAAATTACCCCCTAATACAATTTATCTTTTTCATTTCTTCATGCATAAGTGGAGTTTTAAGTTGAAATTTTACAAAATGATACCTCACACCATAACACATGCTAGAAAAATACATCAAAACTTTTTATCATTATTTTGATAGGTTAGGATATTTAATAATAAATTAATCATTGGAGTTCAAAATTATATAAAATATAATGATAAAAAAATTCTAACAATTTTTTTAGTATGCATTGTGATGTCCACTACTATCCTGCAAAATTTGAAATTAAAATTCAACTTGTGTATGAAGAAAAAAAGATAAATTATGTTATAGGGGTAAAATGAACTAAATAGCATAGTTTAGAGGTAAATTGAACCAAGTTATAGTTTACAAGGTTATTTAGACTTTGACTATCGGAGTAAATTTAACTTTTTCCGATTGCCTTCCATCTTCTAATCTTCAACAATACCAAGGTACAATCCACTTTCAACCAGAGAAACTCACGATGTTGCTCTAGCTATTATTATCTCCACATAATACCAAACATTCCTTTTCCTTTAAAAAGTTTGCGGGAGCACCGCTCTGTTATTCAAGGTAGAGAAGAGCAGGTTCAGAGTTCTAACAACTTCGATATTACATAAATAAGAAACAACTTGAACACTAGAGGAACTAAACTAAACATTAAACGAGGATAACTCAGGTCTTCCGCAGGCCAATAACACCAAACATTCTCCTAAATCGTTTAGAAGGATGCCAGCAGACCGTTTCGCTCCGTTGGTAGAGGGTGTCATCAAGTGCCACGTCCCTCATTGTATTCATCCATTATTTTAACTGAACACTTGAATTTTTTTCATGACATTATTTTGAGAAAGAAGGGATTAAGGAGCAAACAAACACGAGAGGCTGCCCACCAACTAGGATTGACTCTAGAGTCAGTCAGTGCCTAACTTTAGGTGGGCCGTGAGTTGCAAAGGACTGGAGGTTTGCGAAAGAGACTGTAAGCTAGTGGTTACAAGTGACTCGGTAGCATCTCAGGTATCTCAGGTTCTAGGTTCGACTTCCCGTGGGGAACGAGTTTTCTAAAATTTAGTGGTATTATTTTTTCAATGGTAGTCGACTTCCCGTTGATAACAAGGCGCCTGTGGTGAGACGAGAATTTCTGGCTTAGTCTTCGAAGATGATCATAGGGACGAGAATTTCTGGCTTAGTCTTGCATATGTGCGTTTATAAGGACGAGTGTAGGTGTGTTGTAAGTATCTGAATTTTATCGTGTAATCTTAAAAAAAAAGACTGGAGGTTCTTTGTCGTTTGATCGCCTCGTGAACGACCGCGATATACGGCTCCTCACCTGCTTGTTGGATTGGCACCGGTATTATTTGTTTGGAGACTAGTGGCAGCAGACTCCGAGCTAGGATGAGCAATGTGCCTATCCAGTTTAGGAACAATTCCCATTGTTTCTTTTAAGCACGTACATCCTTTCTGCTGTAGCTAAAATTGCTTGAAGTAGCCTCTTGGTCATGTACAGTGAAAAAATTGGTGCTCGTAATCTAAAAAGGAGGGAGTGATTTAGACAATCTAAATACTTTAACCTATAATTTCTATTAATTTGTATAAAATTTAAATTAGATCATTCTATCTAGATGTGCAACTATAGTTCAACTAATTTTCAACTCGTCCTAATTTTTTTGCAAATCCTAACAAAGAACTATTCTAACCAAGTAAAAGCACATAAATTGCCTACTGGTGGTATTTTTTTAAACAAAGTATTTATATTTTCTATCAGCAAAAAAAGTATTTATATCTCGTGCATGTTTCCGTTGGTGGAATGGCACCAACACGAGGGTACTGGCCCAAAGCCTTTGTACCCTTGGCACAATCTAGCCCAATAGAAAGAGCAACAGCAAAGTGAGATACTTCTTCGGCCATCTACCATCAAAAAAATAGTCCATTGGGCCCTAAGGCCTTTGTGCTCTACTTCACTCTCCACAAGTAAGGTCGGGCTTTTTCCAATTCAGCAGGTGGTCACTTTGCAAGGCAGAAGGAATGGGAGAAAAAGATGCCGTGTTCCAACTTGAATCAAGATAAATAAGCAAGAGTTGCAGGGTTCAATTTAGAGTGGCAAAGGAATTGAAAGGGCAAGGGAATTAGCAAATTTCATAAACAATAGCACAGAAGCACAAACAATACTGTTCACACGCTTTGTTGCAACTGGAATCTGTTACCTTGCACAGGGTATGCAACTGCAGTTAAACAGCAGCCATAAAAATACATGCCCCTGGTTACTATTCAAGGCAAGACGATGTAAAAATCAGTACACGATCAGGCTTCAAGTGGCTGCACAGGAGCATACCATCTTGCACAAGCAGGAACTTAATTTATTCCAACATTTGTAAATGTTTATCCAAGTGTTTTTTAGTCCTTCTGTTTCATCATACAAAGCAATAGTACAATACAGAATGTCCCAGGTTCCTTTAACTTTACTACGGTACAAGAAGTTCCTAGCATGCTGCTGGTCGTCCATGCCAATATCTACAGGTTGGCGCAGTGGGTAAAATTACTCAGAATTGCCTACATCTGCGCCTAGAAATGGACGGAATAACCTCGATGATCCAAAACTACCCATTAAACATCTTCTTGACTATCTTTGTGCATAGCGATCAACGAGCGCCTTTGCTGCCTCTGGGGCGAAGAATTTCGCCTGTATGGAAGGTCAAGTCATACATTGCAATACGAAGACATTTGATTCTATTGACTGCCCCTTTTATATTCATCTCAGCTCACTTTTACATCTCACAGCCGGTTTGGATGAGGTGGAGAATGCTTTGGGATTTTTTGGATTTAATTCTAATTGACCAAGTCTTATGGATATGGATCAAGATCGCCAATCCAAACAGCCTTTGGTGGCATATAAAGGTACAGTTGGCCTATGGCCTTATCTTAATACAAAGATATCCTTGATAGATATCATTCTTTCTACTGACAAAATATGAAAGAACTACATCTAGTATTGTAAAGAATTCTCAATGTCATAACACAAAGGAAAATTGTACCTGAATAAACATTCTTTCTGCATCACCTGGTTTACCATTTTCCTTCAATATAATTCCCTACAAATGGATAAGAACAGAACAGTTATGATTGCTTGGTGTATAAGAATTTCACTGCTATGAATATGGTCTTTGCTTGGCATTGGTTCGTAACAGAAACAATAATCTGTTAAGAAGACAGTACTGCAAAACTGAAGTAGTCAAATCCAAGAGCTGACTCAAGGTTTGTATTAGATTTAGATACATATTCATTTTGCTAAATTTGGTTATATCTGATTAGCATCTCAAATCTATTGGAATAATTAAGAGCATTCCTGACCTTCGATATTTATTGTGCTAAAAAGATTTACTCAAACTCCTAGATATAGCATAAAACCCCCTAGCAATTTTATCAATACCTTCGCTAAATAACCACGGAAGTCTTCAGGATGTTCATTGATCAATTTATCGTAGACAGAAACAGCGTCACTGATATGGCCCCAGTCAGAATAAGCCTTCCCTAAAAGCAAGTCAACCTGTGATAGAATTTGAAAAGAACATTGCACTTAAGTGTAAGTTCTCCTATTAACATCAATTACACAAATCATACTGACTAAAGTGTAAGTTCTCCTATAAACATCAATTACACAAATAATACTGTAGTCACAAGGATTATACAGTAAATAAGCATTCTGACCTTGTGCCTGATCTAATATATAAACACTCGCATGAAAAAGTTAAGCAACAAATCCGTTTGTCTAACATCAGTCAAAACTTATATTGTCATACATGAGTTTGGTTTTCCGTTGCAATACACAAGGGTTTGGCTAGTTTTTTTTATGAAAGCATAGGTAATAAGAGAACATACTATGCTACCACAAAACACTTACTTGGATGGGGTCAATATCTTGAGGCTTCTGGCCACCATTGTCATTTGCAGCCTCCAAATCAGCAAGTCGTGTTCGACTCTTTTCATTCAATTTTTGACGGCATGACAGAATTACATCAACTGCCTTCAGAAATTTGGGCATGTATTAATTAATGAAAACTGGCATATGTTTATTAATGAAGTAATCAATCAAACTAGAATTGAAGTTTGCAGAACTAAATCATTCAGTAGAGTTATCTTTCTGAACAGCTACTAGAATTATTGAGAAAATGATAGGTTGAGCTTTAATGTTCCAGTCTGAAACTTACCATATTAAAATATTCTTGTCATAGGTTAGAAAGATGTCTTGTAAGCAGTGTACACACAGATAACATTTATTTTACACCCCCTGAACGACAATGTTAGATTTCCAACACCAACCTTTAATGCCAGACACAGACACAGACAACACCCCTCACGTATAGGACCCAGCACCCTACGCAAAATCAAACTCAGCTTTCATCCTAAGCGGCACTGAAATGGGCATGTCTGAAACTCGAAAAATAGGCAGATGGGTTGGGAGTGCTGCAAGCCTGTCGGTGAGGCACCCTCTCAACATGTCATGAGCTTCAGTGTCAATATTGAGGAGGCAGGTTGATGATGGAGGAAGAAGCAAATGGAGAAGGAACACAACGGAAAAAAGGGATAGAAACTGATCCTTAGCAGCTGACTTGGTGGTCCAATTATATTTTTACTGGATGATTTGTTGGACCAAATCTAGAACCATCAATACTTAGGATGGGAACCCAGTTGGATCAGAAGCCAGGAGAGGGGATTATTCACCCAGTTTCAATAGTGTAAATGTAACATGTCTGGTAATGCAGATCCAGATAGAAAAGTGGACTTTGGCCATAGTAAAGAGGTATAATTGAGTTTCAGTTGTAACCAAGGCATCTCCTCAACATATTCTATTTAGGCCTAGTTATTGACTCACTAGTAATTATAGAAAGTTTTTCATGTCAATGCTTTAAAAGATATGTAGTCCACTAATAACTGTCCCAGAAGGTGAAAATCGAAATGTTTTTTGTAGAATTATTGTGATGCTAAATAGAGCCTTACAAACCTGATCTGGCTTCTTAGCAGCAAGTAATGCATTTGTCAGGCCACGGAGAACTTCAAAGTCAATATTGTCTGATGACTGTTTCAGAAGTGTTAGTACGAGAATAGCCAAGTGTTATTGAAAAGGGAGCAGTATATAGTTACAAAACAAGAGTGCATGGGATAGAAGTGCATACAGATTTACTTACAGATAAAGCACTTTTGTATGATGACGAACTCCCTTCATAATCCTTGAGCTCAAACTTTACTTCACCTAATAAACGGTATGCTTCTGCTTTATCAGGGATTACCTGCATCAGAATAAATAATTTCATAGCTTGACAGACTATCTAAATGACACCAAGGAGCGAACAATTAGCATACCTTAACTAGCTTCTCAAGAAACGTTGATGCCTTCTCATACTCACCTAGTTCAACCAATGATACTGCCGCACCCTGTGCAGCCATATGAAAAATGAATATGCATAAGATGGAACAAGAAAAGTAGAAATTAAATTAAAAAACTCAAGAAAATTTAAGTATTTAAATGGTAAAAAAATTGATAGTTATGCTAAAGGCACAGGGCTATCTATTCTTTCTAATGAGGAAAGCCTGCAGATATTTAGGTTGGAAAGCGTACATTCCCTTTGTCAGAGGTTAGTGGAGGAGGTAATGGAGTAGGTGTTTCTGGTCGTAGCTTCGGTGGTACTGGTTGCGGGATGGGTAGCTCGACGGTGGTAGGTGCTGGTCGTGGGGGAAAGTAACATAAAAAAAAATTCAAATGCATGCTGTCATTCTGAAAATTTCCTTTCAGACATACTAATCTGAACCAGAAAAACCAACACTGCTCTAAACACCACCCAAGCTATTTGTGTGTCTAGAATGCTCTTAATGGGAATCCCGCATCAGTGCTATTTGTGTGTCTAGAATGCTCTTAATGGCAGCTGGCACCTTCCAACACATCAGTGTTATTGTTTTTCTGTGGACTTTGGTGAAGTCGTGAAAGGTGAAATGGAGTAGTTTATGGTGAAAACTGGAAGGGCGGATATCACAAATATTTCTATCTTTTTATTGCAATGACACGTAGGGAAAAAAAAGAAATGAAATAGTTAATTATTATGAAGGTGGCGAATTTAACGGTCATGGATTGATGAGAGCGCTTGTCAGAAGGCAAGGAAAAGAACCTACGAAAGCTTAATGCAACTGAGTTGTAGCAACCATGCCCCCCCCCCCCCCCCCCCCGGCCCCACACTCCCAATTCCCAACTGGTACTTGTGGTCATAGTTCTAACCTGATGCAGTTGCATCACGAATTAGATGATCTTCCATGCTCTTCATTGAATCAACATAACAGTTCTAGTAGAGAGAAAAGGAGCAATTGTGTTCTGTTCACATCCTAATGGCTATCACAACTGTTTTTCTATCATGGAGTACTAATTTGATTTGATATGTTAACAAAAGGTCAACAGTTCAAAGTCATAGGGATAACAGTTCACCTCAAGAGCAGTAGGGTCGTTAGGCGACTTGCTCAGTGTTGCTTCAAAACCTTGTAGTTCACTCTAGTAAGAAAAACTGACAATATCATAATATGATAACAAATTATCAAAAAGCAATTGAATAATAATTGAAAGGAATACAGTTCTTTGGTCCTTCAGTTCTAAAACAATCATACCATCAGAAGCAAAACACGGCAGTATTGCACATTCAGAAATAGTGCAATATCTGAGTACTTAAGGGGTGACAGTACAGACTTTTAAATAGCCCTAGACTCATGCTCCTCCTTGATACTCAGCTATATGTCATTTAGAGTGTAATCATTTTGTCCCCTGCGGTATCTTACCTGAACAATATTATAGTTCAGGTGAACAGCTGATAGAAAAATAAAATCCCACCCTCATTGGAAATATTATATATTCATGGATAATTCTTTTAATTGATGTATTTCCTTTTCACATTCAAGTAAACAAATGAAACCTACAATATTTGGCGAAAATGGTTACCTTAAATTTTGCTTCTTCCTCTTGAGAAAGCTTTTGTTTAACTACTGCACTTTCTTTGCTAGGGCTCACACTGAAAGGAGGATTGTAGGAGTTACATGATAGTCACAACATGCGCAAGAAAATATTTATTCACATGTGTATCTATATTCTATTCCATTACTACAATCACATGCTGGTTGCCTTAGGAACCAACGCCCTTCCCCTTCAGTCCTCATGCAAATCATCTAGTTTTGACTTTAAAAGAAAAAACAACTGAGGTTTTAACAGTAGGTCAAACATTAGACTGAGGCTGGAACTTTCAATAAACAATTTCGAATTTTCAAGTTAAAAAATTTGACTTCAACTGCAATTTTGAAAACTTTTATTAGAATGTTCCAGGTTCATAATCCTATTTTGTCAGAACATTCACCAAATAAGAAACATGACTTGAATGTGTTGCAGAATATTATAACACCACCATTCTGCATGGTCCTAAGACATTCAATAAGGACAGAACACCAGTTATATAATGAATTGAACTATATTGGCAAGTGAAAATTGCTACAGAGAAAATGTGTAGCAGAACATTATAACCCGCACAAATAAGAAAATTAATATGAAATGCAAAGGCTATGGAGAGAACGGCAATGAAGGAACAGACTATTGGTGGCCCACTTGTGCAGTAGATGAAGATTTACCTTCCATAAGGAAGGAAATCCCCAAAAGCGAAGACTAGTCCAAAGACAACAACTGCAACGCCAATTCCGACCTACTGAGAGAATTCTGATAAACATATGATCTGAAGATTAATTAATGCAGGAAACATGAGAAAGTCCATAAAACAAATACTAACCCTTGTACCAAAGCCAATTGTACTTTTATCTGACTCAATTGGAGCATCATAATCAATAGCTTGATAATCTTTGTTCTCTTCAGCTTTCTTTTTCTCAAGTGCAGACCTATACAGAACATAAAAGAACAGAGCACAAGCAACCGAGCTGAGAACACCAGAAACTGCTAAAGTAGGACAATGCTTACAAGCAGTATACCAAACAATACATTTTCAGCGCCTATTTGGTAACTACGAGTGTAGCTATTACCACAAGCTAGCACCTATCATGCAAATTACGATATATTATCCAAATTGCATTGATGTACACATGCCTTGAAGTAAGGAATGTTTCTGAATAAGTCATAGAAACTGAAGAAGTTTCCAATTAAACCTATGCGGCATTGGTCATATGGACGTCTAGGCAGAACTGGAACAGGTGCAGTCTAAGCCTTGACAATACAAAGGTCAGACATCCAAGAGTGCAGCATGTCACAGTGGGACTGGCTAAATGTGGAATACTCAGGAAAATACCTCACATGATTATTTTATATTTTGTAATAAATTAGCCAAGCCTTCTGAGTCCCATTTATAGATTATCAATAATCAGAAACATTTCTACTTATATATATCAAGAAAGAGCAAAATTATTTGTAATACATTAGATGTGCATTATGAGTCCCATATATAAATCATCAAGAATGAGCAACATTTGTACTTATATATTCCAAAAATAGCTAGTACTCTAGCTATAGAACTTAATCCTATGACAAGTGAACCTTTTTTTCACAAGATGTTGCATGGTGACTGATGATATATGTCATTACCTTCTAACTGCTTCCACTTTTTGCAGAAATTGCTTATCCATGACTTGTTTACCAGATCTGTTTTCACTTCCAGTTCTTAATTCTGGCACCCCTAAGAACAATGAATGACCAAATATTGAGAAATACAGCTGGTAAAAGCAAAATTAGGTGAGTTCAACATAGAGAAAAGGGGAAAATAGGTAAGGTAACGAAAAATAGACATATCTACCAAACATCAAGGTTAACAAGTCATAATGGTTGACCTTCGGGTAAATTACCATGTTTGTGGAGCTGCATTTACAGACGCATATGCACATGAGTACATCAAGACAATCAAGGATAAGAAACAGCTTTTAGAAACATTTGCCAATCTATGAAATACTAGCGAATTCGAGTACACTAAACCTAAGTCAATGAGATACAGCCACATGATAAAACTAGCAACGATGATTTTATTCATTATTCATATAATCTAAATGAAAAAAAAAAGAGATAAACCAACACATATAAAGGATCTTACAACTTAGTGGTTAAAGTTAATGGAAAACAAAGGTCTCGTGATCAATGAATGCACAATATAGTAGGGGAATAATCCAAGTGAGTCAATCAACAATTGTATCATCCTGTCTAGATCTGGCCAGTAAGATGGATAAGATTGAGCGTAAATGAACTTTTGTCAGTGATCAAATACTTTTGCAGTTTCAGGGAAAACTTAAGTCATCACGAGGATAATGCAGAAAAAAGCACAGGTGTGCAAGAGCACTTATTAGCAAGGGACAAGTATCACAGTACATGAAGTTAACTGAAAATTGAAGTCAACTTACATTGGTCCATGTTCTTTGGATTTCCAGATACTACCTTACTGCATGAAAAGAAAAATTTTGATAACTAATTGAATTATATGTATAAAACAACATAGCACTACTTTAAAGTTCTAAAAAAAATATGAGCAAGTAACATCATTAGTCCGACGCTTCGAGCAAACGGATTTGATCAAAGAGTTCCTCAAATCCTTAGTCACAGGATTCGAACAACAGACTATAACAAAAAAGGAAATAACTAATACCATTAGACAAAAAACAAATTAAAAATTCTGGATTTAGATGCATGATTCACTTATCTATCACATAACCATCTGAGCTATTGCAAAATATAAGTCACATTTTTTTCTGAAAAAAATAATGTGCCAATCATCAAACCATAAAGTTCCTGATAAGAATAGACTTTACTTCTAATGAGAAGAAAATAAATCCTATAATAGAATGCCCAAGGTGTGTTACCTTGGTTCCACTGCAACATCTTTTGGCCTCCTCTTGCTTTTAATCTGGGAGAAAAAAGAAGGCATATCAGACCATCAGAGACTCCAATTCCTTCAGATACAGTGCAAGTTGGCTTTCCTAATAACTGGACAAGACGTACAACTTCATCACTGAAATTTAACGGAATTAAGAATCTCTAGTAGTGTTGGAAGATGGTTTTATTTCTGTCTTTGCTCAAACTAGTGCTTGTCAAACGTGTAGTATGATGCAGATGGAAGGAAATAGGGAGGGAAATGGAGCATTAAAGCTACCTACTTTTCTCTTGTTAGTCGAATCCGCGCCAAAACCACGCCCATTGGCAGCAAAGCATCGAAAATTGAATGCATTGCGGGTTCCATGGAGAGTCATATTTGAACCAAATATTTTGATATCAGCACTATGTCTGAACTGTTGCCCCCATCCCTGCAATGTAGTCATGTTCTGGTGTTCAATGACGAGCTTATCGCCTGAATAAAGTACTGCGAGATTACAAAATCAAGGATTGAAAAAATAGCTGTTCACTCCTAAGCTTATCAAATATAATCCCTACGATACCGAATCCAGACTAACAAAAACTTGTGTCTTTCCATTGCACGAGAAGGCTGGCATTCTAACCTCAAAAAAGAAAAAGAAAAAGAAGACGAAAAAATAAACCAATAAGCCTGCTACTTTTAAGTTCCACGAACAGAACCAAAAGAAAAGGAAAGGGAGCCGGGGAAGGAGAAAGGAAGAGGTTCGGATACCGGTGCCAGGAGACCGGCGGCGCCCATCGGCGCGCAGCGCAAGGCGGCCGTGCAGGAGGGCGACCGGAAGCGAGGATCTTTGATTCTTTTTGTTTTTTTTGGTCTCCCAGGAGAGAGATTGAGGCGGCTAACGGATAACGGAAGCAGGAGGAAAACCGGAAGTGGAGGGAGCACCGCACAAGCGCAGCTTCCGGGCGCGGCCCGCCGTTCCCCGGCCCGTCCATGATCCACCCGTCCATTCTGATCCAACGGCGACAGTTGCTCCGGTGTGTGCAATTTTGGTTCACCGCTGGTTCAAAAGCAACTCCACCTGTAGTCCCAAAATCAGATCCTACAAATACTAAATAGAGTTTGCATTTATTTTTTAAGAATCAAATTAGATCCAATTTTAGCAATAGTTCTCAATTTTAACTCATAAATAGAGGGTTCCTAAGAGCAACTCCAGCATACCCTCTAAATAGATCTCTATCTTCAGAGGGTTAAACGAAAAAGATAATTTTAGCGGATCCTCTACCAGACCCTCTATTTTAGTAAGGCATCCAAATCTCCTCCTCCATCCTCTATTCCTAGAGGATCTTTAGGGAGCCCTTATAAGTTAAAATTGAGGGCTACTGCTGGAGTTGAAGCAGATTTCAAAATTCCTGGAGAGGCAACACTATTTAGCATTTGGAGGGTCTGATTTAGAGACTATTGCTGGATGAAGCGTCCCCACATAAGTAGAGACTAAATGTGATACAAATATCAGTCCTAGGAGACTGATAACATATTTATTCGACAGATAGTTCAGTCACCGTACAACCTTCATGGAGGCGGACACTCGATACAAACGATGATAAGCAGCAAAAAGGCTACAATGATGCGCCAAATCACGACCAGGGCAGGGTCCAGATCGGGTTCAGAGTATCGCGCTAGCGGAAGCATCCTGCAAAGGGCCAACACCAATCGTTGGATGAAGACGCAACCTCCTACTCGACATCCTCAACAACGAAGTCTGGATCTTCCTCTGAAGCAACAAAATAGGGGTGAGTAAAAAAGTACTCAACAAGTCCAACCCCATCCACGAAGGGGGATAACAAAGAATATGCACAGGATATAACAAGGATAAGGCTAAGGTTAATTTACACATGCACGGGTTTATTTTAGAAAAAATTTTCTCAAAGCAACTCTCTGGTAACCGAGTAGTATGTGGGGTTGATCCTTCACAAAGGATCACAGTTTTAATACTACCGGACTCCCCGTCCGTCGTAGCTCACGGCACAACTGCCAGACACCCTCCAAAATAACTCACGCCATAAAACCATCCATCCAAAATCTAATCATGTGACCAAACCGTAACTCGCCCAATGCCATGGGCACGGCTATTCGAATAGGTTTTAACTCTGCAGAGGTGTACACTTTACCCATAAGTAGGGTACCGCAACACGATCACCTTAGTGTCAGTGCGGATCCTATCAAAGCCATTACCCACCATAGCTAGACCTAACTAGCCAACACGGGATCCACCAAGGGGTCATTGACCTACCAGTGAGGTCTAACCGAGGCATAAGACACCCAAATCTTATCCCGTCTCCTTGATCACCCGTTGCTCACCAGCTCGCCTGATGACTAACAGATTAGCTAGTGGGATTTATGCTTAGCCGTTACCACACACAACGGCCGAGTGGTTGCACGATAATTTGAGTTAGGCAAGATGACACATCAACTCGGTCCTAATTATGACAAGACGGATATCTCCCAACCTTGCTCAACCACTAATGTACGAGCCCAACATGGCATTTCACACAAAAAACACCCATCCATCTTGTCTAAGCATCTCTTTCTTTTATTTCCAAAAATTCCCTTTTCCCCCTTTTTCATACTCACGTATTTCTTCTTTAAAAAGACACAGTGTAATCATATTCGAAGTGTAATAAAATGAGTAACAAGGTCCTAAGCAATCTAGCGGTGTTTATCATCCAAACAGAGCATATCATATTTAGAGACAAACTTAGATCATCAAGGAATGATCATAGCAATCAAGGGGTGGCTATCCAACCATGTTTCAACAATAAAATAATATGCAATTTTATAAACAGGCTAATAGGTTGTGTTTGTAAAATCGGGTTAAATATGCATCAAAGGAGGAGATTGGACTTGTCGTCTTCAAAGCCTTCCAGGAACTCTTGCTCGCGGTACAGATCTTCCGGCTCTGGCTCGCGGTACTGGCCTTCGGGCTCCTCAACGTGTTCCTCCTCGATCACTCCGTCAGCTACAGCGACAACGACGCAACGAGAAACAAACACAAACAAGCATAACAAAAAATAAAATGAGCTCAAGAGGGGATGAAAATAGAAGGAATGAATAGGATATTATTTTATAGGAATTTAAGAAGAAGAATCAATTAATTTGGAGCTTAGACGGGTGAGATACGGCTTTGTAATAGTTGGCTACTAATTGAATTCCGAAAATTGAATAGTATAGAGAAGGGAGTGTACCAGTTATTGGCCCAGTAGGGTGACGATTGGGCCTTTGGATTGGTGGGCTCTATACTCATGTACCCTGCTCAAAAAAATAGAACAGAGAGGTAGGAGTAGAGGCAGACGGACAGAGCAGCTCGTGCTCATGGTTCTGTCCGCCATGGGTGGGCTGCTCGAGCTTGAGGTGGCGGTAGCTCCGGCCACCGTTCTCGAATCCGAGGGCATGGGGAGAGATATAAGGATGAGGGGGTTCCATTCCAGTGACTCCGGGCATGGGAGACGGAGCGGAAGGTGCTCGGCTTCGGTCGGCCATGGCTGCGGCCGTGCGAGCTTGTAGGGGGATCCGCTTAGGCAGGGATAGGGAAGGTCGCGAGATGGGGCAGGCAGAGAAGGGTGTGGAGGTGCTCACCTCGAAAGGAATTAGACCGAGATGGTCTGGTTGAGGAGATCGACGGACGGGCTGTTTCTTGACGAAGAACAGAGGAGGTGAAAGTTGAAGCGAGGAGGAAGAAGGGCGACGGGGCTGGTGGCTCGGCGAGCTCGGCGTGGCGATGGCAAGCAGCTCGGGTGGCTTTTATAGGCGGCGGAGGCGGGGCTGTGCCAACGCTTGCCTACTCGCGTTCAATGGCGGAGCTGTGGCAGTGCGGCGCGGTGGCGCGAGGCGCCGGCAACGTTGAAAGCGTGAGCTCCGAGGCGGCAAAGTTGGCGAGGACGGCTGCAGCGGCGTGCAGGAGGTGGGAACGCGGTGGTGGGCAGCGTGGCGTGGTGCCGGTGGCAGATCACGGTCACATCGCGGGGTCGGGGTGTCGCGCGTGCGTCGCGTGAGAACAGCGCAGAGCAAGCACGGCGAGGGGGGCCTAGCTTGGCTAGCTCGCGCGTGGCGTGGACGCTGCAGAGGGGGGCCTAGCTTGGCTAGCTCGCGCGTGGCATGGACGCTGCAGAGCTGCAAGGAGGCAGTAGCACCATGCGTGCTACTTTGCATGTGGACGTGCTGTGTGAATGCACGTACATATGTTGCTGCTCATTTGGATTCAGCAGGAAGAGGAATCAAGAGAGATTAGAAGGAAAGGAGCTGGCTGGTTCGATGGATTGGAAGGGGGAAAATAATTGGATGGTGATTATGCACAATGGAATTTAGATGATAAGGAATATTGAGCTCAAAAGATAAATTTTGCAGATAGATTTTGAAAATGGTTTTCAATTCGGATGATTTATGAATAGGAATTTTCGGGATGTTACACTGGAGTTGCTCTAAAGATCCTCTAAAAATAAAGGGTAGAGAAGGGATTTTGGAGGTCTTTCAGAAATAGAGGGTCGAGTAAGAGTTTGTTGGAGTGCATCTTTTAGTCTAATTTTCTAAATTGGAAATAGAGGATTGTTTAAAGGCTCTGATAGAGTTGCTCTAATGATCTTAATCACGTTTGTTTGAGGGATGGGTAGTGACAACCCGATCTCTACAAAGTAGGGTTCAACGAGCTGATGAATCCGCTAGCTTAAAATTGTTTTAGAACTGAAAACTCATGTCGAACAGTTAGGTCATGGAGAGCGCGATAACGGCCTAAAATTGAACAACGCAAATACCACTTGAGGATTAAGTATTGAACTTTTTTAAGGGGTGAGTTGTGTTGAGAATAAACTGGTGTGATCTCATCCATCGGGTGTCTATTCACTGGTGTCCCTTCATGGCACCTATTCACTGGTGTCCCTTCGTGGCACACCTTCCCCATGTATATATATGTATAGACTCTTGAGATCAATAATAAAGATTCATTCCTCTCCCATTTTGTGTCTCTCATTTACATTTGAGCACTACTACTCTAAACACGTTATCAGCACTTTTGCTCTAGAATTCGAGCGAGAATAAGATCATGCCAATGTTTCTCAACAGAAACCGACGATGGCAAGAACATAGCAACAAGATGTGCGAGAGGCATCATCTTCGTCTTTCAATAATGAAGAACACTTGGCAAGAACAGAGTAACAAGATGTGCGAGAGGCATCATCTTAATTGAGATGAATCAGTGGAGAAGAACATGATGAAGTGCTCTACATCGACGGGAAAACGGCTTCCACTCCACGTGAGGTGGATGCTATGGTGCTCACAATCATTTGATGCTATTGACCTATTGTGGGCTTTGTTCTTCATCTTTCCCGGCTCCGGCGTGTTGCACTATTTTCTTCGTCGCCCTGCTTTTGTGCCCATCTTTCACCAACAGACACCGACGCTTGGGACGATCGAGCAGCGTCCCTGACACCTACTAGCTTCGAGCACCGGGTGTTTTTTTCGCTCGAATCCTCCGAGCCCGACCTCGCTCCTCCATTTTTCACCTCCGCGCGTCGCGAGTAGCAGCATAGTGGTTCCGGATGTGGGGGAAAGGGGGAGGGGAGGGGAGGTCCGGCCGCCGGATTGTCTGATCCGGCCGTCGGGAGGACTGGTGGGGCTGCTACGGTGATGGATTTGGAGGGCGACGGCGAGCAAGCGGCTCGGGCGGCGGCATTTTCCTGCGGTCTGCGGCGGACTAGGCGTAACCGCCTAGCCGACGGTTGCCGAGCCATAGGTCACGGCCGGCTCGGCCATGGGCCATCGCAACCGCAGGCCAGTGCGGCCACAGGCTGGCATGGCGGCTGCTCTCGCGGGCCAAAGCGGCCACCAGATGGTGCGGCACAGCAGGCCGGCGCGCCTGCAGGCCTGCGGACCGGCAGCTGGCAGGCCTGGTGCACTCGCGAGCCTAGCGCGCTCGCGGGCCAGCGCTGCGCCTAAGACCTATTGCAGCCTGGCGTTGTTGGCTCCTCCGTGGGCTTGCTGTGCGAGCGGTGGCGGGCTGGAATCGGAAAATTTCTGGTCTGCCGCCCATTTATCTTTATATTTTTCAATTAATTTCAATTGCAACAGTATTTTTACAATTAGCCCATGTGCTTTTGTTATTTCATACTGCTAATTCATCAGTGGGTATGAGTCCATATATTTCTATATTGTAACCCTTGATGTTATTGTTATTGTACATAGGTGTTTGTACTCAAGTTTGGTCATTGCCATATCGTTTAAATTGTTATATTACCTTGCAAATCACTGTTCTAGCCCATAGTAAATGCTTCATTCAATGCAATGCTATTCTCTTATTTGGAATAATTTGTTCCATATTCTTCGATGTTGGTCATACACGAGGAGTATTCTCATACTCCCGCGGAATCTACGCTATGTTTCCACATAGTGATTATTTCTAAGTGAGATTACAACTTAGAATTTGGACAAAGGTCTACATCATCTCTGGTGATTACCGAGAGTTCAATTTTTCAGATTGGTCATACACAAGGTGATATTCGTATATCACTGTGGGATTTTATCCTTAACGTGTGTATCCAATTTGAACTTTGAATTCATATGGTCCAAGATCATGTTAGAGATTACCTTGATTCATTTTCAAATTGTTCATACACAAGGTAGTATTTCTATACTACTGCGGGATCTACACTATGTTATACATAGTGACTATCCTCAACGTGTGTATCCAATCTTGAATTTTGAATTATAAGTTCTACTCTATTCTGATGGCTGCAAGCATAATTATTCCAATTATGTTGAGAATTTATTACTAGAATTCAAGTTTACTGAATTCGCATTGAAAATTAATGCTGGCATTCGAGTTTATTGAATTCGCATTGAAAATTTGTGGCTGGAATTCAAGTGTATTGAATTCGCATGCAAGAAGCATTGTCTATTGCCAAATTGTTCATTTTTGGCATCCAATTTTGGGTGAAATTGTCGCCAAAGAGTTCGAGGTTCTCGCTCTTGATGGGCACAATTTTCTATAAAGGGCTATGAATATAAAAGTGAATCTATTGACACATAGATTTTTCCAGTGTTTGGCAGCACCCGTTGCGGGAGCTCGGCCTATATCGGATACAGTCAAAGTTTGGGACCTTATACATGTTAAGGAACCATATCCACCCAGACTTCAAGTCTGAGTATATGTTGGAGGAAGATCCACAAAAGTTGTGGGATTTTCTGGGGCACTGTTATGAATAACAAAAGACAATTGTCTCTTCTGAGGATTCCTATGAGTGGAACCAGTAGCGCATCTAGGATTTCAAATCCGTTGATGCGTACAATTATGTTGTTCATAAAATCAGCCAAAAACTCAGATTCTGTGAGAAAGAGCCCTCTGATGCGGATAAAATTGAGAAGATATTGTTTACAATGCTTCAATCAGAGAGACACATCACTTAACAGTACCATGAGAAGGGTTTCACAGTCTATGATACATTAATTTGGACATTACATCTGGCAGAGATCATGAGTTTATTGTGTGGAGCTCTCAGCAGCGCCTACCAGGTACTGCTCCTCTATCTGAAGTGCATGTCATTGGAAAGACTGAGAGGAATGGTTCTAGCAACCATCCTAGAAACTCATCTGGTTGTAAGTGGAAGAGAAACTACAAGCCTTGGAAACACTTCAACAAGGGAAAAGACATTTCTAAGCCCAAATACGACAACCATGAAATTTGTTTCAAGTGTGGATTATTGTAATCATGTGGCTAAGAAATATAATACCCTAAATATTTGGTGGAACTGTATATGATGTCTATGGGATATGGACAGAATGCTGAAGGAAGAAAGTATGGAGTATACTTCATCTCCAAAATGCATGAGGTTGGTATTTCGGACTCTGTTGCTATTGGAGCGAGACCAAGTGACACCAAGACTCTGCAAAAGGGGGAGAATCCTTCGAGCAATGACAATATGGCCATGGATTGCGAGTCCAACGGTGTATTTGGAGACCTTAACTATACTCCTTATATTGTCATTTGCAAGGATATAATATAAGACATGATGTTGTCCTTATTAAGTTTGTACTTGAACACTATGTTTAGTATCAATGGTATGTGTTCCATGCATTTGCATGAATTTTATGTTAAATTCTGTAATATCATAGATTCGTACATGATCCGATGGATGAGGAGATGTGCCTAGTGGATATTGTACTTAGGGAAATAAAATATTTCCAGCCTCTTCAAAGAGAGAAGGAAGTATTTTAAAAGATCGCTGACCGCGATACTATGATAGTTGGTTTTGGATGAGCCACTATCATACTCCCTATTGGTATGTAGTAACCATCGAGGAAGCATTAGTGCATACCGATGAGACTTGTACCCTCCTAAGTTACAAAGATATCCGTTGAAATGGCATTCATGTTGATACACATGAGTTAATGTGGCAGAACCAGCTGAATTAATCCGGCTCAAGTGTATTAACCATCACCATTAGGGCAATCTCGGTTAACCTTACACTTCAAACGGAGTAATCCACTGGTCTGTCGGGTAACCTCCCGATACAACCACGGTAAAGCGGATCGAAACCATACATACAAATGCTCATGCGAGGATGAGCCCAGAGAATACCGCATTCCAGCAGGTATTACAAAATTATCATAAGTGAATATTACAAACCAAGTTTGAGTTTAGTAACCAAGTACTTCAGTGATCATAACCAATAAGTTCTTCAGAGTTTAAGTTGCAGCGGAAAAGATAACGACAACTACTCGATAATAAAGGATGTCTCGATGAAGCCCGTACGAGACATCACTCGGCATTATCTCCAATGGCCGGGGGCGTATCCCATTCCACCGACCAACCAGGAGGAAGGGTACAAGGCCAAGTCAAACTAGCAATCATGTCCTCGAAAGTTTCACCTGAAAACAAGCCACAAGCAAGGCTGAGTATACTAATACTCAGCAAGGCTTACCCGACTAGTGGGGTATACTTAGCCGACTCCTAGACATGCAAGGCTTTTTGGCTCAGGGGTTTGTTTTGCCGAAAAGCATATACGAGTGGGTCATTACTTTCAACTTTTAGCTCAAGATTCTGGTTCCATTAACCATTCTAGATAAGCAGCTATCCAATATCATTCATGGTGAAGCATTAAATTTCATCCAACAAGTTTATTCATCATCATTGTTCCTCTTCTTACTCTGTGTGGTAAAAGGGATTAAGCAGTCTCAATAGCCGTGAGAAACGGACGATTCGAATCGAATTTCTTAACCTTGCAAGGGAAACCTAAACACACGTCACGTGGTTACTCACTGAGTCACACGTGCAACTTTTCCCTTCAATTCCCGCCTCACGGAACAGGCCCACCGCCCTCGACTACACCTCCCCACAGACCTCGGTACGTCGGGCCGTGGCGGCCGATGCACCCGCCATTAGCTAGATGTGAACGAATTCAAGACAGTGGGGAGTATATTCCGGCCTCGGTTCAATCCAGTACTTAAGCTTACCGATTACCTATAAACTTAATGCACAAGTAAAGTAGAGTAATAAGTTGCATAAGTTTAGAAAATAGGGTTCATGCTCCGGGGCTTGCCTTCTTGTGCAAAGTTAGTCCGGGGATCGTCTGAACGTTGACCCGGGTCTTCAACTGCTTCAGTTAATTTGCCTGGGCTTCTCGCTGCTCACTCTCGGACTCGGGCACCAGCTCGTACGTCCCGTCGGCGAGAGTAGTCGTTTCTATATGAATGCACAAGTGTAAGTAGTGGTGATGGTAAACGACATGATTTCCTTCACGATAAAGTTGCAGTCTGTAAAACATGAGTTTTGTTGTGAAGTGAGTTATTTTATCATTCGTGGGCAAACGTTAATAGAGTAGAATAGTACAATGAGTAACTTCGTTAAGCAAGGTGGGGTGGGTGTTCCTGGAAACTTATGTTTCTCATGGAAACATGATTTAAGTGTAACTACTACAGAGAGTAGTTTCTGGTCATGAAATCTTGGATCTAGGCACATCAGGGAAAGATAAGTTTACTGAAAATTTTTTAGATATTTTCATGCAGCAGATTAATTATGAAAAATATAATACATGGTTGCTGCTAGATTCTTGTTCTTTTTGTACAGAAAAAATGGTGCAACAACTGAGACTAAGATTTTTACAGGACTTTCATTTAATCATGCAGGAGCTACTGTAATTTTTATAGGATTTATTATGCAGTTTTCAGAGCATAGTAAATATGACATTACACACCTAGGTTATTTAAGGATTTATTTTTACAGGATCCTACAAAGGGTTTTTGTCCATGAAACTTTTTACACAGAAACCCCTCCTACTGAGTATCTTCTAGTAAAAATATGAGAATTTGCCAAGCTAAGATACTATTTTCTTGATGTAATGTATGTTATTAGCACATAAATCAAATAAATAAGTTCCTGTGAGATAAAAAGTCTCTAAATTTTTCTGTGGCATCTAAGTACCATTACACCAGTATAGAAAAAGTTTCATTAGGTGATCCATAACCTAACTGCAGGGACAATTAATTCTATCCAAATATGGTATGAAACTAAGTTTAATAAACAGTGTAGATAGAGAAGGAATTTGGGCCTTATCTTTTTATATTGGCTTATATAACAAGTAAATCTCCTACTGTAAAAGTTTCAGGACCAGTACTTGTCTACAACAATGGTTGTGAATAAAGGTCATTAAACAGCCTATTTAATTTAGAGCATAATTTAGCTAGAATCTGAGGAGATGCATGTAACCAAAGTTGTGGAGTTTATCCCAAGGGTTCCAGAACAGTTGAGTTTGCATTTTTCTGAATGATCTACGATTTTATACGAATTTTACAAGTTCACTGATTTTGAATCTAGGTTTGAATCTTTCTTTTACAACTGAGTCCTTGGAATCTTACGTGCAGACCCTTCTAAAGATTTCAATTACTGCAATTGGGTCCTCGGGCGGCTCGGGTGCGGTGGCCGGCCAAAATTCCGGCGAGGGGCTCGCCGGCGGCGAGGGGTGAGGGCCGGGGAAGGATCAGGGGTGCGAGGGCTACCTCGTGGGGGTCTTGGTCGGGTGGGGGACGGCCGGGAGTAGCTCGCCGGCGTTGGAGCAGGGGCGGCAGCGGCGGCGGTACGCGTCGACGGCGGTGCTCTGGCAGGCTTGGGGTGGTCTGGTCTGGACGAGGAGCTTCAGTGGCGCGTGGGGAAGCTGCTCTGGTACTTGGCTTGGGCGGAAGGGGTCGGGGTCGAGCTGTCCGCGGTGACCAGGGGCGGCGGCGGCGGCGACAGCGCGGGCGGTGGTGCTCCGGCGGTCCTGGGCGGCGTTGAGCGGGTCGGTGAGCTCCGGTGGGATGATGTGGTGGTGGCTGGAACTTCAATTTGGGTGGTGGATGGCTGTAGAGGGCTGTCCACGAGCGGGTGGAGCTCGGCGGCGACAATGGCGGCGACGGCGTTCTCTGGTGGCTGGCAGCTCGCGCGGGCGGCCTGGGGCGGTTTTTATAGGGGCGGGAGGGAGGTAGGGGTGCCAGGCGACGTGCGGGGGTGGAGGCACGGCAATGGCGCGGGGTTGGCCGCGGTGGGCGGCTCAGTTCACCGGCGCGGCGCGCGGAGGGCGGAGCGCGTGACTGGCGGCCGGGGATTTTGTGTGGGGAGCGAGGAGATAGCGCGGCGCGGGATTGGGGGACAGCTGCAGCAGCGGCTCGGGCGGAAGGCGAGCTCAGCGACGGGCGGGTCGCGGCGAGCGGTGCGGCACGGCACGGCGCGGCGGTTGGGCGCGGCGGGCGGCGAGTAGAGGCGGGGCTGGCGTGGCGCGCGCGGCGAGCGCGGACTGGGCAGCGCGGTGGTGGGGGGGGGGGGGCAAAGCCGGGCTTGGGGGCGAGGGCCGGCGGCCACTAGCCTGGCGGCTTGCGCCGGTCAGGCATCGCCGGCCACCTGGCCGGGCTGTCGGGCGGGGAGGGGAGAGAGAGGAGGGACGAAGGGCTTATTTGCGAGAATTTTAAAACAGGATGTTTTCTCCACTTTCTAATTTGAATTTCAAAAACTTTTGAACATGAAAGTTGTTCAGAATAAAAAGTTCTACGAGTTTGGTTTCAGGCAACACTTCATTTGGCTTGTGGTTTGAAAGTTAATTTAAAAATTGAAAGGTATTCATATGTGCCCACTTTAAATTTGAATTTCAACTTAACTTGTTCTAATTCTTTTCACCCTTTTATTAGTTGGTTAAGCATTGGGTTGGGCTAATGACATTGCTTTAGGAGTGCAATTTATCAGGGTTGTTACAGTTAAATAGGAAATAATTTTCTATTTTAACAAAGGCAACGGATTTGGCAATGAAACACTTGAAGAGTGTTTTCTCTCCTATCTGGATTGTACTACACATATATTCAACTTGTAATATGTTGCGTACTAAATTATTCTCTCTTGGTGGAATCAAGACTTGGCATGAAGGCCCGGTCATTCTACCCAGAACCCAGAATGACCAGAATTATTATCAATTCTGTTGGTCACAAAGTAAATTCCTCAAATCTTCAGATTTGATGTGCATCATGTGTGCAAGAGGGAATTAATTTAAGGGGCCTCTTACCTTAAATTTTGAATATGAGCATACAAATTTCTTGATAACATTCAAGAATTTTTATGTTGCTCTATTCGACGGTTATGTGGATCAACTAGGTACTTGGAAGAGCATGTTAATGTATAATATAGTTTCATTCTATATCCCTTGGAGTGATACAATTTTTGGCAAACTTGTTGCTCAAATTATTCATTTGGAGCAAATGATCCTGGACGCGGGATCACATCCATGCACATGGAATTGTTTGGCCTCCAGGGAACTATATTATTAAGTACCTTACATCCATGATGGTTTATGATAATTTAGTTGAATCTCTGGTCAAGAGAGTGTAACTATTTTATGTGATCAAGGTAGAATTGAGTATTTTCCAACATATGTTTGTGCATGTGGAATGTGGATGTACACATCACATTCATTTAAAATTCATTAAACTGCAATAATACGGCTCCCTCCGTATTATTTGATGGATACATGGATATTTGATGATCAAATATTTCCCATTTACAAGGTCAGATATGTCTTGGACATACTGATATCACCATCTCAGCATACACTTATGGGCATGTAAATCCTTGAGGTTGAAGTATCCGTCATTCGTTGCATACCTCGGATTATCCAAAGGGGATTTTATTCATAGCCCGTATGCTGATTATTTATAAGGAGGATTACAGGCATTAGGGGGAGATTTATACCACACAGAATGCCAGGAATTAGGAGTGAATGTCATATGTTGATATTCTCCCCTCATTTTATCCATGTATAAGAAGAATCTGAACTACTGGTTCGGAATCTTATAAATTTGCAATGTTTTGCAAATAATCTGCCGAATGCATTTACTTATGGTGTCATCTGTTTATCATTATATTGTGCCAGAAAGAGTGGAGGTACCATTTGAAAACCACTCAACTCCCAATAAGAGGGGGAGAAGTATGGTCACAAGAGAGATAGCTTGTTACAAGCTTTTATGATAAATGGAGTGGATGCTAATCAATATCAAGTTGGTTGACACCTCGTGGATATTTACTATCCAAGGCCTATGGATGTGCGTCATTCTAAAGATCAGCATATGTGTGCACATATTCAGGCGCTGAGTCATTGGAACGCCCTAACTATGTCATTATGGGAAGCGACATTGAGTTCAAGGGTTAAAATTTTCACAAGGAATATTGGTTATGTTGAACCAATTATGCAAAGTCTACAATGTCGACATTTCTCCGTCTGAGATTGCCTTACACCTACTGGATCCAGACCAAAAGTCCTAGGCAAGAGTGTTTTTGACACTCAGTTTGGGTCAAATAAAAGGTGGCAATTGAGGAGAATCACTCTCGCTAAATGATGATTGAGTAATATGTTACTCTTTCATAATGCTTTCTTTGGAGAAGCGTGGTGGTGAGATAGCAAGAACTTGTAGCATATGGGTCGCAGAGAGACCTAGCTGGCATACTCTTGGTATGTGTGAAAATTATGTTCCTACATTCGATCAATGGCAGATCTTTGGAATTTGATAGATTCAGATACATAAGTCAATGGACTTCGTGTTAGGAATCAACATCGCAACATATATTGTGTACAACTCAAGTCAATATATGACTTGAAAACGTCATTGTTTTTGGTACACTGATTGGGTGATTTCTTTCCTTGGAAAGTTTACTCCCAGCAATGATGGTTGCATAGGTGTGTTCGTATTGAAATCCTAAATGGATTTTGGATTTTGTATCATTCCCGACCACACAGTTGATCATGTAATCATCTTACGACAGATTTTGAGATGAAGATTTGGGTAAAACAAAATCACGGTTCAGTTTATAACTTAAGCATGCACATCAGTCTACCAATATATGATGATATTGGAAGATCATATCCATCAGCTCTTATGGTTGTTTAATCCCTAAAGATGGATTATTATCATTGACCCTGGGATTAGACCTAGTACAAACAAAGTGCTAATGTATCATGCAAGTTGCATCAGGCCTGATATTGCATTTGCTGATATTTGCTAGCTCAAATAGCGCTACTCCAGTAAGGCCATTTTGGCGGGAGTCAGAAGATATCAATGGATATCTATATGGTACTAAAGACTCTCAACTTATCATCGAATGAGTTGAACAGGACCATAGAGGGATATGAAGATACTGCTCAACTAATCCCCGTTAATGAGTATCAGAGACTGATATCTTTGTGGTAGAATTCTCATAGAGAGTTGCATACACTCTAATGATTATTCTCGCACGCCGGAATCTAATATGTGTATGTAAGATTTAATTAAGTGATCATTGTGATTTGATCACATCACCGACCTTATTTATGGAAATAAGGTCACTTGTATTGATTGGAAGCAAATAGGTTATGTGAAAGCAATATTGCACTATTGCTCATAAAATGGTTAGTCCTCATGTATTACAATAGATTCGAGGAACAAACATCTTGCAAATTGAATATGCGATTACTACGCTAATTTATTCACAGAGTCTCTACCATATTTCACACTTGCAAAGTGTTTATAGAATTGGTACGTGATGACTTTGAGGTTTGCAAGGTTCAGGAGGAGCCTCCTAAGGTTTAGGGAGAGTCTCCGCATGATTATAACCTGTTTAGCATCATATTTGACTCTTTTCTTTTTATGAGTTTTTCCCTTGGGGTTTCTCATATAAAAGTTTTTAATGAGGCAATATCGATACAAGAATATATGTCATATCTTATATTTTTTCCCCACGGGGGTTTTTTATAGGAAGATATACATGACATATCAAAGAGGTGCATTGCTCTTAAAATTCTGAAGGAATTTTGTTTGAGTGATGGTCGTATATGCCATATCATTTTCTCCTTATTTTTCCCACTAGGTTTTGAAGGAGTTTTAATGGCATGTCCATATATGTTCCTCATATTTTTCCCACGGGGTTTTTGGAGGAATATATAAAATATTTTTGATCTTAAGGAAGGATTCGATCAAGGGGGAGTGTTGAGAATAAACTGGTGTGATCTCATCCATCGGGTGTCTATTCACATTGCTTCCCTTCGCGGCACCTATTCACTGGTGTCCCTTCGTGGCACCTATTCACTGGTGTCCCTTCGTGGCACCCCTTCCCCATGTATATATATATGTATAGACTCTTGAGATCAATAACAAAGATTCATTCCTCTCCTATTTTGTGTCTCTCATTTACATTTGAGCACTACTACTCTAAACAAGTTGAACCTCACATCGTAGATAGAGAATAAATAGGAGGAACCTCCAATTAAAATGGAAGGTAACATTCTCGACATGATAACGTTTTAGGGAATGCTTTTCAAGTATGGAATGCTTGAGGACATCATGATTTTTAGCTTGCTCCCGCAATTCCAGAGATACACTATGTTTGAACCAGACGTCAAGCCGTTCAGGGTAACAACATGGGAGGTTAACAAGTACTATGAAACTTAAATAATTCCCTTTTCATACTAAACTCAGTTACCAATTAAGTAGAGAGTCGAGGAATTTTTTAAAAGAAGTGAATCATGCAGTACAAACTGTCCTGACCATGTCCAAATAAATTATCATCCAATCTTTACTCCTCTCTCCTTTCCTCTCCGTATCCCCTGGCATAGACATGATTTCTTATGTATCTCTTTTTAATTCTCTTGCCACGTCAGCAAACTGCTGACTTGGCAGGTTTTTTTTTTTAACGCTAGTGAAAGTTTGAAACAACATGGGTTGCGACTGCTGCCTTAATAATTGAAATTATGGATCTCTAGCCAGGCTATTGGGACGGGGCTTCCTATGTATCCTCCGTGCGATGGGAAGTGCTGGCGTCGCACGGCCCAACACGGCCCGTCAGAACACTCTCCATGGTCCGTCCAATCAAGCAATCACGACACGCAACAGCAGTAGGGTAGCCACCAGCGAAGGCCTCCTCCAAAGGGAGGCGACATCGCTAGCTGACTGACTCAAGATTTTAGCTGAGCTGGGGGAAAGAGAAACAACCAAAACATCCGCCCTGGCGAGTATTCTCTCGCTAGCTCATGGCGCGGCACCCGAGCCACCAGTGGGACCACGCAGGAATCGAGGTGAAGCTCCTCTCTGCCGCACCACTCATCCGGACCATGGATGGAGTAAAAAATGCCTAACAGTGGGTCCCCGAGAAGCGTGAAAAAAATTAGATCTACAGGATTGCGGTGACGTGGAGCTGCCATATAATTCTAAGAGCCAGGAACCGGCGATAACCATTGGACATGGCCTGAGCCAACGTGCGGTTGCCACGTTCACCATGTGGCAGGTATGCTTTTTTCCCCCTTTTTTTCTTCATGTTGCGTGAATAATTCATTATTTTTGTTATGGGCTTTGTGATCTATATGTTTAAAATATTATCTAATATACTCAACAATTTAAAAGATCAGATTCAACATTTATACAAACTTTATTCGACATTTCAGATAAACTAGTTCAAAATCTTATATAAAAATGTTGAAACTGTATATTCAAAATGTTGAAGACGTATATTCAAATGTTGAAAGAGTATATTTCAAATGTTAATTTTTTAAAAAATATAATATATTCATATGGGATCTTATTTTATTGTATAAATTCTCAGAAACATCATGGTGCAAACGGAATTCAAAACGCATTTATAGTTTAAAAGAAAAATGAGATTAAAGTTTCAAATCCAAAAGGGACCCTCCATCCACCCATGCACAGCAGCCACCTATATGGTGACACATGTCCAGCTCCACCCCAAATCCAGCATGTGCGCTCATGCTAGGGATGAAAATGGATGGGAGCGGGCGAAAAACCCCTCAACCATTTCCGTTCCCGTATTTTACTACGAAAAACGAGAGCGGGAGCGGAATAGCCAGGAACGGAGCGCAAACAGGGTATACGGGTTACAGAAATGGGCGGGAACCGGAAAATTTACCGGAATGCATTATTGTTAAATCACCATTCACCTCGCATGAATATAACACTACACACTCTTTTACGCAAACTATTTTTTAAAAATATGATTAAAGTTTCATGTTTCCTATGATTAAACCGTGAAGTGCACCAATTGATGTTGAGAAACAAGAGATGATATATGGTGTGTCTACTAAATCTTTTCCGAATTTTATAAATACGGGACCAATACGGATCATCCCAAATAAAAATGGATCCCGCAAATACGGCAGGATACACCCCTTCCTGCTTCCCGTACAATTTTCATATTTTTCCGTAAATACGAAAATAGATGGGATAAATATAGAAATACGGGCGGGACGGGGCGGTATTTTTTCCGTCCGTTTTCATCCTTACTCAGCGCTACTCTTCTGCTAGATTAATCTCGTCCGTTCATTGGAGTTTGCACCAATCTCAAACAGTGGAAGACAAGTTGAAAAATTTCTTCCGAAAGATGTATAGGAATCCCGTATTGGGATGGGGTAATTATGGATCTCAGTATATGTATAGTGTAATTAATCATCATAAGGCCCGGTCCCGAGTACCCCTATTGGGCCAAGTAAATGGGCGGGGTTAAGTTGTTTCTTCTAGATATATGTTGGCAATACCCCGCGTCGTTGTTTGAGAATTTATTGCATTCTTTTGAATTCTTTGAACCTAACTTCAAATTGGTAAGCTCAATCAAAGGAGGCCCATGTGAAGTAACTTGGATAACTTGTTAGGCAACATTTAAAACTGAACATGGAGCGCACACAGGTCAGTGCATCCACGAGGGGCGAAGAGGACTACCCATCTGGCTCCGGTTCGGTCGAGCCCATGGTGGATGCTGACCCTCCCGGTACGCCGCCGGTGGATGCCCACCAGACCGTGGACAACGACACCTCCGCCAACCGCCACCTCAAAATCTTCATCAACAAAGTGACGTGTAAGAGGGCCTTCCCGTTGATCCGTGAGCCGCCCAAGCAAACGCTTGCAAAGGTGGTGCTACCTCAGCGAAGCGAGCGCCAAGCGGCTCAAAGCCTCTCTCAGGTGCCTGCTTCTAAGCGAGCCATATCCTAGTCATGCAGCGTTTGGGTTTGGTCACCGGGTGGTCAACGCCATGCGCCTCGGCGATGAAGGCCTACGAGGACCTCTACAAGACCGAGACCGAGCCCAACTCTTCCAACGTCGAGGCACTAGCAGCGCTCTTCAACGACGACATCGGGAATGAGTCGTGCCGGCAGAGGCGGAAGCGCAAACCATCTTCCTAGGCTGATTCGCTGCCTTCTCTAGTTGTCTATCATTTATGTAATATCGAAATCTGTTTCTGTATGCTAGGATGGTTCAGCCCATGGCTCTAATCCTGTAGACCTCTTAGGGCGCTCGCCAGAAGCGCGTTGTTTCTAACAAACATTTCTACCTTAATTAGATGCGCAAATCTTTTGCGTATTCGAGAAAAAATGGAACATGGAGAAACTACATCATCTCCGAACTTTGTGAAATCGTTTTAAGTGCATTTGAACAATTTTCAGTTGAAGAGCTAAATGAAATATATGCACTATGAAGCAACTCATGATTTTAACATACAACAGGCCTAGAGATGACATCATCGCAAATTGCAAAAACTGCAAGGACTTGAAGTTGGTTGCCCTAAGTTTGGGAACTTTAAAAGATGAGCTGACGGCCTAATGGAAGGTCCTGGCCCAACTTTAGTTCTTACATTTTGTGTTAGTTACTTTTGTAACTGATACATGGATGAAGTTAACAACAGTGAGGCTAGTATATGTTTCCACAGGCTGATTTTTATGGCTTTAAATTACTTGAATATCAGGAAATAAAAGAGTAAGAACAATATGAACATTCAAGGTCATGATATGTCATATGATGGCAATGTCATCCCTTTAGGTCTTCCGGCCTCATTTAATTGTCATTTACCTCAAGCAACACCAGAGGTTAATCCTGATGACCAAATAAACCTGACCAAAGAAGATCACATCAAAATATCCCTGTCAAGGACAAATAATAAACAGCGTGCCTGACCATTCAAGATTTCATAAATCCGAGGTAATCCTCATCAGGTACAATTTATGGTGGATTTAATGAAATTTCATGGTGGTCTTTTCTATAAACTTGATAAAACTAGAATATCTTACATTTTGGAATGGAGTAATAGAAAAGTTATTAGCATCACTCCTTGCCCATCACAACCCGTTGGAAACTAACCAATTGTGGTGACACATCAACCCAAGGACAAATCAATCACAAAGATAGGAAGAACATATAGGGTCTGTTTGGTTCATTGGCTTATCCTAGCCTGGTTAGGATTTGGAGCCAGGTCAGCCTAAGCCTGGCTTCACTAGTACATTTGCTCATGTTTGGTTGTATGTAGTCGTGGAGCCTGGTTTGATTTTGTTGTGTTTGGTTTCTTTGTACTCGTGGGTGGTGTTACCTCTTCTTTGTGAGCGGTGTGAGCTGTTGCTGTCCTTCACCTCCTCCCTTCTCTGATTTTCCTCTCTTCTCTGGTTTGCAAGCGGTGAGCCATGCGACGGCGTGCGCGGCCGCCGAGCTGCACGGCGACCAGCAGCTGGGATAGAGTTAGCTTGTCGGTGCCCGGGAGGCCCGTCTCCAACTACATCATCCGCTCATCCTTGCCGCCGCCCAGTAGGTCTGGCTTGTACTCGTCCACCGCCTCCTCACCATTGTGTGATTGATTTGACTTGAATCAGTTCTATTGCTCTTCATGTCAGTGAGCAAGTGCAATTGGAAGCGCAAATCAACCCGTGAAGAGATAAATTTCCAAGGGAAGTACGGAGGAAGAGGAAGAGCGCAGAAGCAATGGCGACGACGGGTGAGCTCCGCCTGGCGGCGCAAGCAGGAGGGCGCGCGGGCGGCAGCCCCGCGGGCAAGCTGCACCGGCCGCACGCGGGCGCGCTCCGCCGTGACCGAGCGTGCTTGGCCGCCGGGGGCGGGCTTCGTCGCGGGCGAGCTCCGCACTGCCGCCAGCGGGAGAGCTCCGCGCCGGCCTTGAGCGGGCGAGCGAGCTGCGGCTCCGCGGGCCGCGCGGGTGAGCTCCCCAGCCGCGGTCGGGCACCGGCGAGCTCCGCGGTCGCGTGCAGAGCTCGACTCGAGAGCGCCAGGAGAGAGACTGGGAGGTGAGCTATAACTCGACAAGATGCATCAATGGAGCCAGGCTCCGTGGAAACGCTCGGTCTTCACGTTTCCAACAAGCCTGGCTAAAGTCCCCTCCTTGCATTGGTGGAGCCTAGCTAAAAGCGCTTAAACAGGCAACCAAACATCCGCTGGTCGACTGTGGGAAGCCTGGCTAGGAGTTAGCCAGGCAACCAAACAGACCCATAGTGATGCTATAACGCTATGTATCACTACCGGTTGTTGGCTCAAACCTACAAAGACTCAGAGAACTTTCACAAAGAGTTGAAGGCTCCAACCACTAGTAAAATTCCAACCAATACAATGGAGGTTGAGTTTCTTGCAATATGCCATAAACCTTTTATTTCATTCATTCTTAGAGGGTATCCAATGTTTATATTTTTTTTCCTCCAATGGGAGTACAACCTGTTCATAGACTGATTCAGATCATTATTCCCTTATTTGTTAGTCACCGATATGATCAACCAAAACCCACATAAGGGCCAAAATGCACTTTCAACTTTGGAGCGACAATTGTTGATATTTTGGGGACAAGTGCCTATAGTCAAGCCCCATGCATGTTCATCTCAAAAGATCCAATGGTTGCTTCCGAGTGCAATTATATAACATTTTAACTTTTTTGCCATGTTCAAATCAAAGCATGGCATGGCATATGTTGGGATGGCTTGCGGTACAACCTTTATAAGTATTTCCTTTTCAGCCTTAGAGAATCTCGTTGCCCATAATTTTCCTTCACTACTAGAAAAAGGGTTTATAGTACTAGTTAAAAAGGCCTTTAGTACCGGTTATGCAACCGGTACTACGCAGCCGAAACTAAAAGTCTCAGGCATCAACACCGTATGCACGACCCGGTACTAAAAAGACCCTTTAGTACTGGGTGGTGGTGTTTCCACCTGGTACCAAAGCGTAAGAGCTAAAAAAAATATTTCGAACACAAGAGGAGACCACACAAGAGGTCACAAGTCACGCAATTTTTTCACAGAAAATATGCGCGCATGCTGTGCGAGGATTCAAACTCGCAACCTCTTGCCTCGCGTGGTGCTTCCTTACCATCTCACCTGCACAACACTTATGATGGGAAGAGAGATGCTTTTCCTTTGAAGTAACCCGTGGAGGAACCTTTAGTACCGGGTGCTAATACCAACCGGTACTAATGAGGACTTTTTAAATACCGGGTGGCCACCCGGTACTAAAGTCCTCCATAGGTTAAAATACCGGTACGGGTACTTTTAGAGTGGACCAATAGCTCTTTTTCTACAAGTGCTTTAATGTAATCAAAAGCTTTTCTTTGAGATTTACCAATTGAAATCTGAAGCCCCAAATATTTTGTCACTTCTAGCTTCTTGTTCAATGCCCAAAACGCTCCTGACTTAGTGTCTAATGTGCTCACCTGAGTTTGGGCTAAAAAGGATTGAGGACTTTGCTTCTGTTAATGACCTGCCCAGACGCCGCCCCCGCGCCCCCCCCCACCCCCCCCCCCCCCCCCCCCCCTCCCTATTATTTCAGATAATGGGTGAACTCAATGCCAAGAGAACATTACCAGCAACTAAATGCCCTGGGACAAAGGCACTTTGTGGAGGAGAAATTATATCAGGCAATATATTCTTTAGCCTATTTGCTAGGACATTCGATATCAATTTATATAGTGGGAGTTGGAGTTGTTTTTTTTTGTGTCCCAGAGCAGAGGTTTTTCCCCTCTGTATAAATGGGAAGCTTACATGTACTTTTCAGTTGAGATTATGATTTTGGCTTGACTTATTCTGCAGCTCCGTCAGGCACGTGCATTATCAGTTTTGGACCGAAAAGGATGTTCTTTGCTATGACATTGGCACTATGTTACCACTAGAAATTTGGCACGCCTTTGGCGCATCCATATGGCCCGTGAGCTGATAATATCGTATCTCATTAGCACTCTATGTCATTTTTTGAGACAGTGGCTAGTGTGTATGTAATCAAAATGAAATTCATAATTTTTATGCTACAAACTCATCAAGTGTAGAGATATTTAGGGTATGTTAGGTAATTAAATTAGTAAGGGAAATGAGGTTAGATAGATTAATTTTTTAACAGTTAGCCAGATGATACGTATTTCTATCTTAAAGAACTTTTAGTGTGTCTGAGCCACGAGTGAGCAAGTTTTGTATCTGACGGTGTATTTTTCGACCCGATAAGGCCCAGTTTCTTTTGCTATCTAGGCAAAGGAGTCGCAAACTTAGCTGACTAGCTGACGGCCAACTGCAGTCGCTGGTGGGCGCCGGCGGATAGGGGATCCGTGCGAACGAGTAAGCTGCGCGAGATCAAAGCGTTGAAGATTTCAGCGTATCAAGGTGGAGGCGCAGTCGTCGTGTGCAGCGGAGCGGTCTGTGCGGGCGCAGTCGTTTTGGAGCATCTCTTCACCTTCCTTTGTATATGTGACGTGATGAAGTTTTTCTCTCTCAATGTATCTAACCTCCTTTTACGGCCAAACCATTCCAGGCAGGTGTATTCCATTTTTGGGTACCTTTTTTTCACTTTTATTATACTTCTCTGACATCTTTGGTTGCCCTCCGCTCAGCTATCTGCTCTCTATTTTTTTTCTCTTCTAGAGCATTCTAGATTCTTTTTTCTCTGGTAGTGGATTTGACGCCTGTCTAGGCTGATTTCTTTCTATCTGGTGGATTATTCTAGAATTTTTTTCCCTCTGCTAGGATCTGACGTCTAATAGACAATTGGCTACTAATCCAACGGGTGATAGAAAACACAGCTGTCGTGGACCAATGAGGAGCGCCGGGACGCACCGGCTCTAAAGTTTAAAAGATTGTTTGAATAGCCAGATTGTATTTCTGTCCTGTTTTTACCGTTGCTTTTTGCAAGAAGAATGGCTACCACAAAGAGTGGGCACGGATAAATTTCGTATCCGCCATATCTAGTGCAAGCACGTACAAAGGCACAAAGCCTGCGCAGTCAAAGGATCATCGGCGGCGGTCGTGGCCGTGCAGCCCGTGCTGGGCGTGCCTGGCTTCGTCTCGCCTCCACTCCCTGAACTCCGCGGCGTCCTCCAGATGCAGCGCGGCCGCGGCCGTGGCCGCCGCCTTGCCGTGCCGGTGCTTGTGCCCAGCACCGCCGCCTCTGAACTGCACGCCGAGGGCCGGGTCGTGCCAGTGCCGCCGGTGGGCTTCCGCCGCCGCCTCCCACTGCTCGCCGCCGTGCCTGTGCAGGACGTGGTGGTGGCTGGGCTCGCTGCTCTGGTGCGCGTGGTGGTGCCGCCTGTGGGAATGGTGGTGGTCGCCGTGGTGGTGCGAGTGCCGCCGGTGGTGGTGGTGGTGGTGGTGATGATGGCCGCCTTTCCTGTGCCTCGGGCGCGCGCGGTCGTACTCGTACGGCTCCGCCCCAAACAGGTCGTACACCGGGTCGAAGAAGCCGTTCTGATGCAGAAGCCACAGGACCATTGCGCCTGCACAAACCAACACATGGGCAAAAATTTGTTCTCCGAGCAATGGCAAACGTCACCGGATCTTCAACAGCTCGACGTCGAAATGGCGAAAACCGTGCGTACCTATGGGTATCGTAGCGAGCACCAGGAAGATCATGACGATCCAGCCGATGCATATGTACTGGAAATGGCAGGTGATGTCGAAGAGGCTCGAGCACTTGTTCCAGCTGCTCACAGATCATTAGTATGGAACAAAAACTGAATCTTTGCTGTTCACGGGAACTGATCGGAGGCGACGAGATAACCAAACTAGAAGGAATCGAAGTACCTGCAGGATTTGCCGGTAATGAAGTTGGTCACGAAATCCCAGAGGTTGTGCCAGAAAGCTTTGATGGTGTCGAAGAAACCCAAGCTGGCCTTCTTGGGCTCATCCGTCGGACCAATCTGCAAAGTTTTGAAGGCAAAATATTGTTCAGGGCACCCTTGTAAGGGTAAAGAAAGGTGCCAGAGTTTTGCCGGGTAAAAAAAAAATGGAAGGATGCAATTGTTCAGGGCACAATGAAAGATTTATATCAATGAAAGGAAAAATATTGTAGCTGAGTTGCTTATTTATAGATGATCAGTTTATGCAAACATGGCGGTGTAAATCATTTAAGTTCTTTTTAGCCCAAAGGGGCTTATAGATTGATACTTAACATTGATTGCAAATTTGGAATAGTAGTGCTTTTCTGGGCTTACTCTAACAGGAAACAAAGCTAACCAATTCTAGCAGAATCATTAAGAAAGCACAAACTTTTCATAACCTGTGATCCATTATTGAAAACTGTAGCTGTAGTAGTGAATTGACATTCTATTCTGTCAACTTCACTAAAATCTGACGCCTTCAGAATAGCTGAAATGGAGAATTGAGCGATATCAGGTTAAGTCCTAACAGGGTAACATTTAGCTCTACCACAATTTCTAGCCCACCTTCACATCGATATTTTTCTCCTTGCTCTGTTGATGAACGCAAGTCAAATGATCGGATAATCTCTTCGCCAGGTTTCATGACATAGTACTGCTCCTGAAAATGACGTCAGGCAAATTTCAGGAGAATGCGTCCAATAAGATAATAAACAGAGAAAGGAAGCATGCTGATGGATATTAACAGTTAAGATAGGCATAAAACTTATATAATAAAGTAGGAATAGAATGTTCCGATATGCCTCTCAGAAAATAAACTCTCCAGAATAGTACTTATGTCTTTATTGATTATATCAAATGATATTCTACATTTACTTGATTGACTAAAACAATTTCAAATAATTAAAATCACATAAAAGTGGGTCTACATGCAAGTAAAAATTGGAACGGACCAAAATCAGAGTACAGGTCTGGCAACCAAGAATGCAAAGAAGTACCGAATATGCAGATGAGAACAAATATTACCTCCAAGTTACCAATATCAGGTACGCAGTTGAACTACAAATAAACGAAACACTGGTTAAGTTTCAAGAAAACAAAGTCAGTGTTTGAGCTCAGCTACTACTTTGAACCTTGACTATATAGAAGACCCAATAGTTCACACTCAACCAAGGGACCACTAAAGAATCAAGAAGCATTGACGTGGTGCATGGATAATAATACCGCAAGGTATTTGGTCCTGAATAATTCTAGTGAAATGGAAAATTAGTTGACAACACAACATCAAGAAGAGCAAAGTTGTAAGTTCTATGAGTAGATAGATGCATACTGTCAATCTATAAGAAGCTTCCAGTTCGCCAATATTCTTAGTATTGATCTTTGCAACACCAACTTGACTCAAGGCTTCAAATGTTGACACGCTAATGTCCATTATCTTGCCTGGACTCCTGATATGCATTTAAAATTTCTCCAGAATTAAATAACATAAGAAATGTGCATGTGCAGTATTAGACATGAAAAACATAGAGTAACATATTTGTTTTCCTACTGTTTGTCAAGCATGCCATACATTTAAAGAGCTAGTCATTTGGAAGCATCTGATTTAAAAGTAGGGCAGTGAACAGTGATCCACCGATATAAGCCTGGATGTAATCGTTAAATTGAAATGAGTAAGTATCATTACTACCTCTGATAGAAGTATTGTACATCATCAGCACTCAGCTCTAGCAGTAAATTAGAAGCAATGGCTTCTGTGACTCCCACAGAAAAAGTATGAGCACCTGCATTCTGTAGAACGTGTATCAAAAGCTTTGTCCAGCATTATCAAACTATGAACTAATACAAGAGAAGTTATGGAAATATAACTTGATGTTGATTGATCCTTTGAAACCTTCCCTCCACAATATGTTCGGGCACTAGATTCCTGTCTATCCGACTTTTGTCACTCTGAAACATATGATGACAATCTTTCAAGATTCAAATGAACATATTGTGAGTATTTTTATTCAAGAATGTATATCATTGATTAATAAGTAAGCACTTGAAACATACACTGTTATGCTGATCTCGCAGGAAAAAAAATGAAATTAATAACTGAAAAAGTTTGAATTTAAAATATGATTCAGGATACAATAAGGTGAGAGAAGTTCAGTACGGCCCACATACGACATTGAATTTTTCCATTACAATGGTGGCCAAGAAAGTATTTTGTGGTCTTCTATAAGATCAAGAAAAACCCAGCAGCTGATTACATTAATTCTTTAATTACCTCCCAAAAGTTCCAAAGCTGATCGTTCAAGCAGCTTGAAAGTGATGATGAACAGAAACTAGACTGGTATTGGAAAGCCTCATAACCAACACCTATCTTGTTGCATCCAGGACCAAAACGAACTCTCTCCAGCAGCATCCACTTGGAATGTTCATCACCAAGGTCTTGCGGCTGACCACTTCCAGCACCCTTCAACATAGGACATTAAAGAAAAATGTTTAGAAGTCACATCATAGAACATTGCAAATCTATAATAAGTGTCAGGGTATCCATCACGATCTGATGATGTACCTTCCGTGGAGTCGCAAGATACATGTTCTCAAATGTTGGCATACTATTATAAGTAGCATAGTCACCAACAAGATTTACTTTGAGAAAGTTATCACTAGAAACGACAGTTCTATTTTCTGGTCCAACAACAACCTCCTGCAATGCAATTGGGAGAGAAATACCTCTGAAGTCAGTGACATACCCAAAATCTATTGCAGGTTAGGAAGAAGAAAACTCTTTTAACATCTTCCATGGTCCAGGTCATGGATTATGGAATGAATGTTTAAGAAAGAATTGGCATATGCATTCATCTGATTATTATTCAAGAATCATCAATAACACTAGTTGGAACTCTCACTAGTATAGAAATGCTCTCTAATCCCGGTTCTTAAAGCCCTTTAGTCCCGGTTCCTCAACCGGGACTACGAATCCGGGACTAAAGGTCCCGGGTCCAGCAACCGGGACAAACGACCTGCCAGTCCAAAAAATTAATTGGCAGTCCAAAAAATCAATTGGTGCAAGCACACCCAACCCTGTGATCCGCAGGATTCGAACTCAAGACCTCTTGCCTCGCGCATAGCTTGCTTATCACCCCACCAACACAACACATGTGACTCTACAAGCGGAGGATCTTTTAGTCCCGGGTTACCAACCGGGACTAAAAGTCTGGACTTTTAGTTTTGGATGGAGCCTCCAACCGAGACTAAAGAGAGACTTTTAATCCGGATCGAAGGCTCCAACCGGGACTAAAGAGCCCTCCCGCCGTCTAGCCATTGGATCCGAGACTAATGAAAGCATTAGTTCCTGGCTTAATTTCAACCGAGACTAAAGGCAAACACCGAAGAGGGATTCTGTAGTAGTGTCTCAATGTAGAATTTCAAATCCTACCGATACAGAAGATCCTTTCTTCACTTGAACTCTGATGCTGAACCCAAGTGATTTTTCTCCGATGCCCCAAACATGGAACCTGTTCATAAGATATAAAATAATGACCACTTGTTAGTTCGAACTGAACCCGAACAAATAAAGGATACCCGCGGAGTTGTAGGAAAGTATTTAATTTTGAAATCAGGAAGTATTCCCCTACTTCAAAACAAGTAAAACTAGGTTCTCGTAGATGAAAGAAATACTCCATTTTGTAGAACTGAAACGAATTGTTCAGTGATGATAGAAACGTCAGAAACAAACAAGATGATGTCTACCTAACATAACAGATATTATAGATTGGGTAACTTAGGAAGCCACTATTCAAGTTCAGACAATTCACAGCCAAGTCCAAAAGTCATAACCAAGACAATAAACATATGTCAGTTAACTCGGTACAATAATTGAACTAATGATAACAATTTAATATACAATACAAGTACATCACAAATAATACCTACCAGTCAGATGAAAATCGTAGACAGTGAGCTGTATTGCGTTTTCCTTTGACTATTTTGTCAACTACAAAGTATATGAGTGTGAAAGAAGTGTTAGGTAGTGTACTGAGGAAACAAGAGATGACATAAGAATTATTTCTAAACTTACAAATGTTTCCACAAGATGATGGTGCACGTCGATTAGGCCCACAGGGACAGCAAACAGGCTAGTGCAAGCCACAGTAGAGGAAAAGGTGAGCGTCATAAGGCCATTACAAATTATATATCCATATATAGAAGTAACTACATAAACAAAGGCTTGTCCATAATATGTTCCTTTGTTTTTGTTACTACTGGTATATGTCCCACATTTTCCTGCCAGGTCTCTTAAACGATGCCTCCTGCCACTTAACAATTCTATACTATTTATGGTATTTTAAATGGTGCAATGGAAACATTATTTTCTGAGAGTTACCATTTCATGAAAATATGTATACATGCATTAATTATGCCATCCAAACCAAAATGTGTCTAACAATAATCTCTTTTCAATATTAAAGATCTGATGGCTAGCATTCAATTTGAATTCAACTAAAGTCTTGAGGGCTGATAGTTTTAGAGATGACATGGGCACATGGAAAAGCATGGTTGCTAAATTCAGAGTCGAATTTTGAGTAAAGAAGGACATACTATACCGTGCAGAATAGGATGTTGTTCAGTATCATATTATTATCACACATCAATATACTGAGACAATGATGAGAAACATATTAGTAAAATACTTCTCACCTCCGTGTGCGCAACTACAGTACCGTCCGCATTCCATAACCTAACCATAGTCATGGAAAAAAAACAGTGTTGGTACAACACCAGAAATGCCAGAAATATAGTCCAGCAAAAGAGTCCATAGATAGAACCATCAGAGTACAACAAGGATCCGAGAAGGCCCACATCCTTTTTAGCAATGGTGAGACCGTCGGAGATTTTTGGAGTTTTATGATGACATTGTGCTTGGAATGAAAATAAATGTGGTTTGAATCATCTACTAACCAGAAAAATGAGAGGTCATGATGAATTTTATCGTTATTAGTAGCCACGAAATATGTTACCTTTCACAATATCCAACAACGTCAGCACCAGCATCTGGTTCGCATTTGCGCGTCTCCACATAGTGTTCCTCAGGTTTGTAAGCAACATCCTGCGAGGCAAACGAGTGGCAAAAAGGTCTGAGTGGGTAGCACCACGAATCAGGATGTTTTGGTGGGGAAATGGTAAAAAAATCGCAAACAAATGAACTGTCGATCACAAGCTGATCCACAACTCAAGGCACAACTAAAAATCTCAGAGGGCTTACCATCATGTAGATGAGGTCGTAGACCGCGGCGACGGCGCTCTTGCTGATGGTGATGACGGGGGGATCCCGCAGGCTCCGCGACGGCTCCGTGCCGTTCACCACATCCACCACCTTGGTCACCAGCGACGCCTCCCCGCCGCTCTGCAACCAAGACACTCAGAAGGAGGAGGACGACGACGAGGGCGGCGGGAGTACGTAGAGATGGGAGATCCGAGCGAGGAGCTCACGGAGCCGGAGGGGACGGCGAGGTCGAGGACCAGCTTCTGGGCGCAGGAGATGCGGCCCCCCGCGCCGGAGTCGCGCTCGCAGAGCTCGAGCCGGGACTTGGCGAGGACCTCCGTGCCGCCCGCGACGCCGGCGGCGAGGAGGAGGAGGAGGACGGGGAGGGCGGCGCGTGGAAGGGAGCGAGGAGGAGCCATGACGGCGGCGGGCGAAGAGTACGTGGAGCGGAGCGGAAGGGATCGCGGATTGGGCAACTGCTCTGGAAGTCTGGATTTTTTTGGAACCGTGCGAACTGGCGGGGTGTATGGATGGCTTCGAAATGGGAGGGGAGGAAACCGTCCTTTTTTTTTGCAGTTGGTGGCAACTCCGAACGGGAGACGTTCAACCGTCACTCACAAACGAACACACTGACAGGTGGGTATGAACTCTGACGCCAAGAGGGCCTGTATGTCAGCCACTGCATTAGAGGAAAGCAGCAACACCAAATGATTGATGAAGGTCAAAAAGTAAAATTGAATATAAGTTCTTTTTAAAAAGATAATATTTTTTTAGATTACACAGTACAACACATGTATACCCACCACTATGAATACACGTACGCAAGAATGTAAAAAACTATAATAAAATAGAAATACGACCGCCGCCTGTGAAAAACATGCATGATTAGCCACGTGGTAATAAAACGTTTTGTTGTGCAACCTGTTGGGTTTCTTCCGACGAGACCGGCGGGCAGCTTTGGAATGGTGAGACCGGCATTAGCCTTTCTTAGTATCCGCTGGTGCTAATGATGGCGTCCTTGGTTGATGTTTCTTCCTTGACACATTCGGTGCCATTTTTTTTTTGAGAGGGATTCGGTGCTATTTTTATGAATGCACTCACACACTTCCACGGGCCTCGCCCACTTCGGCCCAGACAGCTTCACGTTGGCCCGTGTTGCCCTGTTGCTCCGACGTGGCCCAACTAAATTATTCCTTCAGTCAAAATTTAATTCCAAGCTAATTGGATCATGTGTGCCTGAATTATTGAGTTATAGATTCAGAAGTTTAATTCCAAGCTATATAGAGACTCTTCAGCTGCTCAAGCATACATCATCCAATAAGCATGAAATTTTTGCTACAGCTCAATCATATAATGATTATCCCACCATAAAAATTTCACCATAATTGGACCATGGAAACTGTAGATATGAATTAATTACAGAAAAGTATATATCTAAAAGCACAATAAATTTTTTTACTAAATTATATCATATCATATGTTCACTGCATATCTGCTCATGTGGAGTCCAACAAAATTGAATTTTTCATTTTATAATTTTTTGTGATTTACTATAATTTTTCAAAGATTCAGTCAAAATAAACATAAAAGAAAAGAAGAAAAATCACTGAGAGAAAACATCTAAGGAGATCATATGTCCGGTATCGTGAGTCTAAGAAATCCAGACGGACGGTTTCATTGTCTAGAGAGGAAATTTGGACTCATCCCAATATTCAGGGAGGTAAAAAGGATTTTTTCCTTCCTGTAATCCTTCACGTGTTCGGTGTTCTACATCAGCTTCAGTGTTACTCACAGATATGGCTGCTTGAGTCTAGCGTGATCCTGCAGAGAAGATGTCAGGTGTGCGAGGACTATTAGATGCCCAACACATCTGCGATTAAAAACACAACAATTGATATAATTTGACGCAATAAAAAGTGCATAGATGATGAATTGATATAATTTTGTATAAGAAGCAACAGAAAAAAAATGAAAATCAGCATGTAATTATGTCGGATGCACAGGACGTTCATCCGCAACCCACACCTACTCATATGCCGATTTATCTTTAACTCTTTATTCTTTATTTTTCCTTGTATAAAATTTTTTCAGCTCCAGATTTCGCTTGAACATAAATCCTTACATCATCTTCTCCATTTATAATTTTGGTTGATTCTTATACACTTTTTGACGGGTTATGTTTTATGGGAGTACCGAGTAACTTGAGAGGGCTGGAGCACAGGGGTGTTCTCTGTTCCTGCAACTTAGACTCCCACCTGTCTAGCGCATCTGTTGGACTACCAGGTACCGATGTATTTGTCTGCAGGGATACTGAAGAAACATACATGAAAGATTGTGTGGTGTACCTATGCCAAAACAATGCAAAAGCTCAGATGCTCCAAGTGAGCCAAATGTGAGTAAGCCATCTAAGAAAATTGATTTTATCTTGTATCTACTTTCTGGTGCTGGCTTTGGCCTCGGATTTGCCGCAACTGTCTTGATAAAATGGGTTCATATTAGCAAGAGGTGTAAAATTGTAAAGACTTAACAAATCATAAAGAATGCTGAAGAGTACTATGTCTTGTTTCCAAATAATATGTGGAATAAAATGGATTCCAGAGATGCAATGGTTTGTATGCTATTTTCAAAATTTGCTATATGACAACTTTCAGTAAGGCCTGCATACTATATCATTAGGCACTTTCTTCGCCGGTGTATTTCTCAATGCTACAGTATACGTTTTTGTTGCGTGTTACAGTATTGTCAATGTCCATTTCCCAAGAATTTGTTTGTCTTTACTCGTATAGAAATCATGAATGATCTCCAAATCAAAAGAATGGTAAAAATGGATTTTGAATAGCACTTAAAAAACTGCTCCCTTATAACATACAAGACTAAGCTAATGTCCGATCAACTAAAACTACTATTTAGAAGCAAATCTTTGAAGCGTCAGAAGAAGTCCAAGCAATAGCATTCAATAATATGAACTCAGCACGTTCTAAATCATGTCCTTAAATCATTCTCATTGGATTTCTGAAGAAATCCATTTTCCATAACAAATTAGGCTACACTGAAGTCCCTTTATGGATCCACTCTAGCTTGGGCAGAATAAAATAAGCATCAATAATTTTCGGGAAGTCAAACAGGAACTATTCCACTAATTGAGTACCAAGTGCAAACGCAACGTATTACCTTTTGACACCCTGTTTAGGAAAATTTTCCACTTATAGGGACTGAAGTGTTTCCTATGAAATTCTTGCGCTACAACATATGTTGAATCTACTACATTAATAACTTCTCTTTCAAAAATTAAGATAATTTATATTAACTAAACAAAATCAATGGAGAAAGGGTGACAGGATCATTGTGGAAGTTATGTCTTAATAAGGTAACTCTTCCAGGCTTTCCAGCATATGCAATTAAAACAACCATAAGAAGAAGAGCATGAATATTGGGTGCAAATAAGGGCTTCAATCTGTACTATATGAAACAAGTGTTCACATATATCACAATAAATCTTATAGTGGCACTTGGACAGAATGACAGGTTAGCAATCAGAAAAAAAAAAGTGTGCAACATTTCAAATGCAGCAGATAAATGCACTTGACGTGGGGAACTAGCATGCACAGTCAACAGCAAGCAGCAACAGAAATGGGATGGATGAGATAGGTATAAAAAATTGTTTCACACCTGACACCTTGCATTGAGAACTGCTTCAGAAGGCATCGTGCACAAACGACAACAATTCAGCATGAGGCTTATGAAAACAAAAACCTCAGACGATAATATTGTTGAAAGTGAAAGAATCCTTTCAATGAGTCTGTTGCCCTTCAGTAAACTGAAACTAAAGCATTTACTCAACAATCAAATAAGAATCACTCAAAGAACAAGCCGAACAGAAGTGTGGTGCCCTTCTGCATTATCAAGGCAATATCCCAACTAGTCAGCAGGATCTAATTGAAACTGGATAGCATACAGCCGCAGTTTGGCAAAGGTTTCACCCAGGTCTCAAAGAGAATTCATGAAAATTCCAGACAAGTTTAATCCAAATCACAGCTACGCATAGGCTTCATCCATGTACAGAACATGATCACTTTTTATCTTTGTGATAAAATTAATGATAGGAAAAATGGAGAGAACATTCAGTAAGAGTCTAAGGTTAAGTATCAAAGGGATCAACTAAAGAAATGTTACTTGCTTGCTTTAGAAACCTGATGTAGCTCTTGGTGATCTTCTGAAAAACAAATTGAGCCCCTAATGATGCCCTGTTGTCCAACAGTAATCGCCTTTTTTGGTTTGTCAACCATGAAGGGTTGCAGTCATTCTCACACAAGAATTTCATAACCCGTAGAACTCTTGCACTACGAACAAGAAACATGGCTAGCTGAAGCTCATGCTTTCGCCCTCTGTAACCTTTCAGCACCACTGTCTTGAGACGATAGTTGAGGCACTCTATGGGATCATCCATCTCATAATTCAATATTTCCATGCTCTGGGGAACAACCATGTGAGACTGCAACTCAACAATAAAATCCATCAATATAAGCTCTAACCAGGAATGAACAATCAACATTTTACCCATAGGCAGTAACTACCGTGACATAGAGCGTCTCCAAGCAGGGGAAGCACCGGAGGAAGACTGCCACAGGCTTCACCTGCGGATCTGCCATCTCCAGCGCAAGTGTCCTCACACACCGGAACTCCGCCGACAGTCTAACAGCGCGCATCGAGCGAAACAACGCGGAGCCAAGCTGCAGCTCCGGGATCCCGACCCCCAAGTAGCCAAGCATCTTCAGCCTCGGCGCATGCATTACATTTATCGATGGGCCCCAGTTGATGTCATGCGCGAGCAGCCTCTCCAGGGCAGGCGCATCCTCGACGATGAGCTGCTCCAGCTCCTCGGCACCCTCCAGGAGGCGCCGCCGCGTCAGGGAGACCGACACCGTGAGGCTGCGCAGGCTCCGGGACCGCACGCGGAGGGTCCGGCAGCCGAAGACCCGGTCGAGCGACAGGCTCGCGAGCTCGGGGCAGCCGGCCAGGAGGCCGTGGAGGGCGGCGGCGGCGGGGACCCGGGAGAGGCGGAGGGTGAGCTCGGCGAGGTGGGGGAAGTAGACTTCGGCGACGGCGGCGGCATCCTCGGGGAGGCGGCAGTTGGTGAGCTCAGCGGAGCGGAGGGAGCGGCAGGAGAGGAGTGACGGCGGGAGGCGCAGGGGCTCATCGGACGGGGGCCGGAGGACGAGTTCCTGGAGGTGCTTGGCGGCGAGGGAGCGGAGCCAGGAGTCGAGGTCGGCGGCGGAGGGGCGGGCGAGGAGGACGTCGAACCGCGCGGCGTTGCCGCGGTGGGAGGCGAGGATCCGGGAGACCACGGCGGGGAGGGAGGAGGTGGGGACCGGGAGGTGGGAGTCCAGGAGGTGGAGCGGCGCGGACGGCCAGAGGCGGCGCCAGCGGCGGGAGAGGATTTGGGTGCGAGCGGCGGCCGGGAGGGGGAGGAGCGAGAGGATGGTGGTGAGGATGCAATCGGGAAGGAGGCTGATCAGATCGGGGTCGTCGCCGCCGCAGCTGCCAGCGGCGGCGGGGATTGGCTTCGCTGGGGCAGTGGCCATTTGGGGAGAAGAAAGGGGACAGTCGTCGTCAGAGAAGCGGGAGCCGCGGCCCCTGATAGGCTGATAATTTCGATTTCCATATTAATAAATCGTAATGACAGTTTCAGCATGCTCAGAACAGTGGGAAGTTCTCTCCACGAATTTCGGTTCCGATCCACAAACTCTGGTTCCGAAAAAATATGAATTTAGAGGTCAGCTCTATAAATTTTGTAGAGCTTTTCAAAGGATGCTCAAAAGTCTATTTTCATACTTCCTTATGGAGTTGTGGGATAATGTATCAAGATCTAGGCAGGTAGAGTCATAGGAAGATATCTTCGAACAGTAGCTACCAACACAAGAACATGATTCATGACTCGTAGCCTTGAAAACAAAATATATCGTAACTTCAAATCAATGTTTGGATTTGCTAATCATAAACTTGAACCTATAAATTTCTAACGCCAATTAGAATGTAAACTAAGCATATATAACACAAAATCAGAATGTCCTGCCAAATCCCAAATCTTTTTCCCTATGAAAATAGTGGAAAGAAGCTGCACAAAACTAGGAGCTGATCTGATTGCAGTTCCCTTCCTTCGCTGATAAGATACGCTATTCCCACCGCAAGCTGTGCGCAACAACGCCTCTAGTCTTTGCTGCCAGTAGTGCTCCGAGGAGTCTAGTGTACGTCATGTCGGCAAACAATTATCCATTGCTATAGCTTGCTTCTGACTTGTGGACCACCTTATTACCTGAGAAATATCGAATATAGAAAATAATTTGTAACAACTATGCAATCACATTTGATTACTCACTGGTAATGATGACTCTCCTCATTCAATCGGTCACTGGTTCAATAGCTCCAGTTTTCCTATTTATATTGCCTCCCTATTTTTTACCTCATACTTATATGTGGGACCCTGGTCAAACTGACGATTTTGCATACCTTATTTTTTCACCACATACTGGGCCCCTGGTCGATTTATGACGATTCGGCAGACCTTATTTGTCACAAAACCGTCTTATTTTAATAGTGAGTGGTGTATTCTGTTTGGTAACTTTTATTATATTTTGTAACTTTGTCACTAAAATTGCTTGGATGCAATATTTTATGCCGTTTCTAGCCAAAAATTTCATAAATTTATGACATTTTGTCATTTTCCATGAAATTATCAGCAGATTTCTTGTAAGTTGTAGTGCCTGGTGTTGCTTCATCATCATCTCTAAGCACCATCTTCACGAACCTGGAGAGTTCCATTATTTTTTTCTTTTTTTCCCTGACTCACTCATCAGATGGGTATCAACCACTATATCACTAACCTGTCTAATGCGAAGTAAAAAAAAACTTGTTTCGGTTATGTAACTCACATAGCCATTTGCCAGCCATATTTTTACTAATTAAGAGAAATTAATATGCAGTGCGCTTGGCTTAGGTGCAGTGATGCGAAAATAAAACTAATCATAGCCGTAAATGTTAATTGCTCATGAAAACATTTGGTATAAGAAGAGATGGAATATGCCCTAGTTGCTTCCCTAGTTCATTGTTTAAACACAACCTGTATCAGTTCTTGAAGGCTACATCTCATTGTCAGGCAGAGACATGAAGGTAACTGCATTTCCAAAATAGAACCGGTGCTTTTATTAAATGTCAGTGAATAACTCGGAAGAAGTAATGAACCAAAGCTTTCATGTATCTATAGAAGATGTATATATATTATTACATCCTCTCTTATCGAGCTGAAAAATATAGTATAATTCATTAAGGGTATGCCCAATGTATCAAAGATTAATAATCAATGAGGGTATGCCCATATAAAGTAGGAATTGAAAGATATCTAAAAATTCTACGTGAAATG